>CM049439.1:35034784-36284784 GCA_026929855.1 Poa annua | reverse complement strand
AAGCTAACGCACACAAGGTGTTCGACAGAAAGACAGGGGTTTTCTGAACTCAGAAAAATCCCAAATAATTATCACGGAGTAGGTTGGGTATACGGAGAGTGTCTATGGAGTTTGAGCTCATTTGGTGGTGTGGAAAAGGGTTTTGCAAATTGTCGCTAAGCTGCGTACCGACATCGGTGTTTGGCTTACAAAGAAAGTATGTCAAGGCTCGCTCAAAAGGATTAGGGTTCAACTGAAGAAGTGTAGGAAATACGAAAATATGCATCCTCCTAAAATATATGAGAATTTTCCGAGACTCCTAAGTTGGCCGAAGAATTTGGGATCGGAACCGACATTTAACTGTCTACGTCGGAAAAGGAAATCTGGGTACTGGAGTACAAAATGTTTTTGAGCGGGTCGTCTTAGAAATGGGTAGGCGAGTCCTCCGGTATTTAAAACGAGCGAAAATCCTAAGTCGAACCGTCCCGAAAGATTTTAGAAAGCATTTGTTAAAATTAGAAAAGTTTTCCGACGTCCGAAAATAATTTAAAATTCGGTCTAAATTTTCGGGGTGTTACATAAGTCCTCTAAATCTACACCTTCCTCATTAGGATTCCGTCCCATACTTGGTCTCTAGCCTTCTAGATCCTTCTTGACGTGTGGGCCAAGACACACGTAGCGCGCCGGCTTACGTGATACCCGGCCCATATCTTCATGCTTGACCCGGTCCTGGTTCTGAAGGGGATCGCAGGCAGAAAACAAAAAAATTCCTACCAACGATATCCTTAAACTAGCCAAGATCTACACTATGCAGATATAGAAGTACGGCGGAGATCGGAATACATACCCTTGTAGACCGAAAAGCGGGGATTACGCTCCCGCACAAGCGTTGACGACGAAGACGACGTAGCCGACCTCTAGGTCGCGAAGAACTCGGCGCGACGAAGACGATGAAGATGACCTCGAGGTCGGGTGGAGGAAGTAGGCCTCCGAGTACCGCTAGCGCAGCACCTCGCAGGGTGTTACACACATACGGTGGAGACGACGGCCTCCGAAGCTCCAGTCCAGGACGAGCAGCGGAAGACTTGGACCGGAACACCAGCAGCGCGGCAGCGGGCGTATGGTGGAGAGAGATCTCTCCTCGGCGCAACTCCAAACATGGGAGTCACGTGATCCAAGGAGAAAAAGGTAGAGAGAAATTGGTGTGTAGAGAGGGGCTCTCTACCCCTCTATATATAGGAGAAAAGAGGCACCCCACCTTGCTAACCAGGCAAGGTGGGACTATCCCAGCCGCACCAACCAAGGGAGGGGGGAGCCGGCCCCCACATGGGCCCCTTAGGGCCCATCCGAACTCCCCTTGGTGGGGTTTGACCCTTGGGGGGAATTCGGCCCCTACATGGGCCTTCTCCCTCCCGGAAGGGCCCATTTAGTGGGCTGCATGTTTAAATCCGAATTTAATCATTATAAATTCATCAAAATAATATTAATTCACTAATTAACATTAGTTTAACAATTTCCTCTTTTCCGGAACTTTTCCGAAACTCTCCGAACTACCTTCGGTTCTCCGATCTCCATCGGAACTTTCCCGGGACGTTCCCGGTGATCTCTTTCCTTTCCGGTTGTCTTGTCGAAACCCCTTAAGTGTGTTACCCTAGCGGTTCGATATAATAACAGACATGATCGAGACTCCTCTCCGATCAATGATTAACTCGTAGGCCTGGACCCCATGAATTAACCCCTGTGATATAACGAATGACTTTCATCTATCAAACCTGGACGTCGAGTCTTAAACCTTTTGCCATAGCGATACTTAGCGTGTCCGAGCATCGTTCATAGATATCTCCATACCTAGCGTGATCTCGTTACCGACATCGCTATCTTCTACTCGTCTATGATATTATGTCAGCTGGTGACCTAGACACATGTTTGCAAACTCATTTGACATAATCTCACCGAGTGGGCCCTAGAGTATCTATCCGGCTATACGGACTGACAAATCCCGCTGTTGACCCCTCGTCTCAACTACCCCTTTCCGATACCCAAAAGTATCACCGTTATTGTCACACTATATAAGATATGACGTTTGGTGCGATCAAAGTATCTTCCAGGAATAACAATAAGAGTTGGTCTCACGGTCAAAGGCGTAATGACTACGTCCTACAAATTATGGGTAAGTCCATCACATCGTTCCACCTAACGATATGACTCCATTGCCGACAGACGCCATGTCTCATGATCGGGAAACCTCGATCATCAATCGCGCAATGAAACTAGTCTTAGCAGAGGCAACTAGGGACCTGGTTGTTTATCTACCACACGTGTATTAATGTTTCCGCTTAATACAGTTATAGCATGGTATAAAACATATAATGAACAATTGGAATATAACCAATAAACTATGTTTATTAAGTGCCTCTAGGGCATATTCCCTTCAGTCTCCCACTTGCACTAGAGTAACACTTAATCTAGTTTACAACTTGGTAAAAGCTCAACACCCATAGCATCTTGGTGCATGCTTGTCTCGTGGAAGAGGAATACAGTCAACAGATCTCACACATTTGAAACCTATATGTGCTTTGCAACACTTCTATGTCACCTAGTTTGACATCATCCCGTATCTTACGATGACGGTGAAATATATCCTAGTGGATGGAGTGAGACTCGAACATTCGCGTAGCATGTGCCTTAAAAGTCTAAGAGATCTATTAAGGGGACCACATACGCTCGGAAAACTGCTCAGTCCAATCACACTTGCTACTTCTGAAGTTGCCATATATTTCTATACCTACGTAGATTATGCAACAGTGCATTCATATGCGACTTCGCAAACTAACCATGTCTTTCTTCAAAATAAAGGACATCTCCTATATGAGATTTCTAGTTGTATGGGCCAGTGTAATAACTTGCATCATCGTAACCTCTTTACGGCAAGTTGTCTTTCACTCTTTCCCTTTACCAGAAAACATATCTTCAGTTCTCACAGACACTGAAAAATATACTTAACGTTTGTTCATTGATCCACACAAGGATCACTCTAGAACCCGTTCTTCAACCAAGAACTTGGGTCACACTAAGTCGAGCTTTCAATCTGATAGCATCTATGTCTGATACATAGAGAATGTCGAACATCATTTGCTATCACTGAAAATGCCAAGATAAACTTAATATTTCACCTAGTCATACAAGTAAGAACCATTTTCTTCGCTTGTTCTATTCTGAAACACTTCAGAATCTTAACTTAGGAAATATTCCGACCTAATGTTATTAAGCCCCTTACGATCTATACAATTATAGATTGGATGCCTAATACTCCTAACTTCATTTCATAGAAAATTTAATCACTTAAATAATCCTTTACACTCTACTAGAGGATCTGTGTCATTCAATATGTCGTCACATACAAAATCATGAATGACACCTAGCTCCCACTCAAATATGTCTTCCGCATATAAGATCAAGAAAAGCTACTTAGCTCCTACTCAAATATGCCTTCCGCATATAAGATCAAGAAAAGCTACTTTGCTCCCACTCACTTCTTTGCAAATGCAAGTCTCTTCAACTATTTTGGACAACTCCAAAATCCTTTGATCACATCATCAAAGTGAAGATTCCAGCTCCGATATGCTTGCTTCAGCCCATGAATGGACAACTGAAGTTTGCATACATGTTTAGCATCCTCAGGATCACCAAACCATTATTGTACTGATTACAACTCTTTCTTAATGACACTATTAAGAAACATGGTTTCCTTATCCTTCTATCAATTTCTCATTCGAAATTATAGTAATTGCTAAACGACCCAGAATAGATTTAGGCTTCGCCACTTGAGACAAAATCTCGTTGTGGTCAACTTTTGAATCTGTCGGAACTGATTCACGACAAATCGATCCTTATCAATGTCTACTCTCTCATAAAATTCCATATTCTATTAACAGCCTAGATGCCATCAAGAAGATCTCCCAAGTCATTACCTGGTAATCGTACATGGATTTTATCTCGGATCATATATGACTCATAGCCATTTCTCGGACTTAGGTCTACCATCTCTTCTTCGTAGTTCGTAGGTCTGTCATATTCCATTAACATGACCTTCATAACAAGATTGTCGTAACACATAGTGTGGAACACAACCTCATATGCCTACGTTCTTAGTATGAGCTCAGAGCATCATGATCTTTTATCATCAACTTCTTACAAGTTGTGGAGCATGACAACGAAAACTCTTTCGGTTGCGGTACTCTGATGTCTGGAGAGGAAGTTCATTAACTTCGTCTTGCTCTACTTCCTTTCCCACTAATACCCTTGGACAAGAAACTATTTCTTTCGCAAGGTATATCCCGGCAACGATTTTGCCTATGTCGTGAGACATGTACCCAACTAACTCTTTAGGTACGGTACACTACAAAGATTAATCCATTTTAGGTTTGATCACATCGAAACACTAAATTGCTGAAACGACAATCTAGGCTAAAATCCATGCCATCACTAATGTGGTATTGTCTCCATGGATTTAAATGGTTTCCCTATTATCTAACGTGAGTGTTACGTTTCTACCATACGACTCTAATGATCACAATAATTCGGTAAGAGATTTATTTACCACACACTATCCGATAGGGTGCGATTACGACGTCCTAACATACCATAACACTATGGTGTTCCATGCGACGTAATTTGTGGAACTCTTCTCACAAGTCTTCCAATGACGTGCCAACATTATAACTCAAATCTTCATTTCCTCGATCTGTATCGCGGGAATTTGATTTTCTTGTTAAGTTTATTTCCTACTTCATTCTGAACTTGTTTGATCGAATCAAAATTTTCAGGCCAACATTCCCTGAGTGGATATTCATATATCTACTTGGAATATTCATGAAGTCTATGAAATAAAGACTTCCACTTCACGTTAAAGTACTTCATTGATTCACATACACCCATATGCACGATTCTCAACAAGTCATACTCAAAACGTTCAGCGAAGTTCACGAAATAAAGGTCTCCACTACCCGTCAATTACTTCATTGAACCACATACATCTATATGCATGACTATCAATAAGTTATATGCCCGTTTTCCAAAAACGGTGTCTTAGTTATTTTGCAAGTGTCAAAAGATCAAATCTAAGGACTTGTAGATCCATCCGGTATGGAGCTAATTCATTGACTATAACATTGACATGAATTAAACGGTAGTGCCACACATATGTGGTGTCTTTATTATGTTTGTATCCTTTGCCATTAATATTATGAATGTGGGAGCTTCTACCATCTAAATTCAAATCGGCATATGATCATTACTTCATAAATATAGGACAACGAATTTGTCACTAATATATATGAACAATTGTCTCGCTAGAGGAGACACACTTATAACGATCATACTAACAGGCGATCATAAAGAATTTATTCAAATGGTAGATCTAGAGGGAGAGTGTCTATGGCCATCACAACAATTTGTCTGCCATTATCAACACGCAATGTCGCCTCATCCTTTCAAGCCACTCAAGCAGTAAACCTGGTTTTCATAAAACATGACTAGTATCAAAACTTAGTCACTACTGCGAGTACTTGCTTAGCTAAAACATTCATAACATGTATATCATATATACACCATCATCATTGATGACTTCCGGCGATCTGTTTCATCTTCTTGATACTTCCAACGTAATCAAGAACCATGAAGGTGAACGATTCCCCTTGCATGACATAGTCTATGACATAGCATTTGCACTTGGCAACGACGTTTGTCATCCAGTGATCGAGCTGAGCGAGGCGTCTCAATGTTCATCAAGTATGACCATATGTCATCAAGTATAACCAATGTTATCAAGTATGACTGCCATGTGCTCCTTCAATGTGTGTATTCTCTTCCATCTTGGTTGAGAAGACAATCAGTCAACGTACTGATAAACTTCATCAACCCAACTTTAGGGGTACCCCGAGTTTAGCGACCATCTCATATGTTCGCGATCTAATAACTCGTACCCACCGTTGGTTCTCTATGGCAGAGATCATAGCATACACTGGACTATGATGATATCATACGCACAAAACCTGATAATCCAAATTATCTTTTGTTAGCGGAATCTCCGGGTTTATCTCCTAGCGGGTATTGTATCACAAAGAGCTAACGGTTTAAACAAGGAGTATCCTCAAGCTAAAGTATAAAACTATGAAGTTTGGACCCAACCTTTTAAGTTTCTCAATCGCAGGAATGGGCCTAATTTTAAAAGATGCTATTACAATGGTTAATATCTACAAAGGTTTGCAAAACAGACTTTGTTCATTATATTTTGAGTTCTAGTATTTTAGAAAATAACTATCAGAACTCCCACTCAAACGAACATCCCTCCTGGTCGTTTAAGCGATTACACGACCCCCATCCATTGCACAACCTCTCATCGTCAGAGCCGGCAACACAACTTCAAGGGTAGACAATTGTCAATCATAACAACTCTGTGACTCATGCTCGACCTTTCGGCCTCCGTGTTCCGAGGCCATATCTGCATATGCTAGGCTCGCCACAATAACCTCCACGTAACGCTTGTGCAACATGGCTTACACCCACTGTATGCGAACGACGATATGTCTGACACCCGATCGTCACGGCCTGCCTCATAACGTAGAACTTTCTTGGTGGTGCTCGTTGGAGGAAGAACACTAGTGGTATTTTTGAAGGGATCATCTTATATACAACTACCGCCGCGTAACTAATATATACTAATATATATAATCACACAATATAAGATGCACACAAAACATCAAATGTAATGCGATGTGATATAGTCCATTGCGCCATGGTCTTCTTGGCGCCCGCAGTTCATAAACAATTTAATAAACCTACCTTGACCATATCACATTGCCCCTGCAAAATAAAGTTAGACGCTTCTACTTTATCTTTTGCATATTTTACGCGGCTTGGGGCTGTCGTAAATAGAACCGCTTCATACCTACGAACCTTATGACCACAACAACGATCCAATAATTGCATGTTTAAGCATCCCTTTCGGGCCCTCCATTGAAAATGCAAGACCAACTAAAGAGAGAGAGACAGACACCCGCCAGCCACAGATACGGTACAAGCCGTATGTCAGTAGTGGAACCAGTCTCGCGTAAGCGTACGCGTAAAGTCGGTCCGGGCCGCTTCATCAACTCGATGCCGCTGGAATCACAAGTGCACGCTAGAGGGTAGCAAATAACAGGAACGGTGCCCCCGTGCAGAACACGGGTTCTAACAGCGTACATCTATATCTACGATAGATCGGCTCTGATACCACTGAAGGGGATCGCAGGCAGAAAACAAAAAAATTCCTACCAACGATATCCTTAAACTAGCCAAGATCTACACTATGCAGATATAGAAGTACGGCGGAGATCGGAATACATACCCTTGTAGACCGAAAAGCGGGGATTACGCTCCCGCACAAGCGTTGACGACGAAGACGACGTAGCCGACCTCTAGGTCGCGAAGAACTCGGCGCGACGAAGACGATGAAGATGACCTCGAGGTCGGGTGGAGGAAGTAGGCCTCCGAGTACCGCTAGCGCAGCACCTCGCAGGGTGTTACACACATACGGTGGAGACGACGGCCTCCGAAGCTCCAGTCCAGGACGAGCAGCGGAAGACTTGGACCGGAACACCAGCAGCGCGGCAGCGGGCGTATGGTGGAGAGAGATCTCTCCTCGGCGCAACTCCAAACATGGGAGTCACGTGATCCAAGGAGAAAAAGGTAGAGAGAAATTGGTGTGTAGAGAGGGGCTCTCTACCCCTCTATATATAGGAGAAAAGAGGCACCCCACCTTGCTAACCAGGCAAGGTGGGACTATCCCAGCCGCACCAACCAAGGGAGGGGGGAGCCGGCCCCCACATGGGCCCCTTAGGGCCCATCCGAACTCCCCTTGGTGGGGTTTGGCCCTTGGGGGGGAATTCGGCCCCTACATGGGCCTTCTCCCTCCCGGAAGGGCCCATTTAGTGGGCTGCATGTTTAAATCCGAATTTAATCATTATAAATTCATCAAAATAATATTAATTCACTAATTAACATTAGTTTAACAATTTCCTCTTTTCCGGAACTTTTCCGAAACTCTCCGAACTACCTTCGGTTCTCCGATCTCCATCGGAACTTTCCCGGGACGTTCCCGGTGATCTCTTTCCTTTCCGGTTGTCTTGTCGAAACCCCTTAAGTGTGTTACCCTAGCGGTTCGATATAATAACAGACATGATCGAGACTCCTCTCCGATCAATGATTAACTCGTAGGCCTGGACCCCATGAATTAACCCCTGTGATATAACGAATGACTTTCATCTATCAAACCTGGACGTCGAGTCTTAAACCTTTTGCCATAGCGATACTTAGCGTGTCCGAGCATCGTTCATAGATATCTCCATACCTAGCGTGATCTCGTTACCGACATCGCTATCTTCTACTCGTCTATGATATTATGTCAGCTGGTGACCTAGTCACATGTTTGCAAACTCATTTGACATAATCTCACCGAGTGGGCCCTAGAGTATCTATCCGGCTATACGGACTGACAAATCCCGCTGTTGACCCCTCGTCTCAACTACCCCTTTCCGATACCCAAAAGTATCACCGTTATTGTCACACTATATAAGATATGACGTTTGGTGCGATCAAAGTATCTTCCAGGAATAACAATAAGAGTTGGTCTCACGGTCAAAGGCGTAATGACTACGTCCTACAAATTATGGGTAAGTCCATCACATCGTTCCACCTAACGATATGACTCCATTGCCGACAGACGCCATGTCTCATGATCGGGAAACCTCGATCATCAATCGCGCAATGAAACTAGTCTTAGCAGAGGCAACTAGGGACCTGGTTGTTTATCTACCACACGTGTATTAATGTTTCCGCTTAATACAGTTATAGCATGGTATAAAACATATAATGAACAATTGGAATATAACCAATAAACTATGTTTATTAAGTGCCTCTAGGGCATATTCCCTTCAGGTTCTTACCAGGCCGGCTGGTCTTCTCTGTCGGTGGGCCTACCGGGTTACGATCCCCCCAACAGTAGCCCCCAGGATAACTTGAACATCGGAATGGACTCACTTCACCTTCGCGCTCTTGAGCTCTAACTTTGGGGAAGTCGTCATTCCGTTTGTCCGGGTTATCATCTGAAAAACAATAAACAACTGATTAAACAAGCGGGCGCACGGGTGTCGGTTTGGCCGGCTCTTGCTGGCGGCCCGTTCCTAACCCGGCCATCGCCTGCCGACTTCCACTTCCAGACTTAGCGATTTTCAGCTTTCTTTACACTTCCTCGAAGACGTCGGTCAACCTCCAGGGTCAACGACATTTTTAATGCTTATCCTTTCGCGAGAATCGAGGAGTCGAGCGGCTATCTCGGGAACCCAAGATTCTGTCAGGTACAAAATCTGACACCTCGGATATGGTCCCTCGAGGTCATCATTATCTTTGGCTTCTTCCTGTTTTGCCCCTAGGTCAACTCCCACTTGAGATATAAATAAGTGGGGACGGGGAAAGGGTAATCATTTCCCCCGTGCGCCCCCACTCCTTCTTCTTCCTCCAGCGCCGCCACTGTCACTCCCGAGCTCAAGCTCTCCATCCTACTCCGGAGCTAGCTAGCGCCGCCGCCCTTTTCCTGCTTCCAGCCGCATCCGCCGCTGCGCTGCACTCATCTCGCAGCCGCCCTTTTCTCCTAATTCCTCTTTAGATCTAGATCTCGGCAACCTCCTTCAATGGGGAAGAAAGTAGCGAGCAAGGGCCCCGCCGCGGCCGCCGCCGCCGCCGCTGCTAAGGCCAACCTGAAGAAAGCCAAGGCCACCGCCGGCACCTCCGCTTCTAACGCCGCCGCCGCAGCACCTCCCTCCGGGAGCTGGACTGGATCGGCTGTCTCTATTGCTAAGCTGCAGGACTTGGTTGATTCCGGCGATCTGCAAGCCCAAGAAATCATCCACTGGCGTGCCCCCGGCGACGAGGTCGTGCCGGCTCCTCGGGATGGTGAGGTAATAATATTCTCCGATCATCTCAGTCGCGACTTTAAGCCTCCGGGTTCCCTCTTCTTTCGCACTCTGCTTTCCTATTACGGCCTCAGGCCTCAAGACCTGGCCCCGAACTCCATTCTTTCCATCTCGAACTTCACCGTTCTATGCGAAGACTATCTTCAAATGGAACCCTCTATCGACCTCTTTCTCGAGTTCTTCTATTGCAATCCACAGCGCTCCTCTGCCACTCTTCCTTTAAATGTTTGCGGAGGAGTCGCGATCCAACGACGCCGAGACTCCCTTTTTCCGGCTCTCAAACTTAACAGCCATCCTCGAGCCTGGCAGTCAACTTTCTTCTACTGCAAGGACACTTCTCCCAAAGGCCAGCCCAAACTACCGGGTTTCAGAGCTGAGCCTCTCGTGCTAGGAGAATCGACCAACTCCTACGCCAAAGATCGTGCTGCCTTGACCCCCATTCTTTCCAGGATCCGGGCTCTCAAGGCCCACGGCCTCAAAGGCACCGATCTGGTCAAATGCTGGGTCGGATGGTGTATAAAGCCACTATCCATCCGGCCCAAGCTTATTTGCGACTACACGAACATTCCTTCTGACTGTCTCCGGTTCACCTTTCAAGAGCCGGAAGATGATGAAGTTATCCGGGCTTCTAAGAAGCTTTTGTCCGAGTCCATCGCCGCCATAACGCTCGACGGGCTCCTCCCCTTTAGCTCCGAGAACCCGGCTCCCAAGGTACTTAACTCGCTCCCCTCTATCTCTTATGCTTTTCTTTTTATCTTAACTGTATTCTTGTACTCCTTTACAAATGCCTTTAACCCTTTATCAGGTCACTGAAGACTGGTGGGATGCCGCCGAAGAAGCCCCCGTCTCCTCCGACCAAGAAGATGAGTCGGAACACAACTCGGAGGGAGGAGAGGAAGCAGGCGAAGGTGAGCTTGATTCCATGGACCGGCTTTGGCAAAAACTCATAGAAGCCGATCTTGAAGACAACACTTCTTCTCATACTCCCCGCCTTCCAGGTCAAGGTGATCAAGACTCCGCTGAGGTCCCAGCGCCTCCTTCACCACCGGCTCGAGCGAAGCGGGCCCGTAACGCGGTACAACTGATACCACGCTCTCGTTTCCTCGATCTAGAAGCTTCCGGGTCTCAAACTTGTCCGTCTGCGCAGGACAAGGAGGAGGCTACCCCCAAGCGGCGAAAGACCCGTTCATCCACATCTTCCGAAGAGCTCTCCTCAGGTATCCCAAACAGTCCTTCTCCTCGCGGGAGAAACGCTCATCAAACTTCCCCTGACGCCCATTATCCATTGGCGGGCCGACTCCGGGTTGCTAAATCCCGGTCTATGTCCTGCTCCTCGGGTTCCGGCTCCGAGGCTCTCCCCTCCGACTTCGTCATCAACAAGGGGTAAGTCCTGATTTCGCGATGTCTTTATTTTGGCCCACTTGCTGTTACTTCCATAACTTATCTTCTTTCAGAGCCCAAGCCGTCCTTAGTGATGAGGAGACCCTTGAGACTGTCGCGACTCCTCCAGCTGAACCTGAGGTCGAAGAGACTCAAACTGAGAAGCCGGTTGAGCCGGTTCGCCCTGTCCCAGACTCTTCTTCGCCTCCGAAGACCGACCTTCCTGTCATTCCGGAAGAACCGGATGTCGTTGTGACTGGCACCCGCTTTCAGGATCCTGCTGCGCCTTCGACTTCCGTGGCAAAGGTCCTGGAGCCGGAACTTAAGGCTGAAGAAGGGCCCGCTGCCCGTGCCGCAGGCAAAGAACAGGTCAAGGAAACAGAAGAGTCGGACTCTGAAGACGAAGCTCCTTACAACACCTTGGAGTTTCCGGAACTTTTTGAGAGGATCCATAAACGACTCTCCAGGGTGCGAAAGGAGGAGTCTCAGCTGCGTAATTATCTGCACTTCCGCTACCAGGTATGTTCCCTCTAATAGTCCCCAAGTGCTTAGACTTTACTTAGGTAAATGCTTAGTACTTGCATGATAGGGAACCTGTCTCTATAAAAATGCTTCTTTGAAGTAGTCCCCAAGAGTCGGAGCAGTAGCTTGCTGCGCTCCGGGTCTTTCTTACTAGTGAACTTTTGCAATGAGTAGTCCCCAAGAGTCGGAGCAGTAGCTTGCTGCACTCCGGGTCTTTCTTACTAGTGAACTTTTGCAATGAGTAGTCCCCAAGAGTCGGAGCAGTAGCTTGCTGCACTCCGGGTCTTTCTTACTAGTGAACTTTTGCAATGAGTAGTCCCCAAGAGTCGGAGCAGTAGCTTGCTGCGCTCCGGGTCTTCTTTGAGATACTGACACAGCTTTATAGACTGCTTCCTGATCTTTTTGTCTGCTTTGATAAATATATATTCCCTCTGCAGGAGTTTTCAAAAGCCACTGCCGAAAGCAACAGCGAAACACGCCATGAACTTGCGCGTGAAACCGGCCTCCGTGAGAAGGCTGAGGAACAGCTGAAGATTCAAGAAGAAGCACTAAAATGGCTTCAAACTGACAATGAGACCTTACGGAAGAAGGTGCATGAACAGGAGCTCGCCATACAGGTGAAGGCTCTTGAGCTGCACAAAGTGGTCTCCGAGCTAGAGAAAATAAAGAAGCTCGTCCATAACTTGGCCGTTGCTGTCTTTGGTGAGTCTTCTTCTTCCCTTTTCTTTCCTGTATTGCTTTGTCATCTCAAGTTTTCGTACCCTCCGTTTGCTTCCTGTCAGGTCCGGCTCAGGGGGTGACTATAAAGGGAACACTTGAAAAAATTCAGGCCATATATGGCGTCACCCGCTGGCTCTACTTCGGCTGCGCCGAAATGATCAAGGCGTCTACTTCTTCTGGGGAATGTCCACCGGGTATTCCGGATTTTCTCGCCGCCACCTCTGTGGTGCCTGTGCTGGTGGAGCGATGGAAGGCGTCTGCCTGTCGCAAGGGTGCAATCCGCGCACTTGCATTGGCTAAGGCATACTACCCCAACCTTGACCCGGCCAAGCTCACCAAGGGCTTCCCCGAATTCCAGCCTGACAGCACTGAGACGTCGACGATATATGGGAAGCTCGTGAAGTCTGTTCGGCGTCCGGCTTGTCAGATTTCCCATGGGTTGGCACTGGACGAATTCCAAGCTGCTTATGATGAAAATAACCATGCCATCAAGGAAGTCCCGCCGGAGCCGGTCAACTTGTGGAAGCCGGTAGAGGAGGCGCCGCAACTCTTCACGCCCTTCACGACAAGTGCGAACCCCTCAAGCTCAACTCCTGATGTTCCAGCTCCTTCTCGTCCCTCCGATCTTGACGGCTTTGAAGCCTTGGCTTCGGTCGTTTTGCAGAGGCCACGAGGCGGAACTACAAAGGATACGAGGGACCCTGGGCAAGGATCTGCATCGGCTCCTCCACACCAATAGACCGCCCAGATGTTCCTAACGCCGACTTTTGTACCGGCTTACAAACTTCTGACTTGTCTTAAATTCCTGCAACATTATATTGGTCTTCATGGCCTGTAATAGGTTAGATGTACATACTTTCTATACCTTTTGATGCGCCTTCGTGCGCTGGTGCTGCAATATAGTCTGTCTTTATAAAGGTCTTGCCTTTTCGGTTTCATTCACCCTTTCGGTTTCTTTAGCTCTCTGCAAAGCCGGTTTTCTCGTGACTTCTGTGTCTGAAAACCCGGAACAATCAGGGTCTGCTAAGTCCCCATGGGCCTCATAGTCAGATTGAAAGCCGGTATTTTAGCATCTGGTCATGTATGAGAAAAACATCAAGCTAGCAGGCAAGGAACCAAGAATAATTGTGGCTTTTCTGCCGGGTCATGAGTTTGTAACTTACAACTTTCTTAGTTGGTAAGCCCCCAAGACCCTGATCATATGAAAAATAAGGAACTGAAAACACGATACTCTTTCTTTTTAGAGGTGCCGTCCTCATTTCATTGATCATATAGTATGTACATAGCTAGCAAGCCGCCTCATTAAAAACCTTCCAGTCCCCTTAGGTACCCTGGTAAGGAAAAGAGCGCGTCTGAAACCTGCTGCCTTTAAAAAAAAGAAATACAAAAAGGTGGAGCCCGTCTCATTCGGGGGCTCACAAAACCTAAGTGTAGTATGGTCGAAGCTCTGCTATATTCCAAGGCCTGTCGTTCTCTGTCAACGGGTTCCTTGTATGATCTGTATTGTTTCCTGTCCTTGTAGCTTGCTCTCTAGCGTCCACCAAGTAATAAGACCCGTTGTGCATGTTCCGGCTTACAACAAAGGGGCCTTCCCATGGGGGAGTTAGCTTGTGGAAGCCGGTCTTGTTTTGGGCTAGCCTCAGGACTAAGTTTCCTTCCTGGAAAGTCCTTGATCTAACCCGACGGCTGTGATAACGCCTCAGGTCTTGCTGGTATATGGCTGATCTTTCCAGGGCTAGCTCTCGTGCCTCCTCAAGCATATCAACTGAATTTTGCCGGGCTTGCTCGTTCTCAGTTTCGACATAATTTGCCACTCTTGGAGAATCATGGATAATGTCGCTGGGTAACACGGCTTCTGCCCCATAAACCATGAAGAAGGGAGTGAAGTCTGTTGATCTATTTGGGGTTGTGTTTATGCTCTAGACGACTGATGGGAGCTCCTCTTCCCAGCACCCGGCAGCTCTGATTAATGGAACCCGGAGCCTTGGCTTGATGCCTCTTAGCAGTTCCTGGTTTGTCCTCTCAACTTGGCCGTTCGACTGAGGATGTGAAACTGAAGCAAGGTCGAGCCGGATGCTGTTTTCTTTGCAAAATATCTGCATCTCTCCGAGTGAAAAAATTGTCCCGTTATCAGTGATGATGCTGTGAGGATACCCGAAACGATATATGATTTTCTTCAGAAACTTGACTGTTGTTGCTGCTGTGCAACTATTGACGGCTTGAACCTCCACCCACTTTGAGAATTTGTCCACTGCGACCAGTAGGTGAGTCTTCTTATTGGGTGAAGTTTGGAAGGGTCCTACCATATCCATGCCCCAAACTGCAAAGGGCCATGTTATTGGGATGGTCTTCAGGTCTTGAGCCGGAATATGAATCTGCCTTGCGTATCGCTGGCATCCATCGCAAACCCGGGCTATATTTTCTGCATCAGCCAGAGCCGTCAGCCAAAAGAATCCGTGCCTGTATGCTTTGGCAACCATCGATCTTGTGGACGCGTGATGTCCGCAGTCCCCTGCGTGAATCTCCTGGAGAATTTTCCGGCCTTCCTCTGGTGAGACACATCGCAAGAATACTCCAGCCGTGCTCCTCTTGTGCAACTCGCCATTGATGATGACGTATCCCTTAGCCCGGCGCACAATCTGTCGTGCTAGTACTTCGTCTTGCGGTAACTCTTCTCTCTGCAGGTAAGCCAGATACGGCTTAGTCCAGGACGGTGTTTGATGTACAGCTGCGACTAGCTGTGATTCCGGGTCATCAGGGTTTGCTAACTCTTCTTCTGTTGGCAGCTTGACCGAGGGATGATGTAACTCGGCGAGGAATACGTTTGGAGGCACCGGCTCTCTGCTGGAACCGAGTCTTGATAGGGCGTCGGCCGCCTCATTCTTTCGTCTGTCAATGTGGTCAACTTGGTAGCCGGAGAAGAAGCCGGCAATACGATCTACTTCTCTCCTGTAAGCCGCCATGTTGGCGTCTTTTCTATCCCTGGTTCCTGAAACTTGTTGAGCCACAAGGTCAGAGTCTCCATAGCACATGATTCTTTTGATGTTCATCTCTCTAGCGACTTTCAAACCGTGTAACAAGGCCTCATACTCTGCAACGTTATTGGTGCATGGTTCGAAATGTATCTGCAGGACGTAACTCAACTTGTCTCCTTTTGGCGAAGTTAGTACAACGCCGGCTCCCGATCCTTCAAACTGCTTTGACCCGTCGAAGTGCATAATCCAATGTTTGGCGCTTGGAGGCGGAGGTAGGGGGTCAAACTCTGTCCAATCATTGACGAAATCCACCAAGGCCTGTGACTTGATTGCTGTTCTTGGCTCGTAGTTGATATGATAAGGCCCCATCTCGATGGCCCACTTTGCGATCCTGCTTGTAGCTTCTCTGTTTCCGATGATTTCCGCTAAGGGAGCAGAACTCACCACAGTGATGGGGTGTTCCTGAAAATAGTGTGGCATCTTCCGGCTTGCCATAAACACGCCGTAGACCAATTTCTGCCACTGCGGGTACCTCTGCTTGGACTCTGTGAGAGCTTCACTAACATAGTAGACCGGCCTTTGAATTGGGTACTCCTTTCCTTCTTCCTTGCGTTCCACCACGACCACAGCACTGACGGCTCTGGAATTTGCGGAGACGTACAACAACATCGGCTCCTTGCTCGTGGGAGCCGCTAACACTGGAGCTGTGGACAATGTCTTCTTTAGATCTTCAAAGGCGTCGTCTGCCTCCTGGCCCCAAACAAACTTATCGGACTTCTTCAACAGCTTGTACAGCGGAAGAGCTTTCTCTCCCATCCTTGCAATGAACCGGCTCAGGGCTGTGACACACCCTGTCAGCTTCTGGACATCATTAACGCACTCCGGCTTCTTAAGGTTCATGATGGCCTTAATTTTAGCCGGGTTAGCTTCTATCCCTCTCTCTGAGACTATGAAACCCAGCAACATGCCAGCCGGAACCCCGAACACGCACTTGGTCGGGTTTAACTTCATCTGATACTTGCGCAGGTTGGCGAAGGTCTCCTTTAGGTCATCCAGGAGTGACCCGGCTTTCTGTGACTTGATCACGACATCATCGACATAGGCATGCACGTTGCGACCGATTTGGTTCTGGAAACAATTCTGGATGCACCTTTGGTAGGTGGCACCTGCATTCTTGAGGCCAAAGGTCATGTTTTTGTAACAGAAAGCACCGAAAGGGGTGATGAACGATGTCTTCTCCTGGTCGTCAACATTAAGCTTGATCTGATGATACCCGGAATATGCATCCAGGAAGCATAACAGCTCACTACCGGCTGTGGCATCGATGATCTGATCTATACGAGGCAATGCAAAGGGGTCTTTCGGGCAGACCTTGTTCAAGCTGGTGTAGTCAATGCACATGCGCCACTCTCCGTTTTTCTTCAGAACTAGGACCGGGTTAGCCAGCCACTTGGGATGGTAGACTTCCATAATAAACCCGGCTGCAAGCAAACGAGCTACCTCCTCTCCGACGATCTTTTTCCTCTCTGCGTTGAGTCGACGTAATCCTTGCTTTACCGGTTTTGCCTTTGGATCAACATGTAAGCTGTGCTCAGCAAGTTCACTCGGGACACCCGGCATGTCTGAAGGAGACCATGCAAAAATGTCCCGATTCTCACGGATGAACTTGATGAGCTCGCTTTCCTATTTCGGGTCCAAGTGGGTCCCCACCGAGAACTGCTTGGAGGAGTCCCCTTCTTCAAAATCAACCATTTTTGTATCTTGAGCCGATTTGAATTTTTTCTTCTCTTCCTCGTGAGCCGGTTTTTCCAGCACACGCTTATCTGTCGGGTCTACTTGAGACTTGTAGAACTTGAGCTCCTCCTCTGAGCAAGCCTGCTCTGCCATGATGGCATCCCCGTTGTCACACTCTGCAGCCATGGTTTTGCTTCCTTCTACTGTGATTATTCCCTGGGGTCCTGGCATTTTAAGTTTGAGGTACACATAACAGGGCCGAGCCATGAATTTGGCGTAAGCCGGCCTCCCAAATAGAGCATGATACGGACTTTTTAAATCAACAACCTCAAATGTCAGGAACTCCGACCTGAATTGCTCTTTGCTCACTCCGAATGCCACCTCTAAGCTGATCTGGCCAATCGGATGTGCCGACTTCCCTGGGACTATGCCGTGGAAGATCGTAGATGTAGGGGTAAGGCGGTCTTGGGTTAGACCCATCCTTCTGAAAGTATCGAGGTATAAGATATTGATGCTGCTGCCTCCGTCCATCAGAACTTTATTCAAGGAGAACCCGTCCACCTGTGGTGCCACGACGAGAGCCAGGAGACCCGGATGTTCTACTGCTGGAGGGTGATCCTCTCTACTCCAAGTTATAGTTTGCTCCAACCACTTCAAGAATCTTGGAACAGCTGATGCCACTGCATTGACGGCTCTTGCTTTTAATTTTCTGTCTCTCCTGGACGTGCTTGTGGTGAAGACGTGATACTGTCCTTGACTATGAAGCTCTTTCGGGTTTTGCTGATACCCGGTTGTGACTTGATTCTGTTGTTGACTGGACCCGGCATTATTGTTTGGCGGTCCGTTCGATCCAGCACCCTGTCCGGGTCCCATCGAGTTGCCGTTGTTTCCATTGAAACCGCTGCTACCTCCGAAGTTCCCCTGACTCCTCTGGCCTTCCTGCTCATGTCTCATCCAGGCTCTGATGTCCGCGCACTGAGCTAGCGAGTGATTGGATGGTCTCCCGTTCTTGCTGTGTTTTGGACACGGCATGCTATACATCTCGCTGAAGTTCGAGCCTCTCGGAGGTCCTCCTCTAAAGTTACCACCAGGTCTTGGTCCCCTGTAACCTGTCGTCTGGGTTGTGCCTACGAACTCTGAATTTCCGCCCTCATAAGGACGCTTGTTATTTCCGTTCTGATTGCTATTACTCTGGCTCGAGTTTGGGTTACGACCTCCGCTGATCCGATTGTTCCTCTGTTGTTCCTCTGTTTCACCCGGCTTTTTATCCGTGGCTGCATATTTATTCGCTGTTGTCACCACTTCCCCTATTGAGATGTTGTTGCAGGCCGGGTCTTCCCTCATACGTCCAAGCTTGTGTGTCAGCGGCTCAAAGCCGCAGTTCTTTTCCATGTATGATATAGCTGTGTGCGCCGAGATGTTGAGGGATGACTGCAAGATTTCTGTAACCCAGCCCATCCATTGTCTGGCTGATTCAGTTTTCCTCATGACACATCGATCCAGGTCAGCCTCAGTGTACTGTTTCTTGCAAGTTCCAGCGAAGTTCTTGATGAATGCCGCCTTCAGTTCCTCCCATGAGTTGATACTGCGTGGCGGGAGTCGGTCTAGCCAAATTTTAGGTGCTCCTTCTGCTAACATAAGATACATGTAGCGTGCACACAGATTCGGTGAAGCGTTCTTCATGTCCATGGCCATGCCGTAACTGCTCAACCATGTCTCTGGATTCATGTTCGGCTCATAATTGCATACTTTGGTCGGCTCTTTGAATTTTTCTGGGAACGGTTCCGCTCTGATGGCATCTGACAAACACTTTGGTCCCGTCAAGTTTGAAGTTGAGCCCCCTGTGTGACCCGGCGCAGGAGAAGGTGCTGCGAGAGTCACTATTCCGACTTCTGGTACTCCAACTGCTCCGGCTCCAGCTGCCGGTGGTGCTGCCGCCGCGGCTGCACGTCTTGCTCTTGAACTATTGACTATTGACTGAGCCGCGGACACGACCGGCTGTGGCGACTGGATTACTTATTGATTTTGCTGCTGGACTTGCTGGTTTACCGGCCCTAGCCGGTTCTGGATGGATCTTGCTGCTGGTGGCTCTCCGTGCCGGCTTCTGGTACGACTCCTTTGTGGTTCTGAGTTGAATGCTTGCGACCCGCGCGGATTATTGTTCTGTTGGACCACAGCGGTGCGCAGCAAATCCACGGCTCTCCGTGCCTCAATACCGGCTGGCGAATTGTCGAACGGGATCTGCTGTAGCGCGTGTGCAGCTGCAAAAACATTGTCAACCGGATTATTATAATGATCCGGGGGAGTAGTGAACCTGGGAGGTGGCGGAGGTAGTTGTTCTGCGGCTGCTTCCCCGGCTCCGGCTCCTCCCGCTGGACTTCCTGCTCCTCGTAACTCGGCCTGTGGTGCGCCGGCTCCCATCACCGGATTAACCGCTGCTATGGGCGCATTGGCTGGCGTCATCTGATACTCCAAGACTTGAGGCACTATGGTGTTGACTCCAGTCGGCAAGGGTAGCCGGCTTCCGCGCCTTCTGCTCTGCACCGCAGTTAACTCGTCCCTCCTCCTCTGGAGGGCGTTTCTTTCGTCTTGTAGCCTCTGCTCCTACTGGGCCAAAGATCGTTCCTTCTCCGCTACGCGCCGGGCTTCATCCGCACGCTCTTGGTTCGCCCTAGCCATGGCTCGCCTTAAATCTTCCAACTCCCTCTGTATAGCTGAGTTGGTGCTTGTTACTTCTCCCGTGTTCTGAGCCGGGATTCCCGATGCACCGGCTCTCGCCTGATCGTTCACCGCGGTCAAGATCGGGTTTGTGAACGCTGTCCCGGGTGTTGGCGTGTGTGTCTGTACTCCCGGGCCAAAAGTTGGTAAAACGGGTCCGGTATTGGGGTGTGGTGGAGGGTACGCCGCTGGTGGCATGCCAAGGTTGCTCTGATCCCAAATTTCTCGATCCCGTCTGGCGGTTCTTTCTGCGCTCGTTTCACTACTCACGGATGCTTCCACCCCATCGGTTTGCTGAGCCGCCGTTACCACGTGAACCGTCATGTGTCGCGCGGGTCCCGGGGACACCGGGTGATCCTCTTCCTCGAGCCCAAATCCCCACCGATCTTCAAACAGCGGCAGAATTGACTCGGTATCTGTATCTAGATCGGACACGTTTGTTGGTATTCCGACGGAATCCTGTAGTGCTTGAATTGCCGCCTCTTCCTCCATAGACATGACTTCGCACTCTGGCGATCCAACAGATTCTTCTCCATCCGACTGAGCCATGGTAGCTGACCCGGCTTCTGACTCGTACTCCGGCTCATACTGATCTGAGCCGGCTCCTGTGGTCTGGATCACGCCGACGAAGACGTTGATCTGACCGAAGGCGATCATAGACCCGGTTTCCAGCTGATCTGCTTCTTCTTTCCAACCAAAGTCGTCCACGATCCGCTCCCCTCCTGGAAGCGTGTGTATCTGGCCGATAGCTAGGTTTTCCATACCGCGCCGCGCTTCTCCACAAATCATGATGTTCTTGGCCGCAGGCCCCACGGTGGGCGCCAACTGTTGTGGGATTGTCACGGCAGATGTTTCCGGGCGGAAACTTGAGTATGGGGACATAGCGACTTCTGACATCGGGAGCTTGTCTAGCACGGCGTGGGGAAACAAGGGTTTACCCAGGTTCGGCCCCTCGTCTCGAGGTAAAGACCTACTTCCTGCTACTGCTTTATTGATATGGGTTTCGAGGACTCGGCGCCTTAGCTTCCGGGTCTCGAGATTACAATGGTGGTACTTGCGATCTGGTAAAAGCTTGGTCTTCTAGGAACCAGGAGACCCCCTTCTATAAGCGGCGGGTCTCGCTGGACGTACATACGGTCATCCGGGTCACAATCATACCCGGACTCTCTTCTAAGTCCTCTAAATCTACACCTTCCTCATTAGGATTCCGTCCCATACTTGGTCTCTAGCCTTCTAGATCCTTCTTGACGTGTGGGCCAAGACACACGTAGCGCGCCGGCTTACGTGATACCCGGCCCATATCTTCATGCTTGACCCGGTCCTGGTTCTTACCAGGCCGGCTGGTCTTCTCTGTCGGTGGGCCTACCGGGTTACGATCCCCCCAACAAGAGGCGTGTTAGAAAAGTTGAACACAATTGCTAAAATTTTGCTTAAACGCCATGATATAAATTGTTGCTCTGAACAGGATAATAAACATCTTAAATTCCAATGTGGCTTTAGTAAAGAAGTTTTAATTGTGAACTATCATTGGAATAACTATATTGACCTTGGATTTGAAAAAGTAGAGCAGTTTGTTTTATTTATGGGAGCTTCTGAAATAGAATCCTTCATGTCTGAAAATTATGAAACCTGTGTTGCTTGTAATAACCTTAAAGATTATGTCTCTTCTATCCTTGATTATTGCATAGAAAAAGTTAGCAATAATTTTTATATCATTGATTATAAAGAGAGACTCATTAATGCACAAGAATGTATCCACAATTTGCAGGAACCTGTGGAAGAAGAGATTGCTGAACCTGAAAGCTCATTAGATGAAAAAGAGGAGGAGAGTGATGAACAAAAGGAGGAAGAATGGATTAGCTACCCATGCCTACCTTCTAATGAGAGTAACTATTCATCTCTTACATTATTTGATTGTCCCCCATGCTTACCAAAGGAGGATGAATGTTATGTTCCTGTGGATTCTCTTAAAATATTTCCTATAAGTAAAACTTGTGAGAATAATTATGCTACTGTTATCTATGATAATCCATGCTATTTTGATAAATCTTATGATAATCCTTTATTTGTGCCTAATTTCGAAATGCATGGTACTAAAGAAGTTTGCTTAGAAAATGTTTATGATAAAGCTCTAGATGACGGTCCTATGTTACTTGATAATATTAATTGTACTGCTAATGAAAATGGGGTTGGAGAGGTCTTGACTTTATCTTGGAGCCCCATACCTTTTGAGATTGATCAATCATCTTGTTATAAAATTGTTAAAGGTGGATTTGAATGTTTTAATCCTACTATTTTGGAGCTTGATAAAAATTATGTGTTTGTAGATCATGAAAAGCATGCTTTATGTGATAGTTATATTGTTGAGTTTATTCATGATGCTACTGAAAATTATTATGAGAGAGGAAAATATGGTTATAGAAATTTTCATGGTATTAAAACACCTCTCTATATGCTGAAAGTTTTGAAGTTACTCTTGTTTTATCTTCTTATGCTTGTCACTTTGTTCTTTTTGAATTTATTTGTGTACAAGATCCCCATGCATAGGAAGCGGGTTAGACTTAAATGTGTTTTGAATTTGCTTCGTGATGCTCCTCTTGCTTCATTTTCTATTTCCATGAGAGCATCATTAAAACTATCAAGCCCAGCTAAAAGGCATTAAAGAAAAGCGCTCTTGGGAGACAACACATGTTTTATTTCTGTAAAAAAAAATTTGAGTCAAGGAGCATGCTTACCTCTGTAACAACTCCCTTTGTATCTTTATTTTATTGCATAGTTGTGTCAAGTAAAGCCTCTATTAGGAAGTTGATACTAGATTTGGATTTCTGCGCAGAAACAGTTTTCTTCTGTCCACCGTTTAATTCATAACTCTCTACAGAAAAATCGAAAGAATCTGATATTTTCTGTGCGTGATCCTCAGATATGTACGCAACTTTCATTAGTTTTGAGTTTTCTGATTTGAGCAAGTTAAGTTCCTCGAAAAAATTCATCTTTACTGGCTGTTCTGTTTTGACAGATTCTGTCTCTGTTTTTTTGCATTGTCTCTTGTGGACTTTAAGCAAGGTTCTCTATCATGGATGGTTGTAGCTAATGTTTTATTGAGTTCTTGGAATGTGCCACAACAGAACCAAAGTGGATTAATGTTTTTGAGTACTAACCCCTCTAATGAAGTTTATGAGAAGTTTGGTGTGAAGGAAGTTTTCAAGTATCAAGAGAGAGGATGATATGATGTGATCAAGAAGATGAAAAAGCCTAAGCTTGGGGATGCCCCCGTGGGTCACCCAAGCATATTTCAAGAAGACTCAAGCGTCTAAGCTTGGGGATGCCTAACAACTTATCAGGTCATCTCTAGTGAAACTATATTTTAATCCCGTCACATCTTATGTTCTTTACTTGGAGCGTCTGTTTGTTTTTATTTTTGCTTTGTTATTTACTTTTCTGAATTAAATGGATCCTAGCATTCTTGTGTGGGAGAGAGACACGCTCCGCTTTTTCTTATGAATACTCCTATTCTTCACTTATATTTGTTGAGTATTCTCCTCTAGCTACTGCAGTACTTTCAGCTCTTATTTTTCATGCACCTCTTATTCAGAGCTGTTAGTTCTCGTATGTTATACTCTCTTGCTTCATTGTTAAATACTTGGAGAGTTTATGTTTTAAATAAGTTGATTGGTGTTTGGTTGGAAACAGAAAATGCTAAATGTGGTAGATGGTATAATAAAAAGATATGCATGCTCTTATGGATTGTTATCTTTTATGTTGTGGTACTTGGCAATTGTTTTGAGCTCTCAAGTAGATCATGTTTAAGCTTTTACATCATGTAGTTAAAACCTATTAGTGAAGAACTACCGTAGAGCTTGTTGAAATTTGGTTTGCATGTTTGGTATCTCTAAGGTCTAGATATTTTCTAGTAAAGGTGTTTGAACAACAAGGAAGACAATGTAGAGTTTTATAATGCTTGCAATATGTCTTTATATACGTCTTGTTGTCATAGTTTATACTTGTGTTTGCTTCAAACAAACTTGCTAGCCAAAGCCTTGTACTGAGAGGGAATGCTTCTCGTGCATCCAAAACCTTGAGCCAAAACCCATGCCATTTGTGTCCACCATACCTACCTACTACATGGTATTTCCTGCCATTCCAAGCAAATACTTCGTGTGCTACCTTTTATTCAAAAATTATTATCCCTTATTTGTGTCAATGTTTATTAGCTCACGAGGAAGTATGTGGTGTTATGGATATCAACCTTGTCATTTGCTTTTAGACAGACTTTCACAACCGGACTAGTGGCATATACATCCGCTTATCCATTAACTTTGCAAAAAGAGCTGGCAAATGGGGTGTCCAGTCCCAATTAATTACAACTTTAACCGCTGCAATCTCTTCACATTTTTGCCCTGATCTAATCAGTCAAGCAATGACAACAGTTTTTAACTATATGTGTAAACAAAAGAGATAAGAGGGATGATCTGCCTTGCTGGTAGAAATAACGTCCTTCATGGGAGCCACTCTTAGAAAGTCTGGTTGACAAGGGGGGTAGAGTGCCCATTACCATTCGTTGACAACAACAAACACCTCTCAAAAGTTACTTTTATGCTCTCTACATGATTTCAAAAACCTATAAAAACTAAAAAGCTCTAGCACATGTTGGTATCCCTGCTTCCCTCTGTGAAGGGCCTTTCTTTTACTTTATGTTGAGTCAGTTTACCTACTTCTTTCTGTCTTAGAAGCAAACACTTGTGTCAACTGTGTGCAACAATTCTTATATGCTTACTTATTGCACTTGTTATATTCCTTTATGTTGACAACTATCTATATGATATACATGTTACAAGTTGAAAGCCAATGCTTAAACTTATCTCTTCCTGTGTGTTGTTTCAATGCTCTTTCTTAGAGACTATTGCTTTATGAGTTAACTCTCATGTGAATCATTTTGATGCTTGTTTGAAAGTACTATCCATGAAAAGTTTTTACTTATATGATGTAGTTGTTTACTCCTTGTCTATTTGTTAGCAAACTATAGATCATTGCTTTGAGTCACTTCATTCATAACATGAGCCTTACAATATTATATGATCAAGATTATGTGAAAGCATGTCACTCCAGAAATTATTTGTTGTTATCATTTTACTTACTCGGGACGAGTAGAACTAAGTTTGGGGATGCTTGATACGTCTCAAACGTATCTATAATTTCTTATGTTCCATGCTTATATTATACCAATTGCTACATGTTTTATATACACTTTTATATCATTTTATGCATTTTCTGGGACTAACCTATTAACAAGATGCCACAGTGCCATTTCCCTGTTTTCTGTTGTTTTTTGTTTCAGAAAACTGTTAAGAAAATATTCTCGGAATTGGACAAGCGAAACGTCAAAATCCCTATTTTTCTCGGGAGGTTCCAGAACACCGAAGAGGACATGGAGGGGAGCCCCGAGGGGCCCACACCACCTCCCGGCGCGGGTCCACCCCTGGCCGCGCGGCACGGGGTGTGGGGCCCTCGATCCTCCACCGCCTTCGCCCTTTCGCCTACTTATACCCCCCAGAATCCTAAGACCTAAGACGCGAGCCTTTTCCCGAGAAGAGTTCCGCAGCGCCGCCGCCATCGAAGACAAGTTTCGGGGGTCAGAAGTTCCTGTTCCGGCACCCTGCCGGGACGGGGATTGACCCCCGGAGCCATCTCCATCGACTCCACCGCCTCCACTTCGACTCCGTGATGGTTTGTGAGTAGTTCCCCCATGGACTACGGGTTCTTGGCTGTAGCTAGTTGGTACTCTCTCCCATGTACTTCAATACAATGATCTCATGAGCTGCCTTACATGATTGAGATCCATATGATGTAATCGGTGTTGTGTTTGTTGGGATCCGATGAATTGTTACATTATGATCAGTCTATCTATAAGTTTGTGAAGTTATTGTTGCTGCAATCTTGTTGTGTTTAATGCTTGTCACTAGTGCACGAGTGGCATGATATTAGATTTAAGGTCTATAATTATTGCTTAGATTGTATCTACAAGTTTTTTGCACATGTCTCTGTCCGGAACCCGAGGCCCCAGAGTGACAGCAACTGGGATAACTGAAGGGGATGGTTTAGATATGAGGATTACATGTTTTCACTAAGTGCTAATGCTTTGCTCCGGTGCTCTATTAAAAGGAGTACCTTAATTACCGGTAGATTCCCTTGAGGCCCCGCTGCAAATGGGCTTGGTAGGACAAAAGATGTTATACAAGTTTCTCATTGCGAGCACGTATGACTATATATGGAAAACATGCCTACATGATTAATAAACTGGATATTCTATCTTAGCATGCATTGTCATGCCCACTAGTGTAGATAGCTGGGAACCCCGGTCCTTCTGTCATCATCATTGTTCTAAAGTCAACTACGCCTCTGTGTTACTGCTACTGCTGTTGTGTTACTGTTACTATTGCTCTCATATTACTGCTGCTTTCACATCACCCCTGTTACTAGTGCTTTTCCAGGTGCAGCTGAATTGACAACTCCGATGTTAAGGCTTATAAGTATTCTTTGTCTCCCTTTGTGTCGAATCAATAAATTTGGATTTTACTTCCCTCGAAGACTGTTGCGATCCCCTATACTTGTGGGTTATCACCGTCCTGCAGCCAACGTAGGCGAGATCGTTGTCTAGCCATTGTGCGCTCCAGCGACGAGAGCCCAGCACCGCAAGTTTCAAGGTTCTCCGTAGCCACCATTCACCATCATTCAGTAATCTCGTATCATGTGTCGCATCCAAAGCGATGTATGATTAGGTTGGCCAACGCAAGCTGGATCTTCAGGTTCCCGATCTTCCTGTCTGCCCACGATTGCAGGTGCTTTGCCAGGTTGCGAAAGCATGCATCGAGGCGTTTGAAAGGATCCACGATCAAGTCATCGCACCCCCACCCTTATTTGACCGCATCATCAAAACCCTCGAGCTTAAGCCAAAATAGCTCAAACCTGAATCTCCGCTTCGGTTTTAGGGCTCCAATCGTGGACAAGTGCAGAGGGGTGAGATCAGAGACTCACGACGACAGTGCCTGGAGTATGGTGTCTGGGTGATTAAGATCCCAGTCAATCGATACCAGAACTCTGTCAGTCCGAGTCATCGTTGGCTCCCTCCTCTCGTTGCTCCAGGTGAACAAGCGACCATTTAAGATTTGTATTGTTTGGTCTCAACTTTGACATGGTGTCCAGGTGAGAAATTCAACTACCTGCGAGCACAAGAATTGATCAACATATATAGCTGTTTCATGTCTAGAGGTATTTGCAAGAGCATCAAAAGAGTTTGACATTGCTTTAGCTCTTGCAAAGAGACTGGTCAAAAATCACCTTGTGTCCATATGGGTCCATGGACAGTGGTTCAACAACTACAACGTGAGCAGATAATATTCTGCTGAATTAGGATGCATAAGCTAACATCATGGACTTTTGGTTCGCAATGCTGCCAAACCGATCAGCGTCTACTCAGAAACGGAACGTTAGTGGCAACAGTGCTGTGTCTCTTGAATAAAAATAATCAAGAGTCAAAACAACATACGAGAGTCCAAGGATGCAGAAAAACTATTACACGAGACTGTTGTTCTCTGGAACTAATTGCAGTACGTGTTATCACCTTTCTATTGATTGAGGAACTTGTTGAATATTGTGGGACCCACCCTGCTGTTTCAAAGGACAGCGATGCATGCAAGGAGCAATTCTGAGAGTTACATCTGTTCCGTCTGTTAATGTTGAAAACAAAGTGATAGTCACATCCAAAAACAATGTTTTCTTTCGGTTCAACTTCATCTGTTGTTACAAAGGTATCAGTGACTATGTATCAGAAGTTTTACAATAACATAGCATAAGCTTGTTAGTTGCGGTAGCGTGTATATTGTACAGGGCAAAAGTCACACCATCTAAGGCCTACAAACATGCATGGTGTATAACAAGCCCTTCAAGTAGGGCTTTTCAACTTATTATGTGTGGCAATAATTAAAGAATAATGAGCAGGGCATTTTCATCCAGATGCAGCAGCAACTCTCGCCACATCGTTGCTCTCCTCTTTATCGAACTCCTCCATCAGCTCCCGTTGTCGTGGTGTTAGCTCCCTGCAAAGCAAACAAAATAAAATACCCAATTTGAGCGGTTGTTTTCTTTTGTGGAACTGGAATTTGGTCGAGAAGAAGCATACGTCGGGACTCTGATGTTGAAGTGGACATAATGATTCCCATACGATGATGAATTTTTCGCCTTTATTCCTACAAAAAGAAAAGAGGGAAAAGTTATGTGTGCTAACAACAGTATGATTCAGATAAAGGTGCTTGTTTTGGTAACCAACAATGACCAACCTTTGCCCCGCAGGACAACCTTTTCTCCTGGTTGGGTACCTTGGCGGACCTGGACAGAGAATACAATATGTGAAGCTTTGGGATATAGAGCAGCATCCAGCAGATACAAGCTGTCATTCGCCAACCGTCAAAATTAAATTTACTGAAGAATCAATATATACCTTGACTGAAACATTTCCTGTGAGGGTTGGTATTATCACAGTTCCACCAAGCACAGCCTGTAAATCAAGCAGTTTTTAGAGCTCCCGTCAACTAAACACAAATATGGATAAATGCGTGATGGTAACATTTGCATCTTACTTTCTTACTTATTTTTCAAATAACCTAACAAACAAAGCCTGATACACATTGGAGTTGTATCGATGGTGTACCAGTAACTGGTAAGTCTGGTGATACTGATAGGACAATTGTGCAAAATGTCGGTGCATAGTAGGTGTTGACACATGACATAATTAGTTAACGTGTGCTACCAAGATGTAATTGGATTGTTTCTTTTTGAGAGAAAAAATGTGATTTGCATAATATGGTTAATTGAGATTCAGAAAGATCAAAACACCAACAGAGGGGAGGGTGAATATACTATAATAAAGAGAGGTCACCTGGGCCATGCTTAGAACGGCATCAACATGCACGTGGTTACCTTCTCTACGGAAGATAGGATCCTCTCTCACCTGTAATAGGAAAAGGAGTATTAAGGCTCCTTTACAAAAGCACTTACAAATGAGGATTTATTTTCATCAAAATATTAGTGAAACCACCAAAAGTTCTTCTGACTAACTAGATTAACAGCAGAACCACAAAAGAACCATAATTTCGCTTGCAAGACTGAACTGCCATATGGAGTACATAACTTAAAATTTGACCAAAGAGAAATGTGACCTTGATAGTTAAAAAAAGGTCACCAGGTTGATTGCGCTCCACATCTGCACCACCCTGACCACGAACCTTCATAGTCTCATTGTCATCAATTCCTGAAGAGGTGTTCCAGTTAATATAAGTATTTCCATAAACTCCAAAATAAACCAGTGTATGTTGCATACTTGTAGCAAAGAATACTCAAACATTAACAGAAAAGGAAGGATAATTAAATAGAAGCATATATTATAGGACAGTGAGCTGAGCTATTGCCATAAAAGTACCTTCTTTACATTAGATATAAAGAGCTGAGACAACGTATTACTGAGATGGGGCAACGAAAATAATATACTGTTTTGTAACTGAAATAATATAAAAGTACGCTACTCCCGAGTTTTGCGCTAAAGCATTGTCCGTCCATGTCCCGTCACGGCCCGCTGCTAATCAGCACTAAAACTCCGTGTTTAACGCCTGAACCGCACCCGCTAATCAATCTCACAAGCAATGCCCTCCGCCGCCACCTTACTCTAGCTGCCGCTGCACTGTTTTTTGAGCTCAATCCGCCGCACTGTTGGGCACCACGCAATTATGCCCAACGCCGCCACACTGCACGCCACAAGTGGGCGCATCCCCACAGCGGCGGACGACGAGCGCCTCCGATATCATGTCAGAGATGAAGAAGACCTGGAGCGCGAGTTTGAGGGCGGTAGCATGCCGGATCTTTGGGAAAGCAGCCAGAGGATGCCCGTGGCCACGCCATCAGCGGAAGCACAACTGTTCGTCGCTGCGGTCGCCGCCCCCGGCACCACGAAGGGCAGTTGGTGCACCGGTCAATCTTCAGTTCAATTTCTACTCCCGGATGAAAACGTGCAAATATAGGTGATGTCAATTGCCAGTCTATTTCACTGACATCCTCTGCTCTCACAAATTCCAGCGGAGAAATAGCCGACTGACCATATGATGAGCTGGTTTGTTCTTGTTATTTTACCCACCATATAGAACAACTTTCAGGTTTTCGTACCAACAGATAAAATTTCATTAAGTTCAGTTTCAAAACCCTTTTCCACCATATTTATTCCTTGCTATATATTTGCCACATGCCAAGTACAAACACACCAGAGTTATTATTTTTACAATATTTTGGTTATGATTCATTATCAGCTGCACAAGATGGAAACAAGCATACACCTGAGTGAAACTCATGATTGCTGGTCGTAGAGTACAAAATGCATTATATGTACGGCACGAGTTGTTTCTCGGGCGGGTGAAGTTGGCTTAGTTATTGTGTCTAATGCATAATATTAGGGAGTCAGACCGGAATAGTAAACCCATCCATAATCTGGACACTTGAGTTACAAATTGTTTTAATCCATCTTGCAAAAGTTTAAGAGATTCAGATTGCTACCTTCTTCAAAAAAGTACCTGTTTTGTTTTACCATTTCAGATCCAATTATGTATGTTACCGTGTCTTTGAAATTGGAAATATAGTAGTACTCCACATGTGGGTAGACATTTGATCATTCTAGCTTTTTAGATGATGATTTCTTTGTACCTTCGCATAGCTTGACATGACAAGTTAAAATTTACCATCATAAAAACGAACCTGAAAGCTTTATGGGATAAGGTCACCAATCCATGATCAGGATGCAGAGGATTCAAGTTGTAAAAAGAGGATACAGAAGATTAAAGGTTACGAAATATCTGTGTCTCTTGATTCTTCTATGTATACTCGCTATCTAATCTTGCATTGTTGCAAATTTAGATCAAGGAAATCTGGCAACGTACATGGATTTTGTTCGACTATAGACCAATTTTGTTGACTGAATTGATCTTATCATATGCTCAAATTGATTGCCGGCTTGTCACTGATTTAGTTCAACTACATAGATTTAGTTAAAGTGGTGCAATTCAGTTCTCTTTTGTATTGTCGGCATGTCGCTGCTTTCTCCTACATAACAGTGTTTGTCACCTCATATATGAAAAACCAAAACAAGTCTATAAATTGATGGTTTAAATAGAAGAAAATTGGACGAAGCGGTAGAAATGCAAAATAAGTGCATGCAGATTCAATTGAAATGGGAGTTCCAGTCGATTGATTTGACAATCTTCTTGGCATAACACTGTTGTTCTGCCAGATGGGCTGGTGTCAAACAAACATTTTTTGTTGCCATGTTGTGTATCGCGATGCTGTCCTTGATGGAAATATTCTCATCAACCTTTGGTAAACATATTTCCTATTAGAGTTTAAGCAATTCACTTATCTCCATCTATGAGTTTTTTTAGTTACATGGTGCGGAAAGAGTACACAAGCAAGAGGAAGGATTTGTTTCTATCAGACCACCAAAATTCAGAACTGAAGCAACAAAGAAGGTGATTTCCCCTTGCCTGCATCACTTCGGCATTTTGATTCATTGTGGTACATTCATGTTGATCTATCATGCATGCCTATTTGATATTTCGCTTTATATGTACAAAGAGGATAACACAAGTGAATACTTGACCGATGGGCATATGTTTTAGGTTAAGTAGAAACATAGATCTGTAACTTATTGGTCAGGCTTTGTTCTTGATTTATATAATATTTTGGGGATCTTTGCATCTTGATTTTTACTCAGAATCGATTTTGTGTGATGAAATATCATCAGTGAAGAAATGGTTGTATATTGGACCCTCTTGCTTCAAATATTTATCCTACAGGTCTTCTTAGATTAAACTTGTGTCTTACACTCTTACTTGCATGGAAGATTGAATGTTGAGTGGCTTCTTTAGGCTAAAATTTAAGCTTTTCGAGTTCAGAAGATATAGATGAACAAACACTACAGAAAGTGCAACTCATTGAAAAAGGGTGTGATTCAAAAGACCGGCAAATACCAAAAAACATTAGGATACTAGAATTAATTATCAAGATTATACGTGCATTGTACGTGCCCTATTACTAGTTGTGTCAAGTAGGTCAGTTGAGTTTGGATCACACAAACGTACACCTAGTTAAGTTATTATCTTCCTTGCAATGCCACACCTTACAGCATGTAGAGCGACAGGCAAACATTTTTTTTGCAGAAATGGTATTTTTTATTTGTGGCCACTGGCCAAATCTACCCTACCTTATTGGGATGAAACCAATTTTTTGGCATGTACATTGTTAGGAGGTTCACACACTAGTTTTCAGGCAACAAATGCCTTCCTTTTCTATTAGCTTTTGTAGCAACGAATGCTACACTACACAGGCAACGAATGGCTACAAGCTTGGCAACCTATGCCTAAGCTTCACCACAGCAACGAATGCTGGCAAACCTTAGCAACCTATGCTTGCCCTCAGCAACCTATGCTAGGACCTTGGCTTGCTACCTTCTTTCACCCATAGGGTGCCTCTCCTTATATAGAGGGTTCATGGTTGGTGCTACTGTATTCTAGAGCCTTCTACTGCTACCTATCTTATTGGCTAAGAACTACAGTATTCTAGAGCCTTCTACTCCTTTCTACTGCCTAGCCTAAGATTTACCAAATAGTAGAGTAGTCTAGAACATACTAGCACCTACTGGCAAAACTCCTCACAGCTGCAAACATATTGCAGCATGCCTATCCACCTAGGACACAACTCATGTGCCCGCCAAACAGCACACAACCTATGTGTGTGTTCACACTATAGCCTGCACACAACATATGTGTGCAGTTTACAGTATGACAAGATTATATCAGGCCAACATACATGATCCTTTGGTCGCTCTGGTACATTTTTTATGCCAATTGGCCAAATCATGGCAAGCAAAATCGTAGCCAAACACACCCAGATGTTCAGCATATATCCCAATTTTGGTACCAAGTTATGTTTCACACATCAAGCCTATAAATGCATTGGTAAAGCTGAGTCATTCTTACCAGCCATTATAAATGCATTGGTAGAGGTGAGTCATTCTTACCAGCCATTATGTCAAGCTTGACTGACTTTTTCCCCTTAACTAGCTGCTCACCCTTACAAGTCTTGCAAAAATTCTTCAAGTGGAACATGAAAAAAGCATATGAAGTTAGTCTCCCAGAACCATCAACATAAGAGATACACGCGGGAACTTTTGTTAAAAGGCCACAATAGTCGAGAGGCTAAATTTAATCAATGTAGAAAATTCATATATTTAACACCTAAAATTGATGTTGTAGAAAATTGTATGGGTAAACGAATATATAATGTGAATAGATTGCAATGTATACATAGAGTATCATTAATAAATGTGAGATGACATGGATAAATGAATGGCTCAAATAGTGGATAATGTGGACAGTTTGCATGTAGAGATAGGCTATATATATCATAGCATAGGAAGTTCAGAAATTAACAGTTTACTGTACAAGGCTACAAGCACATTGAGTAATTCATATCACGTACTTGGCATGATGCAAACATTTTAGGAATTACTACCCCGAATAGTTTAAAAAGCATTTAAGATGTTCCTACACATCATATGGAAGTGATGTGATTGTGTGCTGGAAAATCCAGCAAGTTCACCTCATATGACAATACACCATAGAAACCAAACATGGAGGAACAAATGGACAAATATGTCTGAAGCACAAATGTACCTTTGCAACTTTTCCACTTCCACCGCACCGAGAACAGGTAGATTCAATACTCAATATACCCCTCTGAATGAACATCTGTATTCATACGAGACAACACTGAGAATGTCCGGAAAGTAATCTATGTGTGAAAATACTCTGCCAAATATGTAAAAGGAGACATACCACACCAGACCCTCTACAAGGTTTACATGTTTGAGGTACAGTGCCAGGAGGAACACCACTTCCATCTGCAATTAACAAATGTTACACTTGAGCCATAAAAACGAGAGGGGTGGGGATGCAGACAATTCAAGAAGTTCCCACATCAGTGAAATGATAAACAGGTCATAACACGTACTGCAAGTTCCACAGAGAACATCAGTCTCGTATGTAATAGTTTTTCTACATCCTTGGACAGCTTCCATGAACGACAATTCAACAGGAATCTACAATTGAAATGAAAAGAAGCATTGCAACAGTATGTCTAAATTAAAATACAACATTGCAATGAAGAACAATAAAAACCTTGACATCTTGGCCGCCTCTCGAAGTGAACGCACCGTCAAACATCTGGTTGACATGGCAAAATATAAAATATGAGGCATGCACGATGGTTCATATATAGTTAACTGAAACAACTAAGAACAAAAGTTACTCAGAAATGGAGGGCAAGAAGACTTGGCAAATACAAATATAGAAGGATATTATCAGATCATGCTTGGCCACTCAAATATGAAAGACCATTCTGATAGTAAAATCTAAGAACTGCTACATGACATGTTTAAAGTGTACGGGACGTATGCTTCTTCTTTTTTTGACGTGACGCGACGTATGCTTTTCACCAAAGAACAAAGGAACTGCACTACATTAAAAACGACAAAGTGTAGTACAATGTTTACATGGACACCTTTGTATAATGTATTAAGAAACAACTTGTCTTGAAGTCCCTCCATAGACGGTAATCACATTTTTTGAGTTTGTAAATCACAGCCTGAAATCCCAAAGCGACCCGAGCAGCTACACAGCGCCTTCATCCCAGACTCCCACTCTGCTGCTGCCACTGGCCTAGACCGCAGTGGCGGCAGGCCCTGCTTCCTAAGGTGGCAGGGGCCTTGTCCTGGGAGCTGAAGGCATTGGGTTTCAGAGGAAACCGGGTGCGTTCATGCCAGCGGTTGTCTTCTCCCGCGTCGGGAGGCTGCATGGGCAGATGCGGCCAGATCTGGAGTGTGTGGCTAGGCTGCGGTGGGCGTGGGCGTGGGCGGGCTTGTGGCCTCTTGGAGGTGTTGAGCTCCGACACCAAAGCGATGGCTCCAGGATAGAGGAGGTTGCCATGGCAGGAGCACTGCAACGTCTGGCTACTCTGGCCGTGTGGGCGGCGGGGATCTGGGCATCAGCTCTCTTGGTTTGTCGGCGACTGGCGTCACAGTGGACTGTCCTCGCGCAGTTCAGCGAAGGTGGTGGTCGTGACACTCTAGACAAAAGTCTTGGCTGACTTTGTCAGTGCTGGCGACGATGACGCTCAAGAGTAGCATTTCCATCTTGGTGGCGTCGTCGTGGAGCCCTGAACCCCCTCCAAACCATGCTCTGGGCAAATACATAGATCTGAGTAGCTAGATCGGTCTTGTCATCATTTCCTCCCTGGAGCCATCATTATGGAGACATAACCAGGTTGGCTTTCGGTGTCGGGGACCCTGCAGGTATAGTGCTCCTTGCTCCTGTTGTTTTGTCTGGTGGCTCCAGGCCTATTTTAGCTAGCTAGAGTGGCAGTGGATAACTTCAACAAAGTTACGGTAACATTATGACAACCTAAAAATGGTGCAAGGGGTAATTTAGTCGTACTAAATAAAACCAAAGGACATCTTACATCACCAAAAATATCACCAAATGGATTATCGCCAGCAAAGCCCCCACCGCCCCCAGGGAAACCATCTGGGCCACCACCCGATGATTGGCGCTCATAAGCATCAACTCCAAGCTGCCGACATGTTATAGTTAACACATAAGCACTAACTATTTTGTATCATAGAAAATGAATGATTAGAGAAATCAGTGCTATGATGCTTTATGTAAGCAAGACAACTAACACATAAAGAAATGAGATTAAAATGATATTTCGTCATTTATGACAGCATTGAATTTATATAGGAATATTATTTAATTTCATAAAAAACAAATTAAGAACCTGATCATATGTTTCACGCTTATCATCATCCTTCAAAACCTGAGAGAAAATCACAAACAATAGCGGCCTTTTAGATAAACATGCTCCATGGTCCACCAAACGGAAAATAACTGTGTGTACTAACGACATACCTCATAGGCCCTGTTAACTTCTTGGAATTTTTGGTCTGCACCAGAATCATCTTTATTGGTATCGGGATGGAACTTCTTTGCGAGCTGGAAAAGCATGCCGGTTAAGCCAAAACTTGACGAGCTAACAAATGTCAAAGACCGGACAGATTATCTAGTACTTGAAGATCATGAGGATCAAATGAAGAACCTGATCATATGTTTGATTAAACGACGTGCAGATACCAAGAACACAATGTAGTACAACAACAGATCAAAAGAATTTGACCCTCTAGACATTCTATGTAAGGAAGGGGAACTATCTTTTCTCGTAAGCCTTCATCAAGAAAAAATAGCTCTTCTACTAGCCCAAAGTGTTCAGTGCTTTTTTAGGAAAAGAATACTCTCTGGTATGAAAGTAAACAAGTGCCTGTGAGGAAGTCAAATATTTGTGCACCATGGCCCAACTAAACTCATTGGCTACGTAAACGAGCACTAGTGATCAATTAAGATGTCTCTCGTGACAAAATGTAACAAAAATGAGGATAAATGTATCGCTTTAAAACAAGAGACTGCAGGCTAACATTGTCAGTGATCAGGTCCTAGCATTATCTAATCTTTTCTCTGGATCCTCACCATGTTCTCCAGATAGGCAGGTGGCAAGGTGGCATGGCTAAAAAGGGGGAAATACAAATGAAGTATCTAGTTTATCAAAGACATTGTGTGACAACAACAATGACTTTCTCCTCAGAAAATTATATTTGGGAGGTGGAAAAACGGTCTTAACGAAAGCAGTATAACTGGTTTCTGCAAAGGCTACTGGCAGCATGCTAATCTACTCTGCAGAAGCCCCGAAAGCTGGGCACGGCTTCTGCTGTTGTGTTCAAATGGACCGATTTTCCCTGCTCCAGTATAAAAAAAGTTAAATAAGTTTTGGCTATCCAATCCTGAAGGAAAAATCCAGCTAGCACATAGTTGCCAAGTATTATTAAGCAGTTATTATAGTGCATTTCTGCGCAACTAACAAGCTAACAAAAGAATATGAAGGCATATCAAACAAAATGTCAGATATATTCATTTATTTGGTCAGGCCCCAGTTCATGTTAATCAAGTTACATCAAATCAATAATTTATATCTTAAGTCTTAAATGAGACAAAGTGATGGAAAAAATACAAACCCCGTAATATGCCTTCTTTATGTCTGACGCAGAAGCGTCCGAGCTCACTCCAAGCACATCATAGTAATCCCGTGAATCCACCCTCATTGTTGCTAAAACATACAAATACAAGTTCTCATCGTAGAAATAATGAAAAGAAACATGGCGTTTACAAAATATAAAAATAAAAAGGTAATCACACTCATAATTCACAATTAAAAGCAATTTAAAAAAATTTGCATTACATAAAATGCACCGAGTTCTTGTGTCTAATAAATGGTAAAGATGAACATGGTTTTGGTAAGTGATGAAATCAAGCACAAATGTAACACTGTATCTTTGTAGTTCAAACAGCTATCATGTTCAAAGTTCAGGAAGGCACTAAGCAGGCATTTTGTGGCGCATAGCCCACCTAGGCGATTGAGTAACAGCACAAGCAACAGGCCGGGCAGCTCTGGAAGGAAGATTACAGAGGGGGTGGGGTGAGGGGGCAAGAAGAGAAGGAAGGGGAAGATTGAATAAGGAGGGTCCACCAGTCCAAAGGACCATTTAGCCCACTAAACTGCTCCTTTAGTTAGGTTAGGTTTCAAATATGCCTTCATATGCAGCTTCCACCAACAACCAAGCCCTCATGTGTGTAAGCTAGTGAATAAAATTTATTCATCTGTATCTGGGGTGACTGTGTCCTGTCCATGGCAACTTTAGTCAGGAACTGCTTAATCAGATTCGCTGTGTAACTGACAAGGGAGGCCTAATTATGTGTTACTTTACTGTCATGTCTTGGCTATCATGGTGCTGTCAAAGTGTATGCGTACATTGAACTTGTTTCTTCAAGTATTTTGGTTTGAAAGTTTGTCGATCTACCTATGCACATATTTATCCGCTTATTTTTATTTCCAACCCGAGTCTGCACCGTTTCCGTACCTAATCCGCTCCGCTCAGCATCTGCATTCGAATCCACAACCGGACACTATCCGCTCCGGTCCAAATCCAGCCAAAATATATGGTTGAGGATATGGTAAGAGCAAAATCCGATCCAATCCCATTACATCCCTAGGTACCAGTGCTAGTCTGCTAGAGACGACCAGTAGCATTAGGCCAGCCTCAGGGCCATTCCAGTTTGCAGAATTTCAGGAACACTAAAATAGGAAAAATGCAGAATTGCAATGGCCTGCCATATTGACCCTACATGCTCGCAGACCAAAGTGTCTCTGATCATATCATAAGAAGAAACAAATCACGAGCCATGTGTATTTTTTAAGCGGCTAGACCGGATGAATTTTTCTCTTTGGAATTAAGTACAAAGCAGCAAATAGGAAAAAAAATCTATTCATACAAATCAAACTACCAGTATAGAAAGAATTACTATCATAACTAATCCACTCGAATCAAAGAGGCCCACTGGCCCACTAGGAAGCTAGAGTCAAAAGTCAAACGCAAGTAAAAATTACTACCTCCGAACCATAAAAATTGTCGTGGATGATATACGAATTAACCTAGTTGATTCTCAGCGACAGTTAATTAGGATCGAAGGGAGTATTTTAATTCATAGTCTGAAAAGAAAAGATGAAAGCAAATGAGCCTTCCGTTCACAGTTTAATACATTATCAGCTAGCTTTGACAATGCTATTTTTTTGTGCGCAGTTAGCACAACTAGCGCCACTAGAAAGATTATAGAATGTCTATCGGCTGGATAACTCAACTATCTGTAGAATGAATGGCAGGGGTAGAAATGGATAGAACTAATTTCCAATGATTCTGACACTTAGATTTGCAAACGAAACAAATAGTTTATATTCAAATACTAATGCCACCCTGCCAAGGACAGTGGGAAATATATTCTGGTTGATCCCCTTTAAGGATAGTGCATCATTGGATCACTCTGATTTTTTCTCTGCGTTTACAAGCTGATAAGTTGTGTTTACTGCAAAACTAAGATGCCATGTATAAGATGATTGATGCCACTCCCCACAGAAACATAAGTTTACCGTTCAATCCCCTAAGAGTCCTAAATGATGGACTGATAGAAGAAAAGTTGACTGCCCAGATTGAGAGGAGCCAGGCTATGTTTGGTAGCAGAGTATTTTCGAAGTATTGCAAAAATACTTCAGTTTCCAAAATTACTGCAGTCTATAATACTTTGACATGTTTGGCTATCACAAAAAAACATGGTATTAATACTGAAGTTTTACTAAAACTGTGGTTTTTTTAACGTATTGAAAAAACAACCCAGGACCTCTTTTTCGGAAACGGAGAAAGCGAGCAAAAAGACCCCCTCCGCTCGCTTCGTTGGTTCGCCGCCGCCGCCTCTTGTTTCCTCACGAGATCAGATCGTCGCGAGCCATGGGAAAGCAGAAACACATCCATGAAGAGAAGAAAGGAGGTGAGTAGTGCCTTTATCCTCGTGTTTATTTCCGTTGATTTGAGATGTCGGAGATTTTTGCGGCTCCGCGGCCATCAGGGCGACTGGCGTGGCGACGGTGTGCTTGGCATGTCCGTCGTGAAAGAAACAGATTGCAGTAGATCAGATGTTACTAGGATGGAGGGCCATGACGAGTAGCACAAGCCCAAGGGTGGCACCATCGCAGACTTTTACAGTGGTGACGATCATTGTTGGCTACCTTCGTGCTTTCAACTACTGTGTAGTTGCGGGTCTATGGAAGAGATTGATTAATTCATGTTTACTGCTAACAGATTTCTCTTGTTTACATAATCTATTTTGCAATTTTTAACCAGTACTCTTCTCTTACAGAAAGTAAACCTAGAGCATCATGGACAGATGGGCAAACCGAGATGCTCGTTTTTATGATGAAGGAGTATAATGACGCATCGAAGTATCGTGGTCGGAATGGATGGACTAATGAAGGTTGGAATTGCATGGCAGCACGCCTGAATAAACAATTTCCTAGAACTAATTTCACACTTAAAGAAGTGAAAGATAGAGAGCAACGGTTGAATAGAGATTATGAAATTGTCAAGTCCATTTTAAGTCTTTGATTATGGCCAATTCATCATCTTCTCTTTGTTTACGCTTGAAAAAATCCCCCACATTGATGCAGCACTACTACAACCAGAGATAATAAATTGGGAAAAGGTATCAGGCAAATTGACACCTGCTACCACAAGAAAAAAAGGGACTACCAGATTACTAAACTTGGAACCAACGATTCACACCTGCTGGTACTACCAGCGATGAGAAAAATAGCACTGACCTGAGGGCGTTGACTCCCACAGCAGCCCTGGTGCTCACGGATGGACCAAATCAGTCGAATCTAGCTGCGCCCTTTAGTCTTACGAACGGGGCAGAGCAACCACACTAGCTTAGTAGCTTTCCAAGTCACGGACGGGGCTGAGTAGCCGCCTTCCTTTCCGTGGTCGTTGGTGTTCGTGTCCTTGGCGGGTGGAGTAGCCAGAGTCTAGCAGCCGCCTGTCCACGCGATGGGGCGGAGTAGTCTTGAGAGGAATTGCAACTTCTGCTCAAGGCGTGGTGGTAATGGTGAGCGGACAGCGTGGCGCGCTTGGCGGAAGAACTGGTCTTGTTTTCCCGCGGGATTGGAACGGAACAGAATTCTCTAACGATAGCCACTATACGTAGTTAATTACAGCGTTAGCCAAACAGGTTACAGTATTCTCAATACTTCAGTTTTTCAATACTTCGGTAAGTTATGCCTACGGGCTAGATAACTGTAGTTTTGCAATACTTTGATTTTTAAGATACTCTGCTACCAAACATAGCCGAAATCTTAGCTTCAGTTATAAATTGCCAAAGTAACACTAAGGATCTATTCACAATTGCAGTAAGGTATGATAATCGCATTTGGTTGAAATGCATTTAGATACTTAGGTGTTTGGGCAAGCTAAGCTTATTTTTTCCTATTTCTGTAAAGTACAATAATATCTTCTGGTTCAGATTCTTAGATGTTTGGTGAGCTGCTTGTTTGCCGTAATGAAGTGGGAAAGGGATATATTCTTGTGTTCCAGGAGGGATGCAATGTGCCAAGAAAACCACTAATAAATAGAACCCATACGACTATAATGTGGTGTACTAAGCAGAACAGCTACTCACACATGAGCTTGAAAATAAGCAAACAGAAACACACTGATTACAAAATGAGCCTAAAACTTTTTTTTGAACTTAATGAGCCTAAAACTTGGTTCCAAGGTTAAAGTATGCCCACCTAGGATGACAAACTGTTATGCATCGCAAAATTTAAAATAGTACTATTGAACAACGGAACACATCAAATCCACCGGAGGGCGTACCATGGAACGACCTGCTGGGGCACCACCAACTCGGGCTCCTCCTCTCCCTCACTGCACGATTTCACCGGGTCAGGCTTTTCTCGGACGATTCATGCGGAAATGTCGAACTTTAAGCGAGGCGACTGACCTGGATCGGGAAGCCGCGACGGGGCGCCCCACGCTGACGAGGCCGCGGCGAGGTGGCGGGAGAACACCTCGAACTGGCATGGAGGTCAAACGGGTTAGCCGTGAGGGTTGGGAATTGGATGAGAGTGGAATCGGGAGAGGGGAGATGAGGGGCGTGAATTCACCTTCGACTTCGAGGCGGCGGCGGCGGCGGCGAGCCTAGAGGCGGCGACGCGCGCCATGGGGGCGGAGCTGTGGAACCCTACGTTGTGCTTGGGAAGCGAGCGGCGGAAGGCGGAAACTACACGGAAGAACCGTGCAGGGTTTTAGCTGCGAAATCCGATGTAGCATTTCAAAACGTTTTTTTTTTAATTGTCTAAGAAACCGTCCAGATTGCTGGATAATACAATTCTACACCTATATTGGTTTTGGATTTATAGGTGTAGGTTTTTTTTTTGAAAGATCCCTGCTGGATAATACATTTCTACACCTATAGTTGTTTTGGATTTATAGGTTTAGGTTTTTTTTTTTGAAAGATCCAGCAATTGCTGGCTTTTCGGTTGATAGCAGGTAGAATATGTACAAGTTAGCCTTTAGCCAAATGAATAACGGAAAACAAGATCAAGAGAAAAAGCCACAAAATGTCTTCCGAGGCTGCCCAGCATCACACAGACTCCCACAAAGCACCAAGTGCTTCAAAACGGTGCCTTCAAGAAGACAAGAAGACTGCGACGTAGAGGACGTCACCGCGCACTCCAATGGTGTTGGGTTTCTACCCCGAAGAAACCTTGGCTTTGAGGTGTGTGGAGGACCGGGGTTCCACGACGATGCCTTCAGGAAGGAGTAGCGACACGCAGAGGCGTCGTCATCGTCGACACCGGCCCAGACCAGTGTTAGATTTTTGCCCGGAACATCTAGTCCACGCCACATGAGTCCGAGTGTAACTTCGCGTCAACTCAGGTACCGACTGCATCAGCCGCGGCACCACATACCACGACAGAAAATGTCGTACCGAAGCACCAACGCCGGCCACCACCGCTCCAGGGCCGCCGCCCCGGCATGCCAAAGCAATGGATCTGGGCGGGAGGCCCAGATCGCCGCCACCAGCTGTAGCTCCCAGACGCCGAGACAAAGAACACAGCGTCGAAGACCAACTGGGATTTGTTCCCCAGCCCTCCGACATGCACCATAGCACATCCAGCCAGACCTCGCCAGATCCGGCGCGCCAGATCCACCACATCCCTGAGCTGGCCTGCCATGGCCAGACCGGGCCACCGCCACGCGCTGCCTACACGCAGCCGCATAACCACGCCGGGGCCGCATCCGCCTCATTCCCACTGAAAGGACAGGCGTTGCCCAGAGGGGGGTGAATAGGCAATTACAACTTTTCGCAATTTAGACTTGACAAATGTGGAATAAAACTTAGTGTTTAATTTATCAAGAAAATAAACTAAATATACTAGGCTCACCTATGTGCATCAATAACTTATGCTAAGAAAGACAAGCAACAAAGCGATAGCAAGGTAAATGACTTCAAGCACGAAGGCATCACAATGTAAAGTACATAAGTAAAGAGCTCGGGCATAGAAATAACCGAGACATGCGGAGACGAGTATGTATTCCCAAGTTCCTCCCTGTTAGGGGAGTACGTCTTGTTGGAGAGGTGTGACACCACAGGTCGGTCTCAACGCCACAACAGGCTCACCTTGTTTTTCGATGAATCCCATCACAAAGGTTGAATTCACCTTCCACTATTGACTCCTTTAGGGCGGAGACCGAATCCCGCACAACACTCTTGGGACACACACCCACAACCGAATTGGGGCTCACAAATTAGCACAATGTTCTATATACTCGAGAGCATCCCTCATTCTACCTGTTTTAACTTCTTCATAGATCTCTCATAATTTTCCCATTTCTTTTCTGAAGTGAAGGTGGCCACTCTAAATCTACCCACTTGACAAAGTCACAAGTTTCACCTCCTTCCTCCAATTGCAGAGAACAAATTATTCCTTAAACCTACATTGATTGATAAGAAAATAACAAAATAATTCACAAATCTGCCCTCCGCAACCCAGAAACCTCCTCTGCACGTGTCCCATCCTTTAAATGCTACGAATTTTGCCGGTAAGCCTCGATGTTTATACAACAGAAAAGAATTGTGCATTGGCTAACTTGCAATAATCAGAGTCATGCATGGTATTGGAGCTCTAAAAATCAAATGTACATAATACATCTGAGCATGTATAGCTAAAATCAAAAACCTTGAAATTTGCAATCTCCGGATCGAAACTAACCCTAGAAATCATAAGTTGGATCAAATCACATTGGTGCCACCAGAGCTCGGATCTTCAGATGATTCCTCACCATATTCCCAGGAAACCATGTCGAAAATGGACGGCGAGGAAAGAACGCTGACGACTACAGTCGAAGACGGTGACGCAAACAGGGGGGAAGGAATGTTGTGTCGTGAGATGGCAGTCAACGGCCCTAATGGCCGTTACATGCTTGTCCTCTCGTTGTAGCCACGTCAACCCTACATATGGGTCCAGTACCCCATAAACTTAGTTAAATGGGCTAATCAGTGGAATCAGTACTATGTGTCACAGGTTTGTCTCAATGTGTGGTGCTTTTTAAATTTCGGTCTAGGTCGCGACAACCCTAGTTGTGTTTGCTGCAATTGGAATAGTTGAGAACAAAGTGGCGAACCGGTGGTAACGCGTTGGAATCTGCCAAACAGTTCGGGCCAAATCCTGAAGAGAGCTCAAAAGAGCTTGGTGGTTTTGTGTCATCTGCTCGTTTTAGCTGGGAATTCATGTATAACATTTAAAGCTTTTTGAGCGTATATCTAAGAAAATGAAAATTTAGGCCGAAGGATTAGATCTTCAAGCCGAACGTCCATATTGTAGGAAACTACAATTCTAAGACCGAGATTTGTTTTGGATTTAAACGTTTAAGTATGAAATTTGGAGATATACAATTGAAAAAAAAATCATTTTACATCCTCAAACCCTCGATCAAGTTTACTTTTCACTCTAAATTTTCTGCATGGACCGAGACAAATTCGTAACTCTAGGAAAAATCATTTAACCCGAGAAAAAAGTTTACGACATGTGGCACAAAAACCGGTAAACCGAATCAAAATATAGACAAACTGGTTCCTTGTTAAAAAAACTCACATGAACACTAAATTCACAAACCTCTATAACACGAACGAACAATGTTGTCCTACTATGTCGACTGTCGCCACCCTACTCGTCTACTTCGACTCTCGAGTTTGTCTTCCTCCCTATATGCACATGGTCTTATACTCTTATACATGAGGGCATGGGAGGGGAATAGGGGTGGGACGGTAAGTCCGTTCTTGACAGTGAAGGAAGCACGAGATCACGGTGCTAGGTCAGGTGTGAGCACCGCCGGTGTTGTGGCATGACGGCCATCACAATGCTATATTTTTTTTTAGCAAATCACAAATTCACAATGCTATAGTTGGGGAGATCTCATAGTTGGGAGCAAGGCAGCTGGACAAGCAATTTAATTAGGCAACACAGTGTTGTAGGTGGTACAATATTTGTCATCACAAATATTTTTGATCTTACTAATCTTTGCCCTGATTCCTCTTTCTACTTAGCAAATCTGCAGTACGATCATCCATCCATCGATCGATATCCCCTCCCCTCGTGTCGCGCACAGGCGACACTGGGGGCGAACCGCGCGCCGCCTCCTGCGCCTCCTCGCCGCTGCTGTCGCCGGCCGGCGCGTCGCGGCAGTGGCGGCCTCCCCGCCGCCACACAACTGGTGGGCGGGGGTGGTTCCCGTCTCCCCTCGCGCGGCCCTCGTCCAGAGTTCGCCTGGGACGGCTTCGGCGAGCTTGCCGGCGCTGATTGGCCGGAGTGGCGGCTCCGGGAACGCCGGACTTCGGCGTGGTGGCGGATCCGGGGCTCCCCCGCCCGGATCTGGTGGGGGTGGGCCCGGCCTGGCCGTGAGGGCGGCAGGCCGTGGTCGTCGGCTGCGCGGCGACGGGGACATCAGGGTCCAGCGCGGCAAGGGCTGCAGCGGCGCCGCTTGAAGCGGTGCTCGCGTCCGTGGTGGGTGGCGGCTTGGTCGCGGCGGCTGGTCCTCGGGCTCAGCAGTGCGGGCCAGATCTGGGCCCTCTCGTGCTCGATCTGGGCTGCGGGCCCGAGCAGCCTTGGAGTTTCGAGGGTCGTCGACTGGTCGAGGCAGCGGTTCGGTGGCGCCAGCGGGCGTGGTCTTCTTCATCCTGTAGCAAGGAAGCCGGGGCGGCGGCCCGGATAGGTGGCCTGCATGGCGTGGTCATCCCTGCAGGAGGTGTTGCGACCTCTTATACGTCTCCAACGTATCTATAATTTCTCATGTTCCATGCTTATATTATACCACTTGCTACATGTTTTATACACACTTTTATATCATTTTATGCATTTTCTGGGACTAACCTATTAACAAGATGCCACAGTGCCAGTTGCATGTTTTCTGCTGTTTTTGGTTTCAGAAAAGTTGTTAAGAAAATATTCTCGGAATTGGACAAACGAAACGTCGAAGTTCCTATTTTTCCCGGGAGGTTCCAGAACACCGAAAAAGACACGGAGGGGAGCCCCGAGGGGCCCACACCCCCTCCCGGCGCGGGTCCCCCTTCTGCCGCGCGGGGACAGGGTGTGGGGCCCTCGAGCCTCCACCGACTTCGCCCCTTCGCCTACTTATACCCCCCAGAAACCTAAGACCTAAAACGCGCACCTTTTTCCTCCACGAAGTCCAGAGCCGCCGCCGTCGTCAACCCTAGATCGGGAGGGTTCAGAACCTCTTCCCGGCACCCTGCCGGAGAGGGGAATCATCACCAGAGGGCTCTACATCACCATGCCCGCCTCCGGACTGATGCGTGAGTAGTTCATCCTTGGACTACGGGTCCATAGCAGTAGCTAGATGGTTGTCTTCTCCTCTTGTGCTACCATGTTTAGATCTTGTGAGCTGCCTATCATGATCAAGATCATCTTTATGTAATACTACATGTTGTGTTTGCTGGGATCCGATGAATATTGAGTACTATGTTATTGCTTCATAATATATCTTGTGAGTGCGTTATTTATGATCTTGCATGCTCTCCGTTGCTAGTAGATGCTCTGGCCAAGTAGATGCTTGTGACTCCAAGAGGGGGTATTTATGCTCGATAGTAGGTTCATGTCTCTATTTAATCTGGGGTGGTGACAGCTAGCTCTAAGATTGTAGATGTACTGTTGCTACTAGGGATAAAACAGTAGTACTTTATCTAAGGGTATTTGTATTACTTACATTACACACATTGCCTAATGCAATAATCTGTTGCTTGCAACTTAATACTGAAAGGGGTGCGGACGCTAACCGGAAGGTGGATTATTAGTCATAGATGCGGTTGGAACGGTCTATGTATATTGTTGTAATGCCCAAATGAATCTCACACTAGACATCATAACTATAGTATATGCATCATTATGCACTTCTTTATCCTGTCAATTGCCCAGCTGTAATTTGTTTACCCGCATGTATGTTATTATTATTTATGGAGAGACACCACTAGTGAACTGTGGACCCCGATCATTTTCTTTAAACTGATAAAACAACCTACTGCAATCCTGTTAATTTCATTCTCTGCAAACAAACATCATCATCCACACATTCGTTTAATCCTTTTGTTACAGCAAGCCAGTGAGATTGACAACCTCACTGTCAAGTTGGGGCAAAATACTTTGATTGTGTTGTGTGCAGTTCCACGTCAACTACACGCAAGCTCTTTTCTGGCGCCGTTGACACCTCCGGGAGAACTCTAGTTTCCTACTGATACGTTCATTTTGCATCACTATTTTATATCATAATTTACTGTTATTCATTGATATATTTCATATTTGGAGATGATACTTATGTTATTTCATCTATTTTGCATGTTTGATGATTGTTGGGGGATGAATCACCGGAGGCTGGAATCTGATGGAAAACACACCGTCAAGATACATTATTTGCAAAGCTCAGAAAACAAAAAGGAGAATACCAAAAGTCTTAACTTTCCAGATGACGAAGGAGGCCAAAAGGGGGGAGCCAGGTGGGCCACAGGGGGCCCACCTCAAGGGCTGGCGCGGCTCCCTTGCCTGCCGCGCCACCACATGAGGTGGCCGCCCTGGCCCACGTCTGGCAGCGCCCCTTCGCGTACTTGACCCCACAGAAACCCTAAGATACGGGGGTTGGACGAAAAATAGAGCCGCCGCCTCCATGAGGCGGAAACCACCGAGAGAGAAAAGCTCTCCGGCAGGCTGCGAAGCTGCCGAGGAAATCCCTTCCCGGAGGGGGGAAATCATCGCCATCGTCACCGTCATCGAGCTGCACTTCATCGGGATCATCATCACCATCATCTCCACCGCCGACACTGTCATCTCCACCGCTCCACTCCGTTCCTGCTGTAACATCTAGTGCTGAATCTTGTGCATTTGATAGGGGAAACTCTCCCGGTGTTGATTACTATTGTTATTGATGCTATTGGGTGGAACCGTTGAATTAAGGTTTATGTTCAGATTGTTACCCATCATTATATCATCTCTGATCATGTCCCGTATGATGTGTTGTGAGTAGTTCGTTTAGTTCTTGAGGACATGGGAGAAGTCTAGATGTTAGTAGTGAACTATGTTGAGTAATATTTAATGGTTTGATATTTAAGTTGTGCTGCTATTCTTCTAGTGGTGTCATGTGAACGTCGACTACATGACACTTCACTTTTATGGGCCTAGGGGAATGCATTGTGTATTCGATTATCAATTGTGGGGTTGCCGGAGTGACAGAAACCTAAACCCCCGTTGGTATTTCGATGCATGAGGGATAGCAGGATCTCAGAGTTTAAGGCTGTGGTTAGATTTATCTTAATTACTTTCTTGTATTTGCGGATGCTTGCAAGGGGTATAATCACAAGTATGTATTAGTCCTATGAAGGGCGGTGCATTAGCATAGGTTCACCCACACGACACTTATCAAAACACTAAAGATTAATCATCTATATGAAGCGAAAGCACTAGACATAAATCTCGTGTGTCCTCAGGAACGTTTGGTCATCATAAGTAAACAAACCGGTTTGTCCTTCGCTCTAAAAAGGATTGCGCCACTCGCTGCAATTATTATTGCCGCGCTCTATTTACTCGCACTTTATTTATCTGCAGTATCAAAAACTCCTAAAAACTTGTCTGCTAGTGTTTACAGTGAAATCCTCATCAAAACTGTTTGTCAGCATCTTCTGCTCCTCGTTGGGTTCGACACTTATTTATCGAAAGTACTACGATACACCCCCTATACTTGTGGGTCATCAAGACTATTTTCTGGCGCCGTTGCCGGGGAGTGAAGCGCTATTGGTAAGTGGAATTGGTAAGGAAAACTTTAGTTGTAAGTGCTGTTTTTATTTCTGTCTCCTAATTTGCTTAATTATGGAGAGAGGAACTATTGCTTTCCTATTTGGAAAGGCTTCTACCACTGCTGAGGTAGAAAATGAGGCGCCACCTGATGAAATAGTGCCATTTAAAATACCTATGAAAATTATTGATCGTGTTATGGATAACTGCTATGAAGGGGATGGAACTGTCCACCCCGGTGATCATTTATTGTTTCTACATGAATTATGCGATTTGTTCAAGTGTGCAGGTATTACAATGGACCAAGTTAGGAAGAAATTATTCTCCATATCACTTGCTGGGAGAGCTGCGCATTGGTATAAATTGTTGAAGAACATGAGTTCTCTGGGATGGGAGGAAATTGTACCTCTCTTTTACTCCAAATTTTATCCTCCAAGTAAGATTCACCAAGATCGGAATTCTATATATCATTTCTGGCATCATGATGGAGAAAGTATTGCCCAAGCTTGGGGGAGATTGAAGTCACTAATGCTCAAATGCCCCATTCATGAGCTTCCTGGTAATATTATTGTCGATAATTTCTATGCAAGACTCTCTTTTGAAGACAAAACATTATTGGATACCTCTTGTGCTGGATCATTCACTCGTAATAAAGAGGAGTTTAAATGGGATCTTCTTGATCGTATTGAAGAAAATACTGAAGCATGGGAGAACGACAAAGGTAGGGAGTCAGGTATAAAATATGACTTCGAATGCATTAAAACTTTCATGAATACTGATGCATTTCGAAATATTAATAATGCTTATGGTCTTGACTCTCAAGTTGTTGCAAATTATTATAAATCATTTGCTGCTTATTTCGGTTTGCCCAAGGATGGCTTTGAAAAATATCATGAACCTTATAAAGACAAACCTATTGCTCCTATAACTAAAAGCATTGAAGTTCATATTGTTGATCATATTATTCCTGAGCCTTATATTGAAAGTATTCCTTTTCCTGTTAAAGTGAAAGAACATTCTGTTACGGCTAGTGTTGTTAACAAAAGTGAAAAGAAAGCTACAGAACCTGATGAACAAATTAAAATTGAAACTCCTGTGGCTATAGTTAAAGATCTTGTTACTAAAAATGTTGGAGATGAGTATATTATATTTTGCGAAGATGCTTCTAATATTGTTTCTCATCCTAAAAGATCAAGGAAAACTAGTGTTCCTGTGTTATCTGTTAAAATTGGTGATCATTGCTATTATGATTTATGTGATATTGGTGCAAGTTTAAGTGCTATTCCTTATGAGCTTTATAGAGAAATTATGCATGAGATTGGTTCTTGTGAACTTGAAGAAATTGATGTGGTTATTCAACTTGCTAATAGAGAAACTATCTCTCCGATTGGTATTGTTAGAGATGTTGAAGTTTTATGTGGTAAGATTAAATATCCTGCTGATTTTCTCGTACTTGGTGCAGCTGCTAGTAAGACTTGTCCTATCATTTTTGGTAGACCTTTTCTTAATACTTGTGGTGCTATTATAGACTGTAGGAAAGAGAAAAGTTTTACTAAGTTTGCTGGTGATTCGTATGAATTCAATTTTTCAAAATTTGCTAAAACCCCTTATGAAACCGAATTGCCTAATGAGGATTTTAGAGTAGAAAAACTTGCTTCTATTGCTCTTGCTCCTAGTAATTTTATGCAACAATTTATGGAAGATCATGAAAGTGAAGTTTTTATGAAAGAAAGGAATGAACTTGAAGAAATATTCCTCCGTCAACCTATTCTTAAACATAATTTACAAGTGGAAGACTTGGGTAAAACACTTCCACCTAAAGAGGATCCTGTCTTTGATTTAAAACCTTTGCCTGATAATCTTAAGTATGCTCATCTTGATGATAAGAAAATATATCCTGTTATTATTAGTGCTAACCTTTCAGGAATAGAAGAGGAAAGATTATTGAAAGTATTGAAGAAACACCGTGGAGCTATGGGTTATACTTTGGATGATTTAAAAGGGATTTCTCCTACTATATGTCAACATTCTATAAATATGGAGCCCGATGCAAAGCCAGTTGTTGAACATCAACGCCGTTTAATACCCAAGATGGAGGAAGTGGTAAGAAATGAGGTATTAAAACTTCTTGATGCTGGTATTATTTATCCTATTGCCGATAGTAGATGGGTTAGTCCTGTGCACTGTGTCCCTAAGAAAAGTGGAATTACTGTTGTGCCTAATAAAAATGATGAGCTTATCCCTCAAAGAGTAGTTGTTTGTTATAGAATGTGCATTGATTTTAGAAAGGTTAATAAAGTTACTAAGAAAGATCATTATCCATTACCCTTTATTGATCAAATGTTGGAAAGATTAGCCAATAAAACTCACTTTTGCTTTCTTGATGGTTATTCTGGTTTCTCTCAAATTGATATTAAAACTCAAGATCAAGAGAAAACCACATTTACCTGTCCTTATGGTACTTATGCTTATAGACATATGCCTTTTGGTTTATGTAATGCTCCTGCTAGTTTTCAAAGATGCATGTCTGCTATCTTTCATGGTTTTTGTGAGGAAATTGTGGAGGTGTTCATGGACGATTTCTCCGTCTATGGTACTTCTTTTGATAATTGCTTGCACAATCTTGATAAAGTTTTGCAGAGATGCGAGGAAACTAATCTTGTTCTTAATTGGGAGAAATGCCACTTTATGGTTAATGAAAGAATTGTCCTTGGACACAAAATTTCTAAAAGAGGTATTGAAGTTGATAGGGCTAAAGTGGAGGCAATTGAGAAAATGCCTTGCCCCAGAGATGTTAAAGGTATTCGTAGTATTCTTGGTCATGATGGTTTCTACAGAAGGTTTATTAAATATTTTGCTAAGGTATCAAAGCCTCTTACTAATCTCTTGCAAAAAGATGTACCATTTGTTTTTGATGATGATTGTAAGGAAGCTTTTGAAACTCTTAAGAAGGCTTTAATTACTGCTCCTGTTGTTCAACCACCTGATTGTAATTTACCATTTGAAATTATGTGTGATGCTAGTGGTTTTGCTGTTGGTGCTGTTATTGGACAAAGAATTGATAAGAAGTTAAATGTTATTCATTATGCTAGTAAGACTCTTGATTCTGCTCAAAAGAATTATGCAACTACTGAAAAGGAATTTCTAGCTGTTGTTTTTGCTTGTGATAAATTTAGACAATATATTGTTGATTCTAAAGTTATTATTCATACTGATCATGCTGCAATTAGATACCTTATGGAAAAGAAAGATGCAAAGCCTAGGCTTATTAGATGGGTATTACTTTTGCAAGAATTTGATTTGCATATTGTAGATAGGAAAGGTGCTGAAAATCCTGTTGCTGATAATTTGTCTAGATTGGAAAACATTGCATATGATCCTATTCCTGTTAATGATAGTTTTCCAAATGAACAATTGGCTGCAATAAGGGTGAGTTCACGAGATAGTCCTTGGTATGCTGATTATGCTAACTTTATTGTTTCGAAGTATTTGCCTCCAACCTTTTCAGCTCAACAAAGAAGAAAATTCTTTTATGACTTAAGGCATTATTTTTGGGATGACCCACACTTATATAAAGAAGGAGTGGATGGTATTATGCGAAGATGTGTTCCGGAGTATGAACAAAAAGAGATATTGAGAAAATGCCATAGTAGTGCTTATGGAGGACATCACGCTGGAGATAGAACCGCACAAAAGGTTTTACAATCAGGTTTTTATTGGCCTACTCTCTTTAAAGATGCAAGAAAGTTTATTTTATCTTGTGATGAATGTCAAAGAGTTGGTAATATCTCTAGACGTAATGAAATGCCTATGAATTATTCTCTTGTTATTGAACCGTTTGATTGTTGGGGATTTGACTTTATGGGTCCTTTCCATTCTTCAGAAGGTAATACTCATATACTTGTTGATGTTGATTATGTTACTAAATGGGTAGAAGCTATACCTACTAAAAGTGCTGATGGTGAGACATCATTAAAAATGCTTCAAGATATTATTTTCCCTAGGTTTGGTGTTCCTAGATATCTCATGACTGATGGAGGTTCTCATTTTATTCATGGTGGTTTTAGAAAAGTTCTTGCTAAATATGGTGTTAATCATAGAATTGCTTCAGCTTATCATCCTCAAACTAGTGGGCAAGTAGAATTATCAAATAGAGAAATTAAATCTATCTTGCAAAAGACTGTTAATAAAACGAGGAAGAATTGGGCTAGTAAATTAAATGATGCATTATGGGCTTATAGAACTGCTTATAAAAATCCTATGGGTATGTCTCCTTACAAAATGGTCTATGGAAAAGCTTGTCACTTGCCTTTAGAATTAGAACACAAAGCTTATTGGGCAGTGAGAGAACTAAATAGAGATTTTAAACTTGCCGGTGAGAAAAGATTGCTTGATTTGAGTTCTTTAGATGAATGGAGAAGTGAGGCTTATGAAAATGCTAAACTCTTTAAAGAAAAAGTTAAGAAATGGCATGATAGGAGAATCCTTAAGAGAGAGTTTCATGTTGGTGAGAAAGTTCTATTGTATAGCTCTCGTCTTAGATTCTTTGCAGGGAAGTTACTCTCCAAATGGGAAGGACCATATGTTATCGTGGAAGTGTTTCGTTCGGGCGCCATAAAAATTGATTCACTTAAAGGTGATTCTACACATGTGGTAAATGGACAAAGACTCAAGCATTATATTTCTGGAGATTCTTATAATGAAAATGTTGATATTATTCAAGCAATCTCTCCGGAAGCTTTTATTAAGGAAAATATTTCTGAGTTTGCAGAAGCTGAATTGGAAAAGGTACAGTTTCGGTAAGAAAAAGTTCACGAATTTAATTTTGGGATATAGAATATTGATATTTAGAAAATATGGAAAAATACAAGACCAAAACGAGCACGAGACGGTGCTCGAGGCACCGTCATCAGGTGGTGGCGCGGGCCCCATGCTGGCCGCGCCAGCCGGGCGCCTCGGAGTCCGTCTCCTACCCGTTTTCGCCCTGTTGCCTTCCTTTTGTTGCATATGTTTTTGCTATATAATCTCTCGAGACCCCCGAGGTCCGTATATCGTGTTTTCGACGTGTTTTTGTTTCGAGCTGTTTCTGCCAGATTGCAACCTTGGATCTAGAACCATTATGTCTTCGTCCGAGCCCTCCAAGGACAGTTTCTTTGCGAACGTCGTCAACCCGTATTTAAACGAGTTGAAGATGCATCCCAAAGAGTTGCTGCTAAAGGAAGGGAAGGTTCAAGTTGAGGACGTTCAGGCCCCCCAAGGAGAAGGGAGCATGGAGGATAAGATGAAGAGTCTGGAGCAAGAGGTTTTCAAATACAAGAAGATGGCGGAACGTGAGGTGGACATCGTTCACCGGATCGTGGCTGAACTTATTGCCAAGCATGAGGAGGAAACTGCAAAGCTCTGGGAGGATATCTTCTCACTCCATAAGACTACCAACAATCTTCAAGCGCAACTCTATGATGTTCAGAATCAAAACTGTGAGTATGAAACCAGGTTTAAACGCATAAGTGTTGCTGCAAGTTTCAGGATACTCGAGACCAAGTCATCTTTTGTTGATGGAGAGCCCCTACCTTGGAAATTGGACGAAGAAGACTCTTCTCCAACGCCATCTCAGGAGTAATTCGTCATCGGTATTGGCATCTCCCTTAACTTGTTCCAAGCTTGGGGGGAGTGCCGCGGTATCACACCATTATCTTTTACCTTTTAGTAGTGTCATATCATGAGTAGGGAAGTTATCTTATATGATGGTTTGCAATGTGGAAGTATCTCTCTTTTAGTTGGTTATCTATCTATGTATCCCTTGGTGTGAGTTGTCGTTATGAAATATTAATGAGAAGTGTTATCATTTACTTTCCGCACACTTTATTTTAGCTTGCAACTTCGATCATATATGATTGATCTTGTTATTAGTATTGATATCACTTTGGGAACATATAGTAAATCTTTTGATTTTGGCAAACTTAGCATTGGTCAGTAGCTACAATACTTTGAGACTTGAAGGGAGAAAAAGAATTACATGTAGATATAGTATTCATTTATCTTTCTCACTTGTAGATGATAAGTTTAGTATTCGCAATTTAAAATTGTTTGTGCTTTCAAGTAAGAATTGCATGATTGTTCTTTACTACATGTATGATTGTTTGTATCCTTCAACTCTTATGCTTGCTACCCAACCTTGCTAGACAAAGACCTGTATCGAGAGGTAATGCTTCTCATACATCCAAACCTTCAGCCAAAACCTTTGTCACATGTGTCCACCATACCTACCTATTATGTGGTATTTTGCGCCACTCCAAGTAAATAATTCATGTGCTATCTTTATTCAAAACTACTATCCCTTATTTGTGTCAATGTTTATTAGCTCATGAGGAAATAATAGTTGAGTTTGTTATCTTCCATGCTAATTAAGTAACCCATGACTTGCATGCTCCATCTGCTCGTCACTAATATTGCAAAGAGCTGGTTAGACCACTATAATATCAAAAGGCTTGAGAAAGTTAAAAATAGACACTCCTCCATGGTTTGAGATTGATTGGTGGGCACCCGAGGATTCGGTTAGCCATGGTTTGTGAAAGCAAAGGTTGGGAGGAGTGTCAGGATATATAAATAAAGTGCATATTATAAATGCCTGTTACTAAACAATTCGGAACCGCTCTCAACTTGCTTAGTATGGAAGATGACAAGAACTCTATTACCATTCGTTGACAACGACAAACACCACTCAAAAACTTATTCTTATGCTCTCTATGTGATTTCAAAACCTATTAAAACTAAAAGCTCTAGCACATGCTTGTATCTCTGCTTCCCTCTGCGAAGGGCCTATCTTTTACTTTATGTTGAGTCAGTAAACCTATCTCCTTCTATCTTAAGCAAGCATTTGGGTTGATTGTGATTCAACCATCTATACATGTATATTGTGAATCATGTCTTTTATTCTTCCTTGTGTAGCACATTGTTGTTATCTAATAAATATGACCTTGGGAGTTAGCAACTAATAAAGAGGGCTGTTTTGTAGAATAAGCTCAATATGTTCATTGTTCTCTGACCAAGAACGAAGTTTGCCAACACCAACTATGGTTTTCTCTATGCACCTTATTGTGATTTGCCTTTACTTGTTACAAGTTGAGTTATATGAATGGAGTTATTATCTAAGATGACTTGTGTATTAATAGATGTGATGCTTCTTGTCCGTATATTGTTTATCGACACTTCACTCCATAAACCTGTGGTCATGTTTACTGAGCTCAGCTTTCGCTTGGGGACAAGCGAGGTCTAAGCTTGGGGGGAGTTGATACGTCCATTTTGCATCACTATTTTATATCATAATTTACTGTTATTCATTGATATATTTCATATTTGGAGATGATACTTATGTTATTTCATCTATTTTGCATGTTTGATGATTGTTGGGGGATGAATCACCGGAGGCTGGAATCTGATGGAAAAAGCACCGTCAAGATACATTATTTGCAAAGCTTAGAAAACAAAAAGGAGAATACCAAAAGTCTTAAATTTCCAGATGACGAAGGAGGCCAAAAGGGGGGAGCCAGGTGGGCCACAGGGGGACCCACCTCAAGGGCTGGCGCGGCTCCCTTGCCTGCCGCGGCACCACATGAGGTGGCCGCCCTGGCCCACATCTGGCAGTGCCCCTTCGCGTACTTGATCCCCCAGAAAACCTAAGATACGTGGGTTGGACGAAAAACAGAGCCGCCGCCTCCACAAGGCGGAAACCACCGAGAGAGAAAAGCTCTCCGGCAGGCTGCGAAGCTGCCGGGGAAATCCCTTCCCGGAGGGGGGAAATCGTCACCATCATCGAGCTGCACTTTATCGGGATCATCATCACCATCATCTCCACCGCCGACACCGTCATCTCCACCGCTCCACTCCGTTCCTGCTGTAACATCTAGGGCTGAATCTTGTGCATTTGATAGGGGAAACTCTCCCGGTGTTGATTACTATTGTTATTGATGATGTTGGGTGGAACCGTTCAATTAAGGTTTATGTTCAGATTGTTACCCATCATTATATCATCTCTGATCATGTCCCGTATGATGTGTCGTGAGTAGTTCGTTTAGTTCTTGAGGACATGGGAGAAGTCTAGATGTTAGTAGTGAACTATGTTTAGTAATATTTAATGGTTTGATATTTAAGTTGTGCTGCTATTCTTCTAGTGGTGTCATGTGAACGTCGACTACATGACACTTCACCTTTATGGGCCTAGGGGAATGCATTGTGTATTCGATTATCAATTGTGGGGTTGCCGGAGTGACAGAAACCTAAACCCCCGTTGGTATTTCGATGCATGAGGGATAGCAGGATCTCAGAGTTTAAGGCTGTGGTTAGATTTATCTTAATTACTTTCTTGTATTTGCGGATGCTTGCAAGGGGTATAATCACAAGTATGTATTAGTCATAGGAAGGGCGGTGCATTAGCATAGGTTCACCCACACGACACTTATCAAAACACTAAAGATTAATCATCTATATGAAGCGAAAGCACTAGACATAAATCCCGTGTGTCCTCAGGAACGTTTGGTCATCATAAGTAAACAAACCGGCTTGTCCTTTGCTCTAAAAAGGATTGGGCCACTCGCTGCAATTATTATTGCCGCGCTCTATTTACTCGCACTTTATTTACCTGCATTATCAAAAAGTCCTAAAAACTTGTCTGCTAGTGTTTATAGTGAAATCCTCATCAAAACTGCTTGTCAGCACCTTCTGCTACTCGTTGGGTTTGACACTCTTATTTATCGAAAGTACTACGATACACCCCCTATACTTGTGGGTCATCACCTACTGGTTCGATAACCTTGGTTTCACAACTAAGGGAAACTTGTTGCTGCACTGCTTCATACCTTCCTCTTGGGGTTTCCCAACAACACCTCACCGGTGCATCAAGCATTTTACTGGCGCTGTTGCCGGGGAAGCTAGATCCTTTTGTTCAGAAGACCTTGACATTCCCCCGTCAACTCAGCACCAGAATTTTTCTGGCGCCGTTGCCGGGGAAACAAGACTCTTCTGCGAGGGGAGTCTCTCACGTCCAATCTTTTTATTTTGTTTTAGTCTTGCTTAGTTTATTTTTATTACTGTCTTGTTTGCTTAAATATCAAAAATACAAAAAAAAATTAGTTACTTGCGTTGTTATTTTTATTTCGGTTTTGTTATTTTCTTATTTCGGTTTAGTTTGAATTTTGCTAAATATGGGTATTCCTGAAGTTGAAGTTCGTTCGTTTAAACAACAAGGAGGAGAAAGTTTGAAAGATGCATGGTATAGGATAAATGATGCTCATAAAAAATGCACTAAGAAACACTCCACTTTAATCCTTCTTAGAAATTTTTATGTCGGTATCTCTAGTTGGTATAGGTATGTTCTTGACACTCTTACGGGGGGTAACTTTCTTGGTACACCTGCTTTGGAGGCCTGCAATTTAATTGAAAGTTTGGTAGGATCACCACCACCTACTAAAGAAATTAAAACTGAGATCACTTTGGAAGATGTTATTAAAAGGTTGAATACTATGGAGAATTTTTTTCTTGATAATGCTAGCAAGGGTAATGAATCAATAGAGGATATTAATGGAAGAATGACTGCTTTAGAAACCAGTAACACCCTTGATATTCATAATCATAGAATATATGAATTAGAAGAGGCTATGGAAACTTTAAGTTCAACTTTTTCCTCTATTAAAACTAAGAAAGAGAAAGCCTTTGTGGGAAAGGAGCAAAAGTTTATCTATATTCCAAAACCCAAACCCCCTAATATGGCTAAAGATGATGGTAATGATTTACGTAATAGGACACCTTCATAAATACCTAAAGCACCTATTGCAACCAACAATGTCTTGGATGAAATTATTGATGTTGATGCTTCATCTCTTGGAAATACTTGAATATCACTTTCTGTGCCTAGCTGAAAGGCGTTAAAGAAAAGCGCTTATGGGAGACAACCCACTCTTTTTTATTTCTATTATTTTATTTTATTGAGTCAAGGAACATGTCTACCTCTGTAGCAATTCTTTTGTATCTTTACTTTATTGCATTGTTGTATCAAGTTAAGCCTCTAGTAGAAAGTTGATGCTAGATTTGGATTGCTGCGTAGAAACAGTTTTCTGCTGTCCACCGTTAAATTCATAACTAAATACAGAAATATCCAAATGACCTGAAATTTCGTGTGCGTGATCCTAAGATATGTATGCAACTTTCATTAGTTTTGAGTTTTCTGATTTGAGCAAGTTAAGTGCCTCGAAAAAATTCGTCTTTACGTACTGTTCTGTTTTTGAAAGATTCTGCCATTTAATTTGCAATGACTCTTTTACTATTTTGAATGGATCTTTTTGTTCCATAAAGTATCAGTGGCTGTAGCTAATGTCCAGTAGCATTGGTAGCAATTGTGTTCATGCATAATATAAGAATTTTTGATTATGCACTAACCCTCTAATGAAGTCTACTTTGAGTTTGGTGTGGAGGAAGTTTTCAAGTATCAAGAGAGAAGGATGATGTGATGTGATCAAGAAGATGAAAGAGCCAAAGCTTGGGGATGCCCCCGTGGGTCACCCAAGCATATTTCAAGAAGACTCAAGCGTCAAAGCTTGGGGATGCCCAAGGCATCCCCTTCTTCATCAACAAACTATCAGGTCATCTCTAGTGGAACTATATTTTAATTCCGACACATCTTATGTGCTTTACTTGAAGCGTCTGTTTGTTTTTGTTTTTGTTATTATTATTTTAATTCTCTGAATAAAATGGATCCTAGCATTCCTTTGTGGGAGAGAGACACGCTCCGCTTTTTCTTATGAATACTCGTATTCTTCATTTATAATTGTTGAGTATTCTTCTATGTTATTTCAATACTTTCAGCTCTTGGTTTTCATGCATCTCTTGTTCAGAGCTGTTAGATTTCTTATGTTACACTCTCATATCTCATTGTTAAATACTTGGAGAGTTTATGTTTAAATAAGTTGATTGGTGTTTGGTTGGAAACAGAAAATGCTAAATGTGGTAGATGGTATAATGAAAAAATATACATGCTCTTATGGATTGTTATGTTGTATGTTGTGGTGCTTGGCAATTGTTTTGAGCTCTCAAGTAGGTCATGTTTAAGCTTTTACATCTTGTAGTTAAAACCTATAAGTGAAGAACTACCGTAAAGCTTGTTGAAATTTGGTTTGCATGTTTGGTGTCTCTAAGGTCTTGATATTTTCTAGTAAAGGTGTTTGAACAACAAGGAAGACAATGTAGAGTTTTATAATACTTGCAATATGTTTTTATATACGTCTTGTTGTCATAGTTTATACTTGTGTTTGCTTCAAATAACCTTGCTAGCCAAAGCCTTGTACTGAGAGGGAATGCTTCTCGTGCATCCAAAACCTTGAGCCAAAACTCATGCCATTTGTGTCCACCATACCTACCTATTACATGGTATTTCCTGCCATTCCAAGCAAATACTTCGTGTGCTACCTTTTATTCAAAACTTATTATCTCTTATTTGTGTCAATGTTTATTAGCTCATGAGGAAGTATGTGGTGTTACGGATATCAACCTTGTCATTTGCTTTTAGACAGACTTTCACAACCGGACTAGTGGCATATACATCCGCTTATCCATTAACTTTGTAAAAGGAGCTGGCAAATGGGGTGCCCAGTCCCAATTAATTACAACTTTAACCGCTGCAATCTCGTCACATTTTTGCCCTGATCTAATCAGTCAAGCAATGACAACAGTTTTTAACTATATGTGTAAACAAAAGAGATAAGAGGGATGATCTTCCTTGCTGGTAAAAATAACGTCCTTCATGGGAGCCGCTCTTGAAAGTCTGGTTGACAAGGGGGGTAGAGTGCCCATTACCAATCGTTGACAACAACAAACACCTCTCAAAAGTTACTTTTATACTCTAAAAAGCTATAAAAACTAAAAAGCTCTAGCACATGTTTGTATCCCTGCTTCCCTCTGCGAAGGGCCTTTCTTTTACTTTATGTTGAGTTAGTTTACCTACTTCTTTCTGTCTTAGAAGCAAACACTTGTGTCAACTATGTGCAACAATTCTTATATGCTTACTTATTGCACTTGTTATATTCCTTTGTGTTGACAACTATCTATATGATATACACGTTACAAGTTGAAAGCCAATGCCTAAACTTATATCTTCCTTTGTGTTGCTTCAATGCTCTTTTACTTAGAGACTATTGCTTTATGAGTTAACTCTCATGTGAATCATTTTGATGCTTCTTTGAAAGTACTATCCATGAAAAGTTTTTACTTATATGATGTAGTTGTTTACTCCTTGTCTATTTGTTAGCAAACTATAGACCATTGTTTTGAATCACTTCATTCATAACATGAGCCTTACATTAATTATTATATGATCAAGATTGTGAGAAAGCATGTCACTTCAGAAATTATTCTTTTTATCGTTTTACCTACTCGGGACGAGTAGAACTAAGCTTGGGGATGTTGATACGTCTCCAACGTATCTATAATTTATTATGTTCCATGCTTATATTATACCACTTGCTACATGCTTTATACACACTTTTATATCATTTTATGCATTTTCATGATCAAGATCCCAGCAAACACAGCAGTAGCTAGATGGTTGTCTTCTACTCTTGTGCTACCATGTTTAGATCTTGTGAGCTGCCTATCATGATCAAGATCATCTTTATGTAATACTACATGTTGTGTTTGCTGGGATACGATGAATATTGAGTACTATGTTATTGCTTCATAATATATCTTGTGAGTGCGTTATTTATGATCTTGCTTGCTGATACGTCACCAACGTATCTATAATTTCTTATGTTCCATGCTATATTATACCAAGTTATCACATGTTTTATATGCATTTTATATAGTTTTATGCATTTTCTGGGACTAACCTATTAACAAGATGCCACAGTGCCAGTTCCCTGTTTTCTGCTGTTTTTGGTTTCAGAAAAGTACTTAAGGAAATATTCTCGGAATTGGACGATTTCTTTTCTGAAGTCCGTTTTTAATTGGGAACGTTCCAGAAGACCGAACACGAGACGAAGTGGGCGACCGAGGCGGCCACACCACGTGCTCGCGCGGCGGGGAATCTGGCCGCGCGAGGAGGTGATGTGGGCCCCTCGGGGCTCCACCGCCTTCGCCCTTTCGCCTACATATACCCCCCGGAACAAAAACCCTAGAACGGTGTGCAATATTTCCTCCACGGGTCCCGAGCGCCGCCGCCATCGAAGACAAGATTCGGGGGACAGAAGTCTCTGTTCCGGCACCCTGCCGGGACGGGGAATTGCCCCCGGAGCCATCTCCATCGACTCCACCGCCATCTCCATCGCCGTTGCTGACTCCTACGATGAGGAGTGAGTAGTTCTCCCCCGAGGCTGCGGGATCTACGGTAGCCATGTGGTCTATCTCTCTCTCCCATGTGATCTTTTATGTGATCATGAGCTTTGTAATCTAGTTGAATATGTGATGCTACTCTTTATCTATTATGCACTCTAGAGGTTACTTTAATATGAACTCCGGGGTTATTCACGGTTGTAACGGTGACAGTGTGTGCACCGTGTGTGATTCCTTTATGACGTTGTTGGTGTTAGTTTACTCTGACTTTGAGGGTGCTCTTGTAACCCTACACAATGAATGGTGTTTGTTATCCAACATGAGAGTGTTTGAGAGTAGTGTTTATTTATTTAACTTTGATGTCATTGTTGAGAATGTCCACTGGTGAAAGTAGGATCCCTAGGCCTTGTTTCTAAGCATTAAAACACCGTTTCCAACAAGTTCTGCTACATGTTTGTTTGCTGCCATTTTTATTACAGATTGCAATTACTACTTATAATCGTCCATATTACTTGTATTTCATTATCTCTTCGCATAACTAGTGCACCTATACATCTGACAAGTGTATTGGGTGTGTTGGGGACACAAGAGACTTTTTGTATCTTAATTGCAGGGTTGCTTGAGAGGAATATCTTTGACCTCTACCTCCCTGAGTTCGATATACCTTGGGTGATTCACTTAAGGGAAACTTGTTGCTGTTCTACAAACCTCTGCTCTTGGAGGCCCAACACTGTCTACGAGAATAGAAGCGTGCGTAGACATCACATGCTCTCCGTTGCTAGTAGATGCTCTGGCCAAGTAGATGCTTGTGACTCCAAGAGGGGGTATTTATGCTCGATAGTAGGTTCATGTCTCTATTTAATCTGGGGTGGTGACATCTAGCTCTAAGATTGTAGATGTACTGTTGCTAATAGGGATAAAACAGTAGTACTTTATCTAAGGGTATTTGTATTACTTACATTACACACATTGCCTAATGCAATAATCTGTTGCTTGCAACTTAATACTGAAAGGGGTGCGGACGCTAACCGGAAGGTGGATTATTAGTCATAGATGCGGTTGGAACGGTCTATGCATATTGTTGTAATGCCCAAATGAATCTCACACTAGACATCATAACTATAGTATATGCATCATTAGGCACTTCTTTATTCTGTCAATTGCCCAGTTGTAATTTGTTTACCGCATGTATGTTATTATTATTTATGGAGAGACACCACTAGTGAACTGTGGACCCCGATCCTTTTCTTTAAACTGATAAAACAACCTACTGCAATCCTGTTACTTTCATTCTCTGCAAACAAACATCATCATCATCCACACATTCGTTTAATCCTTTTGTTACAGCAAGCCAGTGAGATTGACAGCCTCACTGTCAAGTTGGGGCAAAATACTTTGATTGTGTTGTGTGCAGGTTCCACGTCAACTACACACAAGCTCTTTTCTGGCGCCGTTGACACCTCCGGGAGAACTCTAGTTTCCTACTGGTTCGATAACCTTGGTTTCACAACTGAGTGAAACTTGCTGCTGCACTGCTTCATACCTTCCTCTTGGGGTTTCCCAACAACATCTCACCGGTGCATCAACCTCCGCGCCGTGTTGTTGGTCCCGGTGGTCAGCGTCAGAGTCACGCCGCCATGCTGCTCCCTAGCCCAAGCCCTTGATCTTGGCGGTCGAGGTCGTGCTTCAGGTGAAAGCCTCGCACTTCGGTGCCGACGGTGGCGGCGCTCCAGTGCGTCGTTCTCCTTCTTGATTGCGTCGTTCGGAAGCTGCGATTCTCCACCGACACGAGTGCCTTAGGTCTCTCCGGGTGAAAACCTAAGCTCCCCTGGAGCGGGCGGCGGCGGCGTGTGCACATACGTCGCTACCTTCTTGGAGGCGCCGTCCTGGAGTTTTCTTATCTCTCGTCGTGCCTCGGGTGCAGCAGTCGTGGGGTGGCTTTGTGGCCAGGGCGGTGGTTACCGGGACGGCGGTCCCGGACGGTGGATGTGCACCGAGGCGGCGGCCTCGGGAGGCTTTGCAACCAGGGCTCGATGAGGCGGGGCTTTGGTTTCTGTATTGCAGGGGTGTCAAGAGTCACGAGGGTGGCTAGTTCGTCGCTCTGCGTTTTTTATATTTCTTTTCCTTTTTCTGCTCGCCTCCGGACGTAATTTCGTCCGTGGCGACATCTGTGTACTGTTGTGTACGGTTTCCCTCTGCTAATATACTTGAAGCTAGCAATTGCTGGACCTTTCGGAAAAAAAAACTTAGCAAATCTGCAACCATAAACTTTTACTTCGTCTGCTTTAAAGGGTCCCTATCTTTCCATGACTTAATCCTCAAAACTATGTGCATGTTACTAGTTGCAGCATATATAAAAAATTTCCGTTTACTCTAGTTCAGCCCTAATATCAATAATAGTTTTTTCTGCTTCAGTTTTCAAGTCAAGTGTCACCTTCTATTTTTCTAAGACTTTTCACAACTATTGCAGAAAGTACTATTTTTCACCTAAACTTCCATAGAGAAATACAACATATGTGTAGACATCTGCGCATTTTTTCCTTATCTTTTTCATCATTTTTAAAACTCAAAAGTACTATTTTTGAATGTTTCAAAATCTAGGAGCATGACATCCGGGTGCTGCAAATCCTCACTCCAACTATTGTTCTTGTACTAAGATGATCTAGTAATTTATTCTTCACTAGTAGAAGTGCACGTGCAATGCACGTGTAATACTCCGGTACTTCTGAGCGATTATTATAAATATCAAAAAACATACTTTAAATATAGAAAATTTATAATTTAAACATACGATTTTATCTAAACTCGGCAAGATCACTAAGGTTCGTTTCAATAAAAAAACACTGAAGTGATTATAATAAGTAATCAAAATTCATAAACTTTTAATATATTAGTTGAGAAAATATTTGTTTGACATGAGACACAAAGAGTGTTCTAATTTATTTCGGACAACTCAAATTTGCCAAAATAATAAAGGATGATAGTCACATGACTAATACATGGCATCTTCCAGGGCATAAACTTGCTTCTTTCTTTACTTAGAACAAAACAAGCGGTACAAATTACTCCAGTTGCTGCACAGAATATTATGGCATATTAGCCACAGTGTGTTTCGGTGCTTCCTCCCTTGTAGACGTACAGAGCCATGGAAGTATTTGCCTGAATTTCCCACGGGAATAATGCTCCTTATGGCAAATCACCATCTGTCATAAAACCGACCTGTAGAAAAATGAATAATGAATGTTAATTTTCCAAATAACAATGTACAGCTAAGCAGTGATTTAGCGAAATTGGCAATTCTTTAACCTTGATTTTATGCAAAAAATCAATATGAAGTATTTTCTCCACCGTAAGCAAACTAAGCAGGGTTTTTAAAATATAAAATGATCTCCAACATGTAATACTGCTATCGTGTAGCTTGAAAATGCATTTTATCAAAATAGAGGACATGTTACATCAGCTGTAACATTACAGTGATGGGTCCTATTTATTACTCCTAGAAACATAGACATATTACATATAGGATATGTTTATTAGGTGATTGTGGCACTCTGCTACTTCTTAAAAGAAAAAATATCGCTTTTCTGTGAGAAATTTTCCTGCCTTTCTGAAGTACTTAAAACATGCCTGCAATAACCGGGTCCTTCGTGGAGAGTGAGAACTACACAAGCAAGGCTGACGACACTGGAAAATGGGTCAGTGTTCGAAGCAGAAGTCTATGATGAAGGGTGCAACATTTGAACCACAAGCTACGAATCATTGTACTTTAGTATTGTTTGTAATTTCATTGGAATCCGATGCATACTGAGTATCCGAATCAGGGTACTGAAAGACAACGGAACTGTCCAGCCTATTTTTACTTTTCCTTAGCAGATTTAAAACACACATGATTGATTTTAGCATTTAGAAAGAAAAAGGTATCACCATGAGCAGAATGGTGCCAGAAGCAACCGGTGAAAATATCTTGAGCAATTTTAACAATCCTTTTTTTTTTAGATAAAGATGGTCCCTAAAGGGGGAGCCCCAGTCCCATTTCATCAATGAAACCAGCCACAAATCCACTGTTACAAGCTAAGGAGGAGATTAAAACTGGTAGAGTTTCAGCTAAGGGCGACAAATAAGTGCTGGAAAGGGAAAGCTAAAGTGTTACAGTTTTCCTGGCGATGAGCAGAAACGAAATGGTGACCCAACAAAACGGAAAGACAGCTACAAACGAAAACTGGGGATAGCATTCCCAGGCACAGGCACACATCCGCTGATGAAACCCCCCTATTTAGAGAAAACATTGGAGGCAATTCTTCACCAAAGCATCATAGAGAAATATTTATATGCACCAAAGCAACCATAGACAAATATTTCTGCACCAAAGCAACCATAGGCAAATATTTCTGTACAGTGGACACAAAAAGACATGGAATTAATGAACATATGAATTGGTTATAGCCTATCTGTAATCAAGTCGACTTGGCTAAAACTATCTGCTCCAATAAATCATGGAATTGATTAAAGAAAATGTAGTCTGTACAGAATTACATCAAACGGTTGGTGGGCATGATCGCTTGCCTGGAGGGTGGTCAGAGATGCAGGCGGCGACCGTTGATCGAGGCAGCGCGGAGGCGGCCGACGAGCGGCGCAACGCGAAGGCATCCAGTTGGAGGCGGCCGGTGAGCGGGGCAGCGCGGAGGTGGCCGGCGAGCGGCGTCCGGTTGGAGGCGTCCAGTGAGCGGCGTAGCGCGGAGGCGTCTGGTTGGAGGCGTCCGGTTGGAGGTGAGCGGGGCAGCGCGGAGGCGTCCGGCGAGCGGCGTCCGGTTGAAGGCGGCCGGCGAGCGGCGCAGCACGGAGGCCTCTGGTTGGAGGCGGCCGGCAGCGCGGAATCTACAGGCGAGCAGCGATGGATGCAGCCGGCGTGTCCACACGCGGAGGAGCGTCCGGTGCAGGGGAGAATCTACAGGTGGCGTTAGGGGATTTTTTTTTGTTGACATTTTAGGGGAAATAATTAGCATTCACGCTGGGCTGGAAGTTGTTCAAGATGGGAATGGGCCGGGTCGACCCGCTGGGTCACTGGCCCGACCCAAAAAATAGAGGCCAATGGGCCAGCCCCAAATAATATATGGGTCAGTGGAGCCGGCTCTGTGCGACCTGATGGATCAGGAGGGTCGACCCGTCAATTTCATCTCCTATCGTACAAATCACTGCCCAATCCCCGCCGGCCGCCTCCGACCTTATCTACCGCCGCCGTTGTTCCTATCGCTCCTGGCACCCCTCCCGCTCGTCGTCTCGGACGTCCCCGACCATCTCTGCCGCCGCCGGCGTTCCTCCCGCTCCTCGCGCGCCTCCCGCTTCTGCGCCTCCCGCTGGCTATGTTGGTCGAGCTCGCCGTCCCGGTCGCCGCACAACTCACCGCCCTGTTCCTCTTTGTCAGATCCCGTGGATGGAATCGAACAAGAACTCTCCCGATATGGAGACCCCTCTATGAATTGGGGAATTTGGCTAAATTAAGTAGGTCCTAAAACACAGGGAAGAGAGAGATAACTAGGGTTCATAGCATTATTCATCGATAACCCTGTCGTTCCACGAAGGGATGGCTTTATACAGCCAGTTCGATTGTTACAGAGATTCCGACAGTAACAATAAAGGAAGCTATGGTGAGACAGGTAACAGTAAATATCCACTAGGACCATCAGGGCTGTTCAACCTGTCGAACCATCTGAGCCCTTGATTCTTCATAACGCCGTGAAACGTTATCTCTGATATAACTAAAGAAGAATGACAGGAAACAGAGATAACAGAGGTTTGACATTTCCCTCCCCTTGAATTGGCACTTGTCCTCAAGTGGCTGTGTTAGGGAACCAAGACCGAATTGTGGTTGAGTAGAATTCAGGGAACACCTTTTTAATGAAGTTTGCATCCTCCCAGGAAGAATCATCAGGATGGAGGTTAGCCCATTCGATCAGCCATTGGGTGACCAACACACCTTGTCGAGGGAGCGATCTTGTTCCCAGAACTCTTGTTGGTTCAGTTCTAATCTTGCCATCCGCACTGATCAAGGGTAGTCCAGCTTCAGGAACCGCCTTCTGGCCTAAATGTTGCTTTAGTTGGCTGACATGGAATACATGAATGTTGCTTTAGTTGGCTGACATGGAATACAGGGTGGATTTGAACACCAGCTGGCAGGTGAAGCTTGTAAGCAAGTGTGCCCACTTTTTCCAGAATTCTGAATGGACCGTAGAACTTAGTGGATAATTTTATTGAGCTCCTGATTCCAAATGCCGCCAGTCTGTAAGGTTGCATGCGTAAATAGACCATATCTCCAACTTGGAATGTTCTTTCACTTCGCTTCTGATCAGCATATTTCTTCATTCTTGCTTGAGCCTGTGTCAGGTTCTCTTTTAATCGATTCAACTGTTCTTGTTTCTCCATTATGAAATCTCTTGCTTCGCTATCCTCGGGTCCTGGGATAGATACTTCACTTATCATTGGCGGTGCATATCCATACAAGGCTTGAAAAGGGGAAACTTTCAGTGCGGTATGGTAGGTCGTATTGTACCACCACTCGGCCAATGGAAGCCAGGCCGCCCATTTCTTTGGTTCCTGGAACACCATGCAGCGGAGATAAGATTTCAGGCATTGATTGACTCTCTCAGTTTGGCCATCCGTTTGTGGGTGGTAGGCTGTGCTGAGATTCAACTTGACATTCATTGCTTTAAAAACTTTCTGCCACATGCCACTTGTGAAGATGCAGTCTCTGTCAGTGATAATACTCACAGGAGGACCATGCAATTTGAATATATTCTCCATGAAAGCATTTGCCACAGTTTGAACAGTGTACGGATGGGCAAGAGCAATGAAATGCGCCGACTTTGTCAATCTGTCCACAACTACCAAGATTATTTCCTTGCCGTGTGATTTAGGAAGACCTTCAATAAAGTCCATGGTGATGTGCTGCGAAGCCATATCAGGTGTGTCCAAAGGTTTCAACAGACCCGGGTATAAGCAATGTTCTCCTTTTGCTCTTTGGCAAATTGGACAGACAGAGATGAACTGTTCTGTGTCCTTCTTGAGACCAGGCCAATAAAAGACTCGTTTCAACCTGTGGTAGCTGGCAACCATGCCTGAGTGTCCTCCAATGGGTGAAGAATGAAACGAATGCATGATCTGTTGTTTGAGATTAGCATCATTTCCAATGTAAATCCTTGTATTGTACCTTAGTATGCCTCCCTTTAGTGTATAAGGAGGTTGTGATGTGGGAGCCAGTGTGAGCTTCTGAATTACTTCTTGGCAATGAGCATCATTGATATAACTCTGCTCCACTGAGTCAGTCCAGGCAGGTGTAATCACTGTCACTGGCATGAGAGTAGCACTCTTGCGGCTGAGGGCATCGGCTACCTTGTTCTCACGCCCTTTCTTGTACTCAATGGAATAATTAAATTCTAGGAGCTTGAGGAGTAGTTTGTGTTGGATGCCTTCTGTGACCTTTTGTTCAATTATGTATTTGAGGCTTTTTTGATCAGTTCTTATCAACAGTTCACTCCCCAAGAAGTAATGTCGCCATCTTTTCAAGGCTTCCAAGATGGGTAAGGCTTCTTTCTCATAGATAGACATAGCTGCAGATTTAATCCCCAATGTCCTGCTGTAATAAGCAATTGGTCGACCTTGCTGCATAAGTACTGCTCCCACTCCCTGACCGCTTGCATCAGTTTCTAGAGTGAAAGGTATTGTGAAGTTTGGTAAGGCCAGCACTGGAGCTGTGATTGGACTTTCTTTCAATCTGTTAAAAGCTGCAGTTTGACTGTCTGACCATTTGAAGGCATCTTTCTTGAGCATGTCATGGAGCGGTCGACAGATTAGACCGTAATCTTTGATAAATCTACGGTAATAACCTGTCATTCCCAGATAAGCTCGTAGTTGTGTGATGGTTAGTGGTAGAGGCCATTCCTTGACTGCTGCTATCTTCTGCGGATCGGTAGCAACTCCCTCAGCCGAGATAACGTGACCCAAGTACTCTACTTGTTTTGTAGCGAACACACACTTGCTCTGTTTGGCAAACAATTTGTTCTTGCGGAGGATTTGTAGAATGATTCTCAAATGCTGAACATGTTCTTCCTTGCTTTTGCTATACACAAGAATGTCGTCGAAGAAGACAAGCATTATTTTTCTCATCCAATCAGCAAAGATGTTGTTCATGAGGGACTGGAATGTGGCCGGAGCGTTCGTCAACCCAAATGGCATAACAAGGTATTCAAAGTGCCCGAAATAAGTTCGAAAGGCTGCCTTATGAATGTCTTCTTGTTTCATGCGTATCTGGTGGTATCCAGATCTTAAGTCCAATTTGGTGAAGTAAGTTGCTCCCTGGAGCTCATCCAGTAAATCTTCGATCACCGGAATAGGAAACTTGTCTTTTATTGTTTGCATATTCAGCTTTCGGAAGTCGATGCATAGCCGCCAGGTCCCATCTTTCTTTCGGACTAGAATGGCTGGCGAGGCATAGGGGCTTTTGCTTTGTCTGATCACTGAAGATTCAAGTAGCTGTTTAACTTGCTGTTCCATTTCTGATTTTTGTTTGTGTGGTACTCTATAAGGACGCATTCTTGGTGGTTCTGTTCCTTCCTTCAGAGGTATCGAGTGGTCACAACTTCTTATTGGAGGTAACCCTTGTGGTTCCTCAAAAACATCAGCAAATTCAGCTAGAAGTTCGGCTATCTCAGGATCTACTGTATTGGTTTCTTTGTCTGATGTGAACATAGGAAATAGACAGTAGCCTGTAGCCCCTTTGGATAGCATTTTCTGTAATTTGGCCATAGAGATGAGTTGCACTCCTTTCCTCAAGGATTCATCATGTAATGTGACCTTTTCTGTGCCTTCGAACTTGATTTTCAGTTCCCTTTTCTGGTAATCAAATTTGATTGGACTGTGTCGACGAAGCCAGTCGCCGCCCAATACTATGTCATAGCCTCGGAGAGGTAATATCTTGAAGGTATTATGAAATGAGTGTGACTGAATCGTGCATTGAATGTCACAAACATGTGCTCCAGATTGCAGCTTTCCTCCTCCGGCTACTATCACTGTTTCTAATGAATTTGTGACAGTTTGACAATTTATTTTTGTTGAAAACTTCAAATCCATGAATGTATGAGTACTTCCTGTATCCACTAGTGTCGTTGCCATTTTACCACCAATCATGATACTGAGTGTGAATGTATCTTTGCAACTTTTCCCTTTTACAGCTTGAACATAGATTTGTGTGATGTGCCCTTCCTCTGAATTTGGTGTCTCTTGTGTTTCTGGAGCTTCTTCAGTATTGACAGTGTCTTGAAAGGTTTCTTCCTCCTCTTCTCCTGTGTCATCTGTTGCCATGAGATTTAGGTTTTTGTATTGTTGGCACCGATGGCCGAAAAACCACTTCTGGCCACAATACTTGCAGGCCCCTGGTTCAGTGAACTTGGCCTCAGGTCTACCTTTGGGTCTATCAGTTTCCCTTTTGCTATTAGCATTCTCAGGCGTGTATTTTGGCTTTGCTGGAAACTGAGGAGTAAAACTTGCTCTGTTGGTATTGTTAGCCACATTCAAACGTCTGTTATGGCTTTGGGCAGTTGCTAGCATACCCTTCTCCATGTCTCTAGCATATTCAGAGGCTTCATAAAGAGTTGAAGGCTTGAGTGGCTTCATGTAATGCTTTATTTCTCCTCGCAACCCATTAATATAACACTTAATGTAATATGGTTCCTTCACTTCCGGGTTTTCTTTTCTATAATTAGCCATCTTGTCTTCAAATCGATCAGTATACTCAGATACTGTATTCATGCCCTGCCGAACAGAATTAAATTCTTCCACAGCTTCATATGAACTAGTGCTAGAAAATCTCTGGACTACAACTGCACAGAACTGAGTCCAATTCAGGTTTTCTTCTAGGACACCAGAATTTCGAAGCCATGTATCTGCTCGACCGGTGATATACATCTGGGCATAATCGAATTTGGCATGTTCTGGGACATAGACCATTGCAAAGTACTTTTCTGTTCTTCTGAGCCACTCTTCTGGATTGCTACCATCGAATCGAGGGAAATCCATTTTCGGTGCCTTTGCAATTGACTTGTAAAACTGAGCATCTCTGTCCATCTCATGGTATCTATGGACTCTCTGATATTGCCCTCGACCAGGAGGTTCAGGTTGCCTGTCATTGGCATACTGATCCAATTGAAAATTGTTGGTAACAGGCTGTAGCTGTGGAGGGTTATGTGGAGTAGGAATAGGCTGGGTGGTGTTCTGGGTGTAGTAGTGTTGCCAATTGGGTAGTGAATGAGGCTAGTAGTGTGGGTTGGGAGGGTAAAAAGGGTCTGGGTTGATGGGTAATTGGAAATGTGGGTTTTGGTGGTGGTGTGGGTAATGGTTCCATTGTGGGTAAGCTGGTTGATATGGGTAATTGTTGGGAGGATTGTAAGGTGGATGGTAGTTTGTGTATTGGTGTTGTGGTGGTGGATGGCTAGCATATTGCAGTTGGTTTTCATAAGAAAATTGCTCCTCAATGTTCTGCTCCTGCTGAACTGAACCAGTAGCAGTGTTTCTTGCTTCAGGACATGTGTAATCATACCTTGGTGGCTCAGTTTCTGCTCGCCTTCGCCAATGCGGCAGAATAGTCTCAAGTCTGGACATTTGTTCACTCAAAGACGCAACTTGTTGCCGCACCGCATCCATTTTAGTGCCCATTTCTTCAGTTCGTGAATGGACATGCTCGATGTCGAGCTTGAGCGCGGCCACCTCCTGCGCATCCACGACCTCTGCTGTGGTCTTCGACTTCCCCATCTCGAGTTGCAGTCAAGCTCCGGAATTTTACCAGGGAACCGTGTTCCCCAACCCTTGCTAGCTGCGACCCGCTGCCGTCGTACTCAAATCCCGCCTCCGGATGGTGTGCAAATCGATCACCTACACGGAATTTCACCACCCGAGAAGTACTCTCAGGCAACCGCTAGGGTTCCTCGATCCACGCCCGAACAGTGCCGCCACCGCCAAGCCGCCGCTGTCGACCTACCCGTGAGAAGGGTGCCTCCGCCGCCAAGCCGCCGCCGTCGACCGTTCACCCCGACACCGCGAATCGGACGAGGAAGGTGGGATTTTATGAGAGATCCCAACCACCTTCTCGTTCCGGTTCGATTCGCCTCCAGGAGAACAGGATTAGAAGTGCCCGCTGTTCTCCAACTTTCCGAAATAATTTGGCCAAAAATCGTAGTGCTCTGATACCATAAATGTCAGATCCCGTGGATGGAATCGAACAAGAACTCTCCCGATATGGAAACCCCTCTATGAATTGGGGAATTTGGCTAAATTAAGTAGGTCCTAAAACACAGGGAAGAGAGAGATAACTAGGGTTCATAGCATTATTCATCGATAACCCTGTCGTTCCACGAAGGGATGGCTTTATACAGCCAGTTCGATTATTATAGAGATTCCGACAGTAACAATAAAGGAAGCTATGGTGAGACAGGTAACAGTAAATATCCACTAGGACCATCAGGGTTGTTCAACCTGTCGAACCATCTGAGCCCTTGATTCTTCATAACGCCGTGAAACGTTATCTCTGATATAACTAAAGAAGAATGACAGGAAACAGAGATACAGAGGTTTGACACTCTTCAGATTGTCCAAGTAGCCTTCCTGGTTGCATCCCGGTCGCCGTATGGCCGGCTTCCAGCGCCGCTGCTAGCCCGCTCTAGCCTCCACGTACATGCGCTCTTCAGACTTCAGTGGTTTCTGCACTTCTGTAGATTGAGTGTAGTTTCTGCCCTTTTGTCATTTCGTTGTAAGTTCACGATGGTGACAGAGGACATCCGAGACAGGTTAAACGTGTGTAGTTTCAGTATTCTTTCACATTCCAGGCATCACATTCGAGGCACACAATGTCGGCCCAGTGGGATCCAGGGTGTGCAGAGCCCACTCTCCACAACCCTCACACGCGACAGAGTCGATGAAACGGCTAAGGACCGAGCAAAACGCTTGGAGAGAGCCTCGAGAGGGCTGAAGAGGGCAGCGAAGGCCTGACGAGGCCCCTCCCGAGGCTGCTCCTCTACAGGGCCCTCTCCCCTGGAGAGGGGTCAACACAATCCCTCCACAGGGCCGCCCCAGCCCTGTGGAGATACTTCGCTCCGAAGGAACCACTGCAAGGCGCACATGGCCACTGCCGCGCCGCAGAGTGACGCGCGCGTCTGCGCGCGATGACGACGGCGCCGCAGTTGCCGTTTTGGTGATTAAAAGAGTCAACAAAGTTGTGTCCCCTGCGCCGGCTTACGAGGGTTTCCTCTTTGGTGATAAAGCAGTTGGCCAGTGCTACGCTCCAAGGGGGACGTCACCGTGGGCACCCCCACGATCCCTGCAGTACCAGATGGCCGCCCAGCGAAGACGGCGGCTTTTCTGTCACAAAGGCAGACTTTACGACCATGGACCGAGTCCATGGACAACCCAGCTGCGGTGCATCCCTCTCCACCGTTTCGTCGCCATGTGGGAACCCTTCCACTGCGCAACACGCAGGGATGAGGCCCGGGACACCTATATAAGGAGAGGGAGCACCTCCGTAGCAGAGGACGGCCAATCGATCGATCAATCGACCACTGGCATCATAGCATAGCCTAGCTTGGTAGACTTGAGGAGGAAGAAGACCTCGGCTTCCCTCCGAGAGCTCTGCGCTGCCGCGACCGAGCCCTCGGCAAGCTCATTGTGTTGTACCCCTACAGAGCAATACAGACAAGCAGGAGTAGCGGTTTTACCTCCCCGGAGGGCCGTGAACCTGGGTATGGGCCTGTGTCCATCACTGTCGTGCTGACCCTCTACAGGCACGACGAGCACCGTCGCCGGGCCGGTTGAGGGTTGTTGACCAACGTGTTCAGTTCCCCGCACGAACTTCTCTCCCGAGAGTGGTTACCCCTGTTCCGTGGGAATCACACTTCGACATTTGGCGCGCCAGGTAGGGGACTGAGGCGCGTCTTCAACCTCCAGCCGGCCTCCGCGCCATGACGGACACCCGCGCGACACGCGCCAACAGGCGCGCAGCTGACAGGGCTCACACCGAGCCCGGCACCGCCGCCACCCGCGGCCGCCGCGGCCGTCCTCGCACGACGGAGCGCGCCAACACCGGCCCGCACGTGGAGGAAACCTGAGAGCGAGGAGCACCGTGGCAGCGACCACCGCGGCGACAGGGACACCTCCCCTGAGCACCATGACGATGCCGAATCTTCGCATCCGTCTCGGCGCCAGAGCGCGTCTTCTCAGGGACGCCCGGAGCCCACGCCGCACACCGCGTTGCTCATGGCCCAGGAGCTCCTCCGCTACCGGCCAAGTGAAGAGGCTCGCGACCAGTGGCTGGACCGCCTCCACCACCTCGTCGACGTCGCGACTACGCGCCCCGCTCCGTCTCGCTCCCTCGTTCACCACTCCCGCGCTGGAACAGCCACGCCGGATGCGCCTCCGCCGCCGCCAGGACCACCTCCGGCCGCAGCCCAGAGGGCTCCATCTCACGCCTCCTCGCCGCGCGATTGCCAAATTGTGCAGCGCGCCGCGCCAGACGCGCGAGTGGGGATGGAACGCCGGAGAGACCTCCAGAACCGCCTTGTCGAGGAAATCGGCCAGGCGGGGCAGCAGAACCGCAGGGCTCTCCAGGGCGGCACCGCCACATATGCCATCGGCTGCATGGCCTTCACCCGCGCCCTGCGCCGTGTGGTATGGCCGCAGAAGTTCAGGCCAGCCCTCCCCAAGGGCTACGACGGGTCAAGCAACCCCATCGAGTTCCTGCAGCTCTACACCACCTCTATCCAGGCTGCAAGAGGAGACGACAAAGTCATGGCCAACTGGTTCTCCCACGCCCTCAGGGACTCCGCGCTGTCATGGCTCCTCAACTTGCCTGAGGACTCCATAGACTCGTGGGAGGAGCTCTGCAGGCAATTCGTTGCCAACTTCAAGGGCACCTACGAGCGCGCGCTCACCCACAACGACCTGCGTGCTGTGGTGCAGAAGAAGGATGAGACTCTCCGCAAGTACATCCAGCGCTTCAGCCAGGTGCGCAACAAGATCCCGAACATCCCCGACACGCAAGTCATCGCCGCCTTCAGAGAGGGCGTCACAAATTGCCGGATGCTCAAGAAGCTGGGCATTCACGACAAGCTCACCTCTGTGGTGAAGCTGTTCGACCTCGCTGACAAGTGCGCCAAGGCTGAAGAGGGACTCCTCTTCGTCAAGATGAGCCAGCGGACGGACGACCTGGCTGAGGGATCCAAGAGCCACAAGAAGCGTGAGGAGACCAAGCGCAAGACCACCGCTGTCCTGGCAGCAGAGCCAGCCGCCAAAAGCGCCCGCAGAGGCTCTCCGGAGCCTGGCGACAAGGAAGCGGACAACCGTCCGTTCTGCGTCTACCACAACAGGCGTGGCCACGCCACAGACGACTGCTACGACCTCAAAAGGTTGAGCCGAGAGCGCGGGCGCGAAGAAGGCAACGGGAGCCGCGGCAGAGGCCGTGGCTACCGTAGGGACGGCAGAGGCGGACGCGGTGGCGGCTATCAGAAGCCGCCAGGCACTCAGGCCAACGCCGCTGAGAAGAACAACAACCTCCCTGACGAGGAAGATGGAGGCTACCAGGCCCCAAGGGGGGCTATGGCCTGCATCCTCGGAGGAGCCCAGGCGCCCAAGTCGAACAACCAGTTCAAGCAGTTCGCCCGCGAGCTCAATGCCGCGCTCCCGAGCACCGAGACCTCCAGGCCCCTCAAGTGGTCCCAGTACACCATCGCCTTCGACGCCAAGGACCACCCCAAGTCGACCAAGACTGTTGGAACCCTCCCCCTGGTCTGCTCCCCCACCATCAACAACATCATCGTCTCCAAGACGCTCATCGATGGGGGAGCAGGCCTGAACGTCATCTCTGTCGAGACCTTCGAGACTCTCCAGGTGCCTTACGAGTGGCTCATGCCCTCCAGGCCATTCACAGGGGTCACCAGTGGTTCAATCGAGCCTCTGGGGCAGGTCCGGCTGGCCGTCACCTTCGGCACGCAGAAGAACTACCGCACCGAGCTGATCGACTTCGACGTCGCACACATTGGTCTGCCGTACAACGCCATCCTCGGCTACCCCGCCCTCGCGAAGTTCATGGCCGTCACGCATCACGCCTACAATATGGTCAAGATCCCCGGCAGCGCTGGCACTATAGCCATCCATGGTCACATCCTGGATGCCACGCGCGCTGTCGAGAGCGCCTACAAGGCCGCTGCCATGGCGTTTCCGGCTGACGAGGACATGGAGCCTCTCGAGAGGCCTCAGAAGAAGAAGCAGATGTTCTCTCAGGAGCAAGCTTCCACGAAGAGGGTGTCGTTGGGCACCAGTGGCTCGGGGGCTGGGGAGACAGGGGCCAGCGTCACCATAGGCGCTTCCCTGCCTCCCAAATAGGAAAGCGCGCTCGTCGCCTTCCTCCGGGCAAACTCTGACATGTTCGCATGGACTCCATCAGATATGTCCGGTGTACCGAGGGAGGTGATCGAGCACCACTTAGCCGTGTGTCCAGACGCACGCCCCGTCAAGCAAAAAGCACGCAAGCAAGCCCCCGAGAAGCAAGCATTCATCGTCAAGGAAGTAGAGAAGCTGAAAGCGGCAAATGTCGTCCGCGAAGTCGCGCACCCCACTTGGCTCTCCAACGGCGTGGCTGTCCCTAAGCCCGCTGGAGGAGGCCGACTCTGCATCGACTACACAGATGTCAATAAAGCCTGCCCCAAGGACCCATACCCCATGCTGAGGATAGACCAGATCGTGGATTCCACCGCCGGCTGCGACCTCCTCTGTTTTCTGGACGCCTTCTCTGGTTATCACCAGATCAAAATGGCTAAAGAGGACGAGGAGAAGACGGCATTCCTCACCCCTTGTGGTGTGTATTGCTACACTTGCATGCCCTTTGGCCTGAAGAACGCCGGCGCCACTTTCCAGAGGCTCATGAGAATAGCCTTGGGGGCACAGATGGGCAGAAATGCAGAGGCATATGTCGACGACATCGTGGTCAAGTCTCGCGAGGGAGATACCCTCTTGAAGGATCTCGAGGAAACCTTCGCCAGCCTGCGCAAGGTGAACATCAAGCTGAACCCCGCCAAGTGCGTCTTCGGGGTGCCTTCAGGCAAACTCCTCGGATTCCTCGTGTCCCACCGCGGCATAGAAGCAAACCCCGACAAGATCAAGGCCATAGGAGGGATGCAGCCTCCTCGTCGACTCAAGGACATGCAGCGCCTAGCAGGCTGTATGGCTAGCCTGGGCCGCTTCATTTCTAAGTTCGGCGAGAGAGCCCTGCCATTCTTCAAGATCATGAAGAGATCCGGCACATTCAAGTGGACCCCCGAGGCGGACAAGGCTTTCGAAGACCTGAAGAGATACTTGACCAGCCCACCAGTCATGGTGGCCCCCAGGACAGGCGAACATCTGAAGCTGTACCTATCAGCCACCCCTCAGACCGCAAGCGCTGTCCTGGTGGTCGAGAGGGAAGAGCCAGTCCTCCCCAAGAAGAGCGCTGCCACTCCAAGCCCAGAGCCGCCCGACAAAGATCTCGGCGAAGGAGCAGTCTCCACAGACCCACTGCCAGGCCCACAGCCTCAAGTCGAGTCTGCTCCCAACACCCTTGCCGAGACCCCGCCACAGGCAAATCTCGACAAGGGCCCTGAAGAGCCTCCACAGGAAAATCTCGACAAGGGCCCTGAAGAGCCTCCACAGAGAGCCGATGCTGCACCTCCCTCGACAACCCTTGTCGAGCACCCCGTGTAATTTGTCAGTACGGTACTGCGGGATGCTCGGGAGCGGTACCCAATGCAGCAGAAGCTTCTCGTCGCTCTCCTCATCGCCTCCAGGAAGCTGAGACATTACTTCCAGGGCCACCCCATCACGGTGGTCACTTCCTTCCCCCTGGAGCAGATCCTGCGCAATCCCAACGCCACAGACCGTGTCGCGGGTTGGAATATAGAGCTACAACCATTCAACTTGCACTTCGACACCACAAGAGTCATCAAGGGACGAGCGCTGGCAGACTTCGTCGCAGAATGGACTGACCCAAGCCCTGAAGAGCCTCGCGGAGAAGAGGCCGAGCCCTCCGGAGACATAATGCCCAACCACTGGACCATGCACTTCGACGGAGCCTTTGCCTGCCGCAATGGTGGGGCAGGCATCGTCTTGACCTCGCCCAAAGGCGACAAGCTCTACTACGCTGTCCAGCTGTGCTTCACGATCGACAAGATCTCCAACAACATCGCTGAATACGAGGGCCTCCTCGCCGGCTTAAGGGCCGCCATCGCTCTAGGCGTCAAGCACCTACTTGTCAAGGGCGACTCCCAGTTGCTCGTCAACTTCTCCAACAAGAGCTACACGCCTAAAGACGACCACATGGCCGCATACCTTGAAGAGGTCCGCAAGCTCGAGAAGCACTTCAGGGGCATGGAGCTTATGCATATCCCGAGGAAAGAAAATCAGGAGGCTGGCGACATCGCCAAGCGAGCCTCGAGAAGGCAACCCCAGCAGGCCGACGTCTTTGAAGAAAGGCTCGCCAAGGCATCCATCAAGCAGCCTCAAGAGGCCACAGCTGCAAGCACAGACGAACCACTCCCACCAGCTCCTATCGCTGGGGCACCCGACTGTGGTCCCCACACCGGGGAGCGTCTGTTGCTGACGGCAGCCCACCAAGACACAGGCTGGATTGACGAGCTCAAGGATTACTTGGCGAAGGGGATCCTCCCTGAAGAGGATGCGGAAGCAGAGCGGATCGCTCGACAAGCGAAATACCGCAAGCGCCCGAATGGCATCGCGCTCAAATGCGTCCCTCCCGAGGAAGGCCGAACGCTGATCAAGGACATCCATAGCGGGGAGTGCGGCCACCACTCGTGTGCGCGCACCCTCGCGGGCAAAGTCTTCAGGAGTGGATTCTACTGGCCACAAGTGCTTCAAGATGCGGTCACCATCGTCCAAGCTTGCGACGCCTGCCAGTACCACGCCAAGCAAATTCACCAGCCGGCGCTGGGGCTCCAGACCATCCCGCTCTCCTGGCCGTTCGCGGTCTAGGGGCTGGACATCCTGGGCCCCTTCCCAAAGTCGCAGGGGGGCTACCGCTTCCTCTTCGTGGCCGTCGACAAGTTCACCAAGTGGGCCGAGGTTGAGCCAGTGCGCACCATACCAGCCGGGGCCGCGGTGAAATTCATCAGGAGCTTGGTCTGCCGCTTCGGAGTGCCTAAACGCATCATCACCGACAATGGCTCGCAATTCACCAGCGGCATCTTCCGAGCCTACTGTGAAAAGCTCGGTGTCAAGATCTGCTTCGCCTCGGTGGCTCATTCACGCAGCAACGGTCAAGCCGAGCGAGCGAACGCAGAAGTCCTCAAGGGCCTCAAGACCAGAAGCTTCAACATCCTCAAGGGTCACGGCAAGGGCTGGATCGATGAGCTCCCATCTGTGCTCTGGTCCATGCGCACAACCGCTTCAAGGCCTACGTGCGAAACGCCGTTCACCCTTGTCTACGGAGCTGAAGCTGTCCTCCCCGCAGAAATCAAGCATGGATCCCCACGGGTCCTTGCATTCAACGAGGACACCCAAGAGGGCCTCCACAACAACGACCTGTTGTTCCTCGAGGGCCTGCGCCGCTGTGCCGCCCTCAGAGCGGCAAAGTACCAGCAAGATCTGCGACGCTACCACAGCCGCCACATGCGCTCACGCACTCTTGAGGCGGGCGATCTCGTCCTCAGGCGAATCCTCTCCAGAGAAGGCCTCCACAAGCTCTCGCCGATGTGGGAAGGCCCCTACAGGGTCTCCCACATCGCCAGGCCTGGCGCGGTACGCCTCGAGACGGAAGACGGCATTCCCGTCAAGAACCCGTGGAACATCGCACACCTACGCAAGTTCTACCCGTGATCATTGTCACGCCAGGCATTTTTTGTCTCTAGAGGGAAGCTCACGGCTTCACCTCCAAGCTTCTCCAAGCTTCTCCCGAGGGTCAGCCCTCCGAGCTCTCCTGCCAATGAGCCACCGCAGGCCGCAGTAAACCTCTGCCACTAATGGGTGGTCCCCATGCCTCGACATGGAAGGAACGTTAGCTTGGCAAACCCAAGTGTAATGAACCGATTTCGTTCCCAAGTGAACATTGCGCTCCGGCGCCATTTTCGTTCCATGTGAACTTTGCGCTCCGGCGCCATTTTCGTTCCAAGTGAACTATGCGCTAAGGCGCCATTTCGTTCCTAAGTGAACTCAGCGCTGAGGCGCCGCTGTGTAATATTTTGATGGCAAGTTTTACCTTCGTCATTTACTTTCACATGTGCGCTTATATTCTTCCCATGCGCACCTCGCGAGCGGGGGCTGAGTACGGTGCCTGTGCCCAAGAGCACCCCTGCAGCACTGCAAAATCCAAGGGACCCTGAGCTCTGGCTAAAGGGCATGCTCCCGGATACACGCCACCTCCCCAAAGGACCTTGGTACTCTCTCTCCTCGCGAGGCACCCATGAGGAAACCTATAAGCGCGCATGAGTCCTTACTGATATGCTCTAGCGTTTTGGTTCGCCTCTCTAACATCCACAGGGAACAAGAGTCTCTCCAGGCCTGTGGAGGTAAAACTCCGCCCCTGAGGGGAAAGACATCACCTGAGGAGTCCTACGCAGGGCGAAAAGCCTCGCGAAGCTAAGTTCCCTGCTCACACCAGGCGAATCCCTGTGTCTCTCTCACGAGCACTCTGCGTCCCTCGAGCGTCCCTTTTCCCTCACTCTCCATGGACTGCTTGCGCGTCAAAGGGGAGCCCTGAGCATCGCGACTCGAGGGCTCTTACCTCTCTAAGCCTTAAACTCCCCCCGGCCTTGCCGAGTCATTGCTCGAGCATACCGCAGCGGCGGAGTCATAGCGCGAGGAGAAGGGTCCAAGCGACGCAGAGCGAAAAAGACATGGAACTAAAGCAAAAGGCCCTCGAGGGGCACATACACAGACTTAGCAGCACATGCTTAAAAATATGAAGTATATTACAAACTGCAAAGCAAAAGTCTTTAAAGCAAACATCCCTACAACGCTACAAGCGCATGGCATTTCAGGAAAGAGATCAAGCAGAGGCATCGCCGTCGTCCTCCCCGGACTCTTCTCCTTCAGGCTCGCCCTCCTCATTGTCGCCCTCCTCGCCGTCAGCGTCCTCCGCTGCAGCCCGCTTGAAGCGGCTGCATAAGTCGTCGACCTGGTCACGGATGGAGTTGGAGATCTTCCACCCCTTCTCCCCCTCGAGAGGCTCGGTCACCGTGGTGAAGTCGAAGCCAGGCTGGAGGTTCTGGAGGTTGGTGAAGATGCGGTCAACCGCCACCGCCAGGAGCTGGCGGCACTCCTCATCGACGACGTCGTGGAGCTCGACGGCAGGGCCCTCGAGCGCTGAGAAGAGCTGCTCGAAGTACATGAGGTAGGTGGCGGCGTCGGAGTTGCCTTGAAGGGGAACGGCCGGCGCATCCACTCCCAGCTTCGCGGCGAGCTCGCGGCCCCGGCCCACCAAGGACTGGAACATGCGCTCCCGCTGCTGCGACAGCACCTGCGCCGCCTTGGCGCTCTCGGCCGCCTCCACCGCCTTCTCCACAGCCGGGCCCACCTGCTGGTTCATCTCCTCCATGTCGGCCATGAGGGAGGCGAGGTCCTGCTCCGTGCGCTTGCGGGCCTCCTCAGCGACGCGGCGGCGATCCGCTTCGCGCTTCGCCTTGGCGACGAGGGTAGCGTTCAAGTTCTCGAGCTGGTGGATCCGGGCGCCGCTCTCGCCAAGCCTCTACTTGAAGCGGCGCTCCTGCTTGGTGAACTTCTCGGCGTAGTCGTGGGAGACAACGGCGCGGTACGCTTTCTCCCGGGCTTGGAACTCCTCCTCGGCCTCCTTCTTCTGCTCGGCGAACTTCTTGTTGAAGCGCTCCACATGCCCCTTGTGGGTAGCCACTTCGCGTTCATACCTGCCGAGGGCCGCAGCCAGGCTCTCTTCGCGGGCCTCGAGGGCGGCGCGCTGCCCTGACAGCTCCTGCTCCCTCAGCGCCAGCTGTTCGTCGCGGCGGCGCACGTCCTCCTCGCGCTCGCCCAGGCCCCGCCCCCTGGCGTCCAAGCTCGCGCGGACCCCCTCCAGGGCGGTCCGCACGGTCTCAGAGTCGGCGAGGATCTTAGCCTCAAGCTCGACAAGCTCGTGGTGCTTGGTGAAGGGAATATGCCCTAGAGGCAAATAAATAAGTGGTATTTATTGCATTATTCCATTAAGTTTATAATATGTTTTTGTGTCATGCTATAACTGTATTAATCGGAATTGTTAATACACGTGTGATACATAGACAAACCAGAGTCCCTAGTAAGCCTCTATATATACTAGTTCATTGGGCAACAGTTGATCGAGAATTCCCGGTCATGGACAATTGCGTCGGTTGACAATGAGGTCATCTTATTGGTAGAATAAGGTGATGGACATACCCAAAGTATTGCAACAGGATCGTGTCACGATGTTTGCCGTTTGCAATAGGAAAGTGATATGATAGCTTATTCCTCAGACTGTGAGATCATATCAATTGCTGCTGCGTAGGTTACTCTGAGTGCATCAAACGTCATATCTTATTTAGTGTGACAATAAAGGTGTACCTCGTGTATCTCGAAAGAGTATGTTGAGGCGTATGGATCAAGAGCGGGATTTGTTCATCCTCGTGATAGGAAGATACTCTGGGCCCACTCGGTGAGATTACATCTATAGAGCTGCGCAGCTAATGAATAGGTCATGGAGATGTAACATCACAGACGAGTAAATAAACCTTTGTCGGTAACGAGATACAACAGGACATCGGATGTTTACGATCATGTCTCGGACAAGGTAGTATCGAAGAAACAAAAGGAATAGATATCATGTTTATGGTTCAACGACGATATTCGTAGAACGCACAGGGACCGTTACAGATGTCCAGGTCTCCCTGGCGGTCATTGGCGAGCGAAGGGTCTCGGCCATGTCTGGAGTGTTCTCGAACCGTAGGGTAACACGCTTAAGGTCTTAGCGACACGTGGAGAACGTTGGTATGATTTATTACTGGAATAAATATGGATATAGGAGAGAGAGAAATAATCCGGAAAAGTTCCGGCAGCATCGGAAAGGTTCCGGGAATGACCGAAGGTAGTTCGGGTGGTCCGGAAGTTGTTTCGGAGTCACGTGATATTAAATAATGTATAAATATATTAATTATGAATTATTTATATTTTATATTAATTTAATATTAATTAAATCAATTAAAAATAAAGGAAAAAGGGGGCAGCCCACATATGGGCCGAATTGGGCCCATAGTGGGGCGCACCATGGTGGGGGCGGTGGGGCCCATGGCCACCACGCACCAGCCATGGCCGGCCGGCCCCCCTCCCCTTGTTCCTTTGTTTAGTCCCACATGGGGGAGGCAAGGTGTTTGCACACCCCCTCCCCCTTTATATAGAAGGGCATATTAATTGATTTAAATACAATCTAAAATACAATTAATGTTGTATACGCCGGCCTGAGTTAATTCTCCGCCCGCTTTTCTCTCTCTCTCCCACCAAGGCTATTTTGCGGCGCCCAGTTGCGCTGCGAGATTCCACCAATTGTTCTACTCCTGCGATCTCAGCTAGACCTGAGTGACCGGGGGTTGTCGTTAAGCTCCGTATGTGTGTGAGTACTCGGAGGCACCACATTTGAGGTGCTCGGGCGACATCGTCACGCCCAGCTGCCGGCGCCCTGCCGCCGACGCCCAGCCGCCGCCGGCACCCAGCAGCCGCCCGACGCCCGGCGCCCGACGCCCAACGCCAGACGCCCGGCGCCCGACGCCCGACGCCGTCGACATCGCCGCGTCATCGTCTACTTCGTCGCGCCAAGTTCTTCGCGACCTTGAGGTCGGCTACGGCGTCTACGTCAGCAACGCTTGTGCGGGAGCGTAATCCCCGCTATTTGGTCTACAAGAGGTATGTGACCAGTTCCGCCCACCGTTACCGCATTACTAGATAGATAGATCCTGGCATGTTTGGTTTTCGTTAGTTAGAAAAATTATTGTTTTCTGCTACGGAACCCCTTCAGTGGTATCAGAGCCGATCTATGCGTAGTATGCTGGTACGGTTAGAACTCGTGTTGAATACGAGGACGTCTTTCTTATATTTGCTACCCTCTCGCGTGCACTTGCACTGTCGGCAGCATTGAGTTGATGAAGCGGCCCGGACCGACTTTACGCGTACGCTTACGCGAGACTGGTTCCACTACTGACATACGGCTGGTACCGTATATGTGGCTGGCGGGTGTCTATTTCTCTCTCTTTAGTTGACTTTGCATTTTCAATGGAGGGCCCGAAAGGGATACATAAACATGCAATTATTGGATCGACGTTGTGGCATCATGTTCGTAGGTAGGGAACGGTTCTCTCGCGAAAGCCTATAAAGCCACGTAAAACTTGCAAAACTAGATAAAGGTAGAGACGTCTAACTTTGTTTTGCAGAGGCATTTAAATATGACATGGTTACGGTAAGTTTTGAATTATTCGTAATGTCGGAGGCAAAGGAGGCACCGTAGACTCGGAGCCATGCCGGGACGCCCGGTCCAAGCGCACGGCGCCAAGGAGGTCCAGGCGCACGACCATGTCATATCGCACTTCATTACATTATTTGATTGTGTGCTGTTGTGTGTATATCCTATTGAGTGCTATATATATATATTAGATATACGACGATAGCTATAATAGGATGATCCCTAATAAATACCAAAATTGTGTTCTCCCTCGTTGTGCACCACCAAGAAAGTTCAACGTTATGAGGCAGGCCGTGATGATCGGGTGTCACACATTTCGTCGTTCGCATACAGTGGGTGTAAGCCATGTTGCACGCGCAAGAACATCGAGGTTTAATTGGCGAGCCTAGCATGTACAGACATGGCCTCGGAACACGGATGGTCGAAAGATCGAGCATGAGTCACAGAGTTGTTGTGATCGACATTTCGATGTCCACCTTTGAAGCGGTGCTGCCGGCCGTGACGATCGGGGGTGGTACAGTGGATTGGGGTCGTGTAATCGCTAAAATTATTGAAGGGATAATAATCTTAGTGGAGTTTGTTTAAATAATTTGATTATAAACCGAAACTCATATTATTATAAACTTAGCCTTACCCTCTTTGCGATTATATCTGTAGATGGTGCTCTACTTCGATCACTTCCTTAGGAGTCGGTCCTTATTGGCTGATGGGTCAAACTTCATCTACTGGTACAATAAACTAAGAGAAACTCTCATGCACAATAATATACTCTATGTCATAGAAGAGGGATTAGGAGATGAACCAGATGATTCTGCTAGTGAAGAAGAAGATGAAGAGTTTCATCAGCGTCGTGACATTTTCATAGAAGTGCAAAGCATCATGGTCATAAGCTTGGCACCAGAGTTGAAAGTTCAGTTTCAACATATGGAACCTTATGATATGATAGATTCGATCAAGGCGCATTTCATAGATGAGATTAAGTATGAGCAATACAAACAGCTGAGAAAGTTCCATTCACTCCAGATGGACGAACACACCTGTTTGGAAACTCATTTGAAGAAAATGTATGACATTTACTTGAAACTCACAAATGTCTACGACTACTGGATGGCGGATTCATGTGCGATAGCTGCTGCGTTGGCTTCTTTACCTCCCAGCTATGAGAAACATGTCCGTGGCTATGCTATAAAAAGAGATACGATGACTTTCTTCCAGTTCATTAGCCAGTTCAGATCTGTGAAGGTTGAACCCATCGAAGGAGAAATCTTCGACGCTATAGGTATATTTGATATACAAAGTTGTAAATGTATTCTTCACGTGATACTTGATGAAAAGCATTTGGTGCTTGTTCTGTTTATGAAACAGGACCCGATTGTCACAAGTATGAGAAGATATATGATGTGACGGTGCACAAGTGATGGCAAGCAAAGGAGTTGATGGCCAGTGGTGTTCACGTCCTCAAGTTATCATTATAGTTATCGTTAATAGTTTTTGATAAGACCTTTTGTAATAGTGAGAGTGTGATTTTGTTTTATGTCTTGAATGTTACAAGACAAAGTTATTCATACATGTAATAGAACAAGTCAGTTGTTTTATGCAATGGAACAAGTCAGTTGTTTTATATTATGAGTAAAGTTTTATGCAATCACATCTCAATTACATTGTTTGAATGATAATGCGATATACATTTATAAAAGCAGAAATAGTAAAATCAAATGTCCAAAGGTTAAATGATTTTGTTACAAGAACAAACACCACCGAATTTGATCACAAAGGCAATGTAAGAAATATAAATACTTCGATCTATCAAGGTTACATGTGCCGAATTGATTAAGTTTCAATGGATATTGAAGTGTCAATATACAAAGAAATTGATTGAAAGTCATATTAGATGATTATTAAATTAATTAGTGGTGAATATCATCAATTCGAATTTTCTATGATTCCAAGTGAATAAATGTATTCGCCTAAGGGAACATGAGTCTGAAAATAATTTGATATAAGATCAAAGGAATTTTTCAGAAGAAAAATAGATGGAAGTTGTATCCATATGATTCGATTAAAGAGGGGACATTATTTTTATGGTTTCAACATAAAATGACTTGTGAAAGTTTGTTCCACAAAATTATAATATCAGATATAGTGATATGTGATATATTATAATCATGCTCTATTTCAGATAAAGTGTGGTCTTTTAGAATCTCTTAATATATTCTGGCATTGTAGTCGTCACCCACTTTAGGAATAGGATATTTTTCCAACAAAGATTCGTGTGATCGACAGTAAGTGTCGTGATATAGATGATTATATGATAATACAGAATATACACGAATAGTTCTTTGTAGAATTCTCATATTTAGATGGGATTTTATTCCAAATACCAACAGAAGCAAATTTGTATTGCTGTCTGCGTAATTCATGAGAAAATATGATTTCTCGAATTAAGCTCGATGGAATAAAAGTAGAAGCTTAAAATAAGGTATTGGACCTTGTTTCCATAAGAGTAGAATATTGGAATCTGTTCCGAGAAGAATATCTCTACAAATGGAATTGAAAAATTGATGATAAGAGATCATAGTGTTTTTCAAACAAGAAGCTTTTATATGAGGTGTTGATTTAAGAATATTTACTGTCAGGTCACAGTTTGATATTCAGTATTTTAGATCATGTTGTCAGAACATGATACACCTTGTAAATACAAAGAAAGTTGAGGAAATATCAGAATACGAATTAAGGCTATGAGTCTTAAAATCCAAGTTACATTTAGAAGGATTAAAACAGTAAATGTTACTCTGAATCTTATTAAGAGAATAAGGTTATTTAATCATCATATAAAGTGTTATATGAAAGAAATTTAACTATAAGAAAGACTAGAAGCAAATTTTGTCAAGAAGTGTCTTGGACAAAATCAAAGTTGTTGACTACAAAAGTGTAGACATGCTTAAAGTCTGTGGAATAAGTATTGGTAGAATACTGTCAGATCGTATTGTAATTCGAATTGATAAATGATCAATGATTTTGGTTTGACCAAAATATCGAAGGAAATTATGAATTTAAGTGGGAGTCGAATTAAAATTCGAATTGATAAATGATCAATGATTTCGGTTTGACCAAAATATCGAAAGAAATTGTGGATTTGCTAATTTAAGTGGGAGCTTAGAATTAGTTTACTCAAATATGTGAGAGACATATTTTTGAGTGGGAGTTTAAATCCTTTAAGTAGGAGTTGAATTAGTTTGCTCAATTTAATATGTGAGTGACATATTTTGAGTGGGAGCTAAGATCCACGTATGTGAATGACATATCATGGATAGTACCAGTAGAATTAGAATTAAAGATGAAGTTATGAAATGATTTAAAAGGTTGTGTCTATTTCGAATAGAACAGGAATTTTAAATAGAAGGTCGAGCTGTTTAGATTGGATTCTGAAGTGTCAGAATGGAATAAAGCCAATAGAAAGGTCCTTGGAAATCCAGTCAAAACATTTAGTGTAATTGGTACACGATAATAGTGGTTGCTAGATATGTTGGTCTCTTATATCATGATAACGGACATCATATAGAAACCATATTATATGCTCGATAAAGTATGACTCATGTTCTTAGAAGAAGAACAATTATCAAAATAAATTTGGAATTTACTAGAAGTAGAATAGCATTAGGCACAACATTGGAATTTCAAAACTCTACATAGATATAAAAGGTATATAGATATCGCGAGATTGTGCATGTCACAACTGAGTGCGTTTGCAAAGCAATTGTCTGGTTAACAGAATCAGAGTAAGCGCTGGGAAACGACAGTCTCACTTAGTTACGATGTGTGCATATATGTTATCAGGATAACAGGTTGATATCAAACTAGGTGATATCAGTGAATCGCAAAGAACACACAATTATGTATGGTACAGATTGTTGTGGTAACACTCTTCCACGAGCAGGCATTATCATAGAACGCTTATTGGATAAGGTGGTATGATTAAGTAAAATGCAGCTGGTTTATTTGTACTCTAGTGCAAGTGGGAGACTGAAGGGAATATGCCCTAGAGGCAAATAAATAAGTGGTATTTATTGCATTATTCCATTAAGTTTATAATATGTTTTTGTGTCACGCTATAACTGTATTAATCGGAATTGTTAATACACGTGTGATACATAGACAAACCAGAGTCCCTAGTAAGCCTCTATATATACTAGTTCATTGGGCAACAGTTGATCGAGAATTCCCGGTCATGGACAATTGCGTCGGTTGACAATGAGGTCATCTTATTGGTAGAATAAGGTAATGGACATACCCAAAGTATTGCAACAGGATCGTGTCACGATGTTTGCCGTTTGCAATAGGAAAGTGATATGATAGCTTATTCCTCAGACCGTGAGATCATATCAATTGCTACTCCGTAGGTTACTCTGAGTGCATCAAACGTCATATCTTATTTAGTGTGACAATAAAGGTGTACCTCGTGTATCTCGAAAGAGTATGTTGAGGCGTATGGATCAAGAGCGGGATTTGTTCATCCTCGTGATAGGAAGATACTCTGGGCCCACTCGGTGAGATTACATCTATAGAGCTGCGCAGCTAATGACTAGGTCATGGAGATGTAACATCACAGACGAGTAAATAAACCTTTGTCGGTAACGAGATACAACAGGACATCGGATGTTTACGATCATGTCTCGGACAAGGTAGTATCGAAGAAACAAAAGGAATAGATATCATGTTTATGGTTCAACGACGATATTCGTAGAACGCACAGGGACCGTTACAGATGTCCAGGTCTCCCTGGCGGTCATTGGCGAGCGAAGGGTCTCGGCCATGTCTGGAGTGTTCTCGAACCGTAGGGTAACACGCTTAAGGTCTTAGCGACACGTGGAGAACGTTGGTATGATTTATTACTGGAATAAATATGGATATAGGAGAGAGAGAAATAATCCGGAAAAGTTCCGACAGCATCGGAAGGGTTCCGGGAATGACCGAAGGTAGTTCGGGTGGTCCGGAAGTTGTTTCGGAGTCACGTGATATTAAATAATGTATAAATATATTAATTATGAATTATTTATATTTTATATTAATTTAATATTAATTAAATCAATTAAAAATAAAGGAAAAAGGGGGCAGCCCACATATGGGCCGAATTGGGCCCATAGTGGGGCGCACCATGGTGGGGGCGGTGGGGCCCATGGCCACCACGCACCAGCCATGGCCGGCCGGCCCCCCTCCCCTTGTTCCTTTGTTTAGTCCCACATGGGGGAGGCAAGGTGTTTGCACACCCCCTCCCCCCTTTATATAGAAGGGCATATTAATTGATTTAAATACAATCTAAAATACAATTAATGTTGTATACGCCGGCCTGAGTTAATTCTCCGCCCGCTTTTTTCTCTCTCTCCCACCAAGGCTATTTTGCGGCGCCCAGTTGCGCTGCGAGATTCCACCAATTGTTCTACTCCTGCGATCTCAGCTAGACCTGAGTGACCGGGGATTGTCGTTAAGCTCCGTATGTGTGTGAGTACTCGGAGGCACCACATTTGAGGTGCTCGGGCGACATCGTCACGCCCAGCTGCCGGCGCCCTGCCGCCGACGCCCAGCCGCCGCCGGCACGCAGCAGCCGCCCGACGCCCGGCGCCCGACGCCCGACGCCGTCGACATCGCCGCGTCATCGTCTACTTCGTCGCGCCAAGTTCTTCGCGACCTTGAGGTCGGCTACGGCGTCTACGTCAGCAACGCTTGTGCGGGAGCGTAATCCCCGCTATTTGGTCTACAAGAGGTATGTGACCAGTTCCGCCCACCGTTACCGCATTACTAGATAGATAGATCCTGGCATGTTTGGTTTTCGTTAGTTAGAAAAATTATTGTTTTCTGCTACGGAACCCCTTCACTTGGCCGCCAGGGAGTGCTCCACAGCCTCCCGCTCTGCCCTGGCCGCGGCCAAGTCTTCCGCCGCTGCCCGGCGCTCGGCCTTTAAGGGCTGCAGAAGCTCCTCGGCGTCGCGCATGGCGCCCTCGCGGACCTCCTCGGCGAAGCGCAGCGCCTCCTCGCGCTCCGCCTGCAAGGCCTGGTCGGTCCGTCGGCGAGCCTCCACGGCCGAGTGGAATGCGGCCCAAGCCTCTGCGAGCTCGTCCCGCTGCCGGGCAAGCTCCCGGTCCTCCTGGGCAATGTGGGCCTCCAGCCCCTCCAGGGACTCCCGCACCAAGCGGAAGGCGACGTCGCGTCGCCCCCTGCTCCAGTCCCAGCTTCCGAGGACAAGGGTCCGGGAGGTCTCGCTCGGAGCGGAGGGCCCTGCGCCCGCGTCAAGCTTGGAGCGGGGAGCCTCTGCGCGGGCTTGGGGGCTCGGAGGCGTGTCCTCCGCTTCGGCGCCCGCGTCCTGCGCGCCGGCGTTGCCCCCCTCAGGCGGCACCTCGCCCTGGGCCCCTGGGGCAGGAGGGGCCTGCTCTGCTGTCGCTGCCTCCTCCTCCGCCGTTAAGCTTGGCGGGGGCGGCGGGAGGTCTGCTCCCACCGTCTCATCGGCCTTTGGCGAGAGCGGAGCCGATGTAGTGCCTGCCGCGGCCTCCTGCTGCACTGGCGGGGTCGCAGCGCGCGGCGGAGTGGGCGCCTTCTCCGCACGCTCCTCAGGGTGCTCCTCCTCCAGAGGCGGCGCGGTCGCCTCAGCCTGAGGAGCATCCCCGTGAGGGCCCACCGGGACTTCCTCCGCAGGCCTCGAGGCCTCTTCTGCTGCGGCCTCTGCCGCGGCCTCCGGAGCAGCCCCCTTCACGTCCGCCGCCTTGCGGAGCCTGTGGCGCTTCGCAGGCGCCGGGTCGCTGGCAAAGAACAAGAAGATCTGTCAGAGGAAGCAAGCAAGCGAAGACCGAAGGAGGAAAACAAAACCAGAAACACTTACCCTGTCTTCTTGGCGCGGGTGTCAACCCACGCCATGCCGGACGAACGCCAAGAAGGCGTGGCCCGGAATCCGGATCCCCCCGGAGCCGCCTCAGCTTTCCTCTTGAGGGAAGCGCTTGGGGGCTCCCCGGCAGGCCTGTCGTCGGCCGCCTTGGTTCGGGGCTCCTGTCGCCCCGCCTCGGCCTCCTCATCGTCGCTGGAGGAGAGCTCGAAGACCTCCTCGGGAGGGGGCGAGGCCCTTGACGAGCTCGCCCCGCCTGCAGAGGGAACGGCCTTAGCCGCATCGTCGCCCTGCTCGGCGTCAGACGCGTACGGCGACTCCGCAGCGTCATGTCCCCTCGCCACGGGCATGGGCCCGTCTTCTTCCTCTTCCCCCGCCAGGCCTAGCGGGGTGAAGGTGGGCATCCGCTCCAGAATCGCCAGGCGCGGAGCTAGGTTCATCTGATGAAGAGGCCTCAGCTCCGCCGCAACTGCCACGGACACGTCGGGGTTGATGAAGAGGCCGCCCATGATGGTCTCGACGACGGCGGGGCGGTGGTCGCAGGGGTGGAGTCGCATCGGGTCGGAGGGGCCCGAGTACATCCACATCGGCTTCTTGTGCGCCTGTAGAGGAGCGATGCGGCGGCGCACGAAGTCCTCCGCGATCATCTGGCCGGTGAGGCCGTTCTCCCGAAGCGTCCTCATGCGCGCCACGAGGCTTCCTATCTTCGGGCCCTGGAAGGCCTGCTTCCCCCAATGGGTGTTCTTCACGGGCGGCGCCTCCGGGACCTCGAGGAAGGAGCTCTGCGACTTGACGCCGATGAGGAACCACTTCTGCCTGAAGTCGTCCACCTTCTTCGACACCGCCGTGACGGGTTTCTCGTCGCTCCACGACATAGGGATGTAGACGTCCCCCATGCCGTCCGCGATGCGGAAGGACACGCACCCCGTCCGCTCGGCCTTCGCGGTGTTTCGGAGCGCGTAGAAGCTCCGGAAGAGGGCCACCGAGGGCTGCACCCCCAGATACGCCTCGCACAGGTAGGTGAAGATGGAGAGGATGAGGATGGCGTTGGGGTGCAGGTGGAGAAGGTGGATCTGGTAGAACTCCGGGACGGCCTCGAGGAAAGGTGAATACGGAGGCACCAATCCGGCGAAGAGAGTGTGGAGGAAAATGGGGAAAAACCCCGCCGGAAGGCGGCCGTGCCTCGCGGCCTGGATGGCGCTGGCGCCGTGCTCATTGGTCCTCCCGGCGACCAGGTGCTGGATCTTGTCCAGCGCCACCGCATCGACGCGCACCCCGATCAGAGCGGGTCCTAGCGCCTCTTCGCCCTGCGCATCGGAGGGGAGCGTGGACATCGCCGCCTTGCCTTTGGGCCCTCCCATTGCCGGAGAAGAAGTAGGGCGAGGAAGGACAAGGAGTTCGCCGGAGGAGGAAAAAGTGCGCCGGAGAAGAAGAGTTGGAAGAGCAAGAGCTGACGGCGGAGCGCAGAAGTGAGTAATGACTGCGGTTCAGACCGGAGCGCAGCTTTATACCGCATTTGGACAGTTACCAAGGCGCGGTCGTGGTGACCGTGGTGGGACCCCCCACGACGCACGTTTCTACCGGAGAAACCGAGTCGCCGCAAACTCATCTCCGAGCGACGCGTGTCACGGGCCGGCCGGACATATTGGACCCACGACGCTTCGTCTGGACCCGATGGGCCTCGCCGTGCCCGTCATGGGCCCGGGGGCTACTGTCGGCCCAGTGGGATCCAGGGTGTGCAGAGCCCACTCTCCACAGCCCTCACACGCGACAGAGTCGATGAAACGGCTAAGGACCGAGCAAAACGCTTGGAGAGACCCTCGAGAGGGAAAACCCTCGAAAGGGCTGAAGAGGGCAGCGAAGGCCTGACGAGGCCCCTCCCGAGGCTGCTCCTCTACAGGGCCCTCTCCCCTGGAGAGGGGTCAACACAATCCCTCCACAGGGCCGCCCCAGCCCTGTGGAGATACTTCGCTCCGAAGGAACCACTGCAAGGCGCACATGGCCACTGCCGCGCCGCAGAGTGACGCGCGCGTCTGCGCGCGATGACGACGGCGCCGCAGTTGCCGTTTTGGTGATTAAACGAGTCAACAAAGCTGTGTCCCCTGCGCCGGCTTACGAAGGTTTCCTCTTTGGTGATAAAGCAGTTGGCCGGTGCTACGCTCCAAGGGCGACGTCACCGTGGGCACCCCCACGATCCCTGCAGTACCAGATGGCCGCCCAGCGAAGACGGTGGCTTTTCTGTCACGAAGGCAGACTTTACGACCATGGACCGAGTCCATGGACAACCCAGCTGCGGTGCACCCCTCTCCACCGTTTCGTCGCCATGTGGGAACCCTTCCACTGCGCAGCACGCAAGGATGAGGCCCGGGACGCCTATATAAGGAGAGGGAGCACCTCCGTAGCAGAGGACGGCCAATCGATCGATCAATCGACCACTGGTATCATAGCATAGCCTAGCTTGGCAGACTTGAGGAGGAAGAAGACCTCGGCTTCCCTCCGAGAGCTCTGCGCTGCCGCGACCGAGCACTCGGCAAGCTCATTGTGCTGTACCCCTACAGAGCAATTCAGACAAGCAGGAGTAGCGGTTTTACCTCCCCGGAGGGCCGTGAACCTGGGTACGGGCCTGTGTCCATCACTGTCGTGCTGACCCTCTACAGGCACGACGAGCACCGTCGCCGGGCCGGTTGAGGGTTGTTGACCAACGTGTTTAGTCCCCCGCACGAACTTCTCTCCCGAGAGTGGTTACCCCTGTTCCGTGGGAATCACACTTCGACACACAATGGTGTTCACCTAGCCAGTATAGTTTCAGTATTAACTGCTTCTGAATATTGCTACCGTGACTGTTTGTAAGACTGGTGATTCCTATGCTAATTTGATCGGCCTATGTTAGCTGAAATTAGTCTTTTTTCTGACGGTAACATATCTGTAATGCTTATATTATAGCAAAACTCGGGTCGACCCATGATACCCATTGGGTTGGCGAGGCCACAAGCATTTTATGAACGGGTCGACTCATGACCCGAGAATTGGCCTCAAGGCCACGGGGGCCAGGTCCAAGGCCAGGGCCGGGTCGGCCCATTCACATCTTGAGAAGTTGTGTTCCGCTCCGCGTTGATTAGCACAAATCACAGTTTTGTTTTATGTCGTTGGATTAGCTGGTTAAACGGACAGGATTTGTTGGATCTGCCACCTTTGTCTCTTTTTATATTAGTGGTGATTATAGTCGATAGGATTTTTTTACTTTTTGCGAATTATGTTTTTGACTATATTTTTTGCGAACTGTTGATAGAAGGCAAGCACGGCTGCACGGCTATTTTTCTTTTTTGAATTTTCCACATATATTAAACCAACAAAGACTACACGATTAAATCGATTACAACAACAAAGCTAAAATAGAAATCTATGAGATATTCATGCTCTTTCTTCATCCATTACACAATCTTGTAGTTTTCTGAAAGCAGCCGTAGAATAACGCCAAAACCACCAAATCACACATGTGAATACCACCGAAGGTTCTCCCTTTTTAAGTTTGAGCCGCAATGCCAAGGCTTTGTGCATGCACGCAGCCATTAAATTAATCAAGCAACATCGGGAAGAGCACCACCACTGATATTTCAAGGACAAATAACCGAACCACATTGTCGACGACGTTGGAATCCGAGAGAACGAATCATCATTGTCAAACACATAGTAGCCGGGATAGATAATGCGAGGACAAACCTCCTCGCGGCAATCATGAGAAACAATCCAAGATTGATCTGGCGAATTAAGATCTGAAGAACCATACCTAGACAAATTTAATCTTTCAAAACCACCATTGACGTCGAGAAGTAGATCTCGTCGACAAACGATGATGCCATCTCCATTGATGAAGAAGACAACGACTGAAACCAATTTTTAACATTAAGTATCCTTGTATAGCGGCTTGCGCAGGTCCGAGCTCCCCACCCCGCCTAGTGCCAGAGCGACGAGGTGAGAACCCGTCAATTCTTGTACCAAGCCGACGATGAAGATGCATATCACGGCTATTTTTCTACTTCTATAAAAAAAATGCACCTACCTTATCTCGGAAATAAAATATACTGTGGCTGGCCCGCCCTAGCGCCGGCTCCGCGCCCGAATCTCGAGGCAAAGGTTGAGAGCTCTGTCCGTTAGAGAGAGCCCGACGGCCCGACCCTACCCTGCCGGCGGCGAAGAGCAGCGAGCACTGGAGGAGCGGAGTAGCGGGGATGGCGGCGCAGAGGAGGTGGAGGTTCGCGATGGTGTGCTCGTCGAACATGAACAGGAGCATGGAGGCGCACGCGGTGCTGGGCCGCGCGGCCCTCGACGTCGAGTCCTACGGCACCGGCTCCCAGGTCAAGCTTCCGGGCCCTTCGATGCACGAGCCCAACGTCTACGACTTCGGCACCCCCTACGGCAGCATCTATGACGACCTCCGCCGCAAGGACCCCGACTTGTCCGTACTATTCGAATCTCTCCCTCCTTGTTCGGTTCTTGGTGACCTTGTGCTCGGAGAGGCTTTTCTTGGGTCTATTTGAAAGACACTGGGGGCTGTTACGGCCTGGCCGTTCGAGATTTTGTATGGGATTTGTCTTACTAGGGAGGAAAAATGGCTAAATCGTGCCCGTGTTATGTGCGATATCTGGGGTTTCTACATAGGATTCATACCCCGTTTACTTATTTCCCCATTCTTGGATTTTACTTTCTCGATTTTGAAATATTAGTTTTGATTCAGAAGTATGGAATCCTTTACCTGATTTGAGGAAACAAGTTGCAGCATTGAGTTTTCCCCTTATTTGTTTGCTGGTGTTATTATAACATTTAGATAAGTGGGAGCCGGATACATCTCTGGATTGCTCTAACGTGTCGTCAATGCGTTCTCCTGCTCAGTATGGATTTGTGGTGACCCATCCAGGTACAAGAGGAATGGCCTGCTGCCAATGCTGAAGAGGAACATCTCGGTGAAGCTGGCGCCACAGAGGTGGCAGGATAACGCGAGCGATGGTGTGTTTGATATGATACTCACCTTTGAGGAGCGGGTCTTTGACTTAGTTGTTGAAGGTAATCAACTAACATGTGCCGGGGCATGATTTTGGTCTAGAAAATGCATCGAGGTCTAATCACTGGATTACATGGTTGTGTTGGTATTCACTTTGACTGATATTTGTTTGTGTGCAGATATGAATAACCGCAATCCGAGGCTATTTAAGAGTGTGCTGGTAATCAATATGGATGTGAAAGATAACCATGAAGAAGCCAGTATTGGGGCGAAGCTTGCTTTAGATTTGTGTCAGAAGGTATTCAAACAGCACAACATATATAGTGAGCAATAGTTATTTCTTACATTGGTTTTTATTCGCCAATAAACTTATATCTTTATGTGGTTTTCTGGAAATAGATTTTGTAATAAATAAAAAGGTGGTCGTTTTGCCATTCGTAGATAAGAAAGAGAGTTATATATAGATCATCGCCGAAAAAAGACCCACGCCCCCTCGCTAGCTAGGCGTCTCCGGGGTCCTGAGTGTGCATAAAAGCCCTTTGTGCAATCTCCTCCTTCACCAAGGCCGCAACGGCGTCCGGCAAAAGCGCCACATTGTAGAAGTAGAACACTGATTTCTACTTATAATGATGAACTAATTTATAGTTATCCTTGCCACTGAGGACACGGCATGCTAAATGGGATGGGCCCATTTACACTTTAAATCTGGAACTTTAGAAAAGATCTCTTGTTCAAGTAAATAAATACTAAATGGCGATGAAGCTCGAGAACATTTAAATATCAGTGCAAGTTTGTAAGTTTCCACAAGGTAGTGTGATGAAGTAAAAATCTGTCCTCGTCCTTTTCAATCTTCATCAGCAGGTAGTTAATCAGTACAGCACTTTTTTCTCCTGTGTGTTCCTAGTTGCATAGCCAACCCATACGCTGCAACGAACTGAAAGGCTCTGGTCATTTACCACTCACAAAGCAGGTTCATCATTTATGATGAAACAGAAACTAACCACGAATAAAGAACTACTATTGATGAAGTCTAGCATCCCAATCAGTCAATAAACATGAAGGTCACTGGAGTTATATCCACACTCATATTCTAAATATACAAAAATCTTCAGGATATACCGACCGAAAGGTCGGCGTTTCAGGATTTTTCACTGCATTTTTCACGCCAGCGGGACATGGAGTGGCCGATGTTGAATCACACACGATTGTAGTTCCATACCGTAAAGAAGACTATATATTAGAAGAATATCATGGATTCATTATTGCAGACACAAACAGCCAAATTAAGTGTTCTGGTGTCTTATATTGACATTGTTACTGTATGGGTATGCTCTTGTGCACCTGCCAATTTGGCACTCAAAGAACACCGGTAAGGTAGTGTTGGTCAATTATACCTGTTAGGATCCCTCTAATAACAACCATGGGCGATGTGACCCCTAAGCATTGTCTTTACCTTTGCTAGGATCAGGTCTATCCTTGATCCTTCCCATTGTCAGGCCGCTGCCGGAGCCAGAGCCGTAGCTCTCTTTGTTGTCCTTGTGGGGACTTAGCTACCTGTGGCTACATTTCTGCTTCGTATCCTGTGTGTTAGTGTTTTTCTTTCTTTTATGTTGCTTCTTCAAGACATTCGCAGTGAATTCCTACTGGGCTGGCATCAGTATATTAACTACGTCCATATGATCGATGGGTGAATGCGTTTTGAACACTGAATGATCTCAAATTCTAGAAAATAAATTCATCCTCCTGTCATATATGTATACCATATTACCATGGATGTTATGTTAGTCGTATCTGTCGATTGATATGTCCTATACATGCTCACAAAATCATGGGTGCTTTAATTTTACCTTCGCAGTGGAGTATATCCATTCTAATATTTGGATATTCTCTGGGTGTTGATATATTCATCATCGTTTTGTATACCTGTTATAAACTGGTATATTTTGTATAGTTCATGCTATCTCTGGATCTGTATGCTGAATCCATGCTCACAGAAAAGTGGGTGCTCATACTTAACCGATGAAGTGTAACATCTTCACTTAATATTTTGATATTCTGCGTATGCTCCTATCTTCATAGTATATATTTAAGTCGGAATGCTTTGTTATTAAAAATAAGGCGCGGTCATCAACCGATTATTAGGAGAACAAATTTGTTCTTGAGAAACAACATGAATCCCCGGATTACCCTCTTCACAGTGAAAACCTGTTTTTGGACTCTCTTTTGCAGTCAACTTAATGGAGTTTCCTTTTACATCAATGGTGTGATAAATGACTTGTTGCACTCTTATGCTATCCCTAATTCGCTAACTGTTTTTCAAAGATTTTGGTCTACTGATGGTATATTATATATTATAAATAGATTTTGACAGCCCTTGCACTTTTCCAATGTGGGGGGATATAGAGTTTGATGTATTTATTCTTATTCTTATCATGCTTTTGTTCACAAGCTTGTGATAGCCTATTTCTCACCTTAGTTTACACATGGTAGGCGTATACTTTGTGAAGTGTGGGTATGTTTAAAAGTTTCAATCCTGTTAGTGAATTTATTCATGTTTTTGTCAAACAACGAGAAATTAACTTATCTACCCCTCTTTTCAGCTTGAAGGAGTGCACGGTGATTGGGAGGAAATCATTGATGACCTGATTGCTGCATTTGAGAAACAGCACAAGCGGAAGCTCACATATTATATCTCATTTTACTAACTTCATACCTCCTTATGAGGATTACATGAGGCAGGATCATTCTTAGCTTAACTTGATGTGGATGGTTGGTGCTATCTAGGAAACGTGCAAAATTGAGCAGGAGCTGGATTATATGGTGCTGCTCACTTGACTGTTGTCACATGACAGAGATGCTGATCTTGAAGCCCTCATACCAAAATCATGCTTCCTCCGTGATATAATTTTCAGCGACGCCTCGGATAAAAGCACACGAGTATGGCTGCATGAGCGTGTTGTTTCGAATTTGAACCTCACAAAGTGAACAATGAATTCCGGTGATGTTGGTATTAATCTGGTAGAAAATCCATGTAATTCTTCAGGTGTCCTGGTTGAGCAACTTTATCAGATTTTGACGTGGAGTCGCCCCTCTTTCAGTGGCATTTTATTCCGCTCGTCTGTTCTTCATCTTGACTGGTCAGAGCTGTTCACTTCGTGGCAATCGATTATCTGCCGGTGCCAGAACCCTGTTTGTGATGCTGAGAGCTCTGACCTGCAATTTTCAGTCCAACAAATGGTTATACAAGTAGAATTTTTTGTTTTGGTTTCTGGTCAGGCTGTCACCTATCACTATCAGGTCCTGATTGTGTTGCCGTACCAGTTTCAGTCCATCTGCTGTACTGGTTGTTTTGACGGCTCGATGTGTTTGACCTCAGTTCAGGCTGACCATTCATCCATTGATATACCCCTACGAGATCTTTTCGTTCCATGTAAGAAATGAATCGATTTGTGTGAATTCCCAGCTTCCAAATATTCCATTGAATTTCGCCGTCAAAAGGGATTTTGAGGTGAGATCGCCACAGAATTTTGAGTCATTTCTTGGGTCCGGTTCAGAGTCAGGTGAGGGAAATGGTTTCAGGAGAGAGTACAGCAATGCCGATGGAGATTTTCTATTTTTCTTATGTGAACCAGAGAGTCTGGCCGTATGAAGAATAATTTGGTCGTCTTGGCCGGGGAACACAAACCTGTCCCTTTTAACGACATTAAAATTTGAAGACATTTTGTTGTTGTATTCGCACTCCTCCTAAAACAGAGTGAGCAAATGAATAAAAAGTATGTTCCTTTCACATCCCCATAAAAAATGTTGTCGATCCAGTGTCTAGATGCATCTCCACGTAGTAGTAACTTAACAGAAGCCGCTAACCAAATCAACTTGGCAAACCTTCTTTGACCACATGTCGTCGTCGTTGTACGGCGCAACCGCGTTCTTCTTGTCCTAATGCAAAGACGGCAAAGTTTCTTTTTTCAAGTTCTCCAAATGCATTTTCCCGATCCATCTAGGATAGATAGGTCGAGGCCGTCGAGCTATTGTAATTAGATGACTCCTAGCTTTACTTGCTTGGCACTGTTGTTATTTCGTCTAACCGAACAGCTGACTTTGCACACATGCTAAACTAATTAATTCGGTAGCGGAAAACCACCAAACGGAGAGTTCATTGTTCTTGAGCCATGTCTTCTGTATGTCGGCATAGCTTTTACCAACAAAAAAAAATTGATGCTTTGTCCAAGAATCCAGACATCTTTGCTTTCCGGATGATTTATTTACCAAACCTGTCTACTAGACTACTACGATGAATAGCAAACTAGATTATTTAGTACTGTATTTAAAACGAACGGGGAACGTTACATGCTAAGCCATGACGATTGAAACGGATCTTCATTTGATCACACTGTTTCACGTTGCACGTGCGCGATTGGCACTCGGACGTGACATTCCAATGGGACGAGTCGGTCGTATCGAGACACGTGGATGATGTGGGATTGACCAACACAAATTTGAAGGACTCGCTGCCTTTAGCTTTACATTTATTTGATGTGATCAAAAGCGATAGCCAAGTTTGGTCAAACTCATGTAACATCTCCCTCCTTGTGCTCAAGTGTACCCATGACACGTCGCCACTACATGTGAGTGCCGGTGCTATTATTGTTGGACCCTTCTCGTTTTGCTGGTACGTGTCATGTGCTTCTCGTTTGATTTACTGGATAAGTAGGCGGTGGATGGTATCCTGGTGTGTTGTGAGGGTGGTTTCGGGCGAAAGCCTTTGGTGCCGCTTGTAGACGTCGTGACCCTTTTCAGGGCGTTGTTATAGTCACCCTCTCATGCCATTGCTCGGGTGAAAACCCTCGACCATCTTCGGTCTCCATGACGGCGGCGCCTTGCGTCGCTACCCTACTGGGGGCGTTGTTCGGTACTTGTTGGTGGCTTCACGCTGACACCAGCGCACAAGTTTGGATCTACACACTACTGGATGGAGTACACTACACTCTAATGTGTTCTAAATTTACTCAAAATCATGCTTTATAAAGTTTGAGCAAATATGTAGGATGAACATGTATTTCATGATGACTCTACTAATATTATTTTATATTACAGACGTTGGTATTTTTCCTAATATATTTGGTCAAATTTTAAAAAGTTTAACGTTGACGAAATCAAAATTGTCGGGTAATTATAAATGAAGGGAGTATATTTCCTTAAAAAATTACATTGCCGAATATATGTAGTATGTTTTAGTTATCCGATTTTTCGATTTTGAACATAAATATTTCATATGAACAACAAATGATTGATAAATTACAGGGCACGAAGAAATACTTTGAAATACTAATCCCACACATTATTTCATATAACATCCAATATGCTAATTAATTAATTGTTTTTGTGGATAAGTTAATAAAATTAAGGGTTAATAAGGCTTGAATGTAAATAGACAAAATATGCACTACATTAAGGGTTAGGGTGTGTTTGTTTGGGCTGTCTGTGGCTGGCTGTGGTGCTGTCTGTGGAAAGCTGTTGTACGGAGAAAGCTGCTGTTTTGAGTGTCAGTGTTTGGCAACTAGCTGGCTGTCTGTAATCTGTGGAATTGTCTGAAACACGCTCAGAGTTATGGAAACGGTTATTGTTGCTGATTTACGTTTAACAAAATACATATCCATCATATATATATATATATATATATATATATATATATATATATATATATATATATATATATATATATAAATCCAAAAAACATTTTAGTTACATCACTTGAGAAAAATCAAATAGTTCGAAAATACATTTAGGGGTGAACTTTCTTTCGGTGTAATTATTATTTATCGGTACGTGCAACTGCATTTACTGGTGAACTCCTTTGATTCATGGATGCAGGTTTGATCTAGAGGCAAGATGAACGCGCTGGTCAGCACGACGCTATGGGTCGTGGGCAAGGCGTTGTCCCCCGTCGTAATTGCCACCAGGTTAAAACTACTAACATGCAAGGGACACAATGTAACACTCCGGTCCACCCCTGGCAGCTCACCCAACCCTATATTGCTCCAAGCCAAGCACACATCTTACAGAAAAGAAGTTCTAATTTGTTGAGATGAGTATCCTATCAATCCTATTAAACCCTAAACCAGGATCAAACACACAAGTATTTAGATAAGTTCATGGATGGTCAAACGAGTGTGAACCCGAACCTAACATGTCCAAAGCCAATTTCCCTATCAATTCCTTCCTTTGTCAGAAGCACTAGCTCGAAAAAATAATTACATAATTGGTTTACAAATTAAACACATCTAAACATAAGCTAGAACCATTTAATAATCATGAGACCATTTAGATATTTAACTTTTGTTTAGTTGTTTCTTTTCTTGTCTACAAAAAAAGGAAATAAGAATCTATAACCATAAGGTAACAGAAAAATAGCACATATGTATAGCCTTAGGGTATGTGCAATTTGTTTGGTGCTTTTGAGGAGTTAGTTGAATTGCAACTAAACAAATGTGCTATATGGAAATAAGAATCCATAATCATAAGGTAACAGAAAAATAGCACACATGTATATTCTTATGGTATGTGCAATTTTTTTTAAACAACGGAACGGCCCAAAAGGGCCGGAAAGCTTGTTGTCCATTTTTCCTTGATCCATTTGAGTTCCCGAAGGTTCTGAAACATTAAAAACAAGAAAAATGAGGTTTTCTGCCTCGAAAATAGGGACTTTGTATGAAAGTCCCAAAAAATCATCTAAAACATGCGAAAACATGATATAACAATGCCAATAACATTTTAATATGATAATATGAGTTATGAAATGATGATATAAAATGCACGTATCAGATACCCATCTAATTTTCACAAAGAGTAGTCCACATTTGATGGATAATCCCCAAGTATTAGGAGTTTTCTTGATTTCTATCTAATTTCGTCTAGTTAAATGAGTTTATGTCGATTTTTTGAAAGTAATTTCTCTTAGTTAAATGATTGTCTATGATGCAAAAGATGATATAATTGTCATATTTAGATTCCTCTCTGTAGACATTTATTAGTTAAATTTTGATTTACCAATTTAAAGATATGAATTATTCCTTTAAAAATTAGAAGAAGAAAACGGCGTCTACAATGCCGTTGGCGTAGCCCAATGCGCTGACCGCTAATTTTGACTCAGCTTTTCAGCCCAGGCACCTACGCCGACGGCTATGACTTTTTGCCGTCCGCGTAGCTCCAGGCCGTGGGCGTATGATTTCTTATAGGAATATTTAGTCTGTCAAAAACTAGAACTAATTCATAGAACTTCTTAACCAATTAAAACTAAAAGTAATTCCTAGGCATAGTGTTTTTGTCCGTGAACCAAATTTTGCGATCAAACAAGGAAATTAAACAACTATATGTCGTGTGTACGCGGAAAAGCTGCCGACAAAGATAGGGCAGCACAAGTTAGAACACAATTTGCAACGCGACACCAGCCAGATACATTGGTACCTAGATGAAACAAGCAGCGTTAACTAGACAAGTGCGTTGTATGTGGATAGTTTAGATAAATGTAGATCACTGTTGCAATGACGGTGTTAATTTTATATCCTTGCAAGGAGACAACAATTAGTTACAACTCCTACATAATAATAAGAAAACACACACGTACTCAGTTAATTAAGCTTGCAGCTTAAGGCAGCTCCCTCTCAGTCGGTCTCTATATATAGTTGTTTGTCAAAGAGGTTTGAAGCATTTGTGAAAAGATCTGGCTCCTGTCGCGTAGCTAGCCACGTACGCTATAGGCCTTCATAGCTAGCCGATCCAGCTAGCTAGTGGGTTCATGTGCAGCGGCGCCGAGGTGGCGGATCCAGGAGAGCAGCGGCGGCCCGCCGGCGACGAGGACGGGGGAGATGAACGGGAGGAGGCGGCACTGTTGACGTCGCGGCCAACTACGATGATGTGGCGGCGCAGGCAGGCGCAGGAGATGTCGGCCATGGTGTCGGCGCTGGCCATGGTCGTGGCCGGCGCCGGAGAGGGTGCCGCGTCTTCTTCTTCTTCGACGAAGAGGCCCGCCGAGCAAGAGGCCTTCACGGATGAGCCGTGGTGGTCGACCTCGTACGGCGGCGCGCCGTCGGGCTCTTCCTTTCTCCCCGGTACGTACACGATCTAGAGACGATCGATCCTGCATCAGTTCCATGCATTCACACATAATGTGCAACACGCATAATTAAAACGACGTGCGTGCACTAGTATAGTACTATAGTCGTCTACTCGTCTTAAACAAAGAAGATCGACATTCGACAGTGCTAACGACCCGATAATGAATTGGCACGTTTCTTAATTTCTTTGCACTAATCCATTTCTCTTGGGAACTCAACAACCCCACGTTGGCGAGAGACACAAGCAAACCAAACCGAACCGAGATTGTTGCGTGTATATGCAGGATTTGAGCGTTCGGTTCGAAACTTGAATGCCATTTTCGTGTTCGTTTTGCGCATAAATTTACAACAAGAATTTCTTTGCGTGGAATCGTTGGAATGCATCATGCATGCCGTCAGACGCGTGTTTCACACCTCTCCGTCAAGCCAGATCGAACAAAGGGAGAAGCGTAATCGTATTCCTTCTCTCCTTACATGTGAACGATGTTGTGTCGCCGCCAAAGATATCGTACACGTGTTCGTTTTCCAAATGTCGTCTCTAGTACCAAATTGGACATTAGAAAACTACCTTGTTGTATGTGAAAATTGGAGATCACCATATAAATCTATGTTTACCATTAAAATGCTAATACACTGCCCGGAAGGCACGTTCAAGTGTCTTTCATAAAATAAGTGTCTTTCATTTGATCAAATATGAATGTATCTAGATGTATTTTATGTCTAGATATATTTATATTTGAGCAAATATAAAACACTTAGTTTAATTTAGGATGGATTAAATATATCTTTTACGGTCACAACTCACGATCAAAGTGTTATTTATCCTGGAAATTGCAAGACTCAGACACACTTGTCTAAACACTATTTTCGCTGTTCAGACAAAGCAGAGCAATTGACCAAGAAAACAGAGGAGCATCTTCTTGCCTGTTCATGCAGAAAAAAAGTCCTTAATAAAATGTAAAAAATCAGCCGTTGTACTAGATCAGAAAGATTCTACAGTCTATAGTAAATTAGTTATCAAAACGTTCTTCCCTGATCTCATCCATTTATTTGACCTGTGTCGCAGATCACACGACGACGCCGGGACCGTACTCGCCGGCGCCCGTGGGGACGGGGGCATCCTACTCGCAGCACGGGGTGGCAGCTGCTGACGAGGAGCTGCCATCGCCGTCCTCCACGGATTCCGGTGGCGGCGGTCAGAGCACGCCGAGGAAGCGGTACCGGGGCGTGCGACAACGGCCGTGGGGAAAGTGGGCGGCAGAGATCCGAGACCCGCACAAGGCGGCGCGTGTGTGGCTCGGCACCTTCGATGACGCTGAGGCCGCCGCGCGCGCCTACGACGCCGCCGCTCTGGGGTTCCGCGGCAGCCGCGCCAAGCTCAACTTCCCCGAGTCCGCCATCATCCCACAACCTCGACATCAGCCTTCTCCGGCGCCGATATTGTCAATGCCGCCGCCCGCACGGCCGGAGGCGCTGCTGGAGTCGCATGAGCTTAACAGAGGGGAGGCTTACCCCCACCCCCAGTACTCCAAGTTCTTGCAGGGCGGCTCGACGCCGGTGCGTCCTCTGCTCTATAGCTTCGGCGTCGATGGCGCGAACTACTCCTTGAAGCCGGAGAGCGGAGGCGAGGTTAGTGGGACGGTGTACCCGGCGATGACCTCGGCAGCGGCGTGGCCAACCTACGGCTTGTATGATCATCAGGAGCCGCAGCGGCGGGAAGATCCGTCGGGTTAATCCGAATGCCACCATTACTGAGAAGTGTGACCAATGCAAACCGATAGATACTGGCCAGGAGAGAAAAATGAGGCCAGCCTGGTAGAGGCGTTCAAACATACGGCAAAGGGGTCACGAAATGCATTTACTTGTGTTTCTTATACTGCATTTATGCAAAACTTGTGATGAATTTCATTTGTTTGTCAGTTGCTCTCGTTATTGCTGGTGCAAAAGTGACAAACAAAATAGATATCAGAGAACTGAGCCACAAATATGACTATTTCTAAGTCGACTGCCACTCTTTTTTAAACAGTTCCTCGTTTTCTTAGATACTAAGAAAATGTCACTAGAGACTTTGTGCTCCCGACATCAGCGATCCTAGAGTTTTTAAAAAATAAAAGATAATTTTTAATTTTTAAAAATTCTTGAAAAAATGCCGAATGTAGCCATTGGTGTATTCTACATATGTGCCAAAAATCAACTTAAAAAAAACTGTATTTTGAACTACACAAAAATGATAAAAGAGTTGATCTTTTAAAATCATTAATTTATTAGAATTGGTTATTTTTGTGTAGCTTGTAATACGATGTGTCAAAAACCAACTTCAAAACTTTGTATTTTGAACTATACAAAAATGACAAAAGAGTTGATCTGAGTATGCTTGTTTTAAAATCTTTAAATTTATTAGAATATTTATTTTTTGTGTAGCTCATAATACATTGTATTTAAAAAAATGATATTTTGCACGTTTGTAGATTACACCATTTTTGTGTAACTACATCCCTGGTCTGTTTCAGATTTTTTTTAAAAAACTTATAATTTTGTTTTGATCTTTTTTAAACAGCAGGATCACTCGTGCTCAGGAGCAAAAAAACACTTTTACAAGAAAACATTGGCAAATCACTGAAATCAGAATGTACTAATGTAGAGTGTAAGCTCTAATTTGGTCAAACGCGCGTTGTTCCCAACTTGCCGTACGCCGACGTCCGAGCATGTCTTCGTCGGCAGAGACGTCCTTTTGACTTTGTATGGATTGGCACCGCCATGTACTCAACTCCAAACCAAAAGTTAAAAGTGCAAGATGGAAGAGCATAGAAATATTTATAGGGGATGTCTTGATCAACATATTTCTATTAAATATCAGTCACCCCATAGAAGTGTAACTATATTTTAAAGAAAAGAAAATTGAACTAGTTGCATTTTTTTCTTTACAAAAATGCAACTCATTGGAAAATTATAATTGCACATTTTTTTAAACTACGGTTATACTTGTCTAGAAAGTGATCGAGCATATGAGACTTAGCAAATCCAATATTTATACTAAGAAAATCAAGAGTATATGACGTTTTCTTGGCAAGCTGAATCGCGGAGTATTATTTTTTTATGGAATGACCAACTTCTGTACGACGCTTCGAATGAAGAAGATAACTTGTCGTACTATATTACATCATTTACACACATGAGAGATTTTTAGAAAACAGATAAAAAGGCCCGGCGTTAAATTAATGACGCCAAACGGCGAGTAAGATATGCTGAACCCAGTATACAACACAACCCCGCACACACAGAAGGAACAGAGACTACTAGGTGATTACAGGTAAACACCGAAGACCACCACCACTGTCCATAAAAGTAGACATGCTCAACAGGGAGGCCTCAAAGAAGGGCGGCGAGGAGACTACGGCGACCACCACGCTGCCGCTGGCCCAAAGATGCAGACATGCTCAACAAGGGGGCCTCAAAGAGGGACACCAAGGAGATTACAGGTGAGCGCCGATGAACACCGCCACTGACCATAGAAACTACAGACAGGCACCAGGAAGCCCCAGACAAGAAACACCGATGTGCAAAGGAAGAAGTAGGCCTTGCTAGAGAGCTTGGCGAGAGGATGCCACCACAGCCAACACCTCCCAACCTCTGGGCAGCAACCATTCGTGTGCTCCAAGATGGCATCTTCAAGAAGAGCACGACGCCGAATCGCCATCACCGCCCGATCCGTGGATCTTAGGTTTTCACCCAGAGCACGTGCAAGGGCCGAGAGCAGTCGCAACGGCGCCTTCAAGAAGGGAACGGCGTCCATGGACGTCGCCGCCGCGGTCCGGGACAAAACCCAGACAAAGGTTTCCCTCTGACACGACTCAGGGCCTCCACCCAGGGCATGGAGCGCCACCGAGGACGACCTCCACACCACTGTCACGAGAAGTCGCTTGTCAATCACCACGCCGCCCGCACGACCGCGGTAACCGACCAGCACCAGAACCGCCGGCACGCCCGTCAACCGGCGCGGTTCCCACCGTCCAGGGTCGCCACCCGACGTCAAAACTCCTCGCATCACCAAGCTGAGAGGAGAAACAACACCACCGTGGCGGCCAGACCCAACTGCCCGCGACTGACAGCCTCACCTATCGCAACCGCGGCACCACGCAGGACCAAGATCCCATCCCAAAGATTGACCCAGCTGCAACCCCCATGGTTGTTGCCGGCGCTAGATCCGGGGAGGTAGGTGTCCGGCAATGAACGTTGGAGAGGGAGAGCGGCCTCCTGAAGTCATCGTGGCTACAAGGGCGACCGTAACAGAGGAGGACGAAGAAGCTCGCTCGGGCCCGGGGCCCCTGCCCCTCCCGTGGCCGAGAGAAGGCCAGGACTCGTGCCCGCAGCCATCTCGTCCTACCTCGTCTTCAAGTTTTCGAGCGGGAGCAACAGGGGCACCGCCGCCGCCGGCCCGGGCCGGTCGCACCCGAGCGGGAACCGAGCTCCACCAGCCAGATATGCGAGGAGGGGGCCTCGCCGCCGCCGGCCAACCGCACGAGCGCGACCCGGCAGTGGCCGCCGCCGGCGGCAAGGGAGGGGGAGGGAGGAGGTGCGGAGGTTGGGCTAGGGTTAGGGTCTCCTCCGGAGTCGCCCACGAGAGCGACCCAGGAGGCAGTTCCAAAGTCGGGAGAGCTTCTGCCCTCATTACCACACACCTTTTTTTTTAAAGAAGCACAATACTACAACGTAAGCGCTCGTATACACGCGCACACAGTCACCCCTATGAACGCACGCACGCACACCCTACCCTATGAGCACCTCCGATAGACTGAGTCGACGGGTCAGGTCTTGAGATTGACGAAGTCACCACGGGCGCCTCGCTGTCGACGGGAACGTCGCCTCCCACTTAAAAATATTCCGCCTAAATGAGAAACACCAGCGTCAAATTTAGGGTTTGAACTCTGATGGGATTGGGTACAACCACCCTCCTAACCATCTTGCCACAAGCAAGTTCTCCTCGTTACCCCACACACCTGAGAGATTGAGACAAGGAACAACTTCATTCACGCGTTCGAATTAATAAAGGATAAGGTGCATAGGTCTCGTTCGGCAAAACATTTAATTTCAGCGTTCACAATTTTCTACTGCACCAGACTTTCCCTTCTTTTTTCCCCTTTCATTCCCTTTCCGTCCATTGTTTTTTGTGAGACAATGTACAGTATGTAGGTACTGATGTACTTCGACAAATTGGTCACAACCTTCGTACTGGAAGACAGAGACAGAGAAATCCAATCAGGCAACGCAGTAGCAGCGCCAGGACACACGTGCGCTTTGACTGTTCCAACATGTACACACCTGCACACGTCAGCATAAAAGGCCAGGCAAATATGATGCCATCATTGGGATTTAATTAAAGTTCTTCGGTTCTTGCAACCATGACTATTAAAGTTAAACAGATTTATGTTTCGTACATAATTTCACACATCGTCCGCCGTTGTGTTTAATTAAATGACGTGAAAGTACAGTACACCCATGGTGGCTGCAGATGTGGCTTGGCCGACGACCCATGTGTAGTGAAGGCAGTGGCCTACACAGAATTCGTCCCAACGATTTGTTAGGCTAGACACTGCCATCCTGCGGGCGTTGACGAGTGTACCGAGCCATGTGCATTGGTCACCAGAACTAAGAGCCGGTGGATGTGTGTGCCCTCGTGACAATTGTACTCCACAAAGAGTGTTTCTTCCTGCTTTTGTTCGGCTTCCGGCTTATTATCAGTCAACGCCTTTTTAATCTTAATTAATGAAAATAACAAATCTTTTGTCTCGCTTTAAAATAATATCGTCTTCTCATTGTCATTTTATACAAATTGTTATGCCAAAAAATATGATGTACTTTATACTCATGTTCGTTGGTGGTTAGTGTCAAATTTTAATGTCAATAGTGTGTTTAGACTAGGTTGCAACGGATTAGACGTAAATCTGATAGAGAGTGCAAAAAATCTGTAAAATTAGTGGTTTCCGCAACGAAATGTCACGAGGGTGGTGGAATCTGCAATTTTCTCCAAAAATAAGAACAAGAAACAATACCATGCCAAAAGGGTTAACCTACACGGCTACACTGATGTAGCAGAAACCGGAGAACCTCCGATAAAAATGTCATGTTCAGTCGGAACCAGATTACTGTACTATCTATTTTCGTTGTGCGTTCTCCAAGAGATGAAATACTCGGGAAGCTGTTCAACTAGGCAAGCATGAATAAAAGTATCTCCTGCAAATCTCCATGGGAAGTCAAGAAGACCAGCTGCACTATCCCTTTTGTGAAGAACCTCCAAGGCAGTGTGATAGCCTGATAGGCGAACACCATGTTCCGGAGACTCTCATCCCGATGCCGAGAAATACGCAATTTGGGTCAAAGAATCTGAACACAGAATTTGGAAAGCATGGAATTTTGCTTCCTCAGGTCACTCTTTGGCGGTATATGTTTACTGACTAGTGTAGCCTTCTCACTAGATAAGTCATGGACAGACGCCAATGTTCCAGATCAAGATCACAGTGATGGCTCCACTGCCTGCGTGCTAGTCCAAGAATCACAGAGCGGTGTTTCTTTTAACAGTGGAATAGCGTCCGCTAAGACCCAACTGAAACATATAACGCAATCTTAGAGACCCAACTGAAACAATGAATCTGAAACAATGAATCTGTTAGCCCTCAACAGCCGTGGCTTGGGGTTGGGTGCGGCTGTGGGCGAACTTAGAGACCTAGTACGGTCTAACAACCCGGAGGTGGTGTTTTTGTGTGAGACAAAACAGAAGCAAAAATCAATGGAACGTCTACAGTGGAGTTTGGGGTTCAGACATGGGGTTTGTGTGGAAGGAAAGGGGAAGGGAGGAGGACTGGCGTTGTGGTGGAGGGATGGCATAGAGGTTTCGGTTAGACCATGGTGTCAGTACTTCATAGATGCAAAAATAACAACTGAAGGGGGTTCCTGGCGTTTCACTGGAATCTACGGCGAACCACGAGCTGAACAAAGGGGTAAAACTTGGAAGCATTGAGATATTTAAAAGCTCAAGACAATCTGCCTTGGCTTTGTGTAGGTGATTTTAATGAAATTCTTCGGCAAGAGGAACAGCTGGGGCTAAATGATAGAAGTGAGGCGCAAATGTCAGCTTTCCGAGAATGTTTAACGGACTGCCGTTTAATAGACCTTGGCTATACAGGTTATGACTTCACATGGGATAACAGAAGGGAAGGAGATGCAAATGTTCAGTGCAGACTGGATCGGGCGACGGCGACCGAACCATTCATGTCTATGTTCCCCCTGACCTGTGTTAGGCATATACAAACGGAGGAGTCGGATCACGCTGCTCTGCTAATTCGGGTGGCTACCATGCTGGACCAGGAGAGGCGTCCCATGGCGAGAGGTTTTATGTACGAGGAGATGTGGATGAAGCATGATACATATGAGGATATGATCCAGGAGGCTTGGGAGGGGCGACGAATGCGGGGCGGCGGTCTGGCTGATCTCTGGCAGAATTTGAAGGATCTGTCGGGGCATATGAAGAGATGGAGCTTTCATACGTTTGGGTCAGTCAAACAGGAGCTAAAAAAGTTAAAAGGAGAATTAGAAGAAGCGAAAAAACAATCTCTGCTAACCGGAAATTCACTGGAAGTTCGTGCGGTGGAACACAAGCTCCATGAGATTTATGAGAAAGAGGAAATCATGTATGGGCAGCGATCTAGAATTGAGTGGCTTAGAGCTGGCGATCGCAATACAAAGTTCTTCCAAAACCGAGTGTCTCACCGGAGACGAAAAAATACTATTCACTACCTGAAAAGAGGTGATGGTACTCGGTGTGAGTCGGATGAAGAAATGAGAGCCCTCGCTCGGGATTTCTACCAGAACCTATACACTACGGAGGGGGCGGATCACCTTGCTCGCATTCTTGATCGGATAAATACCTTTGTTACAGATGATATGAGCGAGAAACTCACTGGAGCTGTTTCGGATCATGAAATTGAGGTGGCGCTTTTTCAAATGGGGCCCACAAAATCTCCTGGGCCAGATGGGCTCCCAGCTATATTTTATCAACGCCACTGGGCGGTTTTTAAAGATGCGGTTTGTCGGGCTGTTCGTGATTTTCTGGCAGGTAATGACTGTCCTGCAGATTTTAATGACACTGTCTTAGTGCTTATCCCCAAGGTTAACTCACCGGAGTCCTTGGCTCAATTTCGCCCAATAAGCTTATGTAATGTTCTCTACAAGCTGGCCTCGAAAGTTTTGGCAAATAGGTTAAAAAAGATTTTGCCTATCCTTATTTCTGAAGAGCAAAGTGCATTTGTGCCCGGAAGACTCATCACCGATAATATGTTCATTGCTTATGAGTGCACTCATGCTATCAGAACCAATAAAAGGAAGACCCCACTATGCGCAGTTAAGCTAGATATGATGAAGGCCTATGACCGAGTAGAGTGGATCTTCTTGGAACAGATGATGCTCAAGCTGGGTTTCTCTCGAGGATGGGTGGATATGATGATGCGGTGTATAACTTCGGTCCGTTTTGCTGTCAAATTGAATGGTGGTATGTCTGAACCCTTTTTGCCCTCGAGAGGACTTCGGCAAGGGGACCCCCTGTCTCCGTATCTCTTTCTCTTTTGTGTTGAGGGTTTTTCAGCCCTTCTCAAGCAAGCTCAAGAAGAGAACATGTTGCGGGGGGTTAATTTTGGTGCCACGGGGCCCCATATTACTCACCTCCTGTTTGCCGATGATAGTGTGGTTTTTGTGGAAGCGACTATGGAAAGTATGCAGACTCTAAAAAGAATTCTGCTAGATTATGAGGTCAGCTCGGGGCAGCGGGTAAATCTTGCAAAGTCTGCAATTTTCTTTGGTAAAGGATGTCTAGAAGAGAGCAAAGAAGGAATTAAGTCTGCTATTGGTATTGCATGTGAATCTCTCTCGGAGAAGTACCTGGGACTGCCCACGGTAGTTGGACGATCAAAGGAAGGATGTTTCAAACACATAAAGGAGAGGTCATGGAGCAAGGTTAATGGTCTCAAGGGACAAGGCATGTCTAAAGAAGGTCGAGGAATCATGATAAAATCGGTGCTCCAAGCTGTCCCGGCGCACAACATGAGCTGCTTCAAATTTAATAAGAAAACTTGCAAGGAACTGAGCTCAGTTTCGTCGCAGTTCTTTTGGGGTGGCACTGCTGGAAAACGCAAAGTTCACTGGATTGCGTGGGAGCGAATGTGCCGTAGTAAGGAAAGGGGAGGGCTCGGTTTCCGTAACTTCGAGTCCTTTAATCAGGCGTTGTTGGCTAAACAGGGTTGGAGACTGCTCACTAACCCAGACTCGCTGTGTGCTAGGGTACTCAAGGCCAGGTATTTCAAATCAAGCGAGTTCCTAGCTGCGGGCTGTCCGAAGCGGGCCTCGTACACTTGGCGTAGCATTGTTCACGGAAGAGAGCTCTTGCGAGAAGGTTTGGTATGGAGACTGGGAGATGGATCTAAAATTGATGTAACAGACAGATGGATCCCCCGAGGGGGTGCACAGTGTCCACTGGGACGCCGTGTAGAGGGTTGCCCGGAAAAGGTGCATGATTTTATGCTAGCTGATGGGTCAGGTTGGGATGAACAGAAGTTGCGGCAATTTTTCTTTGATGCTGATGTGGATGATATCCTAAAAGTGCCAATCGGAAGGGTGGGTACGGAGGACTTCCAGGCTTGGAATTTCACGAAAAACGGGCAATTCTCCGTCAAATCAGCGTATCATCTTGCGGTGCAGCGGAAACGAATGCTGGCAGGTGGGGAGGAATCTTCGAGATCTTTGGATGATCATAAGAACTGGCTGGCATTGTGGGGAGCACAGGTTCCCGGGAAGATCAAGGTACATGTATGGCGGATGGTTGAGAACGGCCTAGCAGGGGGAAAGGAGCTCAAGTATAGGAAGATAAAAGACGGAATTGTCTGTCGAGTGTGCAACAAAGAAGGGAGCTTAATTCACCGGTTTTGGACGTGTCCTCACTCAGCTGCAGCATGGCATTATCTCCATGAACTCACAGGGCAGGAGTTCGCGACACCCCCTGAGTGAATTCAGTCACCGGTGGACCTGAAAGGCTGGCTTCTGGAGAGTATAGGAAGAATGAGCGCAGATCAAGTCTCCTGGTTCATGTTTCTTGTCTATAACCTCTGGCTTGCCCGAAATGAAAGCAGGGATGACTCCAAAATTGAAGATCCGAGGACAATTGTGCGGCGTACCACGGCTGCGGTGGAGGAATGGCTCTCGTTAAAAGTTGCTCATACACCAGCAGCACCAAAACCTCGGGAGCACTGGCTTCGACCTGAGGTGGGGTGGTGTAAAATTAACTCAGATGGCGCGTTCCAAGGTGCATCTTGTGAAGGTGGAGGGGGTATGGTCATCCGCGACCATCATGGCAGCTTCGTGCTCGAAGCTTCCCATTTTTTTCCCATGTTGCAGATGCAGAAGGTGCGGAGCTATTGGCGTGCCGCCGGGCTCTTTCCTTGGCGAAGGATGAAGGATTCTCGAAGGTGGTCCTGGAGCTGGATTCGGTGGGTGCTGTTGCGAAGCTGAAGCACATGGACAAGGATCGATCTTGTCGGCCCAGTAAGGACCGGGGTATGCACGGCCCACTCCCTACAGGCCTCGCCCGCGTAGAACTTCGGCAGAACGGCTGAGTACCAGGCTACCGCTTGGAGGGATCCTCAAGAGGTACCCCCTCTCGAGGCCTGAAGAGGACGCCAGGGCCTGAAGAGGATCCTGCGCTTCAAGAGACTCCCCAGGCACAGCCCGCCTGGAGAGGAGTCAGCAGAAAACCCCTCCACAGGCGACCACGACCCTGTGGAGACACTTCGCGGCTAAGCAAGCGCTGCAGGGCGCACATGGCCCCTGCAGCAGCCACAGGGTGACGCGAGCATCCCAGTGGCCATTCTGGTGATAAAGGAGTCAACAAAGCCGCGCCGCCTGCGGCCGGACAGCCAGGACTTTCCTCTTTGGTGATAAAGCGGCTGGACGGCGCAACGCTCCAAGAAGATCGTCACCGTGGGCTCCACCACGACCTCTGCTGCGCCTGCGAGCCGCCCTGCACCGCCTGCAACCTGTCGGCCACGGCGCGCTACTTTAGCACGGATGAGCCGCGTCCATGGACGGAGGAGCCGCTGTGGGCTCCCTCTCCTTGACGCCACCGACGTGTGGGAGCCCACCAGCACGAGGCCGGAGCCCGGAGCGCCTATAAAAGGAGCAGGAACTCCGCCGTAGAGGGGGATCGAGCACCCAATCGCGCAATCGCCCCCTAAACAGATAGGATAGCCAACTGCTGGAGGAGGAAGACAATCATTGTGTCCCTCTCCAGGCACCAAGCTGCCTCAAGAGAGCCTTCGGCAAGCTCTTTGTCCTGTAACCTTCACAGTGCAATACAGACAAGCAGGAGTAGCGGTTTTACCTCCTCTCGAGGGCCGTGAACCTGGGTACGGGCTGGTGTCCATCTCTGGCGTGATCGTCCTTCTTCAGGCTCGGCGAGCATCGTCGTCGAGCCCCTCGAGAGTTGTTAGACCTCCGTGTTCAGTCCCCCCCTTCGAACCTCTCTTCAGGGCGAGACTACCCCGGTTACGTGGGAGTCACTCCTCGACATTTGGCGCGCCAGATAGGGGACTGAGGCGCGTCTTCAACCTCCGAACTCCGCGCCATGATGGACACCCGCGCGACGCGCGCCAACCGGCGTACCTCTGAGAGAGCTCACACCGAGCCTGGCACTGCTCCCACCCGTGGCCGCCGTGGTCGCCCCCGCACGACCGAGCGCGCTGGCACCGGCCCGCGCGTGGAGGAGCCGGAGAGCGAGGAGCACCGCGAAGGAGACCAGCGTGACGACGAGGACCTCTCCGAGCGCCGTGGGGACGCTGAGTCCTCGCACCCGTCCCGGCGCCAGAGCGTGTCCACGCGGGAGCACCACGAGCCCGCCCCGCACACAGCGCTGCTCATGGCCCAGGAGCTCCTCCGCTACCGGCCAAGTGCCGAGGCGCACGACCAGTGGCTGGACCGCCTCCACCACCTCGTCGACATCGCAACCACGCGCCCTGCTCCGTCGCGCTCCATCGTGCCTTCCGGCCCTGCAGGGACGGCCGCACCAGGTGCGCCACCACCGCCGCCGGGACCACCTCCGGCCACGGCACAGCGGGCTCCCTCCCATGCTTCCTCGCCGCACGACTGCCAAATCGTGCAGCGCACCGCACCTGACGCGCGCGTGGGCATGGAGCGACGTCGCGACCTCCAGAACCGCCTCGTCGAGGAGCTCGGTCAGGCGGGGCAGCAAAACCGCAGGGCCCTCCAGGGAGGAACGGCCACCTATGCCTCAGGCTGCATGGCCTTCACGCGCGCCCTGCGTCGTGTGGTCTGGCCGCAGAAGTTCAGGCCAGCGCTCCCCAAGGGCTTCGACGGGTCCACCAACCCTCTCGAGTTCCTGCAGCTCTACACCACTTCCATCCAGGCTGCAGGGGGCGACGACAAGGTCATGGCCAACTGGTTCTCCCACGCCCTCAGGGACTCAGCGCTGTCCTGGCTTCTCAACCTGCCGGAGGACTCCATCGACTCCTGGGAGGAGCTCTGCAGGCAGTTCGTCGCCAACTTCAAGGGCACGTACGAGCGCGCACTCACCCACAACGACTTGCGCGCTGTGGTGCAGAAGAAGGATGAAACTCTTCGCAAGTACATCCAGCGCTTCAGCCAGGTGCGGAACAAGATTCCAAACATCCCCGACACCCAGGTGATCGCTGCCTTCCGCGAGGGCGTCACGAACTGCAGGATGCTCGAGAAGCTCGGCATCCACGACAAGCTCACCTCTGTGGTGAAGCTGTTCGATCTGGCGGACAAGTGCGCCAAGGCTGAAGAGGGACTCCTCTTCGTCAAGATGAGCGCGCGGGGGGACGACCCTGGCGAGGGGTCCAAGAGCCACAAGAAGAAGGAAGAGCCCAAGCGCAAGGCCACCGCGGTCCTCGCGGCAGAGCCTGACGCGAAGGGCTCCCGCAGGGGTTCCCCCGAGCGCGGCGACAAAGAGGTGGACCACCGTCCGTTCTGCGTCTACCACAACAGGCGTGGGCACGCTACAGACGACTGCTTCGACCTCAAGAGGCTGAGCAGGGAACGCGAGCGAGGAGAAGGCAGCGGAAGCCGCGGCAGAGGTCGCGGCTACCGCAGAGACGGCAAGGGCAGGCGCGATGGCGTCTACCAGAAGCCGTCGGGCACTCAAGCCAACGCCGCCGAGAAGAACAACAACCTCCCCGACGAGAAAGATGGAGGCTACCAGGCCCCGAGAGGCGCCATGGCCTGCATCCTCGGCGGAGCTCAAGCGCCCAAGTCGAACAATCAGTTCAAGCAGTTCGCCCGCGAACTCAACGCTGCGCTCCCGAGCACTGAGACCTCTAGACCCCTCAAGTGGTCCCAGTACACCATCGCCTTCGACGCCAAGGACCACCCCAAGTCGACCAAGACTGTTGGAACCCTCCCCCTGGTCTGCTCCCCCACCATCAACAACATCACCGTCTCCAAGACGCTCATTGATGGGGGAGCGGGCCCGAATGTCATCTCTGTCGAGACCTTCGAGACGCTTCAAGTGCCCTACGAGTGGCTTATGCCCTCCAGGCCGTTCACGGGCGTCACCAGTGGTTCTATCGAGCCTCTGGGGCAAGTCCGCCTCGCGGTCACCTTTGGCACGCAGAAGAACTATCGCACGGAGCTGATCGACTTCGACGTCGCCCACATCGGTTTGCCGTACAACGCCATCCTCGGCTACCCCGCCCTCGCGAAGTTCATGGCCGTCACGCATCACGCCTACAACATGGTCAAGATTCCCGGCAGCGCTGGCACCATCGCCGTCCATGGCCATGTCCTGGACGCCACGCGCGCTGTCGAGAGCGCCTACAAGGCAGCCGCCATGGCTTTCCCGGCTGACGAGGACATGGAGCCTCTCGAGAGGCCCAAGAAGAAGAAGCAAGTGTTCTCTCAGGAGCAAGCCGCCACGAAGAAGGTGCCGCTGGACACCACCAGCTCGGGGGCTGAAGGCTCGGGGGCTAGCGTCACCATAGGCGCTGCTCTGCCTCCCAAATAGGAAAGCGCGCTCGTCGCCTTCCTTCGGGCAAACTCTGACATGTTCGCATGGACTCCGTCAGATATGTCCGGTGTACCAAGGGAGGTGATCGAGCACCATTTAGCCGTGTGTCCAAACGCACGCCCCGTCAAGCAAAAAGCACGTAAGCAAGCCCCCGAGAAGCAAGCTTTCATCATCAAGGAAGTAGAGAAGCTAAAGGCGGCAAACGTCGTCCGCGAAGTCGCGCACCCCACTTGGCTCTCCAACGGCGTGGTTGTCCCTAAACCCGCTGGAGGAGGCCGACTCTGCATCGACTACACCGATGTCAACAAGGCCTGCCCCAAGGACCCATACCCCATGCCGAGGATAGACCAGATCGTGGACTCCACCGCTGGCTTCGACCTCCTCTGCTTTCTGGACGCCTTCTCTGGTTATCACCAGATCAAGATGGCTAAAGAAGACGAGGAGAAGACGGCATTTCTCACCCCTTGTGGTGTGTACTGCTACACATGCATGCCCTTCGGCCTGAAGAACGCTGGAGCCACCTTCCAGAGGCTCATGAGGATAGCCTTGGGGGCGCAGATGGGCAGAAACGCCGAGGCCTACGTCGATGATATCGTGGTCAAGTCTCGAGAGGGGGACACCCTCTTGAGGGACCTCGAGGAAACCTTCGCCAGCCTGGGAAAGGTGAACATCAAGCTGAACCCCGCCAAGTGCGTCTTCGGGGTCCCTTCAGGCAAGCTCCTCGGATTCCTCGTGTCCCACCGTGGCATAGAGGCAAATCCTGACAGGATCAAGGCTATAGAGCAAATGCAGCCTCCCCGCCGACTCAAGGATATGCAGCGCTTAGCGGGCTGCATGGCCAGCCTTGGCCGTTTCATCTCTAAGCTTGGCGAGAGAGCCCTGCCATTTTTCAAGATCATGAAGAGATCGGGCACATTCAAGTGGACCCCTGAGGCGGATAAAGCCTTCGAAGACTTAAAGAAGTATCTGGCTAGCCCTCCAGTCTTGCTGGCCCCCAGGGCAGGCGAGCACCTGAAGCTGTACCTCTCAGCCACCCCTCAGACCGCAAGCGCCGTCTTGGTGGTCGAAAGGGAAGAGCCTGTCCTCCCCAAGAAGAGCACTGCCACTCCAAGCCCAGAACCCCCCGACAAAGACCCCGTCGAAGGAGCAGCCTCCGCAGGCCCACTGCCAGGCCCACCGCCTCAAGTCGAGTCTGCTCCCACCACCCCTGTCGAGACGCCTCCACAGGCAGATCTCGACAAGGGCCCTGAAGAGCCTCCACAGGGGGCTGACGCTGCGCCACCTCAGGTAACCCTCGTCGAGCACCCCGTCTACTTCGTTAGCACAGTACTGCGGGACGCTCACGAGAGGTATCCAATGCAGCAAAAGCTCCTCGTCGCGCTCCTCATCGCCTCCAGGAAGTTGAGACACTACTTCCAGGGCCACCCCATCACGGTGGTCACTGCCTTCCCCCTGGAGCAGATCCTGCGCAATCCCAACGCCACAGATCGTGTCGCGGGATGGAACATCGAGCTGCAGCCATTCAACTTGCGCTTCGACACCACGAGGGTCATAAAAGGAAGAGCGTTGGCTGACTTCGTCGCCGAATGGACTGACCCAAGCCCTGAGGAGCCTCGCGAGGCAGAGGCCGAGCCCTCGGGAGACACAGCGTCAAGCCATTGGACCATGCACTTCGATGGAGCCTTCGCTTGCCGCAATGGCGGAGCAGGCGTCGTCCTAACCTCGCCCAAGGGTGACAAGCTATACTACGCTGTCCAGCTGTGCTTCACAATCGACAAGATCTCCAACAATATCGCCGAATACGAAGGCCTCCTCGCCGGCTTAAGGGCCGCCATCGCTCTGGGCGTCAAGCACCTGCTCGTCAAGGGAGACTCCCAGTTGCTTGTCAACTTCTCCAACAAGAGCTACACACCAAAAGACGACCACATGGCCGCATACCTCGAAGAGGTCCGCAAGCTCGAGAAGCACTTCAGGGGCATGGAGCTCATGCACATCCCGAGGAAAGAAAACCAAGAGGCTGACGACATCGCCAAGCGAGCCTCGCGAAGGCAACCCCAGCTTGCCGGCGTCTTTGAAGAGAGGCTCGCCAAGGCATCCATCAAGCAGCCTCGAGAGGCCACAGCCGCAGGCGCAGACGAAGCGCTCCCACCACCTCCTGAGTCTGGAGCGCCCGATTGCGGCCCCAGCACCGGGGAGCGCCTGTTGCTGACGGCAACCCGCCAGGCCTCAGGCTGGATTGATGAGATCAAGGACTACTTGGTGAAAGGAATCCTCCCTGAAGAGGATGCTGACGCAGAGCGAATCGCTCGACAGGTGAAATCCTACTGCATCCTCGAGGGAAACCTCTACCGCAAGTGCCCAAATGGTATCGCGCTCAAGTGCGTCCCTCCTGAGGAAGGCCGAGAGCTGATTAAGGACATCCACAGCGGGGAGTGCGGCCACCACTCATGTGCGCGCACCCTCACAGGCAAGGTCTTCAGGAGCGGCTTCTACTGGCCTCAGGTGCTTCAAGATGCGGTCGCCATTGTGCAAACCTGCGACGCCTGCCAATTCCACGCCAAGCAAATTCATCAGCCGGCACTGGAGCTTCAAACCATCCCGCTCTCCTGGCCATTTGCAGTCTGGGGGCTGGACATCTTGGGCCCCTTCCCAAGGTCGCAGGGGGGCTACCGCTTCCTCTTCGTGGCCATCGACAAGTTCACCAAGTGGACCGAGGTTGAGCCGGTGCGCACCATACCAGCTGGGGCTGCGGTGAAGTTCATCAGGAGCTTGGTCTGCCGCTTCGGCGTGCCCAACCGCATCATCACCGACAACGGCTCGCAATTCACCAGCGGTGTCTTCTGAGCATACTGCGATAAGCTTGGTGTCAAGGTCTGCTTCGCCTCAGTAGCTCACCCACGCAGCAACGGTCAAGCCGAGCGAGCAAACGCTGAGGTCCTGAAGGGGCTCAAGACCAGGAGCTTCAACATCCTCAAGGGCCACGGCAAGGGCTGGATCGACGAGCTCCCCTCAGTGCTCTGGTCCATACGCACAACTTCCTCGAGGCCTACAGGCGAAACGCCGTTCGCCCTGGTCTACGGAGCTGAGGCAGTCCTCCCCGCAGAAATCAAGCATGGATCGCCACGGGTCCTTGCCTTCAATGAGGACACCCAAGAGGGCATCCACAACGACGACCTGCTTCTTCTCGAGGGACTGCGCCGTCAGGCCGCCCTCAGAGCGGCAGGGTACCAGCAAGACCTGCGACGCTACCACAGCCACCATGTGCGCTCACGCACCCTTGAAGCGGGCGACCTCGTCCTCAGGCGAATCCTCTCCAGGGAAGGCCTCCACAAGCTCTCGCCAATGTGGGAAGGTCCCTACAGGGTCTCCCACGTCGCCAGGCCTAGCGCAGTACGCCTCGAGACCGAAGACGGCATCCCCGTCAAGAACCCGTGGAACATCGCGCACCTGCGCAAGTTCTACCCGTGATCATTGTCACGTCAAGACATCTAGCTGAAGAGGCAGCTTACGGCTCCACCTCCAAGCATTTTTTGTCTCTAGAGGTTAAAAGCTCACGGCTTAAACCTCCAAGCTCCAAAGGCTTCTCTCGAGGGTCAACCCTCCGAGCTCTCCATGTAAACGAGCCGCCTCAGGCCGTTGAGAGTCTCTGCCACTAATGGGTGGTCCCCATGCCTCGACATGGTCAAATACATTAACTTGGCAACTCCAAGCATAATGAGACAATTTCGTTCCCAAGCGAACTATGCGCTGCGGCGCCGCTATGTAATATTTTGGTGGTGAGTTTATTTCAGCATTATTTTCCTTATTGAAAATGGGCACTTATATCTCTCCACATGCGCACCTCGCGAGCGGGGGCTGAGTACGGTGCCAGTGCCTCAAATGACACACCAGCAGCACTGCAAAACCCAAGGATCCGAGCTCTGGCTAGAGGGCAGGCCCTCACAAACACGCCATCTCTACAAAGGACCTTGGTACTCTCTCTCCTCGCAAGGAACGCCTGAGGAGACCTATAAGCGCGCATTAGTCCATGGTAAAGTGCACAAGCGTTTGGTCCCGCCTCTCTAACATCTATAGGGAACAAGCGTCTCTACAAGCCTGAGGAGGCAGCAGGGAAAAAACCCTTGAAGAGGACCTCCCCGGCAAGCTAGAAAGCCTCTACAGGGCAAAAGCCTCGAGAAGCTAAGTCCCGCTCCTGCGACTCGAGAGCCTTTTCTCTCCAAGCGCATGTTTGTCCCTCGAGCGATTTCGTTCTCCCTTACGCTTCATGGACTACTCGCACGTCAAAGGGGAGCACTTGGGCATCGCGACTCAGGGCTCTTACCTCTCCAAGCCTTAAACTCCCCCCGGCCTTGCTGAGTCATTGCTCTAGCATACCGTAGTGGCGGAGTCATAGTGCGAAGAGACGGGTCCTAACGACGCAGAGAAAACATAGACATGAAAGTAAAGCAGAAAAGGCCTCTCGAGGGGCAAACAAGCTAGCATAAATAAGCTTAAAGAGGTATATTACAGGCCCAAAACGTACAATGTCTGAATACAAAAAATTGTCTCAGATACAAGCGCTCAAAGGCGCGACCAGCAAGACTCAGGCGGAGTCCGCGCCAGCACGCTCCTCCTCAGCGTCCTCCTCCTCGGCAGGGGCGGCCTCCTCCTCGCTGTCCTCCGCAGCCACCTCCGCACGCTTGAAGCGGTTGCAGAAGGCCTCCACTTGCTCGCGGAGGGCGTTGGAGACCTGCAGGGCCTCTCCAGCCGGGCGCGCCTCGGTCACCATGGAGAGGTCGAAGCTGGGCGAAAGGAGCCGGAGGTTGGTGAAGATGCGGTCGACCATCACCTCCAGAAGCTGGCGGCTCTCGACCTCAATCACCTCGCGGAGATCGCCGGCGGGACCCTCGAGGGCCGTGAAGAGCTGGTCGAAGTAGACCAGGTACATCGCAGCATCACCACGACCGCGAGCCTCGGTGAGCGGCGCTTCTGCGCCGAGCTGGGCCGCGAGCTCATTGCCTCTCGCTACCAGCGCCTGGAACATGCGGTCCCGCTGCTTCGCGAGCACGAGAGCCGCCTGCGCGGTGTCCACCGCCTCCGTCACCTGCTTGGCTGCAGAGCCCGCCTGCCCCTCCACGTCCTTGATGAGGGCGTCCAGCTCCAGGGCAGCAGCCCGGCGGCCCTCCTCAGCCTGGCGGTAGGCGTCCTTGGCGCGTTGGAGGCGGACCTCGAGCTTGGAGTTGACCTTCTCAAGCTCCGCGATCCGCTTGGCGTCAGCAATGTGCTTGGCCTTGAAGCGGTCCTCCTGCTTCTTGGCCTTGTCGCGGAACTCCTGGGAGATGGTCCGCCTGAAGTCTTTCTCGCGCTCCGCGAGGGCAGCCTCCGCCTCCTTTTTCTTCTCAGCGAACCACAGCTGGAAGCGCTCCAGGGTTTGCCTCTGGGCGGTGACGTTATCGTCGTGCCGCTGGAGCGCTTGGGCCAGGTCCCCCTCACGCGCCTCGAGCTCTTCCCGCTTGGTGGCCAGCTCACCCTCCGCCTGGAGCCGCTGCTCGTCGCGCTGCTCCACGTCTTTCTCCCTGGAGGCCAGCTGCCGCTCACGCTCGGCTAAGCTCTTGCGGTCCTCCTCCAGGGTCTCCTGCGCGGCCCGGTGGGCGGAGAGGAGCTGGGACTCTAGCTGGGAGACCTCGCGGCGCTTCTGCTCCAGCGAGCCCTCCATAGCCGCGCGCTCGGCCTTCACCTTCGCGAGGAGATCGGCGGCCGCATCGCGCGCGTCCTGGAGGGGGGCAAGGAGCTCCCCCTGCAGAGGCGCCCTCTCGGACCTCCTTAGCAAAGCGGATGGCCTCCTCGCGGGCGGCCTGGAGCGCCTGATCCTCCTGGCGCCGGGCCTCAACCGCGGCATGGAAGCGCCCCCAGGCCTCCGCGAGCTCGTCGCGTTGCTGAGCAAGTTGGGCGTCCTCAAAGGCGAGCTGCGCCTCCAGGCCCTCCAGGGACTCCCTCACCACGCGGAAGGCCACCCCGCGGTGTCCCTTGCTCCAGTCCCAGCCGCTCAGGACCAGGCCGCGTTGCGAGGAGGGCCCGGCCCCGGCGTCGAACCTTGAGGATGAGGCCTCTGGGCGTGCCTGGGGGCTAGGCTGCTCCCGGTCCTTCGCCGCGCCCAGGATGGTCTCGCCGCCCTCGTCGCCTGGTCGCGTCGCCTCTTGCGCCTCGCCCCCCGCTGTGGGGCGTGGCGGAGAGGGAGGAGCTCCCCCTGCAGAGGCGCCCGCGCTTGGTGGGCCCTGGTCTGCCTCGGCCTCTGGTTGCGCGGGAGGCGTAGCCGTGCGAGGTGGGGTGGCCTCGCGTGCCAGAATCGACTCACGCGGCGGCGTAGCCGCGCGAGGCGGTGCAGGAGCTCGAGGAGGGCTGGCCGACCGCTCTTCCTGCACCTCCACCACTAAGGGCACGGGGGGCGGTGCAGCGGCCTCCGCCTGAGGCGCTGCTGCCTCCGCCAGAAGCTCAGTTGCCCCCGCCTGAGGCGCCTCTTCGGCTGGGCCTGCCGTGGCCATCTCCCCGGGCCTCGCGGCCTCTCCAGCCACGGCCTCTGCCGCGGCTCCCTTCACCTCCGCTGCCTTGCGAAGCCTACGGCGTTTCGCAGGCACTAGGTCGCTGAAAGAATCGGGGGGCGAGTGTCAGAAATATGAGAAGAAGAGTGCAATAATCAAGCGTTTAGTAATTGAAGGAACTTACCCAGACCGCTTGGCGCCGGTGTCAACCCACGCCAAGCCTGGCGAGCGCCAGGAGGGCCTGGGCCTGGCGTCTGGCCTCTCCAGAGGCGCCTCGGCTTTCCTCTTAGAAGGGACGTCAGAGGGCCTCGCGCCAGGCCTGTCGCAGGCCGCCTTGGACCGGGGCTCGCGACGCCCCAGCAAGGACTCCTCGTCAGAGGCCTCCTCTTCAGACTCCTCCTCCTCCGCGCGACGCGTGGGCGCCCCCGCGAAGGCGCCTTCGTCGTCACCTGACGAGATGTTGCAAATCTCGCCCGCTTGGGGCCTGGCCCTCGAAGAGGCCTCCTCGCCCGCCGCGGCCTCCTCCTCGCCTGCCGCGGCTTCCTCCTCGCCTTGCCCGGCTCCTGAGGCAGAGGGCGTCTCTGCCCCCTCCGCATCATGCACCACAGGCACGGGCACCACCTTCCGCGCCGGGCCTGCCGGAGTGTACGGAGGGACCCCCTCCAGAACGGCCAGACGCTCGGTCATGTTGTACTGGTACAGAGGCCTGAGGGAGATCGGGAGTTCCTCCATGGCGGGCACCGCGGGGTTGATGAAGAGCGCGGACAGGACGTTGTCGACGGCATCTTTGTCGTTGTCCTCGCGATGGAGCCGCATCTTGTCATTGGGGCCGGAGTACATCCACATCGGCATCGCGTGCGCCTGGAGTGGGGCGAGGCGGCGCGTCACGAAGTCCGCCACGACGATTTGCCCCGTGAGGCCTTCCTCCCGGAGGTAGCTCAGGCGGCCCGACAGCATCACGTTCTGCGTGCCGCAGAAGGTGGCCTTGCCCCAGTGCGAGTTCTTCACGGGCGGCGCGTCAGGGACCTCGAGGAAGGCGCTTGGCTGCTCCACGCCAACGAAGAACCACCGCTGGCGGAAGTCTTCCACCTTCTTCGTCACGGAGGTGATAGCCTTGCCCTCGCTCCACGACATGGGGATGTAGACGCTCCCCATGCCGTCCACGATGCGGAAGGAGACGCATCCCAAGCGCTCGTTCTTCGCCGTGCTCCGGAGCGCGTAGAAGCACCGGAAGAGCTCCACCGTGGGCTCCACGCCTAGGTACGCCTCGCAGAGGTAGGCGAAGATGGCGAGGATGAGCACCGAGTTGGGGTGGAGGTGCAGCAGTTGGATTTGGTAGAAGGCCAGCACCGCCTCCAGGAACGGGGAGAAGGGCGGCACCAGGCCCGCCGAGACGCAGTGCTGGAAGATGGGGAAAAACCCTCGCGGGCGTTTCCCGTGCGCCGCAGGCTTGAGTGCGGTGGCGCCGTGCTCGTTGGTCCGGTCCGCCACCAGGAAGCGGACCTTCTCGAGCGCCTTGTCGTTGACGCGCACGCCCAGCAGTGCCGCGCCGTGTGCGGCCTCAGCGGGCGCCGCTTGCGATGAAGACCCCGCGGCCGCCTTGCCCTTGTTCTTCGGCGGAGTCATCGTCGGAGGGAAGAAGGGAGTGGCGCGAGGGGAAGTTGGAGAAATCGGAGAAGAGGGCGCCGGATTGCAGGAGCGGAGAGCTCTGTGCGGTTGGCGTCTGCGAGAAGAAGTGGGAGTAGTAACGGCTCCCTGCTCCGGCGCCGGGGTTTTTATGTCTCGTCAAGGAGCAGTTACCGGGGCGTGGTGGGACCCCCCGCGACGCACGTCCCATATCGTGCGCAACCGTTGCTCGCCGGAGTGACGCGTGGCTCGGCCCGGCCTGCAGGTTTGGCCCCACGACGCTTCGCCTAGACCCAACGGGCCTCGTCGTGCCCATCGTGGGCCCGGGGGCTACTGTCGGCCCAGTAAGGACCGGGGTATGCACGGCCCACTCCCTACAGGCCTCGCCCGCGTAGAACTTCGGCAGAACGGCTGAGGACCAGGCTACCGCTTGGAGGGATCCTCAAGAGGTACCCCCTCTCGAGGCCTGAAGAGGACGCCAGGGCCTGAAGAGGATCCTGCGCTTCAAGAGACTCCCCAGGCACAGCCCGCCTGGAGAGGAGTCAGCAGAAAACCCCTCCACAGGCGACCACGACCCTGTGGAGACACTTCGCGGCTAAGCAAGCGCTGCAGGGCGCACATGGCCCCTGCAGCAGCCACAGGGTGACGCGAGCATCCCAGTGGCCATTCTGGTGATAAAGGAGTCAACAAAGCCGCGCCGCCTGCGGCCGGACAGCCAGGACTTTCCTCTTTGGTGATAAAGCGGCTGGACGGCGCAACGCTCCAAGAAGATCGTCACCGTGGGCTCCACCACGACCTCTGCTGCGCCTGCGAGCCGCCCTGCACCGCCTGCAACCTGTCGGCCACGGCGCGCTACTTTAGCACGGATGAGCCGCGTCCATGGACGGAGGAGCCGCTGTGGGCTCCCTCTCCTTGACGCCACCGACGTGTGGGAGCCCACCAGCACGAGGCCGGAGCCCGGAGCGCCTATAAAAGGAGCAGGAACTCCGCCGTAGAGGGGGATCGAGCACCCAATCGCGCAATCGCCCCCTAAACAGATAGGATAGCCAACTGCTGGAGGAGGAAGACAATCATTGTGTCCCTCTCCAGGCACCAAGCTGCCTCAAGAGAGCCTTCGGCAAGCTCTTTGTCCTGTAACCTTCACAGTGCAATACAGACAAGCAGGAGTAGCGGTTTTACCTCCTCTCGAGGGCCGTGAACCTGGGTACGGGCTGGTGTCCATCTCTGGCGTGATCGTCCTTCTTCAGGCTCGGCGAGCATCGTCGTCGAGCCCCTCGAGAGTTGTTAGACCTCCGTGTTCAGTCCCCCCCTTCGAACCTCTCTTCAGGGCGAGACTACCCCGGTTACGTGGGAGTCACTCCTCGACAGATCTGTCCACGGTCCATTGATTGATGATATCAAGTCCATTCTCTCTAGCTTCCAAGAAGTTTCGGTGAAAGCCATCAGGCGCTCGGCAAATGAAGTTGCTCATGCTTTTGCTGCAAAAGGTTGTGTGTCTAAGTTATGTAATGTGTGGAGGACGTTTCCACCTCTATTTGCTGTTGACAAGCTGAACCTAGACCTGGATGTTGATTAAGTAACACCTAGCCGCTTTTAAATCTCAAAAAAAAAAAGATCGGTGTACATGTAAAAAAAAAACAGGCCGGTGCAGTAGCTCCGGCTTGCGCAACGTCCAGGGGAAGGTCCCACCACTTTGAGTCTATTACTAGGGGAAGGTCCCTCCACTTTGAGTCTATAACTAGACGTGCATGCGCGCTTCGCCGCGCCGTCTGTTGTGCGTTGGTGTATGCTTGGCAACTGCGTGTGTATTGGGCGAACAGAACGGCGTCGATCATACTGGAACGAACGGCGTCGATCATACTGTTGCATCGCCGCGCCGTCTGTTGGGTGTTGGTGTATGCTTGGCAACTACGTGTGTATTGGGCGAACAGAACGGCGTCAATCATACTGTTGCATTCGACGTGTAGGTGCATCGTTATTGTCACTATTGGTAAGTGGCATCTAAGTATTGTAAAATTTAAACAATGTGTCAAGTTGTTAACACATCACACAAGAGCAGAACATGCTCTGCAAGGTAAAAAATCACATTTTCAGCAAAGAGCTTAATTTTGCAAATAAATCAGTTGTCGCGGCAGCATAATCCTTGCCATGATAAGTAACCAGTACCATCTAACTGCAACAAATTTATGGACATACAAACTCAGTAATAGAAACTGTCGTCTCAAGTCGAGTGAAACTATACCATGTTCAAACTGGAACACAAATCTCGAACAGCTTGACAGCACATATACAACTAAAACCATACCATTACAAAGAACTCGGTATAAGCCAATGACAGTGCTTGTACTTCAACGCGAAAAATGATAGTAAGGTACTAACCAAAATTACATAAACTTCAGATCGTACTATATATTGAGTAAACACTTCTTAGGATCAAAGCCTTGCTTGAGTCCGTATCCATAGCAAAACGATTATAAGTTTGAAGGTGTACAAATTTGAACCCCGGTGCCATGCTCATATGCGGTTGAAAACCGTCTGCGTACATTAATGTGCTAACTGATTGGCATCAAATATACATAGTGAATAGTGATGCACCGTCCAGTTCCAGAAAACTTATGGCTGTTGCACCAACCATGTGTAGTTTTTGCGATGGAGAAGTTCTCCACTCCTCTAGACAAATAAGATCAATACAAACATGATTGTTCAGGAAATCAACCTAAATTATCTTCTCAGTCCCTGCACCAAATAATACATTTAAAAAAAAGCACAAATAGTAAGTTGTTTAGATTTGGAAACATGAACAGATGACTATTTCTCGTTATCGCAGTTGCTCAAAGATTACCAACACTATGGAATTAGCTCAATCTCATCTGATCATGTAAAAAATTCTAAACTATATGTATTAACAATGGAACCTATTTATTTTGTACTAATTACAAATCTAGCGGGAATGCAGCTTACAAATATGACAAGAATAAGAAATCCTAGAATAAAAGAAGCATGCGCCCAATGAGTGCATGCATCCCATCCCTTATTGTCTGACATAGTACCGAGCTATCATTTTCTTCAGAGGCCGTACACAACTATTAAAGCTGGACAAAGCCATCCATCCCTTTAGTCGACCAAGAAAACACTGGAAAGGTATGGTATAGCATAACTGATTGTTTGCGCATAAAGAGCATCATTGGTTGGCAAGTAGTCAACAGAACGAACTATCATGTTGTAAGGATCAAAAACATGAGATAACATAAATTCAGTAAGAAAAAACAGATGACATGTCACTGATAGGTAGCTTGCATCCAAGATGCAGAATGAAAAAAACAGGCTCAACATTTTTCAAAATAGAAAGAACTACAAAAAAGGATATTTGTTTTATTCTACAAAGACAAAATACTGCAAGTGGGGAAGTTTAAGTGTATAGAGGGATAGTTTGTCAAGTACCTTAATCTAAAAATAAATATATAACTGATAGAGATAATATATGCTCTGTTAGATTGAGATTAAGTAGTGCAAATAGAAATAGGTAAGTGTAACAGAGCTATTTTATGAATTAGTAGAATCCAGCATACACATATAGTTCAGATTACAACCAAGTGTGTAAGCATACCTGAAACCATGACTTGGATAGTAATAGATGAGCATTGTTAAAGGGGATCAAGTAATTTGGTACACTATATACTAAAATTGAACCTTCCACATGCCATATTTCTGAACAATATATAAGAAAAGGTGAAACAATGCAAACACATAACACCTTGAGACCATATTATTGAAAACACCTAGAGTACACTTTTAGAAGAAAAAAATGAACAACTTACTTGGAAGAAATTCGGATAAGAATATAGCACCTGCCATGCCGATGCGAAACCTAACCCAGGGCAGTAACAATCACACTGGATCTCGACCTTTCACGGAGCATTCTCGACTCTTTCTCTGTTTGATGGGACGTCATAAATAAGTAAATTTGACAATGAATTTCACATGGCAAGGAAGAGATTGACATTGGGGTTAATTAAATATGTCACAACAGCTTCAAATATTAAACTTTGGATCAGTTGCTCATTACAAAGACAGATTTGACGGTCACTTCTTGATTTTTTTTTCATCATAAACATTCAGAGATAATAATGTCATTCTTGACTCTGGATTTCGATCAAATAGGACTCACCGGAGCCGCCGCCCTGCCCAGTTTGCTCAGCTAGTCCTCATTTGCCTGAGGTGAGAGATACAGAGAGAGGGGAGATGTGGCCACACGCCCGCACCCTGCCGAAAGGTCCCACCTGGCAGCATCAGAGAAATGACATATGTGCGTGGATGGCCTGAGAAGCCTCGCTCGGCACCGGCCTTACATATACAGTCGTATACAATTCAACTATGCAGTGAGAATAATAGACATAAAATCTATAGCATTTGTACTTGTCTTCAAAGAAAACCAAGAAGTTAAATCTGTTTGTAATATAAGGTCCACATGACCATCAGTTAGCTGTTACGTTTGTAATTCAGAATGTATGCTTTGCGAGCAATGATTACTATAATTATCCAGAACATTTGATAGATGGCATCTGCAATAAACTGCAGACGATGGAAATGTATGTCTTTTTAAAAATTAATAAAGTGGACGTTGGATGAACATTTATCGAGAAGAGTAGAAGTAAGGTAATTTAGGTCTGTTATTTTATTTGTTTTACATGAAGGCAAATTGGAAAGAAATCTAGGGGAATAGAGAAATGGAGCCAGTATTAAACATATATAGTCTAACCATTAATGAATTTGTTAACCTGGTAGACACATCTGAATAGCTTCAGTGTTGATATACTCATTTACTGTCAACAAAACCTCATATAGGCTTGCACATTGTTTTAGGAATGCCCACAATGGAATTCCTCCATCCACGGAAAACGTCTTACTTCTTGGCAGCCACATGCTTCAGAAGGCTGTAGGCAACATTGATGCATAGGAGTCTCTTGTCATATGGATAATTCGGATTAAAGTAGCATGCAAATTTTTAAGCATTGCATTGAAAGTAAAATAACGGCCATACAATCTATGCTGCATCTAGTTGATTGCAAATAAAGCAACAGAACTAAGTGTTTTTATTACATGATTTGGACAGCGATGCATCCTTTTTGATTAAGGACAAAATTGTGTGTAAGTATGGAAGGAAGTGCCACTTTCCTGACAATTGAAATAGAATATGATAGACAGACAGTAAAAATCATCGGCTACTTGATAAATATGAAAGAAGCTACTATCTAAGACAGATCACAGGTAACACAATCGAAAAAATACAACCTGGTGTTTAATTAGTTGGGTAGAATTTCAGTGAGTGCGATAAAAGGTTTAGGAAAATAACAGAATAAATATATAAAGCAAAAGTTGCAGCCACTGAACTTTCATAGCAGATAAAAAGAACAGATGCCTAGCAACACGACACACAAGAAGCAAGAAAAGGCATGTGAAACCAGATAAATCACTTCTGTAGCACCATATCATGGCAGATAAAAAGAAGGTACATGGCAAAAGAATGTACCGTAAGCAGCAGGAATAGGAAGAACATCGTCAACTGGGCACTTGCCCAAGCGAAGTACACCAAACAAAAGAATGAATAACCTTTTTCAATCTTGCATCTTGTCAGTGAGCTCTTCGAGCTGCCTGCTCCGGCGGTTGGCATCCTTGATCTTGTCCAGCTTCTGGAACCTTTTTCCGCAGACAAACCAACCTCCCATTTCTTGGTCACATTGTACTACCATTTCTAACATGCCTGCCGACCCGAAAGAAAGCTTTTTTCTACAGGTCAACAACCTTGTCTCCGCAGGCGAAAACAGAGCAAGCCAAGGGAGATCTAGCGAGCACTTCATCGAAGCATATCCAAATTCAAGCACCAAGTGAAAGGAAAAAAGATATGTCAAAGGGAGATCAGTGTGTGCACTCGTGCTTACTGCAATACGCGGAAGATGTCGGAAATCTGCCTGTCGATCTCGGCGAGCTCCTCGTTGACCGACGCCAAATCCATGCCCTCGTCCCTGGTAACCACGCGGAGAACCTTAGCCCGCTGCCCGCGCGTGGGGAGGCAATCCGAAAATCCAACCAAGAATGGATCCTCGAGGGGACCAGCACGGACGGTGTCGGGCTCGTACAGGGTCGACGTAGGAGGCGGGGATCGTGCTGGAGGTCGATGCGTGGCGGTGGGAACCTGGCGGCGGCGTCCTTGCCGCGCGCCGTCCTTGCGCCGTCCTCTCAGTGCCTCCCGGTCTGTTCCTCTCGCGTGGAGGTGACGGTGATGGTGGCAGCGCGTCTCCTCCCTCAAGGGACTGCGCTGCCTCCTCTTCTCCCTGGCTGCCGCCGCCTCGCCCTCGGTCCGGCCGCCGCTGCCTTGCCCTTGCTCCCGGCCGCCACGCCCTTGAAGAGAAACCGATCTAGGGTTTGGGACGGGGCTGTGCAGGGGACGGACGGCGTGGACTTGCTCCTGGTCACGCGGGCGGATGGCAGGGAAGAAGAGACGGAGAGGAGGATGGGGAAGAGGGAGAGGGGGGACTCACCGGAGCCTCCACCCTGCCCAGTTTGCTCAGCTAGTCCTCATTTGGCTGAGGTGAGAGAGATCGGAGAGAGGGGAGATGTGGCCGCACGCCCGCACACTGCAGAAAGGCCCCACCTGACAGCGTCAGAGAAATGATATATGTGCGTGGATGGCCGCCTCGCTCGGCACCGGACGTAAGTCCTTAAGAGCATCACTAGCATAGCAGACCCTTAAAAAGCCAACCTTGAAAACGGAATAAGGGTCGAGAATTGGATGTTTTAAGGGTTGTAAACAGAGAGCAAAGATCAGTACCCTCAAACCCAACCATTATAACAGAATATTCCGTTTTAAGGGTTGGGTTTGAGGGCACTGCTAGATACCACAACCCCAACCCTTAAAACTATCATTTCACATATTTCACATGTACATAGTTTCACATGTACATAGGATTATCACTAGCAAAATATAATCTTCCTTCAAACAAAGTACTCCATGAGAATCATTGATGCATGGTTTATAGTTTACATCACAAAAGCATCATCTCCCCCTACCCATCGGCACCATCACCAAAAAGTTGCACCTCGGCGCCATCTCCTAAACCACATACGCATCAATCAATGACCTCTACCGGTGGAGTCCTCCACGCCACCATCGCCACCACCACTCATCACCGACTCACCTCGATGAGTAGAGGTCGAGGCACGTAGTAGCCTCTTCCTCTCCGCGATGTCCTCCTTGGTCTCCTTCCACCACACCAATTGGTCTTCGTCCATGTCCTTCTTAGGCATCATCATATGCTCCTTCTCCTCGGCCATGAGTTCTTTCCATGCTTTTGCTTCTTCGATCTTGATCATCCTCTCCTCCAAGTCGGCCTTGCGCTTAGCTTCTTCCCGCCTTGCTTGAACTTGTGCTAGCTTGACCTCTTTCTTCTTCTCGGTGATAAGGAGCTTTGTCTCCAATGTCTTCATTGTCAATGTCTCCTTGGCCTTCATCATCTCCCCCATCTTCTCCCTCAAGCTTGATGCCTCTCCTTCCAACTTTATCCTCTCCTTTGCCTTCTTGTTTCACTCGGGTTTTGCATTGTTCCTTCCTTCATCCTCACTATCATCCATCTTTAGCATATCCGCTTTCTTTGGTGCACTCTCTTCATCCCTAAGCTTCCACTTGTCAAGATCTTTAAGCAATGCCCAAACATGCTTATATTGGAATGGCTTGCCTTTGGAAGCGGCCATCTCCTTGTACCTCAAGTCGGCATATGACTCCTACAAACGCAAACATAGCATAGTAAACACACAAACATAGCATAATAAACACACAAACGTAGCATAGTTGTTGAGAAATATACTCACATAGTCACTCTCAACGCTTCCACTAGGTGGTGCCGCCCTCACTTGGTCCATTGCCGCACTCCAACGTGCACAATGGGGTTTCATCAACTCCCACCGGCCTTGAAGCGACCGGTAAGAACGATGTATCAATGATCCGGTCTTCGGTTTGATCTTGCAATATTGGTCCTCTATGCGTTGCCAATAGCGCTTGCCGGTTTGATCCGTGCCGACACCGGCATCCATCCCCACAAGCCCCCATGCGCGAACCAAGAGAACATCTTCAACATCGCTATAGTTTGTGGACCGAGATTTGCCACCGGCGGCGAATTGTCCCTCCTCTATCTCGGTCACATCATCTTCTTCCTCCTCCTCCTCCTCCAAATCATCACCTCCCCCCTCATCCTCCTCTCCAAAGCCGAATGGTTGAAGAGAAGGAGCCCCGAGGTCCACCTCGGCGTCATTGAGCAACCCCATGTACGACCCGGTTGGTGCGGACATTTCATCGAGCACCTCGTCCGCGGCGACCGGAGGCACGGCGGGCACGGTGGCCTTCTTCACCTTGGGGCGTGCGGTGGTCTTCTTCACCGTCGGGCCACCCGCAGCCACCTTCGCGGCGGCAGCAGCCTTCGGTCCCAGGCCCGGGACGGCGGCGCTTGGGGGGCGCGTCGGGCGCGGGAGGCGGAGGCGGGGCGGCGGCGGGCACGGCAGCCGGGGCGGGGGCGGGGGACGCGGCGGCCGCGGGTGCGACGACGTGCGTGCCCGCGCGCCGCCTCTTCGCGCCGAGGTGGGTGGCCGCCACCACCGTAGCGACCTCCGCGTCGCTCGCGGCCGGGGCGGGAGGGGCGGCCGGGGCAGGGGGGCGCGGCGGCGGCGGAGGTGCGGAACCGGCCGGGGGCGCGGCGGCGGAGGCGGGCGCGGCCGGCGGGGCGCGGGAGGCGGGGAGGCGACGGCGGCGGAGCGGCTGGAAGTTTCCTTCCCGCGCGCGTGTGGATGGAGAGTGCGGGTTGGGGGCTTTTTTCCCCTCCAACCCTCACTTGTACAGGTTGGGAGGATGAAACCGGGGTCGACCCTTAATTTTTTTTACGGGTTTGAGGGTTTAAGGGCTCTGCTAGTCCGCGAATTGCCTCCAAAACCCATAAAAAAGCAGTTATTTTTAAGGGTTTGGCTTTTTAAGGGCTCTGCTAGGGATGCTCTAATAGAATACGCAGTCTTTTCCTGCATTTCTGCAAGAGGCTGTTTTCCGCTGCGCCAAGGATCCCCTTCAACCGTTGTACATATCCATTTCCAAAATTCAATCAGCAGGCATGAGATATATTTTGATGTGAATGAGATTTGCTGACTTAGCCTTGGTGACTTTGTGTTACTGACACATGGACCCTACACATGTCAGCGACTCAAAGTCACATGACTTTGTTCCCCACAAAGTCAGCCGATACATGCTGGCTTGCTTTGGGCGTGTTGCAATTTCCGATTTGCGCCTTCAATAAAAATCCATGTTACACTATGGTGAGGCAAGGTTTGAGGGAAAAAAAACTTGTCACTTAACATGGTAATTGGTCATAACCATGTTAAGGTGTGAGGCAATGCAGTCCTGGTTAGATACCCCTTATGAACCTTTTTTTTATGTAATGTTCCATGTAAATATTCCCCCTTGATTTATAAAATGTAAATGTGTAGTTGCATTAAAAAAATGGTCATAACCACACCAGGGATGGTTACAGTGAAACAATTCTGAGCCACTTTATTTTTCCCTTCCACGACACTTTGCTTATTTGACATTAAGGAAAAGGAAACCAACAGCTCCTCGAGTCTACTGATTTGATAGAGGATGACCAAATAGTTGGTATTTTGTTTATGACCATTGGAGCTGCCCAATCCCTACTGTGACAATGGCTTTGCTATGTTGTTTACATGTGCTCAAATGCAGTCAAGAAACCTTATTCTATTAAGGACTTACGTCCGGTGCCGAGCGAGGCCTCCCAGGCCATCCACGCACATATATCATTTCTCTGACGCTGTCAGGTGGGGCCTTTCTGCAGTGTGCGGGCGTGCGGCCACATCTCCCCTCTCTCCGATCTCTCTCACCTCAGCCAAATGAGGACTAGCTGAGCAAACTGGGCAGGGTGGAGGCTCCGGTGAGTCCCCCCTCTCCCTCTTCCCCATCCTCCTCTCATATTATATACTTGGTGATAGCTCATAGGTGCACTTTTGCACTTCGGGTTTTCTGACTTCACAGCTTTACCTTAAGATGTCTCTGCTGCAAGGATAATTATTTTTGAAAAGCAAATGCAACTAGACTTACCTCCGGTTCAATAAAAGGCCATGCTACACGATGGTGAGGCTGGGTTTCAGGGGGGAAAAGAAACTGGTGAGTTAACAATAGTGAGAATACAGGTTTCGGGTAAAAGAACTGGCCAGTTAACATGGCAACCTGTCATACAACCAGGGATGGTTACAGTTACAGCAATTCTAAGCCACTTTACTTTGTAATTCCAGGACACTTAAAGGAAAGAAACCTACCACTACTCGAGTCTAATATTTTTGACAACTCAACAGAATAATCAAATAGTTGGCATTTTGTTGATGAAGATTGGAGCTGTACATTTTTTTTCTACAGCCATGGGTTGAAGTTTGTTAGGTTGCTTAGATGTGCTGATATGCACTCCAGAAACTTTAAGGTATCGTTGGTCATAGGTGCACTTTTACACTGAGTTTTCTGACTTCACAACTATACCTTAAGGTGTCTGCTGCAAGAATAATCTTTGCTTTACAAAGAAAATTGGCAGTTTGTCCCAGTCCTTATTGGCTTAACCTAAGTCCCGAGGTAATGGTAATAATTGTGATGAAGTTACAAGACCTGTTCAAGGTACTCTTTGCTCTTCGAGTCTTTTGAGAAGCAAGAGTCAATTTATTTTGCCGTGGTCGACGTTTATATAGAAACTTAAAAGGCATACTTATTGTTATGCATGGAATACAGTCCTCTTCTATTTTCCTCATAACGGCTCATAATTTTTCCAATAACAAGGTGAGTTGTATCTCTGAACTGTGCCAAATATAGAACATGCTTTCTAGTACTTGTGAAGACCATCAAATAGGTCGTATGAACAGCTACACGAGTCTTCATGTCTTCTAATTTTGTAACCATGCAATACTTATCATATCTTAGTTTTCCCTAAATTGTATGTATAACACTGTTCAATAGAATCAGTCATGATACACATACTTAGTTACCGTCCTCTTCTTCTTCGCTGAGCTGTTGGTGGTAGATTCTCAGAAGGCCCACAAGGAAGTATTATTCCTGTCTCTTGTTCTATGCGTTTCTTCAGCTCTCTGAGAATTCGAATTTGGCCCAATTTTTCTGGAGATAGTTTTTCCCAGTAAATCCCTGTATACATAAGTTCTTCAAAATCTGGTCGTGGAAGGTTTTGTTGCAAGTTTACCAAGTGACAGAATCAGTCAAACCTTCTGGCTTTGGGATTGCAGTATTTGTTAAGATGACCTGAGTTGGGGTGCAGATAATATCAACCGGTACATCGTGAATTAGCAGCTTTTCAACTGGAATGTCATCCACTAATTGCTTGTCATGCACTGTACTCGTAAAACAATGGCAGTTAGCACTGCTGGATTGGTGATTAGTTGAGGATTACGTGAGCAAAAATCTATCAAATAATAACTAATGGAACACCAACTGTTTTCTGCTTCAGAAAAGAAGAGGTAAAACATGTTTATGGATGTTTCTTTGAAAAAAAAAGATCGTTGAAATACAGTCGGGAGTGTGGATTACAGTGCGAAGACTGATCTCAATCATTTCTAGCATCAAAACTGTCAAATTAGGTCAAACTAGCCACAGGCTAACACATAAAAAGGATGGCCAGGCAAAATATTTATAGAGTAACAAAACGGAAGGCTTGTCACTCATGCTCAAGAAATAGAAGATAGCACCTATATATCAATCATCCTAGTTCCTAGATCACCAAACCAATTAAATCTGGATGAAAATGGATTACGAGTAAATTCACCAGTTGTTACTATCATGGTCGAATCATCTATAGCTCCCATATAACGAAGCATCCCATATTCCAGCTCCGCAAATCCCTGAAATCGATGTTCATAGATAAAAATACAGGTAACAAGCGATAAAACAGAGCATAGTTCACTTTCAAGGCAGTATTGAAATTGACAAGTGCTACTGTGCTTTCCGGGAAATGTTTTTGCACGAACTTCAAAGCACACCAACGGCTGTGATTAGGGTCGGGACATGGGCTTAGACCCTTCCACATAGACCCTTCCACGTCGCTGGGTTCACATGGGATTTAGAAGTGATATAAAAAGAGCCTAATCCACAATCGTTGGTGTGCTTTAAAATTCGTGCAAAAAAAGTTCTCGGAAAGCACAGGATCACTTCTCATTGAAATTACCCGCAAAAAAAAGACAGCATTGAAATTGTCAGAGCTCAACAGTTGATCTTTCTGTTAAATGAAGAAAGAAAAGGGAGAGGGGAGCTTACATGCACTCTTCATTTAGAGAAGCCTATTGTGAACGCTACTACTAATACTATCGTGATACAAAAACAAATAACAAAATCAACTCTGGTTCAAATCTTCAGCTATAATTACCTCACCCTTCCCTAGCCGTGCTCCTGTACTTGGATCAACTGCAACCGACCCAATCACAATGAGATCCACCTTTATCCTTTCATCTAGACCTATCGGCCTTCCATATTTGGCTGCACCAACAGAAGTGCATGCTTCAGGAATGCATCCAGTGGGTATCATCTGGGATTCTAGAACCGAGAAAAATCCAGTCCTGAGCCGTGGTTGCGGAGTCAGCAGCTTCTTGTCACCTGAATGATTCCAGTAGCACCATTGGTAAAACAAAAGCAGAAACGTTCGAGCTGATTGATTAGTAATGACAAACTTGAACTTATATTGAGCAGATGACCCAAATGAGCATCAGATTCGAAATGCGCAAATGATATAGAAAGGCATAAGTAAGCCTCAGTCCAAGTCTGTTCTGGCTTGCAGGACAACACAAGAAAAGAAAAGAAAAACAAGATATGGACGGGCCAATAACACGCAATTGTTAAGATCACAAGAAGCAGTAATTGGAAGACAGGTCACCTGAGAGTGTTAGGAACCGTACTTGCTTCTGAGGGGAGTCCGGGTTGACCTTCACGCATTGTGCATTCTGAAACACGTCCAGCCTCCCTAGCTTGAGAGTTAGAATTGAACATTTCCATGTCATTATTGGAAGGCAAGCAATGGAATGGTTAGGTATCAGGACCAAGTCCAAGTGAGGAAGAAATGCACGTATCAGATATGAGTGGCCCGAAGGATAACTTCAAAAAAATATACATCAATTTAGAGGGCACAAGAACACAAATTGGTACTACAGGAGAGGGCTTCGCAGAATAAACTTATTCAGTTCATCGGCTTTATTGACGACTACATATCTACTACAAGCGGGAGTCCAGAATTATGCAGTGTCGTAACACCGACAGTAATCTGAAACTAAGATAGGGAGAGGAGCGAGCCGGAGAGGAAGGGAGGGAGGGCGAACCGAATCCGCGGCAGCGGCGGCGCCGTCGAAGTTGGGGATGCGGTGGTGGACGGGGCGGGGGTTGCGCGCGACGCCCTCGGCCTCCAGCACGTCCCACACCCGCTTCCGTATCCTCCACTTCCACGCTTTAGGGTCCGCCCCAGCGGCTGTGGACGCCCGCGCGTCGGCGTCGAGGCGGAGGCGCTCGGCCTCGAAGGCGGCGGCGTCGAACGAGGAGGAAGACGACGAGCTCCTGGACGTCGCACATGCTACAGCAACAGTGGCGCGGCGGGAAGACGAGGCGGCGGCGGCAGCGGCGAAGTGTAGCTGCAGCGACGGCGCGGCTTGGAGGAGGGGATGCATGGCTTCGGCAGTTCCGCTCCCGCCACTCGTGCGCGGATGATGAGCACGTGCGCTAGGTGTGCTAACACGTCGGCGTAATCACTCAACAAAAGATCGATGAGTTATAAGGGAAAACTCTGAGGAACGTTGAAAGAAAACTGATAATTGAATCAGGTTGAAAAAATAATTGAATCAGGTTGTAGAAACCAAGATATTATTTGACAGAACTCATGTACAAAATGTCCTTGTAGAATCCGAATTGAATCAGGTTGTAGAAGCCGAATTGACAGTTTATAGATGACACTGCCACTTAGCTTGCAAACAAACTGTTTTAAGCACTCCATCTGTTCCAAATTCTAGGACTTCCTAACTTTTTCTTAATTCATATGTATAGAGACGCATTTTGTAATTCACTAATTCCAATCCATGTATGCATGAATAAAAACCTAAAGAGAGTAAGGAGGAGATTGTCATCTTTCAAATGATTGAACAGCCATACTCACAGACACAGAACCGACATGACAAACAGGCAAAATTCATAAAACTCAACAGTTCAACCATCTGCAGTAGCAGCAGCAGCTCAGAGTTGCAATTGCAATGCATAAACCGGTACTCAAACAATCTGCCACAAGACTCGGAAGAAAAAAAGAAGCTGGTAACACTACGGGATAGGATCTGTTGCCGCCTAAGCCTTGAGCTTTCCGTAGAACCTCTGCTTCTCGTCGGTGGTCTGGAAGCGACCATGCCCAAACTTGGATGAGGTGTCAACAAACTTGAGCTTGATCTCCTCGAGGGCCAATCGAGACGTCTGCTTCAGCAGGGACTGTCTGAGGGTCACCACCCTCTTCTTGGGGCCAACGCAGCAGCCCTTGATCATGAGGTAGTCACCCTTCACCACACCGTAGTGAGGGAAGCCACCCATGGGAGTGATGTCCTTCTCAGTCCTGTAAGAACAAGCGATGCAACAGGATCATTACCAGATTAAGTACCTACAGAAAATTCTGTACTCGTGGCTAAAGAACAGAATGCATGTTATTGCAAGCAGTGCAATTCATTATCAAGATTTCACCATATGCAAGAGCTGAGAACAATAACACACCTGTCAAACTCTGTCGAGGCATCATGGGTTTCCTGTCCAACCTTGCCAATCTTGTATACCTTTTTGTTCATTTCTGTACGGTGGTGGTAACCATTCTGACCAGCACGAGCCACAGTGTAGGACACCCTAGCAGGATGCCACGCACCAATACAGGCAACCTTGCGGAGACCCCTGTGGGTCTTGCGGGGAAGGCGGGTGACACCCCAACGGGTCACGACACCCTCGTAACCCTTACCCTTGGTCACACCTATAATGTCTATCATCTCATCCTTCTGGAAGACGGCTTCAACTGGGACTTCCTTCTCAAAGAACTTGTAGCCATAGTCAACCTTGTCTGCGATGGTGCCACCGTTAACCTGGATCTCCATGAGGTGGGCCTTCTTTTGCTTCAAACCCTTCATCTTCCTAATCTGATATTGAGAAATGGAAACAAAATGGTGAGCAACACATTTTGAACTTCACAATACTCAACTACGAACGATAGGGAGGTATGGCAATCCTACCTGAGTATGGGCAATAACCCGGACAATAGTGGCATACTTCTTCATTTTCTCGAGTTGCAACTGGATCTCTTTCTTGCCTGCATCACTGTCATACTTGAGGGCATATTTTGTGAAAGCCTTCTTCTTGCTCTTGCACCAGTTCTTGTAGAACCTTCTCCTCACATCCTCGCTAAGGTGCTGAGCCCAGACAGAGTTGAGAGTGCGAAGGCCGCAAGGGGTCTTCACATATGCCACAAGGCCAACAATGACAAGAGGAGGGGTCTCAATGATGGTAACAGCCTCACAGGTTTCCTTCTTGTGGAGCTCTGCACAATGTCGCCAAGAATTACTTAACAACAAACCAATCATTCAAGTAATCAAGAGCAGAGCATGATATACAAATAAAGGACTTTAATAGTCTTATATGAGATTTTAAAATTCACATGAGAAAGCAATCTATAACATGAGAACTGCATTCACAAAGTAGAAATTTGCTACCAGAAATACAGGGACAATGTAGTGAGATAGCATGATCAATCTAATAGCAAGCAAGTGACTTTGCATCTTGCTGATCATAGTACTGCTTTATTTACAAACAGGTGGTTTCCTTGAGAGGCATAAAACATGTTTTAGTACATGGACAACATTGATTAGCTCAATTAAAGGGGTAGACATACTTGATCCAGGCTTCTCGACCTCACGCACAATGTGGGTCATTCCAGCCTTGTAGCCAAGGAAGGCAGTGAGGTGGCAAGGCTTCTGTTGGTCATCCTTAGGAAAGGCCTTCACTGCATAGACAGAAATAAACTAGTGAGACCGATACCAAAACAACTGAGTATAACTGTAACTGCTAACTGAAATGTAACAAGGGAGTTAAATTATCGATTATAATTGTCTTATATGGACAGTGAAATACATATGTGCCAGGAACTTTTAAGATGGAAAAACAAGTGAGACTGAAGCAATACTGCTACTCCCTCCAATCGGAAATGGTCGGCATAGATTTGTCTAAATACGGATATATCTACACACTAAATACATCTAGATGCATCTGTATTTAGAAATTTATGTGCCAATCATTTATGATCGGAGGGAGTACTAGTTACAAGACCCGAGATTACATGATGAAAAAAAGTATATAAACGACGTAACAGACAAGACCGAATCAGTCGAGCATTGCAAACATAATGAGATAGACAATGTGTGGAAACCACACAGCACATCTGTACGGTACGCCTAGAGACGATGAGTGACAGCACCTAATGCACAAGTGTTAATCTGGTACGTACCCTTTCCCCGGTGGCGGGAGCAGCGCTTCCTGGGGAGGAAGCCGAGGGAACCGTGCCTGGGGTGCTCGAACTTGCGGTGCGACATCGCCTCTCCTCCTTCCTTACCTGCGATTACCACCAACAACGAAAACCGTTAGATCTGCAACCATACCGGCGAAAGCCACAAGACGGCAGCCGCAAAATGTACGGGCCGGATTCTCATGCCGCTGAACGCTCAAGGCTGGAACAGCATGGGAATCATCTGTCTAGCCGAGATCTCGACCAGCGATCACGGGGAAGGTAGGAGTGGTAGCGCGTGTTTGCTTACCTGAGGGGAGAGCCGGCGGGGGCGGCGGGCGGCGGCGGCGGCGGCGGCGCAAACTGGGTGCGGAAGGCGAAGCGGGTAAACCCTAGTGGTGGCTTTTATAGATACCTGCGGAGTGCGAGGGTTAGGCTTGATACGACGGGAATGCCAGGCCTGTTGGGCCGAGTAGGCGCAAGCCTGGTCAGAGCCCTACCAGTTTGGACTGGGCTCGAGCCCAAACAGGTATGGCTTCCCCTCGGTATTTTTTTTCCAGGAAAAGCTTGCTCTCAAATACTCCCAGCTCGGCATATTTCCAATACCGATCCTGAAATTCCAGATTCCGACAATCTCGAACATTATTTCGAGAAGCTGTTCCAACATCCCAAATTTATTTTGGATAATTTGGAAATGTGATGTTGAATCCCGATAATCTCGTTTATCCAAAAAAAAAAACCCAAAGGCCCAATTGAAACGTCAATCTTTTTCAACCCAACCAAATCACACCTACGCCATGCCGGCGAATTTGTGACTAGGCCCTGGTTTTTTCCGCTAGTGGTCCAGCCAAGCCAGTAACAACCCTAGTCTCTCATACACACCCACCCTACTTGTCTAGCAAGCCGAAACCCATATACGCTGAGATCTGAATTTCAGACAATTTCGAATTTCCCGATCCCAAATTTTCTGAATTCTGAATTGTCGGAAATCAATCTTTTTTCATGTAAAATCGGTTCGTAAATCTCAAACTTTATTTTTCTAGAATTTTCCGTCCCCCCGGAACCCGAACGCCCACGCTGAAACCCAGCATTCACCTCGGATACTCTCGCAGGGCCCATACGTCAGTTCCAGTAATTACTGCCAACTCCGCCGACCAAACTCAAACAGTCAAACCCCCACCGCCCCACCCCACTTCCTTCCTTCCTTCAGCTTGGCCGCTCCTCCATTCCAAAAAAACCCAAAGCCTCGCCGCCGACGGCCTCCACTCCTCCTCGGCTGATTCCGCGAGAAGCGATGCCCGGGGAGCCGCGGGCGCTTCGCCGGCGACATGGCCTCGCTCGCACCGGCTCCAGCGCCGACGACCCCGCCCACACCCTCTCCGCACGGGTGCCCGCCCCCGCTCAAACCCTCGCCTCCGTCACCACACAGGTGACCGCGGAAATGCTCGCTCCACTGGATGAGCGCTCTCCGCCGCCTCCTCCGTGCGTGCGATGCGATGCGGATTTTATGTACTACATATATTGCAGTGGGGGAAGGGGCTGATGATCCTTGTCTCCATTTGATTGCATTGCAGGGTCGATGTGGCGGGGAGGAGCAGCAGGGGGTCACGGTCGGGGTGGTGGTGGGGAAGGGCTGTTTGAAGCGGCTGGGGTGTGCTGCCAGCGGAGGGGGTTCCGGTGCGGCCAAAAAGGTGAGCTTTGCGTCGGAGCCCCAGGTGCGGGTCATGTCACCGCCGGCTGCTGTCCAGGCGACGGGGAGGCGGAGGGGCAGGGGGATTCTTTCTAGTGCAGAAGTTGTTGGTGGTTATACAACTGCTCCGGTTAGGCGGTCCATGAGAATCGCGGCGAATTTGGGTGTTGGAGTTGAGCAGGTAACTGTAGCTGCGTGTAACTCTGCCAAGTTTGAGGAAGGGGGTGATGCAGGGGAAACTGTCGACAGGAAGCGGAAGAGGAATAGCAAGGAGAATTCTGAGCATATGTCTGTCAGTACACAAATTGGTGTTTCTCGTAGAAGCACAAGGTCCAGCGGTGTTGACAAAAAGGTGACTTTTAAGTTGGTGGGGCAGCCGGCAGCGGAGGTGGCAGGGTTCAAGAGGAGGCCCCAGGTTGCTGCTGATGGCGAAGGTGATGCTGGAGAGGCGGGTTCAACTGCTCCGTTGAGGTGGTCCAGGAGGAATGCGGTGAATGTTGGTGTTGGTGATGGAGTTAAGAGGATCGCTGGAGCTGTAAGTCGGAAAATCTCTGCCAAGGCTCTCGAGGAAGAGGAGGATGCAGTTGATAGGAAGGCGAAAGCCAGGGAGAATGTTGAGGATATAGGGTATGTCTGGTTGTTGCCTAACATTGCCACAACTAATTTTAGTCAAATTATGTCTGCCACCAAAAGTGTGGCGAACAAAATGGCCACCAAAGTTGTGGCAAGCTTTGGTAAGAAACTGAGCCCATACCATGTAGACGATGGGGCTAAAAAGGTGGGGCAAGCCACAGTTGTGGCAACGGATCAAATAGACGCCTAACAGCCTAAGGAACTGTGACAGGACTAAGGTTAAGTGTGGCAATTTTAGGCTACAAACTAAGCATGCTTGTCGTTATTAGTGCTCAAGTTAAGAGTTTCTCATAGCAAAGAGGTCGTGTATTCTCTTGTTGCCAGCCTCTTTTCTATGGTCTATGTTGTTGAGAAGAAGAGAGGGTGGAGAAGGGTAGGCGATTAAGGAACAATGTGTGTCGTGGACTAGCCTGCTAACATTTGAGATTTTGTAGAGTTGTAAGATATCGACTGGGTTCCTGATGGTGTCACCCATTAAGATGTTTATTATCTGTGAACTATTTTGGTATTTGAGTGCATGTTTTGTGGCCTCTCGGAGTAAATTTATCATGTATCACATAAACCACTGTGGAAAATGCATCAGCCGTTTCTTTCATTAGTTTTGCAGCACATCTCATGCGGTTAAAAGTTGCACCTATATGGATTATTGCCTATTGAGCATATACTATTGACATGGAAATAACATGTAGCCTCATGGATAGTTCTTTATTATGCCAGAACATTCTTGGGCAGTGGAGACGATTCTTAGTTCACCATCAAAATTTGTGCCAATTGAATTTGCTTCACTATTTGAATTCTTTGTCAAACCTGTGTGTTGTATGCAGTATCGTTGAATCAAAATTGTGGCTTGTAAAGAAATAGATGTAGTTTGTTATTGACATATGTTCTCCTTCTGATTAATTCTGCTCTGTTCTTCTTGTAAGCATAAAACTAGCGTGATATCTCTCTGAAAGTTAGTTAACTGTGTTTATTACTTATCTAGGAAACAAGGCATGTATTGTGTATGCAGACTTTACAGTGATCATGCTATTTGATGTTCCATGTGAATTATGGTGCTTAGTAAATTTTCCAATTCTTGGTAGCCATGTTTCTTTTTGTGCCTTTTGCTACATAGTTTCTCTGTTAGATTTATCTCAGTATATCTTCTGTTCACAATTGAAGGGCACCGACCACCAGCAGTTTGAGGCCATTCCATTAACTTCATTGTCAATGTTTTCTTGCAACTAATGACACAAACCTGAAGACATTATGTTGTACCGCTTGTTTTTTTTTATTTGATGGGTATGTTGTACCGCTTGTGTCTTTAGTAATGGCAGAGGTTTGTGGATCGCACTTTATTGGAGACTTCTTTCCCCGAGATATGAAGATGTATGCACTGAATGTAATATGGAGTCATGTTTCAAATATAATTATTTAATGTCACTTGCACTGCATTTTGTCTTATGAGAAGATAATATTTGGGAATTTTTACGGTACCTTTTACTACCCACCGGAGGTGAGTAGTATGAAACAAAATCTAACCGTTTTAAAACGGGCAATGTAGACTTTTTAGGAAGAAAATCATTTATAGAAGAACTTCTTTTTTTTTCTTTTTTTTTTGAATTCATTTATAGAAGAACTAATCCCACTAAATATTCCGTTAGTTTAACCAAATATTTGCAACAGATCCCGATTCCAACTTTAATGTTCTTTGAATAATGTCCCTGCCGAATTTGTTCAACTCTCTATGGATTATTTCTACAACTTGGGAATCACCTCGCCGGAATTCATGGGTACATGACGGACGGCCGGCTGTCCGGCCGACGATGCAACATGACAATTGACAGCAAAACTCATTTCCATGACATTTGCGTGTCACTCTTCTCAAACCGTAGGAAACGTAAAATCGTGTATTATGGTGTTTTATATAGATTAGTTTCAATTTCTAGGACGGGAAGATCTGACGAGTTTCAATTCAAATCACCACGGGTCGTGAACTTGTCAGGACGGCAAGAACTGACGATTCTAGTTTCTAGTGGCTATGCATGCAGTTATGAGTCTTCCCTTTTTAGGGGATTTGCTGCTTTGCCAAAATAGACACTTTCCAAAATTTCACTTCATGCATTACTACTATCCCGGTTTTAGGCACTAGTATGATTTATACTAGTACTCACGTTTTGAGGACTAGTATGAAGTAATATAAACCGTTAGATTCTTCAAAATAAAAGGCCTATATTTCATTTGGGGCACTGTAAAAGGCCTCTAATATATTGTTTATCTGTTGGATGGCACTTTATAAAGATTTGTTCATAATCATTTGAGTTAGAATCTAGAGTATTTTTTATGCCATGAAAAGGTGGGATCCGCAAGATCCAAGTTGTAACCTGCAGTATTTCCTGCACTAAATTTTCATTGTGCATGGATGTAGTGGACGAGTTGTTTCCTTGAACTGTTTTTGTCACAGTGATAACATTGTCATGAGGCAGTAATTCAGAATTAGTTACTGCTTATTGTTTATGTATGTCAAGTCATATGCACTGTATTGTGAGTTCAATAGTTCAAGTACACTCCACACACACAGAATGAAAAAGGAAAACATGGTGATACCTAAATTCAGACGGTACGCAGAACAAAATTGATCTGAATGGAAGGTTCAGGTCAACAAGGCTTATTTATCATCGTGTCTATGTACCATATTATCCCATATACAAACTGTATTACTGTATCATGGGGATATTTTTTTGAGGCCGTATCATGCGGATATTGTGATAAATCAATGATTGTTTTCCTTTTAAAGTCTGTCATGCAGAACAAACGGTTTCCATATCTTATTAAACAAACAATAAAGACTATCTTCGATGTGATAAGGATGTTCTCATCTGGTTGGTTTCCTTTTTGGCTTACAGCTTAGCAGGGAAAACCTGTAAGATTCTTTAAGTATTAAGACTGATAATTACACATTTGATTCAGTTGGATAATTAGAAGATTTTACAGATTTAAAGGGCTTCTTATTTGGCTTAGCGTACTCAGTTAGTTCTTTCATAAAATAAAATAAAATAAAATAACACATAGTTAGATGGCATTCTAAATATGTTTTTCTTTTGAAAAAAGGAACACTTGTATGTTTTAAGCAAAAAAAATCGAATTTGGTTATCAGTTTGTGTTTATTCAGTTCTACTGATTACAATTAGGGTAAAGGCCACATATGTCTAAAGAATAATTGAGAGTAAAACTGAAACTAAAAGCTTAGAAGTCAAAGTATGAAAATACCAAATTATACATCCACTGCAATTTATTTTATTTGCTGTCATCCACTGAGACTGCATCTTCATCTTGCTTAATGTAAATACGACAGCCTGTTCTGACCTTGCACATGCCAAAAATGCAGGAGGTAGGCTGCAGCTACCATACACATGGTGCATTGCTGCTGAACCCAAGCACTCTGCCTTGTACAAAGTCTAATTTGTGCCTTGTACAAAGTTCTTAGTTCATTCAGAGCTCAAACATTTAGGCGGAATATTCTGCAGTGGGAGGCGACGTTCCCGTCGACAGCGAGGCGCCTGTGGTGACTTCGTCAATCTCAAGACCTGACCCGCCGGCTCAGTCTATCGGAGGTGCTCATAGGGGTAGGGTGTGTGTGCGTGCGTTCATAGGAGTGAGTGTTTGCGCGTGTATATGAGCGCTTGCGTTGTATTGTGTTTCTCAAAAAGAAAAAGGAAAGGAAACCCTCAGTATCCGTGAGGCCTTGTTTGGTGGAGGAGTTTTGGGGTGTTTTATTGGGTATTATCCCGGCCCATTAGAAAACACCACAAAACTCGAGCGGGCCGTTTGGCAGTCCGGTATCAGACGGGCTGAGCCACATCAAACCCCACGAAACACGTCGGGTTGAAGTGGAAACGAGACGCGTCTGCCCCCTCGCGTATTGGGCCGCATCGTCGCTGTCGTCGACGCTCGTCTGACCTGCATCACCGTCGCCGCCGACGCTCTTCTCAGCCGCGTCGTAGGACTCCTATCCCTACGCCACTCCGTCCAGCACAAGCACCGGTGTGTCCTGCCCTGCATCGGCAACGACGATTCCCCAATCTTCCGCCTCCATCTCAATCTCCTCCGGTCAGCCGACGCTTTCTCCGGCCTGCACGAGCCCGACCTTGTACCGCTCGCCGCAGACGAGCCCCCACTCGGCCACCGTCGACGATCCGCTCCCCTGTTCCCACTCCCACCCGGCTGCGGCGCCGGCGCAACGGTCGCCGCACCGCCCGTCCCACGCCGTGCACGACATGGCCGGCTCCCGGTCCGCGAAGATGATGACCATGGCGTGAATCGCCTCTAGCACCCACGCCAGCGACACCAGCACGAAGTGCCGCAGCTGCCAGCGCCCCGAACTCCCCCGCGTGTTGTCGATCCATGGCGGAACCTCGCTCTCCCGATCCACGGCGGAACCATCTCGGATGGGAGACCTTTTCCTGAATCAAAAGTTGTCGTTCAGATCAGTTTTTCAACGGATGCTCATTGATCATGTTGATTAGTGTTTCTTCAGCTTCATTCAGACTCTCTGAACTCGGTGGTGGACATGCCTGAGCGAGTGTAATTGGGCGCGTGCGTGGAACCCGTTTAACCCTGCGTACCAAACGGTGAAGTTTGTGGTCGGGTATTAATAAGGAAGGGGATTGGGACGATACAAGTGTATTGGGTGAAGTGAGTGTTTTCACCAAAAACACTGGGGAAAATACCCAGCTTAACACTAGAAAACACGGTTACCAAACAAGGCCTGAAGTGACACACCATTTCCCATAACACGAGTTCTCAAAAGATGCAAAGCGTTGTCGAGTCAGCTCATCCAAAGAACTTGCATCACGTGTCATGATCCTATTCCGCAGTCTAAAGATATCTGGCCTCACCGCCTCATCTCATAGAGTTGTAATCCCCTAGCATTCAATCGACATCACAAATTAACTGTATCCAAATTTTGGTCCCTGCAATCCTTGAACATCGCCTCATACATTTTCGTTACTTCTTTCATAGATAGCATAGCAAGTCTCTACTCTATTGGGTCATCGAGGACCTCAATTTTTGCCTCAATAGTGCAAAGACATGGAACAATACTAGAAATAGAGACAAGTGAAATAGAAACGCCACAATGAAAACTCTAAGTTACCTTGCGATTTCTGTGTCAAGGGACGAAACATACATCACGGGCATCTCGAGAGGGTAGATCTCAGGAAGCGCGTTACGGAAAAGGCCTAACCGGGCAGCGGTGGAGGCCTGACGTGGTACCAGAAACGAGGCACAAGGTTGTACCACACAGGAGACTGGGGAGCGAAGTACCTTGATTCGGGCGCGGAAGGATCCGACCCATTGACGAGGGTTGGAGGGCCGATCGTGACGGCGGAAGGAGCGGGGGCGTTGGCCGACGGGAGGGCGGACGACGCGGGAGCGTGGTGGCGGTGCAGGTGCAGCAGGGAAGGATTTTGGTGCGGGTAGAAATCTCCTTCCCGCCAAACAGAAATGAGATATAAGAGAAAAGGAAACCTAAAAACTGACGCGGGGCCATTTTCGGTTTCCCATAAAAAATTAAAGACCGGACAATTGCTCGGGTCACATTTTTCGCCCATACAAAAACAGTTATTTTATGCGTTGGGCTATTTTACGGGATGATCCGGTAGAGATGCTCACTTCATTATTCGAACTAAGAGCATCTCTAGCGCCTGCCATATAGTAGGGCATCATTTTTTCATTATAGGACTCGCGTTTTTGAATTTTAGAGCAGAAAACGGTAACCTCTCCAACGATTGCCCTATTTTACGGCACGACTGCTCCAGCGGTTGTCCTATTTTAGGACACGTCTGCCGCCCTCTTTAACGTCGACCGGTGGTGGTGCGGCAAGGTCGACGAGCTGTTCGATGTGCTGGTCCTAGGCACGAGCAGTGGATAGATCCTCGTTGGGAGGCGCGACGACAAACAAGTGGCATGGCTGAATGGATTGAAACCGAGTCTGGCGGCTACATCGAGGCACAACCGATTTTAACTCGCCGGTGAGCGGATTTGTGGCCGATGACGACAAGGAAGAGGCGGGAATAGGCATGATGAGGTGCGGAGTGGTCGCGGGGTGCCGACGGGAGCTATGACGGTCAATTTCGTCCTTTTTGGATTGAACAATTTTCATAAAATATTGTAGGATTCCAATCCATATGATATTTTTGTAAAGAATTCCTTTGGATCAAAGGAATGACGACTCGAAAATAATTTCTATGGATTGCATTCATACACCCAATTCCATAGAGATTTCAACATCCAGTATAACCAGTGGCGGACCCAGGAATTTGTCGAAGCCTGTGCGCGCCGCAGTGCAACTAATTTTTTTCCTGGACAAACGTAGGAAATATAGAGAAAATGTTGTGTTTAAAATAGATTTAACGTGAAAACATGAATATAATACATTATACGATCGCAAGTTCGCAACACATTTCAATGTTCACAAGTCACAACATAACAACATAAGAACTAACAAAATAGTAATGAAACTCCACGATCGACTCAAAAGTTGAAATGACCAACGCCGACAAAGAGACTATGCAAGATAAAAAGAAAAACGGATTAGTAATCATATGAACATACCTTCAAAATATTTTCATCTTGATTCGTTGGATAAAATATACCCGGATAGCAACAATGATATGCTAATTAGCCCTAGACCTACGAGTTAAACGTTTACTCCTCTTCCTCGTTGCTTGAAACCGTTAGTGATAGCACCATTATCAAGTTGTTTAAATAGCTCCCGCTCGGCTGCCGGGATAATGGGTCCGCCTGTAAGTATAACCTCTTATTTTACACTCATTCGCGTAGAATCGAAACACTTTTCCTATGTTTTTCCAGTAAATAACCATTCCTGTAAAAAAAATTATAATGCTACATACAATCATTACTCTGTATTTTCTAATACTAGTAATCGTGCACGTGCAATGCACGTGTTGACTAAGGCATAATTTATATCATAAATATTTAACAAATATAATCCAATTTCAATGTTCAAGCTAATTAAAACAGGAGACTACACGAGCATTTGACATGCTTATTTTTTTACCAAAAAATTAAAGTAACACCAACCATCTCACAATTAAGTTTCTTAGTGAAAATTTGCGAATAAAAACGAGTAAAACTGCATGATGTATCCGTGTTTGAACAAATACAAAAAATTATTCGATGAATAACCTATCTACGAAACCACCTGTAGAGAGTGAAGCGAAATGTATATCACAGCTGAAATTCCATTTGTATGAAATATTACAAATACAAGTAGTAAATCAAACATGCATATGGACTCTAGTACAGGTAAGGAATCACATATTGCAACATGGCTACGAAAATATTGGGAAAGAATGAAGTCTCGTGACCCCGCTTATAAAAATACACTATGTTTAAGTGACCTGCATATTTTAGACGAATAGGGCAATGGGCACAGATTCCCTAGATCCAAATTTTGATAGAGGATCGATGAATAGCATACATCGCATGGTTCAGATCAATTTTTTGCAAACAAACACTTAGTAATGGAACAACATCCTAATAGGGAAACACAGAGGTCTTCACTGTAAACTATTGAGTTCATGCCTTCTGCTCTTCTTGTCATGTACATGCTCCAATTGAAAGCTCTTAAAAATCATCTTCACTCTCTACAGGTGGAGTCGTGTACCTGGTAGCAGGTCTCCATATTCTCAGAGAATAATCAGTTTACTTGGGTCTAAAAGAAACCACGGCAGCAGGTGTAAATATTTTCATACAACTCCCTCGAACCATACATGAAAGCTTCCGTGAATTTGCACAGGACTTCTGAATGGATAAAAGGAATTAAAATAAATTATACTGTCATATTTGCATCGGCAAATTTACATCGCTCAGTAGATCTCAAATCAAAGGTAGTCCAAGAAGGATGGTAAGGAAAAAGTGTTATCAAGTTTCACGTTCAAACTATGACAATCATGTGAGGGAGGTAGCATTCACTACAATCAGGTAATAACAGAGTTCTAACTCTGCTCCTGTTCATGGTGAAATATGTCATCCCAGAAAGTATATAAATGGGAAAAATATATGATAGATGATTTGATAAAAAAAAATATGTGAGTGTCCCAATTGATTTCCCCACCATCCCCAACAAAACATAATGCAACTGCATTACAGATAATAATACTCTACCAAATGAAAAATAATGCCGGATGAAAGTCATCACGCATATTAGCTGAATTACGTTTAAAATTTATTGATTTTCTTACAACTCAGTTATGGAGTAAGAAATGTTGATGCAAAGAAAAAGCTACAAGTTGAACATCGAGGAAGAATAGTACCTTATTCATGCTCATGCCGTAGAATGGCATTCCGGTAACTCAACCATGAATAACATTTCACATTCTCGGCAAAATATCTTCTCTGGTGTCTTTAGTCACTTCCTCTGTAACCTCCAAAATATCAGCATATGCAAATATTGGCTGGTAACAAACATAGTGTTCAGAAATCCAACTCAGTGGCCGTCTGTTAAACATTTGCAGATACCTTGAAGCCATAAATATAGTGTTTACCAACACCTGATTCCTTCATGGTAAAAAATAAAAATGAAATTCCATGTCTATTATTTAAACCATAGTGTCATCTTCCTAAGATCGAGGCAGTGACAAACAAAATTAACTTTAGACACATTGCTTAGTAGGAATGTATGAAGTATGTAGTCAGAGAAAACTGGGGCTATATTTACCTTTAAAAGTGCGTTCAGGTTCATAAAACACACTGGTCTTCAGGCTTGGAGTGGTAATTTCGGTTTCGGATGAGCAATTGCTACAAAACTAAATCATGATCTCGTGGACTACTTTTGATGGAAGAAAACAGTGACGTAGTCTTTCAGAAATTACGTTTTGCCTGAAGACCAGTACTTAGAAATGAAGCAATTGATCTGTAGTTGTAGTGTCCGCCTGTCCGGTCAATGCAAAACAGAAACCTGAAAAAAATGCAGACGACCAAGGTATCTGAAGAGAGTGCGGCCGTTGCAGGCTCGTAGGGGACGTTCAGGGCGGTGCCGCCGAGCCCTCCCGTGCAAGCCGTATCGGGTCTCTACTCTCTAGACTCTAGCGGGTGTTGTGTAGGAAGGACATCAAGGATGGACCTCGAGCAGGTTGCTGGCGGTGGGGATCCGTCTGGGCAGCAATGGCGGCATGACTGCGAAGGTAGGGCGGCCACAGTGGTAGGTCTGCGGCTGTAGGACGGCGACCGGCGGCAGCACAGTTGTGGCGATGGGGATCAGTTGTGTCGTGGTTAGTTTGCGATAGTTACGGGAGTGGGAGGAGTGGGTTAGGCGATGGTGTTGTCCGCTCTGCGTGATGAGCCGTCAAACACGGATTAGTCACCAGGCGTTGGATTGATCGGATTAAGGCCCTGTTTGGAACAAAGAAAAACGATAGGAATTTTGAAGGATAGGAATTTTACAGAAAAATTTCCTATGGTACCGTTTGGAACAAAGGAATAGGAAACTTGGATTCCTTTGAAATTCCTATGAGATAGGCTATTCCATAGGAATTTTGGAGGAAAACAAACACGAGGTCTCACCTCATGTTTTAATCTTCATATGTCTACAATTCCTGTGTGACATCCAAACGACACTTTGGAAAATTTCCTGTGGTTTTGATTCCTGTATAAATTCAGGAAACATGACACCTCAATTGCTGCGTTTTTCCTATTCCTACGTTTTCATTTCCTGTGTTCCAAACGGGACCTAAAGGCCCAGATTTGTTGGATCGGACCTCTAAAGCCCTGTTTGTTTGGACTTTTACTTCTGCTTTTGGACTCTAAAAGCTGAAGCTCAAACAAACAACATCAAATAGAAAAGCACTTGCTAAAAGCGCGGTGAGAAAATACACTGCCCAGGCCAACCGGAGCGGAAGCAGCTCGCTGGGTGCTTCCGAGCTGCTTCCCGCAAAGTTCTGCTCAACTCCCGAAGCGTTATTGTCCTTTGCCCTTTGTGTTGCTCCAAATTACTAGCAAAGTGCCACCGCAAGTGAAACCTGCAGTAGGATAGTTTCGTATGGTCATGTTTTTTGTTTGACCGAGCTCGCATGCGACGCATGGTCGTGTTTTTTCTTTTGACCCAGCATGGTCGACTGGTCGTGTATTTCACTTTGGATGTAAGAAGCTGCACATGCACGGGAGACATACTTCAGCTCAAAATAATATATTTTGATCTAAAATAATTTGTCTATGAAATACTTGCGCGTTGACGTGTAGATTCCATTCCCATGATTAGTTTCGAGTTTTGTGAATTGTAGCTTCTTAATTTTGAATTAAAGTTTGCACCATTTTTAAATGAATTTTGTCAATTTTGTCACACACACATTAGAGCATTTGAAATTTCCTTTCACCTATAGAAGAATCTCACCATTTTATATAACTTTTGTGTTATAACTTTTTCGGTTCGGCATACATAATTTGTTAAACCATTTTGATATGGTCGTATGTGTCTTCACGCGCCGCTCCATTGTTACATTCAAATCATTATTATATGTTTCACGTCCATCGTCGTCGTCCTTCTGAGCTTCTCAGACGTTTCGGTGAATATATTTTAATACAAAACACTCCAAAAAAATCTACTTAAAAAAGGTTAGTTGGGAATTTAGCTCTCAAAAATAGCTATTTCCTTTCAAATTACTATTTATGCAAGACAACCATGACTGCCAAATATCAAATCTCTGCTTCGAACCACTGCTTTTCACAGCTGCTTTTCCACAGCTCACCAGCTACAGACAGCTGCAGCCCAAACAAACAGATCCAAGTCTTTTTATATTAGTGTGGATGTAGATGTGATGAAAGAAGCCCTCGGTAGACCCGAGTGCCCCGACCTGTCCCAGTGTGAAAGGTTACGCGGAGCGCGTCGCCGCATCCGAGCCTCGGTGAATTCGACCCATGACCCAACCGTTCAAACTTCCTCTGGCCCTACAAACCAGGAGACACCCAACACACTGGGAGTCCTTCCTCGTAAAAGTCGAACGCGCACGCGTCGGAACTCGGACGTCTTTTCACTGGGCGGGAAGCCCCAAAATGGCAAAATTCGAACTCCACCCCTCCCTTCCGCGGCAAGCCTTCGCTTCTCTCCCGCTGCCATCCCGTCCCCACCTCCACCGCCCTTGCCGGCCCCACAGGTCAGCAGACCGCCCACCAGCCCGCGGTGGTCCCCGCCGCTCACGAACTCCCCCGACGCTCTGGGCGGATAATAACAAAAATAAAATAAAGTTGGGTAAATCGACCGATCGAAATCCCATCCCACATCCGAGGAGTTTTTCCTCTCCCGCTGATAATAATCTCGTTGCGCCTCCCTCCCTCCCTCCCGGAAATTCGAACGGAGCCATACCGCGAGAGGGGAACCGGATCCTGGATCCGTCCGCGGAGTGAGATGGCCGGGGGATCCTGCTGATCTGCGGCGTGGATTCGGGCCAGAGGACGCGCCGGCGCCGGCGCCGGGTGAAGATGGATTTCGCGGCCATGAAGCGGAGGGACCTGCAGGCGCTCTGCAAGCGCCACGGCCTCGCCGCCGGCGGAACCAACGCCGCCCTCGTCGCCCGCCTCACCCCCGCTCTCTCGGTACGGCCCCCAACCAACCAACCCTCTCCCCAAACCCTCGCTATATTTCTTGTTCTTTTTTTTTTCGGAAAGGTGCCATCGCCATGGTTCACGGGACACCAACGCTTGTCAAAACTCATCCCCCGGGGTTGCTGCTCTGCAGGGTTCCGGCGGTGCACCGGAGGACGCGGTCAGGGTGGTGGTGGGGAAGGGATGTATGAAGCGCTCGCTGGCCGGTGCCAGCGGCGGGGATTTGGACGCGCCCAAGAAAGTGACCTTCGAGTTGGAGGAGGATGACGACGAGGCGACGGAGGAGGTGGGTGTCACTGTCACTGTCACTGGGAGAGGACGCCGGAGGTCCCAGGTGCTCACTTCGCCTGCTGTCGCAAAGACAAGGGGGAGGCGGCACAAGGCCGGGGAGGTTCCTCCTCCTGCTGCCAAAGGAGTGCGTCGGCGGACGCGTTCCCAAGCTGGGGTTGATTCTGCTGACCAGATTGATTCTGGAGAGGCAGGTGCTGATGCTCCTGTGAGGCGGTCTGGGAGGAATTCGGTCAATCTGGGTGCTGCTCATGGAGCTGAGAGGGTTACTGGGGAAGTAACTCACAAAAACTCTGCCAAGGCTGAGCAGGAAAATGCCGACGTAGGAGCTGCAGTTGGTAGGAAGAATCAGCTGAAGCGGAAGGCTAGGGAGGATGATATTGAGGATGCACATGTCAGTGGGCAAGTTGTAGTTTCTCGTAGAAGCACAAGGTCGAGTGGACTTCTGTTAGAGCCCGAGGCCTCGTCGCCTTCTGTTGAGAAGAAAAGAGGGAGGAGGAAGGCAGCAGATTTGAAGGAAAAAACATGTGTCGAGGAGCCGCCTACGGAAGCTCTACAATCAGGTAGAACTCTAAGATCTGGAGTGGTGTTGGTTGCTCCAGTTCCACCTGTTGTTTCTGAGAGTAAGAAAAGCAGGGGAAAGGTGCAGGAAGAGGATCCTGCTGTGGAGAAGGTGGTTAAGGCGGAAATATCTGGTAGGACTACAAGATCAAGCTCAGTAGCACCAGTGCCACATATTGTTACTGAGAGTAAGAAAAGCAGGGGGAAGGTGCATAAAGAGGAGCCTGCTGTGGAGAAGGTGGCTAAGGCTGAAATATCTGGTAGGACTACAAGATCAAGCTCAGTAGCACCAGTGCCACCTATTGTTGCTGAGAGTAAGAAAAGCAGGGGGAAGGTGCATGAAGAGGAGCCTGCTGTGGATAAGGTGGCTAAGGCTGAAATATCTGGTAGGACTACAAGATCAAGCTCAGTAGCACCAGTGCCACCTATTGTTGCTGAGAGTAAGAAAAGCAGGGGGAAGGTGCATGAAGAGGAGCCTGCTGTGGAGAAGGTGGCTAAGGCTGAAATATCTGGTAGGACTACAAGATCAAGCTCAATAGCACCAGTGCCACCTATTGTTTCTGAGAGTAAGAAAAGCAGGGGGAAGGTGCAGGAAGAGGAGCCTGCTGTGGAGAAGGTGGTGGTTAAGGCTGGTAGGACTACAAGATCAAGCTCAGTAGCACCTGCCGTGGCTTCTCCCAGGGTCATCGCGAAGAAGAGGGGGAGAAAGACAGACAATGTGCAATCGGATGGAGGGCTGGATGAGAAAAGGGAAAATAAGAGGCAATCTAGTAGACTCACTACTCGTGGTAGCATTCATCATCTTGCTCCTTCTGGAGATGAAGCATCTCTTGAAGAAGTGGCTGCTCCCAGCAGGGGGCTCCCACTGAGACGATCAAAGCGAAACCCTTCCGAGGCCAACATGATGTTAAATAGTAGCACAACTTCAGAAAGTAGCAACTGCATTAGAGCTGAGTTCAATGGCCCCAAGATACGTTGTCCAACCATGCTTAATGGTGCCAAGGATTGCGAAGAAGATGTGGAAAAGCTAGAGCGGCATTTGGAATCAAAAAAGAGTAAACTCCGGAATGTCGGTGCAACGGTAGCTAGAAATAGTGGAGAAATTCCATTTTCTGAAAGCAGTGGTAAGACTTCTGCTACAGACATGCAAATAAAGGTACCTGGGCCTGTGAGAAGATCGACACATGTTAAAAGACCAATGCTTGAGAAAGGAAGAAAGGGCATTATTACAGAAATTATTCCTGAAGCACATGTTAAAAGACCAATGCAGAAACCTACTCTTCCTATGGTTAATAGTGAGAATAATGATCACTGTGTAGTAGTCAACACTGAGAATCTTCAAAGTAATAAGTGTGAAGAGTTTGAGAAGCAACCTTTTAAACGGTTAACACAGAAATCTGCTGCCCCGGCTCTGCTTGAGACAGATAGGAAGGGTGTACCTGCTATTCTGAATAATAAGAGCAGTGATCGTACTGAAATGCAAAGTGATAAAGTTAAACATTTGGAGAAACAACTAGTAGTGAAGGAGCCTGTTAGGGGATCAACTGGTAAATCTGTTGTCCCAGATGTGAACCAGAGTGTCAGAAGCGAAGAGCCGAGTGTTAAGACAAGGAGTGCACGTACAGGACTCCACGTCACTTTGCAGAATGATGAGAGTCTGCAGCGAACAACACTCAAATCTTCCAAGTTAGCGATATCACCTTCACAATCAAAGCCCACTGCTTCAAAGGGGAGACCTGCAAAGAGGAGACGTACATTATCATTGCAAGAAGATATGCCTTCTGAGGAGCAGAAGGAAGACCAAATTGCTTATGAAGCCCACACGAATGATGTGATTGAAGTAGCAACTTCTACTCCTTTGGAAATTGGAGTGCTGCCATTCGCAGCTGAAAAATCAGATTTGCAGGATTCACAGCTTAACTCTGAGCTGGAGGGCGCTGTCCGTGATGAGGACGATAGGGACATTTTGGAGATTGAGATGGATAGTACAGTAGGTAAGTAAATCACTATTACGGTGACTATGAATTTTTGTCCCTTTTCTTGATGTTCTGTTCAATTTCTGTTGATGTAATGCATATTTCTCGAATTACTCTTTCAGGTACCACTGAGAAGCCTACATCCAATTTACCATTTCCGGACTCTAAAGATGTCGGTACTATATCTGAGGAGGCAGTGCGCTCCATTGAAAATGATGCTGGAAGGTGCTCTCCAAATTTTGGACAATCACCGACTGGGCCACAATTCCTATTCTCACAGGGAATCTCAGAAAAATCCGCTACACACAATGCAATTCCATGTCCTGAAAACTGCGTAGAAGAATCAGATGTCCACAAGGTTAAATGTCAAGTTGAAACAGTTGTTCCTTCAAAATTTGAGTCATATCACGGCTCTGATGAAAATTCAGTAAGAGTTGAAGAAAGTGGGGGCTTTACGTTTTCATCTCAGCAAAATAATGAACAAGAAGGTATATCTTTACCTTTTTTTGCAGGTTTCCGATGTAGAATATAATTTTCTTATTGTTCCTCTTTTATATTTTTCTGTGCAATACAAGAACTGAATAATTCATTACCAGGGTCTTCAGTGCTCAGCTGCTCAAAAGATTTGGTTGCATCTGCTCAGTTAGATCTGTCAGAGGATGTGGATCATGTAGTAAGGTACTTTTATTATCGACTACTGAAATCACAGTAATGATGAACGCTAGGGGGTCTTCTCTTTTAAAAGTGGGATGTGCAATTTACAGGGATGTTATTACTGAGGACTTGGGAAGCAAAGAGGAGGAGAAAAATGACTTTATTCCTTCTTCGGATATTAATGTTCATCAAATATCTCATGCCAACGAACCTGGTATGCCTCTATGGAGTACTTTATTGCTTTTGATTTTACCGAATATTCCTAGAATATGTCGCTTGCATCTTTTTTGTAGAAGTTGGAAGTATCATGGATCTATCTAGGCTAACCAGCCCACCTTTTAATGCAGCCGAGAATGCTTCTGGTGTTAGTGGATCTGTTATTTGCATTTCACAGAGCACCCCTATTTCTGATGAAGTGAACTCTGATTCTTTACGATTAGAAGCACATGATGCTTCGTATAATTGCATAACATCTTCCAATACTGAAGCGGTTCAACAAGATAATGAAGAGGAACACAGTCTACACAATGGAGTCACTCATAGCATCCATGTGACTGTCATATCTGAAGCTGCACATGTTGAGGTATCAAAAAGTGAAAAAATGCTGCTGCCAGATGTACAAACATCAGCGTTTCAAGCTGCACAGTTTAACAGCAAGCGGGAGGGTAACGAATTTGAAGAACACATATTTAGCTGTGGTAAAGATGGATCTGGAAAGAACAATATGTCTCAGCTGGTCAATGAATATGCTATGGATTCTTGCCAGGACCAGGAGCTCAAGCTCCCACATGACATATCCGCATTTAAATCTCCGAAAGAATCTACAACTTGTCAGGATGAGTTTGTTGTAGGATCAGGTAATTCTTCAGATCACTTGTTTAGATTAATGTGAGACAAAGGCTGTTTCATTCCATAGAACTCACTCGATTTCACAAATAAGTACATTTGGACACTGACCACTAGTTTCTTCTGTACTATACATATAAATCCAAGGAAATTATAATAATCCGGAAATGTTTTTTTGAGATAATCTATGCATACGATATTTGAGTAAAAAAAGTTCTGGTAAAGTAGGTCAGAATTGTACGTCTTTCCTTTCACCACAAACTTATTTATTCTTGGCATGAGAATTCCGTTGCCTATTGTATTTCCTGACTCCAATTTTTACACCAGGGATTGGTCCAAATTTTGGAAGCAACATTGCTAGCGATGCCCCTGGTACTGCGAAGCAAGGATATAACCTGAGCTCCTCTGAAACTGCCTCGCTCAGGAACAGGGAGAACACACCTGCTTGTAAAATCGATGCTCCTGAGCTTAGCAGTGATCACTTGTTCCCCATGGATTCGTCAGCACGGGCGGTGCAGAGCCTCAGTGGTAGACTGAGGGAGGCAGGACTTGCTGTGGGCAATTCTGATAATAAACTACGTATGGAGCAGGTCCAGCAGGATGATGTACAAGTACTAGAAGGTAAGGAACTAATGATCTGTTGTATATCCTACTCTTGTAAAGATCTAAGTTGCCGGTGGTCCTTTTGTGGCTGTCCATTCACCTCTAAAGTTACCAAGAGTTACAATAGTTGCCATCCTTTCTATGGAAAACATATTGGTTGATTCAGTTGATGTACATTTTGAAATACTACTTGTTTCTCATATTCACAAACTCAGCACTATGGTGCCAAGGCGTGTAAACAGTTAATAACTAGTACGGAGTCTATAACAAAAAATTACGTCTGTAGCAACGAATGACCATTTATGTGAGGAAAATGAGTTAACTCGTAATCTCTGAAGGATGAGTTAATCAGTTGCACCATTCAGTTATATGTTGTTTGAGAGGAATGTATAAATATTTGTCAGGTACCCTAGAGAACACAGCACAAGGTTCAGCTACAGTAGAGTCAAATCATCAATGCGGATTATCTGAAGAAGCAGAACCACACTCATTAAAGAAGATATGCTCATCAAGTGTTGAACAATCAAAATTTGTTCCGCGGTCCTTGCTCCCGCAGGATGATGTACACAAACAAGATGGTAAGAATCTTTTATATAATCTCCAAAGGATGAGTGTTTTGGTTCTACCATTGAGTTATATATAACAATGTGAGGTGAATCTATTAATATTTGTCAGGTACCCAAGAGAACGCAGCACCAGGTTCAGTTCCACCGGAGTGTAAACAAAAATGTGGAGTACCTGATGAAGAAGACCAACATCCTTTGAATAATGAGAGATGCTCAACAAGTGTTGAACAATCACCTTTTGGTCTGCCGCTCCTTTTCTCACAGGAAAGAATAGAAGAACCCTCTGAAATAATGAGAGATATTCAACAAGATGGTAAGGATCTTTTATATAATCTCCAAAAGATGAGCGTTTTGGTTCTACCATTGAGTTATATATAACAATGTGAGATGAATCTATTAATATTTGTCAGGTACCCAAGAGAACGCAGCACCAGGTTCAGTTACACCAGAGTGTAAACAAAAATGTGGAGTACCTGAAGAAGACCAACATCCTTTGAATAATGAGAGATGCTCAACAAGTGTTGAACAATCACCGTTTTGTCTGCCGCTCCTTTTCTCGCAGGAAAGAATAGAAGAACCCTCTGAAAATGTTGCCCTTGCCATTCATGCTAAAAATGTAGTCGATGAGTCAAAAGACATCCATGTAGGATACAAAGTTGAAAAAGCACCTGTGCCAGAATCTGTTTCAGACCATGATAGCAGTGTTGATTTTAGTACAGTTTATAGAAGTGACGATTGTGAATATACTTGTGATCAAGGTAATGAATATGAAGGTATACAATAACATATTATTTTCATTCTTTCATTGATTTCTTTCAATTTCCTGGAAATATAATACTCCCTCTGTACCAAAACATAAGATGTTTTAGAGATTTCAGTAGACTGCGCACAGATTGAAATTGGTGAATCTACACAATAATACGTGTCTAGGTACATCCGTATCAGAAAAATGCTACTCCCTCCGTATCTTAATATAAGACGTTTTGGTAGTTCAAATTGAACTACCAAAACATCTTATATTTAGTTACAGAGGAAGTATTTCGCAGGAAAGAATATCTAAAACATCTTATATTTTGGTACGGAGGGAGTATAATATAGCATTGTGAGATATTCTGTCATTGAATTGTATCTACATGAAGTGAATGGTACTTTATTCTTTCAGGACTAACAAAGTCTATTCATGAACAAGAACAGATGGCATGTCAGCCAAACTTGTTGGAGGCTGCAAATTGCATGGAGGAGTAAGTGCAATCTTTCTTTGAATCACTAGAAGCACTTGAGATAATTCCTTTTGTTTTGTCTTATTAACATAGAAATAACATATTTATGTTTTCCAGCTTTACTAATAAGCCCGACAAGGAAAATAATAAGCCCGTTCACTCTACAGACATTAGTTCTTCCTGTGAAAAGATAGATGCAAACAGACCTGGTAAGCACTTCACTGATTATGTTAATTTGGAAAGGAACTACTCATATCTTGGAGATTAGCAGTCTCTGTCTAAAACAACTCACATTCTCCTGATTGGATTTTTTTTTCACATACTGCAGTTAAGCATGCTTCTCTGCTTGGTGATGGTCTATTGAGCAGCTCACTGATTGCTTCTACAGATGACACTGATGTGCATCCGAGTTCTTATCCTTACCAGTTCGAATCAACTGATATTTTGGATGAATTGAAAGGGTGTTCCAGTACTGAAGCACTACAGCAAGGTCTCAAAGAGCAATGCCAGGCGCCAAAGGAAAGCCAAGTTACTTATCGAGCCTACCCAAGTGAGATGATTGAAGCTAGCACTGCCAAAGACTTTGAAAGTGAAGTGCAACCTCTCCCTGCTGAAGAAACATCAGATATGCTATTAGAGTATTTGTCCTTAGGGGAATCCAGTAAAGTATCTGATATGCTTGGTGATTTTGTGCTTCCAAGCGCTGAAAATGTAGATGAGCAACTAATAGAGCCGCTGCTAGCTGCCGAAACATCGGATTTGCTAGATGAGCAGGCTAACCCCAAGCTGGAGGTGGGTGAATCTGAAAAATGCAACTATAGTAGTGAAGACACAAGTGGCAAAATTGGTACTGGATATGTGAAGAACACTATAGTCCAATTGCACGAAGACTTGCATATGGATCCTATCCAGGGAAAGGAGCTCCCAAATGAACTGCCTGCACCTAAATCTCCTGAACAATCCACAGCTGGCCAGGATGCAGAAACATCAGCTTTCCCGGATGACCAGCCTAACCTTGAATCTGAGAAATGCAACTTCAGTAGTGAAGACACAGGTGGAAAAAATGGTACTGGATATGTGAAGAACACTCTATTCCAATATCCTATCCAGGGAAAGGAGCTCCTAGATGACCTGCCTGCACCTAAATCTCCTGAACAGTCCACAGCTGGCCAGGATGAAGAAGCATCGGATTTGCTGGTTGACCAGCCTAACCCTGAATCTGAGAAATGCAACTTTAGTAGTGACAACACAGGTGGCAAAAATGGTACTGGATATGTGAAGAACACTCTATTCCAATATCCTATCCAGGAAAAGGAGCTCCCAGATGACCTGCCTGCACCTAAATCTCCTGAACAATCCGCAGCTGTTCAGGATGCAAAAACATTGGCTTTGCCGGATGAGCAGCCTAAACCTCAGCTAAAGGGTGGTGAATTGAAGGAACACAACATAAGTAGTGAAGACACAAGTGGCGATGAATTGCATGAAGACTCACATATGGGTCCTAACCCAGGAAAAGAGCTCCCAGATAACCTGCCTGCTCCTAAATCTCCTGAACAATCCACAGCTGGCCAGGATGCAGAAACATTGGCTTCGCCTGATGAGCTGCCTAGCCCTGAGCTGGATTCGAGTGAATTTGAGGAGCGGAACTTAAGTAGTGAAGACACAAGTAGCATAGTTGGTACTGGATATGGGGAGACCAATCTATTCCAAATTCATGAAGACTCTAACCAGGGAAAGGAGCTCCCAGATAACGTACCTGCACCTAAATCTCCTGGAGAATCCGCAAGTGGTCAGGATGCAGAAACATCAGCTTGGTCGGATGAGCAGCTTAATCCCAAGCTTGAGGTGGGTGAATTTGGGGAACACAGCTTTAGTAGCGAAGACACAAGTGGTCAGGATGCAGAAACATCAGCTTGGTCGGGTGAGCAGGTTAATCCCAAGCTGGATGCGGGTGAATTTGTGGAACGCAACTTTAGTAGCGAAGACATGCATGAATACTCTCTTATGGATCCTATCCTGGGAAAGGAGCTCCCAGATTACCTACCTGCAGATAAATCCCCTAAACAATCCACTATTGGTTATGGTGAGAATGCTTCAGGAGGTTAGTATTTCTGATGCTTTGAGATTTTTTTAGCATGGACCATGTTTATACGTTATTAAGTTGAATGACACTACTCACAACTGCAGAAACATCTCCATTGCCAGATGATGAGAAGTTTGACCCCGAGCTCGAGGTTGAATTCAGTGATGAGCATAATGATGATCAAACCACTGCAGCCATGCTTTCAAGTGGCATGACCAAACCCACACTGGTTGAAGGATCTGTAAGTGGTATGACACTGCTGTCAGCTGCAGGAACACCAGCATCGACAGAGGAGCAGCCTAACTCTAAGCCGGAGGGCTATGAAGAACACAGCCGTTGCTTTGATGCGGACAATAGCTACATTTCTGATACTGGATTAATGGAGAACGACAATTTGCTTGGCTTGCCCGAAGACTTCTTTGGACATGAGCTTCCAGTTGGCACGCCTGCAACTAAATCTTCTGGAGAATCAGTAGTTTTTCGAGACAACAGTGTTCCTGGATCAGTAGGTCAGCATAATTCATGAACTGTTACTGTTTATTTTTTATGTTAATGTTTAGATCCTTAGCCTGATATTTTCCTTTATGTACTATGTCTGTTGCTCTTTAACACCAGGAACCTGTCAAACCAGTAGGCGGCGGCGTATAGAGGAGATTAGCACAAAGCTGCTGAGCTTCAAAATTTCGAGTGCGGTCAAAGGCAGCTACATTGCTGTGGAGTCTGCTAAAACGAAGCAAGGGGACAACCCGAGGCCGATTTCTTTGCTTAGGGACATGGAGAACGTCCCTGCAGCCAACCCAGATCATCCTGCAGAGCTTAACACAGACTTGTTAGATGTGAAGGACTCGCCATGGCAAGGGACCTCTGATGGATTGTAGATCGTTAAGCTGGTGTTTGGGTCCATTGTTCAACCTTTTGTTGAAGGAAGAGATTATGTCTGCCAGGAAACACACTCAGTTATATATATGTTCCCACAGCGTCTGGCTGTGCTATCCACTAACGTAGTGGCTATATTGAGCTTGTCTTGTAGTTTAGTGTGACCGTGATAGTAGGTAGAGTTGTCTAAAATATTAACCTCGGTGTTCCTTGTTAGGTTTGTCTTGTGAAGTGTGAACCTGGCATCATTAACAAAATATGTCTCTACTTTCTGCTGTTAATATTCCTGAGTTTGACTTTACCAAATAATATCTCTGCATTGTGCTGTCTGTTGCTGCACCTCTTGCATGAAGTGTGTTGTATGTTCAGGACTTTCCTTCTGTATGAAGTGGGTTCCGTGTTTTGCCTGTCTTCCAGGGTATCTATCCTGGTATGCCATATTCTCATTCAGCTCAGCTGCAAAGTACAGCGGTGATTACGTATCCTGGGAAGTCAATTTTTGTAAAGCTGATATTACAGGATAAGTAATGGAAGTCCTAAGAACCTGATGTGCACAGTTCGGGGGTACCCCAATCACCCGTGACGATGATCTGGAAGAAGCATTGTAAAAGCATTGTTTGGTGCGTTTGACATCGCAGTGAATGACTGTATGATCAAGACATGTTGGGTTGTCAATGTTGAGCGCAGCTGAAGGTTCTCCTTCCAGATTCCAGCAGCAAGCCTTTGGCCTCAACATGAAACAACTGGCGTTACAGGGGACGTCGAGCTGCTGCCCTGCTGCGTGACAGCGAAGGATGCCAGTGCAGACCCCACTTATGTCGAAGAAGCCGGCAGCCTATTTCTCTCCAGGCGCACCATCGTTTTTACGGAAGTCTTTCAACCATAGAGAATGTTCTGGGACCAAGACGATGGGTGAAAAACAAGGCAAGAAAGTTGAGCTTCGGACTTAACTCTGGTATCTGGGGCGTTGGAACGAATCGATAGTCAAAAGCTACGGATCCTGATAACTCCGGTACTATAATACTAACCTGAAGTAATTTGTTGTTGAGCTTTCGTAGCTCAGTTGGTTAGAGCACCCGTTTAGTAAGCGGGAGGTCTTGAGTTCAACTCTCAACGAAAGCATTTTAAAAGTTCATATTTTCCATGCTTTTTTTTCTTATTAGTAAACTCAGAATTCAACTCTCAACGAAAGCATTTTAAAGTTCATATTTTCCCTGTTATTGGTAAACTCAGAAGGAAGCCGGACATTCTTCAACATACTCGTTGCCTTTCACTCGACAAAATGGACAAAACGGGCATTCAACATGATATATTGTCAATTCAAAATTTTAAAGTTTCATATTTTCCATGTTATTTTTTTAACTATTAGTAAACTTAGGAGGAAGCCGGACATTCTTCAACATACAATCGTTGCCTTTCACTCGACAAAACGGGCGTTCATCCCCGAAGTTTACATGTATAAGGTTCGACGATGATATATTGGAGATTTAAGAGCATCTCCACTAGGAGCGCCCAAATGGCCGTCCGTACGGCGCAGTGCTGTCGTTCCCCACTCACGGCGCCCAATTTTATTTCAAATTCGATATTTAAAGACGAAAGTAGCTAAGTTTTAGATAAATTTCATTCAAACTATATTAAATTCGTGCAAAGATGTACATAATTTAGAAATATAAACTAAACCCTAATTAGTAGGGTGCACGTCGACAATGGTAGTAGCCCGCCAGCGCGGCGTCCAGGGGAGCCTGGCGGCAGCCGGAGCAGAGGCAGTAGATGTAGCCGGTGGTGGTGGAGGACGAGGGTGTCGTCCGCTCGGTGGCGGCAATGTTTGCTGCAACGACGAGCTGCATGTGACCTGGGTCCCACTCCGGCGTCGGTGGCCAGTCCTCGGAGCCGTCATCATCACCATTGACCTCCTCCGCCTCTTGTTGAGGTTGCGGCAGAGGAGGCTGCACGCGGCCTTCTTCTCATTCGCTCCAGGCCTCGTAGCGTACCCTCTTCGTGCCGGCGGCGAAATCCTCATCGGAGGTGTCGGTGAGGACGTCGTCGTTGGAGTTGAACAAGCTTGCGGGCGAAGAATGAGCACAGGCGGTATTTGTGCTCCCAGTCGACCTGCTCATCCGGGGTTGTCGATCAGCTCAAGTGGCAGGTTCTGCTGGCTCCTCTCGATGAATTCGAGGCGCTCCTGACCTATTAGCCGAGGAGCGACCAACACGTGTGCCGGGTCACCGCCCATTCCTCGGGGAGGCGGCAGTGCGCCGACACCGGCGTGTTAGTGCGGACGAGCTCCCGTACCTCGGCTTCCGTGAGCACCGGTGGTGGAGAAGGCGGAGCGGATGAGCCCGCCTCATGGTCATTCGACGCCGACCGTCTATCACGGGGACGGGCATCATGCAACGTAATGAGGATCACACGATCACTGCGGCATGCTCTGCGGTCATGCGCCGCCGCCCGGAGACGGGCAAGTTCCTCGGCCGTCAAGGGAACTCCGTGGTTGGGGGGAGACGACATGGCTAGGTGGTGGTGAAAGAGTGGTGTTGTGGTGAAGACGGCGAAGGGAACCCGCCCTATATAGCGTCCGGGGGAGGAGAACATATGAGCACGTCTTAACTCCGGCCAGCCAACGGCCCGCCTACCATGCCATTACGGCGACGCATCAAAAAGCGCGCTCGCCTGCATTGACGCCGTCGTGGCACAGCTGCTTCGTTTCCCGCAGAGAGGTGCAGCGAAGCGGCGCTATGCCCGGCTAGAAAACCGAGACGCCGCCCATCATTAATTAAGCTGACCGACCTTGACGTCTCAATGATAGGCGTGGAGCGCGCGTCGCGCTTCTTTCCATCCGACGCAGCCCATCGACCGCCCAAGTGGACGGTGTGGGCTGGGCGTGCCGGACAAAAAATTGAGCCGCCGCGAATGGGAGCGAAAACGTGTCACGCACGCCCCCAAAGGCTTTTGGTCGGCCGTTTGGATGCTCTGAGTGGAGATGCTCTTGCATAGTATTTTTACAAATTTAGCACCATTTCTAGAAATGTTGTCGTCTCTTTGCGAGGACGCTGGATGATGAGGTCCATCCGTCCGTGGAAGGCTGCGGCAGATCAGCTGGTTCATTTCTTCGAAAATTCTGGTTCTCTTCATCATGAATTTGCTTAATGAATGAAGTGAAGATGCGCAAAAGCAACACTACTAATAATGCGGCTTGGCAAAGAGGGGGTTGCATGTCAGATCTTAACAGGTTTCGAAGTTCAAATAATCTTAACTGAGAGTTCTGCTTGGCAATACAGGCAAATGCAATAACAGTACCTGCTTGATCTCGATTCCGACACATCACTGCACCGATTAAAAATGACATGATCAGGTTATCAAAACTACTACATCGCTACACTTTTCTGGAACTCATAATCAAAATTGGGATACAGATTTTTGCAACCTTGATCTCTCAATCAGAATCAAAGGATATCAGGTTATCAAAACTACTACATCGCCACAGGATATCGTTACGATTTTATACATTGCTATAGATAACATCTGATCCAATGGGTCATCTCTTTCTGGTGGAGAAAAATCGGTTAGGGGCTCTCGTGCCCATCACCTAGCTTGGCGAGATCCTTCCTGCAAAAGCTTACTGAAGCTTTGGTGCTTTGAGTAGATATACACTCCTCACCAAACCTTTACCCACGTCTCCAACCTCCTTGAGTATAGATGTTGGGTCCGGCATGGCTTCATCGGCCTTATCTCTACCACGCTTCTGCGATACACAAAAATCAAATCAACTTAAATACCTGTGATATGCAACAAACTAAAAGGCTCCACGTGATAAAACTACTACCAGCAACCAGATACGGATTGCACAGCCTAATCCTACGTACTCCCTCCGTTTTTTAATATAAGATGTTTTAGCTATTACACATGTTGTCTAGATACACACCCAAATGAGTGAATATGAACACTAAAACATGTCTAGATACAAGTTTGGACATGTGAATGTGGAAAAATGCTAAAACGTCTTATATTAAAAAGCAGAGGTAGTAGTACTTGAGCAGTTGGGATATTCCATTTTGGGAAGATCAAATGGAAGAAATGGTCGTTCACAACACAAGCTGTCAGTTACAAAACTACCTTTGAGTTCTCCCATGTAAGACAAATTGCGTCTCCTCCAATCGAATCATGCCACAGTTTGAAGGTTGCAGGGAATGCACACTGTACATAAATAGTGTTACTATTCTGTATTGATATCATTACGCAATAAAAAAATTCAAAAGATTTAATTTTACCTTCAAGTCTCGCAGAAAGTACGAGGTAGGGTCAAAATTTACCAAGAGTTTATCTCTTGAGCTTCCCACAACACTTGTACTGATTGACATATAAGGGTGGAAATCATTACTTGGATTGCCATTGATTACCAACCTACCTGTAAGAGTGTTAAAGAAGTTATTTACATTAGAATACATAAAAGGAGTTACATTTTATCTTGGCCTTTGGTTAGCAACAAATACTGACACGTGAACTAACCATTAGGAGTTTCAGCAGGAAAAAGAACATGGTGAGGACGACAAAGCTTCTCTTGATGGAGGAGTATAACAGCATCATAATTGCTTAAAGGTGTTTGGAAGAGGCACTGTAGTAAATGAAGCAAGTGATAAAATCAAAACCACATGAGACAGTGAACCAATCAAATGATGACAGTAAAACCTTACCTCCCATGTATATTGGCCTGATTGACCACTACTGATGAGATTTGTTAACAGCTCAGCACTGCTTTTGGCGTATGAAGCCATCCGTTTAAGAACCTGTGGTTATAAATTAAACATGAGGTGACCAAATAAAATGACTTATTTGGTTCCAAAAGTAAAACTCTATAACCGACTAGCAATTAGCATAGATGCTTCCCCGGCAGATGCTTTATATGGCATTTAAACGGATTATGGCAATTATAGTCACCGCCAATCTGGCAATAGTTGGTAATCATACACAGCTTATCGTGGAGAAATGCCATACAAAATGTGGTGGAAAGTATTGTGATTTAGATGTCGTGAGAAACATCACTACAACATTGAGATGTCGTCCATGTACAAGAACTAAAAATATAGTGCATTATTTTGACATTTTCCTTCCCTAGCTTTATCAATGATGTCAACTTGAACCCAACGATGGTAATTAGGCACTATTGCATTGGAATTATTGAATTTGAATGGATTGAATACATCAAGATGAAGAAATTAACGTAATGCCAGAAACCTCAGTGTGTATGGTACTATAAAATGGTACAAAGAACCTGAGATGCAAGTAATGGTTGACTAAGGATCCAGTAAGTTCAGCATTGATTCCTTTGGACGTGTCAGTTTTTTCACCGTACAAAAAGATAAACACCTACCGACTTGCTTGGTGAATGTTTTGTCCAAGCTTCAGATGATTTATCATACGATGTAGCCAGAAACATTGCAGGCTCTATATCATGAGGATTTTGCTCATAAGATCTTCTGCTCAGCATAAACTTTTCCTGTAGTTGTATCCAGAAATATGTTATCAGCTTGACAGCTAATTCAGAAGTCAAAAAAGAAAAGAGAGAATCAGAGAGCTAACATTGATTTCTTTCTCGTCCTTCAGGTTGAAGTCATTATTTATGTCCACAATCATGGGTGAAAAGGTCCAGTCAAAACTGGACAGCAATCGCAGGAACCTGTCATTTTTTAACTAGTAAGAGGACATTTCCAGCTTTCGTGGGCTCGTGAGACCAGTAAAAAAAATGAACCGACTAGTTGCTGGCCTGATATAATCTTGTCATACTGTAAACTGCACACATATGTTGTGTGCAGGCTAGTGTGAACACACACATAGGTTGTGTGCTGTTTGGCGGGCACATGAGTTGTGTCCTAGGTGGATAGGCATGCTGCAATATGTTTGCAGCTGTGAGGAGTTTTGCCAGTAGGTGCTAGTATGTTCTAGACTACTCTACTATTTGGTAAATCTTAGGCTAGGCAGTAGAAAGGAGTAGAAGGCTCTAGAATACTGTAGTTCTTAGCCAATAAGATAGGTAGCAGTAGAAGGCTCTAGAATACAGTAGCACCAACCATGAACCCTCTATATAAGGAGAGGCACCCTATGGGTGAAAGAAGTAGCAAGCCAAGGTCCTAGCATAGGTTGCTGAGGGCAAGCATAGGTTGCTAAGGTTTGCCCGTTGCTGTGGTGAAGCTTAGGCATAGGTTGCCAAGCTTGTAGGCATTCGTTGCCTGTGTAGTGTAGCATTCGTTGCTACAAAAGCTAATAGAAAAGAAAGGCATTTGTTGCCTGAAAACTAGTGTGTGAACCTCCTAACACTAGTGAAATAGGTGGAAAGGGAGTGATACCCAAGCTTTTTTCGAGGTAGCTAATAACTCAATGGGCTTATAAGGCTGGTAAATTTAGTCGAAGAGCCTATCATAGTAAAGGTTCTCCTATCCGGGCAGTTACAACTTAATAACTTACAAGCCTTAACCAGTAATAGGCCATTCTACCAACACAGATCTTAATGCCTGATGCTGGACCACATTTCTATCAAGAAATTTAACAGTCTTTATCAAATCATTGGTATCACTCCTCAATATACTCTAAATCTTGCTGTCTTAGCTGTAGAACAACGACATTTATTGAAATGGATATATCAGGACATAAATTCTTGGGGTTTTATTATATTCTTAACAATTATGTTCACTTCCAGATACAGAAGCTAAAGTTCTGGCGTTCCAAGAAAGAAAGAAAGACATGGCTAATATTAACCAGTAGCTCAGCTGTCTGCTCTCATGACACGAAAGTATAAAATATAGGACTAGTAATATTAACAGTAAATATGAGGCTGTATGAAAGGTTTCAGAGTTATACCTAAGAAACCCAGCAACCCGTGAAGATGGGGCATGGAATGGAAATGGCTTTAAAAATAGGTAGGCAACCACCAATTCAACTGCCTCCTCTGAGATAAATGAAGAGAATAGATGTGCGGAAATCCATCTTTTTGCTAGCCTTTGAAACAGAAAGAGCATACGTAAGTGTATGATTTAGATTTTAGGTATGCTGTGTTAACTAACACCCTTCGAAACCTTAATGATTACCTGACTACCGGCCCATAGACTTGGTAAAGACCGTGCAGACCGTTGATCATGCTTGAGTGCTGGCTCCGCAGAAAGAGCTCCTTATCTTCTGATGGATCACTTTGTGTATTACCATTTGCAGCTGAGAGATGAAGAAACAAAATTATGGAACTGCATGATCTTTCTACATAAGCCAGTTAGAAAAAGAAAAAAGAAAAATATATATTTGCGTGCATAATGAAAAACTAACCTTGCTTTTGTAACACCAAACCTCTTTCATGAAAGATCTTCAGCAAAAACGAATATCCAGATGTAAGAACATTGACCTCATCTTCACTGGCTGTTACGAACATTCCTCGACCCTCCAGACTGAAACACCAGATCGAGTCAATGAAGGTATTGAACATAAGAAAAATATAGTACATAAATGATGTCACATACCTTTCACCAATTCTTAAAAGAAATGCAGCTTTTGTCTTCTCCATGGCTAAGGGATCCAAGGGCCAGTTACCAGACCCCTCTAACTGTTATTGAAATGGAGGGTAAAAGGAAAGAGATTTGTGAAAAACAAATGCGAAAATGAAGAATGGCTAACAAACAGATACAGAGCAGGATATAGTATTCTAGCTCCATAAAGAAAATAAAATAGTAGCATTTCTCCATTGTGATATACTCCCTTGCACTAAGATATACCTGAATCATGACTTCCAAAGATCGAACACAAGTTGCTGCAAACTTCGGCAGCCTCTGAGAACTCTTTTCATATGCCAATGGATGAGGTTCAGGAGGATACACAGACGTGTGCCTAAAAGCTGGCATAAGAAAACTTTTGTGAAATAGCGAAAACAATGAACATGATATGTAAAGAATAAACCATATTTTGTCAGACCTGAGTCTAGAGGTTGCACAGTGGATATTTTAAGAGGAACGTCATCCAACAGACGCAACCGCTTAGATAATTTATCAAAGGCTTCAAGCAAAGCTCCAGAAGATGACACTGGATCTGCATAATTCCAATCAACCATTAATTAAACCCAAAACCAAGGACATGTAAAGCACGAGATATAAATTTTAAACTTTACCTTTGCCACCAACCAAGAGGCAAAAGTCAAGCTGATCAACAACATGAATCAAATCTTCCTTCCGCAACATTAAATGCTTCGTAAGCACATAATCAGCGATTCTTTTGATGATTGTGTGCTTCTCCGAAGTTTCACATTCCCACACTGCAGTTTAAAAGTAGTATCTATTAGTATCAGCATTTATTCGAGTGGTGTATGCTCTTCACAGGCAATGACAACAAAAAGAGCAACATTTACCTGTGCTTTCAGCAATAGCCCCATCTTTAAATCTCCTAAGTTCAGCTTTCTCTCCCCAAAATTTCCTAAATTTAATAGCCTTGGGATTTATGAGCACAATGACATGTGTGTTAGATCACAGTTATTGAAGATCATTACTATGCAATCAATAGAAGGGAATCACCTCATCACGATTCTCAGGATTTGGACCAATATCAACAAGACGATAACTCTTCTCTAACAAGCTAAGCATTACGCCGACGATCAGTGGGCTGCTCCCAAACTCTGAGAAACCCTATAAAGCTGTGCTTGTCACTAGATTGAAATGCAAAAGTAAGTGGTCAGTTGTAGTATAAAGATGTGACATACATCCTTTATATTCCATTCAGAAGGTGTGCTTCTCCACAGGACGCGGATCATCTTTATTCTATCTGTAAGTCCTTGTTGCAGCAAGGACTGAACATCTTTTTCAAGTACTCGCCAAGATTCATCATCCAAGCAGAAGCTTAATGCAGTAACTTTAGAGTTCCCCTTCAAGTTTATCCTGACAGTGACAACAAGAACTTAATAAGCTTTTTAGCTTCAGTCCTTATTTATGATTGGATAACAAACTGAATTTACAATTTGCAAGTTCATGCAAAAAAGCAAGCACTCTTAGAATAACGGTAGTTAATGGAAATTAGCTAAATACGGAAACTAAACTAAACATGTGCAGTGGAAAATGGCATCTAAGTTGAGGCTAGCACGTAAATGAACTGGGGCCAAATTGTCATCTTCCAACTTGTTTGAACTGTGTACATTTTTGGAATATATAAAAAAATTATCAGTTCAGTCACTGTCTTCCGAAATTAATCCATCGACCGACCATTCATTTACTCAAACATACGCTTGTACAAATATATTGTCTCAGACTCCCAAGTGCAGCATGTACTGCACTGGTATTTCAGATGGAGACTACAATAAGAGAGCATAACGCAAAATCACAAAATGCACGGAGTGACATATCATACTTGCTTAACTGAACATACCTTAGGCATGAATCAAACTTAGCTGCAAAGTCAACCTTGGTCATAAAAAGCTCTTCGAATCCACCATCTCTGCACTTATCAAGGCAATTAAGTGTGCAAGATGCCTCAGCTTGAAGCTGAAGAAAAATTATTTGCGTTAAGGCGGAGACTATAGCAGTTAAAGAAAAGGAAATTAGCAAGCTTGATAACAATTGTTATCATAGTTGCCAAGATTGTGTGCGTGTGTACATAGAACAAAACAAAGTTAAGTGGGAAAGGAACTGGTGTTCATAGAGTACTTTCATAGTCAAACTTACCTCCAAAAAAGCCGACTTTGTAATCCGAAATGCCACATTGACATGGCCAGATACATCACATATGACAACATCAAATGTTTTCACGAGATGAGCAATGTACTGAAACGATAAGGACATCATAAGAATGAGAAAGATTGCTGACAAAATTCAATATCACGCCACTGCAGGCAAAAAAATAATACAGAATTACACGTCATACACAGTGGTCTATATTTACAGGCAGATGGATTACTAGCCTACTAGGTATCCTCATTACTGAATTATTACAGGCAGAGGTGTGACTGACACCAATGGTGTAGTTAGTATAACCAGCTGAGCATTACCTAAGTATGCTATGCGATATCAACTGTTTCACACCATATTCAAACTAAGGCAAAATTACTTATTTGGAGAAATTATGATTTCTTCAAGGAACATATAATTCCTGTTATTCGACAGGAAACTATCCACACTAATGCAATCATTTTGGGGTTGAACTAAATAATATGCAGCAGGTTGACAGACCTCTTTGGTGATCGTACGCTTCTTCATTGGCTGAATCACCAACCCCCTCGGCCACATTTTCGAAGTTGCTACAAGTAAACATATTATGATATAGCAAACAATGGTAAATGTACACGGAATATCAGCTTTCTGTTGCTTGGAATGTACCAAAAAAATTGATTGCGACGCGGAAAATTTGTCTTGTGGTCATGGATCTATTAATTATGCTTCCTCCAGAGTCCATTGTAAGAAACACAAGGATGGTAGATATTAAGTAACCATTGAGGCAATCATGTGCGTATATTGAAGTTCTCTGACGTGCCCATACCTGCATTTCAAACAAAATATTAGACTGCCATCCAGGGTAAAACCAATAAGTAGACCTCTGCTGCACTGTAAATACAGAAGTATTATAGTTGTTGACGGGGCTACTCTGTTCATTTCAAGAAATGAGACTTAACAACTAAGAACTGAAACAACAGAAACCCACTCTCAACATGAACAAAACTAATACTTATTTTTTATAAGACCTATAACTGAAGATAAACCTCGTACTTTTAGTAAAACCAATGCCTCTTGCAATGCTTTCCAATCTGCAAAGGTGCAGCTGATAGATTCTGCATTTTCCTCCAGAAACATATCCTCCAATATGCTGTTATTGTACTTAGGTGTCGGTTGGTTTATGCCATCTGCAATGCAAATCTGATATGTCAGCCTTAAAAAGAATATTCCTACACAAAAAGCCAAATGTATGTGTTTGAGTGATTCTAAAGTAGGCATGTTACCTTTTGTATATGCACGGACATTGTTTCTTGTTGACAAATTAAGCTTTGAAACATCGAAAAAAGAGCTCGCGGACGGGATTATCCTGACATAGAACCCAGGAAGTTCTGCAATTTCTGTCTCTGCCAATGGAAGTGTTGAAAAATGAGAAGAGAGGTCAAACAGTCAAGTGTGTGACTACTAACTTGGAATGCAAACTGAGATGAAACAACGAAGTACGTAATATGTTAGGATGACAACCTGGATATACATGGAGGACAGGCTTTCGTGCCTCATCTTGGAAGGTAGACCATGAAACCTTGCGGATCAAAGGAGATGATTTCAAACTCTTCTCAATGACGCAGAGGTAAAGACACCTCTTCGCATGGTACCGGTGATTCAGGAAATCTTTCTCATGAAAGCACTCCTATATAAACAGCAGAAATAAATCAGTACTGCATGAAACGTGCATGGTAATCTAAAACCTCTATAGAAGCTTTGAATATAATTAATTTGGAAAGGTACCGACTACTCCCTCCGTTCCACAATATAAGATGTTGTAGGTGTTATCCATGTTGTCTAGATTCACATTAAAGTGAGTGTACATGTGTCTAGATACAAGTTTGGACATGTGCATGTGGAAAAAGGCTAAAACATCTTATATTGTGGAACGGAGGGAGTAGATTCCAATTCTTGCAACATCCAAAAGGATATCAAGTGAAGTAATATTTGTCATGGATGACATCTTGTTCCATTAGATTGACTAAAGGACCCGACTTCATGTGAGTAGACCCTTTTGTACTTGTAATTATGTCAACCAACAAGAGTCTTTGCCGAATGTATTATTCGAACAACATTGCCAGGCCGGACAGACCAATCCAACGAACTGACTTTGCTAGCTTATCGACGCTGGTAGTAGAAGGAAGCGGAGATGGAGGCAGCTAGGCATCAGTTTGAGTTCGAGATCGAGACTCCCAACTAGATCTGTACGGCTTCCGTTGTCTCCTTTTCGATGCTGGGCCTTCACTGAACTCATCTGAATCACCGCTCATCCATTCAGCCCGCCCGCCCAGACGCGGCGCCCTTTCGCGAAAAAAAAGTATACCATCCCACCCGGCCTAACCCGGGGGGGTGAAGGTTCCTCTCGGAGACTCAATTTTTCTCGCATTTTCGTTTTTTCACTTAAACTCAAGGCCTCATACGGCTCCTCTAGGGATGGGGGTAGGCGGAGCTACGACCGGTGCTAACCAGGCTATAGCACCGGCCCTGTTCAGTGGCGGAGCTCACAGTTTGTGATGTCGCTTGACATCACAGGTTCCCCAAATGCCCCTTTAATTTTTCAAAATTTATTAATCAGCCCCTAGAAGTATAAAGCAGCATAGTGCATCAACATACTTGTCCTTGAGTCTAGCTACACCACTAGCCCTGTAGCAGCACATTAAGGACAAGCTATTCTCATATGCTGCTATTAGCATGCCAGCCCATAATCGCAAGTCCTGAGCCTGTGAGTACCAAAAGGCCAATTGCAGCACCAAGCGCCTATTGGTGGGAATTGCTACTTGCTGGCCTGTTCTACTCTAATCTCAGATGCAAAACACGGCCGGCCATACGGACACGGCACTCCAGCAAGAACAAATCCTCAAAAGCGCCCTGACACCACTGACGTTCCACGGCCACAAACTCCAGCTGCCCTCTCAGCTCAGGTGCCCCATGTGCAGGTCAGCAGGTGTGTGTAGATTCGCCATCTATCTTGTTCCGTTACCTCTGAGTTTATATGTAACAATCGGATATTCACATGCAATCATAAATTTATAGAACTGAGAGATGTTCAAGAGATGACTTTACAAAAAAAAATCAGTAACACAAAAAAGAGCACACATTGAACTAAATGATATGGATAATAAAGTTGCCGATTTAACAAATCAGAAAATCTCTGTGTTTCTTGGAGGATGAAATTTGATCCTGATACTAGAAATGAACTACTTCCACTATGTTTTATTTTAGCTGAAGTCAAGTAAAATTTCTTGCATGCATAAGTTAGCACTCAACTTGCTCTATTTCTGGCTCCGCCACTGAATATAGCACCCATGAGCTGAAATCGTCTTATTATAGTCTCTAAACTAAACTAACTGAAGCAAAGTTGCAACACACACCTTAGGCAAGCGGACGAGAAGGTCGGCGGCGACTTCAGGCTTGGCGACCGCCCCAGCCGCGTGGCTCCCCGCGAGCCGCACCACCTCCGGCGGCCGGAAGGAAAATGCTAGCTTCTCGTCGGCGAGGCCCAGGTCCCTGACGAACCCCGAGGCGGCTTCCGGCGCCGCCTGCTGCGGCGGCACGCTCTTGATGAGCTCGGCGACGGCGTCCGCGGCCTCCCTGGCGGCGCGCAGGGAGGTGGCGCTCGGCTTCGCTTCCTTTAGGAGCGTTGAGAGCTTGAGGTTGATGGAGTACTCGGAGGAGACCATTGCCGCTTCGGTGGCGGGTCGCCGGCGGCCGGGAGGCGAGGGCGGGCGTTTGGGGGTTTAGGGTTTAGTTACACGTTGGAGCAGTTCGCCATCATTTTCCTCTGTAGTAACACTGCAAAAAGCCCTCTTGAGCCCGGTTCTATTTATGCACAGGCCGGCCCAAACTAAAACAGAATTACACCATTGCTACGGTTCCGCCAGTCCTATATAACGCCCGCAGGCGACGCGGCTAGAACGCCTGCGGGGTGGCTCTGGTAGGCCGGCCCGTTTTTGTTTTCCTTTTCCTTTTTTCTTAGTTTCTTCTTCTGTTTCTTTTATTTATTTTTTGTTTATGAACATTGTTCAGATTTAGAAAAAAGTTTTAGATTTGAAAAATGTTCAGATTATAAAATTATTCAAACATGAAAATTGTTCACATTTCGAAACATGTCTAGATTTTAAAAATTGTTTGGATTTGAAAATGGTTCATAAAAAGGTTTAGATTTAAAAAAAATGTTTGGATTTTATAAATTGTTCAGCTCTAAAAATTGCTGATTTGAATTTTTTTCAATTTGAAAGAGTCTAGAATTTTGCAAATTGTCCAGAATAAAAATTTGCTCAGATTTAGAAATTGTATTAACTTTCAAAAACAAAAAAATAGCATTACCTTTTATATTGGATCACTTTAAAAGCGGCCCATGAAGCATCGCTTCTGGTGAACTACGGTACCCTGCTTATTCTTCGCCCCTTACAGAGAATGGGAACTGGGAGCTTTTGCATGAAGTGTTTCATATATATTTATTAATATAATAAAGCTTTCATAAATATAAAACAATTTAAAATATATCTTTTAGATAGTTGAAAAAATTAAGGTTCAAACTAATTGTTCGTACGGTCCAAACTAATTATTCGCCAGCTAAAAAATGTTTAGACGATTCATGAAAATGTTTTTCACGCCTCAATATGATTGTTCATGGGTCCAAAAAAAATGTTCATGTAATTTAATTAAAAAATGGACATGATTTACTTTTTTCATTTGTTACAATAGTGTATGATTTTAAATAAAAGAAATATGACAATAAATAGAGAAGGAAAACAAAAAATAGAAAACATAAATAGAAAAGAGATACAAAATCCGAAAGAAAAGAAACCAAAAAGTTAAGAAGTTAAGAACTACTAACTCTGTTTCTAAATATAACATGACTCCAAGAATGTGTTATATAGGTACGAGCTAAGAAGTGGGCATGAATATTAGACAGAGTGTAGTTTTCCTCCCCGGGTAGATGCCCCCTACCAGCCACCGTTGGATCTATCGTTGTCACGTAGCTGAACTATGATTACAAAAGCAGATCACTAATTTATAGCAATTATTTAATACATCGACTGTCGTGTTTTAGAAGCTATAGCACCTTGTCTTACATGCTGCCACGAGATTTTCTGTGATAATTAGCATAGCATGCAGCGAAGGTCACGTATCACTGTCACTTTCTCTATCCGCCGTCAACAATAGCCAATTCGTATTTATTTAAAAATTGCCTGTTCGTACATAATGCATGCGCTGATTGGTTCACTTATTCTTATACGGTACAGTAGTGCGTACAAATACAAACGAACCTGACTGTTTGTAAGAGATGGGAAAAGGAAACACTACGAGGCGATCGCGTGACGTACATGTTCTTCCAAGATCGATCGATGCATAATCATTTCCCACGCTCGACGTGTATTTAATTAAGTTTTTTTTAGAGAACATATCGTACGTACTTAATTACCATCTGGACGGCTCGGTAGAAACTACTATTTATGCATGCCATTGCTTCCGTAGCTTTACACTCGCAGTCCTAAACTCGATCAGCCTTCTCAGTTACTACTAGCTTAAGCTGGATATCTACCTAGACAAGGATTAAACATGGCTTCTCCTCTGTCCAGCCCGCTGCTTCTCCTGCTCGTGGCGATCACCGTCGTCCATGCTGCATCGGCCAGCTCCGGGGCGAACCCCACGGCCGGGTTCACCAAGGTGGACCTGACCGCCGGCAACTTCCAGGTGCAGAGCCCGTACAACGTGCCGGAGAGCCAGCGGTTCCGGTACAGCCACGGCGTCCGCCAGTTCTGGGTGCTCGACTCCGACGAGCCCTTCAACACCGCCACGCACACCAACCCCCGCACTGAAGTCAGGCTTCGGGTAAGTAACTCTTAACTTAAATCAATCATCTGAGCTGAGAAGATGATCAAGCAACAAGCAACAACCTGAAAGATCATCGATGACGATGGTCTGCAACTCTGCATTGCATCAGGGCCACGACTACTCGTCGGGAGTGTGGCAGTTCCAGGGCTACGGCTACGTGCCGTCGGGCACATCCGGCGTGTCGGTGATGCAGATCCACACCGAGGAAGGCGCGGAGCACGCGACGGTGCTCATGCTGCACGTCTACGACGGCGTGCTCCGATTCTACGACGGCCAGGCCGTGGAGGGGAACATCTACGACCGCTGGTTCCGGCTCAACGTCGTGCATGATGTCGACGGCGCCACCGTCGCCGTGTACATCGACGGCGAGAAGAGGTTCTCCACCGCCGTGATCCCGAGCCGCTCCTACTACTTCAAGTTCGGCGTGTACATGCAGCATCGCGACTGGTCGCCCTGCATGGAGTCGCGCTGGACCAACGTCACCGTCTACACCAAGGCTTAGGCGCCGTCCAACCCCATTCTTCATGTGTGCACATATAAATATTTCTTTATTACTTGTGCAGTGAGATCGTGTAAATATTTGATATATAATTAATAATTATACTGTAAATGGAGGGTGTACAAAGTATTGAGCTATTGTTTTTTATAAGTTTTAAGTAGTCCAACCTTTTTAACTCATCTCACTCATTTCTTCAAGTTTATATGTTTTTTTTTCCTTTTTTTGGTTGTGTGCATCTTTAATACTCGACTAGTTTTTATACATTATCTTGATGCAGACTCAGTTGTATTTGATATTTTGATATTAATATATTCTCTTTGTCGAAAAATAATTTTTAGATCGAGATTTAAAATATGGGAGCTTTAAAATAAGTTAAAGTTAATGGTTGGATATATCTGTCCTACACTCAAGAAAAACCACCTTCTATCACAGAAATATATGTGATAGAAGGGTATTTTTTTGTCAAATGCCTTTTATCACAAAATGTTGAAGAAATCCAAACCATGCGTGAACAAACGTAGTAGACTGATCTACAACCAAAATCTTTAGAAGATGCACTCACATCTATCACATGTGTTTGGATGTAGCAAAGATGATCCGGAACCAGGGAATCTGGAATTGGGCTCAAATTCCGTCGTTCGGGGTGTCTACGAAATTTTAGCCTGGAAACTTGGACCAATTTCGCACCAAACCCTCCGCAGGTGTCCGCCCGGGCCAAAACTTTCCGAGGGTCAAGCTTGGGAAAGGCACGGAAACACTTCGGTTGTTCCCCTCGCTAGCTCGTTCTCCTTGCTCGCTCGCTCCAGAAAAGGAGCGGCCGCCGACAGAGTCCACCTGGAGCTCGCCCCATCCCACGACGGCGCCGGCGATCTCCGTTCTCCTCTGCCCATCCCTCTTATCCAAGCACCGCTCTCCTCCGTCCCTCCCCAGACTTCTCCGTTCCAGTCTCCCCCCCGTCGCAGGCGCCGTGCCTCCGCCGTCGGTGATCGATATGACTTCAGTGATAGATCTAACTCGGCGCTAGACCCAAACGTCTTACTCGCACTTAACTGCCACATGAATAAGTACGTTAACTATGACAACACGTCTTTTTATTGAAACTCACAATATATTAATCTAACAAGCCGACTCATTAAGAACCTTCCAGCCCCTTAGGTACCCGGTAAGGAAAATAGCGCGTCTAAAACTTGCTGCTTCAGTCACATAATAGTTATATCATTTATGAGTGTGTTCCACAAAAAGCTAGGGGAATCATCGTCCCAGTTACAAGAAATCAGTTACAAGAAATTTTACTAAGACAACACTCTCTAGCTAGCTCATGAGCAGCTTTATTCGCCTCCCTCGAACAATGCATCGACAGCTGCCGACTCAGTCCATAAAGTCCTGCCTTTACAAGCATCAATCGTTTCCAATGAATCAGCTTCAGCAAAAATATTGTTACATCCCAATCTGTTTGCTAGGTTTAGAGTTTCTCTCATGACCTGAGCTTCAGTCATTGAAGCCGATGCAACGTGAGGCAGAAATTTAGTTGTTGCTGCAATAAAGCCACCTTGATAATCTCGTAACACTGCACCGGTTGCCCCTGAATTAAGTTCAACATGAAAAGAGCCATCGACATTGAGCTTTACCTGTCGTGGTTCTGGCCTTACACATCTAACTTCAGCGGCATGTCCATTGGAGTTCGACGCTTTAGCTGAATTAGCAACAATCGAGAAAATCGACATCTTCTCTCCTATCCTATCTAAAAGGAACGATTCGTTCCGTATCCTGCCCAGCGGTCCGCTTCGTCCTTCGTCCAACCCCCGTCACACCTCCCCGCTCCGATTTGTTTGCCCCTGATTTCTCGCCCTCCATCCACAACATCCGCCACAGACGTCTCCTTTCCTTCGTTAATCCAGTCAAGCTGATCACGTCTCGCGAACGAGCGCCTCCGCCGGGCAGCCTCCTCGCCCCGAGCTCCTCCTCAACCCACGCCGGCAAGACGCCGTCTCTGACACGCGGCCTTCCCCGAGCGCCGCCGGCTCCTCTTCTCCTCATCGATGGCCGACGAGGCAAGCTCGGCCGCCTCAGCCTCTTTCTTGTCGACGTGGTCCAGGCCCCGACCTCCACGCCAGCAAGCTCGCTGTTCGGCGTCCTTCCTCTCCCACCGCCTCCTATGTTTCGTAAATCATGATGGGGGCAGGAACAAGGAGAACTGTGCGTGCGCATATGCGCCATGGATCCGGAAGCAATGCTAGCTCGAGCCCACCGCCTCCTCCGCTGAAATCTCGGACTCTTGGCGCCGTCCATATCCTATACTCGTATTCCTTGCATACACCATTTCCTAACAGAGGCAGGCGCCAAGTCAATGCCCCCGCCGCGCCGAACGGGCTGCGCCTCGCCTTGAGAGCGAGATCGTCATGAAAGGTGTTTTCGTGCGCGCGGCAAGGTCAATGTCGCTGCCCGATCCCCTTTTTGTGGTGACAGCCTAACGAATCTGACGGGTTGGGGCCAGACAATAGGAGCAGAGCCGCCATAGATCCGCTCGCCCCTTGCTCTGTGTGGCCTACCCGCACGCCGCCGCCTCCTCCTATGCTCACGCCGACACGAAATACAAGGCATCGTCCTAGGGCGAGGCGACGTTCCGGTGTTGTTCTTTAGTTCCCCGCCGCCGCTAACTAATCACTTGAGGCTGACGCCGGCCTCTGATCAACGGCTACCGCACAGGAGCAAGACTGCTCTTGTCGAGCACGCTGGGAAGTTGACACCGGTCGGTGCCACTTCTGCTTCTCCCTGCTTACCCTCCGCTTCCAAGAGATCATGTCCAAGCCAAGTCCAACGTAAGTACTACTCTTCAGTGTGTGCATCGGTTGTAATCAGATTTGTGATATCTCACATCTCAGTAATGGTGTCTCGGATTTGTGAATCTGGTATTCCGATAACATATCTTGCACCATGTGTGCATTTAGTGTTATTTTGTTGATTTTGCTTGTGTTCAAATCAGTGTACAAATGTTAAGCAGATTATGTAGTTATGTTGAATACTCTCCTACTATGTTATTTCTGTATTCATTAAAAACTTTCAAGGGCAGAGAAATACTGTGCATCCAAATGACAATTTACAATACTGTCGTGGTCTTAATATATTTTTGAAATCTTTACTTCAACTAAAACACTTCCAGATATAATGACATCTTCAATATTGATGTCAATGTCCTTTCTGAGTAACTTGAACAGTATTTTATAACTTCCATGTACAAAGGCAATGTCAGTGGGCAACCGTTTGGATGGACTCCAAGTTTTTGCTTTTCAATTTCAAGGCCATGGTGGCTGAAGCACCGTTCTTTCCCGTGATAATCCATTACACTAAGGATAGTGTAGGCTATTTTAAGTACTGCCTGTACTGTGTATGCGTTGACCGATGGACTGAGTTTTGGAGCGTCGATCTTAATTCGCGTCTGATAAGCATCGATCTCTACACAATCCATTCATTTGCTTATGCAGTGTGTATTTTGGGAATTCTCGGTTGGAATTGTACTGTGTATGCGTTGACCGATGGACTGAATTTTGGAGCGTCGATCTTAATTCGCGTCTGATAAGCATCGATCTCTACACAATCCATTCATTTGCTTATGCAGTGTGTATTTTGGGAATTCTCGGTTGGAATAAATAGGACGTATCGTTTACTTGTCTCCAAAAACAGTAATAGTGTCGTGGTGGTATCACGGCAGATGCAATAGGATGGCTAATGTGTGGTGTCGATGGACGCTGATAGATCCGGTAAGGGCTAGCGAGTTAAGAAGCTCACACGAAAGATGGCAAGACACCACCAAAAACCGACTTAGGCAGGGACGAAACCGCAAGAACACACGAAGAACACACACAAAACCACAAGCAACCACGAACAAACACGATGTACCTAGGTTCGGGGCCTCGTGAGGAGGTAAGACCCCTACTCCTGCCTTACCTCTCTCTATATGTATGTCACAAGATCTACAAAGGTGCTCCTTGACCTGTTTTGCCTCTCTCTAGGATGAACTCAAGAACAATGATGAACTACAAGGAGAAGAGGAGTAAATGCGCCTATAGCTTTGGCTTTCTGGTTGGTGTCCCTCTCACAGTAGGAGTTATGGCGCTATTTATAGAGGCCGAACCGGATAGACCGGAAACCCTAATTCCTCCGGGTCCCACCGGACAGTGATAGCATGCCAACGGTAATGTCGACATCCCCTACCACGACCTAGCCGCCGAGCTATCCGAGATAGGTCGAGGTAGGCCATCATGCTTCTAGCTGTATCAGTCGCCGGTCTAGGTGATGATGCTTCCTCTATCAGAGACAGGACGTGGCTTCCCCATGCCTTGTCTCCTGTAAGTCCGTTTACAGTACAGTGGAATAGTCACGTCGCCCTTGTCGTGTGCCTTTTGTCCCGCGTCCGTGTCAGGCGGGAGGTGACCTAACTTCCGTGTCAGACGGGCCAGTGTCCTTGCAGTGTACTTGCCCTTAACTTCTGTTCCGACATTAGATATGCCGGACGATCTTGCCCAACCCGGCATGGCTGTGCCGGATTCTTCTCCGTACCCCGGCAAGGATATGTCGTGCCTGCTTACTCGGAACGTCTTTCCGAGTCCCGGCATGGCTATGCCGGAACCTCTTTCCTGCACATAATAGACAGAGAGACAATGCCGACACGGAGATGTCGGTCAGGTTATGTCGGTCCGACCCAAGCTAGTTTACCAGTGTATCCTGCCTCAGCCTCTTCCACGCCGGGAGTATGTCGGCTACCTCCGACATACACTAAAGTCGGCCTTACTCATATACCGATCCAGCCAGGACCCTGCTCACTAGCATCTGTCTCTGATATTGCACAAGAGAATGCCCCGAGGCCCAGCTGCTCGAAGATGTCTTAGGCTTCCTCCCAATGACATTTTCGAGAAGTTGGTTCTTAGGAGAACTCTCCGCTCCTGCCTGAATGAGAGTGAGATCGAGACTGGGGCTCTATTTATAGTGTCACCAGGGGAGACAGCTTGGCCCCTGCTTTCTCCAAAGGACACCTCTTGACGACAGCTTGGCCCCTGCTTTCTCCAAAGGACACCTCTTGACCTCTCCCAATAGCCACCTCCTGTATACCTACAAAAGGCGTCTCTTTACCTCCCGAAAAGTCACATGACCTTTGGTGTCAGGCAAAAGATATTTAACACCGTAAATATGAGTATCTTAGCCATATCTTTATCCTACCGGGTAGCCCGACAAATAGTATCACTCGCATATATACGACGGCCGGCGACAGCATAAGCTTCCCTTGCCGGTGTGCTGCCGATCGATGGAGGCGAACTTGCATCATTTTGGCGGTGTCTATATTTTCTGCCGTGATGTTGTGGATAAAAAAAGCGAGAGTAGCAACCACCATTTGTTCTTTATTTGTAAATTTACTGGAGGAAGTAGGTGGCGACCACATCAAGACCACCAGCTTACCTGCCACTCCTACGTACGTATACAGCGGACCATTTCATGCTTGAATCATAAACTCTCTAGAAGAAAAAAAGGGAAATACAGTACTCTACAGTGCCCGCTCCACTGCTTAAAAGCTGGCCGGTGACGAGAGCGGCGCATGCAGAAGGAGCGGCTCTCTCCATCACGAATTGAAGGCACAACAACTCGAGCGAGTCTTTCTCTCGGTTTGTTTGGTGCTACTGTACGTAGGTGCAGACCACATCTGTCATCTGTGTCGCGCAACAGTGCACGATGATGGTACTCGTAGAAGTAATGTACTGCTACCAGATCTTCTCATCCCCAAGAGGAGCAGAGATAGATCGACGGCAGAGTTGTTGCTCACGCAAGCCACAGTTCCTGGACAATAAATTCCTAGCCACCAGGCCGCGGGCCAACTTTTTTTGAAATTTCAAAATGTGGTTTCAGAATTTTGGAAAATAAATAGCTACATGTAGTTGGGCCTCCATTTTAACTTTCTTAAGTACTAGTCTTACTACTGTTGCTGCTACTACTCTTGGAGCCTATCTACCACTATGAATGCAATGGTTTGGAACATTTGGGTAATTGAGATTAGTTGACTTGGGCTTGCTAATTTTTTGGTTACTTTGAGTCACAAACATGTGGACTCTACATATGTTGGACCCTATGTGTCAGTACCTCGAAGTCACCTGACTTTGTTCCCCATAAAATCAGCCAATTCATGCTCTCATTTCGGCCCCTCGACATGTCAAGTCCTTTGCTTTACTTGCTATCCAAAATATTGGGCCGATCGTTCCTTTGGCGAAAGGTGGCTGACCAAATTGTTGTATGTGCTCTTTTGCATAAGAGTGTCAGGTTGTTGTGCATCTCATCGTCAATTTCCGTTTCACCCGTAAGTTTTGGGGTCTCAAAAGGATTGCCTTGGGCTTCCCACTATCAACCCCCGTCAGTGGTCGGTGCAATTATCCAAAATTGGTTACCGACGAACCAAAAACCATTGGCTTTCCGAACCATCCTTAGATCTTGGGAGCTTTGGAATAAGTGCAACCCTTGCGCTTTCAAGAATAAGCAGGCTTGGCCTTTAGTTATAGTATTATCTAAGTTTTAAAAGAACTGAACCTTTGGGTAATGGTGGGTGCGAAGAGATCGAGTGAGAACATACCATGGAGTAGAACCATGCCTAATGGTTGCTTATTTTCCTGTAAAAGAACTCCTTTTTAAATTAGTAATAGATCGAGCTAAAACTTTTGCCCCTAATTTTTTAAATATGGAAGTAAGAATGTGATCGAGAAAGTAATTTAGTTATAGAGGCCAAACAAAACAATGTATGATAAATTTACAAAGGAGTATATGTCCATTTTTAAGCAAAATATATATGATTAATGTATCAGCAAACTACAAACTCAAAAGTAATAGCCATTGAGAAAGGACAACTTTGCGGATTCAATGGTCAATATGTGTGCAGCGACAACATTCCAATCCGTCAAGCGCATAGTGTTCCTTGCATTGTTTCTACTTTTCGTCCATGAAGACTGCTTCAATTCGGCAGGTTTGCTCGATGCTATTTAATATGGAGTAGTACACAAAAATAAGAGGGTAGGTCAGGCTATACGAAAAACACCCTGCTAATTAAAAAAATAGTCTCTAAGGACATCTCCAACGGCCCGACGCATTTTGGGACCAAATCCTGTCCGATTTGGTCCGTTTGCGTCGGCCCGTGGACAGGAATGGGTGATGTCCGGCCAATTTGTCCGTTTGGGTCGCGCCCCAGCCCAGCGGCCCGACGCATTTTGGCCGCGCCCTTTTTTTCATTACGAATTCTATGAAATTGGTTGTATTGTTTTCACTAGCAAAATGTCTTGGCCATTACAAACAAATTGGCGTCAAATCGATCACTCGGCGCGAGCTAAAATGATGGCGCGCTGCTTCATCACCAAGCCTTTTGGTCCTCGGCCACGTCGGTGGTGTCCACGAGCATGATCGCCCTCTACTCGGCCATGATCTTCGCCTTGGCGTGGCTCGATTCAATTTCTACAGCCTTCTTTGTGAGGTCATAGAATTGAGCGGCCATCTCCTCCCTCTCGCGGTGCTTCTTCTCCTCTCTCGCGGCAATGGCCTCCTCCTTGTTGGCCATGTACCCCTTCAAGGTCTTAGTCAGTGATTGCACATTGGCATCCCTCTTCATGTCCATAGTACGCCTGCGGCCAAATCGACGTTATGCCGACCACATGCATAATGAACGAACGTATGGCAAATCGAGAATGGTCTTACAGGATCGTCCGGGATCAGGGCGGCCTTTTGGCCGAACAGGGCGCGGGCATTCATGGAGCTCGTCGGAGGACCTTCCCGACTTCGTTTGCGCGCCGGCGGGGCAGAGTCCACGGGCACAGGCGTATGGTTGAGATCGATTGGCGACGGCGATGTGCTGATGTCTACGCACACTTCTATTCTTGTAGACAGTGTTGGGCCTCCCAGAGCAGAGGTTTGTAGGACAGCAGCAAGTTTCCCTTAAGTGAATCACCCAAGGTTTATCGAACTCGGGGAGGTAGAGGTCAAAGATATCCCTCTCAAGCAACCCTGCAATTAAGATACAAGAAGTCTCTTGTGTCCCCAACACACCCAATACATTTGTCAGATGTATAGGTGCACTAATTCGGCGAAGAGATAGTGAAATACAAATAATATGGATGATTATAAGTAGTATTTGCAATCTGAAATAAAAATGGCAGCAAGCAAACATGTAGCAGAACTTGCTGTAAACGGTGTTTCAATGCTTAGAAACAAGACCTATGGATCATACTTTCACTAGTGGACATTCTCAACAATGACATCAAAGCTGAATAATAAATACTACTCTCAAACACTCTCTTGTTGGATGATAAACACCATTCACTGCGTAGGGCTACAAGAGCACCCCCAAAGTCAGAGTAAACTAACACCACAGCGTCATAAAGGAATCACACACGATGCGCACACTGTCACCTTCACAACCGTGAATAACCCCGGAGTTCATATTAAAGTAATCTCTAGAGTGCATAATAGATAAAGAGTAACATCACATATTCAACTAGATTACAAAGCTCATGATCACATAAATATCACATGGGAGAGAGATATAAACCACATAGCTACCGGTAGAGCCCACAGCCCCGGGGAGAACTACTTACTCCTCATCGTAGGAGTCAGCAACGGCGATGGAGATGGCGGTGGAGTTGATGGAGATGACTCCGGGGGCAATTCCCCGTCCCGGCAGGGTGCCGGAACAGAGACTTCTGTCCCCCGAATCTTGTCTTCGATGGCGGCGACGCAGCGGAACTCTTCTCGGGAAAAGGCTTATTGTTTTAGAGTTTTTGCGTCGGGGGCAATATATGGGCGAAAGGTCGAAGGCGGTGGAGGGCTGAGGCGCCCTCATGAGGGGCCCGCGCGGTAGAGGGGGGAGCCGCGCCGGGACCTCATCTGGGGGCCTCGTGGCCCCTCTCCGTCAGGTCTTCGGTGTTCTGGAACCTCCCGTGAAAAATAGGGACTTTGCTATTAAATTCGTCCAATTCCGATAATATTTCCTTAAGTGGTTTTCTGAAACCAAAAACAGCAGAAAATAGGGAACTGGCACTGTGGCATCTTGTTAATAGGTTAGTACCAGATAATGCATAAAACCACACAAAGTGTATATAAAACATGTAGCAAATGGTATAATATAAGCATGGAATATAAGAAATTATAGATACGTTTGAAACGTATCAAGCATCCCCAAGCTTAGTTCTACTCGTACCGAGTAGGTAAAACGATAACAACAAATAATTTCTGGAGTGACATGCTTTCACACAATGTTGATCAAATAATATTGTAAGGCTCGTGTAATGAATGAAATGACTCAAGGCAATGGTCTATAGTTTGCTAACAAATAGACAACAAGTAAACAACTACATCATATAAGTAAAAACTTTTCATGAATAGTACTTTCAAACAAGCATAAAAAAGATTTGCATAAGAGTTTAACTCATAAAGCGATATTCTCTAAGTATTGAAGCAACACAAAGGAAGATATAAGTTTCAGCATTGGCTTTCAACTTTGAACATGTATATCATATAGATAGTTGTCAACACAAAGAAATATAACAAGTGCAATAAGCAAACATATAAGAGTTGTCGCACACAATTGACACAAATGTTTGCTTCGGGGACAGAAAGAAGTAGGTAAACTGACTCAACATAAAGTAAAAGATAGGCCCTTCGCAGAGGGAAGCAGGTATACAAGCATGTGCTAGAGCTTCTTGGTTTTATAGGTTTTTTAAAACATATAGAGAGCATAAAAGTAAGTTTTTTAGTGGTGTTTGTCGTTGTCAACGAATGATAGTGAATGAAAACTATATTTACCATGTTATCTAGACTTTCAAGAGCGGCTCCCATTGAAGGACGTTATTTCTACCCAAGGGTAGATCATCCCTCTTCTCTTTTGTTTACACATGCACACTTTTTATAAATTGGTTTGGCACTCCTCCCCACCATTGCTTACACAATACATGGCTAACCGAATCCTCGGGTGCCTTCCAATCCATCTCAAACCTTGGAGGAGTGCCTATTTTTGAATAACATAACACTTTGGAACTTTCTTTTTGATAACTCATTGAAAACCATGTGAAGAGAGTTGAACAATTAAACTTGGGACTGGGCACCCCATTTGCCAGCTCATTTGAAAGTCTATCTAACAAGTTAAACATAGAGTAACCCACATACTTCCTCATGAACTAATAAACAGTGACACAAATAAGGGATAATAATTTTGAATAAAGATAGCACACGAAGTATTTGCTTGCAATGGTAGGAAATACCATGTAGTAGGTAGGTATGGTGGACACAAATGGCATGGGTTTTGGCTCAAGCTTTTGGATGCGCGAGAAGCATTCCCTCTCAGTACAAGGCTTTGGCTAGCAAGGTTATTTGAAGCAAACACAAGTATAAACTATGACAACAAGACGTATATAAAAACATATTGCAAGCATTATAAAACTCTACATTGTCTTTCTTGTTGTTCAAACACTTTAATTAGAAAATATCTAGACCTTAGAGATACCAAACATGCAAACCAAATTTCAACAAGTTTTACGGTAGTTCTTCACTAATGGGTTTTAACTACATGATGTAAAAGCTTAAACATGATCTACTTGAGAGCTCAAAACAATTGCCAAGCACCACAACATACAAGATAACAATCCATAAGGTCATGTATATTTTTTCATTATACATCTACCACATTTAGCATTTTCTGTTTCCAACCAAACACTAATCAACTTATTTAAACATAAACTCTCAAAGTATTTATCAATGAGACAAGAGAGTATAACATAAGAGAACTAACAGCTCTAAACAAGAGATGCATGAAAAACAAGAGCTGAAAGCATTGAAGTAACATACAAGAATACTCAACAAATATAAGTGAAGAATAGGAGTATTCATAAGAAAAAGCGGAGCGTGTCTCTCTCCCACAAAGGGATGCTAGAATCCATTTTATTCAGAGAATGAAAATAACAAAAACAAAAACAAAAACAAACAGACGCTCCAAGTAAAGCACATAAGATGTGACGGAATTAAAATATAGTTTCACTAGAGATGACCTGATAGTTTGTTGATGAAGAAGGGGATGCCTTGGGCATACCCAAGCTTAGACGCTTGAGTCTTCTTGAAATATGCACACCAAGTTTAGTCTCTTTCATCTTCTTGATCACATCATATCATCCTTCTCTTTTGATCCTTGAAAACTTCCTGCACACCAAACTCAAAGTAAAATTCATTATAGGGTTAGTGCATAATCAAAAATTCTCGTATTCTGTATGGAGACAATAATTATCATGGTAATGGACATTATCTACAACCACTGGAATTTTATCTACAACCACAAAAAGATCCATCCACTGGAAGCTTTGGCTCTTTCATCTTCTTGATCACATCACATCATCCTTCTCTCTTGATCCTTGAAAACTTCCTCCACACCAAACTCAAAGTAAACTTCATTAGAGGGTTAGTGCACAAACAATTCTTATATTCTGCATGAACACAATTGCTACCAATGCTACTGGACATTAGCTACAGCCACTGACACTTTATGGAACAAAAAGATCCATTCAAAATAGTAAAAGAGGCATTGCAAAATAAATGGCAGAATCTGTCAAAAACAGAACGGTCCCTAAAGACAAAAATTTTCTAGGCACTTAACTTGCTCAAATCAGAAAACTCAAAACTAGTGAAAGTTGCATATATATCTGAGGATTACGCACAAAAAATCCCAGGTCCATCCGATTTTTCTGTAAAGAGTTATGAATTTAACGGTGGACAGCAGAAAACAGTTTCAGCACAGCAATCCAAATCTAGCATCAACTTTCTACTAGAGCCTTAACTTGACACAACAATGCAATAAAGTAAAGATACAAAGGAATTGCTACAGAGGTAGACATCTTCCTTGACTCAATAAAATAAAAGAACAGAAATAAAAAGTGGGTTGTCTCCAATAAGCGCTTTTCTTTAACGCCTTTCAGCTAGGCACAGAAAGTGATATTCAAGTGTTTCCAAGAGATGAAGCATCAACATCATAATTTGTACGAATGATAGAATCAAAAGGTAACTTCATTTTCTTCCTAGGGAAGTGTTCCATACATTTCTTAAGTGGGAATTGGTACCTTATATTTCCTTCTTTCATATCAATAATAGCACCAACCGTGCGAATGAAAGGTCTTCCCAAAACAATTGGACAAGATGGGTTGCATTCAATATCCAAGACAATAAAATCAACGGGGACAAGGTTATTGTTAACCATAATAAGAACATCATTGACTCTCCCCCAAAGGTTTCTTCAAAGCATTATCAGCAAGAAAAACATCCAAATAACAATGTTCCAAAGGTGGCAAATCAAACATATCATAAAGCTTCTTAGGCATAACAGAGATACTTGCACCAAGGTCACATAAAGCATTGCAATCAAATTTATCCAATTTTATTTTAATGATGGGCTCCCAACCATCTTCTAACTTCTTAGGGATAGAAGCTTCAAGTTTTAATTTCTCTTCCCTAACCTTAATGAGAGCATTTGTAATATGGGTTGTAAATGCAAGATTCATGGCACTAGCATTAGTACATGTGGCTAACTTTTGCAAGAACTTAATAACTTCAGTGATATTACAATTATCAAAATCAAAATTATTATCATCAAAGCAAACCGAACCACCATCTCCTATGTTCTTAAAAATTTCAGCACTTTTATCAATAACAGTTTCAGCAGTTTTAGGCAATTTTAACTTTTTGTAAGAAGTAGAAGAAATATTTCCAACACCAACTATGTTACCATTAATAGTAGAAGGCTTACTAGCATGTGAAGTAACATTATTTTCAGTAGTGGTAATAGTAAAAACTTTAACAATATTATCTTCCTTAGCTAGTTCTTTCTCTCTTTCCCATCTAGCATGCAATTGGGCCATCATCCTAACATTTTCATCAATTCTAACTTGGATGGCATTAATTTTAGCAAAGGCCTTACTCTCTTTAGTATCATTAGGCATGACTTTAGATTTTAAAAGATCAACATCAAGGGTAAGACTATCAACTTTAGAGGCAAGATTATCAATTTTACCAAGCTTTTTCTCAACAGTTTTATTAAAAGAAGTTTGTGTAGTGATAAAATCTTTTAGCATGATTTCAAGTTCAGTGGAGGTATTCCTATTATTGCTATAAGAATTACCATAAGAATTAACATAACCATTACCATTATTAGAAGGATAAGGCTTATAGTTATTATTACCAGAATTGTTCCTATAGGCATTGTTGTTGAAACTGTTATTTTTAATGAAGTTCACGTCAACATGCTCTTCTTGTGCAACTAAAGAAGCTAAGGAAACATTATTTGGATCAACATGAGATCTACCATTCACAAGCATAGACATAATAATATCAATCTTTTCACTCAAAGAGGAGGTTTCTTCAACAGAATTTACCTTCTTACCTTGAGGTGTCCTTTCAGTATGCCACTCAGAATAATTCACCATCATATCATCCAAGAGTTTTGTTGCAGCCCCCAAAGTGATGGACATAAAAGTACCTCCCGCAGCCGAATCAAAAAGGTTTCTTGAAGAAAAATCCAGTCCTGCATAAAAGCTTTGGATGATCATCCAAGTAGTCAGTCCATGGGTAGGGCAATTTTTAACCAAAGATTTCATTCTTTCCCAAGCTTGAGCAACATGTTCATTATCAAGTTGTTTAAAATTCATAATGCTACTTCTTAGAGAAATAATCTTAGCAGGAGGATAGTATTTTCCAATAAAAGCATCTTTGCATTTAGTCCATGAATCAATATTATTCCTAGGCAATGAAAGCAACCATTATTTAGCTCTTCCTCTCAAAGAGAAAGGAAATAATTTCAGTTTTATAATATCACCATCTACATCTTTATGCTTTTGCATTTCACAAAGTTCAACAAAATTATTTAGATGGGCAGCAGCATCATCAGTACTAACACCAGAAAATTGCTCTCTCATAACAAGGTTTAACAAAGCAGGTTTTATTTCAAAGAACTCTGCTTTAGAAGCAGGTGGAGCAATAGGAGTGCATATAAAGTCATTATTATTGGTGCTAGTGAAGTCACACAACTTAGTATTCTCAGCAGTACTCATTTTAGCAAATTAAAAAGCAAACCGAAATAACAATAATAACAAACCGAAATAAAATAGTAATGCAAGTAACTAATTTTTTTGTGTTTTTGATATTAAGCAAACAAGACAATAATATAAAGTAAATAAATTGCAAGTAACTAATTTTTTTGTATTTTTGATATTAAGCAAACAAGGCAATAATAAAAATAAACTAAGCAAGACAATAACAAAATAAAAAGATTGGATGTGAGAGACTCCCCTTGTAGAAGAGCTTAGCCTCCCCGGCAACGGCGCCAGAAAAGATGTTGGCGTCGAAGGGGAAGCTAAACTTTGCTGAACAGAAGAACCCTTGTTTCCCCGGCAACGGCGCCAGAAAAGAGCTTGATGCACCGGTGAGGTGTTGTTGGGAAACCCCAAGAGGAAGGTATGAAGTAGTGCAGCAGCAAATTTCCCTCAGTTGTGAAACCAAGGTTTATCGAACCAGTAGGAAACTAGAGATCTTCCGGAGGTGTCAACGGCGCCAGAAAAGAGCTTGCGTGTAGTTGACGTGGAACCTGCACACAACACAACCAAGATAATTTGCCCCAACTTAAAAGTGAGGTTGTCAATCTCACTGGCTTACTGTAACAAAGGATTAAACGTATGTGTGGAGAATGATGTTTACTTGCAAAGAATGAAAGTAACAGGATTGCAGTAGGATTGTTTATCAGTTTGAGGAAAAAGGACCAGGGTCCACAGTTCACTAGTGGTGTCTCTCCATAAATAATAATAGTATACATGCGGGTAAACAAATTACAGCTGGGCAATTGACAGAATAAAGAAGTGCATAATGATGCATATACTATAGTTATGATGTCTAGTGTGATATTCATTTGGGCACTACAACAATATACATAGACCGTTCCAACCGCATCTATGACTAATAATCCACCTTCCGGTTAGCGTCCGCACCCCTTTCAGTATTAAGTTGCAAGCAACAGATAATTGCATTAGGCAATGTGTGTAATGTAAGCAATACAAATACCCTTAGATAAAGTACCACTGTTTTATCCCTAGTAGCAACAGTACATCTACAACCTTAGAGCTAGCTGTCACCACCCCAGATTAAATAGAGACATGAACCTACTATCGAGCATAAATACCCCCTCTTGGAGTCACAAGCATCTACTTGGCCAGAGCATCTACTAGCAACGGAGAGCATGCAACATCATAAACAACGCACTCACAAGATATATTATGAAGCAATAACATAGTACTCAATATTCATCGGATCCCAGCAAACACAACATGTAGCATTACATAAATATGATCTTGATCATGTTAGGCAGCTCACAAGATCTAAACATGGTAGCACAAGAGGAGAAGACAACCATCTAGCTACTGCTATGGACCCGTAGTCCAAGGATGAACTACTCATGCATCAGTCCGGAGGCGGGCATGGTGATGTAGAGCCCTCCGGTGATGATTCCCCTCCCCGGCAGGGTGCCGGGAGGAGCTTCTGAACCCTCCAGATCTAGGGTTGACGACGGCGGCGGCTCTGGACTTCGTGGAGGAAAAAGGTGCGTGTACTAGGTCTTAGATATCCGAGGGGTATAAGTAGGCGAAAGAGCGAAGGCGGTGGAGGCTCGAGGGCCCCACACCCTGTGCTCGCGCGTCCAGGGGGGAGCCGCGCAACCTGGGGATGTGGGCCCCTCGGGGTCCACCTCCGTATCCTATTCGGTGTTCTGGAACCTCCCGGGGAATATAAGCACTTTGACGTTTCGTTTGTCCAATTCCGAGAATATTTCCTTAACAACTTTTCTGAAACCAAAAACAGCAGAAAACATGCAACTGGCACTGTGGCATCTTGTTAATAGGTTAGTTCCAGAAAATGTATAAAATGATATAAAAGTGTATATAAAACATGTAGCAAGTGGTATAATATAAGCATGGAACATAAGAAATTATAGATACGTTTGAGACGTATCACAAGCATAAGAGTTGAAGGATACAAACAAACATACATGTAGTAAAGAACAATCATGCAATTCTTACTTGGAAGCACAAACAATTTTAAATTGTGAATACTAAACTTATTAACTACAAGTGAGAAAGATCATTGAATAATATGTCTACATGTAGTTCCTTTTTCTCCCAAGCCTCAAAGTATTGTAGCTACTGACCAATGCTAAGTTTGCCAAAACCAAAAGATTTACTATATGTTCCCAAAGTATATGATAGAAGTTGCAAACTAAAATAAGGTGTGCAGAAAGTAAATGATAACACTTCTCATTAATATTCCATAACGGCAACTCACACCAAGGGATACATAGATAGATAACCAACTAAAAGAGAGATACTTCCACATTGCAAACCATCATATAAGATAACTTCCCTACTCATGATATGACACTACTAAAAGGTAAAAGATAAAAGATAATGGTGTGATACCGCAGCACTCCCCCCAAGCTTGGAACAAGCTAAGGGAGATGCCAATACCGATAATGAATTACTCCTTCGGTGGCGTTGATGGATGATCTTCTTCATCAACTTTCCAAGGTAAGGGCTCTCCATCAACAAATGAAGACTTGGTCTCGAGTATCCTGAAACTTGCAGCAGCACAAAAGGAAGGCAATAGGGCGAAATCGAGTAGGAGACGGACTCCGAGGCTCCGTCCTCATCTGCTGGCATGGCCAGGATAGGGCCCGCGCCAGCACCTGATGGCGGTGCCTCGGGCACCGTCTCGTGCTCGTTTTGGTCTTGTATTTTTCCATATTTTCTAAAAATAAATACTGCATCTTCCAAAATTAAATTTGCGAACTTTTTCTTACTGAAACTGTACCTTTTCGAATTCAGTTTCTGCAGACTCAGAAATATGTTCTTTAATAAAAGCTTCCGGAGTAATTGCTTGAATAATATCAACATCTTCATTATAAGAATCTCCAGAAATATAATGCTTGAGTCTTTGTCCATCTACCACTTGTGTAGAGTCATCTTTAAGTGAAGCAATTTTTATTGCACCCGAACGAAACACTTCCACGATAACATATGGTCCTTCCCACTTGGAGAGTAATTTCCCTGCAAAGAATCTAAGACGAGAGCTATACAATAGAACTTTCTCACCAACATGAAACTCTCTCTTAAGGATTCTCCTATCATGCCATTTCTTAACTTTTTCTTTAAAGAGTTTAGCATTTTCATAGGCCTCACTTCTCCATTCATCTAAAGAACTCAAATCAAGTAATCTTTTCTCACCGGCAAGTTTAAAATCTCTATTTAGTTCTCTCACTGCCCAATAAGCTTTGTGTTCTAATTCTAAAGGCAAATGACATGCTTTTCCATAGACCATATTATAAGGAGACATACCCATGGGATTTTTATAAGCAGTTCTATAAGCCCATAATGCATCATTTAATTTACTAGCCCAATTTTTCCTCGTTCTATTAACAGTCTTTTGCAAGATAAATTTAATTTCTCTATTTGATAATTCTACTTGCCCACTAGTTTGAGTATGATAAGTTGAAGCAGTTCTATGATTAACACCATATTTAGCAAGAACTTTTCTAAAACCACCATGAATAAAATGAGAACCTCCATCATTCATGAGATATCTAGGAACACCAAACCTAGGGAAAATAATATCTTGAAGCATTTTTAATGATGTCTCACCATCAGCACTTTTAGTAGGTATAGCTTCTACCCATTTAGTAACATAATCAACAGCAACAAGTATATGAGTATTACCTTCTGAACAAGGCAAAGGACCCATAAAGTCAAATCCCCAACAATCAAATGGTTCAATAACAAGAGAATAATTCATATGCATTTCATTACGTATAGAGATATTACCAACTCTTTGACATTCATCACAAGATAAAATAAACTTTCTTGCATCTTTAAAGAGAGTAGGCCAATAAAAACCTGATTGTAGAACTTTTTGTACAGTTCTATCTCCAGCGTGATGTCCTCCATAAGCACTACTATGGCATTTTCTCAATATCTCTTTTTGTTCATACTCCGAAACACATCTTCGCATAATACCATCCACTCCTTTTTTATATAAGTGTGGGTCATCCCAAAAATAATGCCTCAAGTCATAAAAGAATTTCCTTCTTTGTTGAGCTGAAAAGGTTGGAGGCAAATAGTTCGAAACAATAAAGTTAGCATAATCAGCATACCAAGGACTGTCTCGTAAACTCACCCTTATTGCAGCCAATTGTTCATTTGGAAAACTATCGTCAATAGGAATAGGATCATATGCAATATTTTCCAATCTAGACAGATTATCAGCAACAGAATTTTCAGCACCTTTCCTATCTACAATATGCAAATCGAATTCTTGCAAAAGTAATACCCATCTAATAAGCCTAGGCTTTGCATCTTTCATTTCCATAAGGTATCTAATTGCAGCATGATCAGTGTGAATAATAACTTTAGAATCAACAATATATTGTCTAAACTTATCACAAGCAAAAACAACAGCTAGAAATTCTTTTTCAGTTGTAGCATAATTCTTTTGAGCAGAATCAAGAGTCTTAATAGCATAATGAATAACATTTAACTTCTTATCTATTCTTTGTCCAAGAAAAGCACCAACAACAAAATCACTAGCATCACACATAATTTCAAATGGTAAATTCCAATCAGGTGGTTGAACAATAGGAGCACTTATTAAAGCCTTCTTAAGAGTTTCAAAAGCTTCCTTACAATCATCATCAAAAACAAATGGTATATCTTTTTGCAAGAGATTAGTAAGAGGCTTTGATACCTTAGCAAAATCTTTAATAAACCTTCTATAGAAACCAGCATGACCAAGAATAATACGAATACCTTTAACATCTCTGGGGCAAGGCATTTTCTCAATTGCTTCCACTTTGGCTCTATCAACTTCAATACCTCTTTCAGAAATTTTATGTCCAAGAACAATTCCTTCATTAACCATAAAGTGACATTTCTCCCAATTAAGAACAAGATTAGTTTCTTCACATCTCTGTAAAACTTTATCAAGATTGTGCAAGCAATTATCAAAAGAAGTACCATAGACGGAGAAATCTTCCATGAACACCTCCACAATTTCCTCACAAAAGCCATGAAAGATAGCAGACATGCATCTTTGAAAAGTAGCAGCAGCATTACATAAACCAAAAGGCATACGTCTATAAGCATAAGTACCATAAGGACAAGTAAATGTGGTTTCTCTTGATCTTGAGTTTTAACAGCAATTTGAGAGATGCCAGAATAACCATCAAGAAAGCAAAAGTGAGTTTTATTGGCTAATCTCTCCAACATTTGATCTATAAAGGGTAATGGATAATGATCCTCCTTAGTAACTTTATTAACCTTTCTAAAATCAATGCACATTCTATAACCAACAACTACTCTTTGAGGAATAAGCTCATCATTATCATTAGGCACAACAGTAATTCCACCTTTCTTAGGGACACAGTGCACATGACTAACCCATCTACTATCAGCAATAGGATAAATAATACCAGCATCAAGAAGTTTTAATACCTCATTTCTTACCACTTCCTTCATATTGGGTATTAAACGGCGTTGATGTTCAACAACTGGCTTTGCATCGGGCTCCATATTAATAGAATGTTGACATATAGTAGGAGAAATCCCTTTTAAATCATCCAAAGTATAACCCATAGCTCCACGGTGTTTCTTCAATACTTCCAATAATCTTTCCTCTTCTTTACCTGAAAGTTTAGCACTAATAATAACAGGATATATTTTCTTATCATCAATATGAGCATACTTAAGATTATCAGGCAAAGGTTTTAAATCAAAGACAGGATCTTCTTTAGGTGGAAGTGTTTTACCCAAGTCTTCCACCTTTAAATTATGTTTAAGAATAGGTTGACGGAGGAATATTTCATCAAGTTCATCCCTTTTCTCTCTGAAGACTTCACTTTCATGATCTTCCATAAATTGCTTCAGAACATTGTTAGGAGCAAGAGCAATAGAGGCAAGTTGTTCTATTCTAAAATCCTCATTGGGTAATTCGGTTTCATAAGGGGTCTTAGCAAATTTCGAAAAATTGAATTCATACGAATCACTAGCAAACTTAGTAAAGATTTTCTCTTTCTTACAATCTATAACAGCACCACAAGTATTTAGAAAAGGTCTACCAAAAATGATAGGACAAGTCTTACTAGCAGCTGCACCAAGTACGAGAAAATCAGCAGGATATTTAGTCTTACCACATAAAACTTCAACATCTCTAACAATACCAATCGGAGAGATAGTTTCTCTATTAGCAAGTTGAATAACCACATCAATTTCTTCAAGTTCACAAGAACCAATCTCATGCATAATTTCTCTATAAAGCTCATAAGGAATAGCACTTGAACTTGCACCAATATCACATAAACCATAATAGCAATGATCACCAATTTTAACAGATAACACAGTAACACTAGTTTTCCTTGAACTTTTAGGATGAGAAACAACATTAGAAGCATCTTCACAAAATATAATATACTCATCCCCAACATTTTTAGTAACAAGATCTTTAACTATTGCCACAGGAGTTTCAATTTTAATTTGTTCATCAGGCTCTATAGCTTTCTTTGTGCTTTTGTTAACAACACTAGCCATAACAGTATGTTCCTTCATTTTAACAGGAAAAGAAATTTTTTCAATATAAGGCTCAGGAATAATATGGTCAACAGTATTAACTTCAATGCTTTTAGTTATAGGAGCAATAGGTTTATCTTTATAAGGTTCGTGATATTTTTCAAAACCCTCCTTGGGCAAACCGAAATAAGCAGCAAAGGATTTATAATAATTTGCAACAACTTGAGAGTCAAGACCATAGGCATTATTAATATTTCGAAATGCATCAGTATTCATGAAAGTTTTAATGTATTCGAAGTCATATTTTATACCTGACTCCCTACCTTTGTCGTTCTCCCATGCTTTAGTATTCTCTTCAATACGATCAAGAAGATCCCATTTAAAATCTTCTTTATTACGAGTGAATGATCCAGCACAAGAAGTATCCAATAATGTTTTATCTTCAAAAGAGAGTCTTGCATAGAAGTTATCAACAATAATATTACCAGGAAGCTCATGAATGGGGCATTTGAGCATTAGTGACTTCAATCTCCCCCAAGCTTGGGCAATACTTTCTCCATCATGAGGCCAGAAATTATATATAGAATTCCGATCTTGGTGAATCTCACTTGGAGGATAAAATTTTGAGTAAAAGAGAGGTACAATTTCCTCCCATCCAAAAGAACTCCTGTTCTTCAACAATTTATACCAATGCGCAGCTCTCCTAGTAAGTGATATGGAGAATAATTTCTTCCTAACTTTGTCCATTGTAATACCTGCACACTTGAACAACTCGCATAATTCATGTAAAAATAGTAAATGATCACCGGGGTGGACAGTTCCATCCCCTTCATAGCGGTTATCCATAACATGATCAATAATTTTCATAGCTATTTTAAATGGCACTATTTCATCAGGTGGCGCCTCATTTTCTACCTCAGCAGTGATAGAAGCCTTTCCAAACAGGAAAGCAATAGATCATCTCTCTATAATTAAGCAAATTAGGAGACAGAAATAAAAACAGCACTTACAGCTAAAGTTTTCCTTACCAATTCCACTTACCAATAGCGCTTCACTCCCCGGCAACGGCGCCAGAAAATAGCCTTGATGACCCACAAGTATAGGGGGTGTATCGTAGTACTTTCGATAAATAAGAGTGTCGAACCCAACGAGGAGCAGAAGGTGCTGACAAGCAGTTTTGATTAGGATTTCACGGTAAACACTAGCAGACAAGTTTTTAGGAGTTTTTGATAATGCAGATAAATAAAGTGCAAGTAAATAGAGCACGGCAATAATAATTGCAGCGAGTGGCCCAATCCTTTTTAGAGCAAAGGACAAGCCGGTTTGTTTACTTATGATGACCAAACGTTACTGAGGACACACGGGATTTATGTCTAGTGCTTTCGCTTCATATAGATGATTAATCTTTAGTGTTTCGATAAGTGTTGTGTGGGTGAACCTATGCTAATGCACCGCCCTTCCTAGGACTAATACATACTTGTGATTATACCCCTTGCAATCATCCGCAAATACAAGAAAGTAATTAAGATAAATCTAACCACAGCCTTAAACTCTGAGATCCTACCATCCCTCGTGCATCGAGATACCAACGAGGGTTTAGGTTTCTGTCACTCCGGCAACCCCACAATTAATATTCGAATACACAATGCATTCCCCTAGGCCCATAAAGGTGAAGTGTCATGTAGTCGACGTTCACATGACACCACTAGAAGAATAGCACCACAACTTAAATATCAAACCATTAAATATTACTCAACATAGTTCACTACTAACATCTAGACTTCTCCCATGTCCTCAAGAACTAAACGAACTACTCACAACACATCATGTGGATCATGATCAGAGATGATATAATGACGGATAACAATCTGAACATAAACCTTAATTCAACGGTTCCACCCAATAGCATCAATAACAATAGTAATCAACACTGTGAGAGTTTCCCCTATCAAATGCACAAGATTCAGCCCTAGATGTTACAGCGGGAACGGAGTGTAACGATGGAGATGACGGTTTCGGCGGTGGAGATGGTGGTGATGATGATCCCGATGAAGTGCAGCTCGATGAAGGTGATGATGGCGACGATTTCCCCCCTCCAGGAAGGGATTTCCCCGGCAGCTTTTCAGCCTGCCGGAGAGCTTTTCTCTCTCGGTGGTTTCCGCCTCGTGGAGGCGGCAGCTCTGTTTCTCGTCTATCCACCTGGTTTTAGGTTTTCGGGGGGATGAAGTACGCGAAAGGGCGATGCCTGACGTGGGCCAGGGCGGCCTCACAAGATGCTGGTGCGGCAGCAAGGGGGGCCCGCGCCCACACCTCATGTGGCCCCCTGGGGCCCACCTGGTTCTCCCTTTTGGCTCCCTCCGGCATTTGGCAAAACAGGAACTCCATATTCTTCGTTTTGTATTCTGAGCTTTGCAAATATTGTATCTTGACGGTGCTTTTTCCAGCAGAATTCAGACTCCGGTGATCCATCCTCCAATAATCACCAAACATGTAAAATAGATAAAATAACATAAGTATCATCTCCAAATATGAAATATATCAATGAATAACAGTAAATTATGATATAAAATAGTGATGCAAAATGGACGTATCAAAGGCCGCGCCGGCGACCGCGTCTATCTTGCCCTCGCCGACGAGCTCGCGCAGCTTCGCGTTTTCTTGGACCCGGGCCGTCAACATGGCCAGCCGCATTTGCCTTTCTTCCTCCATGGCCGCGTTCACCTTCTTGACGGTCCTTGCCTTCTCGGCCACCCGCCGCGCCTGCCGCTTGGCGTTCTCGACCTTCCTCTCCTCCGCGGTCAGCGGCTCCTTCTTCACCCTGGCCTTGTTCTTCCCGGTGGCGGCGGTAGCCGTGCTGCTGGATGGCGCGGAGGCCGCGACAACGCCGGTCACAACCACGTCGGCCTCGGTGGCGGCGACGGCGTTCTCCATCGGCGCCGGGGGAGGGTTTTGGGTTTGGGGGGGCACGAAGAAATTTGACAAATGGCGGGAGTGGGGAGTGGTGTTCGAGCCACTTCCAAGCGGGACAGGCATATAAGGGGGCGGACAGCGCAGACCATCCACGGCGACGCAAACCGCGCCCAAATAATTTGGGCGCGTTTTGCGTCGGCGCGGACAGCTCGGACATTTTGCGTTGGGCCGTTGGGCTGGGTTTTTCCCAACCCCGGTCATTTTCGGACAGAAACGGTCGTCTGCGGTTCGTTTGCGTCGGACCGCTGGAGATGCCCTAGCTCGAGAGGAACTGCGAATTCCGATGCAAGTATGAAGTATGCAATATTAACATATGCAGGCATCTCTCGGAATCTTAAACAATAAGGAACCAGACACACAATTAAGGGCAGGGTACTCACCCATTAAACTTTTGATTCTCCTTTTGTCTGGCAGCTGACTTTTGTATTTGTAGCTTGCCTGCTGTTTTACGTCATTTTCTTTTCATCTCTTGCAACAACAATCACACTCACCACTCGGGCATGCTTCGTTTTGGGTTTCTAGAAGGAGTAGTTAGGTAAGTTTGTACTTGCTAATGATAAAGATACATGTTAATTGGGGGAAATGGCATAGCTACTTAAGCAGAAGCACTTTTGAGCGACAACGGATGCCAACCACCTTCCCCAGCATTGTGAGTGTGTTGGTACTTGGAGCTACATGTACGGGGCTCTTACGATTTTAAAACATTTGAAGTTTGACGATCGGTTTCTTAGTATGGGTCTGACTACTCAGAAGTGGACTCGAATTGTTTTACACGCCATCGGCAAGATAATAAGAAAACAAATTCGGCAACAAAGAATATTCTTAAAAACTCAAAGTTCCGGTCAATCAAAAATTAAATTTCAAGAAAAAAAATTAGGAACATACTCCCTAAAACACACAAAAATTAAGTTAATTTTCAGAATACATGTTAAATGACACATGTTGTTCTGTTGTTGTTATTGTGCATTATAAAACAATGGTTGCTCATGTTTTAAATGTTCGGATGATTTAGATTGGAAGTGCAACCATAAAGAAAATAACATGTTCTTAAAAATTAATCGATTAACTATATAGAGTAAAAAAGAAGTTGTCCAAAATTATATTAGAAAGCAATCGAGTGGCACTACTCTTTTGGTAATCCGAAGAAAATCCACAGAGATATTTAGCTACAAACCATTCGAAAATATTGTATCTACCATAAAACAATTTTTCATGGACCAGATGCACACTAAAGGCTACCAAAAGCCTAGCCCTCACCCAAGAGGAGGAGATATCTAGCGTCACCAGCCTCTTATAATAATATCATGATAGCAAGATTCAAATCTGAACTTACCATTTTGTATGCACCTAGCCGGATGGCTTTATTAATTTAAACTTGGGCTATGCTTGAGCCTTCCGTCTAAAAAAATTACCATTTTGTAAAAAATTCAAAATAAATTTGTGAGTGTTCACACGTTATGTGTTTACAATTTCTACAGATTCGAAATCAAAATTGAAATACACACGAAGAAAACAAAAAAAGACAAATACAGCATGAACAGTATTAAAACCCAAATGCCACTATTCACATAGCAATATCATGAAAATATAAGCAAGAAATTGGAGCAAAAATAGAAGTTTACTAGATCATGTAGGCGCGCGTTGCTGCGCCCGTCCATTATGAATATATATTTATAAGAAATTAGGATCTTTTAAAAGAATTTGGAAAAGAGAATGAGTTCAAGAGATGATGTAGGGGCGCGTTGCCCGCCCGTCCATTAGATAAATGGATGAAAATAATTTTGCATTCTTGGATTGACGAAGACGTAAGACAACCAAGTGAAATTTTCTTCATAGAATTTTTTTTAGTAGATTGGTTAGTAACTATAAATAGGAAAAAAATTAGTAGATTAGTTAGTAACTAACATTATTAAAGCATGGATGATAAATAGGTAGACAATTGCACAAGAATTGTTTAATACACAAGTAAAAACTATTTTGGAAGCTAACATGTTGGAATATCAATGCAACCTTCACAAACATCATATCATCCACTGTGTCAAAAGGCGGTTTCAAGGGGCTATAGATATAGCTGAGAATATTTGTATAGCAAGATGCATTCTGTCATTAGTGTGCATGACCTCCTTCAGGGTGCTCATTTGAGCATCTTCTTATATTCTTCATTTTGTAAGAAAAAGGATTAAAGCTCCTCTTAGGTGAGAAAATTATCCAAATAAACAATTGATAAATGAAATGTTATGGAAGGTTACAATTGCTCTTATTTCAGCTTCAAGGAATGGCGTAAGCAAAGCATGATTACATGGTAAGATCGAGTAGTAATTTGTAAAAGTATCCAAAGTTCCAAACACTATGTTGTGGAGCTTTTTTTCATTAAAAATTGGACCTGAGAAACATGGAATGAAGTATCTGAAAGAATGAACCAAAACCACGGATAAGCAAGCAAGAACTTTGGGAGTAGCTCCTTGGTGCTGTCTATCCTCCCGTGGATCCGATCTCCATGCATCCGCATCCTAACCCCAAAGGATTTGACGAACAACAATCGAACTAAAGAGATGGCCCCTGCAGTAATAAACATAAGCAAACATGAAACTGGATGTCAATGTAGAGAGGATTCTTTGTCTAGATTCCATTTTTTATAAAATTTAAAGAACAAGTCGAATCTTATTGGAAAGAGGAACTTGCTTCGCTTGGCTGACTTGTGATAAGTGAAACTACTGACAGAGTTGAGGTAAGGCCAACATCAATAGACCACCATATGTTGTGGTTCCACATATTTTTGACGCTGCTGTAGCGGAAGCACACAGTCTAGCATGTGAATTACAGTTTACCTCACTCACTAACCTTCGTGAGAAGTAATATTCAAAGAGAAGGATATGAGGTCACACAAAAGTGCAAGATATCTTTGTGTTGAACTTATCAGCATTTAGTTGGAAGCAACAAAGGTTTTGTTCATAGGACATATAGTATGGAACTGCAAGTTTCGTAGTTCACAAAATTAGTTCAAGTTGCAAGAAAGCACAAAGTAGTTAGCACATAATGTATCACCAAGTACGCCACTTTTACACAAGAAAATCAAATTTTGAATGCATAACGCGATTTCACGGACTGTAATATTCATATCGCCTCATAATGTCATTTTGGGTTCCTTATGGTTTCTTTCAAGGTTGCCTATATCCTGCTATTTCAAAATGATTCAGGGCTACAAACTTAATTCTAGAAGAGAATTCCTTAAATCGGCAAACATCATGTACACAAGAAGTAATCTCTAATTACTATAGATGTATAACCAGCAAATGAAGCTAACCTTGCAATACACAATCTGCTTGGTTTGCGTCTCCTCTTACTCATGTGAAACGAACAGAACTTAGCCATTTGTTCTTTTTCTGGAGCATACATAATCCCATTAGCGTGTGACCTATAAAGTGATGAATGGAGCATATACATAATCAAGTAGGAAAATATTAATTCTTCCAAGTTAATAGTAAAACTGAAATAAGATGAACTGAAACTAATATTGACGGTATAGTAGCTAATCTGTGAAGTGATAGAAGAATGGTTGAAACACTCATCGATTTTCTCTTTTATATACCTGGACAGAAAACCTAGAAAATACACCACACTTTCATTAACGGCCTAAATCCGAAATTTAAAATTATGTATTCGTATGGCTATGAATCATATGACCTGTCTTTTGACATCCAGATTCCAGAATATATGTATATATCGACATTACTTTGCTTTCAGTCACTTAAATAAAAAGCCGATGGAAAGAAAAAATGCATGAAAAGAGCATATGGAAGTATTAGAAGGACATGGACAATACTACTTACAGGTGAAATAGAATATTAAACGTAGTTTGCAGAACTTCATAAGCATATGCCGCTCGAAATAAATATCTGCTCGCTTGCTACCTCAGCATCCCTCTGAAACTAAACACATGGTTACCATGAGAGAGTTAGAACAAAATGAGATAAATATATGGTTTTATGGTCATAAGGTTTAGATGCATGGTTAAAGAAATTTGTAGATGAATCCAAACACATTGGTGTATGTGGATGAAATGTCAATCAATCGTAGAAGTATTCTAAACAACAAATCATAAACTATATAAGCGCCCAGCTGAAGGACTATATCTCTCTGTTCTTCTTTTCTTCTTCACAACTCTTTGTTCTTCTTTTCCTCTTCACAACGAAATTGTACCTTTGTTGGGATAATATATTTCTGGCATTCCACAGCCTGCAGATAAGAGAAAATACAATGTAGGTGGCAAACAGTACAGATCCAAAATACAAGTTTCACCCCTAGGCATGTGTAGTCCAACAGACATACCACATGGCACGAGCCAACACTGGGATATGATTGCTTCTTTACAATTAATCAGGACCTGAAATCAACAAAGATGGGCATGAGGCAAAGAGGCCTGGGAATGTGTATTGGCAGAACACCTTTGGATACCACAGGAGCGGGTGGACGAGGGAGACCGTGGGCTAGGTGAGGCCGGCGGGAGGGAAGCCAGAGGCATCTGCTGGTGGAGCATCGCCAAATTGGGATTGGGGTCGGGAACGTCATGGAACCTTCATCCTCTGAGCACGCTGCATAAGGAAGGTACCGTGAGCCATGAAAATTCCTTCACCATAAGACCGAACACCACTTATTTTCTGAACGGGATAAATGAATGAACGGACGAAGTGACGAACACGGTCGCCAATTCACGAGCGTATTTTCATCTTCTGTCGACGTACACTCAGAAGAAAAATAAAAATGGGATCAAGGGGAGAAGAAAGATAGATGAGGGGAAGAAGGACAGCAGAAGGAAACAATGGGGCACTAAAATGATCTGATCGATCGATGGACATGGAAGAGTTCAAGGACTGTACCGTGCGCCATCATGGGGGTGGACGGTGACCAGATCTCTAGAAGAGATCCCAGTCGAACCGCGGGATCGGTGAGGTGTTGAATGTGGTTGTTGTTGCAGCGGGCATGGTGGTGGTTGCCGTGGCCGAGGACGTGGACGACATCGGTGATAGCAGGTCGAACGTCTGGCAGCTTGCCGTAGGCGCCCCTGCCGCCGCCTTGCCGTTCCCCAGTGCGGGCTGCTGCTTGAACTGCCGCCGCTGCGACTCGGGCGGCGGCCTCGGCGGGAGGTGCAGCGACTCGGGCAGTTGGCCTTAGGCATCGCCGCCACGCAGTTCTTGGCGCGGATGACGTCCAACGTCTCTACGTACTCGTCGCTGGCTCGCTACGGGGCACGGTAGCTGGTTCGCCGCCGCCTCCTTTGGTTAGGGTTTCCATTGAGTTCTGTGAAGCGCTAGAGAGACGGACGGGGCAGAGGTGTATGATGGGTCTCGTCTTCGGTGGGCTTTAGCGGGGAATTCAGGGCCCAATTAACCACAATGCGCGGATTTGATCTCCAGAGCAGATGCCCCTAGGGACGTTCGGCCCAACGCGGGTTTGCAGCAGATCTGACGGCTAGAAACGGCTAGAAACGAGTAGGAAGGATGATCGAACGGTGCAGAATGCAGAGGGCGTGAGAGAGCTCGTTTTTGTGTCAGTTTTAATGTCCCTAATTGCAGGAAATATATACTCCCTCCGTCCCAAAATAAGTGTCTCATTTTTTGGGACGGAGGGAGTACATTTTTTTTTGGAACGGAGTGAGCAAAAATACTTATTTTGGGACGGAGGGAGTACATTTTTTTCTTTCAGAATCCGCAGGGATTAGATAGGACAAGGGAGAGGAAGACGGGAGCAGGAGAAGAAGCATGGCATTGCCTACCTACCAACCTACCAAATCTGTCCCTCGGGCTCCACAACCACTCGCTGTCCTCACACCAACTCGGTCAAATGTCTGGGAGTGATCCGGGTCAATGGGAATGGGACCTTTTCCGCTCTATCTCTCTCCATCCACCTCGCTCCGCTTTCTCTCCTCTCTCTTCCTCCTTCTCCTTCCCCGCCACCATATAAACCCCTCTCCTCTCCCGGCGCAAAGGAATCAAACAACACTCGTCAACTTTCCATCTGTGTGTGCGCCTCCTGCATCTCTCTCTCTCTCTCTCTCTCTCTGGGCACGTCTTCGTGGCGGCGGAAATGGGCAGGTCGCCGTGCTGCGAGAAGGCGCACACCAACAAGGGTGCCTGGACCAAGGAGGAGGACCAGCGGCTCATCGCCCACATCAAGGCCAATGGCGAAGGCTGCTGGAGATCGCTCCCAAAAGCCGCAGGTACCATTCTTTATTTGGTGATCAACGCGCTAGCAGCATGCCGGGCATGGCGGCGGCGATTGGTGGTTGATGTATAGTACGGAGTATGTGCATGTAGGGTTGCTGCGGTGCGGGAAGAGCTGCCGGCTGCGATGGATCAACTACCTGAGGCCGGACCTCAAGCGCGGCAACTTCACCGAGGAGGAAGACGAGCTCATCATCAAGCTCCACGAGTTCCTCGGAAACAAGTACGTTGCTGATTTGATTGTTCCGTTACGTCCGCTCGCTAAATCTCTGTAAGACAGAATACTACTGTATACTCCGGTGCTCAAAAGATCGGTTCTTGGCTCTGCAGGTGGTCGCTGATCGCCGGGAGACTGCCGGGGCGGACGGACAACGAGATCAAGAACTACTGGAACACGCACGTCAAGCGCAAGCTCCTCGCCCGCGGCGTCGACCCGCACACGCACCGCCCGCTCAATAATGCTGCCTCCCCGGCCGTGCAGGGGCAGGGCATGCCCATGCACACGCCTTCGTCCCCGGACACAGTGGCGGGTGGCTCCAGCTGCTCGCCGGACGCCAGCGGCCACAGCAGCGACGTCGACGACAGCGAGTCCTTGCCGCCGCAACCGGCGGGGCACCTCCGCGGCAGGATCGACCTCAACCTGTCCATAAGCCCGCCGTGCCAGCCTTCTTCCCCGCCGCCGAGGGGAGAAGCAGAGGCGAGGACCGTGGGCGATGGTGCCTTTAGCACCCGTTACTCAGAGAGCGAGGGGCCGATATGCTTGTGCTTGAACCGGCTGGGGTTGCAGGGCGGCTTGGGGTGCAGCTGTGGTGGCGCCTCGGCTTCTTCTTCTTCTTCCTTGAGCTCTCAAGTGTTCAACTTTAGATTCGTTCATGCTCCGCTTTAGACATCGTAGAGTAGTGTAGCTTATTAGAGATCATTCGAGAGGTTCAGACTTGAGATATTGGGAGAAGCAGAGTTGAGATTAATCAGAGGAGGAAGAGAGTATACTGAAATTGATGTTTGTTCCGATCGAGATTTTTGTGAGTTGATCATAGGATGTTTTATGTCTGGCTGTCTACTTCTTGGAATACTACCTGTTTTGCAACTGCGTTAACTAAGAACGTGGTCTACGCAAATTTTGCTCAGTGGAACCAACGCTGCTTTGTTCTTTCCTCCCTTTTGATGCATGCCACAGCAAGCAACGGTGGTGAAGTCCTATCTTCGTTGGTAGTTGAGCTCCGGCCGGGACTTCTTTCCCTCTTCCTTTGGGTTCATGACATCTTCCTTTTGTCCATTACTACCTCATTTCCGGACGTTTCTGCGGACCTTGTGCCATGTCTGTCTCATGTAACCACAAATTGCACATGGATGTAAAGAATATATAAATCCGTGCAAAATGCAAGGTCTTGCATGCATGGCGCTTTCTAGCCTTTTGATGCAAGCTTGCATGCCTTGTTTTCTTTCAAGAAATTTTGAAAGGGAGAGCCAAATTCTTTACACAGAAAGTAGCTGAGTCCTAACTTAGAGGCTGCAAAATCAAAACATGAATAGTCTCTTTTTGTTCAAAAGGGTTTAATAAATTGAAAATTCTACCCATATAGCATATCTGAACGGAAAATGTCTATTTGGCCCACTATATGTTTTCGGACACGTCCGGACATATCCACATACAATAGCCTGCTAACTATCAAGCATTAGTACAGATAATAGGACAATATAAACCCCAATTGATTGCACATGTATGTGGTGGTCCGTGTGTTATACCCTATCAATTACGGTATGAAGTTAAAATCGTGTGTAAGCCTTTGACCAATGATCGCAGTTCAAATAATGCGCACGGACTGTTTGATTCTGCTCCCTCGACTTTTAAATATAAGATATTTTAGATATTATCTACATTCACATCCGTACATATGTATCTAGACATGTTTTGTTTATGAAAGTTCACTCATTTTAGTCTTCATCTAGACAACATATATAACACCTAAAAAATCTTATATTTAAAAACAGAGGAAGTAAGAAACATGTACGTGCAACATATGACATATGATTGGACGTGTCCGATCGTGTGCATAGTGGATAAGTTGCGTGCATGATTTTGGTGGAGAAGTCGTGTACATTTATGTTGCTACGCTTGTCTTGATATAATCGTGTGCGATGTAATGCAGGATTTTGTACAGTTTATGTTTACAAAAGGTGTGCTAATATTCAGTTAGCAAGAAGTCAATAGTTCAGGTTACACTCTATTGTAATTCAGATTTAGCAGCTTGTGGCAGTAGCGACTACGTTTTGATGTCCGAAGACGCAACAAGGCAGGGACGAAGACAGATGATGTAGTGGGTGTACTGGTTTGCGGTCGTTGGTTGTGCCAAGAGCTAAGCGTCCGGACATGTACGTATGTTGTTCCCTCCGCTGGGTCGGTGTTTGTTGTGTGCCAAGTCTAGGGTCGGTGTGACGACTATAGGGCTCTGTCTATTGGATCGTGCTTGTGCAGTAGAGTCGTTTGTTCGTGTGGGAGCTAACAGAGGGCAAAGCAGATGCATTATTATCGAAATGAAACCCCACAAACTGTATGTGTCTTGTCACTCGTCCATATCGCGACAGATGGCGGCCAAGGCACATAGGTGGAGGACGCCAAGATGGGGTTGCGAAGCGCGCCGGTCAAGGGCCGGTGGCGGAGGGCAGCAACTCGGCCTCAGGCCGCGGGGCCAGTTCATGGTATTGCGACGGGTGTGGTGGTGGGTACATAACGATTTAGTTAGTTAGTAAAAAGTCATCAGTTGTGAGGGAGGACGCACTTGAAGTAGCATATCGACGCCGGCGTGCGGTGGCCAGGGAGGAAGGAGCCTGAATTGGGTGTCGGGGTGGGCCGCTCCAGATTCGATGCTCCGACACCAACAAACGCAAATCCAGCACCGGCAAGCGAGGATCCATCGCCTCCTCGCCTAGCAGCATGTCGTCAAAGAAAAAAACAATCACCTTTTCCCTCCAACTTCCGCACGGGTGTGAGAGGAATAGGGGCGCGACAATAATTGAGGGGAATAGGTGGGTAGCGGTGGGGAGTGGTGATGGGAGCCAGAGGGTGAGGGTGGCGATCACGAGCCAGAAAGAGAACGAGAGGGAGTTGAGGCGAGTGAGCGCGCGGCTGTGCGTGTCTTACGCGACTGTGTCGAAACGAGCGAGTGAAGGGGTAATCTTTTAAACTCAAAAAAAATCATAACGTGTGAAAAGTTTACCTACCAAATGTAAAACGTCAATACAAAAGAAGTAGTATATATATCTGGATTATGTGAGAGATATCATCTAAAACTATGGAGTTATGCCCAAAATTTCAATTTTTGAATACAAATCAGAAGACTATTTTGTAATTAAAATCTGTTCGATCACCAAACTATGGGATCTCAATTGGTCATTGAACCATGACCAAATGTAATAGTAGTGATTTTTGGTCACATTATACATCAGGGGTAAATATGTCTTTTATGTATCTTTTTAACACTGTTGGTGAATAAAATGCAATAGAATAAATAAATTATAGTATGCATCTTCACCCAAAGTCAACAGTCAATGGGTCCCATAGATAGATCAGAGACCGTCCAAAACCGCAAAGTGAAATCGCGAGGCGGCAGCTCGGCTGGTGAGTCTCTCGGGCCAACCGGACCGAAGCCCCCTGTTCCTCCTCAGATCTCGCCGGCGCCGCCGTCGGAATGTTCCCCTCCTCCCGCGGCGGCGGTCGCAGCCGCCTCCTGGTCCTTCTCGCGCTCGCCGCCTTCCTCGCCGTCGCTTCTCCGCCCCGCGCGTCCGCCTCAGAGTCTGACCACAAGGTGTGCTGCCCAATCTCCAATCCCATCCCTCCTGGATCTAAAACCTTTGTCGCCCCCTTCGGTTGGATCGCTCTAGCTGCCCCCATTCCGCGACCTCAGATCTGAACGCCCCTCCGCGCGATCTCGCGCTGGTTTCTCCGGCTCTCGCGCTCTGCTGTTTTAGTTCCCAGCGCAGTTCGGTTGTCTCGTGGTGGTGGCTGATGTCACGCCGGTGTTCAACGACGTAGTAGGTTTGGAATCTGCTGCGTGCTTCTTGAACCTCTTGGAGGTAGCGCCCCTTCAGAAGTACGGGTTGACGTGGACTGTGGGAGTGCAGGAAATGGACATGTTAGGACTCTGGGACAGTGGGACGAAAACTTCATCATCGTAATTTAGCTTACCGTGGTGGAAATTATATCGACTAGCCTACTCACTGAGTATGTTCAGGTACTTAGGCTGGCTGTAGTGTATGTTCCTGATAGGGGTTAGGGCTGCATTGTGATTTCTCTTTTTTTTGATTCAGGATAGGAGGTACTGTTTTGTTCATAGGGACTGGCTAGCAGTTGGTCTTGTCTTGCAACAGATGGTGTGTACCTTCTCTTGCATGTGCATGGGTGCGTTTGGTTGTTGAAAGTAGCAGGAGATAATACATGGAGTGAGCAGCAACAGCATATTTTCTTGTCAGATGGAACCTTGCATCCTTTTTTGTTCAATTGTTTCCTTGCGACCTATAACGAATTGATTTGATTTAGGTCATTCTGAGAACTGTCTAATAACTTTTAGTAGCATGATATTTCACATTTTAGCTTTGATGCATGCGTCATAACGCTCTACAGTTTGATGATATAGATGAAAGTACCAGACATCCAGTTCTCCATGACAGTAAGATAATGATAGTAGTAACAATGGTCTTAATCATTGGTGATTCTGAGTTGCTGACTGGTGGACTTTGTGCCATCTTATTTGAACATTATTGGAAGTCAGCTGCACTACTGAAAGGTCGTACATTTAATTTTTAGAGAAAAGTTGCATGTTTCGTTGGAAATTGATCTCGGAATAGCCTGTGACCACAAAGATTGGCGTTTCAGAAAAATACAGCTCCATGCCTCACTGCCATTTACCGTGATATCCCACAGGCCAGTGAGAATGCTACTCACTGACATGAACCCTTGAACAGCCTAGGGAACTGCGCCATGAAGATGGTTGGATGACATGGCATAGGGAAGTGGGGAATAACAAGTGTAGAACATTGAGGGGCACGACTGTGTCTGCCGTATCAGTGCTCAAATAGTAGTACATATGTTAGGGAGGAGGAACAAGGGAAATAACAGGTTGATATATTATTCTATTTTGTTGGCTGATCGATAATAGATATATACAATGCCCCTTGTATAGGAGGACTGTGAACAAAGTATTAGTGGGTAAAATGTCGTATTAAACTTGAGTATTTATATGAAAATTGAGAACATGCCTTTGTAACTTAGCAATGTCAGACTTCAGAGTCGAGTAATGTCAAATGAGATCCCGTGTGTAACTTTTTTCCTTCTTTTAGATACCTTATCCTTAGCCATGATCAATCCCCTAATCCATAATAAGCAGTTTAAGTTAGTAAGTTTGCAGGTTTGCACCAAACAGTTGCTTCAGTCATTATCTTCAATGTTGTTTTCTTTTCTAAATTAGTTATGCTTAATATAATGTGATATGAGTGTTTCATGAGGTTAGTAGTTCTCACCTGCTTTAGTTTTTTTTAAAAGGTTCTCACCAGCTTTATGTTTCTCCCATGCAGTTCAAAGCTGGAGATCCAGTTAAGCTCTGGGTGAATAAAGTTGGACCTTACAATAATCCTCAAGAAACTTACAACTATCACAGCCTTCCATTTTGTCAACTGTCTGAGAACCCTGGACATAAATGGGGTGGTCTTGGAGAGGTCCTGGGTGGAAACGAGCTGATTGATAGTCAGCTTGACATAAAGTTCTTAAGTATGCCCATGTTGTTTTCATAACGTCCTTATCTTTATTTATTTACTATTCATCGAATGTCCACAGTATGCACTTTTCTCTAGATATGTATTTCTTTCTCTTACTAATTGTATGAGTGTTGTCTTCACTGTAGAAAATATTGAAAAGGGCTCCATTTGCACACTTGATCTGGATTCCAAAAAGATTCAACAATTTTCTGATGCCATTGAAAGCTCTTACTGGTTTGAATTTTTCATAGGTACGTGGATCTATATGTGATTTATTCCATGTGTTGTATTACAATGATTTGGGCACATTTATTGTTTCTAACATGTGATTGAACTGTTTTTCTATTGCTGTGGCGTCGTTCACTTAGATGATCTGCCTCTTTGGGGTATGTTTCTGCAACTTAATATTTTGTTTGTTATTCCTTTTCTTTTCTTTTACCTAACAAGAAAGTTTTTATGTGCTTAACAGGTTTTGTTGGAGAGAGTGACAAAAACAGTGAAAACAAGCACTATCTTTACACCCACAAGAATATTCTTGTCAAATACAATGATAACAGAGTAGGTATTTTGCATTAATTATGTAACTGGGTCCGATTCCACTTTTTTTATTAATTCAACACATAATTTGGACAGGATTATATAAGTGATCTGATTTAATTTTGTAGATAATTCATGTTAATCTTACCCAAGAGTCGCCTAAGCTCCTTGAAGCTGGTAAAAAGTTGAACATGACATATTCAGTGAAGTGGGTACCAACAGATGTCTCATTTGCACGCCGTTTTGAAGTTTACCTGGACTATCCTTTCTTTGAACACCAGGTAAACGGCAATGTTATTTTTCCCCGTAAAAGAACTGAGTATGCGTAGCAGTAGCACACAGCCCTTTGCCTGCGTATATTTTCGGATTAATCTTTCAATTCCCACAATAGGGAGCATCTGAATATACTCGGGGAATGGTCTTCTGTTTTAATTAACATTGGAAGTTTCTAATTCCTTTCAAAAAAATCCTTTTCAGATTCACTGGTTCTCCATTTTCAATTCTTTCATGATGGTTATTTTTCTCACTGGTTTGGTTTCAATGATATTGATGCGAACATTGAGAAATGATTATGCAAAATATGCTCGTGATGATGATGATCTGGAGTCACTGGTGAGCATATGAATTCTGGTTTCTATTATGTTTACTTGAATGGTTCAAGAAAATTAATCCTCCTGATTCATCCGCTGCCACACGATTGCTGTCTCAAGTCATGACTTTGCTTTGTTAGGAGAGGGATGTTAATGAGGAATCTGGATGGAAACTTGTCCATGGTGATGTATTTCGTCCTCCTAGAAGCTTGGCATTACTTTCTGCTCTTGTTGGCATCGGCACTCAGCTGGCAGCTCTTATCCTACTTGTGATTGTATTGGCCATTGTTGGCATGTTATATGTTGGGTATGCTCAAAATCATACTCATACTTTTCACCTCCTTTCTGCCTTGTCCTTGTATGCAGAATGCATAGTTTGAAATGCCTGTCAAGCTAAATAAATAGTGGCATGCTCATTTAAGAACCTTATTGATAATAATACATAGAAGATGGATGCAGTACAGGAATATTTGCTGCAAATTTGCTACAAACATTCCAGATCTTATATTTTTCTTAGCGAATTGGTTGCAAATTTGCAATTATGAATACCATTCTTATTAACCATATCTGATAGCAACTTTGATTAAAAAAAATGGGCACTAAACTCTCACTGGTCCGTTCACGATTGCAATCACATTTAATCAAGAAAGTCTTCGCTTTTCTGTCATTTGCTCCTCTTTTAGCATTTGAAAACCTGCATACAGTGTTCTCGACTATTCAACAGATACATAGAACAAAGTACTCACTGAAGTATTACTGAGCATCGTCAGGCATCCGATAGTTGGAGGATGTCTTGTCCTTGGGTTTTCACTTAACTTTAGAGAACGGTTAATATTAGTTATGTATTTGTCAAGGTTCAAAAAAGCGGAAAGCGGTAAGCGAGCGGTGAGGCTCCGATTCGCTTAACTACTGCTTAAGCGAGCTTAAGCGGTGCTTAAGCGAGCTTAAGCGGTGCTTAAGCGTTATGTACGGAACCGTACAGACAGGAAATTGGAACCACATCTAGGCATATATAAGCCTCATATATAAGAAATTCTAGCAATTCTAGGCGGAGAGGGGAGAACGGGAGCGAGCTGTTGGAGGATGGGGTCGGGAAGAGCTTGAACAGCGACACAGGAGAGGGTTGAAGCCTTTAAGGGCGGGGGGAGGGAGAGCTTCACCGGCGGCGCGAGGGAGAGTGCGGCGCGAGGGAGCTCTGTTCTGAGTGGATTTGATCGATCTGGGAATTCTGAACCCTAATCTAGGTGGAGGAAGCGTACGTGATGACTAAACTGGGCCGTTTTCTCTCGCTCACGCTTAATGGGCCGCTCAGGCCCAAAGCGAAGCGCTAGGCTGCTGATGCGCTCGCTTTTCCGCTTAATCGTACGCTCAACACCGCTTTTTTTAACGTTGGTATTTGTTATCATATACAACCATATAATATAAGTGCAAAAAGTTAATTCTCTGTCATGTGGGGCCTTGTAGATACACTAAAATTTAGTAAGTAAATCCTGCTTTTGGGTATCCAGAATTAGCTTGCCGAGCTAGGGTACATGAAAGTAACAGAAGTAAATTGCCGTGTTTTGAGAACACTTTTTTTTGTCTTAGCGTGGACCTTTATTCTCTTCTCTAACTTATATGTCATGCAATGTTTCTCAGGCGAGGGGCTATCATCACAACCTTCATTGTGTGCTATGCTCTTACATCTTTCATTTCTGGATACATTAGTGCTGGTCTGTACTCGAGGAATGGTGGTAGGTTCTTCACTTCTTGACAAGTTGCACGATTGTATTACCTTCTTATACTGTTAGTATCTCCTTGAACAGTTTGGCTTTCTCCTGAATGATTCTTTCTAGTTTCATCATGTCATGTTATCATACTCTTTTGTCAAAAAATGCTAGAGTTTATATACAATCACCTAACGATTCTTTCATTTCATGACTTGATGTTTAATGAATGCATTACTTGATTCCATGGCAGGTAAAAACTGGATAAAGGCTATGATCCTTACAGCATCCCTGTTTCCATTCTTGCATTTCGCAATTGGCTTTGCACTGAATACGATTGCAATCTTCTATGGGTCATTAGCAGCTATACCATTTGGTACAATGGTTGTCATGTTTGTCCTTTGGGCTTTCATCTCTTTTCCCCTGGTGCTTTTGGGTACGGTTGTTGGAAGAAACTGGAGCGGGGCTCCTAACAATCCCTGCCGAGTAAAGACTATTCCACGACCTATTCCTGAGAGGAAGTGGTACCTTACACCATCTGTTATCTCATTGATGGGTGGGCTTCTTCCCTTTGGCAGCATCTTCATCGAGATGTACTTTGTGTTCACATCCTTCTGGAACTACAAGGTAAACAAGGAAATTATTGTCGACATTTTGTACTAAATACTGTGTTTTAATCATTAAAATCTTATATAGCCACTTATATAGTGTGTAGGTTTGTCTGTGCACTTACCTGAAGCACCGAGCTGTAATTTTCATGATATGAATATCTGATTATGCATTGTTCTTGGGTACTTGGCAGGTGTATTATGTCTATGGCTTCATGTTGCTGGTCTTTGTCATTCTTCTGATAGTTACAATCTGTGTCACGATTGTTGGTACTTATTTCTTGCTGAACGCTGAAAACTATCATTGGCAATGGACTTCATTTTTCTCTGCTGCATCAACAGCGTTATATGTGTATCTGTACTCCATCTACTACTATCACGTGAAGACAAAGATGTCTGGCTTTTTCCAGACAAGTTTCTACTTTGGCTACACAATGATGTTCTGTCTTGGTCTAGGCATACTTTGTGGTAATCTTTTGTTACTACTAAATTACTGATGCATTGCTGTTATTTAAGACCAGTTTGATGTCCTGACATATTTTGGTGATTCAGGTGCTATTGGCTATCTGGGGTCAACTCTTTTTGTGAGGAGAATCTACAGAAACATCAAATGTGATTAAATTCTCTGCATATGGTTGTTGGGATTAGTATCAAATCAGATCATATATGTCATTACTGCTGAAGCGAGGCCTCCAAAATGGATTAATGCAAGTTCCTGATTAGGGTTCAGAACTGTGCAGTAGGTTGTGATCCCTTTGCTGACTTGGTCACACCCTTCTTTTCCTACTTATTTCTTCCCTGGAGCTGCTCTCATACTGTATGCATCCCTGGTTGCTGAGGAGATTAATCACAAAGTGCCTGGTGCATTTAGGTTCTTATTTTTTTTTTGCTTCTTTCTCGCATATCTTCTTTTCGAAACAGAAGTAGGAAGAGTATCCATGGGGCACTGTTTAGACTTCTCTCGGTGAACTGTAGCATACAGTTTAAAGATGTCAGCTTAACAGATTATCATCTACCACGTGCAGATCTGTGTGTAATGCTGGGAAAATTTTGCGAAAATCAACATGTATCTCCACTGTAATGCTGGGAATTTTGCAAAAATCAATTCGATAGTGCACAAGTCTTATAATTGTGGTATTTTCTTTATTTATAATTCATGTGCGTTTTGATTTTGTCATCTGTAATTCTGTTGCCAGTTTCTTTGAAGAAGGGCAGTGAAATGCATACACAACCATCAAAATTTGTTGAGGTGCAATCTAGACCTCAAACTTGCTTCATTGTTAAAATAAAAAACATTTTTGCCTGGCTTTGATAAAGCCCTGATGAGTTCACGGGGAGACCAAACAATCTGTTGCGGATACCAAAGTCTTGACGAAAATACAAGCACCCATAATTGAACCTAGGTGGATTGGTTCTACGAAACCAGTTGAGCAAGGCTCACTTCGCACATACGGCACTAGGACGAAAGGTCAAGACAATTGTTAACCAGTTAGCAAGCCTCACTTCGCACATATGGCACTAGGACGAAAGGTCAAGACAGTTGCGTGTCTTCAAGACACACAACTGCGAAACGAAGGGCTATGTAGATGGAGTATATTTTGTAAAAATGATTTTTTAGTGAAACTAATGGTGCATATGGCCGTTCCGTAAAACTTTTTTTCAAATCTAGCCTTCTGAGGTCGGCGCCAAAGACGTTGACGTCGACCTTGTGCATGTCGGTGCCGATCCCTTTGACGCCGACATGTACAAGATCGGCGCCAACCTCTATAACGCCGACCTTGAGAGACCAGATTTGAAAATGATTTTGCAGAACGATCATATACATTATTAGTTTGGCCTGAGGCCATTTTTGATGAAAAATACATGGAGTGGTCGCCAGAGGGGTATACGTAGCGAGCATGTTTTCAACTCTTAAGAACTTTTTACGTTCAACGCCATATAGCTGCTAGAGTGCCATAGAGCTGCTAGAGATCGATGTCGCTGTTAGCAGGAGCCGCCAACAACTATCACGGCCGCTGAGGGGTTCACACCGCGGGGAGCAATGTCACACTGCAACGCTACCAAGAGAGCAAAAGAGCGAGCGCGGGTGCGTAGCAAGGCTGTGGCTATCAATGCACCGCCTCTAGCTTGTCGGAAACACGTTCACTTTACATGATTACAGGAACGGATGAAACATCTAGGAGTTGCAACCACCCTAGAAACCCATAGTAGCTCGAACGAAGGAGGTTTTTTTAAGGATACGCCCGAGCGGGCATATCAGTTTCATAGAAGAAGGGAGCGGGCATATCAGTTTCAAAGAAGAAGGGGTCAAGCGGCCATTACAACGCGGTTGGCACATGCGCCGAACTCGCTCCACCGTGAGGAAAAGAAAAGGATCACTCTCCCACTCTCCACCTATCTACCGAGTCTAGACTACCCCTAAACAGACCTGCTAGCCCCCAGTTAGCCGCTTCCTCCACTATTTTCTGCGTGATCTTGGTCACTGAGGGAGACTCCCCATCGAAGACCACATCATTACGGTGGCGCCAGGTGCACCAGCTGATGAGGGCAATGGCCGTCCACAGGTCTCGATCCCTACCACTAACAGGGAGCCAGTCCACCAGCTGGTCGTCATGCTCAGGGATGGCAGCGTCCAAGTCCCAACTCGAGAAGAAGGTCGTCCACACCTCTCGGGAAGTAACACAGCCTAACAGGAGATGGTCGATGGTCTCCCCATGTTGGTCGCACCGAGGGCAAGCCGCCGGGTGTGACAACCCGTGCTTGCTGAGTCTGTCTGCAGTCCAGCATCTGTTCTTCTGGGCCAGCCACAAGAAGACCTTACACTTGGCCGGTGCACGGGAGCGCCAAATGGGCTCGGCAGCTCCGATCTCCACCCTCCCTTGGAACAGACCACGGTAAGCGGAACGAGCGGTGTAGGTGTTACGTCTGTCCCAACACCACACGAAGGCGTCAGGTACATCCTCCGTCAGTGTAACGTCGACGAGGCGATCGGCCACTAGGAGGAGCTCTCGAATCTCTGAGGCCGCAAGGTCCAGGGGGACGTCATCCAACCAGCCTCGCGCGATGGCACTGTCCAGCATCCTTGTCTTGCGAGCCCTCTTTGGAATCCTCTCAAAGAGGTGGGGGGCAATCTCCATAACCCGCCCGACCTCTAGCCACCTATCAGTCCAGAAGAAGGTCGTGTGGCCGTCTCCGAGAATGGATTTGGTCGCTGCCTCGAACAGATGTCTCACTACCCGAGGAACCTGAATGTTAAACTCCTGCCAGGGCTTAGAACTGTCCGTCCTAGCCATCCACAGCCAGCGGGCCCGTAGTGCTTGGTTCATCGAACGCAAGTTCGGGATACCCAAGCCTCCTAGGTGTTTCGGTAGGCACACCCTGTCCCAAGCTACCAGGCAGTGTCCACCATGGACGTCCTTCCTCCCCTTCCAGAGGAAGCCACGGAAGATCTTCTCGAGCGCTACTAGCGTCTCCACCGGTATATCCATGGCTATCATTGCGGAAATGGGTGCGGCAACAAGGGTGGATCTGATGAGCTCTAAACGCCCTCCACGGTCCAGAAGACCCGCTTTCCACCCGGGCAAGTGATACGTCTCCAACGTATCTATAATTTCTTATGTTCCATGCTTATATTATACCAATTGCTACATGTTTTATATACACTTTATATGGTTTTATGCATTTTCTGGGACTAGCCTATTAACAAGATGCCGCAGTGCCAGTTCCCTATTTTCTGCTGTTTTTGGTTTCAGAAAAGCTGTTAAGGAAATATTCTCGGAATTGGATGAATCAAAAGCCAAAGTCCCTATTTTTCTCGGGAGCTTCCAGAACACCGAAGACGAGACGAAGTAGGAGTCCGAGGCGCCCTCACCACGTGGTGGCGCGACCCCACTTCTGGCCGCGCCGCCACATGATGTGGGGCCCTCGGGGCTCCACCGCCTTCGCCCTTTCGCCTACTTAAACCCCCCGACGGATCAAGACCTAAGCCCCGAACACTTTTCCACGATACGTTCCAGAGCCGCCGCTACATGATGTGGGGCCCTCGAGGCTCCACCGCCTTCGCCCTTTCTCCTACTTAAACCCCCCTACGGATCAAGACCTAAGCCCCGAACACTTTTTCACGATATGTTCCAGAGCCGCCGCCGCCGTCAACCCTAGTTCGAGAGGGTTCAGAAGCTCTTCCCGGCACCCTGCCGGCGAGGGGAATCATCACCGGAGGGCTCTACATCACCATGCCCGCATCCGGACTGATGCATGAGTAGTTCATCCTTGGACTACGGGTCCATAGCAGTAGCTAGATGGTTGTCTTCTCCTATTGTGCCATCATGTTTAGATCTTGTGAGCTGCCTATCATGATCAAGATCATCTTTATGTAATGCTACATGTTGTGTTTGCTGGGATCCGATGAATAATTGAGTACTATGTCATTTGCTTCATTATATATTATGTGAGTGCGTTATTTATGATCTTGCATGCTCTCCGTTACTAGTAGATGCTCTGGCCAAGTAGATGCTTGTGACTCCAAGAGTCGGTATTTATGCTCGATAGTGGGTTCATGTCTTCATTTAATCTGGGGGAGTGATAGCAACCTCTAAGATTGTGAATGTAATGTTGCTACTAGGGATAAAACAGTAGTTCTTTGTCTAAGGATAATTGTGCTACTTACATTACACACTTTACTTAATGCAATAATCTGTTGCTTGCAACTTAATACTGTAAGGTGTTGCGGATGCTATCCTGAAGGTGGATTATTAGTCATAGATGCAGCTGGATAACGGTCTATGTATCATGTTGTAATGCCCAAATGAATCTCACACTAGACACCATGACTTGTACATGCATCATTATGCAGTTCTTTATTCTGTCAATTGCCAGCCGTAATTTGTTTACCCTCATGTATGCTATTATTATTTATGGAGAGACACCACTAGTGAACTGTGGACCCCGGTCCTTTTCTTTAAACTGATAATGCAACCTACTGCAATCCTGTTACTTTCATTCGCTGCAAACAAACATCATTTTCCACACATACGTTTAATCCTTTGTTACAGCAAGCCAGTGAGATTGACAACCTCACTATTAAGTTGGGGCAAAGTATCTTGGTTGTGTTGTGTGCAGGTTCCACGTTCGTGGTTGACACCGGTAGTGCGCCCTGCCAAGGTCAACCGCAGCAACCTTCGGAAGAATTCTAGTTTCCTACTGGATTGATAACCTTGGTTTCACAACCGAGGGAAATTTGCTGCTGCACTACTTCATACCTTCCTCTTGGGGTTTCCCAACAACACCACACTGGTACATCAAGCTAATTTCTGGCGCCGTTGCCGGGGAAACTAAGCTCTTCTGCGAGGGGAGTCTCTCACACCCAATCTTTTTATTTTGTTATTGTCTTGCTTAGTTTATTTTTATTACTGTCTTGTTTGCTTATTACTATTAAAAACACAAAAAAAATTAGTTTCTTGCATCTAGTTTATTTCTGTTTGTTATTATGTCTAGTTCTTTACTTGCTATCAATGGATTCTCTATTTGATACAAAATATTATTGGCACGGTGGGTTCACGAAGGAACAACAAAATTATTATAAGGAATACCACTTGTCTCAAAAAGGGAAATATTTATGGGAACAAATAAGTAGATTGAATTATTTTGCTAGGAACTTGTGTTCTACATATGATGAATCCTACTGCTTTAATGAATCTTTTTGTTGCAGAAGGCATAAACACCTCCCTTTCCAATGTGATTTTAATGATAATGAAACCTTGGCTGCTTATGCTAAAGGAAACTATGACTTTGGTAATCTTGAACAAATTGAAGAAATTATTTTTTTAAGGGTACCTATGAAATTGCTGGTTATATTCAAAATGATGACGCTCCTTGTAAAACTGAGAATTATGCTATACTTGGTTACTGTCTTGAATATTACAATGATAATCCTTATATTGCTGAATTTCTTGAGAAAAGACATCCTCAAATAGAAGAAACCGTTGTCTTGCAGGAACCTGTAGAAGAAGAAATTGCTGAACCTGAAAGCTCATTAGATGAAAAAGAGGAGGAGAGTGAAGAACAAAATAAGGATCTACCTCCTAAAGATAGTAACTCTTTAACTCTTACATTATTTGATTGCCCTCCATGCCTACCTAAGGAGGAAGAATGCTATATTGTTGAATGTTATGATTCTATGGTCATATATGATAACCCATGCTATTATGATGAAACTAATTTCTCTTTCTTTATACTGTCGTTTAAACTCTCTTCTCGCTATGCCGGCTTGTGGCTATATTTTTGAAGCGCTTGTAAGATTACTCTTTGATCCACCTTGATCCCTCAAGGGCTCGGATCCTGATGTAACACAGGATGTCACCACTTTGGTGACCCCCTGTCTGGTCCTTTTTAATGGAAAATCTACCGTAGGGGCTTCCCCTACGGTCATGCGCTTAAAAAAATGATGAAACTAATAATGCTCCTTTACTTTTTAATGATGCTACTAGTGAACTTATTGATGATAATGAGAAGTGTTGCTTAAATATGCTATATGATAATGCTTTAGATGATGGTCCTATGCTTATTGATAATCCTCTATGTTTAGAAGTTATTACCTATTTATGTGAGGATAAAAATGATATAATTGATGCTTGTGATGGTACTCTTACTCATGAGAGCCCTACTTTGTTTTTGAATTCTCCTAATTACACCATGGAGGAGAAATTTGATTATGTTGAGAAATACTTATGTCGTTTGCAATTGTCTCTAGTTCCAAATCTTTGTTGCAACCATGATCTTAAACTTGATATTGATCTTACTAACTATTTTGAAAGAGGGAAACATGCTAATGAATTCCAAAATAAATTTAATGATCCTCTTTATGTACCTATATTATCTAAGTTGAATGATTCTTGTGGTTATATGGTTGAATTTATTTCTACTACTTGCAACTATTATGAGAGAGGAGAATATGGTTGTAGAAGTTTTCATGGTACTAAAACACCTCTCCATATGCTGAAAGTTTTGAAGTTACTCTTGTTTTATCTTCCTATGCTTGTCACTTTGTTCTTTGTGAATTTATTTGTGTACAAGATTCCTATGCATAGGAAGTGGGTTAGACTTAAATGTGTTCTGAATTTGCTTCTTGATGCTCCTTTTGCTTCATTTTCTATTTTCATGAGAGCATCATTACAACTATCAAACCTAGCTAAAAGGCGTTAAAGAAAAGCGCTTATGGGAGACAACCCACTTTTTATTCCTGATATTTTATTTTCTTGAGTCAAGGAACATGTATACCTCTATAGAAATTCCTTTGTATCTTTATTTTATCGCATTGTTGTGTCAAGTTAAGGCTCTAGTAGAAAGTTGATGCTAGATTTGGATTCCTGCGCAGGAACAGTTTTCTGCTGTTCACGGTTTAATTCATAACTCTCTGCAGAACAATTTAAAAAATCTGATATTTTTTGAGCGTGATCCTCAGATACGTACGCAACTTTTATTAGTTTTGAGTTTTCTAATTTGAGCAAGTTAAGTGGCTCGAAAAAATTCGTCTTTACGGACTGTTCTGTTTTTGACAGATTCTGCCATTTATTTTGCATTGCTCCTTTTGCTGTTTTTGAATGGATCTTTTTGTTCCATAAAATACCAGTGGCTGTAGCTAATGTCCAGTAGCATGTGTAATGGTTTTTTCCATGCAGAATATGAGAATTTTTTATTATGCACTAACCCTCTAATGAAGTCTACTTTGAGTTTGGTGTGGAGGAAGTTTTCAAGAATCAAGAGAGAAGGATGATATGATGTGGTCAACAAGATGAAAGAGCCTAAGCTTGGGGATGCCTCCGTGGGTCACCCAAGCATATTTCAAGAAGACTCAAGCGTCAAAGCTTGGGGATGCCCAAGGCATCCCCTTCTTCATCAACAAACTATCAGGTCATCTCTAGTGAAACTATATTTTAATTCCGTCACATCTTATGTGCTTTACTTGAAGCGTCTGTTTTTTTTGTTATTTTCATTCTCTGAATAAAATGGATCCTAGCATTCCTTTGTGGGAGAGAGACACGCTCCGCTTTTTCTTATGAATACTCGTATTCTTGACTTATATTTGTTGAGTATTCTTCTATGTTATTTCATTACTTTCAGCTCGCGTTTTTCATGCATCTCTTGTTAGAGTTGTTAGTTTTCTTATGTTATACTCTCTTGTTTCATTGCTAAATACTTGGAGAGTTTATGTTTAAATAAGTTGATTGGTGTTTGGTTTGAACAGAAAATGTTTAATGTGGTAGATGGTATAACGAAAGGATACATAATCTTGTAGATTATTAAATTGTGTCACTTGAATCATTGATGTTGTTTTGAGATATTAATATGCTTAATGGTAAACATGATGGTTAGTAAAGTGGAATGATTAATGGTTGGTCTAGGAAACTTGAAGCTGTGCCACACTTAAATATCTAGTTGATAGCATAATGATATATGACTTCTAATGTTAAAAGCAACCGTAATGACTTTGTGTTATGCGCTACGGTCGGGGTCCCAACAGTGACTTGTTCATTTGCCACAGTCCCTCATGGAGTGATTTTCATTATGCCTTGTAAGATCATATTTCTAGTTGGAATCTTTTTGCTTGTGAGTTCTAAGCTGCGGTTTTCATGGCACTTCCACCACCATATTTGCTAGCCTCTTCGGTACTTTGCATTTCCCTTTCTCACATTGAGAGTTGGTGCATACTTCGCGGGTACATCCAAAACTCGTGGGAGATCTTCATCATGTTCTCCTACACATAAGCCAAATATCTTCCTCAAAACATCCACCATACCTACCTACCTTAGCATTTCCATAGCTGTTCCGAGATATATTGCCTTGCATGATTCTATACAGCCGATGTGCGGTGTCACCCATGTTACGCTAGATCATTGCATATCCTGCTACACTAGCAGAGGCACCGTTTCATACATTATGAGTTATTTGTACCAAAAATATGTTGTCATATTAGAATGTTTGCCCCTAAAAGTGAAAAGAGCCATGGAGGCCATCGAAAAGAGAAACAGAAAAACACACAAAAAAAAAAGAGAAAAGAGAAAAAAAAGAAAGAAAAATAAAAAAGGGGGCAACATTACTATTCTTTATCCACACTTGTGCTCATGTTTTAGCACCTGTAGTGTTCGTAGTCATCATTTGTGCTCATGATTAGCACCTTTACCTTATATGAGAGAGTTCTCATGTTTTACTTGCATAACTATGTGGGGAACTTTACATTATAGAACTTGGCTTGTATATTCCAATGATGAGCCTCCTCAAAAGTGCTCTAGGTCTTCATGAGCAAGCAAGTTGGATGCACACCCACTAGTTTCATTGGAGAGCTTTCATACACTTATAGCTCTATGTGCATCCGTTGTGTGGCAATCACTACTCCTTGCATAGCTTCGATTATAAGACTTCCTCTTGTCTAATGATCACTTTCAGCTTTGTGAGACTTTCTTCCGTTGGCCTTCCAAACCCCCCTTAATGTTCTTTTAGCCACAACATTCTGGTGCCAGGAACCAACGCTGAACGCTTGCTTGTTTTTAAGTGAACAAATAGAGAGATGATTTTCTACGTGCATATTGTTATTGCTTGACTTGATCCTAACACAAAGTTGTCATGAGTGTTGGATGCATTAGATGATTATATTGTTGTTCTTGAAGCTTAAATCATCTTTAATATCTACTTTGCATGGTTGATTGTTCTTTAGTACCGATTCATTGAAAGTTTTACTTTGTTCTTCCTACTTGTTTATACATTACTCATTTGATATCAATATAAACTACAGCTCTTATTCATTTGATCTCAATTTACATGCATTACATTATTATATGATCAAGATTGTGTGAAAGCATGTCACTTCAGAAATTATTCTTGTTATCGTTTTACCTACTCGGGACGAGTAGATCTAAGCTTGGGGATGCTTGATACATCTCCAATGTATCTATAATTTCTTATGTTCCATGCTTATATTATACCAATTGCTACATATTTTATATACACCTTATATGGTTTTTATGCATTTTCTGGGACTAACCTATTAACAAGATGCCGCAGTGCCAGTTCCCTGTTTTTTGCTGTTTTTGGTTTCAGAAAAGCTGTTAAGGAAATATTCTCGGAATTGGACGAATCAAAAGGCAAAGTCCCTATTTTTCTCGGGAGCTTTCAGAACACTGAAGACGAGACGAAGTAGGAGGCCGAGGCGCCCTCACCACGTGGTGGCGCGACCCCACTTCTGGCCGCGCCGCCACATGATGTGGGGCCCTCGGGGCTCCACCGCCTTCGCCCTTTCGCCTACTTAAACCCCCCGACGGATCAAGACCTAAGCCCCGAACACTTTTCCACGATACGTTCCAGAGCCGCCGCCACATGATGTGGCACTAGTAGAAAAAGGCTTATAGGTGGGATGCCTTTTTGTGGCGCACCTTTAGCCCATGCGCCACAAAAATATTCTAGTGGCGCACCACATCAGTGCGCCACAAACATCTCTGGCGCACAAAAAAAAACAATGCGCCACTGAAATGTGCGTTTTTGTGGCGCACCGTGGAGCATGCGCCACAGAAAGACGGTGGTCCCCGCCCGGCAGTTCGAATTTCGAAATCCGGAGCACTTTCTGTGGCGCACCCTGCACATGCGCCACAGAAAGTAGACATTCTGTGGCGCACCGTGGGCCATGCGCCACAAAAAGTGGACATTTTGTGGCGCATGGTCCACGGTGCGCCACAGAATGTGCACTTTCTGTGGCGCATGGTCTGGGTGCGCCATAGAATGCCCACTTTTTGTGGCGCATGGGCTTAGTGCGCCACAAAAAAAATGCGGGTGTGCCACAAAATGAGAACCAGGGCCCATAAAAGTATTCAATGCACTAAAATCTCAGATTCATTTGCAACCTTTTCCCTTCTCTCACACAGCTCGTTTTTCTCCTCCCTCTCACCCAATTCTCCCCATTCTTTCTCCATTCTTTCTCCATTTCTTGTAGGTTAAAACCTATTTTGTTCCATAGATATTGGTTAGTAGGTAGGGAGGCTCCATATATACTCTCTCCTCCTCTTTTTGTCCACTAAATTCTCTCAAACACACATCATACGATCACGGTCCCGGAGGAGCTCCAACTACTAGGTGAGATATCTCCTCCTCTTTTTGTTGTGGTGTGCATGCTTGCGGTGGTGTATGGCCATCGGTGTATGGCCACCGGTGCATGTATGGCGCCCATCGGTGTATATATGGCCACCGATCATTTATGGCCGGGTGTATGGCCATCGGTGTATGTGGATACATATGCATGTTTGTTTGTTGTTTTTGTTGTTGCTTGCGCCGGCGTGGTGCATGGATGTTTGCCGAAATGTTGATTCATTTCCATTTCGACAACTTTTTGCACCACCCATACGTCCGACTTTTAGGAGAAGTCATGCCAAAATTTTCCGTCGAACATGCATGTGCGTGTATGCGTGTGTGTGTGCATGTTGCGGTTCAAAATAACATACACTCTCGTTTCTGGGTTGTGCTTTATGTATACCGCGTAGGCAACCATGGTCGTCAGGATGAGATCCGGTCAAATCAGTACATACAAGGAAGAAGCGAAGGCGGAAATGATTCAGTGCAACACGCGCCAGATAAGATGCCCGTGTCGGAAATGCAAACTCGAGAGCTGGATCGACCCTGATTCCGGACAATTGGAGGATCACCTGCTCAGGCACGGTTTCATGCTAGGCTTGAACCAGGCACCGACAGCAAATGCGCCCGGACATGGTTACCATGACGAAGGAGATGTCGGCGGACAAGATGATCATGATGAAGATGGGGGAGATGGCGGTGGAGAAGACACGAACACGGAGAACACGCTAATGTCGGCTTTGCGGGAGTCTCATGTTCAAGAACTGCTCCTCCAGGAGACGAGCAACGCAAGAGAGAAAGCCAAACTGGCGCAAATGGAGATCGACGGGAAGACTCCGTTGTATCCTGGGTGCCGGCCACAGGATACGTGCTTGCAAGTAACGCTTGATGCTCTGGAGATGAAGGCGCAAAGCAAATGGACCGACGTGAGCTTCACGAAGAACATGAAATTCATGCACGATCGTCTTCCCGAGGGGAACACATTGCCAACAAGCATCGAGGAGGCCAAGAAAGTCGTGTGCCCACTTGACTTACCGCAGGTTAAATACCATGCCTGCATCAATGATTGCGTAATTTATCGGGGCGAGTACAAGGACATAACCAAATGTCCGGTGTGCGACCAAGGACGGTACAAGGGTGTGAACAAGAAAGTTCCTCGAAAAGTGGTCTGGTACTTTCCTATCAGTCCCCGTCTGCAGCGGTACTTTGTGGACCCTAAGGAAGTAAAGCTCATGCAATGGCACACGGAAAGGGAGAAGCCCGAAGAAGATCCGGAGAAGAGAAGTTTCATTTCACACCCTTCAGACGCTAGCCAGTGGGAAGCATTGGACAACACCTTTGAAAATTTCGGAGGCGACACAAGGAACGTAAGGCTGATTATGAGCACCGATGGACTCAATCCGTTCGGCAACCAGAGTAGCACGCATAGCACCTGGCCCATGTTTGTATGGCCTTACAACCTTCCCCCTTGGCTGTGCACGAAGCAAAGGTACATACACATGAGCATTCTCATCCAGGGGCCGAAACAACCGGGGGTCGGCATACATCTGTATCTCACGTTGTTGAAAGAGGAGTTAGCCACGTTGTGGGAGATGCCAGCCCGTACGTGGGATGCCTACACTAGAGAATATTTCGACATGAGAGCCGCCTTGTTCACGACGGTGCAGGACTATCCTGGTTGCTCATACGTATCGGCCCAGGTAGGCCACGGATTCTGCGCATGTGTCAGGTGCATGGATGGGACCCTGCATCTCCAGCTACCAAGGGATGGGTCTTAGAAAACCGTGTACCCAGGTGCTCGACGGTGGCTTCGCATGGATCACCCGTGGAGGAAACGCGGTGACCTGTTCGATGGTGAAAACGAGCTCGAAAGAGCCCCGCGCGAGAGGAACGGCACTGAAATCGACGAGCTTTTGAGAAATTGGGAGGAGTGCCCTGCTCCTGGAAAGAAGCGACCGAGGGTTGATCCCCTGCTGGGTGTATGGCAAGCGAGGTCTGTTTTCCACGACTTGCCGTACTGGAAGGTCCTTAAAGCACCCCATAGCCTCGATATGATGCACATTACGAAGAATGTCACCGAGAGTCTACTTGGCACTCTTTCCAACATGCCGGAAAAGTCCAAGGATGGGACGAGAGCAAGATACGATCTGAATTTTTTTGGCATCAAGAAAGATCTACATGCACCCGACAGTGATGACGACGATGACGATGATGATGATCAGACGGAAGGGACTCAAGGTCGCTGCAAAAGGGCAAAGAAGACCTCGGTGGTGCTTCCCGTTACCTGCTTCTCTATGAGTCCGGAAGAGCTCGAGCAGTTCTACAAGTGCCTCGTAGGAGTCAAATTTCCTAGCAGTTACGCGGGGAAGATCAGCAGGTATCTAGATGCAACGAAGAAGAGGTTCAGCGGTATAAAGTCTTACGATTGTCACGTGCTGATGACATAGATAATTCCCGTTGCGATCCGAGGGATAATGGACGAGCACGTCCGAGATACGCTGCTTGCCCTGTGCAACTTTTTCGACGTCATCAACAGGAAGTCGATCGGCGTGGAGCAGCTCGACAGGCTACAGGAAGAGATCGTGCTGATACTATGCGAGCTCGAGATTTACTTCGCGCCCGCATTCTTTGATATCTGCGTGCATCTCCTTCTCCATGTCGTTGAGGACATCAAACAGCTCGGGCCGACGTTCCAGCAATACATGATGCCGTTCGAAAGGCAGAACGGTGTCATGAAAGGATACGTTCGCAACAGGGCCCGTCCGGACGCAAGCATGGCCAAGGGCTTTCTAACCTACGAGTGCATCTCCTTCTGCCAGAATTATCTAAGCACCGAGAACGAGGATGTTGGTCTGCCCACCAGGAAGCACCTCGGCAGGCTCGGTGGAGTTGGTCACCGCGAGGGCTGCCGCTCACTCTTTGTCGGCGTTCATGGTCGAAGAGAAGACCTCGACAGGGCTCACCAGGTCGCGCTACAACACTTACAATTGATCGAACCTTGGGTGGAGGAGCACAAGTGCTTAATCGAGCAGAATTACATCGAGCTGGGTCGGCAGAGGAAGAATGGAGACGTATCCAAAGAGCACAACTCCAACTTCACACGTTGGTTCAAGAAAAGGCAACTGTTACAAGCAGCGAGCATAACGCCATGTACGGAAGATGAAGAACTCATATTCTCCTTATCACAGGGCCCCGGGCAAAACGTAAGGACCTATCAGGCGTACGACATCAACGATTTTACATTCTACACTAAGGAAAAGGGCAAGAATAGTGAATATCAAAACTCAGGAGTAACTATGCTATCCTACGGCGATGACGAGGCTACTGTCAAGGAAAGATTCTTTGGAAGGACCGAGGATATATGGGAGCTCAACTACTGTGGAGAGTTGGTGCCAATGTTCCGTGTAAGATGGGCCAAGTACGTCATAAAAGAAGGCCGGTATTTGACCACCATGGTAATACCCGATGCCAAATCGAAGAAAGCCTCCGCGAAAAACGAGCCATGGGTACTCGCTAGCCAAGTTGAGCAATGCTTCTTCATTACCGACCCGTCAAAGCCTAGCCGTGTTGTGGTGAGGAGGGGCAAGAGGAGCATCATCGGAATGGACGGAGACGCCAACGAGGAAGACTTGGACGGCAATCCGAAGATCGAGGAGGAATTCGACAAGTTCTTCGGCAAGCCGACTACTAGCAAAAACACAAGGAAGACCTCCCTACCTACTAAAGGTTGTCCGTTCACGCGAAGAAATCTCAAGGTGCCCGGCCTAAAGTATTCAACCGCGAAGAAGGGAAAGAAGAAGAGAAGCTAGCTCTCGGTACAACCGGCCGGGATCGACGAAGACTTTTTTGGTGTATTATTTTTTGTGCGTGTGTACACATGTGTGAGACAAGCATATATTTATTTATGTCATAAATAAAATAATGATGTACTAAAATTAAAGGATTGTACATGTTGTTTAAATATAACAACACCAAATATACAACACAAGTAATAGTACCAAAGCTGTGCTGGCCAGTCTCACATATCAGGCAAAGATATTCTGTGGCGCACGGTTCAGATGATGCGCCACAGAATCCCACAATTCTGTGGCGCACATTGCTACGGATGCGCCACAAAATTAAAGGATTCTGTGGCGCATCCCCCAGTACCATGCGCCACAAAATGTTAACTTTCTGTGGCGCATCCACCAGTACTATGCACCACAGAATTTCGGAGGCGACGCTTACATGTGGGCCCGCCCCCGCGCCTTCCTCTCTTCTCCAGTTCGCATCTCCAAAATCGCTAAGTCCCGAGAGCCCGTGAAACCGCCGCCGCAACTCGCCCCCGCGGCAACCGCCGCCACCGGCCAACCCAACTCGCCACCGCGCGCCCGCGCCAACCGCCGCCACCGGCCGCCCCAACATGCCCGGCCTCGATGCCGTCCGCTTCGTTGTTTCTCCCCGCCTGGCCGCGTCTGGCGCTCGGCCTCGAGTTGCCGCCAAAGAAGACCACGCCGGCCTCGCAGCTCCCCTCCCTCTGAGTCACCGGGGACGAGCTCTACACCGCCCTCGACCTCCCCTCCTTCCCCTCCCCGAGGTGGTTCCCCTCTCCCCCTCCTCCTCCCCCTCCCATACCGAACCACTGCCCCTATGGTGTTTGATGAAATTCCTGACCGAATTTTCGTTCATGGAGTAGAATGCATTTTGATTTTTGTGCTAGGCATAATTCACAGAATTGTACTAGGCATAATTCACAATATTGATCAAAATGCATTCGTTCTTTCCATATTTTTTTGCTAGATTTGTACTACTCCATGTTCATAATGCATGCACCGAATTGAAATGCAGGTTCTATGTGTCTAGAATGAAATGAAATGCTACTGTAAATGAAATGAAATGAGCATGATTGCAGATACCCGAGATTTTGTGCATTGTTTTTGGATGAATTTTTGGATGCTATGTTCAATTTTGTGCACTGTTTTTGTACACTGTTTATGTGTTAGCAGCTATGCTATTTATGCTACCACGACCATCGTGTCGTGGTTGTTTGTGCTCCGACCATCGTGTCGTGTTTGTGGATGTTGCCGGCCCCGATTTGTGAAATGTTTGCAGGTACCCCGTGAGGCCCTTGAGATTGCCGGAACGTTGATTAACTTCCGTTTCGGCAAATTCGGGTACTCCATATGTCATTTTTAGCAAACGTTTTGCCGAATTTTTTCGTGAATTTTAGCATGACTTTGCTAAAAAATGACATATGGGGTATTGCGACGAATGCAAGGGCCGGGTATCTTAGTACTTAATTTTAGCATGACTTTGCTTATATTTGTTGTATTAATTAATGCAGTGCAAACATGTCGGCCGACGCGGGGGCCGGCACTTCTAAGCATATGAGCGTCGATGAAGATGCTGGACATGCGAACAAGACCTTCTGGGAGATGTCCCAGGAGTTGGAGGAGGCCGCGAAAACTCCTACTGGTGGTGGCGGCGAGCATGAGGATCATACCACCACCACCGATGGAGATACTAGTGGCGGCCATGAGGACGCCGATACCACCACCGATGGCGGCAAGGACCACAGGGCCGATGGTAGCAACCCGACCGCGCAGAAAAATAAGAAGCCAAGGAGGGATCGGACACCGCAAGCACTCGGCAACGTCACAGACGCCTTCACTGTGGTCACGCCAAGTGGCCTCCCAGTGGAGCCCGAGAAACTTGCCAAAGGATACGGCATGCAACTAGGGTGCATCCTCCGGGAAAGCGTGTCGATCAACACGAAGGACCTCAGAAGCACGCAGAATGAGGCTTTGGTCAAGAACCTCCTCAAGAAGCTTCACCAACGATACACGTTCCCGCAGCCGTTCAACAAAAAGGTGGACAGTTTAGCCATCACGAAGATGAGTACCGCCATGAGCAGCTGGAAATGCAGGGTGAGGAGGAAGATTGAAAAGGGTCGAAGCTGGGAAGAGATAAAAGGCAAAGACCCTATGCTCGACAAAGAAGAGTTCGACGCATTCAAGTTGTCCTTGGCTACTGAGGAGTCTATAAAATGGACCGAGTGGGGGAAGAATATGTGGGACCTGAACCTAGGTAACCACCATTTGGGAAGCGGTGGCTACCGAGGAAAACAGCCCATTTGGGACAAGGAGGATGCCGAGGTTGCTCGTCTAGGAAAAGAAAACCCGTGGCACAAAATCACGGACGAGCAGGTCCGGAACTTTGTCCGGTCCCGCTACTATCTGAACAAAAAGACGGGGGAATTCGTTACGGACGATGATGATGTGAAGAAATTTGAGAAAGTGCTGGTAAGGAATTTAATTTACCGTGTAGCCATATTTTTCTACAAGCATGGGTTCACCTTAATTTGCTTTGTCTGCAGGACGACGAGTTGAAGGCTGACGCTGAGGCCGGCCCGTCGTCCCAGGATTCGACGGAGCCGTGGGACACTACTTTCAATAGGGCGATGAACGTTTACAAGGATAGGGACAAGACCGCGGCGTTGACGTCAGCTGGCCGTGTGTCCGGCTTTGGTACGAGCATGAAGTTCCTCCAGTACTACAGCACAGACGGCGGCCAGACGAGAAGGCAGAGGAGGAAGCCGACTAGGGATAGCACTGAGGTTCTGGAGCTAAGGAAGAAGGTGGAGACACTGGAGCAGGAGAAAGTGGACTCCAGCACGGGTGAACAAGTTGGTGAAGGAGAGGTTCGAGGAGCTCTTCCCCCCTGGGTTTATGGAGGGGTTAGCTCCTTGGAATGCGGCAGGTCGACAGGGGCCGATACACGTGCCCAGCTACGCCGGCAGCACCTCCAGCCATAACGTGTCGCCGGACCTTGTGCTGACCCCGCCGCTCCATAGTGTGCCACAGGCGCCCCCTACCGAGGCACAGGAGCCCCCCATGCAACCTCCGGCGTCAGCAAGTATTTCCAGGTCTTCTCGCCGGAAGGGATTTTTCTGATAGGTCTTAGGACCGACGTCTTCATTACGTCAGCAAGTATTTTCGGGTCTTCTCGCCAGAAGGGATTTTTCTGATAGGTCTCTGGAATGACGTCTTCATTACGTCAGCAAGTATTTCCGGGTCTTCTCGCCGGAAGGGATTTTTCTGATAGGTCTCAGGACCAACGTCTTCATTACGTCAGCAAGCATTTCCGGGTCTTCTCGCCGGAAGGGATTTTTCTGATAGGTCTCAGGACCGACGTCTTCACTACGTCAGCAAGTATTTCCGGGTCTTCTCGCTGGAAGGATATTTATCTGGAGAAGAAGTCCAGTGGTCTTAGGACCGGCGTCATCACTACGCCAGCCAGCAGCTGGATCACCTGTGTGGTGAACTTTGAGTATTGGAACCAAATAAGAGCTCTCAGGACCGGCCTGGGCCAGTAACAGCCGTGCCAAGGATGGCACTACGGGTCAGACCCAGGAATAGGTTATCTCGGCTCAAGGCTTTGTTCCTGCAAAATTGAGCAGACAGAAAAGAATTGCGCCCGAAACACGGCGTAGAGGACCCGCTACGGCGGCGACGCTACGGAATACCAAGATAACCTGAGGACTTCACGAATCGAGATAAGTACCTTTACCTTAATTGTTCTGTTTCTTTATGCCTTGGCTAAAACGAACGCGGGCGTAAACCTGGGGCAGCGCCTTCCCCAACACCGCTGTCCGTTTCCCTCTGGCTGTGGGGTTGTGGGCTGAGGATTGTGCGGTCAGGAGCGATGGATCTTTCGGGGGGTTGCGCCCTGTGTCGGCTCTCCAGACAGTCTGGGGGTACACGGCTGGTTAGCGCTCTGGCTGAAAGACCCTTCCCGAAAGCGTCAAGCCTCCACGGGCGTAACAGAGACAGTTCAGTGCAAGGAAAGGATGTTTACATTCGACAACGCTAAAAGTTTTGCCTTTCGGCGATACATAAACGCAGTTCACGACACCTGGTATTGTCGTCTTACACATTTCAGGATACCTAGCAGCTTATGGGTCGTCCTCGCGGGAGAAGCGCTCCATGATCCTCTCCACCTCGTCAGAAACCCCTGACAAAGACGCGGCTTCCGGGGTGGCGTGACTCATCTCCTCAAGCAAGGAGATTCGCGGATGGCGGCGCCGAAGGGCGGCCACGACGAAGGCTACCGCCTGCCTCGCCGCCTTCTCGCCAGCTAGGCGGGCTGCCTCGTCCGCCTGGGACCGGAGCTCACCCAGGAGTTCCGCCACGCGCGCTAAAAAGGAAGGATACCCCCTGAAAGAGGCGGAGAAACTGCTCGAAGCAACCGGGGGCTGCGGCACCCACAAGGTCGTCAGCTCCCGGGAGATCCTCTTTGCCGAGGCACTCATGTCTGGGAGAAAGCTCATCATATCACGCTTGGAGGCGGCCGTCTTGTCTCGCTCCTCCGCGGACTTCTTCAGCTGCCGATCAGCTCCTCTTGGCGAGCCTGTGCCGCTTGCGTCGCGGATCTGAAGGCCTCGGCAACCTCCTTCGTTCTTGCGAGCTCGGCATCGTTCTCCTCGCGCTCCTTTTCCTTTTTGGACCGGAGAACTCCAATGCGCTCAAGCTTCCTGTCACGGCCGGCCACAGTTTCCTTCAGACTGGCGACGTCTCGCGCCGGGCCGTCGGCGCGAGTAACTTGCTGGTCCCGCTCGCCTCGGACCCTTTTATAATCTTTGTATGCCCTGTCTCGGCTTCGCTGCTTGTCCGCCAGCTCCTGCTTCCGCTTGGAGACTTGATCGGTGAGCGAGGCCACCTGCTGGTTCAGGTCTCTCACCTCCTGCCGGGCCCAGCTGTCCGCGTTTGCCAGGCCTTTCTCCAGGCGAGCATCGCTCCGCTCCACCTCCAGGCGTAGTTGCGAGTTGCCCTCCACGCACTTCCTCTCAGCTCCGTCCAGCGCGGACGCCTGAGCTTCCAGTTCTTTCTCGCGCCCGGAGACGCGCCGCTCTCGGGTGTAAAGCAGCTCGTCCTCTGCCGCTAACCTCTGCTCTCTGGCCTCGAGTCTCTCTGCCTCGGCCGCTAGCTTCTGCTCCCAGGACCTCAACTCTTCTTCACGGTGGGTCGCGGGGACCGCCAGCCAGCGCAGCTGGGCCTCAGCAAATGCCAGGAGCTCTCCCACTTCGGTGAACACCATGGGGGAATCGGAGCCCGCTTCAGACCCTCCGTTACCGTTCGGGGGAACCTCTTTCTCTCCCGGGTCCTTAACCCGGGGAGGAGCATCACCCCTGACTCTGGACGGGCCAGAGGGTCCCCGGGGATCTGCGCCACGCCTACTTTATGTGCACAGCTTCTCAAAGCAAAGTATTATCCCAACAGGCTCCTGACGGACACAGTATTCCCTGGTAATGCATCGTCGGTATGGCGAGGAGTTGAGTATGGCCTAGAGTTGCTGAAATCTGGCATTATATGGAGGGTTGGCAATGGTGCTAATATCCGGGTGTGGCGGGATCCATGGATTCCCCGTGTTGGTTCCTATCGGCCGAGATCACTGCAACGCCGATGTCGCTGCCGGTGGGTGGCCGATTTTCTGCTGCCGAACGGAGAGTGGAACCAATAACTCTTGCAACTTTACTTTTGCCCGGAGGATGTGGCAGATATCTTACAGATCAAAACATAAAAACGTAACAAGGTGGAGTTCATTGCATGGCAACCTGAAAAACGTGGTACATTCACAGTAAAAAGTGCATATCGGATGGCCCTCCAGAAATCTATGTTGGAGCAGGATCGTGGTGCAACTAGTAGTAGACCTGATGGTGAGCGGCCGGTTTGGCGCCTAATCTGGAGCTGCCCGGTACCACCCAAGGTAAAAACCCTCGCTTGGCGGATCTGCCAGGATGCCCTTGCAACGAAGGTGAGTATCCGGAGGAGAGGTATGGTGACGTCGGCTACATGTGATATCTGTGGCAATGAAAACGAGGATTCCTTCCATGCCTTCATGAAATGTCCACATGCGCGCGGGCTCTGGAAGGCTATGCGTGAGGTCTAGCAGTTGCCAGAGGACGCTTTGCTGCGCAATACAGGGAAGGAGTGGCTTCTTCACCTCCTTGCTGAGATCGGTGTCGACAGCAGAGCGCGAACGCTGATGGTGTTGTGGCGCATATGGCATGCCCACAATGAAATAACACATGATAAACATTGCCCGCCAATTGAGGGGTCTCGACGCTTCCTGGTAAGCTACCTCAATTCATTACTTCTGATCAATTACTTTTCTGATACAGATATGGCGAAAGGGAAGATGGTGCTAGACCCGACGAGAGGTTTCAAGAAGGCAGGGAGTACCAGGAAGGAGCGACCAAGATTGGACGTAAAATGGAAGCCACCAGAGCTGGGACAAGCAAAACTGAATGTTGACGGAGCTTTTCTGAATGGTGATGCAGGAGCAGGCATGATACTCCGGGACAGCTGTGGGGAGGTCATCGCTGCGGCCTCCTGCAATATCCGCCATTGTGGGGATGCTACGGAGGCAGAAATAAGAGCAATCGAGGAAGGGGTACAGTTGGCGCTGCACTGGGTTGATACGTCCATTTTGCATCACTATTTTATATCATAATTTACTGTTATTCATTGAAATATTTCATCTTTAGAGATGATACTTATGTTATTTTACCTATTTTGCATATTTGATGATTATTGGAGAATGGACCTCCGGAGTCAGGATTCTGCTAGAAAAAGGACCGTCAAGACACCATATTTTTGAAGATCAGAACTCCGTAAAAAATATCAGGAACCTCCCATTTTACCAGATGACGGAGGGAGCCAGGAGGGGAGACCGAGGAGAGCCACAGGGGGGCCACACCATATGGTGGCGCGGCCCCCTTGCTGTCGTGCCACCACGTGGTGTGGCCACCCTGGCCCACCTCTGGCATCGCCTGTCGAGGTGTGATTCCCACGGAACAGGGATGACTACACTCGAGGGGGAAGTTCGTGAGGGGGACTGAACACGTTAGTCAACAACCCTCAACCGGCACGGCGACGGTGCTCGTCGTGCCTGCAGCGGGACAGCACGACAGAGATGGAGTCCGGCCCGTACCCAGGTTCACGGCCCTCAGGGTGAGGTAAAACCGCTACTCCTGCCTGTCTGTATTGCACTGCGGTAGGAACAGTACAATGAGCTTGCCGAGGGCTCTCGAGCGGCTATGCGGAGCTTGGAGGGGGAAGGATGAGCTCTTCTTCCTCCTCGAGCTCGCTAAGCTTGGCTAGGCTATGGTAGGGTGTACACGGATGAGTGGTTGATTCCTCGATCCCTTGCTACGGTGGTGCTCCTGCTCCTTATATAGGCGCCCCGGGCCTCATCCCTGCGTCCTGCGCAGTGGAAGGGTTCCCACATGGCGACGAAGCGGAGGAGCGGGGTGCACCGCAACTCGGTCGTCCATGGACTTGGTCCATGGTCGTAAAGCCTGCCTTCGTGGCTGTAAGGCCCCGACCCCGCAAATTATACAGTGATGCTATGTGTCGGTGGTCATGCTACATAATCGAAGGTTACTGGGGTTACCACTCCCAGGCCGAGTAAACATCGGCAGGCGTGCTCGGCATGGATCATCGGCCACACAACCCTTCGATCATGCCATATCCAAAGCATAGCCCTCAATGTATAATAAAGAGATCAAGACATCGGAACACCTGGCACATAACAGACCCTACGACTCAAGATATTATAGTTCAACTCTTATAATAGAGGAAGATAGCAAATATTACAATCAGAGGTCACTGACCCAACATTACAACAAGCGGAAGCAAATTAAGTTGTTCTAAACAACAAGATCCAAGTATGGCCTAAGAGGCCTACAGATAAATAGTTCCGTGCCAGCTGGTTCCGAGTTGCCCCAGGCTGCCACCCGGGAACCCCAGACTACTCGTCGACGTCCACAAAGAACCCACCTTCGAGGTCGGTGAAGTCCTCCTCTGAAACAAATTAAACAAGGTTGAGTTCGACGAACTCTGCAAGATTAGGAGCTAATATATGCTCGATGATTGGCTTTCAAGGTTTTATGGCTGTTTTGCATAAGGCTGATTTTGTTTATTAAAACACCACTCCAAGGCATCGACTATCAGAATATTTTAAAAGTGGGGTAAGAAGTAACTCCTTTTCTTTTGATCACTTTCTCATCATCAACCACCCTCATCATTGTACCTGTGCTCCGAAGGCACCTCCCCGAATCACCCTCGAGGAAGCCGTCCTTGTCTTACTAAGTAGTACCTTTAGTACTCAATTTTAATCATTCCGTTCAAGTTATTCTATGGTCTCTGAATCCGTCACCAAGTCGTCCTTAACCGTGGACACGGCTTTTCGAAAAGATTTATCCCTGCAGGGGTGTACAATGTGAAAGTTGCCAGGTTCCCAAGGGACCTCCCAGCTACTTATCCATGCGTACCGTCCGACCCATTGCCTGTACATTTAGCTCTCTTCCGGGGAAAGCCGGCTGGGTGGGAGCGGCTACGACCTTTACCTCACTTCGGACTAACCCAGGATCATCAGTGGCGGTAGGACAGGTTCAGTGCCTCCAGCACCCTGCCCCGCGGCCACCCATTTTCCTAAACACCACCATCCTCATCTCAGTCTTGGCCACCATCTCAACGCACGCGCAAATGGAAAGCCAAACTAGAGGACCCTCGGCTAGTCCGCCACAAGTTAGTCGGTCGACGAGGTTCCATATGCCCACGCATGGTTGCACGCTCAACTTGGCTCGAAGGGGAGAACTCGCACTGAGGCGGCGAGAACGAGACAACCCACCACATCCCATGTGGCCTCTCATCCCCACCTTTTAGCATTTTATTACTTGTCACCACAATTTCTCCACCATCATCCGCTGATTTCCACATCTGTTCCCAACATGAATATCCATCGGACGAATAAACATTTAACTAAGCATGGCTAAGCAACAACATAGCATAGTTAATTATCTCAGGCCATCAATACAAACCTATGGATAATAGGAGGGAAACAGGTAATGGCATCGGGAACTTAATGCAACTATAGGATACTCTAATCCAATAAAATTGACATTTGGAACCGCATGCAATATTATAGTGGAGAAAATATTTGCGGAAAATAGGATAAGATATGCTCAGAGGGGGGATTACGCTTGCCTTGATCAGCAGGCTGGTAATACGGGTCGTCGGGGTATTGTGGTGAGACACCGAGTCCTTGATCTAACGATGCATCAAAACACCGGAAAGAACACAATCAATACATGCAAATCATATGCAATGCGCAAGCACATGATGGCATGACATTTTAATGCACTGAACTACTATAACAAATCTAGCATTTTTAAATGGGGTGCGCAGTAATTATCTAACAAGGGAGAATATAGCTCCACATTATTTTTATGTTCTCCTGTGTTATCATTTAGGTAAACATGCATGAGGAATGATGCTACTGGATACCTCATAATTCTGTGAGCATTTTTACATATTTAAACACATTTTTCTGATTAACCAATAAGAAGCTATTGTATTTCGGTATGGGATTTAGTGCTGCCATTATAGTAATTCATTTTAAACAACGCTAGAACTAATTATCCAAGATGGGAAAAAGGTGGAATAAGAGGTATATGTGTTGCTGAACATTTTGGTATATCAAACTCTATTTTTGGATCATTATTTCTAGAGATATGAATTTTCCTAAATCCATTTTATTTCTGCATTTTTACCTATTCCAATAAAACCGTAGTTAAACTAAATTAATGGGAGATGTGAGTTACACCAATAGACTCCATTTATTTTTCTGAACGTTTTGGTATATTATTCGCAATATTTGGACAAGTATTCGAAAAGATATTGAATTTACAAACTTATTCGATTTTCTGCCCTTTTATTCCATTTTCCAGAGAAAAGTCCAAAGACCATTTGCACGCAGGGCTGGGCTAGCCCGTGCCACTGACCAGTGGGGCCGGTGGCCACGGTGGCGCTGACGCGGCGCTGGCGGGCGCTGTGCCACTGGCGAGTGGGTCCCGGTCGTCAGCGTGGAAAAGGAAAAAGGGGCAAGGCGCCGGCGGGATTCGAACCCGCGACCTCGCGGGCGCGCGCGCGGCGTGCGAGCCACTGGGCCGGTGCGGGGCGTGTGTTAGAGAACAGGCGCGTGGGGTTTTGGGGTGGAGACGGTGCACGGGGGCATCGCGCGCGGCAGCGGTGTTCGCCGGCGGCGAGGCGCACGGGCGCGTCGTTTTACAGTGCCAGGGAGCCCGGGAGTGCCCGTGTTCGACGTGCACGAGTGCGTGGAGCCTCGTGGCGGGGCTACGGGCCAAATGGTCGCCGGGAAGTGCCCCGGCGACGAGTGGCGGCGGCGGCGTGCTACGGCTCCGACGGGATCGACGGCTATGCGACGAGCCAGAGGGAGATGGAGAGGAAGGAGGTGTCCAGGAGGGGCGCCAGCTCACCCTCGACGCGTGGGTACTCGCAGCGGTGACGGAGAAGGTCGAAGGAGGTCGCGCGCTTGCTCGGAGTCCGGCGGCCGGAGCGGGAGAAGACGAGCCCTTCCCGACGAATTGCTGCGCCCCGTGTCGATTCCTTGCTCGGGGAGGAAGAGGTGGTCGCGGCGGAGACAATGCGCCCGCTCGATCTGCTCTGGGCGGCCTAGAACGGCGGCGATGCGGCGGCGGAGCTCAGCTAGGGCTCGGCCATGGCGGAGAGAAGAAGGAGAGGGAGCACGGGAAAAATATCGGGGGGAGAGAGAGAGCGACGCCTCGGTGGTGCCCTTATCCTCTTCGAGGCGGGCAGCAGAGAGGGCCCGGCGCGGCGTCGGAGAGGCGCTGGACGGCGACCGGGTGCGACGCGAACGAGCTCCTCGGTCGCTACAGAGGAAGAAGAAGACCAGTTTCTGAAAACCCCCCTGTAACTTTTATTTCCATCACGGACAGGTCCTTCTCTAATTACAAAGAGGCCCTTGGCTGTTTCTTTTTAAAACCAGTACTACTTCTCTGATTTAATTAGAGCACTTAAACACTTTTGAAAAATATGAGAAAATTCCAGTAGCCTCCTAACAACATATAGAAGCGCCACAAAATTTGGGGTTGCAAACAAAAATGTTTTTGACAACAATTGTTCAATAGGTCTGAGTAAGGCATTTTGCTCAATTTACCAAATGTTGCTACTTTAATATGTTGGAGCAAGTGCAAACATAATATTTTGAACTCTTGGAACTTCCTTGACCAATATACAAGATTCAAAGTATTTTTGTTTTGCAAGCTTGAGTGCTTTCCTTTATTTGGGGAAGTTTGTGTTGAAGCAAGTTTGACATTGTGTTCTTTTCAATATGGCTAATCCAATTAGTGTGTTGTTTTAGCAAATTGATATGGATGCTATGATGCAATGAACACAAAAGTGGAAAAATTACACAGGTTTTTAGGTTCTCAACCTTGGGCTGTTACAGTGGCAGGGCAGCTTCCGTCTTTGCAGAGCGGACAGCTGGTGCTGCAGAGACCGTGGGGGCGCCCACGGTGATGTCGCCGTTGGAGCGTTGCGCCGGCCATCTGCTTTATCACCAAAGAGGAAAGCTTTGTTGGCGGCGCAGGGGACACAGAGCTTTGTTGACTCCTTTTATCACCGGAACGGCAACTGCGGCGCCGTCGTCATCACGCGCAGAGGCGCGCGTCACTCTGCGGCTGCTGCAGAGGCCATGTGCGCTCTGCAGTGGTTCCTTCGTAGCGAAGTATCCCCGCAGGGCCCGGGAGGCCCTGTGGAGGGAGTTGCGTTGACTTCTCTCCACGGGGGAGAAGGCCCTGTAGGGGGGGGGCAGCTTCAGGGGGAGCCCCTTCAGGCCCCTCGCTGCCTCCTCGAGACCCTCGAGGGGGCTCTCCCCTCGGGGGTCTCTCCAAGCGTTCTGCTTGGTCCTTAGTCGTTTCGTCGACACCGGCGCGTGTGAGGGCCATGGAGAATGGGCTCTGCACACCCTAGAATCCACTGGGCCGACAGTAGCCCCCGGGCCCATGACGGGCACGACGAGGCCTATCGGGTCCAGGCAAAGCGTCGTGGGCCCAATACGTCCGGCCGGCCCGTGACACGCGTGGCTTGGAGATGAACTTGTGGCGACTCGGTTTCTCCGGTAGAAACGTGCGTAGTGGGGGGTCCCACCACGATCACCACGACCGCGCCTTGGTAACTGCCCGACTGCGGTATAAAGCTGCGCGCCGGTCTGAATCGCAGTCATTGCTCCCATTCTGCGCCTCCATTTTCCCAACTCTCGACCTCCTAGCTCTCCTTCTCCGGCGAACTCTTTTCCTCTCCGGCGAGCATTCCCCTTTCCTTCGCTCTCCCGCGCCTCCGTCTTGCTCCGCCAATGGGGGGATCCAAAGGCAAGGCGGCGATGACCTCAGCCCATGAGGATGCGTAGGAGGATGAGACGCTCGGCCCCGTTCTGGTCGGGACGCGCGTCAATGCGGCTGCGCTGGACAAGATCCAGCATCTAGTCGCCGGGAAGAACAACGAGCACGGCGCCACCGCCATTCAGGCCGCGAGGTTCGGCCGTTTTCAGGCGGGTTTTTACCCCATCTTCCTTCAGACTCTCTTTGCAGGGCTGGTGCCTCCGTACTCGCCATTCCTTGAGGCTGTCCTGGAGTTCTATCAGATCCACCTCCTGCACCTTCACCCCAACTCCGTTCTCATCCTCTCCATCTTCGCCTTCCTGTGTGAGGCTTATTTGGGGGTGAGGCCATCGGTGGCCCTCTTCAGGAGCTTCTACGCGCTCCGGAACACCGCGCAGACCGAGCGGACGGGCTGCGTGTCCTTTCGCATCGCGGACGGCATGGGGGACATCTACATCCCCATGTCCTGGAGCGGCGAGAGGCCCGTGACGGCGGTGTCGAAGAAGGTGGATGACTTCAGGCAGAAGTGGTTCCTCATCGGCGTCCCGGCACAGAGCTCCCTCCTCGACGTGCCAGAGGCGCCGCCGGTGAAGAACACCCATTGGGGCAAGCGGGCTCTCGAGGGTCCTCAGGTAGCGGGCCTCGTGGGCCACTTGAGGATGCTCCGGGAACACGGCCTCACTGGCCAAATGGTGGCGGAGGAGTTCGTGAGGCGCCGCATCGCCCCCCTTCAGGCGCACAAGAAGCCGATGTGGGCGTACTCAGGGCTCATGGATCCGATGCGGCTCCACCCCTGCGATCATCGCCCCGCCGTCGTCGCCACCATCATGGGCGGCCTCTTCGTCAACCCTGACGTGCCCGCGGCGGTCCCCGTGGCGATAAGGCCTCTGTACCAGGTTCCGGACCAGCGCCAGGCCACCCAGGCGCAGATGCCCACATTCACCGCGCTGGGCCTGGCGGGGGAGGAGGAAGAGGAGGATGGGCCCATGCCCATGGCGAAGGACGGGGACGCTGCCGAGTCTCCGTACGCGTCAGAGGCGGAGCATGGCGACGCGGAGCAAGGTGACGCGGAGGCGGAGGCGATGCCCTCCGCAGGCGGGGCGAGCTCGTCTCAAGCCGCGCCACCCACAGCGGAGGTCTACGAGCTCTCGTCCAGCGACGGCGAGGAGGCCGAGGCTGGGCGCCGAGAGCCTCGGACCAATGCGGCCCATGACAGGCCTGCCGGGGAGCCCCCAAGCGTTCCCCTCAAGAGGAAGGCTGAGGCGGCTCCTGAAGGGTCAGGGGCCCGGACCGCGCCCTCGTGGCGCGCGTCAGGTATGGCGTGGGTCGACACCCGCGCTAAGAAGTCCAAGTAAGTGCTCTTGGGTTCTGCCTTTTTCCTTCGATTTTCTGCTTGTCTCCTCCCCTGATCGATCTCCTCGTCTCACGCTAGCGACCCAGCGCCTGCGAAGCGCCGCAGGCTCCGCAAGGCTGCGGATGTGAAGAAGGCCGCTCCCGAGGCCGCGCCAGAGGCTGAAGCGGACGAGGCCGCAGCAGATGAGGCCTCGAGGCCTGAGGAGGAGGCCTCTGCAGGCCCTCAGGAGGACATGCCTCAGGCGGAGGCGCCTGAGCCGCTTCCGGAAGAGGAGCACATGGAGGAGCAGATGGAGAGGGCACCCACTCCGCCCCGCGCAGCAACTCCTCCTGCGCAACCTAAAGCAGCGGCTGGTGCTGCGTCGGGCCCGAGCCCGCCTGAGGCCAGCAGGAAGGATCTTCCTCCATCCCCGCCATCCGCTAGGACGGAGGAGGCAACGGCGACGGGGCAGACCTCTTCTGCCCCGGAAGCAACTGAGGAGGTGCCGCCTGAGCGAGGCGACACCGAGGCGCAGGGCACAGGCGCCGAGGCGAAGGATTTGCCTCCAAGCCCCCAGGCCCAGGCGGAGGCTTCCTCCTCCAAGCTTGACACAGGCGCTGGGCCCTCCGCGCCACGCAAGGCATCCCAGGCCCTTGCCCTCGGCAGCTCGGACTGGAGCAGGGGGCGCCGACATGTCGCCTTCCGCTTGGTGCGGGAATCCCTGGAGGGGCTGGAGGCCCACCTCGCTCTGGAGGACCAGGAGCTTGCCCGGCAGCGAGACGAGCTCGCGGGGGCTTGGGCCGCATTCCACGCGGCTGTGGAGGCTCGCCGGCAGAGTGACCTGGCCCTACAGGCGGAGCGCGAGGAGGCGGTGCGCTTTGCCGAGGAGGTCCGCGAGGGCGCTGCGCGCGACGCCGAGGAGCTCCTGCAGCCCTTGAAGGCCGAGCGCCGGGCAGCGGCAGAAGACCTGGCCGCGGCCAGGGCCGAGCGGGAGGCCGTGGAGCACTCCTTGGCGGCCAAGCGCAGCGAGCTCGTCGAGCTCGAGAAGAGGATCCTTGCTGACTCCGAGACTGTGCGGTCCGCCCTGGACGAGATCCGCACAAACTTGGAGGCCAGAGGGCGAGCTCTGGGCGAGCGTGAGGAGGATGTGCGCCGCCACGACGAGCAGCTGGCGCTTAGGGAGCAGGAGCTGTCGGGGCAGCGCGCCGCCCTCGAGGCCCGCGAGGAGAGCCTGGCCGCGGCTCTCGGCAGGTATGAACGCGAGGTGGCTACCCACAAGGGGCATGTGGAGCGCTTCAACAAGAGGTTCGCCGAGCAGAAGAAGGAGGCTGAGGAGGAGTTCCAAGCCCGGGAAAAGGCGTACCGCGCCGCTGTCTCCCGCGACTATGCCGAGAAGTTCTCCAAGCAGGAGGGCCGCTTCAAGAGGAGGCTTGGCGAGAGCGGCGCCCGGATCCATCAGCTCGAGAACATGAACTCTACCCTCGTCGCCAAGGTGAAGCGCGAAACGGATCGCCGCCGCGTCGCTGAGGAGGCCCGCAAGCGCGTGGAGCAGGACCTCGCCTCCCTCATGGCCGACATGGAGGAGATGAACCAGCAGGTGGGTCCTGCCGTGGAGAAGGCGGTGGAGGCCGCTGGGAGCGCCAAGGCGGCGCAGGTGCTGTCGCAGCAGCGGGAGCGCATGTTCCTGACCCTGGCGGGCCGGGGCCGCGAGCTCGCTGCGAAGTTGGGAGCTGAAGCGCCGTCTGTCCCGGCTCAAGGCCACTCCGACGCCGCCACCTACCTCCTGTACTTCGAGCAGCTCTTCACGGCGCTCGAAGGCCCCGCCGCGGAGCTCCGCGACGTGGTCGAGGAGGAGTGCCGCCAGCTCCTGGCGGTGGCGGTGGACCGCATCTTCTCCAACCTCGTGCACCTCCAGCCCGGGTTCGACCTTGCGACGGTGACCGAGCCCCTCGAGGGGGAGGAAAGGTGGAAAGCCTCCAACTCCGTCCGCGACCAAGTGGACGACTTCTGCAGCCGCTTTAAGCGGGCCGCAGCGGAGGACGAGGACGACGATGAGGGGAGCGAGCTTGAAGAGGAAGGATCCAGCCAGGATGACGACGAGGCCGATGCCTAACTTCCTCCTGAGATCCTCTCCTGCAGTGTAGTGCGCCTGTAGCGCTGTAGGGATGTTTATCTTAAAGACTTTTGCTGTTCAGTCTGTAATATACTTCTTATTTTAAGCATGTGCCGCTAAGTCTGTGTGTGCTCCCCTCGAGGAGCCTTTGCTTCAACTCCATGTCTTTTTCGCTCTGCGTCGCCGGACCCTTCTCTTCGCGCTATGACTCCGCCGCTGCGGTATGCTCGAGCAATGACTCGGCAAGGCCGGGGGGAGTTTAAGGCTTAGAGAGGTAAGAACCCTCGAGTCGCGATGCTGAGGGCCCCCCTTTGACGCGCAAGCAGCCCATGGAGAGTGAGGGAAGGGACCACTCGAGGGACGCAGAGTGCTTGTGAGCGAAATACAAGGATTCTCTTGCTGTGAGCAGGGAACTTAGCTCCGCGAAGCTTTTCGCCCTGCGTATGAGTCCTCTGGAGGTGCCTTCCCTTCAGGGGCCGAGTTTTTCCTCCACAGGCCTGGAGAGACTCTCCTTCCCTATAGATGTTAGAGAGGCGAACCGAAACGCTAGAGCATAGTAGTAAGGACTTATGCGCGCTTATAGGTTTTCCTCATGGGTGCCTCGTGAGGAGAGAGAGTACCAAGGTCCTTTGGAGAGGTGGCGTGTATCCGGGAGCATGCCCTTTAGCCAGAGCTCAGGGTCCCTTGGATTTTGCAGTGCTGCTGGGGTGCTCTTGGGCACAGGCACCGTATTCAGCCCCCGCTCGCGAGTTGCGCATAGAGAAAAATATAAGCGCACATGCGAAAATAAACGACGGAAGTAAAACTTGCCATAGAAATATTACATAGCGGCGCTCCAGCGCAAAGTTCACTTGGGAACGACACGGCGCCGTAGCGCAAAGTTCACTTGGAACGAAAATGGCGCCTGAGCGCAAAGTTCACTTGGAACGAAAATGGGTTCATTACACTTGGGTTTGCCAAGCTAACGTTCCTTCCATGTCGAGGCATGGGGACCACCCATTAGTGGCAGAGGTTCACTGCGGCCTGCGGTGGCTCATCGGCAGGAGAGCTCGGAGGGCTGAGCCTCGGGAGAAGCTTTGAGAAGCTTGGAGGTGAAGCTGTGAGCTTCCCTCTAGAGACAAAAAATGCCTGGCGTGACTATGATCACGGGTAGAACTTGCGCAGATGCGCGATGTTCCACGGGTTCTTGACGGGAATGCCGTCTTCAGTCTCGAGGCGTACTGCGCCAGGCCTGGCGATGTGGGAGACCCTGTAGGGGCCTTCCCACATCGGCGAGAGCTTGTGGAGGCCTTCCCTGGAGAGGATTCGCCTGAGGACGAGGTCGCCCGCCTCAAGGGTGCGCGAGCGCACATGGCGGCTGTGGTAGCGTCGCATATCTTGCTGGTACCTTGCCGCTCTGAGGGCGGCATGGCGGCGCAATCCCTCGAGGAACAGCAGGTCGTCGTTGTGGAGGCCCTCTTGGATGTCCTCGTTGAAGGCAAGGACCCGTGGTGATCCATGCCTGATTTCTGCAGGGAGGACTGCTTCAGCTCCGTAGACCAGGGCAAACGGCGTTTCGCCTGTAGGCCTTGAGGAAGTTGTGCGCATGGACCAGAGCACGGAAGGGAGCTCGTCGATCCAGCCCTTGCCGTGGCCCTTGAGGATGTTGAAGCTTCTGGTCTTGAGGCCCTTGAGGACCTCTGCGTTCGCTCGCTCGGCTTGACCGTTGCTGCGTGGGTGAGCCACCGAGGCGAAGCAGATCTTGACGCCAAGCTTGTCGCAGTAGGCTCGGAAGATGCCACTGGTGAATTGCGAGCCATTATCGGTGATGATGCGGTTAGGCACACCGAAGCGGCAGACCAGGCTCCTGATGAACTTCACCGCGGCACCGGCCGGAATGGTGCGCACTGGTTCAACCTCGGGCCACTTGGTGAACTTGTCGATGGCCACGAAGAGGAAGCGATAGCCCCCCTGCGACTTTGGGAAGAGGCCCAAGATGTCCAGCCCCCAGACCGCGAACGGCCAGGAGAGCGGGATGGTTTGGAGCCCCAGCGCTGGCTGATGAATTTGCTTGGCGTGGAACTGGCAGGCGTCGCAGGTTTGTACGATGGCGACCGCATCTTGAAGCACTTGAGGCCAGTAGAAGCCGCTCCTGAAGACCTTGCCTGCGAGGGTGCGCGCACACGAGTGGTGGCCGCACTCCCCGCTGTGGATGTCCTTGATCAGCGATCGGCCTTCCGCGGGAGGGACGCACTTGAGCGCGATGCCATTCGGGCGCTTGCGGTAGAGGCTTCCCTCGAGGATGCAGTAGGATTTCGCCTGTCGAGCGATTCGTTCTGCTTCTGCATCCTCTTTAGGGAGGATCCCTTTCGTCAGGTAGTCCTTGAGCTCGTCGATCCAGCCTGTGGCTTGGTGGGCTGCCGTCAGCAACAGACGCTCCCCTGTGCTGGGGCCGCAATCAGGAGCCCCAGACTCGGGAGGTGGTGGGAGCGCTTCATCTGTGCTTGCGGCTGTGGCCTCTCGAGGGTGCTTGATGGACGCCTTGGCGAGCCTTTCCTCAAAGACGCCGGCCTGCTGGGGTTGCCTCCGCGAGGCCCGCTTGGCGATGTCATCAGCCTCCTGGTTCTCTTTCCTTGGGATGTGCATGAGTTCCATGCCCCTGAAGTGCTTCTCGAGCTTGCGGACCTCTTCAAGGTATGCGGCCATGTGGTCGTCTTTAGGCGTGTAGCTCTTGTTGGAGAAGTTGACGAGCAGCTGGGAGTCGCCAAGCGGGCCCTTAAGCCGTCGAGGAGGCCCTCGTATTCGGCGATGTTGTTGGAGATCTTGTCAATCGTGAAGCATAACTGGACCGCGTAGTAGAGCTTGTCGCCTTTGGGCGAAGTGAGGACGACGCCTGCCCCGCCATTGCGGCAGGCAAAGGCTCCGTCGAAGTGCATGGTCCAGTGGCTGGGCATTGTGTCTCCAGAGGGCTCGGTCTCTTCCCCCCGAGGCTCTTCAGGGCTTGGGTCGGTCCATTCGGCGATGAAGTCTGCCAGCGCTCTCCCCTTGATGACTCTCGTGGTGTCGAAGCGCAAGTTGAATGGCTGCAGCTCTATGTTCCATCCCGCGACACGATCTGTGGCGTTGGGGTTGCGCAGGATCTGCTCCAGGGGGAAGGAAGTGACCACCGTGATGGGGTGGCCCTGGAAGTAGTGTCGCAACTTCCTGGAGGCGATGAGGAGCGCGACGAGGAGCTTCTGCTGCATTGGGTACCTCTCCCGAGCGTCCCGCAGCACTGTGCTGACGAAGTAGACGGGGTGCTCGACAGGGGTTGTCAGTGAGGTTGCAGCGTCAGCCCTCTGTGGAGGCTCCTCAGGGCCCTTGCCGAGATCCGCCTGCAGGGGGTCTCGACAGGGGTGCCGAGAGCAGACTCGACTTGAGGCGGTGGGCCTGGCAGCGGGTCTGTGGAGGCTGCTCCTTCGACGAAGTCCTTGTCGGGGGGCTTTGGGCTTGGGGTGGCAGTGCTTTTCTTGGGGAGGACAGGCTCTTCCCTCTCGAGGACCAAGACGGCGCTTGCGGTCTGAGGAGTGGCTGAAAGGTACAGCTTCAGGTGCTCGCCTGTCCTGGGGGCCACCAGGACTGGTGGGCTGGCCAGATACCTCTTTAAGTCCTCGAAGGCCTTGTCCGCCTCAGGGGTCCACTTGAACGTGCCAGACCTCTTCATGATCTTGAAGAATGGCAGAGCTCTCTCGCCGAACTTGGAGATGAATCGGCCAACGCTGGCCATGCAGCCCGCTAAGCGCTGCATGTCTTTGAGTCGGCGAGGAGGCTGCATTCCTTCTATGGCCTTGATCTTGTCAGGGTCTGCTTCTATGCCGCGGTGGGACACCAGGAATCCGAGGAGCTTGCCTGAAGGGACCCCGAAGACGCACTTGGCGGGGTTCAGCTTGATGTTCACCTTGCGCAAGCTGGCGAAGGTTTCCTCGAGATCCTTCAAGAGGGTGTCTCCCTCTCGAGACTTGACCACGATGTCATCGACATAGGCCTCGGCGCTCCTACCCATCTGTGCCCCCAAGGCTATTCTCATGAGCCTCTGGAAAGTGGCGCCAGCGTTCTTCAGGCCGAAGGGCATGCAAGTGTAGCAGTACACACCACAAGGGGTGAGGAACGCTGTCTTCTCCTCGTCCTCTTTAGCCATTTTGATCTGGTGATAACCAGAGAAGGCGTCCAGAAAACAGAGGAGGTCGCAGCCAGCGGTGGAGTCCACGATCTGGTCTATCCTCGGCATGGGGTATGGGTCCTTGGGGCAGGCCTTGTTGACATCGGTGTAGTCGATGCAGAGTCGGCCTCCTCCAGTGGGTTTAGGGACAACCACGCCGTTGGAGAGCCAAGTGGGGCGCGCGACTTCGCGGACGACTTTCGCCGCCTTTAGCTTCTCTACTTCCTTGACGATGAATGCTTGCTTCTCGGGGGCTTGCTTGCGTGCTTTTTGCTTGACGGGGCGTGCGTCTGGACACACGGCTAAGTGGTGCTCGATCACCTCCCTTGGTACACCGGACATATCTGACGGAGTCCATGCGAACATGTCAGAGTTTGCCCGAAGGAAGGCGACGAGCGCGCTTTCCTATTTGGGAGGCAGGGCAGCGCCTATGGTGACGCTAGCCCCCGCGCCTTCAGCCCCCGAGCTGGTGGCGTCCAGCGACACCTTCTTCACGGCAGCTTGCTCCTGAGAGAACACTTGTTTCTTCTTCTTGGGCCTCTCGAGAGGCTCCATGTCCTCGTCAGCCGGGAAAGCCATGGCAGCTGCCTTGTAGGCGCTCTCGACAGCGCGCGTGGCGTCCAGGATATGACCATGGATGGCGATGGTGCCAGCGCTGCCGGGGATCTTGACCATGTTGTAAGCATGGTGCGTGACGGCCATGAACTTAGCGAGGGCAGGCTAGCCGAGGATGGCGTTGTACGGCAGGCCGATGTGGGCGACATCGAAGTCGATCAGCTCTGTGCGATAGTTCTTCTGCGTGCCGAAGGTGACGGCTAGCCGGACCTGGCCCAGGGGTTCGATGGAACCGCTGGTGACCCCTGTGAACGGCCTGGAGGGCATAAGCCACTCGTAGGGCACTTGAAGCGTCTCGAAGGTCTCGACAGAGATGACGTTCAGGCCAGCTCCCCCATCGATGAGCGTCTTGGAGACGGTGATGTTGTTGATGGTGGGGGAGCAGACCAGGGGGAGGGTTCCAACAGTCTTGGTCGACTTGGGGTGGTCCTTGGCGTCGAAGGCGATGGTGTACTGGGACCACTTGAGGGGCCTGGAGGTCTCGGTGCTCGGCAGCGCAGCGTTGAGCTCGCGGGCGAACTGCTTGAACTGGTTGTTCGACTTGGGCGCCTGAGCCCCGCCGAGGATGCAGGCCATAGCCCCTCTCGGGGCCTGGTAGCCTCCGTCCTCCTCGTCAGGGAGATTGTTGTTCTTCTCGGCAGCGTTGGCCTGAGTGCCTGACGGCCTCTAGTAGCCGCCATCGCGTCTGCCCCTGCCGTCTCTGCGGTAGCCGCGGCCCCTGCCGCGGTTTCCGCTGCCTTCACCTCGCTCGCGCTCCCTGCTCAGCCTCTTGAGGTCGAAGCAGTCGTCTGTGGCGTGGCCACGCCTGTTGTGGTAGACGCAGAATGGGCGGTTGTCCGCCTGCTTGTCGCCAGGCTCAGGGGAGCTTCTGCGGGCGCTCTTGGCGGCTGGCTCTGCCGCTAGGACAGCAGTGGTCTTGCGCTTGGTCTCCTCGCGCTTCTTGTGGCTCTTGGAGCCTTCAGCCTGGTCGTCCCCTCGCTGGCTCATCTTGACGAAGAGGAGTCCCTCTTCGGCCTTGGCGCACTTGTCCGCGAGGTCGAACAGCTTCACTACAGAGGTGAGCTTGTCGTGGATGCCCAGCTTCTCAAGCATCCTGCGGTTGGTGACGCCCTCCCTGAAGGCGGCGATGACCTGCGTGTCGGGGATGTTCGGGATCTTGTTACGCACTTGGCTGAAGCGCTGGATGTACTTGCGGAGGGTCTCATCCTTCCTCTGCACCACAGCGCGCAGGTCGTTGTGGGTGAGCGCGCGCTCGTACGTGCCCTTGAAGTTGGCGACGAACTGCTTGCAGAGCTCCTCCCAGGAGTCGATGGAGTCCTCGGGGAGGTTGAGGAGCCAGGACAGCGCGGAGTCCCTGAGCGCGTGGGAGAACCAGTTGGCCATGACCTTGTCGTCTCCCCCCGCAGCCTGGATGGAGGTGGTGTAGAGCTGCAGGAACTCGAGAGGGTTGGTAGACCCGTCGAAGCCCTTGGGGAGGGCTGGCCTGAACTTCTGCGGCCAGACCACGCGACGCAGAGCGCGGGTGAAGGCCAGGCAGCCAGAGGCGTACGTGGCGATTCCTCCTTGGAGAGCTCTGCGGTTCTGCTGCCCCGCTTGACCGAGCTCCTCGACGAGGCGGTTCTGGAGGTCCCGGCGGCGCTCCATGCCCACACGCGCGTCGGGCGCAGTGCGCTGCACGATCTGGCAGTCATGCGGCGAGGAAGCATGAGAGGGAGCTCTCTGTGCTGCCGCTGGAGGCGGTCCTGGCGGCGGCGGAGGCGCATCTGGTGCAGCCGTTCCCGCGCGGCCGGAGTGCTGGACCATGGAGCGCGACGGGGCGGGGCGCGTGGTGGCGACGTCGACGAGGTGGTGGAGGCGATCCAACCACTGGTCGTGGGCCTCAGCGCTAGGCCAGTAGCGTAGGAGCTCCAGGGCCGTGAGGAGTGCGGTGTGCGGCGTGGGCTCTTGGCGTCCCTGAGAGGACGCGCCTTGGCGCCGCGACGGATGCGAAGACTCGGCATCGTCGTTGCGCTCCGGGGGGCCGTCCCCGTCGGCGTGGTGGCCGCTGTCATTGTACTCTTCGCTCTCAGGCTCCTCCACATGCGGGCCGGTGTTGGCGCGCTCGGCAGCGCGAGGGCGGCCGCGGCGGCCACGGGTGGTAGCTGTGCCGGGCTCGGTGTGAGCCCTGTCAGTTGCGCGCCTGTTGGCGCGCGGTGCGCGGGTGTCCGTCTTGGCGGGAAGCCGGCTGGAGGTTGAAGACGCGCCTCAGTCCCCTACCTGGCGTGCCAAATGTCGAGGTGTGATTCCCACGGAACAGGGATGACTACACTCGAGGGGGAAGTTCGTGAGGGGGACTGAACACGTTAGTCAACAACCCTCAACCGGCACGGCGACGGTGCTCGTCGTGCCTGCAGCGGGACAGCACGACAGAGATGGAGTCCGGCCCGTACCCAGGTTCACGGCCCTCAGGGTGAGGTAAAACCGCTACTCCTGCCTGTCTGTATTGCACTGCGGTAGGAACAGTACAATGAGCTTGCCGAGGGCTCTCGAGCGGCTATGCGGAGCTTGGAGGGGGAAGGATGAGCTCTTCTTCCTCCTCGAGCTCGCTAAGCTTGGCTAGGCTATGGTAGGGTGTACACGGATGAGTGGTTGATTCCTCGATCCCTCGCTACGGTGGTGCTCCTGCTCCTTATATAGGCGCGCCGGGCCTCATCCCTGCGTCCTGCGCAGTGGAAGGGTTCCCACATGGCGACGAAGCGGAGGAGCGGGGTGCACCGCAACTCGGTCGTCCATGGACTTGGTCCATGGTCGTAAAGCCTGCCTTCGTGGTAGGGCAGCTTCCGTCTTTGCAGAGCGGACAGCTGGTGCTGCAGAGACCGTGGGGGCGCCCACGGTGACGTCGCCGTTGGAGCGTTGCGCCGGCCATCTGCTTTATCACCAAAGAGGAAAGCTTTGTTGGCGGCGCAGGGGACACAGAGCTTTGTTGACTCCTTTTATCACCGGAACGGCAACTGCGGCGCCGTCGTCATCACGCGCAGAGGCGCGCGTCACTCTGCGGCTGCTGCAGAGGCCATGTGCGCTCTGCAGCGGTTCCTTCGTAGCGAAGTATCCCCGCCGGGCCCGGGAGGCCCTGTGGAGGGAGTTGCGTTGACTTCTCTCCAAGGGGGAGAAGGCCCTGTAGGGGGGGGGGGGGGGGGCAGCTTCAGGGGGAGCCGCTTCAGGCCCCTCGCTGCCTCCTCGAGGCCCCTCGAGGGGGCTCTCCCCTCGGGGGTCTCTCCAAGCGTTCTGCTTGGTCCTTAGTCGTTTCGTCGACACCGGCGCGTGTGAGGGCCGTGGAGAATGGGCTCTGCACACCCTAGAATCCACTGGGCCGACATCGCCCTTTCGCGTACTTCATCCCCCCGAAACCCTAAGACCTGGGAGATCGTGGAGGAAATAGTCCGTCACCTCCAGAATCGAAAAACACCAGAGAGAGAAATGCTCTCTGGCAGGGAGAAATTTACCGGGAAATTCCTTCCCGGAGGGGGGGATTCGTCGCCATCATCACCGTCATCGAGTTGGACTTCATTGGGATCATCATCACCATCATCTCCACCGCCGTCACAGTCATCTTCACCGCTCCACTTCGTTCCCGCTGTAACATCTAGGGTTGAATCTTGTCTATTTGATAGGGGAAACTTTCCCGGTGTTGATTACTCTTGTGGTTGATGCTATTGAGTGAAACCGTCGAATTAAGGTTTATGTCCAGATTCTTATTCATCATTATATCACCTCTGATCATGTTCCATATGATGTCTTATGAGTAGTTCGTTTAGTTCTTGAGGACATGGGAGAAGTCTAGATGTTAGTAATGAACTATGTTGATATTTAATGGTTTGATATTTAAGTTGTGGTGCTATTCTTCTAGTGGTGTCATGTGAACGTCGACTACATGGCACTTCACCTTTATGGCACTAGGGGAATGCATTGTGTATTCAAATATTAATTGTGGGGTTGCCGGAGTGACAGAAACATAAACCCCCGTTGGTATCTCGATGCATGAGGGATAGCAGGATCTCAGAGTTTAAGGCTGTGGTTAGATTTATCTTAATTACTTTTTTTGTATTTGCGGATGCTTGCAGGGTGTATAATCACAAGTGTGTATTAGTCCTAGGAAGGGCGGTGCATTAGCATAGATTTACCCACACAACACTTATCAAAACAACAAAGATTAATCATCTATATGAAGCGAAAGCACTAAAAGAAATTCCCGTGTGTCCTCAGAAACGTTTGGTCATCATAAGTAAACCTACCGACTTGTCCTTTGCTCTAAAAAGGATTAGACCACTCGCTGCAATTATTATTACTGCCTTTTATTTACTCGTACTTTATTTATCTTCTATATCAAAAAACCCTAAAAACTTGTCTGCTAGTATTTACAGTGAATTCCTAATCAAAACTGCTTGTCAGCACCTTCTGCTCCTCGTTGGGTTCGACACTCTTATTTATCGAAAGTACTACGATACACCCCCTATACTTGTGGGTCATCAAGACTATTTTCTGGGGTCGTTGCCGGGGAGTGAAGCGCTATTGGTAAGTGGAATTGGTAAGGGAAACTTTTACTGTACGTGTTGTTTTTATTTCTCTCTGCTGATTTATTTAATCAAAGAGAGATCTCCGCTTGAATTTCTATATGGAAAACTACTGCCACTGCTGAGGTAGTAGAGGAGGCGCCATCTATGCAAGTAATACCATTTCAATTACCTATGAAAATTGTTGAACGTGTTACGAATAACCGCTATGAAGGGGATGGAACTGTCCATCCTGGTGACCATTTATTATTTTTACATGAATTATGCGAGTTGTTCCAGTGTGCAGGTATTTCAAAGGATGAAGTTAAGAAGAAATTATTCTCTATATCGCTGGGCGGTAGAGCTGCAAATTGGTATAAACTCCTGAAGAATGGGCGTTCTCTTGGATGGGAGGAAATTGTACCTCTCTTTTATTCTAAATTTTATCCTCCAAGTGAGATTCACCAAGATCGCAACCGTATATATAACTTCTGGCCTCATGATGGAGAAAGTATTTCCCAAGCGTGGGGGAGATTGAAGTCATTAATTTTCAAATGCCCCATTCATGAGCTTCCTGGTAATATCGTTGTTGATAACTTCTAGGGACAATTGCTTCTGTGCCCTGGTTCTCTCTAGTTTATCCGTCTGTGCCATACCTGCGTAGTTTCTCTCGTCTGTGCCCTGGCTGGCTCGCAAATCGGCCAAACGCTCCGTTGCCCTCTGGTCAACCGTCACTTGGCCTGATTGGTGGGGTCGGCCTAGCGCGGCTCGGTTGGGATTTCCTGGGGTCGGCTAGTAGGGTCGGCCCTTTGACCTTAGATGTGGGCCCAGCGAAGTGCATGCACCCCGTCCCACTTGCATGCATGCGGCCGTACGTGCGCATCCATGCCGTTCCACCTGTGCTCGTCGCGCCTTCAATGGCGTGCCCCCCTGGCCGGCAAAAAGCTGCCTCGCCGCCTACACTGCCGGACCGGCTGCGCGTCCTCGCGTCTCTCTTGCCTACTCTATCCTGCTGCAAGATGAGCAGTCTGGAGCCGAATCAATGTCCGGTCGCCATTACTGCCGTCTAGACCGCGACGCCGTCCAGACCGCTACTAACATTAAAAGGAGCCATCTCCTTGCCCATTGCGCTCACAAATCCCCTCTTCCTCTCCTAGACACCTTCGCCCAGTCCCGTATCTCTCCATGCCTCGTGGTGATGGCAACTCCACTCCTAGCTCGAACCGCCGCCGCCGCCACGTCCCCTATCCTTGGTTTCTTGAGGCGAGTGAGGGAAGCGGCATGGGGAGTGGGCGTGCGCGTCCTCCTCCAAGTTCGAGCAGGAGGCGAGCGAGGTAAGCGGCATGGGACGGGGAGTCTCCAAGGGGCAGGGGCAGGGCCATTGCTCCCGATCCCATTCCCTTCATCGATCTGTCCGACGAGGACGACCAAGGTATGGACTGGACCATGGCCTGGAAGGCGGAGGTCACGGAGGTCCTGGACCCGGGTTTGGCCTGGGCCATGGCCGACCAGAAAGCCATGGACCTGGCCAAGCATTCTGCCGCCGAGCAGCAACGGCTCAATATCTACTCGGAGAGCAAGGGGAAGAAGGAGGACATGTGGTCGGCGTCGAAGAACAACGCCCCAGAAGAGGTCGATGCCAAGGGCAAGGGCAGGGGCAAGGCCAAGGCCGAGTCGGTGGAGGTTTCCGATGACGAGGACGAGTGGTAGTCCATTTTAGTTATTAGCTGCTTTATTAAGGGCAAGTGCCAATTTAGTTATTAGTTGTTGATCTATTTTATAATTTAGCAAGGGCAAGTCCATTTTGTACTATCATAAAATTTGGCAATGGCCTTGTGCTTGACGTTTCCAATTGTGTGTGTAAATCCACTTCAGTTTGCAAAGTTTGCTTAGAAATGGGGCCGTTTACCCTACCTTTGGAGCTCATTTGAAACACATTTTTCAGCGAGTCCACCATTTTTGCTTAGAAATGGGGCCGTTTACCCTACCTTTGGAGCTCATTTGAAACACATTTTTCAGCGAGTCCACCATTATTGCTTAGAAATGGGGCCTTTTACCCTACCTTTGGAGCTCATTTGAAACACATTTTTCAGCGAGTCCACCATTTTTGCTTAGAAATGGGGCCGTTTACCCTACCTTTGAAGCTCATTTGAAACATATTTTTCAGCGAGTCCAAGCTGATTTAAAAATTTATATGGATTCAAGCTAGATTTGAGAAAGCTCATGGCTATCCCCATTTGGTTTGCCAAAATCCCCATTTAAGTTACAATGACGGGTAACAGCCAAAATCCGCATTTGGTGTGCCAACATACCCATTTTGTGTCACTGAGGCAAATGGGGGTGGGCGAGCCAAAATCCCCGTTGGGTCCGCCGTGGTCCACTCGTCAGCGGGTGTACAACCCTTGTGAACGGGAATCCGGCACCTAGAGGGGGGGGAGGGTGAATAGGTGCTATTACAAATTTTAACTCTTTTTCAATTCAAGCTTAACACAAAGGTAAATTCTCTAGATATGCAACTAAGGTGAATTTACTTAGATGACAAGCTAAGCAATTCAACAAGATACAAGATAAATATAAGTGCGAAACAAGCAAGTAAGGGAGTAAGGATTAGGGGAACCAAGTGAAGCACGCGGAGACGAAGGAATAATCCCGAGTTCCACCACAAGGGTGTACGTCTCGTTGGAGAGGTGTGTGTCACCACAACAGGTTGACCACAACGCCACTAAGGCTCACCTTCTTCTCCGATGAACTCAACCACAAAGGTTGCGAGTTCACCTTCCACTATTGATCCCCTTTGGGGCGGAGATCGAATCCCTTACACAAGCTTGAGGCACACACCCACAACTTAATTGGGGGCTCTCAAGATGACCACAACAGGTCAAGGACCACAAAAGGTCAAGGCAACACCAAGAAAGCAACAATGGTGAACTAGGTTTTCCCAATGGAAACCCTAGCCACGAAATCCCCAAGTGAATGGGGAGGAAATGTAAATCGCTTCGGTGAAGTAGTAGATCGGGGCCTTCTCCTTCAATCCTCCAAAGATCAACGGATTTGAGTGGGGGGATTGGGAGATCTTGATGATTTGAGCTTTCTTGAGAATGGGGAGAGAGAAAACCAGAGAGCTAGCTGTTCTTGAGTGAGTGAGGGGGTATTTATAGCTCTCCCCAAAATCTGGCCGTTGGCTGCTTCGACCACCCGGAAATTCCGGTATAAGTCACTACCGGAAATTCCGGTCTCCCGGAATATCCGGAAGATTGAAATATCCGACCAGAATTTCCGGTTGGAGCCAGAACCGAAACCTCTTCTTTCCTTAGCCGTTTCTTGAGTGTCCTTCTGGGTGCACTCGGAATTTCCGGTATATGGAAAATTCCGAGTACAATTTCCGGTTGAAGGCAGAACGCTTTTTCAACATGACTTAGTCATTTCTGGAGGGCTCTTCTGGGTGCACTCGGAAATTCCGGTAGACTGGAATTTCCGGGCACAATTTCCGGTTGAAGGCAGAACGCTTTTTCAACTTGACTTAGTCATTTCTGGAGGGCTCTTCTGGGTGCACTCGGAAATTCCGGTAGACTGGAATTTCCGGGCACAATTTCCGGTTGAAGCCAGAACCACTTTCCAACTTTTCCTTAGCCAGTTTTTTGCGAAGTTCTGGGGGACCGGAAATTCCGGCCCTGGGAATTTCCGGCTCCAATAATCCGATTCCTGGAACTTTTTCAGAGCCACTTCTTCTTTGCATTTTTGGCTTTGATGCATATGATATTTAGTCATAAACTAACTGAAATACTTAGCATTAGAATTAGTATATCATTGGTATTGTTAACTAACACACAAAACACTAGGGATTAAGAAATGTTCTTTCAATCTCCCCCTTTTTGGTGTTAGATGACAATACAAAGATTTGCAATAAAAGACAATGCTATATCATGCTTATGATAAAAATGGCTCCCCCTAAACATGTGCATACTTGAAAACAGCTAGACAACAGATAGCATAATAGACAAGAGCATTTTTGCAATAGAGAGCACATGATATCATAAGGAGTAATGAGACAATGTACATAGCCATGGTATAACTAGAGACTTGATAGAATTTCATACCTTTTGCATATAACATATGAGGTGAATACCAACACAATAGTCTTGTAGTCTCAACCATAGATAATATAGATAGCATGGGAATTGTCTCAATACACACAAAGGTTCACACAAATAGTTCAACAAGCATAATAAATGGTTCGACAAACACAAATAAGATAAATGGACACAAGCGCAAATAAATGATAGAAGCATATGCTTGTGCCCGAACCCATGCAAATCCCCGTTCCTAATAGATCAACCTCTCCCCCTTTGGCATCGAAACGCCAAAAAGGAAGAAGAGCGATGCTACGTCCCGTGAAGAACATCACTCGGAAGGGGTATCCTCACCATCGTCCTCATCCTCGTCATCATCATCAGAAGTAACCTCCTCATATGCCTGTCCCGTGGAGTATGAGCTGCCACCAAGATCGTTCTCAAACTGAGACCACGGAGCCATAAACCCCTGGTTCCACTGAGCATAGGAGAGAGGCGGTGTGAGCTCAGCAGGAGCAGGAGATCCAGAAATGTGATGGAAGATCATCTCTTGATTGTGGGCAGACTGACGGCGGTCCTTGTAGGCTGAGTATTGCTCCTTGCGAATGTCGATGTTCATGCAAAGGATGTTGCGTTGGAACCAATTCAGCTTCTTCACGTGCCCGGAGGTGGAGGGGGCATAAGAGGGAGTAGCAGCCCTCCGAGCATCACCCATGAACGAACCACCCCGAGTGGACCGAGAGGATGGCACACTTGGGAGCTTAGGCACAGTCCTCTTCTCATATAGGTTCTTGAAGTCATGGACCTCCAAGTCATCATCACTAAGATCATGGTCGGGGAACTTGGACTTGATGAGCATCATGATGTATGGAGCATAGGGAATGGTGACCATAGTGGTCATGGCATCATGCATCTCATGGTGAATGTAGTCCATCACATCCACACTCCAATCCGCACCATCATCGGTGCTCATAGCAATGGTGTGAGCATGAAGTAGCAAGTTGCAAAGGGGAGCGACCACATTATCATTGTTTCCACCACTTGGAGCAATATTCTCCCGGAGAATGCGCACAAGGACATCATACAGAGGGAGCAAGTCCTTGGAGAGACCGGGAACTCCACCCTCGCCATAGAGATGAGCGGTATCCTTCTTGTTGAGGCGGTAGTTGTGGTGCATGCGGTAACCCTGAGGATTGTCACCATCAAACGAGTAACCCAACACCTTTGCAAACTCATACCAGTCAGACTCACAGTATGTCTCGCCAGTCATCCACTTGATGGTCTTCTTTGAGTCACCCTTCATCACAAGAGTGGCAAAGAACTGCAGCACAAGCTGAGAGTTGTAGTCGCAGCGGGTGATCACAAGTCTCTCCAACCCCATAGCCTTGATAAGATGGATGGCTTCAGCAAATGAGGCCTTCTTCTGTAGAGCCTGAAGGTTGTAGGGCTGCATCTTGCGGATGGGTTTCTTCAATGAGTAATAGACGTCCTTGAGAACATATTCTTGCTCTTTGCACCAAAAACTGCGATCATCGAGGTCATCATCCCTCGGCCTAAGGTACCAATCCCTTTGACGGAACAGAGCATAGTCAACTGCACTCATCTTTGTGTACGGCAGACGGCGAGTAGGAGGAGGAACTTCCTTTCTCTTCTTGGACTTGGGCTTGCTAGAGGAGGCAACTGCTTTCTTAGACTTGGACATGCTAGAGGATGCAAGACCTTTGCCCTTAACCTTTCGAGTGACTTGCCTTGAGAGTCTTCCACTCATGGGAGGAGAAGAACTCCCACTCAAATTACCTGTGAATTTAGCATAGATGGATAGCACAAGATAAGTACACACAAGTCAGGAGTGCATACACACATTAGGTAGGCATTTAGTTGATCACATATAGCTAAACATGAGGAAATCTGAAAATTTGCACTTTTCAGATTCAGACCGGAAATTCCGGTTCGTTTTCAGACCGGAAATTCCGGTCTGACGGAAAACAGTGCAGTTTTGAGATTGACTCCATCTAAAACTAGATCGATCCAACAAAATGCAAAACTAATGTATGTAGATGGCAGGGAATGGCACTAGGAGCAACCTCTACCAAGCAATTTCAAAACAAATAACTCCACATCTAGATCCAAGTGCAAGCACCTAGGGTTAGGGAAAGTGGTAGTTACCCTCATCCATTGAGGACATTGCTTGGAGGAGAGCGTTCTCGGGGCGGAGGAGGAGCAGATCCGGCCGAGAAAGAGGTTCCCCGGTAGTCGGAGTGCTCCGGAGGGGTCTTGGAGCAGCAGGGGTGGCGGCTGGAGGAGAGGGAGGTCGGGGGTGGAAGAAGGGCACGAATGAGCCCTTCACCCCGAGCCTGCCCTTATATTTTTTAGACAAACCGCCCGACCGGAAATTCCGGGTGTAACTTACACCGGAAATTCCGAGTCACCGGATATTCCGGTCTGAAGACAGACCGGATATTCCGACCTGCTGAACCAAAATCCCAGTTTTCAATCGGATGACTTGTGTGCAATAGATAGAAATGTTTTCAAGATAAGAAAGGCTTGGGATAGATTTCCAAACTGTCATTGGTACACCATACCCAACTTACAACAACCAAAATGAATATAAAGCGCCAAGTTGAGTAGGTTTCCCACATGCATCAACAAGTATGCAAAAAGCATCAATAAGCTCCAAATAACACCAACTCGTCTAGACGAAGAGGGCGGTGGCCGAAGCCACCATGTAGGAGCGTATGGCATGTCACCGCGAAGATACATCTTGGGTACATAACCAATACTCGTCATTTTAGCTCACTAGTCATAAGAATGAATATAGAGATAAAAGAACACTTACTATCGGCATAATGGGGGGAGGGATGGTCCAATGTATTAGGACCGCACTCCCCCTATGTCCATACCTACATCTAGACAAAATAAGATACTATTGCGCCCTAGGTGTGTGTACAAGCCATCAAGCTAAGGACCTCGAATCAATGATATTGATCTCATTCCTCAAGAAGCAAAACCTTCCTTCCTCAAGGGGCTTCGTGAAGATATCCGCCAATTGATCCCTTGTGCCCACATAAGATAAGTCAATGTCTCCTCGGGCCACATGATCCCTTATGAAATGATGGCGGATCTCAATATGCTTGGTTCTTGAATGTTGCACCGGGTTGTAGGCAATCTTGATGGCACTTTCATTGTCACATAGAAGAGGCACTTTGTCGCAATCGACACCGTACTCCTTTAAAGTCTGCCTCATCCATAGCAATTGGGTGCAACAACTTGCGGCGGCAACATACTCGGCTTCGGCGGTGGAGAGAGATATGCAGTTTTGCTTCTTAGAAGACCAACTTACCAATGACCTCCCAATAAATTGACAAGCAGCGGAGGTGGACTTCCGATCATCTTGATCTCCCGCCCAATTGGAATCCGTGTACCCGCATAGAGTGAAATGAGCATCCTTGGGGTACCACAATCCATAGGTTGGGGTATGAGCCAAATACCGAAAGATTCTCTTGACCGCCACGTCATGGCTTTCTTTAGGAGCCGCTTGATATCTTGCACACACTCCTACGGCTAGTACTATATCCGGTCTAGATGCACAAAGGTAAAGAAGAGATCCAATCATTGAGCGATATACCTTTTGATCCACATCCTTACCCTTGGGGTTGAGCTCAAGGTGGCACTTGGTTTGCATTGGAGTAGAGGCACCCTTGAGCTCAAGCAACCCGAACCTCTTGAGCATGTCTTGAATGTACTTTGCTTGGTTGATGAAAGTCCCTTCCTTCAATTGGTTGATCTCGAATCCGAGGAAGAACTTCATCTCACCCATCATGGACATCTCAAACCTATCGGTCATAAGCTTAGAGAATTCTTCGTTAAATGCTTTGTTAGTAGATCCAAATATAATATCATCCACATATAATTGACATATGAAAAGTTCTCCATTTACTTTCTTAGTGAAAAGGGTGGGGTCGATTTCTCCAACTTGGAACCCACGGTCTACAAGTAGTTCTCTAAGGTGCTCATACCACGCACGTGGGGCTTGTTTAAGGCCATAGAGCGCCTTATCCAACTTGTAGACATGGTTCGGATATTTGAGGTCCTCAAACCCCGGAGGTTGCTTAACATAAACAAGTTCGCTTAGTGGACCATTTAGAAAAGTACTTTTAACATCCATTTGTTGCAATTTAAAGTTATGATGAGAAGCATAGGCAAGAAGTATACGAATGGACTCGAGTCGAGCCACGGGCGCGTAGGTCTCTCCAAAGTCAATGCCTTCAATTTGGGAGAAGCCTTGAGCCACCAATCTTGCTTTGTTCCTCACCACTATGCCATGCTCATCTTGCTTGTTCTTGAATATCCACTTAGTGCCGATAACGTTGCGGCAATCTTTGGGTCTTTCCACTAACTTCCAAACCTTGTTGCGCTTGAAGTTGTTGAGTTCATCGTGCATGGCCTCAAGCCAATCCGGATCCTCAAGCGCTTCAAACACCTTCTTTGGTTCCACCATGGAGATGTGAGCTTGATGCTCACTAAAGCTTGCTAGTTGCCTTCGGGTGGAAACCTTGCTTCTTACATCTCCAAGAACCTTGTCAAGAGAGAGGGCTCTCAATTCTTGAGAGGTGCCAACTCTATTCACACGGCGGACCTCGATCTCCCTTCTTGAGGTGGGAGGAATCACTTGATCATCTTGATCATTCTTGTCTCCGCCTTGACCGGTTTGATGGCCTGGATCAACCCTTGGAGTGACTTCATGAGATGAGGGAGTAGGTTGATCTTGGCCTTGTTGCGAACTGCCACCGGGAATTTCAGCAGAACCGGATATTCCGGGTTCACCTTGAACCGGAAATTCCGACATCAGGCTGAACCGGATTTTCCGGCTCTCCGGGAATTCCTGGAGCAGTTGAAGGTTCTTGTCCATCTTCTTGGTTGGACATGTTGGGCACGGTGCTGTTGTCTTGGGTTCCCTGTGAGGAAGTAGCTACCACTTGCGTAGAGCTTGGTCCTTGTTGATCAACTTCATAATAGACTTCGACGGGGCGGTGAAAACCCACCCCCATCCTTAGGATAGCATCTTGAGGTTGAACATCACCTACATCGGAAACACCAACTTGCTCCACAAGGGAGCCATCATTCTCATCGAACACCACACTACAAGATTCTATGACAATGCGTGAAGCCTTGTCATAGACTCTATAAGTGTGGGATTCGGCACCGTAACCAACAAATGTCCCTTCAAGACATCTAGTATGAAACTTTCCTAAGCGAGCACCTTTGATGAGATAAAAGCACTTACAACCAAAGACTCGGAAGTAGGAGATATTGGGCTTGTTCCCGGTAAGCACTTCATAGGGTGTCTTCATGAGTCCTTTGCGAAAGAAGAGCCGGTTTGAAGAATGACAAGCGGTGTTGACGGCTTCGGCCCAAAAGTTGTTTGGGGACTTAAACTCGGCCATCATCGATCTTGCCATTTCAATGAGAGTGCGGTTCTTCCTTTCGGCTACACCATTTTGTTGGGGAGTATACGCAGCGGAATATTGATGACGAATCCCTTCTTCACTAAGGAACTCATTCAACGTATAGTTCTTGAACTCGGACCCATTGTCACTTCTAATCACCAAGATTGGGACATTGTGTTGACGTTGAGCTTCATTGGAGAAGTCGATGATTGTTTGTTGAGTCTCCATCTTCGTCTTGAAGAAGAAGACCCATGTGTATCTCGAATAATCATCAACAATAACCAAGCAATATTTCTTCCCACCAAGACTAGCTTCCGGAATAGGACCAAAGAGGTCAACATGGAGGAGCTCCAAAACCCTCTTTGATGAAATGATGGTTTTGCTTGGATGGGGGGAATCATGCATCTTGCCTTCAAAACAAACCCTACACATTCGATCCTTCGAGAAGGAAACATGGTCTTTTAGTCCTAGGATATGGCCACCTTTTTGGAGACTTTGCAAAGTTCTCATGTTGACATGGGCTAGGCGGCGGTGCCACAACCAACCCAAGTCCGCTTTAGCGAATAGGCACATTGTATGAGAAGTGGTGACTCCGGAGAAGTCAACCACATAGAGCTCATTTTCAATGTACCCAACGAAAGCAACATTGAGAGACTTGCTCCGCAAGAGGATAACCATATCCTTTTCAAAGAGAACGGAGAAACCCAACTTAGTTAAAGAACGAACCGAGAGTAAGTTGTAACCTAGGGATTCGACAAGCAAGACATTCACAAGAGTGATGTCCGGCGCCACTACCACCTTGCCGAGTCCCATTACCTTAGACTTTGATTTGTCGCCAAATGTAACGGTTATATGATCATCATTAGGCCTCAACTCCGTTACAAGCTCCTTGCTTCCGGACATGTGACTAGTGCACCCACTATCAACTATCCATTTCGATCTGCCGGAAACAAGGCCCTACACACAATCAATTCTTTGATTTAGGTACCCATTTTGCAATGGGTGCCTTTTGGTTAGCAACAAGGGTCTTTGGAACCCAAATAGCATACTCAATATAACCATCAAATGGACCAATGTATCTAGCATAGACATCCCCATAATAATTAACATATAGAGCATAGTTAGGGTTAGATATGCCCGCAAAGTCATTACGAGTGGGTGTGCCCCTTGTGACACTTCCACTCGCAACGTCATCTTTCTTGGCTAGAGCGGGCTTGGCCTTCTTCTTGCTCTTCTTCTTCTTCTTGGCATCATAGCCTAGACCCTCTTTCCCTTTGTGGGTCACTTGCTCATGAAGAGGGGTAGCAAGTGACTTCTTACCCTTATCAAGAGAGGACTTGGCTGTAGTTGCCATGGAAGGAACAAACTTCACCCTAGCAACATTCTCAACAACAATAGCATGGTCATTTAAATGAGTGGAGGTGCTAGGTTTCTCAAGGTTTGACAACCGAGTTTGAAGTTGATCATGAGCCTTGGTAAGAAGATCATGTTCACTTGTCAATGCCTTGTGAGCATTGTCAAGTCACTCAAAGTCTTCCACTAGTCTAGCATGAGCAGCCACAAACTCGGCCTTTTCATTTTGCACAAGTTTATATCTAGCAAAGTAAAGATCACGATCCTTAGTTAGCTTGGCAACATCGGAGTTATGAGACTCCACAAGTGTTTTAAGTTGATCTTGGAGAAGAGCATGAGCTTCTTGTTCATCTTCTAAAGAAGATTGGAGAGATGCCTTAGCATAGGCATCTTCCCTCTCAATCTCACCTTTGAGCTCAAGCTCATCCTCAAGCTCACCTATACGACTCATAAGAGAGCCAAAGTGTTTCTTGCCAACCCCTTGCAAGTTAGTCATGAATTCATCAAAAGCAATAATTTCTTGTTTTATTTCAAGACTAACTTCATCATCAAGATCATGGGATATAGAAGTAGGAGGCAATTTTACCTCGGACGCCTTAGCCATAAGGCATCTTGCATTCTTGATGATGGGGCATTCATTTGGGGATGAGAAGAGTGATGAAGTGGTAGAGGTAGTGGCTATTGCGGCTACTTCACTTCGAGTGTCTTCCTTGTCACTATCTTCATCATCGGAGGGATATTGCTCTTGAGTCACCAAAACAATCTTTTGGTTCTTCTTGAAGAAGGGCTTCTTCTTCATGGGTAGTGGCCCCTTGCTCTTGGGCTTGGCCACGAGCCTCCCACCATGCTCTTCTCTCCTCTCCCATGGACAATCTACAACAAAGTGAACTTTGTCATCACAATTATAGCAAGTCCTCACCTTGTTACCTTGGTTCTTTCCATTGTTTGGAAACTTCCTATCCATCCTTGCTTTGGCCTTCGAGGGATTCGTCCAAAACTTATGAGCCGTAAGAGCAAGATGTTGGTTGAGAGAACCTTGGTAATGATCATGTGATAGCTCGATAGAGTCATCACAATCATCATCATCTTCTTCTTCAACGGTGGCCTTCAAGGCAACCGATGCGTGCTTGTGCATCCCGATAGCTCTTGCTCTTGCGTCTTGAGCAATCTTCGCGGCAACCTTGTAGGCGGTCATCTCTTGCATGACTTCATTGGATGTCAACTTGGCGTAGTCGTGCCTTCCTTGTAAGGTCTTCAAGTCCGCTTCCTCAAAGGGCAAGAGAGTGCTCACGAACTTCCTCTTGATCCATTGGTCATCAAACGTAGACCGCACCAAGGCTTCTAAAGGTAGTGGCGATGGCCACCAACCTCCGGTACATGTCCTCATGGTTTTCACCTTTCACCATCCAATTTGAAGAACCCTTCCACCTCGTTACACACAAGGCATCATACCGGTTCTTCTTCATGCTCTCATTACCGACAAAAATGTCGGAAAGAGCATCCCAAACTTCTTTGGCGGTGGAGAGATGTTGGATGAGAGGCATGTCCTTTTCTCCAACGGCCACTTGAAGTTGGTGGAGAGCGGTGGCGTTGAGTTGACCATCAACCACCTCTCTCCTTGTCAAGTTGGTTGGGTCATTGGCCTTGAATCCAACTTGAATGATGCGCCATAACTCCATGGAAGCACTGCAAATGTGAGACTTCATTTGAAATTGCCATTGAAAAAAATGTTGAGGTTTAAGCTTTGGGGGATCGGTTCTAATGTTAACATTAGGGTGTGGAATGGGAGGATCCGGAGAATAGGTGTGAAAGACTTCATTATATTTTTCTCCGGATGGTGGGGTTTTAGTGGAGCTAAGTGGTTCACCCTTCCCATCCTTTTCCAAAGAAATACCCGGAGGCGTTTCCTTGGACTCACCCGACGATGATTCCTTGAAGGAATCACCTTTCTCCTTAGGAGATAGTGGGGTTGAGAGAGAAGCATTCGAGGTTTCCTTAGATTTCAAAATTGCTTGAAGCAATTCGTTCATCTTTTGGAATTGGGCATCCATGGATGATTTCAACAAGTTGAGATCGCCCATGGTTGCTCCCTTGGCATGCGCCTCCGCCAACTCCAACTCACGGGCTACCCTCTCGGGTTCGGATTCCGACATCGTATCACTTAGGCAGTAAAGCCCTTAAAAGTGAACTTGGCTCTAATACCAATTGAACGGGAATCCGACACCTAGAGGGGGGGGGGGGGGGTGAATAGGTGCTATTACAAATTTTAACTCTTTTTCAATTCAAGCTTAACACAAAGGTAAATTCTCTAGATATGCAACTAAGGTGAATTTACCTAGATGACAAGCTAAGCAATTCAACAAGATACAAGATAAATATAAGTGCGAAACAAGCAAGTAAGGGAGTAAGGATTAGGGGAACCAAGTGAAGCACACGGAGACGAAGGAATAATCCCGAGTTCCACCATAAGGGTGTACGTCTCGTTGGAGAGGTGTGTGTCACCACACCAGGTTGACCACAACGCCACTAAGGCTCACCTTCTTCTCCGATGAACTCAACCACAAAGGTTGCCAGTTCACCTTCCACTATTGATCCCCTTTGGGGCGGAGATCGAATCCCTTACACAATCTTGAGGCACACACCCACAACTTAATTGCGGGCTCTCAAGATGACCACAACAGGTCAAGGACCACAAAAGGTCAAGGCAACACCAAGAAAGCAACAATGGTGAACTAGGTTTTCCCAATGGAAACCCTAGCCACGAAATCCCCAAGTGAATGGGGAGGAAATGTAAATCGCTTCGGTGAAGTAGTAGATCGGGGCCTTCTCCTTCAATCCTCCAAAGATCAACGGATTTGAGTGGTGGGATTGGGAGATCTTGATGATTTGAGCTTTCTTGAGAATGGGGAGAGAGAAAACCAGAGAGCTAGCTGTTCTTGAGTGAGTGAGGGGGTATTTATAGCTCTCCCCAAAATCTGGCCGTTGGCTGCTTCGACCACCCGAAAATTCCGGTATAAGTCACTACCGGAAATTCCGGTCTCCCGGAATATCCGGAAGATTGAAATATCCGACCAGAATTTCTGGTTGGAGCCAGAACCGAAACCTCTTCTTTCCTTAGCCGTTTCTTGAGTGTCCTTCTGGGTGCACTCGGAATTTCCGGTATATGGAAAATTCCGAGTACAATTTCCGGTTGAAGGCAGAACGCTTTTTCAACATGACTTAGTCATTTCTGGAGGGCTCTTCTGGGTGCACTCGGAAATTCCGGTAGACTGGAATTTCCGGGCACAATTTCCGGTTGAAGGCAGAACGCTTTTTCAACTTGACTTAGTCATTTCTGGAGGGCTCTTCTGGGTGCACTCGGAAATTCCGGTAGACTGGCGTCCAGAGTGCGCACTTAAGGTGTTCGACAGAAGTACAATAACAAATATTACAAACGATTCAAGTTGATAAACAAGGTCTACACACGTTCAGATTGCGTAACTACACAGAGCGCGCATTGTGCGTGCCAGTGCACGTCCAGTTCGTGTCCAGATTGCGCTTGGTGTGTTGACACGGATACACCGATACGTGTAGTTCATGTCCAGTTCGTGTCCGGATATTTGCACGTAAAAAGAAAATTAATCGCGTTAGTTCTCACAAAAAATGCTTCTGATACGTGTAGATGTCTCACAGCGTCTACAACTGCATTAACTTTGACCAGAACGACGACGCGCATCAACTGTTCGACACTTGTACTCGACACGTCTAGTGGCACCAGATGACGTGGTAAACATTTACAGGCATGTCAGTTCGACTAGACGTGAATCGCGGTCACACGATGTCATCATTGCGAATATAATCTGTAAATTGTGTTGTCATGTTACACTGCGTTGGCAAGAAAACGAAGCGATGCGCCTGTTCGGTGCCCCAAGCGGTTATCGATTTACGCGCAGGCGGCAGTGAATTCATCACTATCCCTTCACAAATAAAACCCCAATCTCATTGCATTGCAGAATGAAGCCATCGCAAAACTCAAACGATGAGGTCTAAGGTTGAAGAGAAGTGGTTTTGAAATTGCAACATGGTAATTTCAAAATACTCACGAAAGTATCATTTTGGAGTGACTAAGAAGGGTCTAGGCTTAGTTCGCGCCCAAATGTGCGCCAGTGCGCTCCCAGAGCATGCCGTGGCGCGTCCGGAGCACGCCTTGGCGCGTCCAGAGTGCGCATTTAAGCTGTTTGACAGAAGTACAATAACAAATATTACAAACGATTCAAGTTGATAAACAATGTCTACACACGTTCAGATCGCGTAACTACACAGAGCGCGCATTGTGGGTGCCAGTTCACGTCCAGTTCGTGTCCAGATTGCGCTTGGTGTGTTGACACGGATGCACCGATACGTGTAGTTCACGTCAGTTCGTGTCCGGATATTTGCACGTAAAAAGAAAATTAATCGCGTCAGTTCTCGCAAAAAATGCTTCTGATACGTGTAGATGTCTCACAGCGTCTACAACTGCATTAACTTTGACCAGAACGACGACGCGCATCAACTGTTCGGCACTTGTACTCGACACGTCTAGGGGCACCAGATGACGTGGTAAACATTTACAGGCATGTCAGTTCGACTAGACGTGAAGCGCGGTCACACGATGTCATCATTGCGAATATAATCTGTAAATTGTGTTGTCATGTTACACTGCGTTGGCAAGAAAACGAAGCGATGCACCTGTTCGGTGCCCCAAGCGGCTATCGATTTACGTGCCGGCGGCAGTGAATTCATCACTATCCCTTCACAAATAAAAACCCCAATCTCATTGCATTGCGGTTCACTCGCTCTTCTCTCCATTCTTAGTTCTCTCGTCTCTCCGAGAAACCCCAACCACCCCTTCTCTCCAACTCCAATGTATCCATGGTGGAAGAATGAAGCCATCCCGAGCGACTCGGACGGCGAGGGGAACCCGTTCCCCTGGTGGGAGGTGGGCAACGGGCACGTCGGCGGCTCCGGCACCGACGACGACTGCGAGGGCGACGACGACGAGCAGAGCCAGGACGGCGACTCCGACCCTGACTCGAACGACGACCACCATGACGGGTCCGAGGAGGAGGACTCGGACCCGGAGTTGACGATGGGCGGCGAGGAGGAGGAGGATGACGCCGACGAGGAGGAGGAGGATGGCTCCGGTGACTCCGACGACGACGACGACGAACCGCCAGCCAAGAAGCGGCGGATGTAGGAGGCCGTCGATCGTCGTAGTAGCAGTAGCAGTGCAATAGCAGTGCATTAGTTGCACTGCTACTGATTAGTAGTAGTATTAGGATTTACCTCAAAAAAATAGTAGTATTAAGCCGCCGCTGGCATAGTAGCAATGCTGCATGCATTGTAATCTTTTGTAATTGTTAATATAATCCAAATATAATCCTATTCGAGTTATAAATTGAGTTTCAATTAGTAGTAGCAGTTTCAATTCGAGTTATAAATCGAGTTTCAGTTTTCAAATCGAGTTATGAATCCTATTATAAATCAATTCGAGTTATAAATCGAGTTTCAGTTTTCAAACCGAGTTATGAATCCTATTATAAATCAATTCGAGTTATAAATCAAGTTTCAATTAGTAGTAGCAGTTTCAATTAGTAGTAGCAGTTTCACTAAACAATGACGTACTAATCAACGAATTGTCAGTTATTTCAGTGTTAATTCAGTTAATTTAGTGTTAATTCAGTTAATTCGGTGTTAACGACGTGTTAATTGGGGCGGAGATACCCAACATGGGCGTCAGACTCGTCCCTTCCTGTCCCCACTTCTTGTCCCCACTTGAGGACCCAGGCCGACCGCACCAGTCAGGCCGAGCCGCGCCTGGCCGACCCCACCGGTTAAAGAAGGTTGACCAGAGGGAAACGGAGCGTTTGGACGATATGCGAGCCAACCAGGGCACGGACGAGAGAAACTACGCGGGTATGGCACAAACAGATAAACTAGAGAGAACCAGGGCACAAAAGCAATTGTCCCTAACTTCTATGCAAGGCTCTCCTTTCAAGATAAAATATTATTGGATACTGCTTGTTCTGGATCATTCACACGTAATAAAGAAGTGTTTAAATGGGACCTTCTTGACCGGATTCAGGAGAACACTGAAGGATGGGAAAACGACAAAGGTAGAGAGTCAGGTATAAAATATGATTTTGAATGTATTAAAGCTTTCATGAACACTGATGATTTTCGTAATGTTAGTACTATTTATGGTCTTGACTCTCAAGTTGTAGCAAATTATTATAAAGCTTTTGCTTCTTATTTCAGTTTGCCTAAGGAGAGCTTTAAGAAATATCATGAACCTTACAAAGATAATTCTGTTTCTCCTATAACTAGAAGTATTGAAGTTAATACTGTTGATCACATTATTCCTGAGCCTTATATTGAAAAAAATTCTTTTCCTGCTAAAGTGAAAGAACATTCTATTATAGCTAGTGTTGTTAACAAAAGTGCAAAGAAATCTATAGAACCTGATGAACAAATAAATATTGAACCTGCTGTAGCAATAGTAAAAGACCTTGTCACTGAAAATGTAGAAGATGGGCATATTATCTTTTGTGAAGATGCTTCTAATATTGTTTCACATCCTAAAAGCTCTAGGAAAACTAGTGTTACTGTGCTTTCTGTTAGGATAGGTGATCATTGCTATTATGGTTTATGTGATATTGGTGCAAGTTCGAGTGCTATTCCTTATGAGCTTTACAGGGAAATCATGCATGAGATTGGTTCTTGTGAACTTGAAGAAATTGATGTGGTTATTGATGTCTACGCACGCTTCTATTCTTGTAGACAGTGTTGGTCCTCCAAGTGCAGAGGTTTGTAGAACAGCAACAAATTTCACTTAAGTGAATAACCCAAGGTTTATCGAACTCAGGGAGGTAGAGGTCAAAGATATCCCTCTCAAGCAACCCTGCAATTAAGATACAAGAAGTCTCTTGTGTCCCCAACACACCCAATACACTTGTCAGGTGTATAGGTGCACTAGTTAGGCGAAGAGATAGTGAAATACAAGTAATATGGATGATTATAGGTGGTTGATGACCCACAAGTATAGGGGATCGCAACAGTCTTCGAGGGAAGTAAAACCCAAATTTATTGATTCGACACAAGGGGAGCCAAAGAATATTTATAAGTCTTAATAGTAGAGTTGTCAATTCAGCTGCACCTGTGAGTAGACTTGCTCGAGACAGATTATCAGTAGCAACAGTTTTATAGCAGTGACAGTAGTAAAATAACAGCAGCAGTAGAATAAAAACAGCATTGATGATTATAGTAGACAGCAGGATTAAAATACTGTAGGCATAGGGACGGATGAACGGGCGTTGCATGGATGAGATATTTCATATAATAACTAAGTCATGGGCATTTGCAGATAAATAAGATAAAGTATCCAAGTATTAATTAACCATAGACATGTGTTCCAATTTAGTTGTGCGTGCTCGCAATGAGAAACTTGCACATCATCTTTTGTCCTACCAGTCCGTTGCAGCGGGGTGATGACCCACAAGTATAGGGGGTGTATCGTAGTACTTTCAATAAATAAGAGTGTCGAACCCAACGAGGAGCAGAAGGTGCTGACAAGCAGTTTTGATGAGGATTTCACTGTAAACACTAGCAGACAAGTTTTTAGGAGTTTTTGATAATGCAGATAAATAAAGTGCGAGTAAATAGAGCGTGGCAATAATAATTGCAGCGAGTGGCCCAATCCTTTTTAGAGCAAAGGACAAGCCGGTTTGTTTACTTATGATGACCAAACGTTCCTGAGGACACACGGGATTTATGTCTAGTGCTTTCGCTTCATATAGATGATTAATCTTTAGTGTTTTGATAAGTGTCATGTGGGTGAACCTATGCTAATGCACCGCCCTTCCTAGGACTAATATATACTTGTGATTATACCCCTTGCAAGCATCCGCAAATACAAGAAAGTAATTAAGATAAATCTAACCACAGCCTTAAACTCTGAGATCCTGTTATCCCTCATGCATCGAAATACCAATGGGGGTTTAGGTTTCTGTCACTCCGGCAAACCCACAATTGATAATCGAATACACAATGCATTCCCCTAGGCCCATAAAGGTGAAGTGTCATGTAGTCGACGTTCACATGACACCACTAGAAGAATAGCACCACAACTTAAATATCAAACCATTAAATATTACTCAACATAGTTCACTACTAACATCTAGACTTCTCCCATGTCCTCAAGAACTAAACGAACTACTCACAACACATCATACGGGACATGATCAGAGATGATATAATGATGGGTAACAATCTGAACATAAACCTTAATTCAACGGTTCCACCCAATAGCATCAATAACAATAGTAATCAACACCGGGAGAGTTTCCCCTATCAAATACACAAGATTCAGCCCTAGATGTTACAGCGGGAACGGAGTGGAGCGGTGGAGATGACGGTGTCGGCGGCGGAGATGATGGTGATGATGATCCCGATGAAGTGCAGCTCGATGACGGTGACGATGGCGACGATTTCCCCCCTCCGGGAGGGGATTTCCCCGGCGGCTTCACAGCCTGCCGGAGAGCTTTTCTCTCTCGGTGGTTTCCGCCTCGTGGAGGCGGCGGCTCTGTTTCTCATCTAACCCCAAGTGTTAGGTTTTCGGGGGGATGATGTACGCGAAGGGGCTCTGCCTGGAGTGGGCCAGGGCGGCCAGCTCATGTGGTGGCGCGGCAGGAGAGGGAGCCGCGCCACCCATTGAGGTGGGCCCCATGTGGCCTATCTTGCTCCCCCTTTCGGCCTCCTTCATGATCTGGAACTTTAAGACTTTTGGTATTCTCCATTTTGTTTCTAAACTTTGCAAATATTGTATCTTGACGGTGCTTTTTCGATCAGATTCCAGACTCCGGTGATTCATCCCCCAACAATCATCAAACATGCAAAATAGATAAAATAACATAAGTTTCATCTTCAAATATGAAATATATCAATGAATAACAGTAAATTATGATATAAAATAGTGATGCAAAATGGACGTATCACGGGGCCTCAAGGGAAACTACTGGTAATTAAGTTACTCCTTTTAATAAACTACCGGAGCAAAGCATTAACATTCCGTGAACACATGTGATCCTCACATCACGGCCATCCCCTCCGGTTGTCCCAATTGCTGTCACTTTGGGGCCTCGGGTTCCGGACAATATTATGTGTATACTACTCATAGATATGATCTAAAACAATAATTATATTCATGATACAATAACATGTTCAGATCTGAAATCATGGCACTCGGGCCCTAGTGTCAAGCATTAAGCATAAAAAGTTGCAACAATGACGTAAAACACCGATAACGGATACGAGGCACCATGCCCTAATGATATTCCATCTATTACATGAACAATCTCGTCCAATCCCTACCATCACCTCAAGCCTACAGCGGGGAATTACTCACACATGGATGGGGGAAACGATGATGGTTGATGGAGAGGCGTTGGTGATGACGATGGCAATGATCCCCTTCGATTCCCCGTCCCGGCAGAGTGCCGGAACAGGAACTTCTGGTCCCCGAATTGAGTTTCGAGGTGGCGGCGGCGCTCGGATGCGTTTCTGGGAAAAGTGCTCGGGGGGTTGTCGTTTTTAGGTCTGGGGGAGTTTATATCCGAGAGGGGGACGCGAGGGCGTGGCCGAGTCGGCCACACCATATGGTGGCGCGGCCAGGAGCCTGCCGCGCCTCCACGTGGTGTGGGCGGCTCGCTGCCCCCCTCCGTCTCGTCTTCTGGCTCCGTGGGTCTTCGGGCTAAATAGGAGCTTTGGCCTTTTTTCTGGTATTTTTCCTAAAAGTTGAATTTCTGCACAAAAACAAGACACCAGGGCAATTCTGCTGAAAACAGCGTTAGTCCGTGTTAGTTGCATTCAGAACACACATATTAGAGGTGAAACAATAGCAAAAGTGTTCGGGAAAGTTGATACGTTTTGGACGTATCAGTGGTAACTGCAATCTGAAATAAAGATGCCAGCAAGCAAACATGTAGCAGAACCGGTTGTAAACGGTGTTTCGATGCTTAGAAACAAGGCCTAGGGATCATACTTTCACTAGTGGACACTCTCAACAATGATATCATAATTAAATACATAAATATCTTCTCTTCACTATGCTACTCCGAACCACACTCCGGTTGGATAACGAACACCACTTCATTGCGTAGGGCTATAAAAGCACACCCCAAAGTCTGAGTAAACAAACACCATAGTTTCATGGAGACATCCAACTCAAATTATAACTCATGATAAGTATTTATGCAAACTTTAGCCTAAGAGCCACACACGGTGCGCACACTGTCATCTTCACACCGTGGGACAAGTTGACTCCGAAGATCACATTAATATAATCACTTGAGTAGCATAATAGATGAAGAGTAACATCTACTTATTCAACTAGATTACAAAGCTCATGATCACATAAAGATCACACCATGGGAGAGAGAGATAAAACCACATAGCTACCGGTAGATCCCTCGGGGGAGAACTACTCCCTCCTCATCTTGGGAGTCAGCAACGGCGGTGAAGATGGCGGTGGAGTCGATGGAGATGGCTCCGGGGGCAATTCCCCGTCCCGGCAGGGTGCCGAAACAGAGACTTCTGTCCCCCGAAACTTGTCTTCGATTGCGGCGGAGCTATGGAACTTTTCGTGGATGGAGGCTGATTGTTTTAGGGTTTTCGCGTCGGGGGCAGTATATGGGCGAAAGGGCGATGTCGGTGGGCGCCCGAGGGGCCCACACCGCGTGGCGGCGCGGCCAGAGGGGCAACCGCGCCACCACATGGTGTGGCCACCTCAGTGCCCTCCTCCGTCTCTGCTTTGGACTCCGTTGACGTGTCGGGAAAAATAGGGGCTTTGCAATTTGTTTCGTCCAATTCCGAGAATATTTCCAGAACAACTTTTCTGAAACCAAAAACAGCAAAAAACAGGAACTGGTGCTGTGGCATCTTGTTAATAGGTTAGTCCCAGAAAATGCATAAAAATGATATAATGTGTGTATAAAACATGTTGCAATTGGTATAATATAAGCATGGAACAACAGAAATTATGGATACCTTGGAGACGTATCAGTTCTTCAGCTTGCTAATAGAGAAACTATCTCTCCAATTGGTATTGTTAGAGATGTGGAAGTTTTATGTGAAAAGACTAAATATCCTGCTGATTTTCTTGTACTTGGTTCAGTTGCTAGTAAAACTTGTCCTATCATTTTTGGTAGACCTTTTCTGAATACTTGTGGAGCCGTTATAGATTGTAAGAGAGAGAAAATCTTTACTAAATTTGCTAGTGAATCTTATGAGTTTAATTTCTCTAAATTTGCCAAAGCTCTTTATGAAACCGAATTGCCTAATGAAGATTTTAAAGTTGAACAACTTGTTTCTATTGCTCTTGCTCCTAACAGTGTTTTGCAGCAATATATGGAGGACCATGAAAGTGAAGTCTTTAGGGAAGAAAGAAATGATATTGACGAAATATTTCTTCGTCAACCAATACTGAAACACAATTTACCGGTGGAAGACTTGGGTACCACACTCCCTTCTAAGGAGGATCTTGTTTTTGATTTAAAACCTTTACCTGATGATCTTAAATATGCTCATATAGATGATAAGAAAACATAACATGTTATTATCAGTGCTGAAGAAACACCGAGGAGCTATTGGCTACTCTTGATGTTATTATCATATAGATGATAAGAAAACATATCCTGTTATGCTCATATAGATGATAAGAAAACAATTTACCAGTGGACAAGAGGAAAGATTATTGGAAGTGTTGAAGAAACATCGAGGAGTTATTGGCTACACTCTTGATGATTTAAAAGGGATTTTTCCCATACTATTTGTCAACATGCTATTAATATGGAACCTGATGCAAAGCCAGTTGTTGAACATCAACACCGTTTAATACCCAAGATGAAGGAAGTGGTAAGAAATGAGGTATTGAAACTTCTTGAAGCTGGTATTATTTATCCTATTGCTGATAGTAGATGGGTAAGTCCTTTGCACTGTGTTCCTAAGAAAGGAGGAATTACTGTTGTGCCAAATGAAAATGATGAACTTATTCCTCAGAGAGTAGTAGTTGGTTATAGAATGTGCATTGATTTTAGAAAGGTTAACAAAGTTACTAATAAAGATCATTATCCTTTACCTTTTATTGATCAAATGTTAGAGAGATTGTCTAAGAAAACTCATTTTTGCTTTCTAGATGGTTATTCTGGGTTTTCTCAAATTGCTGTTAAAAAGCAAGATCAAGAGAAAACCACCTTTACTTGTCCTTATGTAACTTATGCTTATAGTCGTATGCCTTTTGGTTTATGTAATGCTCCTGCTACTTTTCAAAGATGCATGTCTGCTATTTTTCATGGCTTTTGTGAGGAAATTATGGAAGTATTCATGGACGATTTCTCTGTCTACGGAACTTCTTTTGATAATTGCTTGCACAACCTTGATAAAGTTTTGCAGAGATGTGAAGAAACTAACCTTGTTCTTAATTGGGAGAAATGCCACTTTATGGTCAATGAGGGAATTGTTCTTGGACATAAAATTTCTGAAAGAGGCATCGAAGTTGATAGAGCTAAAGTTGAGGCAATCGAGAAAATTCCCTGCCCCAAGGATGTCAAAGGTATTCGTAGTATTCTTGGTCATGTTGGTTTCTATAGAAGGTTTATTCAAGATTTCTCTAAAATTGCAAAGCCTCTTACTAATCTTCTCCAAAAAGATGTACCTTTTGTTTTTAATGATGATTGTAAGGAAGCTTTTGAAACTCTAAAGAAAGCTTTAACTACTGCTCCTATTGTTCAACCACCTGATTGGAATTTACCCTTTGAGATAGGGATTTCTATTTAAGTGCCCCTGGTTTCTTAGTTGTACTCACTTTTCCCCATTCCTTAACTATTTGCTCACTTTTCCCAGGGTCCAAAAATATCCCCTTCACGAAACTTCAAAAAAGCCCCCCAGAAAAGCCCACCAAATCCTTCACAAATGAGAAACAAAACAGAGTGTGGGGAAAAGTGAGTACACTAAGAAACCAGGGGCATGAACATAAAAAAACCTTTGAGATAATAAATGTGTGATGCTACTGATTTTGATGTTGGTGTTGTTCTTGGACAGCGAGTAGATCAGAAGTTGAATGTTATTCATTATGCTAGTAAGACTATTGATTCTGCTCAAAAGAATTATGCTACTACTGAAAAAGAGTTCATAGTTGTGGTTTTTGCTTGTGATAAGTTTAGACCTTATATTGTTGATTCGAAAGTTACTATTCATACCGATCATGCTGCTATTAGGTACCTTATGGAAAAGAAAGATGCTAAGCCTAGCTTATTAGATGGGTGCTGCTTTTACAAGAGTTTGATTTGCATATTGTAGATAGGAAAGGTGCTAAAAATCCTGTTGCTGATAATTTGTCTAGATTGGAAAACATTACTTATGATCCTATTCCTGTTAACGATAGTTTTCCAGATGAACAGTTGGCTGCAATGAGGGTAAGTTCACGCGATAGTCCTTGGTATGTTGATTATACTAACTTTATTGTTTCCAAGTACTTGCCTCCAACCTTTTTATCTCTGCAAAGAAGGAAATTCTTTTATGATTTGAGGCATTATTTTGGGATGATGGTATTATGCGAAGGTGTGTTCCAGAATATGAATAACGAGAGATATTGAGGAAATGTCATGGTAGTGCTTATGGAGGACATCATGCTGGAGATAGAACTGCACAAAATGTTCTACAATCAGGTTTTTATTGGCCTACTATTTTTAAAGATGCAAGAAAAAATATTTTATCTTGTGATGAATATCAAAGAGTTGGTAATATCTCTAGACGTAATGAAATGCCTATGAATTATTCTCTTATTATTGAACCATTTGACTATTGGGGATTTGACTTTATGGGTCATTTTCCTCCTTCAGAAGGTTATACTCATGTACTTGTTGCTGCTGATTATGTTACTAAATGGGTAGAAGCTATACCTACAAAAAGTGCTGATGGTGAGACCTCATTAAAAATGCTTCAGGATATTATTTTCCCTAGGTTTGGTGTACCAAGATATCTTATGACTGATGGAGGTTCTCATTTTATTCATGGTGGTTTTAGAAAGACCCTTGCTAAATATGGTGTTAATCATAGAATTGCTTCAACTTATCATCCCCAAACAAGTGGGCAAGTAGAATTATCAAATAGAGAGATTAAATCTATCTTGCAAAAGACTGTTAATAAATCTAGAAAAAATTGGGCTAGTAAGTTAAATGATGCTTTATGGGCCTATAGAACTGCTTATGAAAACCCTATGGGTATGTCTCCTTATAAAATGATTTATGGAAAAGTTTGTCACTTGCCTTTAGAATTAGAACACAAACCTTATTGGGCAGTGAGAGAACTTAATAGAGATTTTAAACTTGCTGGTATAAAGAGGTTACTTGAATTGAGTTCTTTAGATGAATGGAGAAGTGAGGCTTATGAAAATGCTTAACTTTTTAAAGAGAAAGTTAAGAGATGGCATGATAAGAGAATTATTAAGAGAGAGTTTAATGTTGGTGAGAAAGTTCTATTGTATAGTTCTCGTCTCAGATTTTTTGCAGGAAAATTACTCTCAAAATGGGAAGGACCTTATGTTATTGTGGAGGTGTATCGTTCAGGTGCCATAAAAATTGCCTCACTTAAAGATGACTCTACACAAGTGGTGAATTTCTGGAGATTCTTATAATGAAGATGTTGATATTATTCAAGTGGTGACTCCGTTCACTAAAAAGCAAATTCGGGGAACTGCAGAATCTGTTTTGGTAAGAAAAAGTTCACGTTTAACTTTTCAGAAGATATCTTTGCCATTTTTATAAAATATAGAAAATTACAAGACGAAAACGGGTAGGAGACGAGGCCCGAGGACGCCACACCACATGGTGGCGCGGGTCCACCCCTGGCCGCGCCACCACATGGTGTGGGCGCCTCGGAGCCCGTCTCCGACCAGGTTTCTTCCTGTAGCCTTCCTTTTGTTGCGAAACTTTTTCCTACATAATCCCCCCGGATCCCCCGAGGTCCGTATATCGTGTTTTCGTCGTGTTTTTGTTTCGACCTGTTTCTGCCAGATTTCTTCTTCGGATCTAGCGCCGTCATGTCTTCGCCCAAGCCTTGCAAGGACAGTTTCTTCGCAAATGTCGTCAACCCGTAACTGAATGAGCTGAAGATGCATCCCAAGGAGTTGCTGCTCAAGGATGGGAAGGTACAGGTAGACGACGTTCGGGGACCTCAAGGAGAAGGGAGCATGGAGGATAGGATGAAGGATCTGGAGCAAGAGGTCTTTACATACAAGAAGATGGCGGAGCGTGAAGTGGACATCGTTCACAGGAAATTGGCCGGGCTTATTGCCAAACACAAGAAGGAGACCGCAAAGCTTTGGGAGGACATCTTCTCACTCCATGAGACCACCAACAAACTTCAGGCGCAACGTTACGACGTTCAGAATCAAAACTGTGAGTATGAAACCAGGTTTAAACGCATAAGCTCTACTGCTAGTTTCAGGATACTCGAGACCAAGTCATCATTTGTCGATGGGGAACCTCTACCTTGGAAGTTTGATGACGAGGATTCACCATCACCGCCGAAGAAGTAATTCATCACTGGTATTGGCATCCCCTTGGCTTGTTCCAAGCTTTGGGGGAGTGTCGCGGTATCACACCAGTATCCTTTATCTTTTTACCTTTGAATAGAGTCATATCATCAGTAGGGAAGTTATCTTATAAGATGGTTTGCAGTATGGAAGTATCTATCTTTTAGTTGATTATCTATGTATCCCTTGGTGTGAGTTGCCGTTATGGAATATTAATGAGAAGTTTTATCATTTACTTTCTGCACACTTTATTCTAGTTTGCAAATTCTTTCATATGGATGATCTTGTTATTTAGTATTGGCATCACTTTGGGAGCATTAAGTAAATCTTTTTGGTTTTGGCAAACTTAGTATTGGTCAGTAGCTACAATATTTTGAGGCTAAAGTAGAGAAAGAGAAGTGCATACAGATATATTATTCCATGATCTCTCTTTTGTTGGCTCATAAGCTTAGTATTCTCAAATTTAATTGTTTGTGCTTCCAAGGAAGATTGCATGATTTTTTTACTACATGTATATTTGTTTGTATCTCTCAACTCTTATGCTTGCTACACAACCTTGCTAGCCAAAAACCTGTATTGAGAGGGAATGCTTCTCATACATCCAAACCTTGAGCCAAAACTTTTGCCATTCGTGTCCACCATAACTACCTATTATGTGGTATTTCTTGCCACTCCAAGTAAATACTTCATGTGCTACCTTTAACTATTCAAAAACTATTATCCCTCATTTGTCTCACTGTTTATTAGCTCATGAGGAAGTATGTGGGTTACTCTATATTTAACTTGTTAGACAGAATTTCACCATTGGACTAGTGGCATATACATCCGCTTATCCATTAATTTGCAAGAAGAGCTGGCAAATGGGGTGCCCAGGCCCAATTAATTACAACTACAACTGCTAAATTCTCTTCGCATGATTTACCATGATTTATCAAAAAGCAAGTTTCAAAGTGTTTACCTATTTAAATAGGCAATCCTCCATGGTATGAGATTGTTGGAAGGCACCCGAGGATTCGGTTAGCCATGGATTGTGTAAGCAAAGGTTGGGAGGAGTGTCATATCAATTTATAAAATGTGCATGTGTAAACAAAAGAGAAGAGGGATGATCTACCCTTGGATAGAAATAACGTCATTCATGGGAGCCGCTCTTGAAAGTCTGGATAACATGGGAAATATTGTTTTCACTCACTACCATTCGTTGACAACGAGATACATAGCTTAAAACTTATTTCTATACTCTTTATATGATTTGAAAACTTAAAAGCTCTAGCACATGTTTGGATCCCTGTTTCCCTCTGCGAAGGGCCTATCTTTTACTTTTATGTTGAGTCAGTAAACCTTTTCCCTTCTGTCTCAAGCAAGCATTTGAGTTGTTGTGATTCAACCATCTATACATTGATATTGTCAATCATGTCTTTTATGTTTCCTTGTTTAGCACAAAGCGTCTATCTAAATTAACTTTGAAAGTTATCAATGACTGTATGGAGACTGTTATGAAAAGTAAGTATAACCTGTTAATTGTTCTCTGACCAAGAACAAAGTTTGCCATCACCAATTATGATTTTCTCTATGCACCTTATTGTGGTTTCCTTTACTTGTTCCAAGTTAAGTTATATGAATGGAAGTCGCTGTCTAAGATAACTTGTGTATTAATAGATGTGATACTTCTTGTCCGTATTTTGTTTATCGACACTTCACTCCATAAACCTGTGGTCATGTTTACTGAGTTCAGCTTTCGCTTGGGGACAAGTGAGGTCTAAGCTTGGGGGGAGTTGATACGTGATACGTCCATTTTGCATCACTATTTTATATCACAATTTACTGTTATTCATTGATATATTTCATATTTAGAGATGATACTTATGTTATTTCATCTATTTTGCATGTTTGATGATTATTGGAGAATTGATCACCGGAGTCAGAATTCTGCCGGAAAAAGGACCATCCGGACACCATATTTGCGAAAATCAGAAATCCAAAGTAAATAGATGGAAATTCCTATTTTGCCAGATGAAGGAGGGAGCCAAAAGGGGAGACCGAGGAGAGGCTCAGGGGGCCCACACCATGTGGTGGCGCGGCACCCCTTGCTGCCGCGCCGCCACGTGGTGAGGCCACCCTGGCCCACCTCTGGCATCGCCCTTTCGCTTACTTGAAGTCCCCGAAACCCTAAGACCTATACCATCGTCGAGGAAATATTCCGCCGCCTCCACGGGGCGGAAAACACCAGACAGAGAAAAGCTCTCCGGCAGGGAGAAATCTGCCGGGGAAATTCCCTCCCGGAGGGGGGAAATCATCGCCATCGTCACCGTCATCGAGCTGCACTTCATCGGGATCATCATCACCATCATCTCCACCGCCGACAGCGTCATCTCCATCGTTCCACTCCGTCCCCGCTATAACATCTAGAGCTGAATCTTGTCTATTTGATGGGGGAAACTCCCTCTGGGATCTGATTACTATTGTTATTGATGCTATTGAGTGAAACCGTTGAATTAAGGTTTATGTTCAGATTGTTATCCATCATTATATCACCTCTGATCATGTTACAAATGATGTGTTGTGAGTAGTTCGTTTAGTTCTTGAGGACATGGGAGAAGTCTAGATGTTAGTAGTGAACTATCTTGAGTAATATGTAATGGTTTGATATTTAAGTTGTGGTGTTATTCTTCTAGTGGTGTCATGTGAACGTCGACTACATGATACTTCACCTTTATGGGCCTAGGGGAATGCATTGTGTATTCGAATATTAATTGTGGGGTTGCCGGAGTGACAGAAACCTAAACCCCCATTGGTATCTCGATGCATGAGGGATAGCAGGATCTCAGAGTGTAAGGCTGTGGTTAGATTTATCTTAATTACTTTCTAGTATTTGCGGATGCTTGATAGGGATATAATCACAAGTATGTATTAGTCCTAGGAAGGGCGGTGCATTAGCATAGGTTCACCCACACAACACTAATCGAAACACTAAAGATTAATCATCTATATGAAGCGAAAGCACTAGACAGAATTCCCGTGTGTCCTCAGGAACATTTGGTCAATATAAGTAAACCAACCTGTCGGAGAGTGACTCCCACGATACAGGGGTGATCACACTCTGAAGAGTTGTTCGATGGGGGGCTGAACGCGTTGGTCAAACAACCCTCAACCGGCACTGCGACGGTGCTCGTCGAGCCTGAGGAGGGACATCACGACAGAGACAGACACCAGCCCGTACCCAGGTTCACGGCCCTCGGAAGGAGGTAACACCGCTACTCCTACTTGTCTGTATTGCGCTGCAGAGGGTACAGTACAATGAGCTTGCCGAGGGCTCTCTTATGGCAGTGCGGAGCTCAAGGAGGGAACACTAAGGTCTTCTTCCTCCTCGAGTGTGTTCGGCTAGGCTACTCTATGGTAGAGTGCCAAAGGTCTGATCGATGCGAATCGGGGATCCGGGCGTCCGGGGCTCGATCCCCTGCTACGGAGGTGCTCCCTCTCCTTTTATAGGCGCCCCGGGCCTCATCCCTTCGTCCTGCGCGGTGGAAGGGTTCCCACATGGCGACGAAATGGAGGGGCGGGGTGCACCGCAGTTGGGTTGTCCATGGACTCGGTCCATGGTCGTAAAGCCTGCCCTTGAGGCAGGAAGACCACCGTCCGCGCAGGACGGCAAGCTGGTGCCGCAGAGATCGTGGGGGCGCCCACGGTGACGTCGTCGTTGGAGCGTAGCGCCGGCCATCCGCTTTATGCCCAAAGGGGAAAGCTTCGTAGTCCGGTGCGGGGGGGCATAGCTTTGTTGACCCCTTTAATCACCAGAATGGCAACTGCGGCGTCGTCATCACCGCGCGCAGGCGCGCGCGTCACTCTGCGGCCGCGGCAGAGGCCATGTGCGCTCTGCGGCGGTTGCTTCACAGCGAAGTATCTCTACAAGGCCTGAGCGGCCTTGCGGAGGGATTTGCGTTGACTCCTCTCCAAGGGAGAGATCCTTGTAGAGGGGCAGTCGCGGGGGGAGCCTCTTCAGGCCTTCGCTGCCCTTCAAGCCCTCTCGAGGACTTCTCCCCTCGAGGGTCTCTCCCAGTGTTTGGCTTGGTCCTTAGTCATTATTCGATACCGTCGCGTGCGAGGGCTGTGGAGAGTGGGCCCCGCACACCCTGGATTCCACTACTCCGACAGTAGCCCCCGGGCCCATGATGGGCACGGCGAAGCCCACCAGGCTCAGACGAAGTGTCGTGGGCCCAAAGTGTCCGGCCGGCCCGAGACACGCGTCGATCAGTTGCGAGTCTGCGACGACGCGATTTCTTCGGCGGGGCGACGAGAGCCCCGGCCCAAGGCTGCCCATGACAGGCCTGCTGGGGAGCCAATGGGCGCTCCCCTCAAGAGGAAAGCAGAGGCGCCTCCCGTGGGGTCTGGAGCCAGGACCACGCCTTCATGGCGTTCGCCTGGCATGGCGTGGGTTGATACCCGCGCCAAGAAAACTGGCTAAGTATCTTGATCTTGGTTCTCTCTTCCTGAATCTCTGCTTGCCCGTTCTCTTCTGACAGGTTTTCTTGCTCCTTGCCAGCAACCTGGTGCCTACGAAGCGTCGAAGGCTTCGCAAGGCCACTGAGGTGAAGAGGACCGTGCCAGAGGCCGCGGTGGACGAGGCCTCGAGGCCTGTGGTGGAGGATACCGCAGGCCCTGCCAAGGGTGCGCCTCAGGCTGAGGCGACTGCGCCGCCTCTCGAGGGGAGGCGCCCTGAGGAGCAAGCGGAGAGGGCGCCTACTCCGCCTCGCACTGCCACTCCTCCGGCGCAGCAGGAGGCCGAGGCGGACACGACGCTAATCCAGAGCCCGCCAAGGGCCGACGAGATGGAGGGGGAAGCTCCTCCGCTCCCCCCGCCAAGCCCTGCAGCGGAGGCGGAGACAGTGACTACGGGGCAGGCCTCTCCTGCCCCTGAAGCTCATGATGAGGTGCCGCTTGAGGGCGGCGACACCGGCGCGCGGAGCGCAGGTGCTGAAGAAGAGAACTCGCCGCCAAGCCCCCAGGCCCGCGACGCTGCAGGGCCCCGCGCAGAGGCCCCCTTCTTCAAGCTCGACGCAGGTGTTGGGACCTCCGCGCCGCGTGGGGCTTCACAAGACCTGGCCCTCAACAGCTGGGACTGGAGCAGGGGACGCCACGGCGTCGCCTTCCGCCTGGTGCGGGAGTCCCTGGACGGGTTGGAGACCCACCTCGCCCTTGAGGACGTGTAGATCGCCTGGCGGCAGGGCGAGCTTGCGGAGGCCTGGGCCGCCTTTCACGCAGCTGTGGAGGTTCGCCGGCAGAGCGATCTGGCTCTGCAGGCGGAGCGCGAGGAGGCACTGCGCTTTTCCAAGGAGGTCCGCGAGGGCGCCGTGCACGACGCCGAGGAGATCTTGGCGGCGAGGAGGCAGGCTTCGAGGGCGAGCCTGGAGTGGAAAGGTCTGCGGAGGAGGGCGACGAAGCTTCTGCCTGATCCTCTCCTGTATTATGATGCGCTTGTAGCGCCGTTAAAAGACTTGGCTTAGAGACTTTTGCTCCAAAGTCTGTAATATATTTTTAAGTAGATGCTATTAAGTTCGCACGTGTGCCCCTCGAAGGGCCTTTTGCTTCAACCTCATGTCTTTGTTCGCTCTGCGTCGCTAGGACCCTTCTCCTTGCGCTATGACTCCGCCGCTGCGGTATGCCTGAGCAATGACTCGGTAAGGCCGGGGGGAGTTTAAGGCTTAGAGAGGTAAGAGTCCTCGAGGCGCGATGCTCAAGGGCCCCCCTTTGACGTGCAAGCAGTCCATGGAGTGTGAGGGCAAAGAATCGCTCGAGGGACTAAGTTCGCACGTGTGCCCCTCGAAGGGCATTTTGCTTCAACTTCATGTCTTTGTTCGCTCTGCGTCGCTAGGACCCTTCTCCTTGCGCTATGACTCCGCCGCTGCGGTATGCCTGAGCAATGACTCGGCAAGGCCGGGGGGAGTTTAAGGCTTAGAGAGGAAGAGTCCTCGAGGCGCGATGCTCAAGGGCCCCCCTTTGACGCGCAAGCAGTCCATGGAGTGTGAGGGAAAAGAATCGCTCAAGGGACGACGAGTGCTCGTGAGAGAGATGAAGAGATTCTCGAGGTGTGAGCGCTGAACTTAGCTTTGCGAGGCTTCTGCTCTGCGTAGGCTTTCCCTGGCGATGCGCTCTCCTCTAGGGGCCAAGTTTTGCCTCCACGAGCTTGGAGGGACTCTTGTTCCCTGCGGATGTTAGAGAGGCGAACCCAAACGCTAGTGCATGGTAGTAAGGACTCATGTGCGCTTATAGGTTTCCTCATGTGTATCTCGCGAGGAGAGTAAGTACCAAGGTCCTTTGGAGAGGTGGCATGTTTTTGGGAACATGCCCTTTAGCCAGAGCTCGGATCCCTTGGATTTTGCAATGCTGCTGGGGTGCTCTTGAGGCACAGGCACCGTACTCAGCCCCCGCTCGCGAGGTGCGCATGGGAAGAATATAAGCGCACATGGAAAGGCAAATGATGAAAGTAAACTCACCACCAAAATATTACACAGCAGCGCCTCAGCGCATAGTTCCACTTGGGAACGAAATGGTTCGTTACACTTGGGGTTGCCAAGCTAACGTTCTTTCCATGTCGAGGCATGGGGACCACCCATTAGTGGCTGAGACTCTCTACGGCCTGCGGTGGCTCGTTACCAGGAGAGCTCGGAGGGCTAGCCCTCAAGAGAAGCTTTGTGAAGCTTGGAGGTGAAGCCGTGAGCTTCCCTCTAGAGACAAAAAATGCCTGACGTGACGATGATCACGGGCGTGACTATGATCACGGGTAGAACTTGCGTAGGTGCACGATGTTCCATGGGTTCTTGACGGGGATGCCGTCTTTAGTCTCGAGGCGCACAGCGCCAGGCCTGGCGATGTGAGAGACCCTGTAGGGGCCTTCCCACATAGGCGAGAGCTTGTGGAGACCTTCTCTAGAGAGGATTCGTCTGAGGACGAGGTCGCCCGCCTCCAGAGTGCGCGAGCGCACATGGCGGCTGTGGTAGCGTCGCAGGTCTTGCTGGTACTTTGCCGCTCTGAGGGCGGCACGGCGGCGCAATCCCTCCAGAAACGAGCGCACATGCCTGAAGGAAGGCGACGAGCGCGCTTTCCTATTTGGGAGGCAAGGCGGCGCCTATGGTGACGCTAGCCCCGGAGCCCTCAGCCCCCGAGCCACTGGTGCTCAGCGACACCTTCTTCGTGCAAGCTTGCTCTTGAGAGAACATCTGTTTCTTCTTCTTGGGCCTCTCGAGAGGCTCCATGTCCTCGTCGGCCGGGAACGCCATGGCGGCTGCCTTGTAGGCGCTCTCGACAGCGCGCGTGGCATCCAGGATATGACCATGGATGGTGATAGTGCCAGCGCTGCCGGGGATCTTGACCATGTTGTAGGCGTGATGCGTGACGGCCATGAACTTCGCGAGGGCGGGGACCATGTTGTAGGCGTGATGCGTGACGGCCATGAACTTCGCGAGGGCGGGGTAGCCGAGGATGGCGTTATACGGCAGGCCAATGTGCGCGACGTTGAAGTCGATCAGCTCAGTGCGGTAGTTCTTCTGCGTGCCGAAGGTGACGGCCAGCCAGACCTGCCCCAGAGGTGCGATCGAACCACTGGTGACCCCTGTGAATGGCCTGGAGGGCATGAGCCACTCGTAAGGCACTTGAAGCGTCTCGAAGGTCTCGGCAGAGATGACGTTCAGGCCAGCACCCCCATCAATGAGCGTCTTGGAGACGGCAATGTTGTTGATGGTGGGGGAGCAGACCAGGGGGAGGGTTCCAACAGTCTTGGTCGACTTGGGGTGGTCCTTGGCGTCGAAAGCGATGGTGTACTGAGACCACTTGAGGGGCCTGGAGGTCTCAACGCTGGGGAGTGCGGCGTTGAGCTCGCGGGCGAACTGCTTGAACTGGTTGTTAGACTTGGGCGCCTGAACTCCGCCGAGGATGCAGGCCATAGCCCCCCTTGGGGCCTGGTAGCCTCCATCTTCCTCGTCGGGGAGGTTATTGTTCTTCTCGACGGCGTTGGCTTGAGTGCCCGGCGGCTTCTGGTAGCTGCCCTTGTGTCGTGGGATTGTCACAGCAGATGTTTCCGGGTGGAAACTTAGAGATGAGGGGCAAGGCGACTCTGGTGTTCAGGAGCTGGTCTAGCTCTACGAGGAAAGATGTTTTTTACCCAAGTTCGGGTCCCCTCGGTGGAGGATCCCTACGTCTTTCTATAAGTCACTGATATGATAATATGTTACAAGGTGCGCCAATGGCGATCGCCGGGTTTAGATGACTCCGACGTGGGAGCTCTCTCGCGGGAGCTCTCTCTATTTGTCTATCTTACTTGGCTTCTCTTATTCGACTTCTCTTAACCTCTCCCCCCTTTATGACCTAGGAGCCCGTTTATATAGACATCTGGGTCTCCTGGTTTACATGGTAAGACTACAGGAGTTCTACTCTAACTCGTCTTGTCTTTCGTATCCTCCAAGTCTTGGACTCCGTGATGCATATTGCCTCCGGGTCTTCTAGAGCCTTCCTTACTTGCTCGCCAAATCACACGTCGCACGCCGGCTTACGTGGAACCCGGCCCATCTCCTTTATGCTTGATCCGGCCCAGGCTTCCTGCCAGGCCGGCTGGTCTTCTATGTCGGTGGGCCTACCGGGTTATGATCCCCCCAACAGTAGCCCCCAGGATAATTTGGACATCAGAATTGACTTGCTTCACCTTCGTGCTCTTGGGCATAATCTTGGGGAAGCCGTCACTTCTTTTGTCCGGGTTATCATCTGAAAAAACTTGGCCGGCTCTTGCTGGCGGCTTGTTCATAACCCGGCCATCACTCTGCGACTTTCATCTCTAGGACTTTGGATATGAGCTTGGTTTGCTCTCCTTCGTGACCTTGATCTTGATCATCATATTCCGGATGGAGCCGACGGCTCAATCATCCGGGTTAATTTCCTGAAATAAGATAAATACTTTGGACTAAAAGTCTGGATTACACTGTTAGATCAATGGGCCGACTCTTCTTGGCATCCCAGCTCATATAATCTTTTTTCCTCAACCCGGGTTTATCTGACCCGGACTTGATTAAGCCTGTTCATATGGAGGCTATGCTGAAGGATGCTCATGATTTTTATGATCCGGATTTGATTTTGATGCTTCACCTCGGGGAATATTACTTCCCGACTCTAGCCCCCAAGAGCCGGATTTGCAGCTTGCTGCGTTCCGGGTCTTCTTGTAGGCCTTTGTTTTTATAATACCCAGAAATCTTCGAACTGAGTAGCCCCCAAGAGCCGGATCTACTGCTTGCAGTGTTCCGGGTCTTACTTGAGAACTGATAGCTTCAAACTGGGTAGCCCCCAAGTGCCGGGTTCTAGCCCGCGGCAACCTGGGACTTATAGCAATTTGAGCATAACTGACTTTTATGATGAGTAGCCCCCAAGCGCCGGGTCTGCTGCCTGCAGCTACTCGGAGCTCTCTAAGTTTCATACTCTGATGGTGTACGTACACCTTGAGGATTTGCTTTTTCAGTGAACGTTATCTGTCGTTCTGCAAATCCTTTGGTTTAGATGACCCTTTTGGTTTCCTTGAGCTATAAGCCGGCTTTCGCATGGATTTTTCCTATCGCCGCTTCTCTGATAAAAACAGGGTTAGACAAGTCCCAATGGGCATCAGGCTGATTGAATTTACAGGTGAGCAATCAGGCCATATAAGCGCGAGTCACATCGAGCTTAAGCTAGGAAACCAAGAATACAGTGGCTCTGATACTTGCCGGATCATGAGATTGTAGCTGTACCTTTCTTTTAAGTAATCAGCCCCCATGACCAATGTGGCTTTTTTGCCGGGTCTTGAGTTTGTAACTGCGCTATTCAAGCGATCAGCCCTCAAGACCTTAAATTTGCCATATTGCGAAGCACTCTCGGGCACGCTAACCGAAGTTGCGTAACACTCTTGGGCGAAGCTAATATTTGGCTGTGAAGCACTCCTGGGCATCGCTAACCGAAGTTGCGTAGCACTCTTGGGCAACACTATTTTTCATCGCAAAGCACTCCTGGGCATCGCTAACCGTAGTTGCGTAGCACTCCTGGGCTGAGCTAATTTTTGTTGCAAATCACTCCTGGGCATCGCTAACCGAAGTTGCGTAGCACTCTTGGCGTTGATGCGTAAGCCGGATTTTGACAATTGGCGACGTGGTGAGACCCGACGGCAGGCGCGCTCGAAGCCGGTCGTTAGCCGGGTTACTGACCGTTGCTGCTTGAAGCTGCAGCCGGGTCATGATGAAGATATTTGTTTTCGATCCGCATAATATATGATTGATTGATCTGCTCTGGTACTTTCCCTCCGGCTTATGTGAGCCGGCTGTTTGATTGTTTTTCTTCGCTTGGACGGATAACGTGGAATCTTGTTCCTGCATGACCGCCTCTTTTTCTGGCCGACTTCTCTGATTTTTCCGGCTCTCTCAACTGTTGCCCGATGTACTCATCCGGCAGATAATTTAACCTCTCCTTTTGTTTTTCTTCCACATGAGATCTCCAAAACAAGCTAGTCTAATATGCTTTTCCCACTTTTGACTTTTCTCTTCCTGCTCACGTACGCGATGTCCAAAGAACTAAGTAGTAAGCTAGCTGCTCCAAGTTTCTCGTGATACTTTTTTCATTGATCTGCGGGTCGAGCGGTATTGATTTTTGGACGTTCCGCTTGTTTTTCACTGCCTAACCACGTCGAGCAATCTTGGTCGTAACTTTCCTTCCTTCCATGGGCTGCTGGAATTAGATCCGATCTGGGCAGCTCCTTACGAGCTTGTTACATCTTCGTATTCCGGGTCTAACTTGGTGACCCGGCCTTCTGGGCTGTACGCAAATAATGACTTCCTCCCTTGCACAGATCACCGGCTGACACGCCCTGATTTGTGGCCGGTAACCGAAATCCAGACGAGGTCCGGACTCATGCCGCGCATGAACCGACATGATTTTGATGATGATGACGCGTGCTCTGATGTCTATTGATTAATCTCAATCTTGGCGTGGATCTTTTTTCTTCCTGATTACACCGGATGATCGACCCGGTAGATTTCTCAACTCCTGTCCTTCTCATCCGCGGCTCCCGATGCCGGCTTCTCCTGATTTCTCAAGAGCCGGCTCTTCTATATCTTTCAGCGAATCTACTTCTGGGTTTTCACCCAAAATCACAGATGGTGCTATCTTCTTGCTGGTTTTTGATGATTTTGCTGACGGTGATTTTCTCCGTCCCTCGCAGCGCTTCTCCTTGATGAGAACATACTTGGCCGTAGGCCCCACGGTGGGCGCCAACTGTCGTGGGATTGTCACAGCAGATGTTTCCGGGTGGAAACTTAGAGATGAGGGGCAAGGCGACTCTGGTGTTCAGGAGCTGGTCTAGATCTACGAGGAAAGATGTTTTTTACCCAAGTTCGGGTCCCCTCGGTGGAGGATCCCTACGTCTTGCTATAAGTCACTGATATGATAATATGTTACAAGGTGCGCCAATGGCGATCGCCGGGTTTAGATGACTCCGACGTGGGAGCTCTCTCGTGGGAGCTCTCTCTATTTGTCTATCTTACTTGGCTTCTCTTATTCGACTTCTCTTAACCTCTCCCCCCTTTATGACCTAGGAGCCCGTTTATATAGACATCCGGGTCTCCTGGTTTACATGGTAAGACTACAGGAGTTCTACTCTAACTCGTCTTGTCTTTCGTATCCTCCAAGTCTTGGACTCCGTGATGCATATTGCCTCCGGGTCTTCTAGAGCCTTCCTTACTTGCTCGCCAAATTACACGTCGCACGCCGGCTTACGTGGAACCCGGCCCATCTCCTTTATGCTTGATCCGGCCCAGGCTTCCTGCCAGGCCGGCTGGTCTTCTATGTCGGTGGGCCTACCGGGTTATGATCCCCCCAACACCTTGCGTCCGCCTCTGCGGTAGCTGCGGCCTCTGCCGCGGCTCCCGCTGCCCTCTTCTTGCTCGCGCTCTCTGCTCAACCTCTTGAGATCGAAGCAGTTCTCTGCAGCGTGGCCGCGCCTGTTGTGGTAGACGCAGAACGGACAGTTGTCCTCCTTTTTGTCACCAGGCTTAGGGGAGTCTCTGCGGGCGTACTTGGCATCTGGCTCAGCCGCTAGGACAGCGGTGGTCTTGCGCTTGGTTTCTTCCCACTTCTTGTGACTCTTGGATCCCTCTGCCTGGTCGTCTACCCGCTGGCTCATCTTGACGAAGAGGAGTCCCTCTTCAGCCTTGGCGCACTTGTCAGCGAGGTCGAACAGCTTTACCACAGAGGTGAGCTTGTCGTGAATGCCCAGCTTCTCAAGCATCCTGCGGTTTGTGACGCCCTCTCTGAAGGCGGCAATGACTTGTGTGTCGGGAATGCTCGGGATCTTGTTGCGCACTTGGCTAAAGCGCTGGATGTACTTGCGGAGGGTCTCATCTTTCTTCTGCACCATAGCGCGCAGGTCATTGTGGGTGAGCGCGCGCTCATATGTGCCCTTGAAGTTGGCGACGAACTGCCTGCAGAGTGACTCCCACGAGCCGATGGAGTCTTCAGGCAGGTTGAGGAGCCATGACAGCGCGGAATCCCTAAGCGTGTGGGAGAACCAGTTGGCCATGACCTTGTCGTCCCCTCCTGCAGCTTGGATAGAGGTGGTGTAGAGCTGCAGGAACTCGATGGGGTTGCTTGACCCGTCGTAGCCCTTGGGAAGGGCAGGCCTGAACTTCTGTGGCCAGACCACGCTGCGTAGAGCGCGGGTGAAGGTCATGCAGCTGGTGGCGTACGTGGCGGTTCCGCCATGGAGAGCCCTGCGGTTCTGCTGCCCCGCCTGGCCGATTTTCTCGACGAGGCGGTTCTGGAGGTCCCTCTGGCGCTCCATCCCCACCCGCGCGTCAGGCGCGGTGCGCTACACGATTTGGCAGTCACGCGGCGAGGACGCATGAGAGGCAGCCCTCTGCGCGGCAACCGGAGGTGGTCCCGGTGGTGGGGGAGGCGCACCCGGCGCGGCCGTTCCTGCGCGGCCAGAGTGGTGAACCAGCGAGTGCGACGGAGCGGGGCGCGTCATCGCGATGTCAACGAGGTGGTGGAGGCGGTCGAGCCAGTGGTCGTGGGCCTCCGGATTGGGCCGGTAGCGGAGAAGCTCCTGAGCCATGAGCAGCGCAGTGTGTGGACTGTGCTCTGGACGTCCCTGAAAGGACGCGCTTTGGCGCCGAGACGGATGCGAGGACTCAGCGTCCTCGTGGTGCTCGGGGTAGACGTCCTCGTCGTCGCGGCGGTCGCCGTCGCGGCGATCCTCGCTCTCGGGCTCCTCCACGTGCGGGCCGGTGTTGGCGCGCTCCGCCGTGCGGCTCCCGCGAGGGCGGCCGCGAGTGGTGGCGGCGCCGGGCTCAGTATCAGCCCTGTCAGCTGTGCGCCTGTTGGCGCGTGTCGTGCGAGTGTCCATCATGGCGCGGAGGCTGGTCGAAGGTTGAAGACGCGCCTCAGCCCCCTACCTGGCGCGCCAAATGTCGGAGAGTGACTCCCACGATACAGGGGTGATCACACTCTGAAGAGTTGTTCGATGGGGGGCTGAACGCGTTGGTCAAACAACCCTCAACCGGCACGGCGACGGTGCTCGTCGAGCCTGAGGAGGGACATCACGACAGAGACAGACACCAGCTCGTACCCAGGTTCACGGCCCTCGGAAGGAGGTAACACCGCTACTCCTGCTTGTCTGTATTGCGCTGCAGAGGGTACAGTACAATGAGCTTGCCGAGGGCTCTCTTATGGCAGTGCGGAGCTCAAGGAGGGAACACTAAGGTCTTCTTCCTCCTCGAGTGTGTTCGGCTAGGCTACGCTATGGTAGAGTGCCAAAGGTCTGATCGATGCGAATCAGGGATCCGGGCGTCCGGGGCTCGATCCCCTGCTACGGAGGTGCTCCCTCTCCTTTTATAGGCGCCCCGGGCCTCATCCATGCGTCCTGCGCGGTGGAAGGGTTCCCACATGGCAACGAAATGGAGGGGCGGGGTGCACCGCAGCTGGGTTGTCCATGGACTCGGTCCATGGTTGTAAAGCCTGCCCTTGAGGCAGGAAGACCACCGTCCGCGCAGGACGGCCAGCTGGTGCCGCAGAGATCGTGGGGGCGCCCATGGTGACGTCATCGTTGGAGCGTAGCGCCGGCCATCCGCTTTATCACCAAAGGGGAAAGCTTCGTAGTCCGGTGCGGGGGGCACAGCTTTGTTGACCCCTTTAATCACCAGAATGGCAACTGCGGCGTCGTCGTCACCGCGCGCAGGCGCGCGCGTCACTCTGCGGTCGCGGCAGAGGCCATGTGCGCTCTGCGGCGGTTGCTTCACAGCGAAGTATCTCTACAAGGCCTGAGCGGCCTTGCGGAGGGATTTGCGTTGACTCCTCTCCAAGGGAGAGAGCCTTGTAGAGGGGCAGTCGCGGGGGGAGCCTCTTCAGGCCTTCGCTGCCTTTCAAGCCCTCTCGAGGACTTCTCCCCTCGAGAGTCTCTCCCAGTGTTTGGCTTGGTCCTTAGTCATTGTTCGATACCGTCGCGTGCGAGGGCTGTGGAGAGTGGGCCCCGCACACCCTGGATTCCACTACTCCGACACAACCGGCTTGTCCTTTTCTCTAGAAAGGATTAGGCCACTCGCTGCAATTATTATTACTGCACTTTATTTACTCGTACTTTATTTATCTGCTATATAAAAAACTCCTAAAAACTTGTGTGCTAGTATTTACAGTGAATTACTAATCAAAACTGCTTGTCAGCACCTTCTGCTCCTCGTTGGGTTCGACACTCTTATTTATCGAAAGAGTTGGTAATATTTCTAGACGTAATGAAATGCCTATGAGTTATTCTCTTATTATTGAACCATTTGATTGTTGGGGATTTGACTTTATGGGTCCTTTTCCTCCTTCACAAGTTTATACTCATATACTTGTTGTTGTCGATTATGTTACTAAATGGGTAGACGCTATACCTACAAAAAGTGCTGAGACCTCATTAAAAATCCTTCAAGATATTATTTTCCCTAAGTTTGGTGTACCTAGATATCTTATGACTGATGGAGGTTCTCATTTTATTCATGGTAGGTTTAGAAAAGTTCTTGCTAAATATGGTGTTAATCATAGAATTGCTTCATCTTATCATCCTCAAACAAGTGGGCAAGTAGAATTATCAAATAGAGAGATTAAATCTATCTTGCAAAAGACTGTTAATAGAACTAGGAAAAATTGGGCTAGTAAGTTAAACGATGCTTTATGGGCTTATAGAACTGCTTATAAAAATCCTATGGGTATGTCTCCTTATAAAATGGTTTATGAAAAAGCTTGTCACTTGCCTTTAGAATTAGAACACAAAGCTTATTGGGCAGTGAGAGAACTTAATAGAGATTTTAAACTTGCTGGTGAGAAAAGGTTGCTAGACTTGAGTTCTTTAGATGAATGGAGAAGTGAGGCTTATGAAAACGCTAAACTTCTTAAAGAAAAAGTTAAGAGATGGCCTGATAAGAGAATTCTTAAGAGAGAGTTTCATGTTGGTGAGAAAGTTCTATTGTATAGTTCTCTTCTTAGATTTTTTGCAGGAAAATTACTCTCGAAATGGAAAGGACCTTATGTTATTGTAGAGGTATATCGTTCGGGTGCAATAAAAAATGCTTCACTTAAAGATGATTCTACACAAGTGGTGAATGTACAAAGACTCAAACATTATATTACTGGAGATTCTTATAATGAAGATATTGATATTATTCAAGTGATTACTCCGGAAGTTTTCATTAAAGAGCAAATTTCTGAGTCTGCGGAAGCTGATTTAAAAAAGGTACAGTTTCGGTAAGGAAAAGTTTTCGTTTTACTTTTTGGAAAATATTTTAGTGGTTTTTAGATAATATGGAAAATTACGAGACGAAAACGAGTACGAGACGAAGCACGAGGGCAGGTCACCACGTGGTGGCGTGGGCCCCATGCTGGCCTTGCCACCATATGGTGAGGGAGCCTCGGAGCTCGTCTCCGACTAGGTCTCCTCCCATATCCCTCCTTTTGTTGCGATTTTTTTTGCTATATAATCCCCCGGATACCCCGAGGTCCATATATCGTGTTTTTGGGGTGTTTTTGTTTCGACCTGCTTCTGCCAGATTTCATCCTTGGATCTAGAGCCATCATGTCTTCGCCCGAGCCCTCCAAGGACAGTTTCTTCGCGAACGTCGTCAACCCGTACATAAATGAGTTGAAGATGCATCCCAAGGAGTTGCTGCTCAAGGACAGGAAGATACAAGTAGAAGACGTTCGGGGTCCTCAAGGAGAAGGGAACATGGAGGACAGGATGAAGAATCTGGAGCAAGAAGTCTTCATATACAAGAAGATGGCGGAACGTGAAGTGGATATCGTTCACCGTATAGTGGCTGAACTTATTGCCAAGCATGAGAAAGAAGCCGCAAAGCTCTGGGAAGACATCTTCTCACTCCATGAGACAACCAGCAAGCTTCAGGCGCAACTCTACGATGTTCAGAATCAAAATTGTGAGTATCAAACCAGGTTTAAACGCACAAGTGATGCTGCCAGTTTCAGGATACTCGAGACCAAGTCATCATTTGTTGATGGGAACCTTTACCTTGGAAGTTTGATGACGAGGATTCACCATCACCGCCGAAGGAGTAATTCATCATGGGTATTGGCATCCCCTTGGCTTGTTCCAAGCTTGGGGGAGTGCCGCGGTATCACACCATTATCTTTTACCTTTTTATCTTTTCAGTAGAGTCATATCATGAGTAGGGAAGTTATCTTATAAGATGGTTTGCAGTATGGAAGTATGTCTCTTTTAGTTGGTTATCTATGTATCCCTTGGTGTGAGTTGCCGATATGGAATATTAATGAGAAGTTTTATCATCTACTTTCTGCACACCTTATTTTAGTTTGCAACTTCTATTATATGATTGATCTTGTTATTAGTATTGGTATCACTTTTGGGAGCATATAGTAAATCTTTTGGTTTTGGCAAACTTAGCATTGGTCAGTAGCTACAATACTTTGAGACTTAAGTGGAGAAAAAGAAGTACATGTAGATATATTATTCAATGATCTTTCTCAGTTGTAGCTCATAAGCTTAGTATTCACAAATTAATTTTTTTTGTGCTTCCAAGCAAGATTGCATGATTGTTTTTACTACATGTATATTTGTCTGTATCCCTCAACTCTTATGCTTGCCACACAACCTTGCTAGCCAAAAACCTGTATTGAGAGGGATTGCTTCTCATACATCCAAACCTTGAGCCGAAACCTTTGCCATCTGTGTCCACCATAACTACCTATTATGTGGTATTTTGCGCCACCCCAAGTAAATACTTCATGTGCTATCTTTATTCAAAATTATTATCCCTTATTTGTGTCACTGTTTATTAGCTCATGAGGAAGTATGTGGGTTACTCTATGTTTAACTTGTTAGATAGACTTTCATTTTTGGACTAGTGGCACATCCGCATATCCATCAATATTACAAAAGGAGCCGGCAAATGGGGTGCCCAGTCCCAATTAATTACAATTACAACTGCTTAATTCTCTTCACATGATTCACCATGATTTATCAAAAAGCAAGTTTCAAAGTGTTATACTATTTAAAAATAGGCACTCCTCCATGGTTTGAGATTGATTGTGTCGCAGCAGGGGAACATGGGGTTCCCCTAGCGCTGCCTAAGTGGGTCCACCGCATGTGGGCCCAGCACAAGGATGAACAAGGCCAAGACTCGACGCAAGGCCTGGCGGGCGCTCCCGCGCCATACAAGACCTCCCGGGTGCGCAGGACCCCCGGGCCTCCTGCGACCCGGAAGGAACCGAAGACCCCGACAGCGCGAGTCCCCGGCGGGCCGAGCTCCCTCTCGGGTACAAGACCGTACGACGAGAAGATAAGGTTTCTACCACCTTCTAGAGGATGGTGGAAGCCCCCCAGAAGGCTTGGGAAGCAAGGCGCGGCCAGGGGACACCACCTACCCGCTGTCAGCCCACGCCAGCCGCTTTCCCCAAAGGCGCCAGCGATCTCAACCACCCGAAGACGGATACTTGGAGGAGAAGAGGCCACGTCGCCGTCTCCACCACGGAGAGGGGTTGCTTCCCGCCAAGAACCCCTCACACTCCTTGCATGACCTCTGTGGTATCCACTTTCCCCATAAAAGGAGGACCAAGGGCATGGGGAGAAGGGACCGGCTCAAGCTAGCTTAAGGAGTAAGCAAGCTCTAGCCAAGAACTGACCGGCGATCCAAGGTAGAAGACAACCACCAAGCTAGGCTAGAAGGAGGAAGGGAAGGATGGTGATCTCCTCCGGGCAAGGATCTGTCCTCCCCCTTCCTCTAGTCGGTGCCGGGTACCTCGCCAGGAAACACCATTGTAGCCACACCATGATTCGACCATCTATCTAGACATGCAGGAGTAGGGCTGTTAGCATTCGGGCGGCCTGAACCTGGGTAGATCGCTGTGTGCTTTCCTTGTTTGCATACCACGTCGAGATCGGAGAGCAAGAGAGGAACTTGTCCGACGATAGTCCCCCGGGAGACGTTTCCAGCCTCCTTCGCGCCCCTACCGAATCTACAAAGGGGGTGCCTCGCATCCCCGGTGTCCGTGCTTCGAGACACGACAGATTGGAAGGCACCCGAGGATTCGGTTAGCCATGGATTGCGTAAGCAATGGTGGGGAGGAGTGCCAAACCAATTTATAAAATGTGCATGTGTAAACAAAAGAGAAGAAGGATGATAACGTCCTTCAATGGGAGCCACTCTTGAAAGTCTAGATAACATGGTAAATATAGTTTTCATTCACAATCATTCGTTGACAACGACATGCATAGCTAAAAACTTACTTTATACTCTCTATATGATTTCAAAACTTAAAAGCTCTAGCACATGTTTGTATCTCTGCTTCCCTCTGCGAAGGGCCTATCTTTTACCTTTATGTTGAGTCAGTAAACCTATTTCCCTCTGTCTCAAGCAAGCATTTGAGTTGTTGTGATTCAACCATGTATACATTTGTATTGTTAATCATGTCTTTTATTCTTCCTTGTTTAGCACAAAGCTATTATCTAATAATTATAACTTTGGAAGCTAGTAATGATTGTAAGAAGACTGTTTTGAACAGTAAGTTCAATCTGTTCATTGTTCTCTGACAAAGAACGAAGTTTGCCATCACCAACTATGATTGTCTCTATGCACCTTATTGTGATTTCCTTTTACTTGTTACAAGTTGGGTTATATGAATGGAGTTGTTGTCTAAGATGACTTGTGTATTAATAGATGTGATGCTTCTTGTCCGTATTTTTTTATCGACACTTCACTCCATAAACTTATGGTCATGTTTACCGACTTCAGCTTTCGCTTGGGGACAAGCGAGGTCTAAGCTTGGGGGGATTTGATACGTCCATTTTGCATCACTACTTAATATCATAATTTACTGTTATTCATTGATATATTTCATATTTAGAGATGATACTTATGTTATTTCATCTATTTTTCATGTTTGATGATTATTGGAGAATTGATCACCGGAGTCAGAATTCTGCTGGAAAAAGGACCATCAGGACACCATATTTGCGAAGATTAGAAATCCAAAGTAAATAGATGGAAATTCCTATTTTGCCAGATGAAGGAGGGAGCCAAAAGGGGAGACCGAGGAGAGGCTCAGGGGGCCCACACCATGTAGTGGCGCAGCCCCCCTTGCTGTCGCGCCGCCACGTGGTGAGGCCACCCTGGCCCACCTCTGGCATCGCCCTTTCGTGTACTTGAAGTCCCCGAAACCTAAGACCTATACCATCGTCGAGGACATATACCGCCGCCTCCACGGGGCGGAAAACACCAGAGAGAGAAAAGCTCTCCGGCAGGGAGAAATCTGCCGGGGAAATTCCCTCCCGGAGGGGTGAAATCGTCGCCATCGTCACCGTCATCGAGCCGCACTTCATCGGGATCATCATCACCATCATCTCCACCGCCGACACGGTCATCTCAATCGTTCCACTCCATTACCGCTGCAACATCTAGGGCTGAATCTTGTCTATTTGATAGGGGAAACTCTCCCGGTGTTGATTACTAATGTTATTGATGCCATTGAGTGAAACCGTTGAATTAATGTTAATGTTCAGATTGTTATCCATCATTATATCACCTCTGATCATGTTCCAAATGATGTGTTGTGAGTAGTTCGTTTAGTTCTTGAGGACATGGGAGAAGTCTAGATGTTAGTAGTGAACTATGTTGAGTAATATTTAATGGTTTGATATTTAAGTTGTGGTGTTATTCTTCTAGTGGTGTCATGTGAACGTCGACTACATGATACTTCACCTTTATGGGCCTAGGGGAATGCATTGTGTATTCGAATATTAATTGTGGGGTTGCCGGAGTGACAGAAACCTAAACCCCCGTTGGTATCTCGATGCATGAGGGATAGCAGGATCTCAGAGTGTAATGCATTGGTTAGATTTATCTTAATTGCTTTCTAGTATTTGCGGATTCTTGCTAGGGATATAATCAGAAGTATTTATTAGTCCTAGGAAGGGCGGTGCATTAGCATAGGTTCACCCACACAACACTTATCGAAACACTAAATATTAATCATCTATATGAAGCGAAAGCACTAGACAGAATTCCATTGTGTCCGCAGGAACGTTTGGTCAATATAAGTAAACCAACCGGCTTGTCCTTTTCTCTAGAAAGGATTGGGCCACTCGCTGCAATTATTATTACTGCACTTTATTTACTCGTACTTTATTTATCTGCTATATCAAAAACTACTAAAAACTTGTCTGCTAGTATTTATAGTGAATTCCTAATCAAAACTGCTTGTCAGCACCTTCTGCTCCTCGTTGGGTTCGACACTCTTATTTATCGACAGTACTACGATACACCCCCTATACTTCTGGATCATCAATACGTCCATTTTGCATCACTATTTTATATCATAATTTACTGTTATTCATTGATACATTTCATATTTAGAGATGATACTTATGTTATTTTACCTATTTTGCATGTTTGATGATTATTGGAGAATTGACCTCCGGAGTCAGGATTCTGCTGGAAAAAGGACCGTGAAGACACCATATTTCTGAAGATCGGAACTCCGTAAAAAATATCAGGAACCTCCTATTTTACCAGATGACGGAGGGAGCCAAGAGGGGAGACCGAGGAGAGCCATAGGGGGGCCACACCATATGGTGGCGCGGCCCCCTTGCTGCCGCGCCACCACGTGGTATGGCCACCCTGGCCCACCTCTGCCATCGCCCTTTCGCGTACTTCATCCCCCCAAAACCCTAAGACCTGGGAGATCGTGGAGGAAATATTCCGCCGCCTCCACGAGGCGGAAAACACTAGAGAGAGAAAAGCTCTCCGGCAGGGAGAAATCTGCTGAGGAAATTCCTTCCTGGATGGGGGAAATCGTCGCCATCGTCACCGTCATCGAGCTGGACTTCATTGGGATCATCATCACCATCATCTCCACCGCCGTCACCGTCATCTCCACCGCTCCACTTCGTTCCCGCTGTAACATCTAGGGTTGAATCTTGTCTATTTGATAGGGGAAACTTTCCCGGTGTTGATTACTCTTGTGGTTGAAGCTATTGAGTGAAACCGTCAAATTAAGGTTTATGTCCAGGTTGTTATTCATCATTATATCACCTCTGATCATGTTCCATATGGTGTCTTGTGAGTAGTTCGTTTAGTTCTTGAGGACATGGGAGAAATCTAGATGTTAGTAGTGAACTATGTTGAGTAATATTTAATGGTTTGACATTTAAGTTGCGGTGCTATTCTTCTAGTGGTGTCATGTGAACGTCGACTACATGGCACTTCACCTTTATGTGCCTAGGGGAATGCATTGTTTATTCGAATATTAATTGTGGGATTGCCAGAGTGACAGAAACCTAAACCCCTGTTGGTATCTCGATGCATGAGGGATAGCAGGATCTCAGAGTTTAAGGTTGTGGTTAGATTTATCTTAATTACTTTCTTGTATTTGCGGATGCTTGCAGGGGGTATAATCACAAGTGTGTATTAGTCCTAGGAAGGATTAGCATAGGTTCATCCACACAACACTTATCAAAACAATAAAGATTAATCATCTATATGAAGCGAAAGCACCAGACGAAATTCCCGTGTGTCCTTAGGAACGTTTGGTCATCATAAGTAGACCTACCGGCTTGTCATTTGCTCTAAAAAGGATTGGGCCACTCGCTGCAATTATTATTACTGTCTTTTATTTACTCGTACTTTATTTATCTAGCTATATCAAAAAACCCTAAAAACTTGTCTGCTAGTATAAAGTGAATTCATAATCAAAACTGCTTGTCAGCACCTTCTGCTCCTTGTTGGGTTCGACACTCTTATTTATCGAAAGTACTACGATACACCCCCTATACTTGTGCGTCATCAGACGTCCATGACCTTCACCGTCGAGACGGTCTGTGCCGAGACTCTGGAGCTAATCAAAGGAAATGCACCCAATGCCTCTGTTCATGCATTCAGGATCAATATGATCCGTGATCTTATCGGGGAGAGGAATATCAGGCTAGTGAAGATTAGTCGCCAAATCAGTGGTGTGAGCCATGAGCTAGCAAGGATGGGCCGTGTTCAAGCAAGGACTGAGGTCTGGTTTCAAGATTTCCCACGGGAGGTCGTGAAAGCTTTAGAAGCAGATTGTAACCCATCCTCCAATCTATAGTTTCCCTTCCCCCCCGCAAAAAAAAACTCCATGTCTTTCCTTTTATTTAGATGGCTCATTCACGTTGAGACTTTGAGTGATCCATGAGAGCTCCCTCTTTTTTAATACTTTGTAAGACTTGATGTTTTAATAAAGAAATAAAAGCCGCATGCATTCATCGATGCAGAGGCTGGGCCTGCCCCTTTTCTAAATAAAAAATATGCTCCCAATTTTTTTGATTGACAAGCGTTTTTTTGGAAATGTGATGAAGAATTCAGGGTCATAGGGACGGAAAAGAGACCAAAGATTTTTAGTGATTCGGCACATCAACGGGGTATAGCCCTGGGAAACATGCAGGCGAGCGGGAGCATAGGGCTCGCTAACCCGTACCCGTACATAGCATGCATGTGAACGAGCACGACAGCTTCAACTTGGGCTGAACAGAAACCACACAAAAATTGGCAAAGAAAGGTGGCAAACGAGCGCTAGAGCGCGGAAATATATACCACCCGCCAGCCATGTCACCGCCAACAGCGGCGGCATCTCCAGGACCGATTGGAACCAACCACGCCCTCCAGTCGGGCACCGGAGATGCAGGGGGCGGCGGCGACGTGGACGCCGACCACCTCTCCGTCCACCTCCACCTCCTACTCGCCCTTCAAGGTTGGGCCGGGCATCCTCTCGTTTCTCGCTCTCTTCTTTGTTGCTTCATCTTGTGACGTGATACTGAGAAGGAGCAGTTCGTTTCAAGGTCGGGGTTGCGTCGTGGTCGCGTGGGAGGAGAACCCCCTCTGCCGCGGCAACATCGGTCGCCGTGTCCACTAGCCGGCCGCTGCAAGGTGAGGCTTCCATGTTCATCACAGCTGTACTGTACGTATGGTTCCCTTCTTCCCTGTGACTATCGAGGAAATTCAATTCACGAGTTTTTTTCCGATATATCGTGAAGATTGCATTTCCATCCGGTAACCTTCATATGTTCTTGCTAGAATATATGGGTTCTATGTTTTTTGGATAAGAATTAGTGAACTGCGTATGGTGCAAGAGTGTTAACGGCTACTAGAACATTCTGAACATAACAATTGAATATGCTGGTCCTTGTTAGAGATGGATTACAAAGCTTCATCTTGCATATTTCGTTGCAGCAGTTGTTCGACCCATTGCCGACCCAAATCTGGTGATCGATTCTCCATTAACCGCTGAAAGTATCGAGTTTGTTCTGGATGAAGTTCGCCCGTACCTCAAGGCGGACGGAGGCAACGTTGCCCTGCATGAGATCGACGGGAATGTGGTGAGGCTGAAGCTTCAAGGAGCATGCGGCTCATGCCCCAGCTCGGTGATGACGATGAAGATGGGCATTCAACGGCGCTTGATGGCTAAACTACCACAGATTGTTGCAGTTGAAGCTATCACGGACAAGGAGGCTGGGCTTAAGCCCAATGAAGAGAATGTTGAAAAGGTAAACTGATACGGCAGCATTGTGGAACAGTCATAGACGAATTGACGTTATTTTTAATTCACATACAATTAGATAGACGAGGTATTTCTCAGTATATTGGCGTTTCTCGTACATGTGAAAGCAAAGGGAAAAAAAACTTCAGAATGGGCTTTACTCCAAACAGTTTTTGATGTGGGAGGTTCTTGTAGCATCAGGCATTTGTTAAGTTACTTCTTTGTCACCTACTGTAGTTGCATCAAAAAACTTCTTTGTCACCTTCAAATAAAACGCTAGCTTTTCGATAAAGAAATAAAACACTAGCTAGTGCTCTAGTTCTTTCTTTTTTATGAAACAGTATTTCCTATAAATTAAATGCATAGGAAATACTACTTGGAGCAACAACCTTCCTGGGAGCAAGTATTTCAAATAATAATAAGTTGGTTTCGGGACTTACTTGGAGCAACAATCCTCCTGCCACCGATACCAGTTCTCACTAGCTTCTGTTTATAAGAGAGGAAATTGCACATTCCACTAGGCTTATGCCATTCCGTTGCGCAAACCACCAGGTTTTTTAAAAAAATGCACCCTCCACTAGATTTATGTCTAAGCTATTGCAATCTAATCTAAACACACTATTGACAACAAAACTTGAGCCTAACCACCCATCAATATGAGTATAAGCTATATAACACTTTCTCGGCATGATAAATTGTTTTTGACATGGCTAAAATGACAGACGAGAAGAAGTTTTTTTTTACGAGATAAAAGATTTGTCATTTTATTAATAATTAAGAATAAAAAAGCGTTGACTGATTAATTAGCAGGAAACCGACCAAAAGCCGGAACAAACACTCTCACCCACCGTCACGGGGTTCGACCGTCGCGAGGACACACAACCACGACTCTCCCAGTTCTCGTGACCCGTGCACGTGACCCGACACACTCGCCAAAACCAGCACCCTCCCCTGACAAAACCAGGATGGCGGTCCGCGACCCCGCCGTTGCCCAGGAGTATAAGGGAATCAATGCTACACCTTAGGCACTATGAGCGCAAGGAGCCCCTTCTCTTCCTCCCCTTCGGCCATCGTCGCCGACGTCGTCAAAGGGTTTAGTGCAAGGTCCCAGCGGCCTGAAGACCCCCCACGTAGTCCTGGCCATGTTTAGCCCGGCCCGACAAGCCCGGCCCGGCCCGGCCCGAAAAACCCGGGCTTGGGCCTTCAAATTAGGCCCGACGGTCGGGCCGGGCCGGGCCTGGGCTTTGTTTTTTGCACAAATCAGGAAGAAGCCCGGCCCGCGGCCCGAATCCCGTCGGGCTTTCGGGCTTTTTGACCGGGCCGGACCGGGCCTGGGCCTGGGTTTTCTGTGTCGGGCTTTTCCAGGCCCGGCCCGAAGCCCGGCCCGGCCCGAGACATGGCCAGGACTACCTCCACGCCACGTACCTTTGCCGACGACCATGTGGTGTAGTGAAGGCGGTGGCCTACATAGGATTCATCCCGACAACTTGTCCGGCTAGGCGACCGCCATCCTAGCGGAGGGTGCGGGCGTTGACGAGTGTACCGGGCCACATGCATGGGCACCAGAACTAAGAGTCGGTGGTTGTGTGTGTCCTCACGACAATCTGACAATCGTACTCCATGATTGTGGGTGAGAGTGTTTCTTATGGCTTTTAGTCGGCTTTCGGCTAATTAATCAGTCAACACATTTTTATTCTTAATTAATAAAAATGACAATCTTGTGTCTCGTTTTTTTTTGAAACGTCTCGTTTTTAAATAATATTGTATTCTCAATTATCATTTTATACATGCCAAAAAAGTATTATGTAGTTTATCTCTTGTTGATCGGTGGTTAGTGTCAAATTTTGACATCCATAGTCCGTTTAGACTAGGTTGCACTGGATTAAATGTAAACCTGGTGGAGAGTGCAACAAATCTGTAAACCTGGTGATTTCCGCAACAAAATGGCATGAAGGTGGTGGAATGTATAATTTCCTCGTTTATAAGAGGGTATGCAATTTGTCAGTTAAATGTTGCAAGAATTTCATGTGATTGGCTATCATTCATGCTTGCTTAGAATGACATTAGAGCATGGAACACATAACATGTTCAAGCCTTCCTCTACTATAGTGCCAATAAAAGTTGGAGTATCTTGAGTTATTAGAAAATTCTTTTCATCGCCCACTTGCAGGTACTTGATGAAATCAGGCCATACCTAGCTGGTGCACGAGACGGGAATCTCAAGTTTATCTCAATCAACAGATCATCCGTGGAACTCCGGCTGACAGGCCGTGCAGCAGGTGTGGCGGCCATCCGAGTAGCAGTAGCCCAGAAGCTCAGAGAGAAGATCCCATCCATTGCAGCTGTCCGGCTATTGTCGTAAACTTGAACTGCGGAACAATGCTGCGAGCATCTCGTTATCCAGAAAAATGATGTGAATGTGCTAACTGAGCATATCACCTCTGTAGTTTGTAGCCTCATGGAGAGTTTCTCATCTCTAGTCACTAAAATGCTCTTTTGGTCTCTTCCTATTGGAAAGGAAATGAAAAATGTGGATCTTGGTCGAAATTAAGTCGTTGCTTTGTCTACAGATTACAAGATATTGAAAAGCAAGCAAAGAAGAAAACAAAAACAAAAAATTGTGTGGTGGTGTGAAGAAGATATAATTTAGTGTGTCGAAATAATCTGAAGTTGGGGACCTCAATAGATGAACTAAACATGAACAAGCAATCATGAGGCGAATAACGCGTAAACCTGAACGGGCAATTACGGTTAAGACGTAATGGTCTGTCTAGGCACTATGGTGAATTTTAGACATGAGTAGTCCAAATAACTACAATAGGAGTTAGGAATATCCTGTCAGGCCTTGTTTGGTATGGGAGGATTTTCAGCCCCAAAAAAATGGGGAATTTTAGGGATCGGGTGAACCTTTTGCCTTCACCCAATCCCCAATTTCCCTCTAGATAGTTTCCTCGCTTTAATCCACTAGCGATAGCTGGAGGTGTAAAACCCAAGTCGATCGGCAGGGTTTGAAGGGGTTTGACCGGGTTGGCCCATCTCCACCCCTGTGTACCAAACGTACATTGTGGGAATTTTGGGGGTTTTGGGCCCTAGGGGATTTTCCCTTCGAATCCCGGCCCACCCCTCTGTATCAAACCCCTCTGTACCAAACGAAGCCTATATTGGTACCGGCAGCATCACAAATCATAAAAATAAAAGAGGAGAAAACAAACGGAGTTGAAGCGAATCAATCTGTAATCTCCATTTACATTAAGACATGAATGAACAAAGTAACATCAGCAGTATTTTTCTAGAGCGAAGGAAGACGACCGAAGCATTACAATTCACCTAGCAGAATTGCCAGAAAGAGAATCACAGCTAGTCTGCATCTCATAGTTTGATCATTACAAAGATGGAATCCACTGAATCAAACGAGACAAGGAATAGGTCACCGAATCTGGAGCTAACTAAGATCTCGGGATCTCACACGGCATCGCATAGCATCCAGAAGCTAACGACGACGTGCGACCCCGAGGAAAAGGAGGGGACGGCAGATCTAGGCGGCGGACGGGATGAGCTGGGAGACGACGAGGTAGGAGAGGAACCCGGCGAAGGCGAGCAGGAAGACGTAGTCCACCGCCACGAACAGCGCGGTAGATCCGTGGCCCCTCTTGCGGCCCTTCTCCTCCTCCTCCGCGGACGCCGTGGCGACGGCTCCAATGCCGCCGCGCTTCTTCGCCGCTGCCTCCATCCCGCGCGCAGACGATCTCTCCTCCGCCTCGCTCCGGCGACGGCGATGTGATGAGATGGTATGGTATGGGAGACGACGGGGTGAGACGGCAGTTTGATGTGGCGAGAACAGAACGGCGGCGCGTTTAGTTAGTATACTAGTGTAGGTTGATCAGATACACACATAAATAAATGTACATACACATACATGGAGATACATGTGAATCTAGCCAAATGCTAAAACATTTTATATTAAAAAACGGAGGGAGCAGATTTGTAAATTAACTAGAGAAATACCCGTGCGTTGCTACGAGTTGATTTGTCTTGAATATTAATAAAAAAATATTTTATAAGACAAACATAAATAGATAATTATAGTTGTTGGGATCAATGCAGCTGCATCGCCACCACAAATCCCATGCTTAATTCATTGGACGTCACCTTCCCACTCTCTAATATATATTTTGATCCTTAAGTTAAAAAATGGTACGTACAATCTCTGATATTTGTCAGTCAAGTTTCACTCAAATAAATCATTTGCAAATCATGAAAATTTAGCGCATCAAAATGTCAAACATGCGCCCTGTTTCGAGTAAAATGTCAAACATGAACGCATATGAAGAACCAAGTTTCTTTTTGCACTTGAAACAGGGCCCCAAACGTGAGAGGATGATGAAGTTGTGTGTGTTCTTGCTATGACAGACCGTACTGAGTCGAGTAGAGGTGTCTTGTTTGGATCAGTTCCAACGTGTGTGTCGAGTTTGACATGTATGTCGAAGGTGACCGAGTACGATTGTAGAAAGCTAGCTGAATTTGTTGAGTTAACGAATACACTTCTACTTTAAGAAAAATATCAGTTGTATCATAGTGCATAGTTTCAAAAAGGAGAATCTTCTAACTTTGTGGCATCTAAATAAAATTGCGTTTGTTTTGCTGGGCATGGTTTCTGCATATTCATTCAAGCATTTTATGTGTATAAGATATTGCTCAAAACTGCACATTCAAACAGTGCGACCTGGTTTCTGTATTCATTCAACCATTTGAAACCACACATTCATGTCACCTGCTATCGTTTCGGTCCTGTTGTACATTCAGACCCGGAATTTGGTTATGCACTTGTTTTGTTAGTATGTGTTTCGATCGCTTTTCTCAAGAATTCAGCTTGAGAATTCTGGGAAGACATACTTCTTGTTGATTTTTGTAACATATGCATCTTAGCAACAATGAAATCAGACTGCACATTCAATCCTCGGTCGAATCTCTCTGCTCTCGTCCTTGCTACTGTATTTTTTCAACATTGTGAGCTTAGTTGTGAGATCAGAACTTGCAAAAAATGTGAGATTTCGTATCACCTGGTTTTGTTTCGCTCCTGCTGTAATTTCTGAAATAGGATTTGCTTCTGATTTTATTTCAAATAAGCTTCGGTGCAGCTTCATCCAATTCTTGCTAAATGCACATGTTGTCTGAATTTTACCGAATTCTCAAATAATCATGTCAGTCGCCCATAATATCTTGAATTCCTAAATTTTGCTAGCTCAAGTATAGCTGAAGAACTAATGGAAACACACACACACTGGTTGGATTAAGAAGAGCGATTTGCATAGCAGGTCTGGTGTCGGTGTTAGTGAAATGCACATGGTTATCTGAACCGTACCGAATCCTCAAGAAGAAGTATGTTTTCCCAAATATCTTGGTACAAACTGAATATCCTAAGAAGATTGGGAAATTAGGAGGAGCACGGTTGTTATCACATCACCTTCACTTTCGTCATGATGTACTTGACGCGGTGGCCGTCGAGCAGCAGGCCGGTGGCGAGCAGCTCCTTGAGTTCTTGGGGATGGCCTGGAACCTGGCCGCCTCCTTGTTGCCCCCGAGGTTGGAGGAAGGTGAGGGGGGAGCCGCCGCTGGCGGTGGTGGTGCCCGACTCGTCCTGGTCATCGGCTGTGGCCGGGGGCTTGTCCTTGGCCAGCAGAGACCTAGTGAAGCGGCGGGGCGTGGTTGCAAGCCCTGCCTCGGCGGCGCGTGGCTGTGGCTGGGTGTCGTCTGCCGCGGGCTTCTGTCTGGGCTTGGGCTGGGTTGAGGGGGTGGTGGCTGAGGGAGGGGGCGGGGGAGGCGACTTGGTTGAGGCGAGCATGGAGCGGGTGAGCCAGCGGGGCGGCGTCTCCGACGGGATGAAGAACTCCTCCTCGTGCTCCACCTTTAACTGCGGATGGGGCTCCTTGTTGGCGGGCAGGGTCGCGAGCAAGGCGAGCACCGGCGCGGGCGGATCCGGCGGGATGGCGGCGGGATCCGGTGCGCGTGGGAACTTGGATGGCCTGTCGCGAATGGACGCCCCGGCGCTCAGAGTAGCGAGGGGAACGGGGACGCAGACGCAGATGGAGTAGCGGCCTAGCGGGGCGACGGCGGGTGAAGAGCCCGGAGAAGAGGATTACATCGAGTCTGCGAGGAAAAACGCTTTAGGATAAGTGAGGGATCGCGGGTTGATTATCTGATTTTCCAGGGGCTAAACCGCTAAACGGGCACGACGTACCATCCTCACGGTAAGCCGTATTATATAGTAGAGATAGAGATGGGTAGATTCGCAGGTTCTACCGTCGCAAACCGGCGTCTGACTTTCTAATCAAACGATCGTTGGTTCTAGTCTCACTCCCCACCAGGCGTGACTACAATTTTTTCTTTCGACAGCTAACCGCGTAATCCTCAGCCATTATTCCGTACATAATGTTTTTACCGGCGCATATTCTTCATCTTAGTTCGGCATAAAGTTATCTGATTTTAAGCCACTGGCACGTCGAGGTGTCCATCATTTATAGGGTTCACAAGTAAGTGACTACAAGTCAGGATTAAGTCACGATTCCTATCTCAAAGAAAGAAAAAAGGGAAATGATAAGGATCAGGCGGAGGATCGGAGGATCGGTACGTCGCGTCCTCCGGTTCCAGCGTGTGACGCGTGTCCAGCTTCTGCAATCCTCCGGTCCCACCTTCTCTTCCCCGTTGGTTTTCTTCTCCCCGCGAAACAGAAACAGATCATGTCGCCAGCCACCGTCTCCGGCCGCCTCCTCCAACGTCGCCCTTGCGCGTTGTCGCCGGCCGCCGCCCTCCACTACCCGCCGCCGTCGGGACGGCTCCCTATCGCGCCCGCTGCCGGGGATGGATCCCCTGCGCGCCGCCGCCGCAACAAACATAGGAGAGCAAAACAAGTGCAGCTTTAAAATTTTCAACATAAAGAGGGGAAACTTAATATTGTTGAGATACATAAAACCATGTTTCCCTCTCTCATAATAACTTTCAGTAGTAGAAATAAATTCAACCATATAACCACAAGAATCATTCAACTTAGATAACATAGGCACATAAAGAGGATCATTAAATTTATTTTGGAATTCATTAGCATGCTTCCCTCTTTCAAAATAGTTATTAAGATCAATATCAAGTTTAAGATCATGGTTGCAACAAAGATTTGGAATTAGAGACAATTGCAAACCACATAAGTATTTTTCAACATAAGCAAGTTTCTCCTCCATAGTGTAACTAGGAGAATTCAAGAACAAAGTAGGACTCTCATGAGTAAGAGTACCATCACAAGCAGCAATTATATCATTTTTATCCTCACATAAATAAGTAATAACTTCTGAACATAGAGGATTATCAATAAGCATAGGACCATCATCTAAAGCATTATCATATAGCATATTTAAGCAACACTCCTCATCATCATCAATAAGTTCACTAGCAGCATCATGAATAAAATTAACAATATAACTATCGCATAAAACATTCTTATCATAAGCCACATGCATAAAAGAATTAATACTCTCCACATAAGCATAGTCATTCTTATTAATTGTAGTGGGAGCAAATTCAACAAAATAGCTATCATTATTATTCTCATCACCATAATCATCAAATATAGGAGGCATATTGTAATCATATTTAATTTTCTCCTCAATAGTAGGTGGACTAAAAATATCATATTCATCATTGTAATCATCATATATTGGAGGTATAGTATCATCAAAGTAAATTTTCTCCTCCGTGCTTGGGGGACTAAAAATATCATGGTCATCAAAACCAGCTTCCCCAAGCTTAGACTTTTGCATAGCATTTGCAATAATGGTGTTCAAAGAATTTATACTAATAACATTACTATCATTATTGTGCAAACAAACTTCCATAGGTTTTTTAATTTTCTCTTCAAACACTTCATGTCCTAACTCAAGATAAATTTCATAGAGCTCTCTAACTTTTTTTTGTTGTTTTCCATTAAGCCTAACTAGTGAAAATAAAAACAAGAGACAAAAAGTAATAACTGCAGAATCTAAAGGAGATACCTTCAAGCGCTCACCTCCCCGGCAACGGCGCCAGAAAATAGCTTGATGTCTACGCACGCTTCTATTCTCGTAGACAGTGTTGGGCCTCCAAGAGTAGAGGTTTGTAGAACAGCAGCAAGTTTCCCTTAAGTGAATCACCCAAGGTATATCGAACTCAGGGAGGTAGAGGTCAAAGATAACCCTCTCAAGCAACCCTCCAGTTAAGATACAAAAAGTCTCTTGTGTCCCCAACACACCCAATACACTTGTCAGATGTATAGGTGCACTAGTTATGCGAAGAGATAGTGAAATACAAGTAATATGGACGATTATAAGTAGTAATTGCAATCTGTAAAAAAAATGGCAGCAAGCAAACATGTAGCAGAACTTGTTAGAAACGGTGTTTTAATGCTTAGAAATAAGGCCTAGGGATCCTACTTTCACCAGTGGACATTCTCAACAATGACATCAAAGTTAAATAAATAAACACTACTCTCAAACACTCTCATGTTGGATGATAAACACCATTCATTGTGTAGGGCTACAAGAGCACACCCCAAAGTCAGAGTAAACTAACACCACAACGTCATAAAGGAATCACACATGGTGCACACACTGTCACCTTTACATCCGTGAATAACCCCGGAGTTCATATTAAAGTAACCTCTAGAGTGCATAATAAATAAAGAGTAGCATCACATATTCAACTAGATTACAAAGCTCATGATCACATAAAAGATCACATCATGGGAGAGAGAGATAGACCACATAGCTACCGTAGATCCCGCAGCCTCGGGGGAGAACTACTCACTCCTCATCGTAAGAGTCAGCAACGGCGATGGAGATGGCGGTGGAGTCGATGGAGATGGCTCCGGGGGCAATTCCCCCGAATCTTGTCTTCGATGGCGGCGGCGCTCGGGACCCGTGGAGGAAATATTGCACACCGTGTTAGGGTTTTTAGTCTGGGGGGTATTTGTAGGCGAAAGGGCGAAGTCGGTGGCGCCCCGAGGGGCCCACATCACCTCCTCGCGCGGCCAGGATGCCTGCCGCGCGAGCACGTGGTGGCGGCTCCTCGGTCGCCCACTTCGTCTCGTGTTCGACTTTCTGGAACGTTCCCGATGAAAAACTGACTTCAGAAAAGAAATCGTCCAATTCCGAGAATATTTCCTTAAGTACTTTTCTGAAATCAAAAACAGCAGAAAACAGGGAACTGGCACTGTGGCATCTTGTTAATAGGTTAGTCCCAGAAAATGCATAAAACAATATAAAATGCATATAAAACATGTAATAACTTGGTATAATATAGCATGGAACATAAGAAATTATAGATACGTTGGAGACGTATCACTCATCTTCGTGATGGCTAAACTGTCCACCTTTTTGTTGAACGGCTGCGGGAACGTGTATCGTTGGTGAAGCTTCTTGATGAGGGTCTTGACCAGAGCCTCATTGTGCGTGCTTCTGAGGTCCTTCGTGTTGATCGACACGGTTTCCCGGAGGATGCACCCTAGTTGCATGCCGTATCCTTTGGCAAGTCTCTCGGGCTGCAATGGGAGGCCACTTGGCGAGACCTCAGTGAAGACGTCTGTGACGTTGCCGAGTGCTTGCGGTGTCCGATCCCTCCTTGGCTTCTTTTTCTTCTGCGCGGGCGGGTTGCTACCATCGGCCCTGTGGTCCTCGCCGCCATCGGTGGTGGTATCGGCGTCCTCATGGCCGCCACTAGCATCTCCATCGGTGGTGGTGGTATGCTCCTCATGCTCGCCGCCACCACCAGTAGGATTTTTCGCGGCCTCCTCCAACTCCTGGGACAACTCCCAGAAGGGCTTGTTCGCGTCTCCAGCATCTTCATCGCAGCTCATATGCTTAGAAGTGCCAGCCCCCGACATGTTTGCACTGCTGTAATTAATACAACAAATATAAGTAAAAAATCACTTAATTAAATACTAAGGTACCCCGGCCATTGCATTACCCCATATGTCCTTTTTTTAGCAAAGTCATGCTAAAATTCACGAAAAATTTCGGCATAACCTTTGCTAAAAAGGGACATATGGAGTACCCGAATTTGCCGGAACGGAAGTTAATCAACGTTCCTGCAATCTCAAGGGCCTCACGGGGTACCTGCAAACATTTCCTATCGTCCACGCCATGATAGAATGACCAAATAGCATAAATACAATGACCAAATAGCATAAAAATTCCAAGTTTAAACATGTATATTGAATCATGCAAAAACAGTAAGCACCACTTCGGAATTCCTCAAAATCGCACAAACACTTTGGCATTTGGGATTTCATATTGGCATTTCGTCAATCACTTTGAGTGCACTTCGTAGGGGAGGGAGGAGGGGGAGAAGGGAAGCACCTCGGCCGAGGAGGGGAGGGAGGGGAGGTCGATGCGGTGTAGGGGAGGTCGCCGATGACGAGGGACGCGCACCTCGGCCGAGGAGGGGAGGGAGGGGAGGTCGATGCGGTGTAGGGGAGGTCGCCGATGACGAGGGACGCGCGGGCCGTCGGTGGCGGCCGGAGCGTGGCGGAGCTCCTCTACAACCGCCGATGCGCGCGGGTGTCGAGGCGCGCCTGCGTCGATGGCGAGCGCGGCGTGACGAGGCACGGGATGGCGGGGCGTGGCGTCGCGGACGGCGGCGTTCGTGCTCGGGGTGGCGGCGCGGACGGCGGGGGACTTGAAAATTTTCAGAAGTGGCAAGGTGGGAGGCAGGCGCGGGGGGCGGGCCCGCATGTAAGTGGCAGCCTCGGAATTCTGTGGCGCATCCTCGGGTGGGTGCGCCACAGAATGTCAATATTCTGTGGCGCATGTCTCAGGAGATGCGCCACACAATTCTGCGTTTTTGTGGCGCACGCCTCCGAGGATGCGCCACAGAATATCTTTGCCAGAATTTCAGCACTGGTTATGCATGGGTGTTGTTTCTATTTCTATTGTTTGTATATGTACTACTACTTGTTTTAAAGTCTATATTCACTCATTTTAATTCGTATCTATTCCACAATTAAGCACAATGGGTAAATATATGTCATTATTTTATTTATGACATACATAAATATATGCTTTTTTCTCACATGTGTACACACACGCACAAAAAATAATACACCAAAAAAAGTCTTCGTCGATCCCGGCCGGTTCCGAGAGCTAGCTTCTCTTCTTCTTTCACTTCTTCGCGGTTGAATACTTTAGGCCGGGCACCTTGAGATTTCTTCGCGTGAACGGACAACCTTTAGTAGGTAGGGAGGTCTTCCTTGTGTTTTTGCTAGTAGTCGGCTTGTCGAAGAACTTGTCGAATTCCTCCTCGATCTTCGGATCGCCGTCCAGGTCTTCCTCGTTGGCGTCTCCGTCCATTCCGATGATGCTCCTCTTGCCCCTCCTCACGACAACACGGCTAGGCTTTGATGGGTCGGTAATGAAGAAGCATTGCTCAACTTGGCTAGCGAGTACCCATGGCTCGTTTTTCGCGGAGGCTTTCTTCGATTTGGCATCGGGTATTACCATGGTGGTGAAATACCGGCCTTCTTTCACGACGTCCTTGGCCCATCTTACACGGAACATTGGCACCAACTCTCCACAATAGTTGAGCTCCCATATCTCCTCGATCCTTCCGAAGAATCTTTCCTTGACAGTAGCCTCGTCATCACCGTAGGATAGCATAGTTACTCCTGAGTTTTGATATTCACTATTCTTGTCCTTTTCCTCGGTGTAGAATGTGTAACCGTTGATGTCGTACTCCTGATAGGTCCTTACGTTCTGTCCGGGGCCCTGTGATAAGGAGAATATGAGTTCTTCATCTTCCATAGATGGCGTTATGCTCGCTGCTTGAAACAGTTGCCCTTTCTTGAACCAACGTGTGAAGCTGGAGTTGTGCTCTTTGGATACGTCTCCATTCTTCCTCTGCCGACCCAGCTCGATGTAATTCTGCTCGATTAAGCTCTTGTGCTCCTCCACCCAAGGTTCGATCAATTGTAAGTGTTGTAGCGCGACCCGGTGAGCCCTGTCGAGGTCTTCTCTTCGACCATGAACGCCGACAAAGAGTGAGCGGCAGCCCTCGCGGTGACCAACTCCACCGAGCCTGCCGAGGTGCTTCCTGGTGGGCAGACCAACATCCTCGTTCTCGGTGCTTAGATAATTCTGGCAGAAGGAGATGCACTCGTAGGTTAGAAAGCCCTTGGCCATGCTTGCGTCCGGACGGGCCCTGTTGCGAACGTATCCTTTCATGACACCGTTCTGCCTTTCGAACGGCATCATGTAGTGCAGGAACGTCGGCCCGAGCTGCTTGATGTCCTCAACGACATGGAGAAGGAGATGCACGCAGATATCAAAGAAAGAGGGTGGGAAGTAAATCTCGAGCTCGCATAGTATCAGCACGATCTCTTCCTGTAGCCTGTCGAGCTGCTTCACGCCGATCGACTTCCTGTTGATGACGTCGAAAAAGTTGCACAGGGCAAGCAGCGTATCTCGGACGTGATCGTCCATTATCCCTCGGATCGCAACGGGAATTATCTGCGTAATCAGCACGTGACAATCGTGAGACTTCATCCCGGTGAACCTCTTCTTCGTTGCGTCTAGATATCTGCTGATCTTCCCCGCGTAACCCTGAGGAAATTTGACTCCTACGAGGCACTTGTAGAACTGCTCGAGCTCCACCGGACTCATAGTGTAGCAGGCAGGGGGAAGCACCACCGTGTTCTTCTTTGCCCTTTTGCGGCGACCATGAGTCCCTTCCGTCTGATCATCATCAGCGTCATCGTCGTCATCACTGTCGGGTGCCTGTAGATCTTTCTTGATGCCAAGCCATTTCAGATCGTATTGCTCTCGTCCCATCCTTGGACTTTTCCGGCATGTTGGAAAGAGTGCCAAGTAGACTCTCGGTGACATTCTTCGTAATGTGCATCATATCGAGGCTATGCGGCGCTTTAAGGACCTTCCGGTACGGCAAGTCGTGGAAAACAGACCTCGCTTTCCATACACCCAGCAGGGGATCAACCCTCGGTCGCTTCTTTCCAGGAGCAGGGCACTCCTCCCAATTTCTCAAAAGCTCGTCGATTTCAGTGCCGGTCCTCTCGTGCGGGGCTCTTTCGAGCTCGTTTTCACCATCGAACATGTCACCGCGTTTCCTCCACGGGTGATCCATTCGAAGCAACCGTCGAGCACCTGGGTACACGGTTTTCGAAGACCCATCCATTGGTAGCTGGAGATGCGGGGTCCCATCCATGCACCTGACACATGCACAGAATCCGTGGCCTACCTGGGCCGATACGTATGAGCAACCAGGATAGTCCTGCACCGTCGTGAAAAAGGCGGCTCTCATGTCGAAATATTCTCTAGTGTAGGCATCCCACGTATGGGCTGGCGTGTCCCACAACGTAGCTAACTCCTCTTTCAACAGTGTGAGATACAGATGTATGTCGACACCCGGTTATTTCGGCCCCTGGATGAGAATGTTCATGTGTATGTACCTTTGCTTCGTGCACAGCCAAGGGGGAAGGTTGTAAGGCCATACAAACACGGGCCAGGTGCTATGCGTGCTACTCTGGTTGCCGAACGGATTGAGTCCATCGGTGCTAATACCCAGCCTGACGTTCCTTGCGTCGCCTCCGAAATTTTGAAAGGCGTCCAATGCTTCCCACTGGAGGACATCTGAAGGGTGTGACAGGATCCTTCCCTTCTCCGGATCTTCTTCGGGCTTCTCCCTTTCCGCGTGCCATTGCATTAGCTTTGCTTCCTTATGGTCCACAAAGTACCGCTGCAGACGGGGAGTGATAGGAAAGTACCATACCACTTTTCGAGGAACTTTCTTGTTAGCACCCTTGTACCGTCCTTGGTCGCACACCGGACATTTGGTTATGTCCTTGTACTCTCCCCGGTAAATTGCGCAATCATTGATGCAGGCATCGTATTTGACGTGCGGTAAGTCAAGTGGGCACACGACTTTCTTGGCCTCCTCGATGCTTTTTGGCAATGTGTTCCCCTCGGGAAGACGATCGTGCATGAATTTCATGCTCTTCGTGAAGCTCACGTCGGTCCACTTGCTTTGCGCCTTCATCTCCAGAGCATCAAGCGTTACTTGCAAGCGTGTATCCTCTGGCCGGCACCCATGATACAACGGAGTCTTCCCGTCGATCTCCATTTGCGCCAGTTTGGCTTTCTCTCTAGCGTTGCTCGTCTCCTGGAGGAGCAATTCTTGAACATGAGAGTCACGTAAGGCCGACATTAGCGTGTTCTCCGTGTTCGCGTCTTCTCCACCGCCATCTCCCCCATGGTCATCATGATCATCTTGTCCGCCGACATCTCCTTCGTCATGATCATCTTGTCCGCCGACATCTCCTTCGTCATGTCCGGGCGCATTTGCTGTCGGTGCCTGGTTCAAGCCTAGCATGAAACCTTGCCTGAGCAGGTGATCCTCCAATTGTCCGGAATCAGGGTCGATCCATCTCTCGAGTTTATATTTTCGACACGGACATCTTATCTGGCGCCTGTTACACTGAATCATTTCCGCCTTCGCTTCTTCCTTGTATCTACTGATTTGACCGGATCTCATCATGACGACCATGGTTGCCTACGCACGGGTTACATAGAGCACACAACCGAGAAACGTTATTTAGAACCGCAACATATGCACACACACATGCATGTTCGACGGAAAATTTTGGCATGACTTCTCCTAATAGTCGGACGTATGGGTGGTGCAAAAATTTGCCGAAATGGAAATGAATCAACATTTCGGCAAACATACATGCACCACGCCGCCGCAAGAAACAACAAAAACAACAAACATGCATATGCATGTGTCCACATACACCGATGGCCATACACCCGGCGCCCCATAAATGATCGGTGGATATATACACCGATGGCATATACACCGGCCATAAACCGATGCCATACCACCGCACAAGCATGCACACCACAACAAAAAGAGAAGATGTCTCACCTAGTAGATTGGAGCTCCTCCCGGACCGTGATCGTGTGATGTGTGTTTGGAGAGAATTTAGTGGACAAAAAGAGGAGGAGAGAGTATATATGAAGCCTCCCTACCTACTAACCAATCTCTATGGAACAAAATAGGTTTTAACCTACTAGAAATGTAGGAATAATGGAGAAAGAATGGGGAGAATTGGGTGAGAAAGAGGAGAAATATGAGTTGTGTGAGAGAAGGGGAAAGGTTGCAAATGAATCTGAGATTTTAGTGCATTGAATGCTTTTGTGGGCCCTGGTTGACATTTTGTGGCGCACCAAATAATATTTTTGTGGCGCACCTGGCACATGCGCCACAGAAAAGCCACATTCTGTAGCGCACCAATTCCATGCGCCACAGAAAGTTCACATTCTGTGGCGCACCGTCCACCATGCGCCACAGAATGCCAACTTTTTGTGGCGCATGGGCCAAGGTGCACCACAGAATATCTATTTTCTGTGGCGCATGGGCAGGGTGCGCCACCGAAACTGCCCCGGATTCCGAAATTCGAACTGGCTGGCGGGGACCACCTACTTTCTGTGGCGCATGCTCCACGGTGCGCCACAAAAAAGAACATTTCAGTGGCGCATGTTTATTTTGTGCGCCACAGATGTTTGTGGCGCACTGGTTTGGTGCGCCACTAAATGTTTTTTGTGGCGCATGGGCTTAGGGTGCGCCACAAACAGGCGTCCCACCTACAAGCCTTTTTCTACTAGTGTATTCATTATGCTAGTAAGACTCTTGATTCTGCACAAAAGAATTATGCTACAACTGAAAAATAATTTCTAGCTGTTGTTTTTGCTTGTGATAAGTTTAGACCTTATATTGTTGATTCTAAAGTTACTATTCATACTGATCATGCTACGATTAGATACCTCATGGAAAAGAAAGATGCAAAGCCTAGGCTTATTAGATGGGTGTTACTCTTGCAAGAATTTGATTTGCATATTGTAGATAGGAAAGGTGCTGAAAATCCTGTTGCTGATAATTTGTCTAGATTGGAAAACATTGCTTATGATCCTATTCCTGTTAATGATAGTTTTTCGAAATAAACAATTGGCTGCAATAAGGGTGAGTTCACGAGATAGTCCTTGGTATGCTGATTATGCTAACTTTATTGTTTCGAAGTATTTGCCTCCAACTTTTTCAGCTCAACAAAGAAGGAAATTCTATTATGACTTGAGGAATTATTTTTGGGATGACCCACACTTATATAAAGAAGGAGTGGATGGTATTATGCGAAGATGTGTTCCGTAATATGAACAAAAGGAGATATTGAGAAAATGCCATAGTAGTGCCTATGGAGGACATCACGCTGGAGATAGAACTGCACAAAGGTTCTACAATCAGGGTTTTATTGGCCTACTCTCTTTAAAGATGCAAGAAAGTTTATTTTATCTTGTGATGAATGTCAAAGAATGGGTAATATCTCTAGACGTAATGAAATGCCTATGAATTATTCTCTTGTTATTAAACCGTTTGATTGTTGGGGTTTTGACTTTATGGGTCCTTTCCCTTCTTCGGGAGGTAATACTCATATACTTGTTGTTGTTGATTATGTTACTACATGGGTAGAAGCTATACCTACTAAAAGTGCTGATGGTGAGACATCATTAAAAATGCATCGAGATATTATTTTTCCTAGGTTTGGTGTTCCTAGATATCTAATGACTGATGGAGGTTCTCATTTTATTCATGGAGGTTTTAAAGTTCTTGCTAAATATGGTGTTAATCATAGAATTGCTTCAGCTTATCATCCTCAAACTAGTGGGCAAGTAGAGTTATCAAATAGAGAAATTAAATCTATCTTGCAAAAGACTGTTAATAGAACTAGGAAAAATTGGGCTAGTAAGTTAAATGATGCTTTATGGGCTTATAGAACTGCTTATGAAAATCCAATGGGTATGTCTCCTTATAAAATGGTTTATGGAAAAACTTGTCACTTGCCTTTAGAATTAGAACACAAAGCTTATTGGGCAGTGAGAGAACTTAATAGAGATTTTAAACTTGCTGGTGAGAAAAGATTACTTGATTTGAGTTCTTTAGATGAATGGAGAAGTGAAGCTTATGAAAATGCTAAACTCTTTAAAGAGAAAGTTAAGAAATGGCATGATAGGAGAATCCTTAAGAGAGAATTTCATGTTGGTGAGAAATTTCTATTGTATAGCTCTCGTCTTAGATTCTTTGCAGGAAAATTACTCTCCAAATGGGAAGGACCTTATGTTATTGTGGAGGTATTTCGTTCGGGTGCAATAAAAATTGCTTCACTTAAAGATGACTCTACACAAGTGGTGAATGGACAAAGACTCAAACATTATATTTCTGGAGATTCTTATAATGAAGATGTTGATATTATTCAAGCAATTACTCCGGAGGTTTTTATTAAAGAGCAAATTTCTGAGTCTGCTGAAGCTGAATTCGAAAAGGTACAGTTCGGTAAGAAAAAGTCCGTGTTTTTAATTTTAGAAGATACTATATTTGTTCTTAGAAAATATGGAAAATTAAGAGACGAAAACGAGCACGAGGCGGTGCCCGAGGCGCCATCACCACGTGGTGGCGCGGGCCCCATGCTGGCCGCGCCACCGTATGGTGTGGCCGCCTCGGAGCTCGTCTCCTACTCGGTTTCCTCCCGTAGCCTTCCTTTTGTTGCGTAAATTTTTGCTATATAATCCCCCGGATCCCCCGAGGTCCGTATATCGTGTTTTCGAGGTGTTTTTGTTTCGAGCTATTTTCTGCCAGTAATCACTTTTGGTTTTAGAAGCACCATGGTCTCCGCCAACGACAAGGGTAAGGAGCCTTTGGAGGATGATCTCCAAGATCCCAAGCCAAAGGAGGAAGTCAAGAGTGAAGATGAACAAGAGGTGGAGGAAGATCCGCGTCAAAACCCTCGCGCCACCGTTGCGAGCATTGGAGTGGTGGCAAACCCCTCCAACCGCAAGATGGGTGCGCGGATGAGCACCGGAGGGAAGGTTCCATGTCATCTTCTAGCTCCAAGGACATCTTCCTCGAGCACCAACAACCCTTTCCACAACTTAATCTATTTGCGTCAAATTGAGAGAATTCCTTAGGCGAAGCGGCCAAATCCTTGGAATATAGATCGTTCTAACAATGCAGGGAAAAGGAGCTCTAAGTCTAATAAGAAGTGGGGAAACAAATCCAAGAGCTGGGATTCACAGTCTGATATATTTATGAACCGTATTGAGCACAACACGGAGATGATTCGTAAGCTCACCTACAAGATTGATGAACTGAAGGAGCTGGTTGAGAAGCTTATTAAGGATTCTCCATCACCAGCGAAGGAGTAATTCATCATCGGTATTGGCATCTCCCTTGGCTTGTTCTAAGCTTGGGGGGAGTGCCGCGATATCACACCATTATCTTTCATCTTTTACCTTTTTAGTAGAGTCATATCATGAGTAGGGAAGTTATCTTATATGATGGTTTGCAATGTGGAAGTATCTCTCTTTTAGTTGGTTATCTATGTATCCCGTGGTGTGAGTTGCTGATATGCATAATGAGAAGTTTTATCATTTACTTTCTGCACACTTTATTTTAGTTTGCAACTTCTATTATATGATTGATCTTGTCATTTAGTATTGTATCACTTTGGGAGCATATAGTAAATCTTTTGGTTTTGGCAAACTTAGCATTGGTCCGTAGCTACAATACTTTGAGACTTTAGTGGAGAAAAGGAATTACATGTAGATATAGTGTTCAATGATCTTTCTGTAATACCCCGTAATTTATTGGATATTCTCATCGAGATTCTTGTCATCACCGCTGAAGACCATTTATATGTCAGTTTTGAATTTCAAATCAGAGGCGATATTGAGGGGTATCTCTCCGAGACTTTCGATCACGGAGTACTCTTTTATTCTACTCAAGAATAGTATCATGAAATTATCTCTTTTATGACCATCTTCATGTGACCTTTCAAAAGAAGCATCTTCTCAAAAAATCCTACTCCATGGTTCTAATTCAGTTCTCAAAGATTATTTTTATATTTCGAAAATATGTTACATTAAAGGAAAAAAAGGCTAGACAACCCCACACCTTATCCCTCCTCAACACCACGTGAGGCCCCTCATTCTCATCCACCAAGGCAGCCACTTCCTTTTCTCTTCTTCCCCCGAGAGCTCCATCCCCGGCCATGGCGTCTCCTCCCTTCACCTCCCCTTTGTCTCTCCTTCCTCTCTGCTTCTCTCCTGATCCCTCTCATCAGCACCACGCCCTACCCAACCTTCTAGGGTAGCCTGGACTTGATCTCGAGGAAGAAGAAGAAGAGGACATAAGAAGAGGAGGAGAAGATGAAAGGAAGATCCTCACTCCCTCCCCTGTCTGATTCCCCTTGCTCAAGCTTCAAGGGTGAGTCCTCCCAGCTTCCTTGACTCTCTAATGTGTTGTACATGGTGGTGCCTAGGTTCTTAGGGCAGGGGAATAGCAAGATCTTTTCGTATTAGGGCAAAGTTTATTCCTGCTGCTGTAGTTCTGGATTCAGTGATGGTAATACCTAATTTCGATGGACAAGATGGCAAAATTGGAAGTTCATTATCTGGAACTTATTGTAGGGTTAGTTCCCACGGTCGTTTTGAGTGTTCATTTGCTCAATTTGGCCCAGCCATTTGTCCTGTGCGACAGCAACAAGTTTCTGTCATGCTGTGCCTGAAACAGGGTACTTACAGTTTTGGGCTAAATCTTTGGGAGCCTTATATTGTTCATAAAATGGTGAACTAAAATCGTACAGTTACCTGGTAGCTTCTAGTTTCTAGATCAATTTGGTTTCCTTGATTCTAATGAGTATTTTTACTGGAATGAAATTCATAAGAGGGCTAATCAATATGCTGAATGCTGGGAACAGCAATCTAGTGTTTTACCTTAATATCCTAGTTAACTCCAAAATCAGAGTTCAGTTAGTTGGAGTTATTTTTAGATAATCTGTTCATGAATACATACATATATCATTTGCTTGATTTAGAATTTCCTAGCTCGAGATATTAATTTATTAGTAAAGGGGCAGCAAAGGGTTGTTCCAGAGAATGCCATTCGGAGTACCTATGTGTGTGCTCTAGATGGTGTCATGCTTGAGAAATGTATATTCCTTGTATTGTGGTGGATAACATGTGTTAGACTTGTGTGTACCTGGTTTCTTACAGGTATTGAGATATGACTACATCCTACAACTACGTCACCGGTAGAGGCAAGTGCATGACGAACCATTGTTCTTTATTCCTGTCCGTTCTGTGATTGTTCGATTGATTACTCTTATTGAGTGAGAGATTCCTATATGATCCAGTTCAGCCCTATTCGGTTATGTTCTCCTATTCTTGTTCAGCGATATCTCGCTTCTTACTTTCAAAGCTAACTCGGTGAGAAACTGTTCACAAGCGGCTAGTTCCGATAAAGTTCGGTGAGAACCGTTTGCTTGTGAGCTAGTCCGATGGCTACCCTTCATGTCGGATCGGTGAGAGACTGTCCCGAGTGGCTACTCCGATAAATTTCGGTGAGAACTGTCAGCTCGTGGGCTAGTCCGGGGGACATATTCAGAAATAATGTTCGTCTGTTCCGTACTTTGATTGACAAATTCAGATATTCCGTTCCATACTTTCATTGATAGTGATGCATGTCCGAAGGACATATTCAGATATTCCGTTCCATACTTCCGTTGATAGCGATGCATATCTGAAGGAAATATTCAGATATCATGTTCCGTATTTTCAGATATTATGTTCCATACTTTCACTGATAGTGACATATCGTTCCATGTTTAATTGTTTGTGTGGCTCTAATTGTACTTGCTGAGTATTCCATACTCATTCTTGCTTTTCATTTGGTTTTCAGGTAAGAAGTAAGATATTTGCATGGGAGATGGGCGTAGCACACCTGTCACATCACTCAGTTACATGTTCATGTATAATGCCTACTGGATAATCCTACAATTGTTTAGTTGTCGTAACTTATTACTTGTTTGCCTAGTACGGATTGTCCACGTCTTTTAGAATTGCTAATGTGAGCCTTTGGTTGCTCAGAGTTGTACCTTAAGGTGTGTTCTTATTTTTGTGTCTAAATTCATATTATTTGTCCAGTTCTTATAACATGCCAAATATATGTCATGGATGTCCTAAAAACAAAGGAATTGTTGTCGATTTTTTTTTAGATGTCGTCAATATTGTTGTAGCTTTAGTTGTGTGGTAGCACCGCCATGTGGTTTTCAAACCTGGGGTGTTATACTTTCTCACTTTAGCTGATAAGCTTAGTATTCACAAATTAAAATTGTTTGTGCTTTCAAGGAAGATTGCATGATTGTTTTTACTACATGTATGTTTGCTTGTATCCATCAACTCTTATGCTTGCTACATAACCTTGCTAGCCAAAGATCTGTATCGAGAGGAAATGCTTCTCATACATCCAAACCTTGAGCCAAAACCTTTGCCACTTGTGTCCACCATAACTACCTATTTTGTGGTATTTTGCGCCACTCCAAGTAAATACTTCGTGAGCTCTCTTTATTCAAAACTACTATCGCTTATTTGTGTCAATGTTTATTAGCTCATGAGGAAGTAATAGTTGGGTTTGTTATCTTTCATACTAATTAAGTAACCCTTTACTTGCATGCTTCATCTGCTCGTCATTAATATTGCAAAGAGCTTGACTCGCATGCTTCATCTGCTCGTCATTAATATTGCAAAGAGCTGGTTAGACCACTATAATATCAAAAGGTTTGAGGAAGTTAAAAATAGACACTCCTCCAAGGATTGAGATTGTTGGTGGGCACCCGAGGATTCGGTTAGCCATGGTTTGTGAAGGCAAAGGTTGGGAGGAGTGTCAAGTTATATAAATAAAGTGCATATTATAAATGCTTGTTACTAAATAATTCGGAACCGCTCTAAACTTGCTTAGTATGGAAGATGACAAGAACTCTATTATCATTCGTTGACAACGACAAACACCGCTCAAAAACTTACTTTTATGCTCTCAATATGATTTCAAAAACCTATAAAACTATAAATCTCTAGCACATGCCTGTATCCCTGCTTCCCTCTGCGAAGGGCCTATCTTTTACTTTATGTTGAGTCAGTAAACCTATCTCCGTCTGTCTTAAGCAAGCATTTGAGTTGTTGTGATTCAACCATTTATACATTTGTATTGTTAATCATGTCTTTTATTCTTCCTTGTCTAGCACAATGTTGTTATCTAATAAATATGACTTTGGGAGTTAGTAACTACTTAAGAGGGCTGTTTTGAAGAGTAAGTTCAATCTGTTCATTGTTCTCTGACCAAGAACGAAGTTTGCCAACACCAATTATGATTGTCTTTATGCACCTTATTGTGATTCACGTTTACTTGTTAGAAGTTGAGTTATATGAATGGAGTTGTTATCTAAGATGACTTGTGTATTAATAGATGTGATGCTTCTTGTCCGTATATTCTTATATTCTTTATCAGCACTTCGCTCCATAAACCTGTGGTCATGTTTATTGAGTTCAGCTTTCGCTTGGGGACAAGCGAGGTCTAAGCTTGGGGGGAGTTGATACGTCCATTTTGCATCACTATTTTATATCATAATTTACTGTTATTCATTGATATATTTCATATTTAGAGATGATACTTATGTTATTTCATCTATTTTGCATGTTTGATGATTATTGGAGAATGGATCACCGGAGTCTGAATTCTGCTGGAAAAGCACCGTCAAGATACAATATTGGCGAAGATCAGAAATCCAAAGTGACCAGACAGAAGTTGCTATTTTACCAGATGATGGAGGAGGCCAAAAGGGAGAGCAAGGTGGGCCACAGGGGGCCCACACCATGCCCAGGCGCGGCCCCCCTTGCTGCCGCGCCGGCATGTGGTGTGGCCGCCCTGGCCCACCTCTGGCGTTGCCCTTTCGCGTACTTCATCCCCCCAAAACCCTAAGACACTGGAGACCATCGTGGAAATATTCCGCCGCCTCCACGAGGCGGAAAACACCAGAGAGAGAAAAGCTATCCGGCAGGGAGAAATCTGCCGGGGAAATTCCCTCCCAGGGGGATCATCACCGTCATCGAGCTGCACTTCATCGAGATCATCATCACCATCATCTCCACCGCCGACACCGTCATCTCCATCGTTCCACTCCGTTCCCGTTGTAACATATAGGGTTGAATCTTGTCTATTTGATAGTGGAAACTCTCCCGGTGTTGATTACTATTGTCATTGATGCTATTGAGTGAAACCGTTGAATTAAGGTTTATGTTCAGATTGTTATACATCATTATATCACCTCTGATCATGTTCCATATGATGTGTTGTGAGTAGTTCGTTTAGTTCTTGAGGACATGGGAGAAGTCTAGATGTTAGTAGTGAACTATGTTGAGTAATATTTAATGGTTTGATATTTAAGTTGTGGTGTATTTCTTCTAGTGGTGTCATGTGAACGTCGAGTACATGACACTTCACCTTTATGGGCCTAGGGGAATGCATTGTGTATTCGAATATTAATTTTGGGGTTGCCAGAGTGGCAGAAACCTAAACCCCCGTTGGTATCTCGATGCATGAGGGATGGTAGGATCTCAGAGTTTAAGGATGTGGTTAGATTTATCTTAATTACTTTCTAGTATTTGCGGATGCTTGCTAGGGGTATAATCACAAGTATGTATTAGTCCTAGGAAGGGCGGTGCATTAGCATAGGTTCACCCACACAACACTTATCAAAACACTAAAGATTAATCATCTATATGAAACGAAAGCACTAGACATAAATCCCGTGTGTCCTCAGGAACGTTTGGTCATCATAAGTAAACAAACCGGCTTGTCCTTTGCTCCAGAAAGTATTGGGCCACTCGTTGCAATTATTATTATTGCACTTTATTTACTCGCACTTTATTTATCTGCTATATCAAAAACTCCTAAAAACTTGTTTGCTAGTGTTTACAGCGAAATCCAAATCAAAACCGCTTGTCAGCACCTTCTGCTCCTCGTTGGGTTCGACACTCTTATTTATCGAAAGTACTAGGATACAGCCCCTATACTTGTGGGTCATCAGGTATCGATCCGAAGGAGCAAGAAGGAAAAAGTTATCTATTCTCTACAACTAAAGTGTCACAATTTTTAGCTGATTATGCACTAAACAAGTTTAAAGAACAAGATGGTTGTTTTAATGAATGGAAGTTTAATGTGACAAAACAAGAATGTAAAAAGTGTCCCAATCCTCTTCAATGCAAGAGGACAAGACAAAGGTTTTCTCTTATAGGAACAATGGACAATGGTGTTTCAATGCTTGGAAAGAAGGCCTAGGGACCATACTTTCACTAGTGGTCTCTCTCAACATGTTAGCATAACTGAACGCAAGTAAGTGCTACTCGGGATTATTCTCCTTCTTGATAAAACAAGAGTGCTATGTGTAGGGCTACAAAAGCACACCTCAAAGTTGCATTCCACATCTAGGGAACCCCAGTGTCACTAAAAGCACCCCAAGATAGTACTAGACAAACACCACAATTCCACAAGAATAGGCCATGATAAATATCTAAATTATTCATAGAGTCACTCACAAGTACCCACATTGTCACCTTGGTACCGAGGTGTCACTATGACTCCGGAAACTAGATAAAATCACTTGAGTAGCATAAACATTACATATGAATTCAGCGATACTTAACAATGCTCATGATCACATAAACATCACATCACGGGAGAGAGAGATAAACCACATAGCTACCGTACGAGCCCTCAGCCCCGAGGGAAACTACTCACACATGGTCATGGTGACGATGGTGGAGATGTTGGAGGAGATGATCTTGATGTAGATGTTGATGATGAACACGCCGGAGGGGGGTGGAGCCCTCCGGAGGTGATTCCGGCAGCGTTTTCCCCCTCCGATCTTCTCCGGCGGCAGCCTTCTGCCTCTCTGTTTCGTGGTTTTGTGTTTCTTCGCCGTCGTGATACGAAGCCACGGAGACAAAAACGGACGGCATCGGAGCCACAAGGGGGCCCCATATCTCCCAGTTGGTTGGGCTTATGGTCTTCATTTTTGGCCCGTTGCGTTCTTCTCGAAAATTCTGAACCGTGCTCTTTGGCCTTGCCCTTTTTGGAGTCCCGAAGCTCCCGAAAAGTCCAAAACACTAAAAAAGACGTTTTCTGGAAAACAGAGTTAGAACCAAAAGAGTGGGGATTGTTTAGAAAATCCCCGAAATCATTATAAAACATGAATATAACATCATATAAGTTCTAAATATGTAGGAATACGTAGTAATAAAATTTAAAGTTCATGTATGCATTTTACATGCATCAACATCCCCAAGCTTAACCTATACTCGTCCTCGAGTATGAAGGTGATAAAACTAAACATGGACTTGGCATTTTATTACTATCAAAGGATATCAAAGATGATTGCTACATAGAGTCAAATGATTCATTCTTAATAAGGAGTAGCAACATATAAGATATATTATCAAGAGATATCAAATATTCAAGGTAAAAGATGTTCAATGATAATTCACAAATTGTAACATAAAAGAAAAGTTCTATGGACCATATGAATGCATGACTGAAAAGTAAAAAGATATCCTATACTGGTCATAGAAATCTGAATATAAAAGGTGGACACTTTGGAAAGATAGATAAATAAGTCGAGGAATAACATGCAAGAGTATCATCTAGCTTCCAAATGCTTCAACTTAAGTTAATATTTGCAATGTGGTGTCCATTGGTGTGAAGTTCTCATTACCCCTATCATAGCATCTTTAGTGATTAATAGTTGAAAGTGAAAGCAAATATGAGTTATGTGCTTGACAAAGTATGGGTCAAAAGCCTCATGCCCCTTGAAAACAAAAACCTCTCCGACTGGCTACTCAACTTGGGCCACAAAGCAAGTGAAGGTTACAGTCATCGTGAGTAAAAGTGGCATCATAGAGAGTATCACCCCGGGTACCATTTGCCCCAGGACACGGAATGAGCACATGTCCAAATGACAAAGCAAGCAAACAGTGGACATCTCAACATCTCTTTCTTTTACTAATGTTTTTTTCTTGTAAATGCTTTTTCTATTATGAGATGTATCATAGATTCCTCCACTATGGATACGTTGCAAATTTCCACCATGGGACACATGGCTTAAGTTAGCCGCCATAGGTGTCTCTCTAGCCATTAATACCACTCGCCCGAACTTACTAAGTTTCTATCTTTATTTCACGCAATGTTAGGCATCCATTGAAAGTATTGATTCATTGAAAGTTTTACTTTGTTCTTCCTACTTGTTTACTCATTACTCATTTGATATCAATATAAACTACAGCTTTTATTCATTTGATCTCAATTTACATGCATTACATTATTATATGATCAAGATTGTGTGAAAGCATGTCACTTCAGAAATTATTCTTGTTATCGTTTTACCTACTCGAGGCCAGTAGAACTAAGCTTGGGGATGCTTGATACGTCTCAAACGTATCTATAATTTCTTATGTTCCATGCTTATATTATACCAATTGCTACATTTTTTATATACACTTTATATGGTTTTTATGCAATTTCTGGGACTAACCTATTAACAAGATTCCATAGTGCCAGTTCCATGTTTTCTACGGTTTTTGGTTTCAGAAAAACTGTTAAGGAAATATTCTCGGAATTGGACGATTAAAAAGCCAAAGTCACTATTTTTCTCGGGAGCTTCCAGAACACCGAAGACGAGACGGAGTGGGGCCACGAGGCGCCCACACCATGTCCTGGCGCGGGTCCCTCCCTGGCCGCGCGGCCACGTGGTGTGGGGCCCTCGGGCCTCCACCGCCTACGCCCTTTCGCCTACAAATATCCCCCGACAATACAAGACCTAGAGCCCGAGCACTTTTCCACGATACGTTCCAGAGACGCCGCCGCCGTCAACCCTAGTTCGGGAGGGTTCAGAAGCTCTTCCCGGCACCCTGCCGGAGAGGGGAATCATCACCGGAGGGCTCTACATCACCATGCCCGCCTACGGACTGACGCGTGAGTAGTTCATCCTTGGACTACGGGTCCATAGCAGTAGCTAGATGGTTGTCTTCTCCTATTGTGCCATCATGTTTAGATCTTGTGAGCTGCCTATCATGATCAAGATCATCTTTATGTAATGCTACATGTTGTGTTTGTTGGGATCCGATGAATAATTGAGTACTATGTCCTTTGCTTCATAATATATCTTGTGAGTGCGTTATTTATGATCTTGCATGCTCTCCGTTACTAGTAGATGCTTGTGACTCCAAGAGGGGGTATTTATGCTCGATAGTGGGTTCATGTCTCTATTTAATCTGGGGGAGTGACAGCAACCTCTAAGATTGTAAATGTACTGTTGCTACTAGGGATAAAACATTAGTTCTTTATCTAAGGATATTTGTGCTACTTACATTACACACTTTACTTTATGCAATAATATGTTGATTGCAACTTAATACTGAATGGTGTTGCGGATGCTATCCTGAAGGTGGATTATTAGTCATAGATGCAGTTGGATGACGGTTTTTGTATCATGTTGTAATGCCCAAATGAATCTCACACTAGACATCATGACTTGTATATGCATTGTTATGCAGTTCTTTATTCTGTCAATTGCCCAGCTGTAATTTGTTTACCCGCATGTATGCTATTATTTATTTATGGAGAGACACCACTAGTGAACTATGGACCCCGGTCCTTTTTCCTTAAACTGATAATACAACCTACTGCAATCCTGTTACTTTCATTCTCTGCAAACAAACATCATTTTCCACACATACGTTTAATCCTTTGTTACAGCAAGCCAGTGAGATTGACAACCTCACTGTTAAGTTGGGGCAAAGTATCTTGGTCGTGTTGTGTGCAGGTTCCGCATTGGTTATCGTAAACGGCGCCGCCAACAACCTTCAGAAGAATTCTAGTTTCCTACTGGATCGATAAACCTTGGTTTCACAACTGAGAGAAATTTGCTGCTGCACTACTTCATACCTTCCTCTTGGGGTTTCCCAACAACACCACACCGGTGCATCAAGCTAATTTCTGGCGCCGTTGCCGGGGAAACTAAGCTCTTCTGCGAGGGGAGTCTCTCACACCCAATCTTTTTATTTTGTTATTGTCTTGCTTAGTTTATTTTTATTACTGTCTTGTTTGCTTAATATCAAAAATACAAAAAAATTAGTTACTTGCATTAAATTGTTTATTTCGGTTTAGTTATTATTTATTTCGGTTTTGCTTTTATTTTGCTAAAATGAGTACTGCTGAGAATACTAAGTTGTGTGACTTCACTAGCTCAAATAATAATGATTTGATATGCACTCCTATAGCTCCACCTGCTTCTAAAGCAGAATTCTTTGAAATCAAGCCTGCTTTGTTAAACCTTGTTATGAGAGAGCAATTTTCTGGTGTTAGTTCTGATGATGCTGCTGCCCATCTTAATAATTTTGTTGAACTTTGTGAAATGCAAAAGTATAAAGATATAGATGGTGATATTATAAAACTGAAATATTTCCTTTCTCCTTGAGAGGAAAGGCTAAAGAATGGTTGCTTTCATTGCCTAGGAATAGTATTGATTCATGGATTAAATGCAAAGATGCTTTTATTGGAAAATACTATCCTCCTGCTAAGATCATTTCCTTAAGAAGTAGCATTATGAACTTTAAACAATTTGATAATGAACATGTTGCTCAAGCTTGGGAAAGAATGAAATCTTTGGTTAAAAATTGACCTACCCATGGACTGACTGCTTGGATGATCATCCAAACCTTTTATGCAGTACTGAACTTTTCTTCAAGGAACTTGCTTGATTCGGCTGCTGGAGGTACATTTATGTCCATCACTTTTGGGGCTGCAACAAAACTTCTAGATGATATGATGGTTAATTATTCTGAGTGGCATACTGAAAGAGCTCCTCAAGGTAAGAAGGTAAATTCTGTTGAAGAAACCTCTTCTTTGAGTGAAAAGATTGTGTTATTATGGCTATGCTTGTGAATGGTAAATCTCATGTTGATCCAAATAATGTTCCCTTAGCTTCTTTGGTTGCACAAGAAGAGCATGTTGATGTGAACTTCATTAAAAATAATAATTTTAACAATAATGCCTATAGGAACAATTATGGTAACAACAACTACAAGCCCTATCCTCCTGCCAATGGTAATAATTATGCTAATTCCTATGGTAAAATGCCTAGTGAGGAAAGGATTTTAGAAATTGAAAGAGCCACTAAAAATTTTGCAAACTCAATATGAGCAAAATAAAGTATTCACTAAAACTATGGAGGAACAATCTGCTATGTTAAGAAATATTAGTTATCAAATGGAAAAAACTAAATAGAGAGATTTCGGGTCTGCAAGGAAAAAAAATTAAAATAGTCTGCAAGGAAAAATTATTAATGCTGAAACTTGTATTTCCTCTATGTCTGGAGCACAATCCTCGTTGATTAATAAAATGGCTGCTAAACCTGAGAATATTGATGATAATCCCTTTGCCACTGCTAATGCCATCCAAGTTCGAATTGATGATAATGTTAGGATGATGACTGAATTACGTGCTAGATGGGAAAGAGAAGAAGAACTAGCTAAAAAGGATAAAATAGCTAGAGTTTATACTATTACTACTACTAAAAATAAAGTTACTTCACATGCTAGTAAACCTCCTACTATTAATGGTAACATAATTGGTGTTGGCAACGTTTCCTCTACTTCTTCCAAAAAATTAAAATTGCCTAAAACTGCTGAAACTGTTCTTGATAAAAGTGCTGAAATTTTTAAGAACATAGAAAATAATGGTTCGGTTTGCTTTGATGATAATGATTTTGATTTTGATAATTGTAATATCTCTGAACTTATTAAGTTCTTGCAAAAGTTAGCCACAAGTCCTAATGCTAGTGCCATGAACATGGCATTTACAACTCATATTACAAATGCTCTCATTAAAGCTAGGGAAGAGAAATTAAAACTTGAAGCTTCTATCCCTAGGAAGTTAGAAGATGGTTGGGAGCCCATCATTAAATTAAAGTGGATGAATTTGATTGCAATGCTTTATGTGACCTTGGTGCAAGTATCTCTGTTATGCCTAAAAAGCTCTATGATAAGTTTGACTTGCCACCTTTGGAACATTGCTATTTGGATGTTTTTCTTGTTGACAATGCTATGAAGAAACCTTTTGGGAGAGTTAATGATGTTCTTATTATGGTTAACAATAACCTTGTCCCCGTTGATTCTATTGTCTTGGATATTGAATGCAACCCATCTTGTCCACTTGTGTTGGGAAGACCTTTTCTTAGAACTGTGGGTGCTATTATTGATATGAAAGAAGGAAATATTAGATACCAATTCCCACTCAAGAAAGGTATGGAACACTTCCCTAGAAAAAGAATGAAGCTACCTTTTGATTCTATCATTCGTACAAATTATGATGTTGATGCTTCATCTCTTGGAAACACTTGAATATCACTTTCTGTGCCTAGCTGAAGGGCGTTAAAGAAAAGCGCTTATGGGAGACAACCCACTTTTTATTTCTGTTATTTTATTTTATTTTGAGTCAAGGAACATGCCTACCTCTGTACCAATTCCTTTGTATCTTTATTTTATTGCATTGTTGTGTCAAGTTAAGCCTCTAGTAGAAAGTTGATGCTAGATTTCGATTCCTGCGCAGGAACAATTTTTTGTTGTCAACCGTTTAATTTGTAAGAATTCACAGAAAAATAAAAATGACCTGGGATTTTTTTGTGCGTGATCCTCAGATATGTATGCAAATTTCATTAGTTTTGAGTTTTCTGATTTGAGCAAGTTAAGTGCCTCGAAAAATTCGTCTTTACGGACTGTTCTGTTTTTGACAGATTCTGCCATTTATTTTGCATTGTTCTTTTTGCTGTTTTTGAATGGATCTTTTTGCTCCATAAAATACCAGTGGCTGTAGCTAATGTCCAGTAGCATGTGTAATGGTTTTGTCCATGCAGAATATAAGAATTTTTTATTATGCACTAACCCTCTAATGAAGTCTACTTTGAGTTTGGTGTGGAGAAAGTTTTCAAGGATCAAGAGAGAAGGATGATGTGATGTGTTCAAGAAGATGAAAGAGCCTAAGCTTGGGATGCCCCCGTGGGTCACCCAAGCATATTTCAAGAAGACTCAAGAGTCTAAGCTTGGGGATGCCCAAGGCATCCCCTTCTTCATCAACAAACTATCAGGTCCTCTCTAGTGAAACTATATTTTAATTCCGACACATCTTATGTGCTTTACTTGAAGCGTCTGTTTGTTTTTGTTTTCGTTATTTTCATTCTTTGAATAAAATGGATCCTAGCACTCCTTTGTGGGAGAGAGACACGCTCCGCTTTTTCTTATGAATACTCGTATTCTTCACTTTTATTTGTTGAGTATTCTTCTATGTTACTGCAATACTATTAGCTCTTGTTTTTCATGCATCTCTTATTAGAGCTGTTAGTTTTCTTATATTATACTCTCATATCTCATTGTTAAATACTTGGAGAGTTTATTTTTAGATAAGTTGATTGGTGTTTGGTTAAGAACAGAAAATGTTTGATGTGGTAGATGGTATGATGAAATGATACATAATCTTGTAGATCATTAAATTGTGTCACTTGAATCATTGATGTTGTTTCGAGATATTAATATGCTTAATGGTAAACATGATGGTTTAGTAAAGTGGAATGATTAATGGTTGGTCTAGAAAACTTGAAGTTGTGCCACACTTAAATATCCTGTTGATAGCATGATGATATATGACTTCTAATATTAAAAACAACCGTAATGACTTTGTGTTATGCGCTACGGTCGGGGTCCAAACAGTGACTTGTTCATTTGCCACAGTCGCTCATGGAGTGATTTTCATTATGCCTTGTAAGATCATATTTCTAGTTGGAATCTTTTTGCTTGTGAGTTCTAAGCTGCGGTTTTCATGGCACTTCCACCATCATATTTGCTAGCCTCTTCGGTACTTTGCATTGCCCTTTCTCACATTGAGAGTTGGTGCATACTTCGCGGGTACATCCAAAACTCGTGGGAGATCTTCATCATGTTCTCCTACACATAAGCCAAATATCTTCCTCAAAACACCCACCATACCTACCTACTACAGCATTTCCATAGCTGTTCCGAGATATATTGCCATGCAACTTCCATCTTACATTACATGACTTGTTGTCATTTATCATTTATATATTGCCTTGCATGATTCTTTACAGCTGATGTGTGGTTTTACCCATGTTACGCTAGATCATTGCATATCCTGCTACACTGGCAGAGGCACCGCTTCATACACTATGTTTTATTTCTTATGAGTTACTTGTATCAAAAGTGTGTTGTCATATTAGAATGTTTGCCCCTAAAAGTGAAAAGAGCCATGGAGGCCATCGAAAAGAGAAACAGAAAAAGTAAAAAAAAATAGAAAAGGAGGAAAAAAAGAGAAAGAAAGAAAAATAAAAAGGGGGCAACATTACTACTCTTTAGCCACACTTGTGCTCATGTTATAGCACCTGTAGTATTCATAGTCATTATTTGTGCTCATGTTTAGCACCTTTACTCCATATGAGAGAGTTTTCATGTTTTACTTGCATAACTATGTGGGGAACTTTACATTATAGAACTTGGCTTGTATATTCCAATGATGAGCCTCCTCAAAAGTGCTCTAGGTCTTCATGAGCAAGCAAGTTGGATGCACCCCCACTAGTTCCATTGGAGAGCTTTCATACACTTATAGCTCTATGTGCATCCGTTGTGTGGCAATCACTACTCCTCGCATAGCTTCGATTATAAGACTTCCTCTTGTCTAATGATCACTTTCAGCTGTGTGAGACTTTCTTCCGTGGGCCTTCCAAACCCCCCTTATCATTCTTTTAGCCACAACATCCTGGTACCAGGAACCAACGCTGAACGCTTGCTTGTTTTTAAGTGAACAAATAGAGAGATGATTTTCTACGTGCATATTGTTATTGCTTGACTTGATCCTTTCACAAAGTTGTCATGAGTGTTGGATGCATTACATGATTATATTGTTATTCTTGAAGCTTAAATCATCTTTAATATCTACTTTGCACGGTTGATTGTTCTCTAGTATTGATTCATTGAAAGTTTTACTTTGTTCTTCCTACTTGTTTACTCATTACTCATTTGATATCAATATAAACTACAGCTTTTATTCATTTGATCTCAATTTACATGCATTACATTATTATATGATCAAGATTGTGTGAAAGCATGTCACTTCAGAAATTCTTCTTGTTATCGTTTTACCTACTCGGGACGAGTAGAACTAAGCTTGGGATGCTTGATACGTCTCAAACGTATGTATAATTTCTTATGTTCCATGCTTATATTATACCAATTGCTACATGTTTTATATACACTTTATATGGTTTTTATGCATTTTCTGGGACTAACCTATTAACAAGATGCCACAGTGCCAGTTCCCTGTTTTCTGTTGTTTTTGGTTTCAGAAAAAACTGTTAAGGAAATATTCTCGGAATTGGACGATTAAAAAGCCAAAGTCCCTATTTTTCTCGGGAGCTTCCAGAACACCGAAGACGAGACGTAGTGGGGCCACGAGGCGCCCACACCATGTCCCGGCGCGGGTCCCCCCCGGCCGCGTGGCCACGTGGTGTGGGGCCCTCGGGCCTCCACCGCCTTCGCCCTTTCGCCTATAAATACCCCCCCCCCCCCCTCGACAATACAAGACCTAGAGCCCGAACACTTTTCCACGATACGTTCCAGAGCCGCCGCCGCCGTCAACCCTAGTTCGGGAGGGTTCAGAAGCTCTTCTCGGCACCCTGCCGGAGAGGGGAATCATCACCGGAGGGCTCTACATGACCATGCCCACCTCCGGACTGATGCGTGAGTAGTTCATCTTTGGACTACGGGTACATAGCAGTAGCTAGATGGTTGTCTTCTCCTATTGTGCCATCATGTTTAGATCTTGTGAGCTTCCTATCATGATCAAGATCATCTTTATGTAATGCTACATGTTGTGTTTGCTGGGATCCGATGAATAATTGAGTACTATGTCATTTGCTTCATAATATATCTTGTGAGTGCGTTATTTATGATCTTGCATGCTCTCCGTTACTAGTAGATGCTCTGTCCAAGTAGATGCTTGTGACTCCAAGAGGGGGTATTTATGCTCGATAGTGGGTTCATGTCTCTATTTAATCTGGGGGAGTGACAGCAACCTCTAAGATTGTAGATGTACTGTTGCTACTAGGGATAAAACAGTAGTTCTTTATCTAAGGATATTTATGCTACTTACATTACACACTTTACTTAATGCAATAATCTGTTGCTTGCAACTTAATACTGAATGGTGTTGCGGATGCTATCCTGAAGGTGGATTATTAGTCATAGATGCAGTTGGATGACGGTCTTTGTATCATGTTGTAATGCCCAAATGAATCTCACACTAGACATCATGACTTGTATATGCATTGTTATGCAGTTCTTTATTCTGTCAATTGCCCAGCTGTAATTTGTTTACCCGCATGTATGCTATTATTTATTTATGGAGAGACACCACTAGTGAACTGTGGACCCCGGTCCTTTTTCCTTAAACTGATAATACAACCTACTGCAATCCTGTTACTTTCATTCTCTGCAAACAAACATCATTTTCCACACATACGTTTAATCCTTTGTTACAGCAAGCCAGTGAGATTGACAACCTCACTGTTAAGTTGGGGCAAAGTATCTTGGTTGTGTTGTGTGCAGGTTCCGCGTTGGTTATCGTAAACGGCGCCGCCAACAACCTTCAGAAGAATTCTAGTTTCCTACTGGATCGATAAACCTTGGTTTCACAACTGAGAGAAATTTGCTGCTGCACTACTTAATACCTTCCTCCTGGGATTTCCCAACAACACCACACCAGTGCATCAGCATCCTCTTCCCAATCTTTTTAATAGCATCCAACCCAATTAAAACCAAAATTCCAGCACCTCTCTCATAACATAAATGATAATGATGATCTTATTAAAAGCAAAACAAAAATAAAAAGAACAATAAAAAGACGCTCCAAGTTTATACAATAGTAATGCGTTGATAGAAAACAGAAAATAGACGTGTGCAAACCGAGAGTGTTTGGTCCAGTGGGGTGCCTTGACATCCCCAAGCTTATGGTCTTCACCATCCTTATATAGCTCTTGGTGCATCTCCTCTAATCCCTGTGAAAAACTTCAACACAAAATTTTCTCCCATCTCTTTTCTGTGGGATGACATTAGTAGGCACAAAACAATGGAATTGCTTGCTGTATGAAATCCTTAGACAAAAGTGTAAAGCATGTCCAGAAATTGTATAATGTTTTATTCCTTCTCATAAACTCAATTGGATCAAAAAGATTCAACATAAAAGTTCAAAGAATGCATAAAACAAAATGAGACAGAATCTGTCCAGAAAAACAGCAGCAGCAAAACGCATTATTTTAGCCCACTTAAACATGTCTAAAAAATCTTAAAAAATTCACGCTTACAGAGGATGAAAAGTTGCAAATACAGTTCAAATTTAAGCTCATTCGGAGTTACAGATTAGAAATGAAAAATCATACCATGCACAGATTCGTGCTGGAATAAAATCTCCGAATACAATGAGCAACTTTTTCAAACCAAAATGGGTAAAACTTGGCACTTTATTGAAAATTCCAGAAACTAAACTGAAAACTAAGTCTCTTGTTACAGCAAGAGGACACACAGAAAATCAAAAATAAAACAACCGGGTTGCCTCCCGTAAAGCGCTTTCTTTATAGCCATATAGCTAGGCTTACTTACTTGGTATCAAGATGGTTGGAGTGAGGTGGCTTGGCATCCCCAAGCTTGAATTCTTGTACTTACTTTATATGTGTAGGGTGAGCCTAAGGGATGCATCCCCAAGCTTGAGTGTTTGTCCCTCTTGATCTTTGTTCATCTCCCTTAACTCTTCCACTTGAAATTCTCTTTACACAAAACTCAACATAAAACTTGATTAGAGGGGTTAGTGTCTCCATAAATTGAATCCATATAGGTACAGCAAAGACATATCATGAGTTGATTCTAAACATTAGCTAAAGTTACTATGGTTGTGTATTGCTCCTTGATCAAGAGAACCACACAAAACACAAGTAATGAGAGCAATGCAAAATAAAGACAAAATCTGTCAAAAACTGGACAGCCCGTAAAGAGTGAATTTTCAGAGGCATTTACGTTGCTCAAATCAGAAAACTTTGAACTAATAAAATGTGTAATAATAACTGACTATTGCTGTAGTAAGATATCAGCTCAAAATTCCTTTTCTGTGATTTTATACATTTTTCGTAGTAACGATCAGGTATCTGTTTTCTGGACAGCCATGATAGTTTTAATGATGCTCACATAGGAATAAGAATTGAAACGCAAAAGAGAGCATCAAGGGGAAAATATGAAACATATTTTAAGTCTAACCCACTTCCTATGCATTGGGATCTTGTAATAAAATACATCATTGAAACACAAAGCAAGTAGCATAGGAAGATAAAACAAGAGCAATTTCAATACTTTCAACTTAAAGAGAGGGAATGTAATAATATTGAAATATTTAGAACCATGTTTTCCCTTCTCATAATAACTTTCAGTAGCATCATGAATAAATTCAACAATATAACTATCACATAGAGCATGTATTTCATGATCTACAAGCATAAAAGTATTAATACTCTCCACATAAGTAAAATCCTTCTTATTAGTGATAGTGGGAGTAAAACATTCATAACAATCATTATAATCATCATATATAGGAGGCATATCATAATCATAATAAACTTTATCCTCAATAATAGGTGGACTGAAAATATCATATTCATCATTGTAATCATCATAAATAGGAGACATAGTATCATCAAAATAAATTTTCTCTTCCAAACTTGGGGGACTAAAAATATCATATTCATCAAAACAAACATCCCCAAGCTTAAGGTTTTCCGTAGCATTATCAATAAAGGTGTTCAAAGGATTCATACCAATAGTATTACCACTCACATGATTATTATGCAAATAAATTTCCATATATTTTTTTATTTTCACCTCAGACACTTCATGTCCTAAATCAAGATAGATATTATAAAGTTCTATAATATTTTTGTTGTTTTCCATTTTATATTTTTTTTGTGTTTTTGATATATATATAACTGAAAGTAAAACTAAACTAAATGCAAAACTGAAAGTAAACTAGAGTATATGGAAAACTGAAAATAAATATCTAGTGCACACAAGAATAGAAACTTAAGCGCTACGCTCCCCGGCAACGGCGCCAGAAAAGTACTTGATATCCCCCAAGAGCAGGGGATCACTATAGTACCTCTCAATGTGGAAGTAGGGTATCGATCCGCAGGAGCAAGAAGGAAAAGTTATCTATTCTCTACAACTAAAGTGTCACAATTTTTAGTTGATTATGCACTAAACAAGTTTAAAGAACAAGATGGTTGTTTTAATGAATGGAAGTTTAATGTAACAAAACAAGAATGTAAAAAGTGTCACAATCCTCTTCAATGCAAGAGGACAAGACAAAGGTTTTCTCTTATAGGAACAATGGACAACGGTGTTTCAATGCTTTGAAATAAGGCCTAGGGATCATACTTTCACTAGTGGTCTCTCAACATGTTAGCATAATTGAACGCAAGTAAGTGCTACTCGGGATTATTCTCCTTCTTGATAAAACAAGAGTGCTATGTGTAGGGATACAAAAGCACACCTCAAAGTTGCATTCCACATCTAGGGAACCCCAATGTCACTAAGAGCACCCCAAGATAGTACTAGACAAACACCACAATTCCACAAGAATAGGCCATGATAAATATCTAAATTATTCATACAGTCACTCACAAGTACCACACTGTCACCTTGGTACCGAGTTGTCACTATGACTCCGGAAACTAGATAAAATCACTTGAGTAGCATAAACATTACATATGAATTCAGCGATACTTAACAATGCTCATGATCACATAAAGATCACATCACGGCAGAGAGAGATAAACCACATAGCTACCGTACGAGCCCTCAGCCCCGAGGGAAACTACTCACACATGGTCATGGTGACGATGTTGGAGGAGATGATCTTGTTGTAGATGTTGATAATGAACACGCCGGAGGGGGGTGGAGCCCCCCGGAGGTGATTCCGGCAGCGTTTTCCCCCTACGATCTTCTCCGGCGGCAGCCTTCTGCCTCTCTGTTTCGTGGTTTTGTGTTTCTCCGCCGCCGTGATGCGAAACTCCTCGGGGGACTATTTTTATAGCCGGTTTTAGGTCAAGACGAAGCCACGGAGACGAAAACGGACGGCATCGGAGCCACGAGGGGGAAAAGAGGGGGTCCCATGCGGCCAGGTAATCTGACCGCGCCGGGCCCCTACTCCCAGCTGGTTGGGCTTCTGGTCTTCATTTTTGGCCCATTGCGTTCGTCTCGAAAATTCTGAACCGTGCTCTTTCGCCTTGCCCTTTTTGGAGTCCCGAAGCTCCTGGAAAGTCCAAAACACTAAAAAGACGTTTTCTGGAAAACAGATTTAGAACCAAAAGAGTGGGGATTGTTTAGAAAATCCCCGAAATCATTATAAAACATGAATATAACATCATATAAGTTCTAAATATGTAGGAATATGTAGTAATAAAATGTAAAGTTCATGTATGCATTTTACATGCATCAGCAGCCCATACCGGCAGAGGTTCTAGGTGTTCTCGATGTTGACGGTGCAGCCACCCTGCCTCATGGTTGACCGAGAACGAGGTTCGAGGCCATGACAAGGTGCAGGAGCAGCTCCTGCATCAGCCAGAGCCATGGCCTAGACATACTTCCCGCCAGAACTGTTTGGGCAGAGGTGCTCGTGGGCCGAGACGGATGAGCAGCCAGCGAAGTAGGTGGAGCCGGCTGGGCCACGGCCACCACCAGCGGTACATTGGTCGTGGTCGCAGCCCGTCTTCCCTGCTCGAGACTCTCACCATTGTTGCCCCTGTTGTTCCTTATACTCGATAGTAGAGAGTGTGAAGAGCTCTCCTTATTCCAAAACATGCAACAAAGCTGGAGCCATTTTTATACCAAACAATCATGTATCAAACCTGTATAATTGTGTTAAACAACATATGTTATCTTCTATTTGGTGCACATTCTTCCTACATGCATCATACCATTATTTTGGTACTTCACTCCGAAAGAAAGGAAACACCTATTCGGTACTTAACTATGAACGAAAGGAAACAAAAATCGTTAAGCTGGAGCCATTTGAGGAACCTTGTAGAACTCAATTATTTTTGGGAAATCCGGCTTCGTATTTTTCAAAGACGAAGCCAACCAGGTCAAGATGAGCCCTAGAAGTCCAAGGAGGGGAACTGGAGGCCCCATGGCAAGGCATACGCGCCAAGGAGGGGCAGCCCCCCTCCCCCCCCCCCCCCCCCCCCCCCCCCCAAAAAAAAGGTTTGACAGTTTTGTTGTCATCTTCGCTTTGATTTAAAACCCTTTATATAGCTTCGTACTTTATTTTGCACTTACTGGATTGGATGGAGCCTGAGAGAGATAGTAAGAAAACAGAGGATGTGCAGGCTACCGCCTGAGGATAATTGGAGTGGGAGCCGCTGTCAGGAGTCGGCTCCGGTTGCATCTTCCCCTCTGTTATCAACTCATCATCGATCTTCACAATGAAGAGGGAGTAGTACACCCTTTGAACCATGGGTTTGTAGTTGCAGCTTGATCTATAGATCGTGTGAGTTGTCCTACATGACGGTGGATCATTATTTTAAAGATAATTAATGCAATGCAATTTTGTTCGTGTTTGCCATTTTTGTATTTATATATGCCAATTCTTATCTCATTGGTATTACAAGGATTGAGTAGTAGTGTGAATGGTATTTGTTACAGAGGCGTTGTTTTGGCTCATAGGAGTAGATACTCCTATTATGGGGAAAAAGTTTTAATTCGAAGGATCATTATTTTAAAGATAATTAATGCAATGCAATTTTGTTCGTGTTTGCCATTTTTGTATTTATATATGCCAATTCTTATCTCATTGGTATTACAAGGATTGAGTAGTAGTGCGAATGGTATTTGTTACAGAGGCGTTGTTTTGGCTCATAGGAGTAGATACTCCTATTATGGGAAAAAAGTTTTAATTCGAAAAGAAATATTTGGGTGTACATACGAGCATTATATTTTGACGCACCAAGTTTCACGAAAAAGAAGACATTTTGTGTGCGAAAATGGAACGTTATGTACATCGGGATTTTTAAATTTCTTTTGGCTATTTGAAATGCGGTTTTGAACAATGGTAGCATATGCTTTTATGACCCGAAAATGGATTTTTCATTTATTATATGGAGTAGAACATATGGTGTTCTTTGTATAGTTATACAAAAGAGAAGGCGATGTGCTATGTTGCTCAGTGGCAGAAAGAGTTGTCTTGTTTCATACAAGTGCATGACAATTTCATACTTAATCTAGGGCTGCATTTGATTGCCCTAACTTGTGGTCTTGTGGAGTATGAGTGGGATGACCAATCGTCTATTCATGCCCATATTAATGTGTATCAATGCCCTAAATAAACATAGAACTTGCAGAAAGGTACTGAAACCATGAACCTCGTCATTTCTTCTTATTACTCGCAGCAACTATTCTGAGTTGGGTTGTTCACCTTTCTCCTTTGCTGAAGAGTGAAAAGGTCAAACATTCAGGACTCAGGCTGCCTACACATCAACAACTCAAGCAAGATGCCGAGCTGCCCGTGGGTGATGTGTTCGCAATCACACCCTTCATCAACTTCCTACAACGACAAGACGAATCTCTCAAAAAATACAACGACAAAACAAAACCAGCTGTTCATGTCTTTGTTGCTCGACTACGCTTTACACCAATCTAGTAGATATTTTTTAAGACGTTGATCTACAACAAACTTAGGGTCTAATAAATAAGTAAATATACATAACACATCAGTAGTCTAACTATAATGTATAAACCCAACCATATATAATCAGACCAACATTGCACAACTGAACCTACCAAAGCAATACCATGCAAAATTCAACAAATTTTACAATCCTTAACAGATTATGATATCAAGCTAAGGATTGATTGATGTAATGATTAAACGCAAAGCTCAAACAGCACAACATAAGTCACTTGGATTGCATCAAATTCACAAAAGTGTGCCAGCGATATGGTGAGGGCAATGGAGAGGCTGAGGCCCTTCACTAAGTAACAGCTACAAAACTCCGATAACATAAGAAACCAGGACACAAGCGCCTAACACAAGATACTCTCACTTAGATGATGCCAATCTTGTTGGCAACGTCAAGAGCATCGTAGTCTGGCGTCAGCTTCACGTAGGCCTTCTTCTTGCCATCAGGCCTGCAGATTACAAGTTTGGTCACTTGGCTGCACAGCATAGTAGATCAGGAAGTAAAATAAATGGACACAGAAGCAAGATACTAACCTGATCAGGGTGTTGACCTTCTTGGCCTGGATGTCGTACATCTTCTTGACAGCAGCTTTAATCTTCTTCTTGTCTGCCTTCAGGTCGACAATGAAGACAAGAGTGTTGTTGTCCTCAATCTTCTTCATGGCAGACTCGGTGGTAAGAGGATACTTCAGGATCTGGTACTGGTCAAGCTTGTTCCTTCCAGGCGTGCTGATTCTTGGGTACTTGGGGTCCCTGGGCTTCGTCTGCGTCTTGGGGCGGTGAAATGTCACAGATGTGCGGATCTTCTTTGTGGTCTTCTTGATCGACCCAGACTTTACAGCCTTGGCAACCTTCACGGCCTGGGCCTTGGCATCGCCCTTCTTGGCAACAGCAGCTAGTAACAGATAGACAAAAAATCAGTTAATGGCCTCATGCAAGCAATAAGGCATTATAAAGTATTTCACGCATCCTAAGAGACAATTCAGGTATATGGCATAGTGGAAACAAGTGCAGTGTATAGCTGGAATTTACAAAGCATACCATACAGCACTAGTCCGTTTGCAAAAGAAGTGTATGCATCAATATTAATCGGTTCTATGCATGTAAGAGAACGAACTATTTGCATGGTAGTAACCAATTAGTAACAACTAAATTCAATTATCATGATTGAATACGATTCTATCAATCAACGAGTGAGGCTACAATACTGCAGACGAGAAACTATAGAAGAATCCCTAATATAGAGCACTTGACATGGTGGCATCAGCACTTTCAGTAAGAGGTGTAACATTCAGAATCAAGCTATATTATGAGCTTACCTTTGGGGGCCATTTGAACTTCTCAGGACAGCTTCTTGAACTGCACGAAAAAATATTCAATGATTTCAGATGGGTAAAAGGGGAAGGAATATATGAAAAGACTCTGAATGCAAAATACAAGTGCTCTAACTAAGGAATTTCTTCTTAGGACAGGATAATCTCAAATCCAAATAGCAACATTTCGTGAGTCTAGCACATCAATAAACCACCGAACAAAAGTAAGTACAGCTACAACAAACTAAGCAGTGATTCCATTCGTCATGAACCCTTGACACAGAGAAACAGTAAGCCTAAAACAAGCGTCTTCAGGTTCCGAATCTATCACCCGTAATTATTTCACTCGAAACATAAACATCCCCTACACATCAAACGTACCGGCACGCTAACGCGGAAATAAAAGCCACCGAGAACAGAACACTGAAGAAAATAGCTACTGCTAGGAACAACGGGAAGAACAATACAAAGATGCACGGGAACTTCGCGCGAAAGGAGCAGATCCGTCCTATCATACAGATCAAGAGAGCCGCAAGAACTCAGAGCTGGCTACCGGCACTGAAGAAGAGCCGAGCGAGAGAACGGCGGCGGGGGAGGTGCGAGATAGGGAGGTGGCGGCGGGCGTCTTACCTATCCGGGCGAGAAGATGCGAAGATGGCTGAGAAGAAACCCTAGAGGGCAAGGGCTTATATTATGTAGCCGAGCGGTTCCCTAGGGCAGAGCTGGGCTGGGCCTAACTGGACTGTACAGAAGGCTTTGTGGCCCATAAGTTTTTTCGTGTCGCGGGCTTGTCGCCAATAAGTTTTCGTGAATTTAAAAAGAACTAAATTTTGTACCTTTTTACGACGATACTACTACCAAATGGTTTGTTTGAAACTGATTTCCTTTTTTAAGTGTACTATAAGATCCTGTTGTTGATGCTTCTTTTCTTAAACAGATATGCACCTAACCGGACTCCTTAAACTGACTCCGCGGTTTAATAGTCTTCAAACACAGCCCATATGTGGGAAAAATATTGGGGCCTTCCGAACGCATTCTAAACCGTCTCACTCACAATCCAAATTCACGCGGAAGGTTGACCGGCGCAGCCGTTCAGTCGGATGAAACTTGACCGACGTCGAGGCTGAGCCTAATGAGGTCTTCTCCGGTTTTATATTTTACCCTCTTGTTTATACTCACTTCTTCGACTTCCCCTTTGCGTCGTCACTAGCTAGTCTGCTGCCCTGCCCATCCCCATCCGCATCCACCAGTGTCGCTACAATGTCGCGCTGGCAAATCACATGGTTCTCTACCCATAAAGTTGCGCGCAGCTGGAGGTGGAGATGTGCGTCCACAAGAGGGAAGAGGACGCACCCAACTAGCGGCGGACATGGGAGTGGTCGAACCCGAAGATGTGACCGCTGGCAAGGTCGTGGACATCCCCAAGGCCGAGAGCGAAGGCGGGTCCGCCAACGAAACCAACGTACGTGCCAATGACCCTCGACGAAGCAGGGGAGGAGTTCTGATTCACCGTGGAGGAGGAACACCTCTCCTACACCATGGGTGTGGAGCACCGCAAGACGTAGCACACGGACGAAGTCGGGGACCACGCCATGGTGGGTCAGTCTGCCTCGGGCCCCGACCCTACTTGCGGAGCGGCAGATCGACGAGGACCCTTGTGACTTCACCAAGTCAGAGGAGGACAAGAAGATCGCTCCCCCCCCCCCCCCCCCCCGCCAACGACCACAAGGTCGACGGCTCCGTCGTGCTATCATAATGATGTCCGACGATGAGGAGTAGAGTACTCGTCGATCGTAGTTTATTTTGCTACTCGCTATGTACTACATGTGTTGCATGAAGTTGTAATAATTTGGGATCTCAGATTTGAGGTTTGTATCACGATGGGATTTGGTTAACCATTTATTTTTTGGTTCTATACCTATTTAACCATTTTTGTGTAAAGGTACAACAGGTTAACCATCAAGTTAATATGGTTAAAAATGGTTAACCGAGGTTCGAACCACCGCGACTCTGCTAAGTAACGAACAACAGAGCGAGCCACAAAAAAATCTCTCTCTGCTAGCCCGTCGGCCACAGCTCTCTCTACCTGCCCGCCGGTCGCCGGAACGTTCCGGTTGAGGATGATCTGGTGCATGGTCGGAAAGGCCGTGTACGACATGGCGCCCGCCGCGCGCATGTCAGCCCAGAACGTGGATGCCGAGAACCACGCGCCGGGAGCCGGGAACGTGACCGAGGCGCCGGAAGCCAAGGAGGACATCAGGGCGTGCACAGCAGGCCATGCATGTGGAACAGCGGCAGCGTCACCACCGCTGGTTCTTGGCTTTAGAGAAGTGCACGGTGACGTCCATCCGGAGCTGCGTGGAGCCCGAGACATTCCCGCTGGTGGCGCCGCTCCTTGGCAAACCCGTGCTGCCCCCCGGTCTCCTACCGCCGTCGCCCGACGGAGGCCGGCGCCGCGCCACGGGATTATCAGAGGAAGCCACCTCGCCGTCGGACGCCGTGGTGTACGTCGCGCTGGGGGCGAGGTGCCGCTGAGCGTGGGGCAGCCGGGCAGGTGCACGAGCTGGCCCTCGGGCTGGAGCTTGCCGGTGCCGCCCTCGACGACGAGCCCCTGCATCCTGGTTACCAGGACCTCGGCGTCGGCAGGGGGTGGGCCGTCGACGGGAAGCCCGTGACGTGCGTGAGGGCGTCGAGCGCGGCGCGAGTTCGATCTTACCATGGACGACGATGGCGCGGCGCGGCGGGAAGCCGGCGGCGCCGCCTTGAGAAGGGTAAACGGGGGCACTGGTAATGGTAGACGCCGCCGGCGGCCATCCAGAGTGCCAGGGAGAAAGAAAGGCGCAAACGGACAATCTGCTGCGGGTCTTCGGCAGGCGGAGGAGGCGGCGTTCGGTAAACATACGGTGGCGGCATAACCATTGGTAGAAATGGGTCGAACCTAAATAACCTAATGATGTTTTAGGTAAACCATAAGGCCCATTGGGCTGTTTTTTAGGTTAGGCTTAACCTAACCATTGGTTAGACGGGAACCATGTCCCATGCATAGGTTTGTAGCTACGCTACGAGAGATGAAATTTGAATTTGCCTAATTCGGTTGGAGATGCGCTCAACAAAACCGGAGATCCCAGCAACCTGCTATCCAACGTCCGGGGAGGCGCCACGTCACCTGCTGCCCACCCATGGGAATCATGAGATGTTCTTTCCTCGGCACCGATATCCCCCACCGGCGTGGAGATCCTTTCCTCTCCACATACACACTCCGCCTCCTACGCAACCCTGCCTACCTAGCCGCTAGCCCGGGACCGTCCCTGATACGCCGCCCCCATCACAGATCCCGGCCGTCATGGACCAAGACCCCAAGGAGCGCCTCCTCCTACCGCCCCGCGCCGCGGCCAACGGGCCCCACCGCCGCGGCAAGCCCGCGGCGCCAGGCAGCGTCGGCGGCGGCGGCGGTGGAGGAGGGGGCGGCGTGGCCATCGACGTCCACGGCCTGAAGAAGCGCGGCGGCGGGCGGCGCTCGTGGGTGCGCGTGGACGCGGCCACCGGCGCGTCCGAGGCCGTGGAGGTCGCCAAGCCGGCGCTCATGCGGCGGCTCGACCTGCCCGCGCGCGACCTCCGCCTCCTCGACCCGCTCTTCGTCTACCCCTCCGCCATCCTCGGCCGCGAGCGCGCCGTCGTCTGCAACCTCGAGCGGATACGCTGCATCATCACGGCCGACGAGGCGCTCGTCCTGCGCGACCCCGACGCCGACGGCGGCGCCGCCGCCGATGCGGCCGTGCGGATGTACGTCGACGAGCTGCAGCGCCGCCTCGTCGACCGCGCCGACGACCTGCCGTTCGAGTTCATCGCTCTCGAGGTCGCGCTAGAAGCCGCATGCTCCTTCCTCGACGCCCAGGTGCCACCTCGCACTCTACACACCTTAGCGTTCCAAGCTTCTTTTTTCTTTTGCGTAAAATTGACCTGTGGTGCTGTGCTGTCTGCACTAATGGATGTAATGTATTAGGCTAGCCGACCTACAGTTTTGGTGCATGGTGAGTTTGATCAGTCCGGTCCTTCGGGAGCATGTGAGGATTGAACTAATTATGAAGGCTATGAACTGTTAATATGGATTATTGCATTGCACTGCGCGAGCATTTGATTGCCAAAATACAGTTGCATACACTGTTTGATTGGTTGAACAGTCGTATCCTGTGATTTACTTAACACGTCCATAAATTCACGTTGTGTTCTGCAAAGAATTTCCTCCTGGACTTATAGGAAGGTATTTGATGTTGAAATTAGCTGAGTAGATTATCCAGTATATGGGAAGTTCAGTTTACCATGGAACAGTGAGTAGATTATCCAAATGAGGTTGCATAGCACCATCTGAATTTTACAAATTCCAAATCTTTTATTTAATGACAACCCTACTAGCTAGATACCTTGCATTGCTGCGTATAAAACAAATTAGATGCCCACATGTTGTTGCCAGTGATGCAAATTAGACTACCAAATAAGTCGAGCCACGACAACTGGTGATGCCAATTTAACATATGTTACACCCTCATCGTTATTGTTATATATTATCCCAACTTTGGTGACAGATATGGCCATCATCTTACTTGTTTGCTAGATTTGCTCACATAAGGGGGGGAGGAGGTGAACGGACCACTGCACTGACCAATATCTTTATAGGAGAAAGATAACCAATGTAGCATCAGTTATGTGGAATTGTTTGTCCTACAACCAAACAGACACTGTTACTTTGTTTGTTTTCCACAAAATAGAATTAACTATGACCACTAATTGTCAATGAAATTTGGCTATCACCTGACAAATGACAAATCCTGTAGTGAGCAGTTTTAGTTCTCCACTTTCTGTTATGTTTTAAGCATAATGATTTGGCAACTGATTGGAGGACTAAAAATGCCTGCATATCTTCTCAGGCTGTTGAATTGGAGGCTGAAGCTTATCCGCTGCTAGATGAGTTAACAGCAAAAATCAGTACCCTTGACTTGGAGCGTGCTCGACGCCTAAAGAGCAAGCTGGTTGCTTTGACTAGGAGGGTCCAAAAGGTAAATGCACATCCATAATATTTTCCCTGTTTCATTATATAGTTATCAACAAGATCTATTCTCAGTCTTAAGACATATCCAACTTCAACATTAAGGTCAGGGACGAGATAGAGCAGCTGATGGACGATGATGGTGATATGGCGGAAATGTACCTAACCGAGAAGAAGAGGAGGATGGAAGCATCATTGCTAGACGAGCAGGGCCTTCAAGGAATTGGCAGTAATGTGTTTGGTTCATCCTTCTCTGCTCCAGTTTCCCCAGCTTCGTCACCGCCTGCATCTCGGCGGCTTGAGAAGCAATTTAGTTTTGCTAGAAGCAGACACGACAGCTTCAAGAGCTCAGAGAGCAGTCAGTATAACATCGAAGAACTGGAAATGTTATTGGAGGCTTATTTTGTGGTTACTGACTACACTCTCAACAAATTAACTTCGGTATGCAGCATGAATTGTAGTTACATTAGCCTCTTGTTCTTTCTCGTATAAGTAAACATTGGCTGACAAATTTGCTGTTTACATTTAAAAAAAACAGCTGAAGGAGTATATTGATGACACTGAGGATTTCATCAACATCCAACTGGTATAGTCCCCAGATTTCTTCTATCGCATGAACATGGCCATTGCTCAGAGTTCAGATAATAGATCCATCCCAAAACAAAGTTATTCTTCATCAAAATCTGCAAGTTTCATTTTTCTGGTTTAGTAGTTCTACTTGTACACGAAAGCGAGATAATGATGTGCCGGTACCAGGTGTTATTTACGAGATTGATATGCAGCTTATCAGAGGCACATTTCTTGATAAATAATACTGTCACGGGCTTTTTAACTTCTTTTTGGAACTCCAATACTCCACATACCGTTTAGTTGTTCAAACACACATAAATTCAGTTTGACAGACTAAACATAATAATTGTTTGTCTCCACTCATATGGTAATTTAAAGTCAACTGGAAATGATAGAGGTCAACACGGTTGTCAACATGATTATGTAGGCAAGGTAGACATGCAACAAGTAACACAAGTTAATTAGCCCTAAACTAGAACAAAATACCTCCACTTGGGTTTATTTTTTTGTCATGTATTGCAGTTATTTGTTAGCCTTTTTTTCTTAGACTACTCTTTTGTTTCTTATTTTCGACAAACAGCAGCTGTTCTCATAGAGTCATTACTCACTAATAGGCTGGCAGGATGAGATAAAGGACAGACCCAGTGCATAGAGGCTCCCACACAAGGTGGGGTCTGGGGACACTAATAGGCTGGCAGGATGAGATAAAGGACAGACCCAGTGCATAGAGGCTCCCACACAAGGTGGGGCCTGGGGAGGGATTATAGGAACCTAGTCTTACCCCTGCAAAGTGCAGTGCAGGGAGGCTGGTTCGAACCCAGGACCTCTTGGCACAAGTGGAGAGGACCTCACCACTGCACCAATCCACTCATTCCATGCATTTCACGAAAAAAGCCCGACTCAGTCGTGTTGCTTTGGCACATAACTCCTCGTAAATCTTCCACTTCTTACATCGGAATCCCTCAAACGTCATCAGATTCCTCCTTGGCCAGCAGAAGATAATATCACCATCTCCTGCCTTACAACTTGTCGCGGCATAGCCTCGCAGTTAAGGCTCCAGATCTGGGACCGCCGCGCCTCCATACTTCACAATCCCCATTCCTGCTGCTGTTTTTGATCCACAAATGGCTCTGCTAGTGTTTGAAACATGCAATGGTTCCTGGGGCATTGTTGAGAGGACAGATGACAGTGGAGGGGTTTTGTGCAGATATGTACTCCCTCTGTTCCAAATATTAGATGTTCTAGGCTTTCCTAAGTCAAACTTCTCTAAATTTGACCAAAGTTCTGGGGAAAATGTGTTAATATCCACCACGTCAAATCTGTATAGTATGAAAATTGCAGTAGAACTATGGAGTAGCTGGCAAGCAGACGTCATTGTGTAAAATTCTGATGCCTGTGTTTGGGCTTCCAAGTTTCCACTCAGGATGAGTTTCCACTAGATACTTTCTGGGAACATGCTCTGTGTTATTATTGTACCTGGTGATGAACATCAAACTGTAGTTAGGTTCAGTAAACCAGATAAATGGATTTTGCCCCCTGAGGAATCATGATGATCATAATGTTGTTCTTGCAGGATAATGTCCGGAACCAGCTGATCCAGTTCGAGCTGCTGCTAACAACCGCTACATTTGTGGTGGCCATCTTTGGGGTCGTCTCGGGAGTCTTCGGCATGAACTTTGAGGGGGTCGGCGTGTTTAAGGTGCCACATGCTTTTGAGTGGACGCTGGTCATAACAGGTGCCTGCGGCGCGGTCATATTCGCCTGTCTCCTATGGTACTTTAAGAAGAGGAGGTTCTTCCCCTTGTAGATGGATTCTTGCAACCCTCTACTGCATCGTGTAAATTCCTCGATTTTTTTCACCTTTGCTGGTATGCAATTGTACATACAGTTTTTCCGTTTCTCTAGTGAAAAAGAAATACTACCTCCGATCTGAAAAAATTGTCGCTACCAGCACAGTTCGGTAATACGTGCGTAGACGTTTTCCAGCGACAATTAATCTGGTTCGGAGGGAGTATATATAGGTTATACTCGGCTGGGGTGGCGTTGGCTGCACTGCACACTTGTAGAAGCTTCTGGCTGCGATCGGTTAGCTTCACGTCTCTGGACCGTCTGATACGTGTTTGTTGTTGTTAGTGTTGGTCCTGGCTCTGTTCTGTAACGAATGTGGAGTATATACTCTCCAGGGTTCTCTCTACTAGTTGAAATCGACGCGGCGTAAAAATTTACGTATGATATGTTTTGTTGTAGTGACACAATATATATATATATTGTAAGTAGGTTTTGAAGATTGTGATTTTTCTAGTGCATTTAGTATGGGTATCAACTCAATCTCGGATGATCAAATATAGCAATATATATAGTTAGTAATATATATGTCGGAATATATATGTACGTAATTACACAGAGATTATAATACAGGTAAGAGGACGAAGTGACGAACAACACGAAAGAAAGAAAAGAAAAAGGCCAAAAAATTACGTTTTAACATCGTGACAAAATCTTTCGATAAAGGAAGCTCAACACGACCAGGCCTAAACCCACGATAGAGAGCCATAAGCATCCGGCGGTTATAACAACCTCTACGCACACGCACGTAAGGAGTTGCCGGTACTGAAGAAAATATTAAAAAGAATAATTAGAAATAAGCACAATTTAATAAGAAGAACACATGAGAAATACAGAACATACTTGGTGAAGAACACAAGGAACCACTGGCTGTACCTCAAAATAAGTAATCGAAAGGGTTAGCACCTGGAGGCAATCAGAGCACGAACAACGTCAGCGTTACCATGCACATCAGCAGCTGAAGAAACAAAATCTTGAGAACCTTCAGACCGATACTGCGAATAGCCAAAGGGCAAACCAGAAGAACGGGACGTGGATGGAAGGGAGTAACCGAATGCAGATAATTGATCCGCTGACGTCAAGGAACCACTGGACGTGCATTCCCCTCGCCATCTCAAACAGCAGACATTTGGCAAAATAAATCTGAACCCAATAATGGCGAGGGCACATAAGACAAATCGGAAGCACCTGCAAGAAGAACAATATTAGCTGTACAAATCATACCAATGTGGTACGTAGAGAGATGATCATATGTATACCCCAGGCACAAAGAAGCAATAAACATAATAGAAAGCCTCTCTATTGACTATAAAATATATGAGAACTACCCAAGTCTGCCGTGCATCTGATTTTTTTTGTAATGAGTACACCAGCAGTAGAAATATGAATTTATACATTAAATTCATGGTCTGCTTGACTTCTTATCAGCCACTCTTTATTTGATAAAGGATACCTTCTGTTCATTTTAGTAATCTACTCAATATAAGACATATCAGAAATACCCAAGTCTGCATGCATATGAATTTCTTTAGAATGAATATCACAATAGTTCAAATATGAATGTATGCATGAAATTCATGCTTTGCTTCACATCTTGCCAGCCATTCTTTGATTGATAAAGGATACCTTTAGTTCATTTGACAGTACCATTTCAATATTTTTCAATTACTGTAGTTGATGCTGTTGTATAATTAGTCTATACTAATTTAGTTACATTGGTATGAGAAGAAGGCATGAATCGAAAGGTCACCAAAAAAAAACTTTATGTGAACAATATAGTGAGGGAGCGTAAACTCTAAATAGTATTGATGCTTATAAATGATAGACATATACCACAATTTAAAAAAAAAACTGAAGCCATTTGGCAATATCATCTCAATAGTTTCTAAATACTGTAGCCGGTTCTGTAGTATAAGTAGTTTAATTGTACATATTTCGTTGCATTGGTGTGAGAAGAAGTCATGAATTGAAAGGCCACAAAACAAACTTTATGTAAGTAATACAGTTAGGGAGAATAAACTTTAAAATAGTACTGATGTTTAGAAGTGGTAAACATATACCACAACACAAGCTGCAGGAAAACTGAAGAAAACATGGCAGATTAAAGGAAAAAATTAGAAGAACGAAGATGGCGCCTATAATTAAGAAACCACCAACAATTTAATGGTGAAGTATTGCCAGTTTAGAACTTGTTATGCTATACTTGTAAGTTATATCAGTGCAAAGAAACCGGATATTGGCTATGTCCTCATGGGTTCAGACTTCAAACACAACAAAATTTCCAAGGAAAGAGAGATAGAAATGGACTAACTCTGCACATCCAACTTTGTTTATTGCTGCCAGAAAATACTCAACATAGAAAAGAAACAATCATTTGTACCTTTAGTAACATAAAGGTTATTAATTAAGTTAACACATACAATTTAGAAGAATATGAGAACAGCACGTGAGTAGATGTTTTGATAGCATGCGAGTAGAGCAGTAATGAGTGTTGGAATAGTTGCAGGGTGGCGTGTAATGCTGAAAAGGGGCGAAGGGAGTATGCTGGCAGTAAGTTCTGAAACTTTTGGGATTGTTGTAGCAGCGTGTCTTTACAGCGACTAATAATTGACAGTACAGTCCGCGCGCGTCGGCGATGGCGGGCAACAACAGGCGACTCGGAGTTGAGCTCCTCCAACAGGCCGAGTCGAGCAGGTGAGTGCAATGAAGGTAAAATAGGTTGTACCAACTGATTTTCGTCCAGAAAGAGGCCGGTAAATATCTAAGCTGCCATGGGCATGGTAGAAAGCATACATGCAGAGCTAGCTTGCAGCAGACGATGGTTATTTCCAGGTTGCTAATATTCCAGGATGACTGAAAATCTGAAAAGATAATTACTGAACAGTCTTATTTTGTTTGCAAATTTCTTATATGCTTTTTCTCTCTCAGTTGTTGATTCGAAATAGGCTTACAGTGAAGATTAAAGAAGTAGAAAACATAATATCAGAATTACCGTCAAGGACATGAGCTGATGTTACTTAATTCAATATACAGTGCATAGATACTGAAAGTCCGATCCTGAACACATGTGGTGGACACCAAATGTCTGAAGTAAGGACGGGTGTTTATTTACATCAGAAAAAGGCAACGGCCGATACGACTTGGAAAAAGACAGTGCTGCTGGAACCTTACCTGAGAGCAGCAAGATTGGTCCGGCTGGGCCGGAGCTCAGGGCGGGGTGGTGGCACGACGGAGGGAGGCCGGCCGGCGGCGACCGGCCGAGCGGCCGCCAGGAGCCATGGAGGGCGGGGAGGAGAGGCGACGGGGAGAGAGGAGGGCCGAGGTCGGGGCGGGGTGATGGCGCTGCGGAGGGAGGCCGGCCGGCGGCGGCCACCATGGACGGAGCGAGCGCAGGCGAGGAATCAAAAGCGGGCGCGGGCGAGGAAGAGGAAGGCAACCTTCCATAGCCCCGCGAAGGGCACGGCGGGGAGCGGCGCGGCCGGGGACGGGGTCTGCCTGTGGATGAACAACGCGAGGAGGAGCAGGGGAAAAGAGGAGAAGTCCCGATCTAGGGTTAGGGACTGTCTTATATACAAAAGGACCAATTCAGAATTGTAGAAAATGCAGGGACTTTATTGCAAACAGTCCGCGCGGACCGTCGGATCGGGGAGCGACGGCGCGGGATCGAATCACTGTTTATAACTGTTCACGTGAACAGTGCCCGAGCACGGAGAGAGTGTATAGCTGGCCAAACGGGTCGGGCCGGCTCGAGGCACGCAATTTTTGGCACGGCCCGGCCCGCGACGAAACGTGCCGTGCCGGCACGAGGCCCGCGCGTGCCCGGGCCCAGCTCCGATCTGGGGCACGTGGGCCGGCCCGGCACGGCACGCCAGAGTCGTGCTGGCCCACGGCCCGGCCCGGCACGGGCACGGCCCGTCGCCCCGCGCGGCACGGTAGCATGCGGAGCCCGCCAGAAGCACGCGAAGCACGGCCCATCGCCGGGCGGCACACGAAGCGCACGCGCGGCACGCCAGGGCACGCTCGGATGCCGACCGTTGGGCTCCGTCGGGCCGTGCCGGCACGCTGGGCACGCGTCGCCTGCGGCACTGTAGGCCCAGGTACGGCCCGGCCGACCGTTGGAGGCTGTTTTTTCCTCCGAATTTGAATTTTGAAACCCTAAATCTCAACATTTTTTGCTATAAATATGCCTCCTCACTCACAGAATTTTTCACACTCAACCCACACTTCTCATCCTATCCTATGTCTATGGATCCTCCGCCTCCCCCCTTTAACCCAGTTCCTGACGGGTATATCCCGGAGCCGATGATCAACTTTCCCGTAGGTTCTTTAGGACTTACCACCGAAGATTTATTCTACCTAGAAACCGATAATACACCACAGCCACAATTTACATCCCAAGGTGGTTCGAGTAGTACCCCCCCCCCCCTCTACCTCTACCGGCTCAAAGAGGCGTCGAACTGCCGCGGTGTGGGTGGAGGGCCATTTCGAGTACCGTCTTATGACACTCGAAGATGGCAAGGTGGAACACTAAGCGCTGTGCAAGTGGCCGGGGTGCGGAAAGATCCTCAGCGGCGCCTCGAAGCATGGTACCGGTCACTTGGACCAGCACCTCAAGTCGCACCGGTGGCGAACTCACAGGCGTCGGCGAGAAGACAGGGCGATCTACCTTACGTCCCCGACGGACAGGTAAGGAACTTCAACTACGATGCTACTGAATCTCGTAGAGGACTATGCCATGTTATTGCTGCACATGATTTACCGCTTGGTTTTGGGGAGTATCCCGCTGTTGTAGAATGGATTCAAACTTGCCATAATCCACTATATCATCCTTTTTCTAGGCAAACTACATCTAGAGATATGAAAAAACTAGCCAAAAAAATGCAAAATGAAATAAAAGATGAGTTTGCAAACTGTACATTTTCTGTTTCATTAACATCTGATATATGGAGCGGTAGAGCTAAGCAAGATTATCTAAGTGGTGTAGCTCATTACGTGACCACTGATTCTTGGGAACTAAAAAAAAGCTGTCATTGGATTTGAATTAATGGATACTAGACATACTGGTACAGCAATTGCTAATAAAATATTGCATGTCGTGCAAGAATTTGGTCTCGAGAATAAGGTGTTTGCAATAACTTTAGATAATGCTTCAAATAATACCACCGCAATGGATGATCTTCATCCCATACTTAGTGGTTATGCCTCAGCACATCTTTTCCATCAATGTTGTGCATGTCATATTATTAATCTTATTGCTAAATGTGGTCTAAAACATCTGGCCGAACCCATTGAGAAAATTAGAGGTGGCATTGTTTTTTTAAATGCTTCTAATCCACGGCTAGCTGAGTATAAGAGATGGTGTGATGCGGTTACAGCGGCCAGTCACGTCTATAATATAGACATGAGCATTAGATGGAACTCTACATACATAATGATTAGAGATTTGATCCGTGATAAAGAAATGTTTTCCACCTTTGTTAATGCAAATTCACACGGGGCAATCTATTTATGTGATGCTGACTGGGATATTGCAAACATGGTCATGCAATTTCTAGAAGTTCTTTATGATGCAATGAACATTTTATCTGGGGTTTATTATCCCACAACTCCTCTACTAGTGCATCAAATTTATTTCCTTGCTGATCACCTAAAAGCACATGAAAGGGATCCTAAGTTAAGAGAGGCTGTTAAAAAAATGAAGGCAAAGTTTATTAAATATTGGAAAGAAATTTCTGATTTATGTGCCTTTGCATTCATTTTGGATCCGAGGGCTAAAATTGAGGGGTTCGGTGATGCTCTGTGACGAGTCATGGACTCGGCAAATCCCATGGTTAAGCACATGGGTTGTATCCAGAGGAATCGGTATATGGGTGTTGGTGAGTTCGGACGGTAGCAAGCGAAGCTTTCGCTTGTTGAGATATAGATCTGAAGATTACAAGGTGGTTACAATGGCGTCCCGGCGAGTCGGAGCCTCGCTAGGGTTTAAGGATATGATTGCGTGATCTGTGCTACCTCCCTCCTGGCCTCTTTATAGGCGGCCAGGTCTCAGGAGTTTGAATACAAGTCGAATACAGATAGAACTAACTTAAGTCGGTTTGATCCTTTCTATCTTGAGCCGCACCCTACCCGTAATGGGCCGTCTTAGGCCATCCTATCCGGCTGCTTACATGGGCCACCGGGTGGACCTTCCAACAGTATGGGCTTTATTATAGCTTCGTGGATATACCCGTTGGGCATAACCACATCAGTAGCCCCCGAGTGCCTAGTCGACTCCAGAGGATCGTGTAGGGACTCATCACCCGTTAATCTTTCGAGTGGCTCTTGATGATAACATTGCCTGTTCATGAACGCACTTGGCGAGGGAAAACATCTCGCTACTTTAATATCAAGATATATTTTCTTTTCGTCGTTTGGGGGATGGATGGCATAGTAGGCCTGATTCAACCGATGGATCGGGGTCAAGTTAACTCGCGACTTGGGCGAGATACCTTCCTAGCCTACTCGGATTCGACTCCCTTCTGTCGAACCCGGCAAGACCGTTCAAGTTCGACTCAAGCCAGCTGGGACTTACTGGTCGTAACCCGATCATAATTAGAGTACCCTTGGCGCGTCCGCCGGGATTTTGCATCGCACCTGCTGGTGCGGAACTTAACAGGTCCGCGTAGCTTGTACGGGCCACCTGGCCTTATTCAGGTCTTACCTTTGCACTTGTTTGCGCAGCATCCGAGGACCAGTCTAGGCTGGAACATCTCGGGTATTATGAGTATATAATTGAATTCAAATCGGGAGTCACTCGACCGATTCAACAATCTCTTCCTTACTTGATACTTTATTGAGTCCGATCCATCGAACATTTATCATTAACATCTGACGCTGGTCGTCAACTGAATTCATCGGGTGCGCAACAGCGCTCCCGATGGGAGTAGCCCCCGAGATTAAGTGCGATTGCCTGCAATTGTGCTTAATCTAAAAATAAAAAATGAAAGAACTGGTATTTTACCAATTTACGCTCCCGATGGGAGTGCGTTTACTGTTGTCAATCATTTGCTTCAGGAAAGGTACCCCCTTTGCTATGGAGTGACCACGATTTGTGATTGCTGACTGCAGTTGATATCTGTCGACTGCGAACTGCTGTGACTGATGAGCCATATTGAAAACTTGCATGACGTCACTGATGATGCTAGCAAAGATGCTCTGACGCTCCCGATGGGACAATTCTTTGGTGGACCCACGCTGGTAGTGATGACGCCGGCCGGCCGCTCCGATTTGACCGCGCACGTCGCGCGGGAAGGGAAACACGATGATGACCTCCTCGATTCCTGCACGTAGTGGGCGGTTACCGCGGCGCTTGCCCTTCGTGGGACTCCGCTGATGTGCGCCACGTGGCCACGTCCTTGCTCTGAACGAACAGGATGAACCGCTCGCTAGTACAAAGGTTTCGCCGAGGTAGAATTTCTTTTTACTGCTCCCCCCATTTGCGTCGTCGTTCCTTGCGCTTCATCTCCTTCCTCGCTCTACTGCTCTCTGCCCCGGCGCGCTCGCTGCACCTTCGCCATGGGGAAACCCACGACGTCCAAGGGCAAAGATGTCAAGACGAAGGTGGCGCCGGAGACGGTGGAGAAGGGGTGCTGGCGTCGCTCCGTGGTGAAGGAGGCGCACATCGAGTCCCTCCGGACGGTGCTGCCGCCGACCGCGGACTTCGTGTGCCTCCCCGGCGAGGAGACCCAGCCAGCTCCGGCCGCCGACGAACGGGTATGCTTCGTTGACCATCTGAATCGGGGACTCTCTTTCCCGATTCATCCCTTTCTTCGCGGATTACTTTGCGTGTACGGGGCCCAACTCCACGATCTGCCGCCGAACGCTGTCCTCCACATCGCCTGCTTCATCACTCTCTGCGAGTGCTTCCTCGGAATAGCCCCTCACTGGGGGCTGTTCCGTCTCTGTTTCAACATCAAGGGCCAGAGCGCCGGCAGCGGCCCGGGCGGACTCGGGATCCAGGCGCGACCCAAATCCGGCTACTTCAAGATCCCGATGTCGGAGTCGGTGCAGAACTGGTGCGACCGCTGGTTCTACATCAAGGCTGACGTCAGCTCCGGGAAGTCCTGTGGCCTGCCCCCGTTCATTGGCGACATCGAACTCCAGAAGAAGCGGTCATGGAGCAACTTCCTGACGGCGACTGAGGAGCAGGTCGCCAAGACGTTGCTACAGAAGGTGGTAGCGCTGCAGACTACGGAGGGGAAGGTGATGAGCGGTGTTCATCTGGTGACCGTGTTCCTTCGTCGCCGAGTACAACCCCTACAAGAGCGTGCCCACCCGCTGTTCGAGTACACAGGCCAGGACGACTGCACGCGTGTGTCTTCTGAGGACTACTCGAACAGCGAGCTCCTGCAGATAGTCAAACAGCTGACCGGTCTCAAAGCGAAGATCGGAGAGCTGACCTCCCCTGTGGCATCCTTTGACGCGTCGAACCCCGTTCCTGAGGTATGTATTCTTTTATCCATTCGTTTTGCTCTCTTGACTGCCTTTGCCTTCCTTTGCATGACATCCTGTTACGTTACTAGGGTCACTCGCCTCCAGCGTCTGAGCCCACCATACTGGAGGACGAGATCCCGGTGGCTGGCATCCGCGAACCAGCCTCGGACCCTTCAGTCGCCACCGCTCACTCTGAAGAAAACGCAACTGAAACGGCTGCGAATCAGAAGAGAGGGCGATCTCCTACTGAGAGCTCTGGCGACTCCCAGGAAAGGCGCAAACGACCCGCTGTCGAAGCTGCTCCGAAGGACGTAGATCTTTCATCGGCTGCGGTGTCAAACTCCGGAGCGCTAGAAGTGACACCGATTTCCTTCGTAGCGCCCGCGGCTCCGATCTTGCCGACTCCGGACGATTTGATGCCCTGGATGGCTAAGTAAGTCAAACTACCCGTTGACGTTATATTCCGTAGACTTAGCTGACACTCTTGCTAATCTTGCCTCCCTTGTGCCAGGTCGACCAGCGAAGAAAGCGAAGCGGAAACGGAGTCGGACTCTCCCACTCGGTCTACTCATGAGCAGACATCGACTCTTCGAGCCGAGGAGGAAGAACGAGCCGTTGAACCTCCTGCGAAGACTGCGCCTTCTACGCTGCTCGTAATAGAGCCACCAGGTGCCAGGTCTGCACCGGAATCCTCGACTGCGAGTGTTGACCACGTAAGTATCATCTCTTCCTCTGAGAAAAGTGTCCTAGGCCTCAAAGATTGGCATGCCAACTTCCTTTGCTTCTTTCCTCATCGGGGGCGCGCCAGCGCTCCCGATGGGAGTAGCCCCCGAGCCTGTGGCCAACTACCCGTAGTTGGGTGCAGGCTCCTTGACGTATTCACGTGCTGACTTTCTTCGGCTAATTTACTTTGCAGCCAACCGTTCGCCGACTGCTGGACATAGGCAACGACTATGTCCGGCTGGAAACGGAGAACCAGGAGCTAAAAGAACAGCTCAAGAAATGCCAAGGTAACCCATTGACTCGAACAATCCAATAGTTAGCTTTTGGTTTTTTGAGTTGCTATATTCATGACTCCATTCTGCAGAAGCGCTGGACAGGAACGAGCAAGAAAGGAACCACGCCCGCTGTCTGGCCAAGGATCTCAAAGGTGAGCTCGGTCAAGTAAAAACAGACATGGCGACTCGGGTAGATGATGCACGGACTGAGGGAGCGCGAGAAGCCGAAGTAGGCCTGAAGAAACTGCAGACATCGCGAGATAGCACTCTAGCGGACCATCTTCTTGCTTTGGGCAACGCGCTAGCGAGTAAGTACTGCTGGGTTGAGCTCATGCTGAGACTCTTAAAAGGTCTTCTTGTTCTAACTGACTTAATTGGACTTGCTGCAGGAGCTCTTGGCTTGGGAGCAGATCAATATGCTCCTCCCTCTGAGATCCAGCTGGAATCTGCGATTGGAGCGGCTGAGGGCTTCGCGAGCAAGCTCACGACGGTGCTCTCATCCTCGACTGCTGCGCTTGCCGCACTCCACCGCCTCGTGCTCCCGAAGCAGGCGGTACCTCAAGATCTTGCGGCACTCGCGGAGACGTTTCGCCCTGAAGGCGACTCCTTCCCCAAATTCATCCGCGAGCAGATAGTATGTGGATCCGCGACTGCTTTCAAGATGCTGCTGGGGCATGGGGTGGCTTTGGACCTGGGTAGCCTTGTTTCTGCACTTCCAGTTGACTCGGCTGGCAAAAAGGTGTCCCTTAGCCAGCATGAGGTGGAAGCCCGTAGACTGGCGAATGCCCTCCTTGCGACCTTCGAACAGAGGGTCGCGAAGCGCAAGAAAAAGGGATCCGCCTCTACTTCGAGTGCTCCTAGCACGAAATAGACTGTAGGGTAGTGTAGTTTAGCTTGAACTATTTTGCTAGTACTATGCGCCTGCTGCGCGCTCGCCATGTAACAAACTCGATGTTTGAATGAAAAGTTTGGTCCTTGGGGGCATGCCGAGGGCGAACGCCCAGCCCCCGAGTCATTTTATTCACGTGCCGTTTTTATTTTTGTTGAGATCTCCGATGATTGAATTTTTGAGTTTGTGAACCGCTTCTGCTGTTTATGCAGTCTGCTAGTACCTCGACCCCAAGTGCTGTGCCGCCCTTCGACCCTCGCGATCAGTACTTGTATAACTTACTGAAAGTGCGCTGCGAGAACGCCGAGCAAGAGTTAAAGGTCACTCGGGGTACGCTGGCCATCCTTCAGTCGAAACAACCTCGACCAATCGAAAGGGAGATGGTATTGATGAAGGAAGTTGAAGACGCAAACACTGGTTTGCTATGTAAGTGATACGCCGAGCCCCCGAGTGTATTTACTTGCTCCTGCTTAACAAGACCGTGCCCTGCTGGCCTCGACTGACCTTATGTGTTTTACTTGTATGCATATATTTAGGCATACAGATTGATGCTGCAGCCGAACAGAGTCGGTTCCGTTCTCGTTTTGTGGACGTAACGGCTGAACATGGTCGAGACGCGTCATCCATATGGTCCCAACGGAGCAAATCGATGGCGTTGCTCACCTTGCGTGACCGGGTTGCTCAGGTTGGCAAATTTTCTGAATTATGCATCTTCGTCCTATCCCGCGTACACCAGGCGTTGTTCCCGTTGAACGAGCAGCCACACGGGTTGACTGCTCTGCTGGACCGCTTCCGCCACGGGGAGGCAACTCGTGACTTCGTCCGTCTTCAACTTATCGCTGGCGCGACCACGGCGTTTGCTGTTCTGCGTCTGCACTACCCCGACGTTGACTTGGCGAAAGTCGGAGCTAGACCCCCAGAAGGCGCGGGCACTGTCTCGATGGAAGAGCACTACCAAGCTGCGCATGGCCCAGCCAATTGTATAATAGGCCTCATGGAACACGAGACGGACATGGAGCTTGACCGCCGGCGTCTGACGCTTGGTGTGAAATCAGAGCCCTTGTAAAGGTCCGCCATACGCATACTGAGAAGGTTGTATGATAAGAACATATATAGAGGAACCTTGTACTTTATTGCTTGTTGCTATGAAAATGTCTGATACAAAAGGAGGCTTAATGCGGCCTTTAATAGTTCCTAAGGTAGCGGCTCCGACGCTACTCTACTAGGGGTAAAAGCGGCGGAGGTGGGCTGCATTCCACGGGTTATGTGAGGGTGCTCCCGACTCGGCGTGCTTTAGTCGATATGCTCCATTGCCGATGACTTCTGTGACGATGAAGGGTCCTTCCCAAGGTGATGCGAGCTTGTGAACTTTCTTCTGCTTCAGGCGAAGAACTAGGTCGCCTACAGCGAACGAACGTGGTCGAAGGCGGCGACTGTGGTAGTTCCGCAATGCTTGCTGATAGGTTGCTGTTCTGGCGAGGGTGATGTCGCGTGCCTCGTCCAGGGTGTCCATGTCGTCCTCAAGTGCGGTGTCGGAGTCCAGCTCATCGTAGGCCGCTACTCGAGGTGCATCGAATTTGAGATCATACGGCATGACTGCTTCGGCTCCGTGCACTAGAAAGAAGGGCGTGTACTGCGTGGATCTGTTCAGGGTCGTGCGCAGACTCCAAAGTACGGCAGGTAATTCCTCGGCCCAAGCGCCTGCCGCGCGTTTAAGTGGTACTAAGAGTCTCTTCTTCAAGCCGCTGCACACCAGTGAAGGGGAACGCAGGCAGAAAACCAAAATTTTCCTAACCGCGATAACCAAAAACTAGCCAAGATCTATTCTATGCAGATATAGTAGTACGCAGGGGGGGTCGGTATACACACCTCTTGTAGACCGAAAAGCGGGGATTACGCTCCCGCACAAGCGTTGACGACGAAGACGCCGTAGCCGACCTCAAGGTCGCGGAGAACTTGGCGCGACGAAGAAGACGATGACGCGGCGATGTCGGTGAAACCGATGACGACCTTGAGGCCGTATGGAGGAAGCAGACCTCCAGCACCAATAGTGTGGCACCTCGCAGGGCGTTACACACATACGGTGAAGCCGACGAACTCCGGGCCCGATCCAGGGACGAGCAGCGGAAAACTGGGACCGGAAGACCAGCAGCACGGCGGCGGGATATGGTGGAGAGAGAACTCTCATCCTCCTCGGCGCAACTCCGACAGAGGGAATCACGAGATCGAGGAGAAATCGAGAATTAATTGGATGAATTAAAAGGCCAGGGGTGCCCCTCTATATAAAGGCTCCCGGGGGGAGCCAACCTTGCCAGCCAGGCAATGTGGGACTATCCCACAGCCTGGTTCGGTCAAGGAGCAGCCGCCGGCCCTAGGTGGGCCCCTTGTGGCCCACCTAGGCCGGCTCCAACCCAATCCGAAGCCCTGGGGGGACTTTCCCCCCCTCATGGGCCTTCTTTCCACCAGAAGGCCCATTTAGGGAAATCGGCCTTTAAAAATTCGAAAATAAATATATAAAATCATATTTAAATATTAATTACACTAATTAATATCAAACATAATATATATAATTTATTCTAGCTCCGAAAACTATTTCGTCGCTGCCCGATCTCCATCGGACCATTCCCGGGACGTTCCCGGTCTCTCTTTTCCTATTTTTCTCTTCCGGTAAAATGTCGACTCCCCTTAAGTGTGATACCCTAGCGGTTCGATTATCTCACCAGACATGATCGAGACTCCTCTCCGATCAATGACTAATTCGTGGACCGAGGATACCCAGAATTAATCCCTGCGAGATAACGAATACTTTACCTATCGAACCTGGACGTCTGAGTCTTAAACCTTTTGCCATAGCGATACTTAGCGTGTCCGAGACTCATTCATAGATATCTCCATACCTAGCTTGATCTCGTTACCGACAACACTATCTTCTACTCGTCTATGATATTATGTCAGCTGGTGACCTAGTCACATGTTTGCAAACTCATTTGACATAATCTCACCGAGTGGGCCCTAGAGTATCTATCCTGCTATGCGGACTGGCAAATCCCGCTCTTGATCCCCCGTCTCAACATACTCCTCTCCGACACCCGAGAGGGACATCTTTATTGTCACACTATATAAATATGACGTTTGATGCAATCAAAGTGTCTTCCAGGAATAGCAATAAGAGTAGATCTCACGGTCGAAGGTGTAATGACTACGTCCTACAAATATTGGGTATGTCCATCACATCGTTCTACCAACGACATGACTTCATTGTCAACTGACATAAATGTCACATGATCGGGAAACCTCGATCATCAATTGCCCAATGAACTAGTCAAGTAGAGGCTACTAGGGACCTGGTTGTTTATCTACCACACGTGTATTAATGTTTCCGCTTAATACAGTTATAGCATGGTATAAAACATATAATGAACAATTGGGATATGACTAATAAACTATCTTTATTAAGTGCCTCTAGGGCATATTCCCTTCAGTCTCCCACTTGCACTAGAGTAACACTTAATCTAGTTTACAACTTGGTAAAAGCTCAACACTCATAGCAATTTGTTGCATGCTTGCTTCATGGAAGAGGAATACAGTCAACAGATCTCACACATTGAGACCTGTATGTGTTTTGCAACACATCTATGTCACCTGGTTTGACATCATCCCGTATCTCATGATAACGGCGAAATATATCTTAGTCGATGGAGTGAGACTCAGTCCAATCATACTAGCTACTTCTGAAGTTGCCATATACTTCTATACCTATGTAGATTATGCAACCGTGCATTCATATGCGACTTCGCAAACTAACCATGTATTTCTTCAAAATAAAGGACATCTCCTATATGAGATTTCTAGTTGTATGGGCCAGTGTCATAACTTGCATCCTCGTAACCGTTTTACGGCAAGTTGTCTTTCCACTCTTACCCCTTTACCAGAAAACATATCTTCAGTTCTCACAGACACTGAAGGAAATACTTAACATTTGTTCATTGATCCACACAAGGATCACTCTAGAACCTGTTCTTCAACCAAGAACGTGGGTCACACCAAGTCGAGCTTTCAGTCTGATAGAATCTATGTCTGATACATAGAGAATGTCGAACATCATTTGCTATCACTGAAAATGCCAAGATAAACTTAATATTTTACCTAGTCAAACAAGCAAGAACAATCTTCTTCGCTTGTTCTATTCTGAAACAGTTCAGAATCTTAAAAATATTCCGACCTAATGTTATTAAGCCCCTCACGATCTATACAATTATAGATTGGATGGCTAATACTCCTAACTTCTTTCATAGAAAATTTAATCACTTAAATAATCCTTTACACTCTACTAGAGGATCTGTGTCATTCAATATGTCGTTACATACAAAATCACGAATGACACCTAGCTCCCACTCAAATATGCCTTTCGCATATAAGATCAAGGAAAGCTACTCAGCTCCCACTCAAATATGCCTTCCGCATATAAGATCAAGAAAAGCTACTTTGCTCCCACTCACTTCTTTGCAAGTTTCTTCAACTATTTTGGACAACTCCAAAATCCTTTGATCATATCGTCAAAGTGAAGATTCCAGCTCCGATATGCTTGCTTCAGCCCATGAATGAACAACTGAAGTTTGCATATATGTTTAGCATCCTCAGGATCATCAAACCATTTCATTGTACTAATTACAACTCTTTCTTAATCAGACCATTAAGAAACATGGTTTCCTTATCCATCTATCAATTTCTTAATTTGAAATTGTAGTAATTGCTAAACGACCCGAATAGATTTAGGCTTCGCCACTTGAGACAAATCTCGTTGTGGTCAACTTTTGAATCTGTCGGAACTGTTTTACGACAAATCGATCCTTATCAGTGTCTACTCTCTCATAAAATTCCATATTCCATTAACAGCCCAGATGCCATCAAGAAGATCTCCCAAGTCATTACCTGGTAATCGTACATGGATTTTATTTCGGATCATATATGACTCATAGTCATTTCTCGGACTTAGGTCTACCATCTCTTCTTCGTAGTTCGTAGGTCCGTCATGTTCCATTAACATGACCTTCATAACAAGATTGTCGTAACACATAGTGTGGAACACAACCTCGTACGCCTACGTTCTTAGTATGAGCTCAGAGCATCATGATCTTGTATCATCAGCCTTTTTCAAGCTGTGGAGCATGACACCGGAAAACACTTTCCGCTGCGCCACTCTGATGTCTGGAGAGGAAGTTCATTAACTTCGTCTTGCTCTACTTTCTTTCCCACTTATACCCTTGGACACGAAACTATTTATTTTGCAAGGCATATTCCGGCAACGATTTTGCCTATGTCGTGAGACATGTACCTAACTGACTCTTTAGGTACACTACAAAGATTAATCCATTTTAGGTTTGATCACATCGAAACACTAAATTGTTAAAACGACAATCTAGGCTAAAAGCCACGCCATCACTCATATGGTATTGTCTCCATGGATTTAAATGGTTTCCCTATTATCTAACGTGAATGTTACGTTTCTACCATATGACTCTAATGATCACAATAATTCGATAAGAGATTTATTTACCACACACTATCCGATAGGGTGCGATTACGACGTCCTAACATACCATAACACTATGGTGTTCCATGCGACGTAATTTGTGGAACTCTTCTCACAAGTCTTCCAATGATATGCCAACATTATAACTCAAATCTCCATTTCCTCGATCTGTATCACGGGAATTTGATTTTCTTGTTAAGTTTATTTCCTACTTCATTCTGAACTTGTTTGATCGAATCAAAATTTTCAGGCCAACATTCCCTGAGTGGATATTCATATATCTACTTGGAATATTCATGAAGTCTATGAAATAAAGACTTCCACTTCACGTTAAAGTACTTCATTGATTCACATACACCCATATGCATGATTCTCAACAAGTCATACTCAAAACGTTCAGCGAAGTTCACGAAATAAAGGTCTCCACTACCCGTCAATTAATTCATTGAACCACATACATCTATATGCATGACTATCAATAAGTTATATGCCCGTTTTCCGAAAACGGTGTCTTAGTTATTTTGCAAGTGTCAAGAGATCAAATCTAAGGACTTGTAGATCCATCCGGTATGGAGCTAATTCATTGACTATAACATTGACATGAATTAAACGGTAGTGCCACACATATGTGGTGTCTTTATTAAGTTTGTATCATTTGGCATTAATATTATGAATGTGGGAGCCTCTACCATCTAAATTCAAATCGGCATATGATCATTACTTCATAAATATAGGACAACGAATTTGTCACTAATATATATGAACAATTGTCTCGCTAGAGGAGACACACTTATAACGATCATACTAACAGGCGATCATAAAGAATTTATTCAAATGGTAGATCTAGAGGGAGAGTGTTTATGGCCATCACAACAATTTGTCTGCCATTATCAACACGCAATGTCGCCTCATCCTTTCAAGCTACTCAAGCAGTAAACCTGGTTTTCATAAAACATGACTAGTATCAAAAACTTAGTCACTACTGCGAGTACTTGCTTAGCTAAAACATTCATAACATGTATATCATATATACACCATCATCATTGATGACTTCCGGCGATCTGTTTCATCTTCTTGATACTTCCAACGTAATCAAGAACCATGAAGGTGAACGATTCCCCTTGCATGACATAGTCTATGACAAAGCATTTGCACCTGGCAACGTTGTCTGTCATCCAGTGATCGAGCTGAGCGAGGCATCTCAATGTCATCAAGTATGACCAATGTCATCGAGTATGACCAATGTCATCAAGTATGACTGCCACGTGCTCCTTCAACGCGTGTATTCTCTTCCATCTTGGTTGAGAAGAAAAACAGTCAACGTACTGTTAAACTTCATCAACCCAACTTTAGGTGTATCCCGAGTTCAGCGATCATCTCACATGTTCGCGATCCAACAACTCGTACCCACCGTTAGTTCTCTATGGCAGAGATCATAGCATACACTGGACTATGATGATATTATCCGCACAAAACTTGATAATCCAAATTATCCTTTTGTTAGCGGAATCTCCGGGTTTATCTCCTAGCGGGTATTGTATCACAAAGAGCTAACGGTTTAAACAAGGAGTATCCTCAAGCTAAAGTATAAAACTATGAAGTTTGGACCCAACCTTTTAAGTTTCTCAATCGCAGGATTGTGCCTAATTTTCAAAGAAGGCTATTACACTGGTTAATATCTACAAAGGTTTTGCAAAACAGACTTTGTTCATTATAAAATAGGGTTCAAGTTTTAATAAAATAAAACTATCAGAACTCCCACTCAAAACGACATCCCTCTAATCGTTTTAGTGATTACACGACCCTCATCCATTATGCAACCCCTCATCGTCAGAGCCGGCAACACAACTTCAAAGGTGGACATCGAAATGTCGATCACAACAACTTTGTGACTCATGCTCGACCTTTCGGCCTCCGTGTTCCGAGGCCATATCTTCATATGCTAGGCTCGCCACAATAACCTTCAACGAACGCGCGTGCAACATGGCTTACACCCACTGTATGCGAACGACGATATGTCTGACACCCGATCATCACGGCCTGCCTCATAACGTAGAACTTTCTTGGTGGTGCACGTCGAAGGAAGAACACTTGTGGTATTTTGGAGGGATCATCTTATATTTCTACCGCCGTGTAACTAATATATACTAATATATAATCACACAATATAAGATGCACACAAAACATCAAAATGTAATGCGATGTGACATGGTCCTTGCGCCGGTGGTCTCCTTCGCGCCAACAGTTCATAAACAATTTAATAAACCTACCTTGACCATATCACATTGCCCCTGCAAAATAAAGTTAGACGCTTCTACTTTATCTTTTGCATATTTTACGTGGCTTGGGGCTGTCGTAAATAGAACCGCTTCATACCTACGAATCTGTGACCACAACAACGATCAAATAATTGCATATTTATTCATCCCTTTCGGGCCCTCCGTTGAAAATGCAAAGCCAACTAAAGAGAGAGAGACAGACACCCGCCAGCCACATATACGGAACCAGCCGTATGTCAGTTGTGGAACCAGTCTCGCGTAAGCGTACGCGTAAGGTCGGTCCGGGCCGCTTCATCAACTCAATGCTGCCGGCAGTGCAAGTGCACGCGAGAGGGTAGCAAATAATAAGAGCGTTGTCCCCGTGATAAAACACGGGTGAAGCTAGCGCATAGCTATATCTACGCATAGATCGGCTCTGATACCACTGAAGGGGAACGCAGGCAGAAAACCAAAATTTTCCTAACCGCGATAACCAAAAACTAGCCAAGATCTATTCTATGCAGATATAGTAGTACGCAGGGGGGGGGGTCGGTATACACACCTCTTGTAGACCGAAAAGCGGGGATTACGCTCCCGCACAAGCGTTGACGACGAAGACGCCGTAGCCGACCTCAAGGTCGCGGAGAACTTGGCGCGACGAAGAAGACGATGACGCGGCGATGTCGGTGAAACCGATGACGACCTTGAGGCCGTATGGAGGAAGCAGACCTCCAGCACCAATAGTGTGGCACCTCGCAGGGCGTTACACACATACGGTGAAGCCGACGAACTCCGGGCCCGATCCAGGGACGAGCAGCGGAAGACTGGGACCGGAAGACCAGCAGCACGGCGGCGGGCTATGGTGGAGAGAGAACTCTCATCCTCCTCGGCGCAACTCCGACAAAGGGAATCACGAGATCGAGGAGAAATCGAGAATTAATTGGATGAATTAAAAGGCCAGGGGTGCCCCTCTATATAAAGGCTCCCGGGGGGAGCCAACCTTGCCAGCCAGGCAATGTGGGACTATCCCACAGCCTGGTTCGGCCAAGGAGCAGCCGCCGGCCCTAGGTGGGCCCCTTGTGGCCCACCTAGGCCGGCTCCAACCCAATCCGAAGCCCTGGGGGGACTTTCCCCCCCTCATGGGCCTTCTTTCCACCAAAAGGCCCATTTAGGGAAATCAGCCTTTAAAAATTCGAAAATAAATATATAAAATCATATTTAAATATTAATTACACTAATTAATATCAAACATAATATATATAATTTATTCTAGCTCCGAAAACTATTTCGTCGCTGCCCGATCTCCATCGGACCATTCCCGGGACGTTCCCGGTCTCTCTTTTCCTATTTTTCTCTTCCGGTAAAATGTCGACTCCCCTTAAGTGTGATACCCTAGCGGTTCGATTATCTCCCCTTAAGTTGGTCCCGTTGTCGGTGATTATACTGTTGGGCACCCCGAAGCGGAAGATGATGGACTTGATGAAGTTTATTGCCGAGGTTGCTGTGGCGTTCGTGACTGGAACTGCTTCAATCCACTTGGTAAACTTGTCGACTGCCACTAGGAGGAAAGTGTGGCCGCCCCGTGAAGACTTCTTCAAAGGGCCGACCATGTCGAGCCCCCATTGAGCAAAAGGCCAGGCTAGTGGGATGGTCTTGAGTTCTGATGCTGGGGCGTGTGGCCTGGTCGCGTACTTCTGGCAACCCAGGCACTTCTTTACTATGTCCTCTGCGTCTTGCATAGCTGTGGGCCAATAGAAACCGGCTCGCATGGCCTTTGCCACGAGCGCCCGACTGCTCGCGTGATGTCCGCACGTCCCGGCATGAATGTCTAGTAGTATTGCACTCCCGTCCTCGGGTGCGATGCATCGCTGAAGGACCCCGGAGATACTTCTCTTGTAGAGTTCCTTGTTGATTACCGCAAACCCCTTGGAGCGCCTGGAGATGCGCTTTGCTTCGACCGAATCCGCCGGTAGCTCCTGGTAGAGGAGATATGCCAGGAAAGGCTTCGTCCATGAAGGTTCTATGAGAAAGACTTCCACCGGGGGCGGAGTGGCCAATGCATTGTCGGGCTGCTGCTCAGCCGGTGTTTGTTCGAGTGCTTCTGCTGGAGGTTCGACTGGGTCTTCTGGCGCTGCTGGATTCTTTATCTTGACTGATCTCTCTTTGATGCGCTCGAAGAAAACTCCAGGTGGGATGGGCTCCTTCTTGGACCCGATGTTGGCTAGTATGTCTGCTTCCTCGTTGCTTTCCTGGCCTACGTGTCGCAGTTCGCAGCCGTCGAAACTTCCCTCCATGACGTTATACATGTCACGGTAAGCCTGCATGTTATCTGCATTGGCGTCGCACTCCTTCATTGTTTGCTGTACCACGAGATTGGAGTCGCCGTATATCATCAATCGTGTTGCTCCGCAGGCCTTGGCCATACGCATACCGTGCAGTAGCGCCTCGTATTCTGCCTCGTTGTTCGAAGCTCTCTGAAAATCCATCTGAAGTATGTAGCGCAGCTTGTCACCCTTGGGGGAGGTCAAGATTACACCAGCCGCTGCGCCATCATGTTGTTTGGATCCGTCGAAGTACATGGTCCAGGAGTTGGACAAGTCGGGGACATGAGGCAACTGCGCCTCGATCCACTCGCATGTAAAATCTGGGAGGATCTGTGCCTTGATGGCCTTCGGGTGCTTGTACGTGATGTCCCTGGGACCGAGCTCGATCCTCCACTTGGCAACCCGTCCGGTGGCCATGGAGTTGTTGAGGATGTCAGCCAACGGGGCGCTGCTCACCACCACAATCGGGTGTTCTGTGAAATAGTGCACGACCTTGCGACTTGTCATGAACACGCCATAAGCGAGCTTTTGGTAGTGAGGGTAACGCTCCTTGGAGGGGGAAAGCACCTCACTGAGATAGTATACTGGACGTTGGACTGGCTGAGTCTTGCCTTCCTCTGGTCTTTCGACTACGAGTACTGAGCTGACCACCCTGTTGGTGGCGGCTATGTATAGGTACAAAGTTTCCTGCTCCTGAGGTGCCACGAGGATAGGTGGATTTGTGAGCATGCGTTTCAAGTCGGCGAAGGCCGCCCTTGCTGTCTCTGTCCACTCGAACTTGTCTGCTTTCTTCATTAGCTGATAAAACGGCAGGGCCTTCTCGCCCATGCGACTGATGAATCTGCCAAGTGCTGCTATTCTGCCAGCGAGTCCTTGGACTTCGCGCAGTTTCGTCGGCTCAGGCGTTTGCAGGAGTGCCTGAATTTTTTCTGGGTTGGCCTCTATGCCCTGGCGGACACGAGGTACCCTAATATCTGCCCTGAAGGCACTCCAAACACACATTTAGTGGGATTGAGCTTGATTCTGTACTTGTTAAGAGCTGCGAATGTTTCGCGGAGATCGTTGATCAAGGTGCCAACTTGTCGAGTCTTGACGATTATGTCGTCGATATATACTTGTATGTTTCTTCCGATTTGATCCCTCAGGCAGTTCTGCATCATACGCTGATAAGTTGCCCCTGCGTTCTTTAACCCGAAGGTCATCTTCGTGTAACAGTACACGCCGTGGGGGGTGATGAAAGCCGTTTTTTCTTCGTCTTCTTTTTTCATCTGAATCTGCTGATATCCGGAGTAAGCGTCGAGAAACGAGAGGCGTTCGCAGCCTGCGGTCGAATCCACGATCTGATCTATCCGAGGTAACGGAAAATGATCCTTAGGGCAGCACTTGTTGAGCGATGTGAAGTCGATGCACATGCGCCCATTCTTGACTCCTTTATTCGGAACGAGCACTGGGTTCGCTACCCAGTCTGACTTCTTAAGCTCCCGGATGAACTTGGCATCCAAGAGCCGGTCTATCTCTCTTCCGACTGCCAGCCGTTTTGGCTCGGATAATCGCCTCATTGTCTGCTTGACTGGCTTAGTGCCTGGATAAATTTGCAAGGCGTGCTCGGCGAGTTCCCTAGGAATACCTGGCATATCGGTTGGGTGCCAGGCAAAAATTTCCCAGTGCTCACGGAGGAACTCGACGAGCGCGCCTTCCTATGCTTCATTTAGGCTTGATGACACGAGGACTGTCTTGTCCTTGTCCGTTGGGTGCACCTGGTGTGCTCTTGTGTCGTTGTTGGCGCTGAAAGAATTTTCAGGTGCAGGCTTCTTGCCTACGGGGAATAGGCTCCGGTCGTTGTCCAGGGCGATTTCTGCAAGCTGTTCTTGGGCGCCGAAAGACTCGGAGATTTTGCTGAATTCTCTGTCGCAGTCATCTGACTTTCGAAAGTCGCCGCGGACTGTTATGACCCCCTTGGGCCCGGGGAGTTTGAGCATCAGGTACGCGTAGTGCGGGACTGCCATGAATCGTGCGAACGCTGATCGCCCGAGGATTACATGGTATTGAGACTTCCAGTCCACGACTTCAAACTCAATGCTTTCTTTCCTGAAGTGATCGGCGTCTCCGAAAACGACGTCGAGCCAAAGTGATCCCAAAGGATATACTGCCTTGCCTGGCACGATGCCATGGAAAGTGTTGTCTGATGGTTTCAGGTTGGTGAGTGATAGGCTCATTTTGCGCATCGTGTCTGCGAAGATAATGTTGATGCCGCTGCCGCCGTCCATGAACACCTTGCTCATCCTGAATCCTCCGACTAAGGCGTGCAGAACCAGGGGAGCATGACCCGGTTGTGGCACTCGTGGAGGGTGATCTTCGCGAGTGAAGCCAATAGGAACTTCCGAACCCTGAAGGTACTCCGGCGCGGGCGGGGGTGAAGTAGTAGCTAGATGGACCTGCCTACTGATTAACTTTTGACATCGGTTTGATGGTCGTCCCTTTTGTATCATGTACATGGCCCCCCTGGTCTGCGGGTACTGTTCCTGAGCCGCGGATGCATTGTCCTATCTCTGGTTTGCGTGGACTGCTCCCGCCATGTGCCCTGCAGGCGGGGGAGGTGGTCCTTCAGGTGGTGGCAGCGCTAGTGGTAGTCCTGCACTCCTGCGCATCTCAGCCTGAAGTGCTATGAAATCGCGACAGTCCTTAAGCAGGTGTGTTACCGTTAATTTACCGTCATCCCCTCTGAACATGTGCATTCTGCATGGGTCGGTGAGCTGCTCAGCCGGGGTTCGGAATGGGCGCTCCTCCCTCCGGGTTCCCCTGGGCTTCCACTCGCGTTTCCGGCTCCCGTCGTCGCGGTTTCTGTCGCCGTGGTCATCGCGCAGATTTTCCCCATTATGTGGATTATTTCGATTGCGACTGTCCTGAAAACCAGCTGCGACCTGCTCGATCCCATCTGTCTCGCCGTACGGCCGCTGTCTGTTGCGTCTGTCGTTTCGGCCGCGTCGGCCCCAGTTGCCCTGATGGCGATCATCGGGTGAGGGGACCCTATCGGCTCGAACGGAATCTTCCCCATCGGCCCACTTGTTGGCTGTCTCCATTAGGTGCGCAATTGTTCTTGGGTTTTCGCGTCCCAGTGCTTCCTGGAGGTCATTGCGCCTGACTCCTTGGATGAATGCGAAAATAGCATTGTCCTCTGATATATCGGCTCCTGAATTTTTCAATGTGGTCCAGCGCTGAATGTACTCGCGAAGAGACTCGCCGGCTTTTTGCTTGCAGGCTCTGAGTTGCTGGAAAGAGGCGGGTCGGTGGAAGGTAGAAGAAAAATTCCTCTTGAAATCGCTGCAGAAAGCATCCCACGTTCCGTACGAACTACGCGGCAAGCTTCTGAGCCAAGCTCGGGCTGATCCCGTGAGCATCAGCTGTATGTACTGCATTGCGGTTGTTGTATTTCTTCGCTGACAGGCTACTGCCGTGGTGTAATCCTCCAGCCAAGCTGATGGCTCTTGGGTTCCATCAAACTTGGGGGTTTCTGATGTTAGCTTGAACCTCTTAGGCATGCGAGTTTCCCGAACGGCGGTCGTGAAGCACATGGCTCCACATGGCTCGACCTCCGAGTCCGTGTACGAACTGCTTCGACTGGAGCCCGGGGTTCGACTGCGTTGCCTTCGCTGGTGTCTCCGCCTATTTACTGTTCGCTGGGTGATATACTTTCGTGCGTCGACTCCTTCCTCCACGTAATCATGCTCGAAACCAGCGGCCTGCCGTTGCTGACGGCGCTCTTCTCTACCGCGCCTCCGTTCTTCTCGCTCGCGGCGGCGGCGAGTGGCTCGCTCTTCTTCTGTTTCGGTCCTGTCCCGACTGCTGTGATGACGGTGCCCGGACCTGCTTCTCTCCGGCTCGTCCCTGTCACGCCCGTCACGGTGACGGCGTCTGGATCTGCTTCCTTCTGGTTCATCGTGGTCCCGGTCCTCACGGCGTCGAGTGCCGTGGTGTGTGTCATCGCCCTGAGGGGTAGATGCGTCCGTGGGCCTGTTGCCGTTTGTTCGGGCGCCGGTGCTGGGCAGGTTCTGGCCGGGGCTGATCCCTGAACGGCCTGGCGTGGGGGCTGCGGGTACCAATGTTGTCCCGACAGTTCCTAGAGCATCTATTTGTGCCATGTGAAGGCCATACCGCGGGTCAGTTGCTGCAGGTAGTGTAGATCTCAGGTAAGTTGCCACCGAAGTGACTGCTGCTGCAGTTGTCTGCGGTACCGGTATACCGTCGTCCACAATTGTCATGAATCTCTGCCTGATGCTTGATGGCTGGAAACCAGCCGCAGTCGCCTGGGGCATGCGGGTGCGGGTTCTCACATGTTCTGCAGTTCCTGGCTTGTATCTTGTCGAATGGGACGACGAATTGGCCTGTCGCCTTGCACTGGCTGAATCGGCCCGATCCTGTCTCTCGGCGAGTTCGCGCTCTAACGCAATTAGCTCCAGATTTTTCTTGCGCAGTAAATACTGATAAGCCAACAAGTCATCCATGGGGGAGTTCTCTGGCATTACGGTCCCGCTGTTGACGACGTTTTGGATTCGGACTGCCATCTCCTCTGTGATGGAGAGTTCCTTGTCAGCGCTGAGTCGAACCACCAGCGGGTACTGAACGGGCTCCGGCTCCCTGTGCTGCGGCGGGGTCGTAAACGTGCCTGATGCGCCGTTTACTACGAACACCTGGCTAGAAGGACGGTTACGCGCGTTGCGTCCCTCGCGGCGACGATCGCCATCATCGCTTGATGTGGAGTCGATGCCGCGCAAGACGGCTGCCACCTGAAAGATAGTGCAGTCGGAGCAGTAGCAAGTGACGTCAGAGCCGCCAGTCGATGACGACGTGGAGTCGGTGGCGGTCGGGGTCGTTGCAGGTGCGGAGTCGACGACAACTGGAGTCTGCGCCGGAGCAGAGTCAGTGGCACTCGACGTTGATGCAGGGGCGAAGTCGATGGCGTTTGGCGCAGGCGCGATCATTGCCTCTGTCCTCGGGGATCGGGCAGGACTTGACACGTCGAGCGTCCCCCACTGGCTGACAAGGAAACGGAAACTGCCGAACGTCAGATCCATACCTGAGTGAATATCGGCGAACGCTGATCGCTCGGACGCCGAGTGCGGGCGGAAGTCGAAGGTGCCGAGGGTGTAGGGCCTCTGCAGATCCGGCAAGTCCCGGGTCGCTGCGGATGCTGAAGATGAAGTCGATGATGTAGATGGCGGGTCCGCCGAACCCGTGAATCCAACACCAGTTCTTCCCACAGACGGCGCCAATTGACGAGTCATGGACTCGGCAAATCCCATGGTTAAGCACCTGGGTTGTATCAAGAGGAATCGGTATATGGGTGTTGGTGAGTTCGGACGGTAGCAAGCGAAGCTTTCGCTTGTTGAGATATAGATCTGAAGATTACAAGGTGGTTACAATGGCGTCCCGGCGAGTCGGAGCCTCGCTAGGGTTTCAGGATATGATTGCGTGATCTGTGCTACCTCCCTCCTGGCCTCTTTATAGGCGGCCAGGTCTCAGGAGTTTGAATACAAGTCGAATACAGATAGAACTAACTTAAGTCGGTTTGATCCTTTCTATCTTGAGCCGCACCCTACCCGTAATGGGCCGTCTTAGGCCATCCTATCCGGCTGCTTACATGGGCCACCGGGTGGACCTTCCAACAGTATGGGCTTTATTATAGCTTCGTGGATATACCCGTTGGGCATAACCACATCACTCTGTCTCTCTTAACGGTTGCATTAGACTGTGATTATAGTCAGTACCAATTTACTATTAAGAGCAAGCTCGCTGATCTGTACGACAAGTACGAGAATAAGTTTGCAGGGACAGTTCGGCCGCAACGGCCTACACAAGCCCAACGGCCCGGAAAGAAGAAGACCATCTTCAAGATGTTCGCCAGCTCCTCTAGTGGAAGTTCAAGCAGCGCCGGGAATGAGTTAGCAGCTTACCTCAACGACCGTCCGCTGGTCGTCCACGATGAAGATGACTTCAACATATTGGAGTGGTGGCGTGATCACAAACAAACATATCCCGTGCTTTCCATTCTAGCACGCGATGTGTTAACTGTCCCCGTGTCAACAACATCGTCGGAGGGTGGAGGGAACATTCAGTCTAAGCGGAAGAGTTCTCGAGCCAAGAAGAGCTAGTCTCCACCCTGATATGGTGAAGAGTTTGATGACGGTAAAAGATCGCGATCGGGCGATGAGAAGAACCCAGCACATGCCGGAGGACCCCCGAGTTAACTGCCGCAATGGAGTATCTTTCATATCGATGATGGAGAATAATTTTTCTTACCCTTTTGTAATTTTCCTTTTTTTATTCTTGTACTGAACTTGGTCTGTAATATGAACAATTAAGTCGGAGAGCAGCAAGTTTCAGACGCACTCTTTTTCCTTCCAGGGTACCTAACGGGACTGGAAGGTTTTAATGAGGCGGCTTGCTAGCTTAATAAAAATTATTTAAATCATATCACCTTTGTCCCCATTTTTTCTATTTTTTAATTTATTAACTTTTATTTGGGCATAGTGGGCATGCTGGGCATGCTACGCACATGGGCATGCTGGGCATGGGCATGGCACACTTCCATCTTGTCCTATAAATACACCTCCTAGATCACACTTCTATTCTCACACTCATCACACACTTCTCCTCTCACAGACTGACACTCATCCCACACTTCTCATTTCACACTTCTCATCCTATGGAGTAGCCACCTCCCCACCCACATCCCGATGGTGGTATCCCGGTACCAGAGCTGGCGGTGAGGCGTCGAATTGCCGCGGTGTGGACGGAGGGCCATTTCGAGTATCGTCTTGTGACACTCGAAGATGGCACGAAGGTGCACCAAGTCGTGTGCAAGTGGCCGGGGTGCGACAGGATCCTCGGCGCCGCCCCGAATAGTGGTATCGGTCACTTGCAGCGTCACCTCAACACGCACCAGCTTGCGGCGGCGAGAAGAGCTGCTCAACACGCTGTTACAATTCCCTAAGTAGTCTGTAATATGAACAATTAGTCCGAAAGTAGCAAGTTCCGGACGCACTCTTTTTCCTTTCAGGACGTGACTGTAAGGTTTTAATGAGGCGGCTTTTTAGCTCAATAAAAAGTATCCAAATCATGTCACCTTTGCCCCCATTTTTCTAAAAAAAAATTAATTTTTTTTGAATTTTTTGAATTTTTTATTTTCCCGGCCCGTGCCCTACGTGGGCCGATCGTGCCGGGCTGTGCCGCCGTGCCCGTCGTGTGCCGGCGTGCTCGTGCTTGAGCTTCGCTCGCAGCACGCGGGCCGGGCCACATCCGTGCCGTGCCGGCGGCGAATCGGGCCGTGCCGGGCCGGGCCGGCCCGATGGCAAGCTATAAGAGAGTGTGAAAATCTCCGCTCGTTATATATATAGAGGTAATGGGCTGACAATGTGTATGGGCTATAGGCCGTGCGCATGTGGACTAGTGTGTGTGCGCCATATCAGCCGAGCCCCGGCGCTCCTCCCAATCCGGAAATCCTTAAAAAAAGGGTTCCCTTTGCGAAGGTCGCTTCTAGCCCACTCCGCTGCTGCCAAGTGTCGCAATTTCGGGCGCTTTCAATCCCCACTTTTCCTCCCTGCATGACAAGTGCATTTTTTTTAGATTCGTTTTTTCAAAATAAAATATCTTAAGAACCGTTTATCCGAATTACGAACCGTTTTCACTTTTGAACTCCTCGCGTCAAGATCTTCAAAACTAGATCCATTGTTGATAGGTTTTGATAAACTTTTTTTTTGTACTTCGGATTGTGTACAGTTCGTACAACCTGATATGCGTAGTTGTACATCCAACTAAAACTGGGTGTAGTTGTACGTACAACCAGATCTGTACAACCTGATCTGTGTAGTTGTACGTTCAGTTCTGTTTCTGTACAACCTGATATGTATAGTTGTACGACCTGATCTGTACAACCTGCTGTAATTGTACAACGTGATTTGTACAACGTGATCTATTTAGTTGTACGTACAACCATGTCTGTGTAGTTGTACTAGTTAAGTTTTTTTTTGTACATGCTGTTGTGTGGTGTTTGTACATCTTATCTATAAGTGGATCTGGATCTGGATCTGGTGCGGTCCCGCGCTTCGTACGCCACGTGACGGGCTAAGAGAGGGCGCGCGGGCCAAAAAGAGGCCTTTGCGAAGGCAACCCTCCAGACAGTCATACCCTCCCAATCCACATCTACAGTTCATAACAACGGGCCCCATTCCCTGACCACGGGCCACCACTATTCATACCTGGTATCCACAAAATCCCTTCAAGGGCACTATATGTGGGGGCGAGGTGATAGATAATCGGTTTTGCTAATTTTCAGTTGATTGAGAATTAAGAATTAGTTTAATTCTCAATTAGGTGACGTCAGCAACAACTGATAATTAAACTCCCAGTAAACTGCAAGTGATTTGCAACTGCTCCATCATTTGATTTGCTTTGTGATTTGTGCATTAATTGCAAGTCAACTTGTAATTGGGATTTGATAACATCATGTGAATGAGAACATGAGAATTACACCAATTTCCAGTCGATTGAGTTGCAAGTAGACTTGTAACTGCTCCGGACCATTTGATCTGCTTTGTGATTTGTGCTAATCATGAGTTGCAACCTGACTTACAGTTAGGAATTGATGACGTCAACTGTTTGAGAATTAAGCATCGGAGCTTTTCCTATTGTACATGTTGTTTAAATACAAATTTAAAAATAAATATAGACACATGTGCATGTGAAAAAATGTTAAAATATCTTATACCAGAATCCATGATTCTCGGGTGTGCAGTCGTGTAGCTCAACCTATTTTCCCTTCCCCACCCCCAAACTACAAGTCTACAACTCGTAACATAGTAAACACCTCTCTCGAAATTCTGATTCAGTGCTTCATGTCTCTTCTTCACCACGCGCTGACGCTCTTGTTTTTCACCGTAGCTTGACGTGACGCCAGGTGCCACCAAGAGCTCCCTGTTGATTTGAACATTCCCAGTGACTCTGTACAAGATCCATGTCAAACGGGCTCATTGTTGCTGGATAAATTGGAGATGGGCATCCGTTGGTTTTTGCTTACCCGATGGGGATGAGCGTGGTAGGATGTGGTAGGATGACAGTGAAACTTTTGTGAGATGGGGATGGTTATGGTTGAGCAATTTGTAAGTGGTTAGTGTTCCCGTTGCTAAACAAATTCATGACGAGATAAAAAAAAAGGAGAACTACTCCATGTTACTAAATTCTGAAAATACCGATGATGTGGTACTGAAATACCTCATCGATCAGGTCCAACCAAGCAGATCAAAAACTTCATAACCGTCGTCATGCTCATGCTTGTGGTGACAATGAAGTTGCTGATTTTCTAATTCTTGTGTATATATAGCCGGATGTAATGAAATGATCGGTAAACTCACTTTTGAGCCAACTTAACAAGCTGGGTCTCATGGGCTGCTAAACAAACCACGGTGGTAGCCCGACTAAGAGGGTGTTTGGTTAGACTTTATACTTGGCTTTTGCTTTTGGCTTATAAGTCACAAAAGTACCTAGCTTTTGGTTTATGTTACACTATGGTATAACCCAAAAGCCAAAACACCTATTTAGGTGCTTTTATGGCTTATAAGCCAAATGCAAAAACTAAGAAAAAAGTCTAACCAAACACCCTCTAATGCAACAAAGCCTATACAGACAACAAAAGGTGATATGACATCGCAACCTGTGTTTTCCAACCATGCTCCATAGAGTCAATTCTAGCGAGACTAGAAAGATTGTAAGCTACCCCTCCATTCTAAATTATAAGATGTTTTAGTATTTAAATATGGGCTATATACAGACTGAAATAAGTTCACACTAAAACACGTTTAAACACACTTGAATCAGAAGAAAAAAACTACTCTCTCCATTCACTTGCATAAGACCCTTTAGCTTTAAATTACATGCATGTAAACATAGTTAATGTGCATATACAGTCATTTTGGTTCATATCTAATGTGTATTGAAATATCTAAAACACCTTACAAAAGTGAAGTAAAACATCTATATGTCAGGACGGAGTACAATCTCCACTTTTTTTTTTTTACGGGAATCTCCACTAATATTAAAAGACAGAGTCTGTCAGATCCGGAGGATCTGAACCGTTCATCAGACCCGATCCAACGTCTCAAATTTGCCCAATGATGTATGTTGTGCACATGGCGAAGCCCACCCACGCGCCGCTGCGGTTCCCCACACCGCCCCCACCCACGCGTCGATGCGGTTTCCCCGCATCGCCGACCAACAACGCGTCGCGCCGCTGCCCTTCCCCACACCAACGGGTTTCCTCTCCTCCAAACAAGCCGACGGCGACCGGCCTCGATGAGCGGTGCTCCTCCCTCTCTCACCGGCACCGGCGTCGCATGTCACCCTCCAGATCCATCTCCTTCTCAAGGCTGGCGCTCTCCCCCCTCTCTCCCGGCGGAGCAGGTTGCGGGAAGAGCACCTGCTGTGCCGCCATGGCGAGGAGCACTGGGAGGCGGGAGACAGTCTCCCTCCCTCACCGGCACTGGCGATCGCACGACGCTGCTCCAGATCCTTCCCCTTCCTAAGATGGTGCGCTCCTCTCTCTGTCCCTAGCCGCTATGGCCCCCCATGAAGGATATAGTTCCCTCCTAATGGTCTCCCATGTACTAATTCATTTAAATGGTTCGTTTAGCAGCCTGTTTAATGTGTGCGCCTGCCTTGTGACGAGTGGTTCCGTGAGGCTCCTGATCTGAACCTTGTAATATTTGTGAATTGGTGCTTTGGTTTCATTTTAAATGGAAAAGGGGCTATGAGCTATTGGAATCTATAAAGGGTGCAAGTTTAGTTTCAGCTTAGACTTGTAATGTCTTCACAGTTGAGGTTTCCTAGCTGTAGTATCTTTCCAGCTTTGTTAGGTTTTATTTTTGTAAATAGTCGGTTTGTTCATTTCGATTTATACCCAGGTAGATGTTCACCTTGGTTGTCTTCATAATCCAAAGCTTAATGTTTTTGTGTACTGCGTCTTATTAGGTGATTGACTGGATGAAATAAACTTGCCATCAATTGTTCATGTTTGGTATGAAAGGGATTTGCTTATGCAAGGTTATGCAGGGCTTGACTGGCAAGGTGTGTTTGCTATTGAACATTTCTCCATGTAGTTGAATCCAGTTACTCTATCTGCTTATGCCTATAAAATAGTGCACAAATCATTTAAGATCATTCGTTAAATAGATCTTCAGAAATATTTCATGTGCATGAGAACTGACTGTTTCAAATAGATCAAGTTTTCGTGCAAAAACAAAAAAGGAAATGATATCAGTATTGATGTGTCTTACGTTCACTAAGGTTGCACTCATTTATTTTTCTATCAAGAGAAGCATGTGAATTTTTTCCTCACTGCACTATTCTTTTCAAACTCATATTCAAACGCGTAGTAGTTTCAGGTCACTAATTCACAAGTTATATTTTCTGCATTTCACAAGTTAATTTGCAGGAATGTCAGTTATCTCTTATTTCATCATTGTTGTTTTGTGACATATAAGTGTCGTATTCCATTTATATAAGAATAAATATAATAAGCCTTAATGAAATGTTCCAGCATTGTAGGTCGTGTCTTCACACAAAATCCTTCTCATTTGTGCACACATCTACGAGTATGGACCAAATACAGCTGCTGTTTAGATCCTTGAGAAGCTGATTAGTCTTAAATACTTAGCTTCAAGAAAGAGACGATTATGCAAATAGTATCAAGAACATTTTTACGACCTCTATATCTGCTTCTAGCTACAAAACAGAGCTACAAGTTTCAGTAGGTAAATGTAATCCAAGCACCTAAAACTGAACGATTGTCTTAGTCTGCTTATAACGTATATGTAAGACTGAATCAAGGAATATACAGTGGTAAATTCAACTAAACTGATACTACCCTCTATTTATCTTTACAGTTTATTCTTTCCACTATTGTTATGGCAGACACTGTCATACGAATCTGTAAGTTCCTGATTGTGTGGTTTACCTCATAAGGTCAGCAATGTGGCGAGAGTGTATATACCTTCTGTGCACACGGGGCATTATATTATAAGGCGGATGATCTGGGTGAGGTGTCTTTGACATGAGCTGGGCTGCATCTGTTGTTTAATTATATGCTTGATGAGTAAATTCATACTTTGTAGTATGTGTGGTAAATCCTTGATTCTAGCTCATATCCATAGTGTCTATATCTACAAAATGGGTCGATGAGAGCATTAACAACATAACAGCTTCTTATAGCTGTAGTTCAATTGCGGATTTCTGAATACGGATTGGTGATTGTTCCGGCTTTTCAACCTCTGATTATTTTAATGTCGGTGTTTGGGTTATGTTACTGCAGGTCAGTGTGTGGTGATGAGTAGTGAATGCGCAGCGAGTAGTTTGGGATCGACATGGGGCAGCAGCAAGCAAGTTGTGTCAGTTCGGTTTGGAGTTTAGGGAAAGAGAGTGTCTGCACTTAAAGATTAATTAAAAGGCGACCATGTTTGGAATTTTGTTTTACTTTCAACTTTCTCTAGAATTATCTACAAATTTGAAAGCACTTGTTAGGGAAATCCAAGATTTACTTCAGAATTATGTGTCTTTTACTTTTCTCTTCTTGGATATTCTTTGTACTGCATATAAAACTGACAATTGGTAGCATCGAAAGGAATTCACTTGGTTAGCCATTTGGTGAGTGCACGAAATAACCTGAACTTTTGGAGGCTTGTGTATGTCTCTTGCTTCTAGCAGGTCTTATCAGTAAATAATACAACCTGAGGATGCTCGGTTACTGTCAGGAAAACAAGTTGCCTTGCTATTGCCTTTGTTTCTCTGTAGTAGTGTCTTCAGCTTGATGGCTTATTTGGCATGAGTATGTATGGTGCCAAATTAATATCATTTTATCAGTGATTTCAGTTGCATGTGGACGGTCACCATGTTATTGCCTAGCTTTTTTTACTATGCTCATGATCTACTATGTTCATGCTCTCTCTTAATTACGGACGAAAGTCCACAAGTCTATTAGCAATCAGTGATGGCACTCCTTGAATATATTACATGTACACCTGAAGGCACAAGATTCTGATTTATAACAGAGAGGGGCCAGGCATGCAGGCTTCAGCTGTGGAGCAGGAACTTGACCTCAGCGCATTGCTGGCCTGATACATGATGTTTAAAGGGTTTTTTTTTCCGCCGTCGTTGGCTTGCTGGATGAACAGAGTAGAGAAACTGCCTGAAATTTGCGTTCTTATTTAGGATTCTCAAGAAACTGTAGTTGTTATCATCCTTTACATGGACCGACTCAAATGATCTACTATTTTGATTCATATTTACATCCAACAGTTTTTATGTGCTGCAGTTTTTATATTTCTGTGTAATACTTATGTATTTTATTAGTCATGTTTATAGCCCATGGTGAGACTTAAATCGATGGGTGTAAGGGAGAATCTATTTTATCAATCATTGAGCATTCATGACTGGAAATTTGAATTATCACTCCACGTTGTGTCGTTGTGTTAGATTTTTTTTTATCGTAGCACGACATGTATAGTTTGCTCCAGGTATGAACCATGCGGAATACAAATGTATATTTGAGCTTTGATGTAATGTAAGTACGCGTGCATTGCACGTGCAAGATTACTAGTCATGACTAAACGTTTGGGTTGTGAGTCTCGAGAATAAGGGCCCGTTTGGGTGCTCCTTATTTTTGAAGTATTCCAAGAATACTTCGGTTTCTAGAAATAATCAAGTATTACATATTTTAAGGTGTCTGGGTTTAGCTAAAACTATAGTTTAATATATTTTGATATTTTGAAAACTGTACTATTTTATACATATATGAAAAAGAGGTTTCAATACTTAAGTATTGATCTGCTAGACATAAGTATACTACTACGATTTTTTAAAATTTTGATTTTGAAAACACTTCGCTGCCAAACTAAGCCTAAACTTGGTGTGAGATATGGAACTAACGGCTTGTTCTACCGTTACATGAGGTCAATGCTTTCAGAGCATCTCTAACATATGCCTCATTTTAGGGCACAAAAAAGTGGATTTAAGGCACCACTTTTCTACATCTTGATCGTTTTAGGGTACAATTTTTTTTTGTCCGGTTAAGGTGCCCTATTTTAGGGCACGACAAAAGGTTGTCGTAACAAGTCACCAATCGGCGGCCAAAACACATATATTTTGACAACATAGTGCATACAAATAAAAATAAAAATTGACCACACACACGTAGCAAGCAATATATCAAACAGTCGTTCAAATTGTCATACAAAATTATACTTCAAATCCATGCCCTAGTTCAGCTCAAACATAAATAAAAGTAGAGTTTATACAACCATATCGAAATGCATAGTAAAAGCAAACTCGAGTGTGGCCAACAACATCACTTGTGTCCATTTCATGTCCCTGCTCTTCGCTCACAACATCGACTGTGGCCACCTCGCTCACAACATTGACGTTGCCATGGGCTTCGTTGCCGCCACCCGTTCCTTCTCCAACGCCACTTGCAATGACGGCTCCCATAGAGTTCATGTAGCCTCCCATGTCGGGCATGGCAGTCATATGCCGCCTCAAATGTCGGTCATGCCATCGGTGACTGCGGCTCCGCCTCAACGGACGGTGACGGTGGCTGCGGGATGAATGGAGGTTGGAGGGGTGCCAAATCCACCGGAGCATCCCCATCGACCCCCCTCCCCCCTGAGCCACGACCTTCTTCTTCCTCTCTTTGAGCCGCCGACAGTCGGCTACACGCGCCCCTCTTAGCTTTGGCCTCAGCTCTTGGGTGTCACCGTGGCTAGGTGGGGCAAAGACTTGCCGACGAGTGGGATGAATTCTAGGCGGGGCATGGTGGCGGAGGGCTTAGACGAAGCGGCAGCGGACACGTTGGGATCGGAGGAGACGGCATATTCCAGTGCGATTCAACAACCGCGGTTGGCATAGGATCGCTGTCCAATATTTTTGGACGCAAGGTTTTGGTGCACCAAATATACATCACCAACCTCAAATTTTTTGGGCTGGCCAAATTTTTTTAGCACCGGATAAAGATAGGAACAGTATTTTTTTTTTCTGCCCTAGATGATAAAACACGGTTTTTTATGTGGCGCCGCTCAATCTGGGTGCCAAAAACCCTCGATTGAGAATTGAGATTGAGACGACGGGAAGCCAAAACCGCGGTACCCGCTCCCAAACCTCCGCCCAAAAGAAGAGAGCGCGCGAAAACAGAGCAGCCGCCCGCCATTCACCCGCGCCACCGTCTCCCTACGCCGCGGCTGCATCTGAGGACTGAGGAGGAGATGGCGCCGCTCGTGCCGTCTTCGCAGCCATGGGTGGAAAAATAGTAAGCGCCGCCGCCGCCGCCCCCTTCTCTTTCCCCATTTCCTGCGCAGTTTGCGAATAGGCCCTCGTGGTTTGCTCTAACCGTGCGTGTTCCCGGCGCCACAGCCGGCCGAGGCAGGTCAAGGACGTCGCACACCAGGAGGAGGTGGTCCGGGTGCTCACCAACACCCTCCAGACCGCCGACGTACGTCCACGGGCCCGGCGCTCTAACCCTAACTCTCCATTTGATTCGTCCTAATCTGTTCGTGGAGCCCCTTGGGAGATTTCTTATTTTCGGTCTGGTCCCTTCCAGCTGCCGCACATGCTGTTCTACGGCCCGCCTGGCACGGGGAAGACCACCACTGCCCTCGCCATCGCTTACCAGCTCTACGGGTACCCTCTTGCTGGCCATTGTTTTCCTTGGTTTTGTGTTTCTTTTGTTTACTTCGGTCACTATTACTGTAGTACTTAACTGGTGCTCCATAAGTTTGTAAGGTGTGGGTGTCATGCTTGTCAATTGCAAGCGAGGTTCACCAAATTGACGTAATTGGAACATTAGATGTGCATGGGCATGGTGCATGGTGCATTGTGCAACGCTCAAGTCAATGGATGTTGAGCTCTGATCAGATCTACCTGTGTGTATAGTTTGTTGATCCATCTCATCAAAATGGTAGTGATGGGACTGCATTTCATTGTAGAAACTTGGAGATTTTGATAAGAATGGACCATCACAATGTTAGAATATTTGTCTATTTGGTAGATATCGGCATGTTGAATTGTAAAATTTTAAGCATTGGGCACATTTTTTAAAGTGGAAACAACTATTTCGAGGATATGATTGATATTGTGACATGTCAATACTCACTATGCCATATGACGAGTAGAATGTCTGCATTATTATAGGACCCGTGAGGATATGGTTGTTCCGTAGACATGGCTATACTCTTCACCATTGGGTTCTTAAGTTGAATGATGTATGTTCAATTCTAATTCGAGCTAAGAAATCACAAATCAGAACTTCAGTAGTTTAGCTCTATAGATGTTTCCCCTGATGGTCTTCTTGTGATGGGATAACTAATTGGTTCGGGCATATCTCATTATTTCAAAAACCTTTGGGTAATTTTAATACTCTGTTATTTGCACCTACATCACAGTGTATTTATTCTTTAGCAGATTGTATATTTACATTGTGAAGTACTCCCTCCGTTTTAAAATGTAAGATGATTTAGGTGTTCTACATGTTGTCTAGATGCATGCTAAAATGAGTGAACATACACACTCCAGATACATTTTCATACATGTGAATGTGGACAAAGGCTAAAATATCTTATATTTAAAAACGGAGGAAGTATACTTTAACAGCCTGTTACTTGCACCTACATCACAGTGTATTTATTCTTTAGTGGATTGATATTTTCATTCTGAAGTATAACTTAAATAGCCATAGCTAGAATAGCAAAATATTTATGTGATAGAATACGCAATAAAAATGTGAAGTATACCATTAAAGTAGTATAAATAGTAGCAAAATTACATTTTCTACAACATACAAAATAAGAAAATAGCATTTGAATATGTTTTGTTTCTCACACAATATATGAGATTACTGTGCTATGATTGGAGACTCACTTTCGTTTTCTGGCCCTCTTTCTCTTTGGATAACTCAGTCCAGAGCTCTACAAGTCAAGAGTTTTGGAACTTAATGCTAGTGATGAACGGGGCATTAATGTGGTGAGGACAAAGATCAAAGACTTTGCTGCCGTGGCTGTTGGTACTGCACGGAAAGGGTAAGTTGAGTGCAATTAGAAATTTTCGGTTTTTATCTCATAGCTACATTCTAGACTACTTGTGTCTATTTCTGATTTGCTATGACCTTCAGTGGTTATCCCTGCCCACCGTACAAGATTATTATACTGGATGAAGCAGATTCAATGACAGAGGATGCCCAGGTACATTACCATGTGTAGCACTCATATATCGTTGTTGTTACAATAATTAATACGGTATGTGTGAGTTGTTGATACTGTGATCTTTTCCACAGAATGCTTTGAGGCGTACTATGGAGACTTATTCCAAAGTGACAAGATTCTTTTTCATATGCAATTATATCAGCAGGTATTCGTCAATCTATTCATATTTTTTTCCTGTGGTACAATTATTGAATTTATGAACCCATGATCATTCTGCAATACAGGATAATAGAGCCATTAGCATCAAGATGTGCAAAGTTTAGGTTCAAGCCTCTCTCAGAAGATGTGATGACCAACCGCATTTTGCATATATGCAATGAAGAAGGGCTCACTCTGGATGCTCAGGTAACCTTACAGTTTCCACTTCAAAAAATATATCTAAATCAAGCATATTCCCAGCTCAAGTGTTGCTACAAATCCTCTAATTAGTTGGCTTATATTGGCTTATCGAGTGGCTTCTGTATTTTCCATATCAGGCATTGTCCACATTAAGTGCCATCTCTCAAGGAGATCTTCGTCGTGCTATAACTTATCTTCAGGTCTGATTGTTTCCTTTGATTTGCCCTTTGCATTATGCTATGGTTTAAGTGTCTTCATTTCGTATTACCTCTTGTTGCAGAGTGCAGCTCGCTTATTCGGATCTTCTATTTCTTCCAGCGACTTGATTAGTGTTTCAGGGGTACTTCACCACTCACTTTCTTGCAAATGGCTAACTTACATGTCACGTTACCAGTTTTGGTACTTCCTGTAAATAGTGTTATACCAAAACCTGCCATCTTGATGAAGTGAATCTTGGACCAGGATTTGTTAAGGTTCTGTATGTGTGTGATAAAATCATTTAGTTACAAACTCATGTCATGATTACTTTTACTGTGAAAAGAGTTTTTGAACATGAAACTGTTTTCCTTTGTCTTCCCTTGGGAGGTCAAACTATCTTGTTGATCGAGTTGGCCTTCCTGTATCAGGCTATCCCTGAAGATATTGTCAAGTCATTGCTGGCAGCATGCAAATCTGGTGAATTTGATGTGGCAAACAAGGAGGTTACGAACATTATTGCAGATGGATATCCAGTTTCCCAGCTGCTATCACAGGTCAGCTATGTTTACATTGTGGATCGATGCTGTAATTTAGTTACCTCACCTGTTGTTTTCATCTTATCAGTACCGCTAACTGAAATGCTCACATTCAGTTTCTAGATGTGATTGTTAGTGCGGATGATATTCCAGATGAGCACAAGGCAAGAATATGTAAAAAGCTTGGGGAAGCTGATAAGGTTTGTCTCATTGTTTATATGCTAGTTTGCACTGCATTGACAACCTTTTTTTTTGTTGTGAAAACAACCCTTTTTTCACCCTTGTTCTCAGAGTGTATCATGTTTCTATTGAGAAACCTAGAATATCAGAAAAAGATTAAAGTAAGCATAGGAAAATTTGATGGCAGAGGATTATGATGCAGGATAAGTACCTTCTGCTTCTCTGTCTCTGGAAAGGATCACATGAGTATTTAAGCATTATCAATCAAAGTTAGAAATTTAGATTTTTTTTGGTTTACAGTTGAAACAATTCCACTTTTTCTATGCACTATGACGTGATGATACATTGATACACTCAAGTTAATGATCTCTTGAACAGTTTGTCCTTCCATTCCATTCCATTCTTCTCATTATCAGTTTTATATTTGGAATTTGCAGTGCTTGGTAGATGGGGCAGACGAGTATTTACAGCTTCTGGATATGGCTAGCGAGACGATCCGTGCTCTTTTTAACATCCCCCAAGGGCTGGTCTTCTAAGAGAAGATCATGGATATGAACAGTGATACCCATGCCGGCTGTCTCTAAACTGGCAAATATATCATGTATCTCCATTCCAGTTTAAGATGGTGGAGGAGCCTAGCCTCTCTCTCATCGTACTCTTGTGCTACTTTTAGACTGGTTTTGTGACGCTTTAAACGACAAGGAACTCTTTCCGGCCAACTGAATATGTCAACGATCACAAGAACAGTTCGAGCCTTGTCCTTGCTTTCTCTTGCATCATATGATGTGTAACATGGTTGTTACAACTTCAGAGCAACAGTGGCGCCTTGTAAGTTATAACCTCGATGGTTTCAGGCTCAGCTGAATCTCATAAAGTCATGTGCGCTGGTACCGTTTGTTTTACAAGCAACATGTGAATACATTGATCAACATAGAGATGTATGCAAAAATAATTCAAGGAGAACAATGAAGCCATACGCACAACTTACTTTGGGTACTCAGAAATCGGAATGAGGCGACCGGATGTCTCACATGAAAATGTAAGACTTATCACACATTTTTACTCTGCATATTAGTTTTTTTACGTCAACTGTTCTGAAATTTTACCAAGTTTAGAGAAAAATTACAAGCTTTCATAATGCCAAATAGTAGGTACAATATGAAAAGATATTTCATGAGGGATCAAATGATATTGATTTGGTAGTATCAAGTATGGAGTAAAAAGGGCCTGAGAGAGTACTTAGTCAGAATATAGAATTAAGTGGTTTTGTATATATAAAATCGGAGTATGCACGTGTAAAGTTGCACAACTCTAATACCGAAAATACATTGGAGCAACATGCAACATTGTACCTGTTATGTTAAAACAATTCAGAAATTCGGAAAAAGTTCAAAAATTCCGAAACTCTTATTCGGGGCAACATAATTAAGTATTCTCCCCGTACAAAAGTTTCTCCAAAGAACGACTTATATTGCACCATGTGTAATTTTTTTTAACCTAAAGTAGCCCTATATTACACGGACTTTTGCCTATCGGGAATAAGGGGGGAAATTTAGAAATTCAAAAAATGGTTGAAAATTTCTGATTTTTTTGTGCTTGATTTTTTCCTAGTGTTTTACTAGTGTAAAAAAATTGGTCAGCAAATAATTCCTATTGAATTATGGGGAAAAAGCGTAGTTTCTGACGAATATATTGTGTAATATAGCGCCGCTTTAGCTAAATCTTCGGCACAAGGTGCTATATAAATCATTCGTTGGCCTTTTTTTCCTACTGGTTCAACGCTTGATAATGTTGACCTGAATGGAGATTTTGGATTATTTTGAACCTTTTTCGAATTACTCGACTGTTTTCAAAGTTGGGTGCCATCGTACACATGGTGCTATATTCGTCAGGAATTTATCTTTTTTCGCAGAGGTCTATGAGAATCATTTCTTGGCCAATCTTTTTCACGAGTAGAATACTTGGTTATCTTTGAGCAAAAAAAAATCAGAATTTTTTAACTATGTTGTGAGTTTATAAATACTAGACAACTTAGTGCGGCCATGCCGCGCCCGTGAATTTAAATTTGGTAGTGTGTACATTTAAAAACTACTCCCTCCGTCCCAAAATAAGTGTCTCAACTTTGATAAAAAGTGTATGTATGTACATCCACTTTCTATCAAAATTGAGACACTTATTTTGGGACGGAGGGAGTATGTAGGTTTGAAAATTAGTGAGATTAAAAGAAGTCTGCGTTTAGAAATTGTTTAGATTTTGAAAATTGTTCAAGTTGGGGCGGTTTTAAGATTTGAATTTCTTTTGTGTCTATAAAATGAGTAGATTTAAAAGATATATGGAAATTTGAAATATAAAAATTTGAAATTCGCTTATATGGCATAAATTGTCAGCATTTATTTTTTGCGAGGCTATTTATCGAAATATTTTCATGTTCTAGAAATTGTTCTAAAGAGGATGTGCATTAGGTTTTTTTTTCAAATTTGAAACATCAAAAAAAAATTGACAACTTAGCGCGGCAAACGTCACAGCCGTGTTACTAGAAGAAGAAATATTATAGTAAGTCTGTATTTTCCCTTAAAAATAAAATTTGATTTTATAATTAGATGAAATACATTATATGATAATTTATTAATTCCAATCTATAATTTGAGGAGATGAATCTATTTTTTTTTTGAAATATTCACTGCGTTAAAATCTTCAAATATGTTTGCATTGTGCAAGCCGTAAAATATTATAGTAAGTTTGTATTTTCCCTTAAAAATAAAATTTGATTCCATTATCAGATGTAAATCCATTATATGAGAATTTATTAATTCCAATTTATAATTTGAGAAAATGGGTCCTTTTTTTTCAAATATTCGCTGCATTTAAATCTTCAAATATGTTTGCATTGTGCAATAAGTAATTAGCTTTTATTTGCGATTATTTTGATATATTTTTCATATTTTTTGACAGATAGATTTAAAGGTATGACAAAATGAATTTGGATCTTCTCCAAATATTCACCGTAATAAAATCTCCAAGTATATTTGTATTATGCCATAAGTATTTAGGTTTTTTTCTGATCATTTTGATATATTTTTCATATTTTTTTGATGGACATATTTAAAGATATTAACTTTGCAGTTTTAATCATTTTCTGGAATTTTTTTAATTCGGAAAAAAATAAGCCGCTGACAGACTGGCCCCACCGTGACGTCGCGATGACGTCACCGGTGGGCGAGATTGGTCGCGGCGGCGACGACGACGCCGGCGTCGATTCACGGTGAGCCGGGACGCGCGCGTGGGCACGCAGGATGCGGCTCGACGCGGGCTACCCGTAGGTGGCGGCGCGGCCGCTTCTGGGTCGCGGGAGCGGCTTGCAGACGGAATACGGCGCGGCGTTTCGGCAGCCGGTCTGCGGCGATGAGGGAGAGGACGCGACAGCGGAGGTCGTTGTGGCCGCCGATCTGAGCGGAGAGGCGCGTGGCGGCGGCGACAATCGCCAGGTCGCATGAAAGAGAAGAAGGGAAGGGGGATTATGCGTGTTTTTTTTTGCAAAAAAGCATGTGAAGTTTAGTTGAATTACAAAGAGGTCCTTCGTAGCGTAAAATTGTTGACCGCGGGGCGCGGGGTCGATTTTCGAGGCGCTTTTCTGCAAAAAGGGCCGGTGGAACCGAGGGAAACCGACTGGTGACCGGGCTACGTGGCGCGTTTTCATTGGTAGAAAATACGCCGCTACAGTACCGCGGGGTTTGGAGGGCGACGCGGCCGCATCGCGGCCGTCCGTCGCGCCGATCGGACGGCTCGCGTTGAACGCGCGACGTGGACGCGTGAGAGAGAGCGAATCCGTCGTACTTTCATATATAGTACTATTTTTCAATACGTCACGTTCAGTGGTATCGGAGAGCAAAAGTCTCCGCCCAACCTAATATGGTAGACATCCTTGGCGTACAAGGCAAATAGCGATGAAGATCTTATCGGATCGGAATACAACAACCTCGCGAAGTGAGCCTAACTCGGGTGGTTCAAATCCTAGACTTGACATGGGTGTTCACACTCAAAAAAATAACTACCTCTACCCGTTGCATCTGGTGGCGGCGTCTTCGACCCCGCCCTCCTTCTCGGCGTCTTTTTCCTACGGCACACCGTCCATACTCTGATCCCCGCGCATCACGTCATCCACACTCCATGTAGAACCAAGCACCGCGTCTTCTTGGACACCAGAAGCGACCGTAGTTTCTCAAAAAAAAAAGGTGGCTATAGCATCTTGCAACACTTCGAGCCCATGGCTTCGCGCGACAGCCTGATCCTCCTCTGTAAGAGAAGAGTTTATATATTCGACGAGTACGTGATGCGTGTGTCTGTGTGTCTGTAACACCTTCACCTCCACTGGATACAAACTACTCTCATCTTTTGTTACAAGTGGGCAATGTGTTCTAGTCCTGCTATGATAATTGTGCCGGCTTACCAGGCCACCTCTTGATGGGCCACAGTCACCATCCATGCGGGTATCCGTGTACTATATCCACGACAATCATCCCTCTTATTATTCGAATGAGCCAAGAAGCAAGTAAGAGTATGTTCTCATCATTTTATCCATCTATCTATTCAGAAGACCTGATCACAGGTAGGATATCTACACTTTGTGCATCCACAACATCTGATCTTGTTCTCACATGATTTAGTTGTGAGGTAAAACAAGTTGAAGCCACATAAGCAATATATCATGCTTGGCATAGATTTAAATTGAAACACAAACATACTAAAATATACTGAAACATCTTGCATTTGGGTATGGAGGTAGTAGTATATACCAACACAATTTATGTATTAACATAATGGATTACATCAACACTTCGAGCAAGGTCGTGACACTCAATACAACTACAAGGGATTTGGTTTATTGTGACGAGCCGCAACCGTCACACAATAGCAAAAAACTTCCCAAAAAAAACCTTAGTGACGTTTCTCAAATGTCACAAGCATCGTCATGGAGTCACCGTCACAAATTCCTCCTAGTGACGTGGCGTGCAATTTTTTTCACTGAATATGGCCCAGTCAAGTGATGGTGTCATGATGCCACATCACCACTTGCCAGACATCATACAACCAGAAACTATCACGGATTAACATCACAAATATGGATGACGTCATCTATGATGTAACCTGTTTTTCTATCACGGAGTATTTTCTACCAATATTATTTTCTATAATTATTTTTGTCTATAATATTAATTACTTTTATCGTATTTGTATTATTTAGGGTAATAGTGTATGAATTTAACTTAAAAGTAAATTGTGAATTTCCTCTATCGAACGCTGGAGTTAGTAGATGAGGTCGATAGGTGCCAGGTTCCAACATGAGCACACACATTTGCTAATTTTTTGAGACGATCCTAATAATACTATATGCAACGAGATATAAGAACACGAATATATGTCTTGAACGAGTGACTACTGACAACATAGTAAATACATTGAGGAGTGCATGCAAGTGTTGCCCATAGTTGTCCATCAATTCACATGCCATGACTACTTCCAGAAACTAGATAATTCCCCGCGCTTGCTGCGGAAAATATTGTTTCAAATTTTTATATTATTAAGCAAACTAACTCCTAAAATGATCAGGAAAGTAATGAATAAATGATTCTACTTTTAAACCAATTATTTAGAACAATACATGACTATAATGGTTCAGAGATAAGATAATTCCTCCATTTCTCCGACATATCATTCAAAGTTTGGAAACAGTTGGACACTCGGATCAGAGTATTATACGGTCAACACGATTAAAGCCCTATACGCTAACATCTACACTTTTTATGCAAAGGAACAAACTGTCAAGATGCAACAAAAGCACACCACCTTGATTTCTATAACCCAAGTTTTGAATGTGCGTAATCTCCATCACAACTCCCTTGTACAGCAGAAGGTAACCAAATGACATTAGTCAAGAATTTTTCGTCTCTTCTGAAAGCTCCCTCTTCTGGCTGTCATAACATAAGTCTGCAGAATATGAAAAACAAACCACTGATTAGTGCATGGCCTTAAAAAAAATGGCATCATTGTGGTGGTTCCAAACTTGTGAAAACGAAAACATCAGCCTACCTCTCATGTGGTCGTCCACCTTGTTAGTCAGAATAAGAAAACTATCAAGACTATTCTACTCCACCACTTTGAGTGCAGAACAAAGTGCACTTTCTGCGGCAGTCCTCTGCATGAGATATGTAGTTTGGAGAGTGTGAAAAAAAATATGAAATACTGCATAGTAGGTCGTAAGAAAGAATCGATATTTGAATATAAGGTTCTGAATTTTGTATTTATAACCATTTCCATCTACATCATAGTGCTTGAGTGGGAATTGTCAAGCTGAAAGTGGTATATATTGAATCCAAAGTAACTCATGGATGTTTATAAGAATTTTCTTCTGCACAATTATCGGATGGAATTGCCCATGACATTTAGTATCGATTGCGAGTTAAAGATTCAATCTAATATTTATTATGCCAGTCTGCAACGCATAAGTCGGCAGGTGGGCACCGAACACATGTAATTGAACTATATATAAGTCGTTTTGCCTCTAAAAGCTAAATCTGTTAGAGACATAAGAAAATATCATCGAATATCAAGTGTATAGGCATGGTATGAAAAAATATGTTCACCTTCACTCGTTTTTCATTTAGTAGGACACGCTGGGAGAAGGAGGCACAGTGCATGGTATGCATACATGTAGAAAGGAGCCCAGAATATTAAAAGCAACCTGCAAACATCAAGATATTCTGCTATTCAGTGGAGATTTATTCCACAACAGCATTTAACTAATATAACGTGTGTGTTAAATGATAAGGAATATTATGGATGAGTTAAAAGATAAGAAAGATTATGGATGGCATACCATCGTAGTAGATTTTGGTACTTTTGCAAAGTAACTCCGAACTTCTTATTACAGGAAGAACTTTGTCAGCTAACCAAAAAAACGCATGCCGATCGAAAGGGACGAAAGTTTCCACTTGCCACTAACCTGTAATGTACTATTATGAAATCAGAGCATTTGTATGTGTCTAGCATACATGCCATGGAAAGGATTTGTTCAATCAAGAAAAAATGTTACAGATTTGGACAAAGCAAGAAAAGAAATCCAAAATTAGCAACAGAGAGAAGAGTACGTACCTATAGGAAGCATATGAAGCTAAGACGGACCAAGCAAAGCTACTGCTTTGGGGCCCACGTGAAAAACCTGAGGAAGTCTATGTCTGCGACGTAATTCAGATTTAGATTAAGGAAACAAAAAGTCCAAAATTAGCAATAGATGAAAGAGTGACTCTCGGTATGCAGCGAGGTAGGATCAAACCAAGACGTATCCATGTCGTCCAGAACCTGAGAAAGTCCAAACTTGTGATGTAAACGACAATATGAGCGATACATGAAATGCAGAAGAAAGGAGGGAATAGCTTACCCCAGTATGAGACTATGAGCGCCGCCTTAGCCGAGGAGCGATGTGAACAAAATAGAAGGAGGCAAAATGTCCAGCACGATTTTAAAAGGGGAGATCTGCCAACTGCTCATATTCCACTACACGTAATCCAACGAAAATCCAACCAAATCGGAGGAGGCAAAATGTCCAGCAGATCTCGAGCGCAGAGCAATCTAACGGATTGACAAATTAACAGAGTGAGCGGATAAGAAAAATAAAAGGTTGAGGAGAATCTGGAGCAGAAAGCTACCATAAGTCCGGTTCCAGAGAAGGACGCGAGGAGGCGGCCGCGCTGGAAATCCATTGGAAAGGAGTGAGCTTTTTTAAGGATGGCCGTGGTGCTGGATCACTTCAGCCTAGCAGTTTCTGCTAAAGAAATCATGGCTGATGAATGCTGGCTATGATGGGGCGGTTTCCAGCGCGAAGGGCAAAGGTCAGTGGCCAAAAATCCTATGGCGCAGCGGCGGACACCACGATTAGGGAAGAGGAAGCGACCGAGTATGGGCTTCTCGTCCAGCCAGCCCATGTATGGGCTTTTCGTTCAGCACACGCAACGAGCGAGCGAAGCAGTAAAAATGAGCTAGCGACGGGAGCATCGGAAGGTGCGAGCGAGGTGGAAAAATAAAAGGCGAACGAGGTAGTGGGTCATTTCTATTTAGATATAGAAGATATCATACAACAAAATGTGAAAAAGCACATTTCCATTATCATGAGGTTGTGGGAGAGGAGGTTCGAGGTGGGGTCAACGTGCGGTGGTGGAGGTTGTGTGGGCGTCCCTCTGCCTTGAGGGCCGGCGCTGCCAGTGCTGGTCACAGAGGTGACCACGCTGCTCTGTTGAAGATGGCGACGGCGACGGCGCGGTCCGTTGGAAGAGGATGGCCCGGGTGGACCAGCTAGCCGGTGGGATGCGAGCAACAGTGCCGAGCGAAGGCTTGCTCTTGCGTTGGCCGGAGCCGACAGCGACAGCGCCCGCGGGTGTCGTCCCCTTTTTGAAGGCGTCGTCGTGGTACTACACCCGCCTCCACCGTGTCCATGCTCCGGGGGGAAACCTCCGATTCGGTTTTCCGATCAGACGATGTTGGCGGCTAGTCATCATGTCCCTCTTGGGGGCATCGTTCTTAGAGTTGGACTCAACTGGAGGGACCGGTGGAGTGGTGGCAGTGGTGTTGTTGGTGCTCTCTGCGTGGTCACGACGCTCAAGCCCCTAAGGAAGGGCCGGAAGCTCTCCTCTGAAGACGGCTAGTGGTCGGGCTAGTGTCGGGATGCCTCCCGGGTGTCAAACTCGGCCTCGTGAAACCCTTCGATTATGCTGTTGGTTGTTGTGTAAAACCTCGGCGACGCTTGGCCCTTCGTCCGGGTGTGGACTCGGCAATGTGTTGCTCTTCATTTGCTCCAGTTGAAGGGGATCGCAGGCAGAAAACAAAAAATTTCCTAACAGCGATAACCTTAAACTAGCCAGGATCTATACTATGCAGATATAGTAATACGGAGGGGATCGGTATACATACCCTTGTAGACCGAAAAGCGGGGATTACGCTCCCATACAAGCGTTGTCGATGAAGCCGACGAAGACGACCTCGAGGTCGTGTAGAGGAAGTAGACCTCCAGCACCACTAGTGTGGCACCTCGCAGGGCATTACACACATACGGTGAAGCCGACTGCCTCCGGGCTCCGATCCAGGGACGAAGTAGCGGAAGACTGGGACCGGAAGACCAGCATCACGGCGGCGTGCGTATGGTGGAGAAAACTTATCGTCGGCGCAACTCCAAACTAGGGAGTCACGGGATCCAAGGAGAGAGAGAGAATTGGTGTGTGTTTCAAAGGCCAGGGGTACCCCTCTATATAAAGGGACCAGGGGGCTGCCCAACTTGCCAGGCTGGCGGTGTGGGACTATTCCCACACCCCAGCCGGCCAGCCTTGGTGCGCCGGCCATGGTGGGCCCCATGTGTCCCACCAATGGCCGGCCGAACCAGCCCTTCCCTTGGAAGGGACTCCTCCCCCCTCATGGGCCCTTTTGCCAAAAAAGGCCCATTTAGTGATTTTTGCCTTTAAAAATTCAGAAAAAGTAATAAAAATATATTTAACTATTAATTACACTAATTAATATTTAATACATATTACATAATTTATTCCGGCTCCGAAAACTATTTCGTCGCTGCCCGATCTCCATCGGATCTTCCCGGGACGTTCCCGGTGCACTCTCTTTTAATTTCTCTTCCGGTAAACTTGTCGACTCCACTTAAGTGTGTTACCCTAGCGGTTCGAGATCTCACCAGACATGATCGAGACAACCTCTCCGATCAATGACTAATTCGTGGACCGAGGATACCCAGAATTAATCCCTGCGAGATAACGAATACTTTGTCGTTCGAACCTGGACGTCTGAGTCTTAAACCTTTTGCCATGGCGATACTTAGCGTGTCCGAGACTCGTTCATGGATATCACCATACCCAGCTTGATCTCGTTACCGACACCGCTATCTTCTACTCGTCCATGATATTATGTCCTGGTGACCTAGTCACATGCTTGCAAGCTCATTTGACATAATCTCACCGAGTGGGCCCTACAGTATCTATGCTGCTATGCGGACTGGCAAATCCCGCTCTTGATCCCTCGTCTCAACATACTCCCTTCCGACACCCGAGAGGGACACCTTTATTGTCACACTATTAAGATATGACTTTTGATGCAATCAAAGTGTCTTTCAGGAATAGCAATAAGAGTTGATCTCACGGTCAAATGCGTAATGACTACGTCCTACAATATTGGGTATGTCCATCACGTCATTCTCCCAATGGCATGACTCCATTGTCAACTGACATCAATGTCACATGATCGGGAAACCTCGATCATCAATTGCCCAATGAACTAGTTTGATAGAGGCTACTAGGGACCTGGTTGTTTATCTACCACACGTGTATTAATGTTTCCGCTTAATACAGTTATAGCATGGTATAAAACATATAATGAACAATTGAGATATGCCGAATAAACTATCTTTATTAAGTGCCTCTAGGGCATATCTCCTTCAGTCTCCCACTTGCACTAGAGTAACACTTAATCTAGTTTACAACTTGGTAAAATCTCAACACCCATAGCAACTTGGTGCATGCTTGTCTCGTGGAAGAGGAATACAGTAAACAGATCTCACAGATTGAGACCTATATGTGCTTTGCAACACTTCTATGTCACCTAGTTTGACATCATCCCGTATCTTACGATGACGGAGAAATATATCTTAGTCGATGGAGTGAGACTCGAACTTTCGCGTAGCATGGGCCTTAAAAGTATAAGAGATCTATTAAGGGGAACCACATATGCTCGGAAAACTGCTCAGTCCAATCACACTTGCTACTTCTGAAGTTGCCATATATTTCTATACCTATTTAGATTATGCGACAGTGCATTCATATGCGACTTCGCAAGCTAACCATGTCTTTTTTCAAAATCAAGGACATCTCCTATATGAGATTTCTAGTCGTATGAGTCAGTCTCATAACTTGCATCATCGTAACCGTTTTACGGCAAGTTGTCTTTCCACTCTTACCCTTTACCAGAAAACATATCTTCAGTTCTCACATACACTGAAGAATACACTTAACGTTTGTTCATTGATCCACACAAGGATCACTCTAGAACCCGTTCTTCAACCAAGAACTTGGGTCACACCAAGTCGAGCTTTCAGTCTGATAGAATCTATGTCTGAGGCATAGAGAATATCGAACATCATTTTCTATCACTGAAAATGCTAAGATAAACTTAATATTTTACCTAGTCATACAAGTAAGAACCTTTTTCTTCGCTTCTTATATTCTGAAACACTTCAGAATCTTAACTTAGGAAAATATTCCGACCTAATGTTATTAAGCCCCTTTTTGATCTATACAATTATAGATCGGATGCCTAATACTCCTAACTTCATTCATAGAAAATTTAATCACTTAAATAATCCTTTATACTTTGCTAGAGGATCTGTATCATTCTCAATATGTCGTTACATAAAATCAGGAATGACACTTAGCTCCCACTTAAATACGCCATCCGTATATAAGACCAGGAATTTCTTTTAGCTCCCACTCAAATATGCCATTCACATATAAGATCAAGAAAAGCTACTTAGCTCCCACTCACTTCTTTGCAAATGCAAGTTTCTTCAACTATTTTGGACAACTCCAAAATCCTTTGATCACATCATCAAAGTGAAGATTCCAGCTCCGATATGCTTGCTTCAGCCCATGAATGGACAGCTGAAGTTTGCATACATGTTTAGCATCCTCAGGATCACCAAACCATTTCATTGTACTAATTACAACTCTTTCTTGATGATACCATTAAGAAACATGTTTTCCTTATCCATCTATCAATTTCTCAATTTGAAATTATAGTAATTGCTAAACGACCCCGAATAGATTTAGACTTCGCAACTTGAGACAAAATCTCGTTGTGGTCAACTTTTGAATCTGTCGGAACTGTTTCACGACAAATCGATCCTTATCAGCGTCTATTCTCTCATAAAATTCCATATTCTATTAACAGCCTAGATGCCATCAAGAATATCTCCCAAGTCATTACCTGGTAATCGTACATGGATTTTATCTCGGATCATATATGACTCATAGCTATTTCTCGGACTTAGGTCTACCATCTCTTCTTCGTAGTTCGTAGGTCTGTCATATTCCATTAACATGACCTTCATAACAAGATTGTCGTACCACACAGTGTGGAACACAACCTCGTACGCCTACGTTCTTAGTATGAGCTCAGAGCATCATGATCTTTATCATCAGCTTCTTTCCAGTTGAGGAGCACAACACCGGAAACACTTTCCGATGCGCCACTCTGATGTCTGGAGAGAAAGTTCATTAACTTCGTCTTGCTCTACTTTCTTTCCCACTTATACCGTTGGACAAGAAACTATTTCTTTTGCAAGGTATATTCCGGCAACGTTTTTGCCTATGTCGTGAGACATGTACCCAACTAATTCTTTAGGTACGGTACACTACAAAGATTTATCTATTTTAGGTTTGATCACATCGAAACACTAAATTGCTGAAACGACAATCTAGACTAAAAGCCATGTCATCACTCATATGGTATTGTCTCCATGGATTTAAATGGTTTCCCTATTATCTAACGTGAATGTTATGTTTCTACCATATGATTCCAATGATCATAATAATTCGATAAGAGATTTATTTACCACACACTATCCGATAGGGTGTGATTACGACGTCCTAACATACCATAACACTATGGTGTTCCATGCGACGTAATTTGTGGAACTCTTCTCACAAGTCTTCCAATGATATGCCAACATTATAATTCAAATCTTTATTTCCTCGATCTGTATCGCAGGAATTTGATTTTCTTGTTAAATTTATTTCCTACTTCATTCTGAACTTGTTTGATCGAATAAAAAATTTCCAGATTAACATTTCCTAAGTGGATATCCATATATCTACTCGGAATATTCATGAAGTCTATGAAATAAAGACTTTCACTATACGTTAAAATACTTCATTGATTCACATACACCCATATGCATGATTCTCAACAAGTTATACTCAAAACGTTCAGTGAAGTTTACGAAATAAAGGTCTCCACTACACGTTAATTACTTCATTGATCCACATACATCTATATGCATGATTATCAATAAGTTATATGACCGCTTTCCAAAAACGGTGTCTTAGTTATCTTGCAAGTGCCAAAAGATCAAATCTAATGACTTGTAGATCCATCCGTATGGAGCTTGTTCATTGACTATAACATTGACATGACTTAAAAGGTAGTGCCACACGAATGTGGTGTCTTTATTAAGTTTGTATCCTTTGGCATTAATATTATGAATGTGGGAGCTTCTACCATCTAAATTCAAATCGGCTGATGATCATTACTTCATAAATATAGGACAACGATTTTGTCACTAACATATATGAACAATTGTCTTGCTAGAGAAGACACACTTATAACGATCATACTGACAGGCGATCATAAAAGAATTTATTCAAATGGTAGATCTAGAGGGAGAGTGTTTATGGCCCTCACAACATTTTGTCTGCCATCATCAACACACATTGTCGCCTCATCCTTCCAAGCTACTCAAGAAGTAAATCTGGTTTTCATAAAACATGACTAGTATCAAAAACTTAGTCACTACTGCGAGTACTTGCTTAGGTAAAACATTCATAACGTGTATATCATATATATACACCATCATCATTGATGACTTCCCGGCGATCTGTTTCATCTTCTTGATTCTTCCAACGCAATCAAGAACCATGAAGGTGAACGATTCCCCTTGCATGACATAGTCTATGACAAAACATTTGCATCTGGCAACGTTGTCTGTCATCCAGTGATCGAGCTGAGCGAGGCTTCTTAATGGCATCAAGTATGACCAATGTCATCGAGTATGACCAGTGTCATCAAGTATGACTGCCACGTGCTCCTTCAATGTATGTATTCTCTTCCATCTTGGTTGAGAAGAAAAACAGTCAACGTACTGATAAACTTCATCAACCCAACTTTAGGTGTATACTGAGTTTAGCGATCATCTCATATGTTCGCGATCTAACAACTCGCACCCACCGTTAATTCTCTATGACAGAGATCATAGCATACACTGGACTATGATGATATTATCCGCACAAAAACTTGATAATCCAAATTATCCTTTTGTTAGCGGAATCTCCGGGTTTATCTCCTAGCGGGTATTGTATCACAAAGAGCTAATGGTTTAAACAAGGAGTATCCTCAAGCTAAAGTATAAAACTATGAAGTTTGCACCCAACCTTTTAAGTTTCTCAATCGCAGGATTGCGCCCAATTTTTAAAGAAGGCTATTATATTGGTTAATATCTAAAAAGGTTTTGCAAAGCATAAAGAATTTGTTCATTATAAAATAGGGTTCAAGTTTTAATAAAATAAAACTACCAGAACTCCCACTCAAAACGAGTATCCCTCTAATCGTTTTAGTGATTACACGATCCTCATCCATTATGCAACCCCTCATCGTCAGAGCCGGCAACATAACTTCAAAGGTAGACATCGACATGTCAATCACAACAACTTTGTGACCCATGCTTAACCTTTCGGTCACCGTGTTCCGAGACCATGTCTGTACATGCTAGGCTCACCATAATAACCTTCAGCGTATACGCTTGTGCAAACATGTCTTACACCCACTGTATGCGAACGACGATATGTCTGACACCCGATCGTCACGGCCTGCCTCATAACGTAGAACTTTCTTGGTGGTGCACACCGAAGGGAGAACACTAATGGTATTTTGGAGGGATCATCTTATATTACTACCGCCGTGTGGCTAATATATACTAATATATATACACACAATATAAGATGCACTCAAAACATCAATATGTAATGCGACGTGATATGGTCCTTGCGCCGGTGGCATCCTTCGCGCCCGCAATTTATAAACAATTTAATAAACCTACCTTGACCATATCACATTGCCCCTGCAAAATAAAGTTAGACGCGTTCTACTTTATCTTTTGCATATTTTACGTGGCTAGGGGCTGTCGCAGATAGAACTGTTTCATACCTACGATCCTATGACCACAACAACGATCAAATAATTGCATATTTATTCATCCCTTTCGGGCCCTCCATTGAAAATGCAAAGCCAACTAAAGAGAGAGAGACAGACACCCGCAAGCCACATATACGGTACCAGCCGTATGTCAGTAGTGGAACCAGTCTCGCGTAAGCGTACGCGTAAAGTCGGTCCGGGCCGCTTCATCAACTCAATGCTGCCGACATTGCAAGTGCACGTGAGAGGGTAGCAAATAAAAGAACGATATCCCCGTGATAAACACGGTTTCTAAAAGCGTACAACTATATCTACGCATAAACCTGGCTCTGATACCACTGAAGGGGGTCGCAGGCAGAAAACAAAAAATTTCCTAACAGCGATAACCTTAAACTAGCCAGGATCTATACTATGCAGATATAGTAATACGGAGGGGATCGGTATACATACCCTTGTAGACCGAAAAGCGGGGATTACGCTCCTGCACAAGCGTTGTCGATGAAGCCGACGAAGACGACCTCGAGGTCGTGTAGAGGAAGTAGACCTCCAGCACCACTAGCGTGGCACCTCGCAGGGCGTTACACACATACGGTGAAGCCGACTGCCTCCGGGCTCCGATCCAGAGACGAAGCAGCGGAAGACTGGGACCGGAAGGCCAGCAGCACGGCGGCGTGCGTATGGTGGAGAAAACTTATCCTCGGCGCAACTCCAAACTAGGGAGTCACGGGATCTAAGGAGAGAGAGAGAATTGGTGTGTGTTTCAAAAACCAGGGGTACCCCTCTATATAAAGGGACCAGGGGGCTGCCCAACTTGCCAGGCTAGCGGTGTGGGACTATTCCCACACCCCAGCCGGCCAGCCTTGGTGTGCCGGCCATGGTGGGCCCCATGTGGCCCACCAATGGCCGGCCGAACCAGCCCTTCCCTTGGAGGGACTGCTCCCCCCCCTCATGGGCCCTTTTGCCCAAAAAGGCCCATTTAGGGATTTTTGCCTTTAAAAATTCAGAAAAAATTAAATAAAAATATATTTAACTATTAATTACACTAATTAATATTAAATACATATTACATAATTTATTCCGGCTCCGAAAACTATTTCGTCGCTGCCCGATCTCCATCGGATCCTTCCCGGGACGTTCCCGGTGCACTCTCTTTTAATTTCTCTTCCGGTAAACTTGTCGACTCCCCTTAAGTGTGTTACCCTAGCGGTTCGAGATCTCACTGAAGGGGATCGCAGGCAGAAAACAAAAAATTTCCTAACAGCGATAACCTTAAACTAGCCAGGATCTATACTATGCAGATATAGTAATACGGAGGGGATTGGTATACATACCCTTGTAGACCGAAAAGCGAGGATTACTCTCCCGCACAAGCGTTGTCGATGAAGCCGACGAAGACGACCTCGAGGTCGTGTAGAGGAAGTAGACCTCCAGCACCACTAGTGTGGCACCTCGCAGGGCGTTACACACGTACGGTGAAGCCGACGAATTCCGGGCTCCGATCCAGGGACGAAGCAGCGGAAGACTAGGACCGGAAGACCAGCAGCACGGCGGCGTGCGTATGGTGGAGAAAACTTATCCTCGGCGCAACTCCAAACTAGGGAGTCACGGGATCCAAGCAGAGATAGAGAATTGGTGTGTTTTAAAGGCCAGGGGTGCACCTCTATATAAAGGAGAAAGGGGGCTGCCAACCTTGCCAGCCGGGCGGTGTGGGACTAAACTCCCACACCCGCCCCTCCCTCCTTGGTGCGCCGGCCTAGGTGGGCCCCATGTGGCCCACCTAGGGCCGGCCGGACCCCTCTCTTGGGAAGCTTCCCCCCCACATGGGCCTTCTTTCCACCGGAAGGCCCATTTAAGGTATTTTGCGTTTAAAAATTCAGAAAAAATTAAATAAAATATATTTAACTATTAATTACATAAATTAATATTAAATACATATTACATAATTTATTCCGGCTCCGAAAATTATTTCGTCGCTGCCCGATCTCCATCGGATATTTCCCGGGACGTTCCCGGTGCTCTCTTTTCTTAATTTCTCTTCCGGTAAATATGTCGACTCCCCTTAAGTGTGTTACCCTAGCGGTTCGAGATCTCACCAGACATGATCGAGACAACCTCTCCGATCAATGACTAATTCGTGGACCGAGGGTACCTAGAATTAATCCCTGCGAGATAACGAATACTTTGTCGTTCGAACCTGGACGTCTGAGTCTTAAACCTTTTGCCATGGCGATACTTAGCGTGTCCGAGATTCGTTCATGGATATCACCATACCCAGCTTGATCTCGTTACCAACACCGCTATCTTATACTCGACCATGATATTATGCCCTGGTGACCTAGTCACACGCTTGCAAGCTCATTTGACATAATCTCACCGAGTGGGCCATAGAGTATCTATCCTGCTATGCGGACTGGCAAATCCCGCTCTTGATCCCTCGTCTCAACATACTCCCTTCCGATACCCGAGAGGGACACCTTTATTGTCACACTATTAAGATATGACGTTTGATGCAATCAAAGTATCTTTCAGGAATAGCAATAAGAGTTGATCTCACGGTCAAAGGCGCAATGACTACGTCCTACAAATATTGGGTATGTCCATCACGTCATTCTCCCAATGACATGACTCCATTGTCAACTGACATTAATGTCACATGATCGGAAAACCTCGATCATCAATTGCCCAATGAGCTAGTTAGATAGAGGCTACTAGGGACCTGGTTGTTTATCTACCACACGTGTATTAATGTTTCCGCTTAATACAGTTATAGCATGGTATAAAACATATAATGAACAATTGAGATATGACGAATAAACTATCTTTATTAAGTGCCTCTAGGGTAAATCTAGAGGGGGAGTGTCTATGGCCATCACAACATTTTGTCTGCCATCATCAACACACATTGTCGCCTCATCCTTCCAAGCTACTCAAGTAGTAAATCTGGTTTTCATAAAACATGACTAGTATCAAAAACTTAGGCACTACTGCGAGTACTTGCTTAGGAAAACATTCATAACATGTATATCATATATACACCATCATCATTGATGACTTCCCGGTGATCTGTTTCATCTTCTTGATTCTTCCAATGCAATCAAGAACCATGAAAGTGAACGATTACTCTTGCATGACATAGTCTATGACAAAATATTTGCATCTGTCAACGTTGTCTGTCATCTAGTGATCGAGCTGAGCGAGGCGTCTCAATGTCATCAAGTATGACCAATGTCATCGAGTATGACCAGTGTCATCAAGTATGATTGCCACGTGCTCCTTCAATGTATGTATTCTCTTCCATCTTGGTTGAGAAGAAAAACAGTCAACGTACTGATAAACTTTATCAACCCACCTTTAGGTGTATCCTGAGTTTAGCGATCATCTCATATGTTCGCGATCTAACAACTCGCACCCACCATTAATTCTCTATGACAGAGATCATAGCATATACTGGACTATGATGATATTATCCGCACAAAAACTTGATAATCCAAATTATCGTTTTGTTAGCGGAATCTCCGGGTTTATCTCCTATCGGGTATTGTATCACAAAGAGCTAATGGTTTTAAACAAGGAGTATCCTCAAGCTAAAGTATAAAACTATGAAGTTTGGACCCAACCTTTTAAGTTTCTCAATCGCTGGATTGCGCCTAATTTTTAAAGAAGACTATTACATTGGTTAATATCTACAAAGGTTTTGCAAAACATAAAGACTTTGTTCATTATAAAATAGGGTTCAAGTTTTAATAAAATAAAACTACCAGAACTCACACTCAAAACGAATATCCCTCTAATCGTTTTAGTGATTACACGATCCTCATCCATTATGCAACCCCTCATCGTCAGAGCCGGCAACATAACTTCAAAGGTAGACATTGACATGTCAATCACAACAACTTTGTGACTCATGCTTAACCTTTCGGTCACCGTGTTCCGACGCCATGTCTGTACATGCTAGGCTCGCCATTATAACCTTCAACGTATACGCTTGTGCAAACATGTCTTACACCCACTGTATGCGAACGATGATATGTCTGACACCCGATCGTCACGGCCTGCCTCATAACGTAGAACTTTCTTGGTGGTGCACGTTGAAGGGAGAACACTAATGGTATTTTGGAGGGATCATCTTATATTATAACCGCCGTGTAACTAATATATACTAATATATATTCACACAATATAAGATGCACTCAAAACATCAATATGTAATGCGACGTGATATGGTCCTTGCGCCGATGGTCTACTTCGCGCCCACAGTTTATAAACAATTTAATAAACCTACCTTGACCATATCACATTGCCCCTGCAAAATAAAGTTAGACGCGTTCTACTTTATATTTTGCATATTTTACGTGGCTAGGGGCTGTCGCAGATAGAACGGCTTCATACCTACGAACCTATGACCACAACAATGATCAAATAATTGTATATTTATTCATCCTTTTCGGGCCCTCCATTGAAAATGCAAAGCCAACTAAAGAGAGAGAGACAGACACCCGCCAGCCACATATACGGTACCAGCCGCGCGTAAGCGTACGCGTAAAGTCGGTCCGGGCCGCTTCATCAACTCAATGCTGCCGACATTGCAAGTGCACGCGAGAGGGTAGCAAATAAAAGAACGATGTCCCCGTGATAAACACGGGTGCAACTAGCGTACAGCTATATCTACGCATAGATCGGCTCTGATACCACTGAAGGGGATCGCAGGCAGATTTTTTTTTTCCTAACAGCGATAACCTTAAACTAGCCAGGATCTATACTATGCAGATATAGTAATACGGAGGGGATTGGTATACATACCCTTGTAGACTGAAAAGCGAGGATTACTCTCCCGCACAAGCGTTGTCGATGAAGCCGACGAAGACGACCTCGAGGTCGTGTAGAGGAAGTAGACCTCCAGCACCACTAGTGTGGCACCTCGCAGGGCGTTACACACGTACGGTGAAGCCGACGAACTCCGGGCTCCGATCCAGGGACGAAGCAGCGGAAGACTAGGACCGGAAGACCAGCAGCACGGCGGCGTGCGTATGGTGGAGAAAACTTATCCTCGGCGCAACTCCAAACTAGGGAGTCACGGGATCCAAGGAGAGAGAGAGAATTGGTGTGTTTTAAAGGCCAGGGGTGCACCTCTATATAAAGGAGAAAGGGGGCTGCCAACCTTGCCAGCCGGGTGGTGTGGGACTAAACTCCCACACCCGCCCCTCCCTCCTTGGTGCGCCGGCCTAGGTGGGCCCACCTAGGGCCGGCCGAACCCCTCTCTCCCTTTGGGGGGAAGCTTCCCCCCCACATGGGCCTTCTTTTCACCGGAAGGCCCATTTAAGGTATTTTGCCTTTAAAAATTCAGAAAAAATTAAATAAAATATATTTAACTATTAATTACATTAATTAATATTAAATACATATTACATAATTTATTCCGGCTCCGAAAACTATTTCGTCGCTGCCCGATCTCCATCGGATCTTTCCCGGGACGTTCCCGGTGCTCTCTTTTCTTAATTTCTCTTCCGGTAAATATGTCGACTCCCCTTAAGTGTGTTACCCTAGCGGTTCGAGATCTCACCAGACATGATCGAGACAACCTCTCCGATCAATGACTGATTCGTGGACCGAGGATACCCAGAATTAATCCTTGCGAGATAACGAATACTTTGTCGTTCGAACCTGGACGTCTGAGTCTTAAACCTTTTGCCATGGCGATACTTAGCGTGTCCGAGACTCGTTCATGGATATTACCATACCCAGCTTGATCTTGTTACCGACACCGCTATCTTCTACTCGACCATGATATTATGTCCTGGTGACCTAGTCACACGCTTGCAAGCTCATTTGACATAATCTCACCGAGTGGGCCCTAGAGTATCTATCCTGCTATGCGGACTGGCAAATCCCGCTCTTGATCCCTCGTCTCAACATACTCCCTTCCGATACCCGAGAAGGACACCTTTATTGTCACACTATTAAGATATGACGTTTGATGCAATCAAAGTATCTTTCAGGAATAGCAATAAGAGTTGATCTCACGGTCAAAGGCGTAATGACTACGTCCTACAAATATTGGGTATGTCCATCACGTCATTCTCCCAATGACATGACTCCATTGTCAACTGACATTAATGTCACATGATCGGGAAACCTCGATCATCAATTGCCCAATGAACTAGTTAGATAGAGGCTACTAGGGACCTGGTTGTTTATCTACCACACGTGTATTAATGTTTCCGCTTAATACAGTTATAGCATGGTATAAAACATATAATGAACAATTGAGATATGACGAATAAACTATCTTTATTAAGTGCCTCTAGGGCATATCTCCTTCACTCACCAGACATGATCGAGACAACCTCTCCGATCAATGACTAATTCGTGGACCGAGGATACCCAGAATTAATCCCTGCGAGATAACGAATACTTTGTCGTTCGAACCTGGACGTCTGAGTCTTAAACCTTTTGCCATGGCGATACTTAGCGTGTCCGAGACTCGTTCATGGATATCACCATACCCAGCTTGATCTCGTTACCGACACCGCTATCTTGTACTCGTCCATGATATTATGTCCTGGTGACCTAGTCACATGCTTGCAAGCTCATTTGACATAATCTCACCGAGTGGGCCCTAGAGTATCTATCCTGCTATGCGGACTGGCAAATCCCGCTCTTGATCCCTCGTTTCAACATACTCCCTTCCGACACCCGAGAGGGACACCTTTATTGTCACACTATTAAGATATGACGTTTGATGCAATCAAAGTGTCTTTCAGGAATAGCAATAAGACTTGATCTCACGGTCAAAGGCGTAATGACTACGTCCTACAATATTGGGTATGTCCATCACGTCATTCTCCCAATGACATGACTCCATTGTCAACTGACATCAATGTCACATGATCGGGAAACCTCGATCATCAATTGCCCAATGAACTAGTTAGATAGAGGCTATTAGGGACCTGGTTGTTTATCTACCACACGTGTATTAATGTTTCCGTTTAATACAGTTATAGCATGGTATAAAACATATAATGAACAATTGAGATATGGCGAATAAACTATCTTTATTAAGTGCCTCTAGGGCATATCTCCTTCACCAGCACCATCGTGGCTAATCTCGGCCCACTGAAGCTCTTCGTCTACGGCGGTGATGATCCATGTGTGCTAGCGTCCAATGCTAGTCGGGTGACGATGGGCGTCGAAGGCTCTTCCTGCGGGGTTGTTTGCTTAGTGTCATGTTCTGTTTCTTTGTGCCCCTCTGTAACTTCTTTAATAATTCGCCGACATTTGTTCCGGTTTCCTCTTAATATAAAAGGAAGCAGTGCTTGCTATTTTCCGTCAAAAATAATAATCATGAGGTTATGAAAATAATGATTATTGCTGCTTTGAGCATCTGGATAGTGAGAAATAACAAGTTTATTCAACAATCGAAGACCTAGCTTTGCTAGTTGGAAAGCTATCTATCTCCAAGAGCTACATTGGATCAGCTTTAGGATAAAAAGTAAATATAGTCAACTGTTTAAAGATTGTTTACAGACACAACATTAGATAGCCTTTTTGAGGGTTTTCTGAAAACCCTTGAACTTTGTAAATACCTGTGTAATTATGGTGGTTTAATAGAAAATTGAAAATTGCGGTGGGAGCCTTTCCCACTGTTTCGCCTAAAAAATAATAATCATGAGGTTCTCGCAAAAACTCCTGCCATTGGTTCGAGATCCAATAGCCCCCCTCACCCACCCACTATTTTCTATACAAACCAAAGCCTAAAGCATAACTCCAACATCTTCCCTCATCGCCGCCACAACACCCCCTCATATAAATATCAAGTTGGATCTGACAGATATACTCCATCACAAGCGCGTCAAGGTGCAACTATTTGTTGTCTCCCCCCGGTGTTGATATGTGAATACCTTCGTAGTCCTATAGTTGATCCCACCGTTCATGACCCTCGGCACTCTGTTGTCCCATTTCCTACCCATTGTTGTTCCATTCCTCGTAGCCATCAACCACCATCATTTGAAATCTCGCTTCGGTTTCACCACCGCATCTTGTCGTGCCACCATCCCTTTCAACCCGTGCCTGAAACAAAATCTTGAGGAGGATCAAAGTTTTTACTCCTGTATTTTGTATGGATGTGGAGAATATAATCGGATGAACAATTACTCATTTTGACACATTCGACCGTTATGCTTTTTATGTACGAGCCGGCCATCGGTAGCCACCTTTATCCCTTTATTTACTTTCAAACTTTACTACTCTCTCCGATTCGCAATTACTATCGTCAATTGTTCAAAAGTTTGTCCAAGCCTAGTACACTTCCCACAACATTTATACTGGACCGGAGGGAGTAAGATATTTTGTGTTTTTCGTTTTGGAAGATATTGGGAAATGAGGACGATGCCAGGTGCACAAATTCAAAATTCGAAATGAGAACTTTACAAAGTGAAGAAGAAATTCGAACATGAGAGCTCCAATCCTCCTCCTCACTCCTCTCGCACGTGCCTGCCCCTCCCGCCGTGGCCCCCCTCACTCGCGGGCACACAGTCCAAGCTCCCACCACCGGTTCCGCCTCCGCCGGCGCCGGCGACGATGCCTCGCAAGGCCTCGTCCTCCTCAGGTACACGCCCCAACCCCTCCGCGCCTCGCAATTCGTCGAAGCGAGCCCCTTCTCCCGCACTCACGCCGCCCCTCCCTCCCCAAAACCCTAATTCCCTCCCAGATGCGAAGCTCAAGTGGCGCAAGCGGAAGCGCTCCCAGGACCCCTCCCCGTCGAAGCAGTCCGGTGGGGCCGACCACTCCGACGACTCCGACTCCGCCGCGGCCAACGATGAAGATGACGCGCTCCACGGGCCCGCCAACGGGGGCGAAACCCTAGGCGCCGGTGGCGGCGATGACGACACCGCGCTCGACCTCCGCGAGGCGGAGGTGCTCTCCTCGGCCGACCTTGTCTCCGGATTTCCCGTGGCCGTCCGCCGTACTATCAGCCGGGTCCATCCATGCGTGCTCGCAGTTATCGCCGCCGATCGTGCCGTGTCTGGTGACAGCTGTCCCTCGGCTGCCTCTGGCCCCGCGCTCGAGAACATCTCGCACGGCCAGCTCCAGGTGCTCGCAGCCATGCTCCCGGACCATCCATCCCTGTCCAATGACCCTGACAAGCCATCATCCTATGTCTGCACCGTCCCTCCACTCATGGAAGGCCAAGGCGTGCCCAAGCAGTTCTACGGCAAGTTACTTGTCGTGCCCAGACACGCAGGTTTGTTCTTCACTCCAAGGATGCTTAATAGTGAGCTAAAGCATTTGAACAAAATGCTAATTAAAAATTTGTTGATCGTGTGGGTTGATTTGCAATTTGTAGATTGGTTCTCACCAGCGACGGTGCACAGGTTGGAGAGGCAGGTGGTGCCACATTTCTTCTCTGGGAAGTCCCCAGGGAATACACCAGAGAAGTACATTATGTTGAGGAATAAGGTGATTGTGAAGTATTTGGAGCGTCCTGCAAGGAGACTTGCATTTGCTGAGTGCCAGGGGCTTGTCACGAATACAGCTGAATTGTATGACCTGAGTAGGATTGTCAGGTTCTTGGACACTTGGGGGATCATTAACTACCTTGCGGCTGGATCTGTGCATCGGGGCTTGAGATTGGCATCATCGTTAATCAAGGAGGAGCACACAGGAGAGCTGCAGCTGGCGTCCGCGCCATTGAAATCAATTGATGGCTTGGTTTTGTTTGATCGGCCAAAGTGCAGTGTCCGGGCAGAGGATATCACTTCAGTGGCGTCAACCTCTTCTGCTCTGGAGGTGCCAAATGGTGATACTGGCTTTGCAGACTTGGATGAAAAGATTTGGGAGCGTCTGTCTGAGAATTTTTGTACTTATTGCGTACAACCTTTGCCCAGCTTGCACTATGAGTCACAAAAGGAGGTACGCATAATATTACTGCCACTCTATGGAGATCTTTTGTTCTCGGTTATGGGAGCCTCCTTTATCCACATTTTTAGAGAAATCTTTCTCCACATCACCAGAACTGTTAATTATGTAATTCTCCTTACATTTACCCTTGATTAATTTCTTCTTTAGAATGATTCCATATTATTGAGTCTCTTGCGTTTAAATGTTTCACATTGATCTACCACATAAGCTACCATGTGGGAAGGAACTGATAAAGGCTATATGCGATGTTTGATGGTTACATTTCAACCTCTAAGCTCATTTGCAATTTTAGGTACCAAAAGCTCATAAAATTTATGGGATGATTTGGTTAAAGGCGTACATTTGAGTTATCGCACTGTTGCAAGTTATCAATGTATCTGCTTCGTTGTGACAATTATCATGTTAATCCAGTACAAATCACATTTTAGTTTCTGAATATGAATTGCCCTAGGATGAGATTTGGGCAGCTAACATTTCAGTTCGTGAACATACATCGATTATTTTATTTGTCCTTATCTCAGTTTCTGTGAGATACTGAGATGTGTCGGTGAATCTTTTCAACTACTCCCTCCGTTTTTAAATATAAGATGTTTTAGCTATTGCATATGTTGTCTAGATACGTACTAAAATGAGTGAACATAAACACTAAAACATGTCTAGATACATGCGAATGTAGAAAAAGGCTAAAACATCTTATATTTAAAAACGGAGGGAGTACCAAGTATTCACCTCCGTACGATGTCCAACTGCGTTTAATAATGTCGCAGTAATTCAAAGTCTTTACACACAGTAGGTATTGGAAATTTATGCTATCACACGGTGTAGTGCTACTGTTTGAAAAATTGCCAACTTGGAATAGTCCTAATAAAATGGTGTACTCGATTGAAAAATGCTGTGGTAACAATAACAAAATTTGATCAAAAGCTCATGTTTTGACACATATAAGTAGTGTTCTTATTTGTGCTGGCATGTTTATGTGCATTTGTTCAGATCTTCCAGATAAATTATCTTAAAATAGTTAGCTTCTCTGATCGGATCTCATCCTCGGCATCTGAAACGTTAGCTTTGAATCAAAATTGTTACAGTGAGTCATTATGTTATCGACTTCAATCTAAATGCATATCTATTCTTGGGATAACTATCCTAGAGATGTTTGTATATCGGTATTTGTTCAGATTTTATCTTGAAATAGTTAGCTTCATCCCCAGGTCATCTGAAACGTTATCTTTAATTGAAATTGTTACAATGTGTCATTATGTATTTATGTTATTGGCTTCAATATAAATGCATATATATTCTCCGGATACCTATTATAGAGATGTTTGTAAATTGCATAAAGTACAAACAATTTGTGAAAGTGTGCACACAGCGGGAAAACAATATCAGTTGGAAAAGGCTGCAACACAAAAGTTATAAAATGTAACACCTCATGTAAAATGTACCTACTGAAAAAATGCAACTTGCCCATGGCTGGCGTGTCGTCGCAGTGGCAACAAGTCAGAGTCTGGGAGATGAGTCCGACATAATAGTTGTCCGTAGATGCTGATGGAGTGCAGTTCATTTATCAGATCTGACTCCAATGATGCCACTGATGCCATTTCTCAGTGGATGAACACTATTTTTTTTTGAGATAAAAAACACTATTGAGTAACATCCCTGGAGTTAACCTATATGTACTTAGTCGTCGCCCTTATTAGGTATTTATCCATAGACCATAGTCATTGTAAATTTATTACAGTTAAACTCATTATCCAACAACCTACAAAAATCATACCACTTGCCCTACTGGGGCGTAATGGAGGGGAAGTTAGTGGTACCAGGAACAGTGCAGTGGCTGTAAGTGATAAGTGTGGTGCTGCTGAACAGATGGAGATGGAGATGGCTATTATATTGCAGTATGATTTTCTTTTCTAGGTCGATATCCATGGATATCTGTATTCCTCTGCCATCATAGCAGTTTTACTCTACTTTTGGAAATTCCTCTTTTTGAGCTAGAGGTGACTCATTTTTACTGGTTGAACAGGCAGACATTGCTCTTTGCTCGGATTGCTTCTATGATGCAAGATTTGTTCCTGGGCACTCAAGCTTAGATTTTCAGAGAGTGGATGGAACGAAAGATGGATTAGACAATGATGGGGACAGCTGGACCGATGATGAAACTCTACTGTTGCTAGAGGGTGTAGAGAAGTACAATGATAACTGGAATGGTATTGCTGAGCATGTTGGAACAAAGTCAAAGGCGCAATGTATTCACCATTTTATTCGTCTTCCAGTGGAAGATGGCTTGCTAGAGAGCATTGAAGTACCAGAAGCATCTGTTTCATCTAGAGTACAAAGCAATGGATTTTTGCATTCATATTCCAACGGCAGCATTTCAGGTTTCGTCACTATTTGCTCTGTAGGCAAACTTATAATTAGGTTACATTTCAGTTTCGATGGTGGTGAAAGTTTATCTGCTTCCGTTTCGTAACCGTGACTATTATTTGCCTTAGGAAGCCTTCCTCAAAGTAGCCAACCTGGACAACAGCTTCCATTTGTTAATTCCGCTAATCCAGTCATGTCACTGGTAAGTAATTGCACAGTGTTGTTATCTGTAAATTCATTGAACTGCTTAATGCTTTTATTGTCAAAGTCTTAATGCCTTTGATTAGTCGCATTATAGTTATTTCCAGCTCTTTTCACATAGACGATTTTTAATGATGTACATGCATGTATACTGCAAATTTCAAAATTGTCTAAGTCTAACTGAATTGTTTGTGAATCAAAACCGGCCCTGGGTTTAAGATGAACTAGTTCCCGAACTTTGGAAATTGAGTTGTGACTAGTAGGAGTTGCTGACCACGTGTTGGCACTACTTATCTGGATATCTATGCTGTAGCTTGAGGCACTGTTGAGCTTTACTTAAGCTTATTGCAGTTTATTTTCCTGTTCAAACATCAAAAGCTGTTGAGCAACATAAAAATATGGATCGAAAGCCGCAGAATATGTTGTGAGTAACTTATGTCATTGATTGAATGCTCTAACTAAAAAAACACCTGGTTGAGGCAACGGGAGGTGCATTATAGGGAATATGCATCCCTGATGATAGGTGAAATATTGAGTGCACGGCAAAGTTTTGTGCTGACATGATAACTTTGAACGCTGACAGTTGAATGGAACTTAAAAGCATCATATTTAGATGGTCCTCAAGAGTGAGGACCAGATAGGCCGACAATTTTGTGGAGAACCCCATTACAAGTTCAAGATCAGTGGTTCTTCTTGCTAGTTAACAGATACAATTTCCTGTCATTGTTGTTCATCTGTTCAAGCTATTGTAGATTTATATTATATTGCTGGTCTCACTGTTCAGAAATGTTTTGCAGGTCGCATTTTTGGCCTCTGCAGTAGGACCAAGAATAGCAGCATCGTGTGCAAATGCAGCATTATCTGTTTTGACGAGAGATGATTCCAGGTGAGCCACACATATGACATATAAGTATCATCACTTGCGCTTTGGCACTGTTTTTGACTGCGGATTACTTTATTAACAATACTAATGCAAGTACTGATATAGTATTGATAGTCACACAGAGGGTGTCTTGCAAAAAGAATGTTTCTCATGAAACGATGCAAACTGTTTTACAGACATGTCTAATCAAAACATCTTGTTGAGCTGAGAGGAGCTCACCTTGGTGGTGTCCATGGAGCTGGCGGCTGTGGATTAGGATTCTGTTTCGTGTCCTTCCTCTCCTCCAACACATTCCTCTTCTAGGTCACTTACATGGGCTGGGCCTGATGGGCTGGTTCAACACTCCCCCTCAAGATGGATGGTAGATATCTATCAACCCCATCTTGTCACAAGCCAAATTACAATCTTTGGTTCCTAGTCCCTTTGTCAAGCAATCTGCAAACTGCTGCCCCGAGCTAACATGAGTAAGACTGATGATTCCAGCATCAAGTTTCTCTTTAATAAAGAAGCGGTCAATTTCCACATGTTTCGTCCTATCATGTTGAACTGGATTATTTGCTATACTGATAGCTGATTGATTGTCACACCACCCTCTCAAGGGCCCCTTCCTCAAAAGTTTCAACTCGCCCAGAAGGTGCTTCACCCAGAGCATCTCACTCAACCCTTGGGATAGGGCTCTATACTCAGCTTCTGCAGTTGATCTAGACACAACTGACTTTCTTGCTTCTCCAGGACACCAAATTTCCCCCCCACAAACACACAATAGCCTGATGTTGATCTTCTATCGTCTTGACAACCAGCCCAGTCTGAATCATTATAGCCATCCACCTCAAGATGTCCACTCTTTGCAAACCACAACCCCTTTCCGGGAGTCCCCTTCAAGTACCTTAAGATTCTGTGTACTATATCAAGATGTCCACTCCTTGGTTCATGCATGTATCGGCTCACTATACCCACAGCGTATGTAATATCAGGCCTAGTGTGACACAAATACAATAACCTACCAACCAGTTTTTGATAATCTTCCTTGTTCACCAGCTCACCCGATTGTGCTGTCACTTGATGATTTTGTTCAATTGGAGTAGGGGCTGCACGGCATCTCATCATGCCCATGTCACTCAAGAGGTCTAAGGTGTATTTTCGTTGGCACAAAGATATCCCCTTTTCTGTCCGGGCCACTTCTATACCAAGAAAGTATTTTAGGGGGCCCAAATCTTTTACCTCAAATTCCTTACTGAGACACTCCTTTAATCTCTTTATTTCTTCTTGATCATCTCCAGTGATGATAATGTCATCCACATATACTGCAAGAATTGTGATTTTATGATCGGAGTGTTTGTAGAACACCGTGTGGTCACCATTACATTGACCATACCCCATACCACAAATAGCACGTCTGAACCTATCAAACCATGCCCTTGGTGATTGTTTCAATCCATATAAGGACTTCTTTAGCCTACATACTTTCCCTTTGGTCTCTGAGGTACCAAAGGCCGGTGGTATCTCCATGTACACTTCTTCCTTCAGGTCACCATGCAAAAATGCATTCTTGACATCTAGCTGATGCAACTTCCACCCAAAGTTAGCAGCACAAGAAACCAATATGCGTACTGTGTTCATCTTTGCCACTGGTGCAAATGTCTCATCATAGTCAATTCCATAAGTTTGACTATACCCTCTAGCAACCAATCTAGCCTTATACCGTTCTACCTTCCCCTCAGGATTTTGCTTCACGGTATAAATCCACTTGCAACTCACGGCTTTCTTTTCTGCCGGCAATGTGGTTAACACCCACGTCTTGTTTTTCTTCAGTGCTTCCAACTCCTCTATCATTGCATCACGCCACTTCGGATCTTGCTTTGCACTCTTCCAATCCTTTGGGACTGATGTAGATTGGAGAGAGGCAACAAAAGCTCTGTAGGAAGGAGACAAGGCCTCATAAGACACAAAATTTTCAATATCATTGTCATCTCGAATAGGTTGTAATGCCTTCTGTGCCACTATAGTATCCTGCTCATCCCTGTATTTTTCAGGAGGCCTTCCTGCCTTAGTCCGTGGTTCTTTCCTCAAGGCAATAGGAAAATCTACAGTGTCACATGAGCTAGCATCACCGCCTTGTTGCTCCCCCTGCACATGTGCATGTTGTCCCGCAGAGGAGCTCGTATCACTGCCTTGTTGCTCCCCCTGCACTTGTGGCTGCCTCCTAGAGTACACACGTAGACTCTGCGGCCAACGATCTCGAACAGGAACCTGGAGAGAACCAATTTGAATTGTACTCACTATCGGCTGAACCTGAACCTGCACATCATCATTAGTGTTAGTATCCACGGAATCCCCCTGAGTGTGTGATACAACCTTCTCCCCCTCTTGACCATCTTGTACAGAGTGTAGGTTGTCAAGATCTGCAAATAACTGGCTCAGATCAGTTGGTTCACCATAAAATGGCTCAGATTCCCTGAAGGTGACATCCATACTTACAAACATGCGTTTGGCAAAGGGGCTCCAACACTTGTACCCTTGTTGGCTCGATGAATAACCCATAAAGACACATTTCAGTGCCCGTGGGTCTAGCTTCCCAATAGACGGCCTATGATCCCGTACAGAACAGGTACTTCCAAATAACTTTGGAGGGACAACAAACTTATTTTCTCCAAACAGCAACTCGCAAGGGGATTTCATACCTAGAATCCTCGAAGGTGTTCGGTTGAAGTATGTGGCTGTCATGACTGCTTCACTCCACAAAAACTTTGGGACATTCATTGTGAACATTAATGAGCGAGCAACTTCCAGAACATGACGATTCTTGCGCTCTGCCACACCATTTTGGGGAGGAGTATCTGGGCAGGATGTTTGATGAAGAATGCCATGGGCAGACAAGAATTCCCCAAAAATGGTGTTCACATACTCTGTGCCATTGTCAGTCCTGATCACCTGCACCTGAAACTGATTCTTCACATATGCATGAAAGTTCTGAAAACATGTAAACACCTCATCCTTATGGTGCATCAAGTAAACCCACGTCATACGAGAATAGCAGTCGATGAAGGTAACAAAATACTTCATTCCATTAACTGACACCACTGGACATGTCCATACATCCGAATGAATAAGCATAAAAGGAGATATACTCCTCAGGCCCTTACTCACATACGAGGCTCTTGTGTGTTTAGCATATTCGCAGGCATCACATGACAACTTGCCCTTGCCTATTCCACACATAACATCATGAAATATTCTACTCATCTTATCGAAAGATACATGCCCCATCCTACAGTGATGGATCATCGCTTGTTTCTCCTTGTCCTCCATGGTTGCAGCACACACCAAGTCATGTTGCACGTCCTTGTCCATGTACCAAAGCCCCCTACGCCTGGTGCTAGTCCCAACCATCTGCCTCATCTGTCGCTCCTGAATCAAGCAGCCGAACTTGTCAAAAATCACACTACAGTCAATTTGATCAATTAGTGCACTTAAAGAGGCCAAATTGACAGGAAACGCTAGCACATGCAAAACCGAGGACAGAGAGATGTTGGGGGTACACTTTACTGTGCCGACCCCGACCACAGGTTGTTTAGTACCATCTGCTGTTTGAATGGTACCATTGTGAGTAGAGGGATGTTTATTGTATGACTCAAACAAGGAGAAGTTACCCGCAACATGCTTTGAAGCACCTGAATCTAGAACCCATTATGTATCAATTTCATTTGCAGCAAGAGACGCCTTTTCAGAATTACCTTCATTCGTGGAGGCCCAGTGGGCAAAGTCTCCATAGGTAGCATCATCGACCTTTGTGCCCTTTGACGTCCCAGTGTCCTCTTCAACTACCATGTGTGCCTTCTGGCCCCCTGAGTGTCCTGAATATCCACCTCTGCCTCTAACATTCTGACCCCATGAGTATCGACCTCTACCTCCAGAAGTCCTGCCACCTCCCCCTCTGTAGTATCCCCTGCCTCTGCCACGAGTTGGACAGTTCCACTTCAGGTGACCCGCCTCGCCACAAGTAAAACAGTCCCTGGTTTCTTTCCACTCTCTATGCTCAGTAACGGCAAACGTCGGAGCTGGCACAACCTTCTCATCTGATTTCTCAAGAGATAGGCGCACTTCCTCTTGAGACATTGCTGCAATAGCCTCCTCAATAGTAGGCAGGGAAGTTTGGTGCATCAGGGAAGCCTTTCTACCATCGAAGCGACGGTCAAGCCCATCTAAAAGTTTCAGTACACGCCTTCGTGCTATCCACCTGTGCCCTGACTCGATGCTGGCTGCATCATAGAGTTCAAGAGGGTCGCAATTGTCCTGGTCCGCCCATAAAGCCTGCAGCTCTGCCACATATGCCATCACTGACATTTCAACTTGGCGAAGACGATGAATCTTCCCATCAATTTGGGCAATGAGCATGACATTGTCCTTGCCGGAGTACTGAGTAGACAATGTCTTCCATATCTCTGCAGCTGTGGTTAGCCCTTCAACAGAGCGAGCAATGGAGGGCACCACCGAGTTCAACAACCATCCAATAAGCAAAGAGTTGATGGCCTTCCACTTCTTTCCCTCTACACTAGCCTTGTCTTCTGGTTCTGCAACAGTACCAACCAAGTGACCATCCAGATCCTTCTGATCCACTGCCAGCATTGCCCTCCGAGACCAACTGAGATAGTTGATAACACTCTCTAGCTTAATGTCAGTTGGGGCCAGATCAATCTTCTGGACAATCTCCTGTCAAGGAACAATGGCCCCCGAGCTTGAGCCATCAGTCTTGGAGATGAGAAACAGCGTAAGCTTTTCGAGAGCTTCAGCAAGACTTTTCTGGTCACCCATCTTCCTCTTCTCTCTTTTCCTCTACAGAAGCTTCTCACAGCAGCAGAGGTAACCCCTTCCCCTCCTTCGGAGGTCTTCTCCTCTTTGCAAGCAGCTGCACGCAGTAGCAGCTCGTACTCCTGCTCTCCCTTGCTCGCAGCACTGCCGCGACTTCTCGCACGCGCACCACCGCCCTGATATGCCGCCGCCACTCCGGCTGCTGGACCCCGCCAACTTGCCGGCGACTACACGACCGTCGCCGCCGCCTCCGGTAACCTGCGCTCTGATACCATGTTGAGCTGAGAGGAGCTCACCTTGGTGGTGTCCATGGAGCTGGCGGCTGTGGATTAGGATTCTGTTTCGTGTCCTTCCTCTCCTCCAACACATTCCTCTTCTAGGTCACTTACATGGGCTGGGCCTGATGGGCTGGTTCAACACATCTCTTTACTCTTTAGATTTAAAATGAGTTTGACCCAGTGGGCTGTAACTTCGATGATGATGTGTCTAATTAGCAATGTGTAGTCTATTTGAGATATCAGATTACAGAAAAATGCTGCATTGTGGATGCCAAGCGATGTGACTAACGTACATTTGTCAAATCCAACTTGCGATGTTAGTTTTATGAGAGATGCAAGTCTCAAATTTGTCAAACTGTTTCATTGTTTTCAATTCGACGAGTCGAGTCCAGTTGGGGATTTAGGTAGGAAGAAAGCTGGTTTTAAGTCATTAGTGCATGTCAGGAAGATTTTCAGTTCACGTTACATATGTGGTCGTAGTTATAGTGGCTAGGCTTACTGACCCCCATGCATCCTTCTATACTTTGTTGGCTCTTTCTTTTGGGATCCGGCACTATCTAGACACAGTATACTAACTTAGTCAAGTCGGTGCACCGAGTTTGGCTGGCAATATCGCCAACTAATTATGGACTACCACTCGACATACAACAATGTTTTTTTTTTTTAGTGAGTATCTCTTACCATGACTTTTTACTGTCAGGATGTGTCCAGAAGGCAATGATGTTATGGGTCATGGTGCTCGTCCAAACTATGGTAACTGCTTTATTCCCCGTATTAGTGTGTCATTTGTGCATAATGTTTATACAAAATCATTGTTTTAAATACAATATTATTCTGAAACAGATGCCTCATCATCTGTCTCTCCCGAAAACGTCAAATATGCGGCAATGTGTGGCTTGTCAGCAGCGGCAACAAAGTGCAAACTTTTTGCAGATCAGGAGGAGCGTGAAATTCAGAGACTGACGGCCACCATCATAAATCACCAGGTTCGTATGAACACAAAATCAGCATGCTGCAATTTGCTATGAGGATGCTGATACTCTAGGTCTTATTTTTGTGTGTTTAGTGTGTGCACCTGTTGTACATGTTCTTGCACATTTACAATATGAGTCAAGATGGAAGCCTTAAAATCTAATTTGACACTGAAATTGCTGTAACACTGCACAAACCTTTTGCTTCTTTTGATTAAACCTCAAATTATGAGTGCCCTTGACATGGTTTCCTCTCTGTGCCTTTTGGCAATGGTAGTTCAGAGTTCGTACCACACTTCAGATAAAAACACTGAGAAATACAAACTATCTTTTGGGCATGAAAGAGAGCCACACGAGCAAAAAGAACACTGTCCGCGATTCTGAAGTATTGGTTTCTGCTGCAGATGAGGTTTTGACAAGTCTTGTTGATTCTGGATAATTTTGAATGTGGTTAAAGAAAACAAATTGTTCTGTTATAATATTTGAAAAGTTAGCGTAACTAGGTGATATCTTTGCGAAAAAGGAAAGCCATCTTTTTTACTAAAAGCCAGGAAGTTCCAGCGAGGTATCATTTGACTATTGATCTGAAACCTTAGCTAGCCTGCTTCTGTTAATCACCTTGAAATTAGTACTAATGGTGTTGTCATGATCTTGGAACATACTAGGTGATACTCCTATTAAAGTTGCTTTCATGATTCTAACTATGTTTGTTGTAACACTGATTTGCAGTTGAAGAGATTGGAGTTGAAGTTGAAGCAATTCGCAGAGGTTGAGACCTTGCTACTGAAGGAAAGTGAGATGGTTGAGAGGGCAAGGCAGAATCTTACAGCTCAGCGTGTCCGGGTGATGTCAGCCCGGTTTGCTTCCACTGGAGGTCCAGTGCCTGGAGGCAGCAGCACCATGGCATCAAATCCAATGAATCAAGCCAACCCTCGACCACCTGCAATGAATCAAGGCTCAGTGCCTCCGGCCAGCATGCAAGCGTTTTACGCCAGTAACATGCAGGGGCATCCAGCCCAGATGGCTTTCTTGCAGCAGCAACAGCGTCAGCAGCAGCAGCAACAGCAGATGCTCTCATTTGGGCCTCGCCTGCCACTATCAGCTATCCACCCTGGTTCGACGTCATCAGCACCAAGTGTCATGTTCAACCCTGGCATGCCTAATTCAGCTACCCCTAACCATCATGCGATGCTGAGACCGCCCTCTGGGAACAATTCAAGTTTTGGTTAAGGAGAGATTCTTGTCTCATGTCCTAGTTATCCGTGTTTGTAGCTCCGATTTGTGTTGGCCGTCTATTGTAATTCAATTGCACAATCACAGGTAGATGCATTTAGTCTCTTAGGTTTTCCATTTTAGTTCCCCTTGTCACAGAATCTCTCGGATAAGTTCCATATTTAATAGGTAAAGATTGTGTTATAGAGAAGCGGGAGTTTCACCCGGATGCAAGTAACTGCTGCTCCCAACCGATGCTAAGAAATGTCGGAAATTGAAATCACTTGCATTCTTTAACTGGAAGTCAACTGTGGTTTATATTTCGTAGTCTGGATGTGCCTGTATAAGGCAGCAATTTTGTTTTGGTCAGAGTGTGCATTCCTACTAGGATCCACTAAGATAATGTCACCATGAGGTGATCATAGCTGCATCCGAAAAAAATGTTAGGTTCTAAACAAAAGTATTGCTAGGTTCGTTATTTCAGGACCACATGGTCCTTCTATTTGTTGATTAGAAATGACTAAGGTTTACTTGAGTGAGAATTAAGTTAGTTTTTACTCTGATGATATCATCCAGTTATATATGCAACTCATGTGTAATTCATGTGCAACTGAGAAATTTTAGTTTTAACTTATGTGTAATCTCAGGTGCAATTCATACATAACCATGTGCAACTCATATCTCATACAAATCATGATGCGAATCTAACGGGATTAGAGTTGAATGAGCTCTAACTTCAGAGGAATAGCAAAACAGTTGTCAATCAAACATGTACTTGCGGGGCTTAACTGTCATATGCATATGCATTCACTTAATCTAAAGTGACAGGAGCTATGGGACAGTGTGCCGAGACGGGAAATGGTTTTTTATTAGGTTTTGTTTTTATGAGCTTAACTGATTTTTCTTTGAACAACTTAACTGATTCAGTTCCTTTTGGGCCAAGCCTATTCATAGTTTGGTTCAGTCTGGGTTTATAAATAAAATAGTTGGGTAGGGTTTGGTTTGGGCCTAAGCAGTTTGGTCCCTAAATGTTATGAACTTCGGTACATTAGCCCGGTTCTTAATGTAGAAAAAGGAAAAACGTTCTTGGACCGGTTCATGCTGTCCGAGCGAGAAAGAGCAAGTGACTGAGCCAAAAAAGAAAAGTAGTTTTGCTAGTTCTTGTTCGACTCAGAATTGATTTTTTTCTAAGAAATACAGTATAATGCAAACGATTCATATACACGCGCATACACTCATCCTATGAACGCACGTACGTCCTAACCCTATGAGCACCTCCGAGAGACTGAGCCGACGGATCAGGTCTTGAGATTGACGAAGGCATCACAGACACCTCGCTGTCAAAAGGAACGTCGCCTCCCACTGAAAGAATATTCCGCCTAAATGAGAAACACCAACGTCAAACCTGAGATTTGAACTCTGATGGGCTGGGGGTACAACCACCCTACTAACCATCTTGCCACAGGCAGCTCACTCAGAATTAACTTTAAAACCATTGGATCTTCATCCTGATTCATTTAATCATTCACCAGAAGTTGCACACGGGGTTACAATTCCAACAAAAATTTCCAAGTCGTGCATGAACTGCAATTGATTGTGTGTTGTCATCGGACCGAGATTAGCAGCGTCTGAAAAGAGAAATTACCAAGTGTATCTCCTCCGTCACCTCCTGATGGCAGCCGCGGACTGGGCATTCGGGTAAATCGAACGGCACGGTTCGGTTCTGGAATTCGTTTTTTGGTAATTTATGACTGATCGGTTATGTGTCGGACGACTAACCGAGAATTCGGTGCCCCGGATCTTCGGTTCGGTGCTCGGCTTTCACGGAATTAACCTACTCCTATCCGTGCGTAGAGAAGGGTACAGAAATTCAGCAGGGGTCGTGAAGTCGCGGTGCAGCATCTCCAACTCGCTAGCCGCTGCTCGCTGTGCAGTCTCCGGCCGCCGTCGCGTCGGGCGTAAGCAGAAGAACTCAGCAAGAGGGCGAGCGGTTGCAAGCACTCGCAGTCGCAAGGAAAGGCCGGGAGACAAGACGAACTGAAGATGGCCCGCCGGCGTCCTGCCGAAGTGGATTGAAGGAGAGGCGGCACATGGTGTCGCGTACGAGCTGCAGAATTTAGGGGCAGCCGGGAGATTGGATCGTGAATGTAGATGGGTTCCTTTTATTGTTTTTGGAGTGCGTGGGTATGTGAGGAAGCTTTGAGAAAAATAAGTATTTTATTGTTTTTGGAGACAAAGGTGCGTGGGTATGTGAGGAAGCTTTGAGATAAATAAGTATTTAACATCAATCTAAACTTAAAATTAATTTTGCAATACTTCTCAAATTTGTGTAGAAAAATCGTTGATTCATCTAACTACGACAAAAAGTTTTAATTTTAGCTATCTGAATCCTATATAGAGTAGCCAAAAAAAATTTGAACACCCAAATTTGAGAACCGGGATTCTTCGTTGGTAGGGAACCAACCTGTGGTTGGATGGTTATCAGGGTGGTTGTACCCTCAGCCCACCACAGTTCAAACCCCAGATTTGATCTCTGTGTGTTGCATTTAGGCGGGACGTTCTCGCTAACAGCGAGACGGCCGTGGTGACTTCGTCAATCTCAAGACTCGATCTGCCGGCTAAGTATTTCGGAGGTGCTCATTGGGGTAGGCCGTGCGTGTGTACGTTTATATAGCTGAGTGTATGCGCATGTATTTGAGCGTCCACTGTGTTTCTAAAAAAAGACATTCCCTTCTCTCTAAAACCCAGCTGATCCTATTCAGAGAGTAGGAGGCCCGGTTATGTCCTAGTCAACTGCAAGACGAAACGGGGACTCCCAAATAGATACAAAGACGAATTGATAGATTGTCTCTCCGCAGGCAGTCCGGCGAAAAATCCTACGAATTCTGTGACGCTTCGTAACCGAATTAAGCACTCCGGCGACATGCATCAGCCGTTCGTTTCGCCGATGGCGGAACACGACGTCGAGGCGGCCCTCAAGAAGAACAAGCAGCCAGGTGTCGTGTTCAACCGCTTCATCTCTGTACGCACCACACTCCCGTCCGATCTACTACCTATAATTTCCTCGATGCATCTTACTAATGAATTCGCATAAAAATTCTCAGATCTCCTCGCCTTCTATTAATTAAGAGTAATCAGTATTCCATATGAATATATGTTTTTGTTGTTGTTATCAGGGCTTCCTGGCGATGCTCGTGCTGCTGGTCTGCATGTACACTACCGTATCGGCGGCGAGGACGTGCCAGGGCTGGGCACGGGTGGTGGCCATAGCAGCAGCAATCATTCCCGGGGCCATGGTTGAGGCAATGGCATTTCGTTCATACTTGCAATCTATGCAGGAATAGCTGCACAGCACAGTTGGAAAGAGGTCTCAAAGTTCTTACGAGACCGGAGCTGTTGTATAAGTGGTCGTAGCATGCATTTGGACGATTACTATAGCAACCATTGTCGAGGTAGCATTATAGATCTCTAGTTTGGCGTCACCCCGGCTTCCTGTTGTTGGCTCGTGTTCTCTGAACTATACATTGTCTGGGAGATTTGGTGCTAAATATATCACTACCGGATCTCTAATGTTTGCCGAGTGCAGCAAATTACCCTCGACAAAGGGACAAAGTTTTTGGACAACCTTTGTTGGCGCCGTCGGCAAAGCCTGTCAATGCAGACAAGCCAGCAGCCTTTTGCCGAGTATTTTCTAGCATGGTCCGCAAAAAAAAAAAAGAAGCGAAGACGGGCAGACGGCTGCTATATGGTGACGGCGGTGCACATTGAAAGAGCATTGCAAAGGAGGCGCCCAAAATTAGATCTTTGGTGCGGCTGGTCTTGCGCTCCATCTGGATAGAGAGGAAGAACATGTTGGATTAATAGTCATAATTTTCATGATTAATTCCAGTAAATAAAGCATGATCGCAAACGCTACTAACATGTTAATCTCGAAAATACTAGACGTATTAATTAACATGAACAACAGCATGGCATCTACGAACACAGCCATAATAAAACAACACATCGGAACGTGGCGAACGTACCGAACGATCGTAGATGAAGTAGTTGTAGTCGTAGTCGTTGTAGTAGTTGTCGGAGCAGCGGCGGCAGCAGTTTGAGCAGCAACGGTAGCAGCTCGAAGAAGACGACGTTGAAGACGAGTCGCCCGCGGACCCGGAGATCGTCCAGGAAGTCGAGCCGTGATGAAGACCTTGAGAGCAGTCGCGCGGAGCGCTTCCCAAAAACCTTATTCGCCCTCTCCCGTACAGGATCACAAGGGCGAGCGGTTCCGGAGACCTGCTGTCCCGTTCGCCGGTGCACGCCGGCGCTCGGGATGGAGTAGACTACGGTGGCGGCGCAAGGCACGAGTTTTGGCAAAACCTAGATTGGTTCGGGGGTGGTTGCAGCGCACGCAGTGCAGGGTATTATATAGCGCAGCTCGGAGAAAAACCCTAACGGGTACGGAGTGGGCCAAGTCCACGTCCCACACGTTTAGGTCGGTTGGTAGCCCACGATCCGGGAGCGACCCGAACCGACTTATCAAGACGCGTCCGTCAAAACCGTTTTCCTTTACTGTAAAAATCAAGGTTCAAGAAAGCGTAATTAATAGTACGATTAAGCTCGCTTAAGCGCTAAGCGATGGCAAAACGCTTCGCTTAGGCCACAAGCGACAACTTAAGCGATGATAAGGTCCATTAACATAATAGGGTGTGAGAGACTCCTGCTCACGGTGTCCTTTGGCCCGATAAGGCCCATTATGAAATCCTAGTTTGTTAACCCGATCTGAGCCATTCGTCTATTCTAATCCGAGCCATCCATCTACACTCTTCATCTCTTTCTCTCACCTTTTACAATTCGACGCACAAATTCACGTCAACAATGGTAGGCTTGCAGGTACAACCCCTTCCCTGCCTCCCAGGCATGTACTTCCCGCAGCAAGTATCACTCTGCTCTGCTCCCCTCAACTTCTCCTCTGCTCTCAGATGCAAGTCCACCACCAAATTCAGTGAATTTTAGAAACGCTTAAGCACGCTTAAACATCGCTTAAGCGACGCTTAAGCGAACAAAACTCTAAGCGAGAGCAAAACGCTTCGCTTACGCTTTCCGCTTTCTGGAACCTTGGTAAAAATAAAGCTCGGCTCGACGAGATTCCCGCAACCCGCGGTGCGTCGTGACGAGACGGGCGGGCGGTGCGTGCGTGCGTGCGAGCGGCGGCGGAGGAGGTGGAGGAGCGCGTGAGAGAGCCTCATGTTCTCACAAGCTTACCAAGTAGCACAACACTCCACTATATAAGGTGGTGCCACTCCTCTCAAACTAGCAATGTGGGACTAAACTTTAGCTCCCACACCACTCACATGTGAGCTGCCATTTTTTCATGGGCTTTGAGATTTCAGAAATTGCTAATTGGGCTTCCCACTCATGGGCCCAAATTCTAACAATCCCCCACCAGATCTCAAATCCCATTTAGAGATGTTTGCCAGACCTCGAGTCTTGTTTATATACCAGTGTTTCAGCAGAGACTGTTAAGTTGAACTTCTGCCTAGAACCTTGAGCTACGTCTATCGGCAACTTGAACAATGGACGAACCTTGAATTGCAAGTTTGGTGCTTCTAGATTTCACACAAAATCATAACTGGTACTTGGCTGCCAGTAGCCTACCCCGCGGGTGTAGCATATGCGTCATACTACCTGGTCTCTTCATGAGTATACTAGAGATCACCCAAATCTCATAGATTGCGACGTTTTAACAATCTGACTCATATAGGTGTGTTCTTTCAAGAATGCTCTGTAGAACAGCATCTTTGCTATGAATAGCCAACAGAACCACATTAAGGCATGTAGCCAACCTGTCTTACAGATTTTGAGAGTTTTGCATCATAGAGAGGGTTAGGTAACAACTCTCCTCTGTCACACCACTAGCTTGTTTTTCCCAGGTCCTAATTCACGGGATCTCCGATCACATAGGTTGGGTTACCACTATGGAGTAACGCTTATGGGTCTCAACCCCATCTCCCTCGATGCACTTTCTATCACATTACGTGATAGTCCCTTCGTAAAGGGATCTGCCAGGTTTTTGTCTGTTTGAATGTACGAAACAAATATTACTCTGGAGTTTCTCAATTTCCTGACAGACTTCAAACGTCTTTTAACGTGTCTTGATGACTTCGCGTTATCCTTAGCACTGTTCACTTTTACGATAACCGTTTGGTTGTCACAGTTCATAAGGATGGACGGTAATGGTTGCTCAACCACCGGCAAGTCCATCAAGAGCTCACGCAGCCATTCTGCCTCAACAGAAGCTGTATCTAAAGCAGCAAGTTCTGCTTCCATGGTTGACCTCGTCAATATGGTCTGTTTGCAAGACCTCCATGATACTGCGCCACCTCCAAGAATAAACGCATATCCACTAGTGGCGTAGAGCTCATCAACATCTGAGATCCAGTTCGAATCACAATATCCCTCAAGCACAGCAGGGTGCCCTGAATAGTGAATCCCATAGCTCATTGTACCGTTGAGATAGCGCATGACCCTTTCAAGTGCATGCCAATGATCAGTACCCGGGTTAGACATGAACCTGCTCAATTTGCTCACAGCAAAAGAGATATCAGGTCTCGTCGCGCTCGCAAGGTACATGAGTGAACCGATCACTTGAGAGTATCTTAATTGATCTCTCGCTTCTTTCTTGTTCTTTCTGAGTGTCACACTGGGATCATAGGGTGTTGGAGAAGGCTTGCTGTCTGTAAAGCCGAATCGGCTCAAGACCTTCTCAACATAGTGTGATTGCGTTAACGTAATCCCACTCTCATCCCTAATCAGCTTAATGTTCAGAATCACATCAGCTTGTCCCAGATCTTTCATATCAAAGCTCTTTGACAGGAAAGACTTGACCTCATTTATCACTATCATGCTTGTACCGAAAATTAGTATGTCGTCAACATACAAGCATAATATGACACTATCGCCCCCACCATGGCGATAATAAACACACCTATCAGCCTCATTAATGGCAAAGCCCGTAGAAGTTAAAGTTCTGTCAAACTTCTCATGCCATTGCTTAGGTGCTTGTTTCAGCCCATACAAAGATTTTAACAATTTGCACACCTTTCTCTCTTCACCTTTTACTACAAACCCATCAGGCTGATCCATATAGATTTCCTCTTCCAACTCCCCGTTAAGGAAAGCTGTCTTTACGTCCATTTGATGGACGATCAGACCATAGGAGGCAGCCAGGGAAAGTAATACACGAATGGTGGTCAGTCTAGCAACAGGTGAATAGGTGTCAAAGTAATCTTCGCCTTCACGCTGGGTGTAGCCCTTGTCTACAAGCCGTGCCTTGTACTTCTCAATAGTACCATCAGGCCTTAGCTTTTTCTTGAACACCCACTTACAACCCACAGGTTTGCAACCGTAGGGTCGTTCAGATAATTCCCAAGTTCCATTAGAAAGAATCGAGTCCATCTCATTATGGACAGCTTCTTTCCAGTCATCCGCATCAGGAGATGCAAATGCTTCTGCAATGGACGTAGGAGTATTGTCCACAAGGTACACAATGAAATCATCACCAAAGGATTTTTCAATCCTCTGTCTCTTGCTCCTCTTGGGAGCTTCATTGTCATCCTTCTCAAGGACTTCCTCAACATGTGGTTGTTCAGAATGATCAACAGATGTACTAGATTCAGTAAATAACTCAGAAGAAATTCTAGCAGTGCTATGCATATCCTTCATAGGAAACATGTTCTAAAAAAATGTTGCATCACGAGATTCCATAATAGTATCAACATGCATATCAGGTACCTCAGATTTAACCACTAGAAATCTATAGCCGATACTCCGCTGAGCATAACCAAGAAAGACACAATCCACTGTCTTTGGCCCGAGTTTACGTTTCTTAGTTATTGGAACATTGACTTTCGCCAAGCACCCCCAAGTGCGTAAATAAGAAAGTGATGGTTTTCTCCCAGACCACTCCTCGTAAGGGGTCTTCTCTTTATTCTTGTTGGGAACTCTATTCAGGACATGACACGAAGTCAACAAAGCCTCCCCCCACCATGCCTTAGATAAACCAGCAGTGTCCAACATGGCGTTCACCAAGTCGGTCAGCGTGCGGTTTTTCCTCTCGGCAACCCCGTTTGACTGGGGAGAATAGGGAGGCGTTCTCTCATGAATAATGCCGTGTTCCTCACAGAATACATCAAATATTTTAGAGAAATACTCGCCACCACGATCCGACCTAAGACGTTTGATCTTTCTCTCTAGTTGATTTTCTACTTCGGCTTTGTAAATTTTAAAGTACTCTAAAGCTTCATCTTTAGTTTGCAACAAATATATATAACAGAACCTAGTAGCATCATCAATTAAAGTCATGAAATATTTCTTTCCACCTTTTGTCAACACGCCATTCATCTCACATAGATCGGAATGTACGAGTTCCAGCGGTGCTAAGTGTCTCTCCTCGACTGCCTTGTGAGGCTTTCGAGGTTGCTTTGATTGCACACAACTATGGCACTTGGAACCTTTGGCAATAGTGAAATTCGGAATTAAACTCATACTGGACAACTGAGACATCAAACCAAAATTAATGTGACATAAACGAGAATGCCAAACGCTGGTATCATCGGAAACACCGCCACAAATATGGTTTACTGATTTATTACAGAAATCTGAAAGTGAAAAACGGAACAAGCCTCCGCACTCATAACCTTTACCAATAAATTGTCCAAACTTTGACACAACTACTTTATTGGACTCCAAGACTAACTTAAACCCATCTCTGCATAGAAGGGAACCGCTAACGAGATTCTTGTTCATAGTAGGGACATGCTGCACGTTCCTCAGCTGCACGATCTTCCCCAAAGTAAACTTCAGATCTACCGTGCCAACACCACGAACAGTAGCATGTGATCCATTCCGCATTAGGACGGAAGAATCCCGAGCGACCTGATAAGAAGTGAACAAAGAGATGTCAGCGCACACATGAACGTTAGCACCCGTATCAATCCACCAACATGGAGAATGAAATACTGAAAGCACAAATGGTAAATTACCATACCCATCAGTATTGCTAGCGGTCACGACGTTGACATTGTTGGCCTTCTTCCCTTTCTTGTCTGCACGTTCTAGGCAGTTCACAGAGAAGTGGCCGAGCTCTCCACATGTATAGCAACCTAGTTCAGATTTGTTCACCTTCTTCTTCTTCTTCTTAAAAGAATTAGTCTTGACAGGTACATTGAACGCAGGCTTGAGCTTTCCTTTGTTCTTGCCGTGGTTATGGTTCTTCTGCACCATGTTGGCGCTAGACTGAACTTCACCACCTCTCTCAGCAGTGTCCTTAGCCTGAGCCTTCTCCTCAACATCAAGAGACGCTATGAGGTTTTCAACCGATATCTCCTGTCTCTTGTGTTTGAGAGCTGTGGCGAAGTTCCTCCATGAAGGGGGCAACTTTGCGATAATGCATCCAGCCACAAACTTGTCAGGTAAGGCACACTTGGCGTGCGCAAGCTCCTTTGCAATGCACTGTACCTCATGAGTCTGTTCGACAACAGAACGGTTGTTAACCATCCTGTAATCACGGAAGCTCTCCATGATGTACAGTTCACTGCCAGCATCTGCTACACCGAACTTAGCGTTCAGTGCCTCCCAGAGCTCTTTGCCATCTTTGAAGTGCATGTACACATCAAACAGCTTGTTGCTAAGAGCACTCAGAACTAGTCCCACAAAGGCAGTATTGGTTTCCTTGAACTTGTTCTGATCCTCGTCAGATATAGTTCCTTCAGGTAAACCCGCACTAGCCTCGAACACTTTCAGAGATTGCAACCACAACGTGGTCTTGTACTGCCATCTCTTAAAGCCCTCGCCGGTAAACATATCCGGCCTCAGCGCATCAGCTAGATGTCCCATGTTTAACTCAGGAAATTGCCTATAACACATATAAGGTTTTTGGATTGTTGGATTAATAGGCATAATTTCCATGATTAATTCCAGTAAATAAAGCATGATCGCAAACGCTACTAACATGTTAACCTCGAAAATACTAGACGTATTAATTAACATGAACAACAGCATGGCATCTACGAACACAGCCATAATAAAACAGCACATCGGAACGTGGCGAACGTACCGAACGATCGTAGATGAAATAGTTGTAGTCGTAGTCGTTGTAGTAGTTGTCGGAGCAGCGGCGGCAGCAGCTTGAGCAGCAACGGTAGCGGCTCGAAGAAGACGACGTTGAAGACGAGTCGCCCGCGGACCCGGAGATCGTCCAGGAAGTCGAGCCGTGATGAAGACCTTGAGAGCAGTCGCGCGGAGCGCTTCCCAAAAACCTTATTCGCCCTCTCCCGTACAGGATCACAAGGGCGAGCGGTTCCGGAGACCTGCTGTCCCGTTCGCCGGTGCACGCCGGCGCTCGGGATGGAGTAGACTACGGTGGCGGCGCAAGGCACGAGTTTTGGCAAAACCTAGATTGGTTCGGGGGTGGTTGCAGCGCACGCAGTGCAGGGCATTACATAGCGCGGCTCGGAGGAAAACCCTAACGGGTACGGAGTGGGCCAAGTCCACGTCGCACACGTTTAGGTCGGTTGGTAGCCCACGATCCGGGAGCGACCCGAACCGACTTACCAAGACGCGTCCGTCAAAACCGTTTTCCTTTACTGCAAAAATAAAACTCGGCTCGGCGAGATTCCCGCAACCCGCGGTGCGTCGTGACGAGACGGGCGGTGCGTGCGTGCGTGCGAGCGGCGGCGGCGGAGGAGCGCGTGAGAGAGCCTCATGTTCTCACAAGCTTACCAAGTAGCACAACACTCCACTATATAAAGTGGTGCCACTCCTCTCAAACTAGCAATGTGGGACTAAACTTTAGCTCCCACACCACTCACATTCCATGGGTTTTGAGATTTCAGAAATTGCTAATTGGGCTTCCCACTCATGGGCCCAAATTCTAACAGAACATAGCCTTCAACCGTGTTGCTTGACTAGAGACTAGTGTGCTCGATGCCCATGGCAAGGCCGAGAGGTGGAAGATTGTGGGCCTTTTGTGAGAGAATTTTCTCCTTGTATTTGTATTTATTTGTGTTTGCATTTGTGTTTGTTGTGTATACCTTTTACATTCAACTCGCCGCCGTCGAATCGGTAGATATCTGAGTGGATTAAACAAACGAAATGAGAATAGCGTCATCCTCATATTCTCTCTTCGGAAGTTCAGATACGACCAATCATTCATTATGAACAATATATATATTTATTCGCAAAAAAAAAGAACAATATATATAGAGGGCTGCCTTTCGATCCAACCGGGCGGAGACAAAGAGATCCACAGGCGAGGCTGCTGCCGGAGCTGGGGGTTGGAGATGAGTTCTCTTACGACTGTAGGTTTTACTACTGTCAGGAGGCACTAGTATTGGATTTAGATCCATCGTTGATTAACTGGGTAATTAACGTTTTCCTTTTTGCTGGTTTTTATATATTTCCGCTAGGGTAATCTGGTCCACCGTGTTCAGTCTGTTACTATGACAGGTTGTGCATGAGTGTGAATGATTCCCAACTAGTTACCTCTGCACCCATTGTTGAACGTTGCATTTATATATTTTATAGACATGACACATTGTGATGTTTTTCGATGAAAATTTATAGATACACAACATATGACATAACTTATGCACATTCTTTATTTCATATTTTTTGAAAACTCGAAAGTGAGACATCCGACAATGGGATGCAGACGCAACAAATTGCAAACTTTAGTTTCCCCGTTGTGGAGTCAGGGAGACCTAGTTTTCTGTACTTTTTTGGTCTCTTTCAGCTGGCATGGAATTCTCGTGGTACTATTTACCACTTATAGGTAGGTGAGGCGGTATGCTCGTTGGCATAAATAATTTTTCCTTGTGAGTTAAGGGGTGGTTACCGGCGATTGATGTGTCAAATTTCATGTTATGTCCGAAAGGGATAATTTTGGATGATCTCGGTATATGGTGCAGCTCAATATGCTAACAAATCATAGTGTCTAGTGGAGCTGGTGCGGGTGTGAGTCTAATCCTTTAGTCATGTTGGTGGGTGGAATTTTGATGTCATCCGAAAACAACTCCAGATTATATGTGAGATGGCCTATTTATTTTAATGTTGTTATAGAAAGCATGGACTTGAAATAAATAGTTATCTTGGGTTGACAATTTAATTGGGCTAATAGATGAGATACCACGACTTGTGAAAAACTTGATATAATCTTAGCGTCCCATTGGCTATAAAATAGGCTGAGCTCAGATCATACTCCTCTTCTTACTGACTTGGATGAACAAGCTCATCTAGAAAATAAAGTTCAGTTTTCTTTTGAGTTGTCATGGTTTCGGCAAGAGGGTTTTAATGACTTGGTAGCGAGAGAATGGAGTTCTATTTCTGAAGGCATTGGACCTATGGAGAATATGGCACAACAAGATCCGCCACCTCCGTAGCTTTCTAAGAGGTTGGGCTAGAGGACAAAGTTTGGTGTACAAAAAAGAGAGAGACCATCTCCTCCAGCTGATTGATGTGTTAGATGTTGCAAAGCTGAATCCACGCCTCTCAACGCAAAGGAAAGTGCCATGTTAAGGCAATCTAGTGCTCATATTGCCAAACTTCGGCGTCATGAGGAGTCCAAGTAGGTTAAACACGCCAAAGTTAAGTATATAGAAGATGGATGTAGTAATATGGAATATTTTCACCTCGTTGCTAATGATAATGATTGAAGGAAACAATATTTCAACTTCAACGGGATGAGGGTACAATAAAGGGCTTTGTGAGACTCGGGTGGAGAGAAGTTGGGCAAAAGTGAGGAGAAATATAGCGCTCCAAGTAACCCAACATGATCGGCGTGAAGTTTGTGATTTTCTTTACCCTTGCTCTTGTTCATATGTTGTTAATGAAATCACTGAAATAAGCTATAGTTGGTGAATATGTTTTATTTGTTAGTGAGACCATTGAAATTAGTGACATTAGGTGCCATGTTTTATTGTGTTGTTTATTTGTTATTACAGATTTATTTGTAACTTTGGTAGTGAAGACACAGTTGAAAGATAAATTGAGATATCAACATCAAAAAAGGGGAGAGGATCTAGAGCCGGGGGTGGCAGAGAGATACAGAAACGGGGATACAAGGGTAGAGAGCCCCCAGGGCGACACCGGGGCGATCCCGCGCCACCGCCAAAGTCTTCCTCGGGTGGCCCCTGTCTCCGCCGCTGCCGCCAGCATTGGCCGCGGTAGCGCCGGCCCTTGGTGCCTAAGGTACTAGCAGGAGGAGGGTGCGGCGACTCCTTCGAAGGGGCGGCTGGGTGGCGCCGGTGGAGCGAGTCGTGGGCGGTGGTCGGGGCGGCTAACTCGGCCAGGCGGCGGCGGTTGCTTCTGCCTCGGATCGATATGATGCGGGCGACAATGACAAGCCGCTGGCTAGGGTACCCGCCTAGGCCCGTTGTCTCCCCGGCAGTGCGGATTGGTGGCCCGATGGAGGAGGAGGCGCCGTGGTGGCTGCACTGGATGCGGTTCGGCGAGGACCTCCTCGGCGGCGCTGTCGTGCGACAGCCATGGCGGGCGGCGGCTGCAGCGGGCCTGGCCCGGATTCGATCTGGGCCTGCGGTTGCGGAGACAGCTGCGTCCTTGGTCCTGGCGGGTTGCTTCGGTTGCAGGCTGGACCATCGAATAAAGGAGGCAGTCCTAGGGTTTCTCTCACGCCAAGACGAAGATCCACCCGATGTTTGTCTTCCGGTTCTCCTTGATTTGGCCGGAGTGAAGTTCCGGAAGGCTCCGTCGGCGATCTCGTATGGACGTTTATGTTTACAGATTGTTGGATCAGGTGGTATTCGATCGCGCCGGAGGGAGCGGTGCGAAGCTCTGTTTCTGTTCCCTCATGGGCAAATCCATGGTGAAGTTAGAGGTGGAGAATGACATAGAAGCCAAGACTGGAGTACTAGTATTGGCGATTGGAGTCTTTGCGGGCGATGAGGAACTGGCTTGGAGCTTCAGAAATCGTAGCAGCAGTATGAAAATGGGGACGACAACATAGGTGAAGTTCAAAATCTTACCTTTCAGGATGAAAATCCAAGGTCTGGTCTTAATTGGTTGTGCCTGGATAATGGAAGACATTGTTTTGAGAGTGAGAATTATCTCCAGGGTGAAAACCCAAGATCTTTGATCGAACGACGACACTTGTGCACTTTCCTTTTAAAGGCGTTGTTTTTGGGGAACTTGGACATAAGTGGTGTTTTAGTTGTAGTTGTGCTGCTGTTGAAAGTACCGTAGCTCCGTAGTGGACTTTTCCTTTTAGTTTCTTCTTTTTTGGTTGTGCATATCGGTAATGCCATTTGGTATTATGTTGTTACAAAGACCGAGTGTAATTGGTATTTTCTTGATATTAATATATACATTTTATGTAAAAAAATCAACATCGCCAGAAGTAAAATCTCAGTCTTGCACGATGCTGGGATTCTAGCTAGAGCCAGAACTAAAATCCTACAGTAGTAGTACCAAAGATACTTTGTACAACATTGAAAAACCTATCCTCTTTGCGGACGTTCACCTCGTTCCGCATGCCGGCTAATTTGGAGCAATCAAAGCACCATTTCTGAATCCGTGATTGCCACAAAGGCACACTAGAAAATGATGCAAAGCTGATTAACCAGGCAAGGCAATACCTTTCTGCACCGAATCCACACCAAAAGAAAGACGGCAGCATAGAACTACTTGACCTGGGTGAAAAGGTCACCAAAAACCGGGGGGCAAACCCTTTTTGTTCCTTGCTGCAGCCAAGAAAGTAAGGTACTTTCCACAGAAGCTTCCATCGCACTGCTTCCTCTGCTCCCTATAAACCCACCAGCCGCCGTTCCCCCCTCTCGCCAGTCGCCATCCATCCTTCCCTCTCCAAGAACCTCTTCCTGCCCTGAGCCGAGGGTGAGGGGCAAGGCAAAACCATCCAATCCCAGAGAGGCTCCTCTCCTCAGGCTGAGCTCTCCCTTTCCCATGGCTGCCAGGTGGGCCCCGCCGGCCGGCCTCCTCTTGCTCCTGCTGCTGGCGGTGGCCGTGCCGGCGCGCGCGGACAGGTCGGCGAGGGAGCTGGAGCCGGAGGCGTCGTCCGCCGTCTTCCAGCTCCACGGCAACGTGTACCCGCACGGGTACTGCCTCCTCCGTCCCAGACCAACCTGTCCTGTTTCCCCCATTCCTCTCATCAATCAACTGATTGCGGATTTTGGCCCTACTCGCAAGTGCCATCCATAGATCTCCGTGCGGGTTTTTTTTGTAGTACTCATTTCCAACACTATTATCCTTTACTAGTATTATGGATCGGATATTATTGATTGGCAACGCAAGCTGCTTTGGGTGAAAAGCTCATCTTTCCTGATTTTCTTGGATGATGCTTCCCTTGTGCAGGTTGTACTACGTGGCCATGAGCATTGGCAACCCACCCAAGCCCTACTTCCTCGACGTCGACACCGGCAGCGACCTCACCTGGCTGCAGTGCGACGCCCCCTGCGTCAGCTGCTCCAAGGTACCATCCCTTCACCATTCCCTTGCTTATTTAGCCAGTAGGATAGATAGGATTTACATCTCAGTTGCTAGGCAATGAGTGCTTGTCATTGTGGTCTGCTCCAAAAGTTGGCGCTTTAGGCTCTTCTGGTATTACTTTTGTCCAGAAAGTTGGATCGAGCTTTCGTCCTCTCTTTATGATTTGCATAGAATGAACTTAGGGGGGAACATTAAGATGAATTTCATGCAATATCTGGTAAATGACATATTTACTTTACTGGTCCAAGAAGATTGTTAAGTTTGGGGTCACAAGTCTATTATTGGCCTGGATTTAAGAGCCAGCATTTGCCCAATTTTATTATGGTTTCCACTTCAAGATTTAGTGTCTGCTCATGTCTTAATTGGGTATTACCCATTACAGTCACTATGCTATTTCTTTATGGTCTTGTTAACTAAGTCGATAATACAAATCATCTGATCTAAGCATTGAGTTTCATGTAAAGATAAAGGGATGAACTACCATCTTATGTCTATGCATTTGCCCAATTTTATTATGGTTTCCACTTCAAGATTTAGTGTCTGCTCATGTCTTAATTGGGTATTACCCATTACAGTCACTATGCTATTTCTTTATGGTCTTGCTAACTAAGTCGATAATACAAATCATCTGATCTAAGCATTGAGTTGCATGTGTAAAGATAAAGGGATGAACTACCATCTTATGTCTACGAACTGGGAAGTGAGAAATAACTATTTCTAAGTAGACCCAAAGATAGTCACTCCCCTTTCTTTATCTTCCAGCTGAAGCCAAACTTGGTTTGCTTCCAGATTAAGGATTTGATTTTCCTTTTCATGTTTTGCATATTGACGATCGGTGTAGGTGCCACATCCGCTCTACCGACCAACCAAGAACAAGCTGGTACCATGTGTGGATCAGATGTGCACCTCTCTGCACGATGGCCTGAGTAGAAACCACAAGTGTGATTCACCGAAGCAGCAGTGCGACTATGAAATTAAGTATGCCGACCAAGGTTCGTCCCTTGGTGTGCTCATCAACGACAGTTTTGCGCTCCGCCTTGCGAATGCCTCCGTTGTCCGTCCCAGTCTTGCATTCGGGTATGTTACTTGGAACATGTTACAACTTTCCAAAGTGGGTCACTTGAATTGTTTCCTGATTTTTGTGTGTGTGCAGTTGTGGGTATGACCAGGAGGTTGGGAGCAGCACTGAGGTGGCGCCCACTGATGGTGTTCTTGGGCTTGGGAGTGGATCAATCAGCCTGCTTTCACAACTCAAGCAGCATGGCATTACCAAGAATGTGGTTGGCCACTGCCTCAGCATGAGAGGTGGGGGATTCCTTTTCTTTGGAGATAATCTCGTGCCTTATTCACGTGCAACATGGGTACCAATGGTTAGGAGTGCATTCAGGTGAGTCCTATTTTTGATGAATTTTGTTTTTGGTCCACAATATATTCTAGAAAGAATATGCATGCCACCTGCTTGTAATAATATGAAATTAGAGTGGTTTCTGGTTACTCCAGTTTCTGGTTACTTGTTTGTAAATCAAGTAATCGATCACAGCTATTGTGGAAATAATCAAATGACCTGAAAACGTGTACACCACATCATGGTGGTTTTTTTGGAAATCACTACCAATTATATACTTTGCAGTTTGCAACCATATGGAGCAAGCCAATTATAGTGACAATCAGTATTTTACTGATTTTGTTTCCATATTGGTAAAGTGGATTAGCTATGTATAATCTGTCACTGGTTAGTCTGGTAAAAAATTGTGACAAAACAGTTGTGACCAGATTCTCTCATTTACAGTTCTGAATTGCATAACCTGTATTTCCAGGAATTATTACTCACCTGGCTCAGCAAGCCTGTATTTGGGTGGGGGGTCACTTGGTGTGGGACCAATGGAAGTAGTGCTGGACAGTGGAAGCTCATTCACATACTTTTCTGCCCAACCATATCAAGCGCTTGTCACCGCGGTAAATTTCAGAAAAAAATCTATTCTAAAATTGATAGGATTTTCGGATAAACATAAACTCATGTGGTTTGTCTCCTGCAGCTTAAGGGTAATCTCAGCAAGATGCTGAAAGAGGTATCTGACCCCTCTCTGCCTCTGTGCTGGAAAGGAAAGAAACCATTCAAAACCGTGCTTGATGTCAAAAAGGAGTTCAAATCATTGGTTTTGAGCTTTTCTAATGGCAAGAAAGCACTCATGGAGATCCCTCCTGAAAACTACCTCATTGTCACTGTAAGCATTCCGCGACCTAGTTGATTATTCAGTAGTTAACTCTAACTTGGTGACTAAACATTTATTTCTATGTTCGTGCCAGAAATATGGAAATGTGTGTTTGGGTATCCTCAACGGATCAGAGATTGGACTCAAGGATCTGAACATTGTTGGAGGTAGGAAGTTCAGACATAAGAACCAATCGACTTAGTTTCAGAAACCATGATCTCTCAAGCCATTGTTGCTGATGATGCTATTTGTTTCTTCTTGTAGACATTACGATGCAGGATCAGATGATCATATATGACAATGAGAGGGGGCAGATTGGATGGATCCGTGCACCTTGTGATAGAATCCCCAAGTTCGGATCTTCTCTTCTGTGATCATTTCACACACCTGAACATATATACCCTTAATTATTTTCTATTTATTCAAACAGTGAAGATACCATTCATGGATTTGAGGAAGGTTATTGTAGGCCCCAGTTCCCCAGCATCTTTGGTATTCAGAACGAAGAGTGTGCAAATTACTACCGTTCAAACAAAGAGTGATTAACGGGGGGAGGCCTGTTGATGGAAGCACAAAAGGAATCATTCCAGAGAGGCTGTACACAAAGTTATGAACGTGTATTCTTTAGAAAATAGAAAATCTAGTAGCCTGTAATCATGGCCATGTCCATATCAAATATATTTATCCTGTTTATGAAGCAGAGTGTATTGCATTTACTTAGATATTTTATGGAGCTTGTTGAAGATGAGGAATGGCTTGCACTCTTGCACATTAACCTGGACTGTATTGCAGGTATTCTGGAGGTGACTTTGGGGACTGATGAAGCACTGGCTACTTTGGTGCTCAAGACTGGAACTTCAGCACGTAACTGAAGACCTATATTTGATGGAGAAAAAGGAAAGATTATGCTTGTAGTCCTGGTTATATCTGGGTTATCATGCTGATATTAGTCCCACGTATGTAAATGCCAGTCATTGGTGCTTGGATCGCAGCTGCTGAACTGTGTGATTTCTGTTTTTTTTAATGAAAAACAGGACCGGGATTCTTATCCCGCCTATTGATCTGGAAATACACGCCTATCATTTAAGTATAATCTATGGAATTGTTCTTTGTGTACCGTTTGGTGATGTGTCCAATTAAGTATTCTTGTTTTAAAACAGAAATTGAATCTATTTCATTGATATAATTTATACTACTCCCTCCGTCCCAAAATAAGTGTCTCAATTTTAATAGAAAGTGGATGTATGTAGACATATCCATTTTCTACCAAAGTTGAGGCACTTATTTTGAGACGGAGGGAGTACAATGGTTATTTGCTGTCATTTTAGCCCCAAAATTCATCTGATTAATTTCAATAATTTGGTTTCAAAGAATGTATAACCAAGTGTCAACTACCAAGTAAAAGTAATAGTGAAGGAATTTCAAAACGGACTACTAAATCAATATTTCTTTATGTGCAATCCTCAAGTACAAAGAGTCTGAATGTAATGACATACATGATAACTAACTCCAACAACATGGAGAACTACTACTCGCTCCTTCTCAAAAGAAGTGTCTCAACTTTGATAAAAAGTGGATGTATGTAGACAAGACATAAACGTCTACATATATCCACTTTTTATCAAAGTTAAGACACTTATTTTGGGACGGAGAGAGTACTAGATAAATAGTTAAGCCAACTGCAAGAAGCTTACAAAATTAAGAGTTCTCCCAAAAGAATCATCTCGATCAGATGACAGATCAATCTATCTCCCACTCAAATGAGTGGAACTGTGAGTTTTTTTTAAATAATACGTTTTTTAAAGGGAAATTCGGATTATAGCACGCGGAGGGAGGAATTTCGGAATATAGCGTGCCGTAGCCGTGCCGACAGCTGCATGACCTTCGCGTGAAACTGCTGCCGACAACACATTTCGGCATTAGCCGTGCCGATCGGCACGGGCCATGCCGAAAGTGGCCCCTGCACCCCGTTTTACCCCAATTTCCTGCTGTCGGCGATTCCCTCCAATTTTTTTCGCCCGCCTCTTTTCTCCCGGCACCGTTTCCCGCAACCGATTTCTGCCAACCTTTCCCGCACAATTTCTTCCCGCCACCGTTTCCTGCACAATTTCTTCCCGCCACCGTTTCCCGCCAGGATTCTCCCGCCACCATTTCCCGCCTGTTTCTCCCGCCACCGCTTCCCGCCCACTTGTCCACCCGTTATCCTATAAAACCCACTCTAAGGTAGCCATGTGAGTCACTTGAGCGCAAGGATGGTGTGTATTGTTCCCTGTGAGAAGTGTGTGTCCGGGTTTCACATAGCCGCATCCGAGCATCTGGCTAAGATTTCCGACGATTTGAAGGTAGATGGAAGGATAGTTCCCCTCTCAGAAATTATTGGTAGTGAGAGACATCTCGCTTTGCTTGGGGCGAGGCAAATTCGAGACGGGTTTCCGTATAGGACCCCGCAACAAATCCGTGCATAAATCGTGCGTCTTGTAGATAAGTATGATAGGAAAGTTACGAAAAGTCCGTTTCTCCGGACTGAAGATGACCGCTATTTTTACGGTGAGTCATATCTTTGGGTAGTCTCCAGCGATGATGACGACGATTTCATGCCGACATCAAAGGAAAGGAGGGCTGAAGCATCGAGGAAGGGCAAGGAGAAGAAGGCTAAAGCATCGAGCAAGGGCAAGGAGAAGAAGGCTGAAGCATCGAGCAAGGGCAAGGGAGCTAAATCGGCGGATGGTGCAGGGTGCATCGATGGGAGATAGGTAGAATCTTAAATTGAGTTGTGTTCTTTCATTTCTCGTGTGGTGTGATCAGTATGGACTCGCCTTGTGTTGTATCTTATTTTTATTATCTTTATTTCTTCTGTTCTGCGGAGAGTATGGACTCGGTTTGTATTATATCTTATTTTTCGTATCAATTTATTATCTAGTATGTTTATCGATTTATTTTTAGAAGTTGTAGTTTTTGTACTGTCGAGTATGTTTACCTAATCAAATCGTTACGGAAATGTCTCGTACATATGAATATGTCTAGTACCGTCGAACGGAACACGGAGATGTCTCTTACATAGAAATATGTCTCGTACATAGAAATATGTCTAGTACATAATATCGAATAGTACATAGGTAAAAGCATCACTCCTCGTCGACCTGACGACGGTACCGCGTCCTCCTACGCCGAGGCCCAGAAGGTGACAAACGCGTGGGAGCGTGGTGTTGCCGCATTCCGCGGCCTTGCAACGGCGCATCGTCCTGCTCGTCATCTGGCTGTGCTGTCTCCGGAGGTGGTGTCTGCTGAGTGGGCATCGGTGGCGAAGGCGCGTATGCCTGAGTGGTGTCCAAGTCGTACTGGGGAGAGTTGTACGCCTGATCTGCACCTGCACAAGATAATATGTTAGTGTGTGCTGTTGGTGAATAAATTTTATATCTACGAGAAATAAAAATTTCTAACCTCCGTGCATTAGTTGCTGAGAGTACTGGCCCATAAGATTGGCCATCTGCGGCTGGTGTGATGCTCCAACGAACTGTGGTCCGCCCCCATAACCGTACGAATATGGCATCCCACTGAACGGTGGTGCATGTGCCTGCCAGGATGAACTACCCGGCATAAAGAGTGGAGGCTGTGCAGTACCCGACATAAACAATGGCGACTGTGAAGTTGCCGGCATAAACATAGTCGGCTGTGAAGGACCCGACACATACACTGGAATCTGTGAAAGAGGTGGCTGGGATGGACCAGGGTCGATAGCGTCTGGCTGGCGAGAGGTAGACGCAACTGTGTCGTCTATGGGGCGTGTGCTAGGACTCTGCTGAGGTGTAAAACGTGGCCGTGGTTCGTGCCGAGGAGTGGTGTCACGGGGTGGTGATACCTGTGCGGCACCTAACAGCCGTGCCGAGGAGTGCCGTGGGGGACGCAGGGGCGCATGGCGTGGAACAACGTCCCCAGCACCTGTGAAGGTCAGCACACCATAAGCACGTCGTAGCTTGCCCTCTAGACGCTTGAACCACGACTGGTGCTGGGCACCAACGACGGGGTAGTATGCAGCGACGTCCGCCTGAATATCTGCTATGATGTCGGCCTGTAAAATATAAATAAAATGTCAGATATGTTATTACTATAGTTCGTACAATGAGTAGTAGAGTAGTGAAACTAGAACACTTACCGCTGTGTTTCCCCGAGCCCCGATTCCCTGTGTTGGGTACATGGCCGTGATATCAGCCGCAGGAAGCTCGTCAGGGTCGGCAGTCGTAACCAAACGAGTGCGAGAGGCGAGCCTGTACGTCCGGAGATACTCCTCAAAATCAGCAAGCACAAAGGGTGCTTCTGCGGGCCATAAATTTGCCGGATCTGTCGCACTCCCCCATTTTTGTATGTATGGCAGGACCGTCTGCATATAAGATGCGAGCGATCTCTCTCCCAGCCGCCCTTTCCTGCCACATGTACATATAGCATAAGTACATACTACAACACTAGTACCCCACTATATATATGCACAAGTTCTAGTACTTACTTGTGCACGTGCTGAGCAAGTGTAGCTCTAGTCGGAGGCACCTGCCACTGGCGAAGTCCGATCTGTCTCATAACACGGTGTTGCGACATCTCCTCCACCATGACGTCGAACACAATCCGACGTGTAGTCAACCAGTATGCACGATCTCTCGTGCACAAAGAAGAAAGCCCGCCGGGGTATCGTGCCTGTATCCGCGACTCGTGGTATGGCTCCCATATAACCTGGTGGTGTGGCAGTTGATCGAACCACTCAGTGAACATCACATAGCTGTTTCTCACTTGATCACCCACGTAGCGTCTCTGCACAAATATATAAATTACTTAGAAATAATTCAACATATAAATTTTGTAGAACCGAACGTAAAAGTAATGGAGTATCGAATGGGTACCTCTCTATATGCCCACATACTGCCAAATGTGGGAAGATCAACTGCGTTGTGATCTATCAGTCTGTAGTCCCAGGGCCTCGTCGCGTCCACGTCGGGTCTACCGACAGGGAACCTCTCCCAAGACCAGAGCTGCAGAAGTAGAGGACATCCAAGTATCGAAGAGCTATCCGAGTTCTTCGTGCAGACGATGCACAGAGCTCTGTATGTAGCCGCTAAGACAGCTGATCCCCAACTCCGCTGCACTATGTCTTCTTGGTTCTGTGCCGCTGCAATCTCTAGTGCTATAGGTACCCAACGAGCAGTAATAGTGTCGTGATGAGTCTCAGTGAACATCACCTTGCCAAATAGCCACAGTAGATACGCCTCGAGGCTCCGCGTAAGCTGCTCGGGAGTCAGGTGCTGCATCAGGATTTCGTAAGCCCGAATCTGCAAACGGCAAACAGAAGAAGTTATTGGTGGAGGATAAACCGATAAAGTTAACTCACTATATAAATCACATTTTACCTGCCACTTGTTCAGCCAAGTCTGCTGTACACCATGCTTGTGCTCAGGCAACATGGGGTTCTGAGGATGCATGCCTGCGAACCGTGCCTGCATGAGCTCATGCCAATCGGGCGGCGGATCTGCAGGTCCTAGCACTGCGCCAGCCAAAGGGAGTCCCAACAGATATGACACATCCTGAAGAGTCGGTGCCATCTCCCCCCACGGAAAGTGAAAAGTGTGGGTCTCCGGCCTCCACCGGTCCACTAAGCAGCTGAGCAGTGACCTGTCCATCGCGATCTTACTGGTGGCACTCTGGTGCATCTGCCGCGGCTCGCCGTGTACCTCATCCGGCTGAATCTGAACCCATCCTGAGGGGACGCTCTCAACTAGACGTGCAAGCGGTAAAAGACCAGCCCAAGTCAACCTGCAAATAGTAAATAAAGTTTGTTAGAACTCCGTTACTAAAACCGTCGACAGTGTAAACAATATAAAATATTATAAAATCGGACGTACCAATCAATCCAGGAAGGATGCAACTCCCAGTTACTCGCTGATGTCCGAGTACGCAGAAGATGTGGCTGCCCACCTGACTCCCATATCTTAGCGCGATGTTTCGAATCAACATCGGCACTAAGCAAAGCACGCCCCGCCATCTGCGAAGTTATACCACATGAATTAAAACATAAAAAGTAAAACATACACATGGAAACAACTCAGAACAATTGTACTTAATAGTTACAAATGCCAATTAAAACATAGTGTTCCAATAAACAACTTAGAACAATTGTACTTAATTATTACAAATACGAATTAAAACAGAGTCCTCGAACAAACAATTTCGACCAATTGTACTTAATTATTACAAATTGGAATTAAAACATAATACTAGCCACGATTTGCTCGCCCTCTTCCTCCTTGGGTGCATCGCCCACGCACTGGTTCGCCACCTCTGGTGCCTCCGCCACGTACTGGTTCGCCTCCTTGGGGGAATTTTGGACAATGTTTTTCTCTGTGGCCGAACAAATTGCATAACAAGCACTGACGAGTGGAACCACCAGCTTCAGCCTCGTCCATGTCATTCCTGATGCGCCGTGACTGACGTCGTCCTCTACTAGTTCGCATGGCTAATGGATGAGGAATGATTTCTCTTTTTGCCTCGTCAACCTTGTTGAAGTTACCTTCGATTCGGAAACCTCTCATCTCACCGGTCCAGGTTTGCACCAGTGCCTCTTTCATGTAATATGGTGACACAAAACACCCAGCGTGCAACCCCATCTGTCCACATACTGCCAACACATGAGAGCAAGGAAGGTGAAGAAGCCTCAGTTTGTTGCATGTACACTCACATTTTGGCGGATATCCGTCAGTTATGAACACCTCATGGGTTCTCAGCACGGTAGCACCAAATCTTTCTGTCGGGAGGCGCACCTCATACCGAGCTTCTTCATTACCAACTCTAATGACATTGTGCAACCGAGCCTTCTGTGTTTTCTTCTCCATGTATGTTCTTATCTTGCGACAGTAAGGTGTGTCAGGATACCAATGGCAGTGATTCACGGCTTCGACACGTCTATCTCTGAAATAATTCATTGTTCCGTGCATAATCCCCTCGACCAGAGCTGTAAGTGGAAGACCCCGGTTCCCTCTAAGGACAAAGTTATATATCTCTGCAAGGTTGGTAGTCATGATGCCATATCTCGCTCCGTATGCATCATGCAACAAAGACCACTTCACAGGCGGCTCTTTCTCTATCCACTCTTCGAAATTCCTGATGCGTGCTCCTTTCTTTCTCTTTGTTCCTGGTGGATCAATTCCGGGCAAATCACACAACCCAACTGGTGCAGACTCATCAGTTTGTGCCGCTTGTGCTGCCGCCACCTGAGCAGCTACTGCCGTTGCCTGTGCAGCTCTTCTTTCCTTCACTTGTTTCTGCGTGAATTCAGTGAGCCTTTCCCACAGAAAATCATACTTTCTTTGCTGGTTCACATTGCAGAGTCTTTTGAACAAATTCATAAGACGTTTACTCTTAAAACAAGAGTAAAAGTTAGCAGCGAGATGTCTCATACACCATCGGCTCTGCACATCCGTCCAGGGAGTTTCTTCGTCCTCAGCAGGGTGCTCAAGTGTCTTGATTGCCTTCAACAGACCTGCATGCCTGTCATGAAGAATACACACGTTCGGCCTATCCTTCACAACCCCCTTTTTCAACTGCCTGAGAAAGAATAACCAGCTTTCATAATTCTCAGTCTCAACAAAGGCAAACGCAATAGGGCCGATTTGTCCGTTGCCGTCCACTCCTATTGCAGTCAATATCACACCCTTGTACTTGCCGGTGAGAAATGTGCCATCGATGCACAAGACTGGACGGCAATACTTAAATGCTTCAATGCATATGCCGAAGGAGAAGAACAACCGGGCAAACACGGACAACGTAGGATGGTTGTTCCAATCACATAGTTGCAATTGAACCTCGGTGCCAGGATTTCTCATTTTCAGTGTGTTAGCCATGTTAACAGCGCTGTCATAAGCATCATAAAATGTCCCGAACCTCTCTTCTAGAGCCTTCTGCTTAGCTCTCCAAGCCTTCCCATACTTTATACTGGTTTTCCATCTACTCTTAACTGTCAGCTGAATGCTTCTCGCCATCATGTCTTTCTTCTACACAATCTCACTGAACAAGAGGCGTGCAATGAGAGTTGAAGACAGGTTTGGATGGTCCGTCACCGTACTAGATATCTCACAAGTGTGTGGCTCGAAATCAGACACCACCCACAACACGTCGTACTTAGGTACGTGAGCGTGAACCCTTGCAGGACAGTCGATGTTCGTGCAGCTCATAGTCAAATATCGACTATTTGACACATCAGTTCGGAAAACCCTTTGCGTGGACAATGCCCACTCGATCACGGCTTCCCTCACCTCCTGCTTCGTGTTATACTGGGCTCCGATTCGAATATTTTTCATTCCGTACTCCCATGCCGCAGAATAACCATCGTCCACAGCTGTCATGTTCGACTTGTCCATATCCCAGGAGTGAGGAATAGGCACATCGTCGACAATCCAGGACTGACGAATCGGCACATCTGCATCATTATCTTCTTCATCATTAGCAACATCATCCTCATTTGCGTCATCTTCATCATCAGAATCAAGATCTTCTGCAACACCATCCTCATCTTCAGCCAACATCTCTTCTTGCAAAGTACCTTCGTACTCATCCGCATCAGCCTCTCCAACTGGCGGAGGTCCTTCCGAGTCAACACTTAGTGCTGGCTCATACTTATCATGAATATCCACATTTTGTGAATCAGTACCCTGACTGCTCTCTCCATGCTGAAAACTTCCGCCACCTTGTTCTACATTGTTCTGCTTCGGATAAAATATCAGCAGGACTTCGGGTTGGGTACCTCGACGTTTGCATGATGCTAGCCAAGCTATCCACTGACCTGTTCGATCCAGCGGTAGCAACTCCCGAAAAATATTTGTACGGGATTTGGACCATACTGACTGAATCTTAACCGTAAAAATATTAGGATCATACCCAAAATTGCCAGTGAAATACTCCTGCACTGCAGCTATTCTAGCTCTCTCTGGGTCTGGCAACTGCATCACCATATTATTAAATTCACTAAGATCAACCCCAGTCTCTGTAACGCGGACAGTACCGGCGCCGAAGTGCACAATAAAATCAATCACTTCCATTACCTAAACAAATTTATTGCGTCAAATACTACATAAACAATTATTACGACCACCCGAAATCTTACCAATATTACTAATACTCCTAAAACATTAACACAAAACCGACATCCACCGACAAATATCGACCGACACAGGAACCGACATCCACCGACAAACGCATCCATCCGACAAAATTATTTATACAACAACTATATTAACACATTCATCCCGCAAATATCCACCAACAAAATAAACGCATCCATTTAACATATATCTATACTACAACTACCGCATTGTTCGGACAAAATTATTTATACAACTATATTAACACAATAACCAACATCCACCGACAAAATATTTTACACTACAACTATCACATCCACCGACACAAATATTGTACAACTAACACATACATAATAAATAAATTCACTAAACAAGATAAACAAGATTCATCTAGTGATTACTTAGGGTTTACCCTTGACGCGTGGAAATCCCGTTTCTTCCGTTCCCGGCCTCAATCTACCGCCACCACTGCTCCACCACCACACCTCCTCTTCCAACACGAGCTCCCACCACTGCTATCCACCATTGTTGGCCTCCATTGCTTCCAATCCTCCACCTCCTCTCCTCAAAACGAATCCACGAAAATCTACCCCATGGACCGAATCCTTGATGCCCTAGTCCTCCTCTCTTCTTTCCTAGCAATCTAACCTTCTCAAACTTATTTTTTGGGCAAGATTTCGCAGTGTATTTGTGGGGGGAGAGAAAGAACAGAGGACAGAGCTCGGGTTCTGTCGGCCCAGTAAGGACCGGGGTATGCACGGCCCACTCCCTACAGGCCTCGCCCGCGAAGATCTTCGACAGAATGACTAAGGACCAAGATACCGCTTGGAGAGACCCTCGAGAGACATCTCCGCTCGAGGGCCTGAAGAGGACGCCAGGGCCTGAAGAGGACCCTGCGCTTCAAGAGACTCCCCAGGCACAGCCCGCCTGGAGGGAAGTCAGCAGGAAACCCCTCCACAGGCGACCACGGCCCTGTGGAGACACTTCGCGGCTAAGCAAGCGCTGCAGGACGCACATGGCCCCTGCAGCGGCTGCAGGGTGACGCGAGCGTCCCAGTTGTCGTTCTGGTGATAAAGGAGTCAACAAAGCCGCGCTGCCTGCGCCAGGACGCCCAGGACTTTCCTCTTTGGTGATAAAGCGGCTGGACGGCGCAACGCTCCAAGAAGATCGTCATCGTGGGCTCCACCACGACCTCTGCCGCGCCTGCGAGCCGCTCTGCACCGCCTGCAGCCTGTCGGCCACGGCGCGCTACTTTAGCACGGATGGACCGCGTCCATGGAGGGACGAGCCGCGGTGGACTCCCGCTCCTCCACGCGACTGGCGTGTGGGAGCCCACCAGCACGAGGACGGAGCCCGGGGCGCCTATAAAAGGAGCAGGAGCTCCACCGTAGAAGAGGATCGCGCAATCGCACCGAGGATTGATCTCCAGTCGGCTGATTGCTTCCTAGACCGAGGGAGCCTTAGCCAAACGCGTAGGATAGCCAACTGCTGGAGGAGGAAGACGACCATTGAGTCCCTCTCCAAGCACTAAACTGCCTCAAGAGAGCCCTCGGCAAGCTCATTGTCCTGTAACCTTTACAGTGCAATACAGACAAGCAGGAGTAGCGGTGTTACCTCCTCCTGAGGGCCGTGAACCTGGGTACGGGCCGGTGTCCATCTCTGGCGTGATAGTTCTTCTCCAGGCCCGGCGAGCACCGTCGTCGTGCCTCTCGAGGATTGTTTGACCTCCGCGTTCAGCCCCCCCTTCGAACCTCTCTTCAGGGTGTGGCTACCCCTGTTCCGTGGGAGTCACTCTCCGACATTTGGCGCGCCAGGTAGGGGGCTGAGGCGCGTCTTCGACCTCCGAACTCCGCGCCATGACGGACACCCGCGCGACGCGCGCCAACCGGCGTGCCTCTGAGAGAGCTCACACCGAGCCTGGCACTGCTCCCACCCGCGGCCGCCGTGGTCGCCCCCGCACGACCGAGCGCGCTGGCACCGGCCCGCGCGTGGAGGAGCCAGAGAGCGAGGAGCACCGCGGCGGAGACCAGCGCGACGACGAGGACCTCTCTGAGCGCCGTGAGGACGCTGAGTCCTCGCACCCGTCCCGGCGCCAGAGCGTGTCCACGCGGGAGCACCACGAGCCCGCCCCGCACACCGCGCTGCTCATGGCTCAGGAACTCCTCCGCTACCGGCCAAGTGCCGAGGCACACAACCAGTGGTTGGACCGCCTCCACCACCTCGTCGACATCGCAACCACGCGCCCTGCTCCGTCGCGCTCCATCGTACCCTCCGGCCCTGCAGGGACGGCCGCACCAGGTGCGCCCCCACCGCCGCCAGGACCACCTCCGGCCGCGGCACAGCGGGCTCCCTCCCATGCTTCATCGCCGCACGACTGCCAAATCGTGCAGCGCACCGCGCCTGACGCGCGCGTGGGCATGGAGCGACGCCGCGACCTCCAGAACCGCCTCGTCGAGGAGCTCGGTCAGGCGGGGCAGCAAAACCGCAGGGCCCTCCAGGGAGGAACGGCCACCTATGCCTCAGGCTGCATGGCCTTCACGCGCGCTCTGCGTCGCGTGGTCTGGCCGCAGAAGTTCAGACCAGCGCTCCCCAAGGGCTTCGACGGGTCCACCAACCCTCTCGAGTTCCTGCAGCTCTACACCACCTCCATCCAGGCTGCAGGGGGAGACGACAAGGTCATGGCCAACTGGTTCTCCCACGCCCTCAGGGACTCAGCGCTGTCCTGGCTTCTCAACCTGCCGGAGGACTCCATCGACTCCTGGGAGGAGCTCTGCAGGCAGTTCGTCGCCAACTTCAAGGGCACGTACGAGCGCGCACTCACCCACAACGACTTGCGCGCTGTGGTGCAGAAGAAGGATGAGACTCTTCGCAAGTACATCCAGCGCTTCAGCCAGGTGCGGAACAAGATTCCAAACATCCCCGACACCCAGGTGATCGCTGCCTTCCGCGAGGGCGTCACGAACCGCAGGATGCTCGAGAAGCTCGGCATCCACGACAAGCTCACCTCTGTGGTGAAGCTGTTCGATCTGGCGGATAAGTGCGCCAAGGCTGAAGAGGGACTCCTCTTCATCAAGATGAGCTCGCGGGGGAACGACCCTGGCGAGGGGTCCAAGGGCCACAAGAAGAAGGAAGAGCCCAAGCGCAAGGCCACCGCGGTCCTCGCGGCAGAGCCTGACGCGAAGGGCTCCCGCAGGGGTTCTCCCGAGCGCGGCGACAAGGAGGTGGACCACCGCCCGTTCTGCGTCTACCACAACAGGCGCGGCCATGCCACCGAGAACTGCCACGACCTCAAGAGGCTGAGCAGGGAGCGCGAGCGCGAAGAAGCCAGCAGGAGCCGCGGCAGAGGCCGCGGCTACCGCCGCGACAGCAGAGGCGGACGCGCTGGCGGCTACCAGAGGCCGCAAGGCACTCAGGCCAACGCCGCTGAGAGAAACAACAACCTCCCCGACGAGGAAGATGGAGGCTACCAGGCCCCGAGAGGCGCCATGGCCTGCATCCTCGGCGGGGCTCAAGCGCCCAAGTCGAACAATCAGTTCAAGCAGTTCGCCCGCGAACTCAACGCCGCGCTCCCGAGCACCGAGACCTCCAGACCCCTCAAGTGGTCCCAGTACACCATCGCCTTCGACGCCAAGGACCACCCCAAGTCGACCAAGACTGTTGGAACCCTCCCCCTGGTCTGCTCCCCCACCATCAACAACATCACCGTCTCCAAGACGCTCATCGATGGGGGAGCGGGCCTGAATGTCATCTCTGTCGAGACCTTCGAGATGCTTCAAGTGCCCTACGAGTGGCTTATGCCCTCCAGGCCGTTCACGGGCATCACCAGTGGTTCTATCGAGCCTCTGGGGCAAGTCCGCCTCGCGGTCACCTTTGGCACGCAGAAGAACTATCGCACGGAGCTGATCGACTTCGATGTCGCCCACATCGGCCTGCCGTACAACGCCATCCTCGGCTACCCCGCCCTCGCGAAGTTCATGGCCGTCACGCATCACGCCTACAACATGGTCAAGATCCCCGGCAGCGCTGGCACCATTGCCATCCATGGCCATATCCTGGACGCCACGCGCGCTGTCGAGAGCGCCTACAAGGCAGCCGCCATGGCTTTCCCGGCTGACGAGGACATGGAGCCTCTCGAGAGGCCCAAGAAGAAGAAGCAAGTGTTCTCTCAGGAGCAAGCTGCCACGAAGAAGGTGTCGCTGGACACCACCAGCTCGGGGGCTGAAGGCTCGGGGGCTAGCGTCACCATAGGCGCTGCCCTGCCTCCCAAATAGGAAAGCGCGCTCGTCGCCTTCCTTCGGGCAAACTCTGACATGTTCGCATGGACTCCGTCAGATATGTCCGGTGTACCAAGGGAGGTGATCGAGCACCACTTAGCCGTGTGTCCAGACGCACGCCCCGTCAGGCAAAAAGCACATAAGCAAGCCCCCGAGAAGCAAGCTTTCATCGTCAAGGAAGTAGAGAAGCTCAAGGCGGCAAATGTCGTCCGCGAAGTCGCGCACCCCACTTGGCTCTCCAACGGCGTGGTTGTTCCTAAACCCGCTGGAGGAGGCCGACTCTGCATCGACTACACCGATGTCAACAAGGCCTGCCCCAAGGACCCATACCCCATGCCGAGGATAGACCAGATCGTGGACTCCACCGCTGGCTGTGACCTCCTCTGTTTTCTGGACGCCTTCTCTGGTTATCACCAGATCAAGATGGCTAAAGAGGACGAGGAGAAGACGGCATTCCTCACCCCTTGTGGTGTGTACTGCTACACATGCATGCCCTTCGGCCTGAAGAACGCTGGAGCCACCTTCCAGAGGCTCATGAGGATAGCCTTGGGGGCGCAGATGGGCAGAAACGCCGAGGCCTACGTCGATGATATCATGGTCAAGTCTCGAGAGGGGGATACCCTCTTGAGGGACCTCGAGGAAACCTTCGCCAGCCTGAGAAAGGTGAACATCAAGCTGAACCCCGCCAAGTGCGTCTTCGGGGTCCCTTCAGGCAAGCTCCTCGGATTCCTCGTGTCCCACCGTGGCATAGAGGCAAATCCTGACAAGATCAAGGCCATAGAGCAAATGCAGCCTCCCCGCCGACTCAAGGATATGCAGCGCTTAGCGGGCTGCATGGCCAGCTTGGGTCGTTTCATCTCTAAATTTGGCGAGAGAGCCCTGCCATTTTTCAAGATCATGAAGAGATCGGGCACATTCAAGTGGACCCCTGAGGCGGATAAAGCCTTCGAGGACTTAAAGAAGTATCTGGCTAGCCCTCCAGTCTTGGTGGCCCCCAGGGCAGGCGAGCACCTGAAGCTGTACCTCTCAGCCACCCCTCAGACCGCAAGCGCCGTCTTGGTGGTCGAGAGGGAAGAGCCTGTCCTCCCCAAGAAGAGCACTGCCACTCCAAGCCCAGAACCCCCCGACAAAGGCCCCGTCGAAGGAGCAGCCTCCACAGACCCACTGCCAGGCCCACCGCCTCAAGTCGAGCCTGCTCCCACCACCCCTGTCGGGACGCCTCCACAGGCGGATCTCGACAAGGGCCCTGAAGAGCCTCCACAGGGGGCTGACGCTGCGCCACCTCAGGCAACCCTCGTCGAGCACCCCGTTTACTTCGTCAGCACAGTGCTGCGGGACGCTCGCGAGAGATATCCAATGCAGCAGAAGCTCCTCGTCGCGCTCCTCATCGCCTCCAGGAAGCTGAGACACTACTTCCAGGGCCACCCCATCACGGTGGTCACCGCCTTCCCCCTGGAGCAAATCCTGCGCAACCCCAACGCCACAGACCGCGTCGCAGGATGGAACATCGAGCTGCAACCATTCAACCTGCGTTTCGACACCACGAGGGTCATAAAAGGAAGAGCGCTGGCCGATTTCGTCGCCGAATGGACCGACCCAAACCCTGAGGAGCCTCGCGAGGCAGAAGCCGAGCCCCCGGGAGACACGGTGCCCAGCCACTGGACCATGCACTTCGATGGAGCCTTCGCTTGTCGCAATGGCGGAGCAGGCGTCGTCCTAACTTCGCCCAAGGGTGACAAGCTATACTACGCTGTCCAGCTATGCTTCACGATCGACGAGATCTCCAACAACATCGCCGAATACGAAGGCCTCCTCGCCGGCTTAAGGGCCGCCATCGCTCTAGGCGTCAAGCACCTACTCGTCAAGGGAGACTCTCAGCTGCTCGTCAACTTCTCCAACAAGAGCTACACGCCGAAAGACGACCACATGGCCGCATACCTCGAAGAGGTCCGCAAGCTCGAGAAGCACTTCAGGGGCATGGAGCTCATGCACATCCCGAGGAAAGAAAACCAAGAGGCTGACGACATCGCCAAGCGAGCCTCGCGAAGGCAACCCCAGCAGGCTGGCGTCTTTGAAGAGAGGCTCGCCAAGGCATCCATCAAGCAGCCTCGAGAGGCCACAGCCGCAAGCGCAGACGAAGCACTCCCACCACCTCCTGAGTCTGGGGCGCCTGATTGCGGTCCCAGCACAGGGGAGCGCCTGTTGCTGACGGCAACCCACCAGGCCTCAGGCTGGATTGATGAGCTCAAGGACTACTTGGTGAAAGGAATCCTCCCTGAAGAGGATGCTGACGCAGAGCGAATCGCTCGACAGGCGAAATCCTACTGCATCCTCGAGGGAAACCTCTACCGCAAGCGCCCAAATGGTATCGCGCTCAAGTGCGTCCCTCCTGAGGAAGGCCGAGAGCTGATCAAGGACATCCATAGCGGGGAGTGCGGCCACCACTCGTGTGCGCGCACCCTCGCAGGCAAGGTCTTCAGGAGCGGCTTCTACTGGCCTCAAGTGCTTCAAGATGCGGTCGCCATTGTGCAAACCTGCGACGCCTGCCAATTCCACGCCAAGCAAATTCATCAGCCGGCGCTGGGGCTTCAAACCATCCCGCTCTCCTGGCCGTTTGCGGTCTGGGGGCTGGACATCTTGGGCCCCTTCCCAAGGTCGCAGGGGGGCTATCGCTTCCTCTTCGTGGCCATCGACAAGTTCACCAAATGGACCGAAGTTGAGCCAGTGCGCACCATACCAGCGGGGGCCGCGGTGAAATTCATCAGGAGCCTGGTCTGCCGCTTCGGTGTGCCCAACCGCATCATCACTGACAATGGCTCGCAATTCACCAGCGGCATCTTCCGAGCCTACTGCGATAAGCTTGGCGTCAAGGTCTGCTTCGCCTCGGTGGCTCACCCACGTAGCAACGGTCAAGCCGAGCGAGCAAACGCAGAGGTCCTCAAGGGCCTCAAGACCAGGAGCTTCAACATCCTCAAGGGCCACGACAAGGGCTGGATCGACGAGCTCCCTTCAGTGCTCTGGTCCATACGCACAACTTCCTCGAGACCTACAGGCGAAACGCCGTTCGCCCTGGTCTACGGAGCTGAGGCAGTCCTTCCTGCGGAAATCAAGCATGGATCACCACGGGTCCTTGCCTTCAATGAGGACACCCAAGAGGGCCTCCACAATGACGACCTGCTGTTCCTCGAGGGACTGCGCCGTCAGGCCGCCCTCAGGGCGGCGGGGTACCAGCAAGACCTGCGACGCTACCACAGCCGCCATGTGCGCTCACGCACCCTTGAGGCGGGCGACCTCGTCCTCAGGCGAATCCTCTCCAGGGAAGGCCTCCACAAGCTCTCGCCGATGTGGGAAGGCCCCTACAGGGTCTCCCACGTCGCCAGGCCTGGCGCAGTACGCCTCGAGACCGAAGACGGCATCCCCGTCAAGAAACCGTGGAACATCGCGCATGCGCAAGTTCTACCCGTGATCATTGTCACGTCAAGACATCAGGCTGAAGAGGCAGCTTACGGCTCCACCTCCAAGCATTTTTTGTCTCTAGAGGTTAAAAGCTCACGGCTTAAACCTCCAAGCCCCAAAGGCTTCTCTCGAGGGTCAGCCCTCCGAGCTCTCCATGTAACGAGCCGCCTCAGGCCGCTGAGAGTCTCTGCCACTAATGGGTGGTCCCCATGCCTCGACATGGTCAGATACATTAACTTGGCAACTCCAAGCATAATGAGACAATTTCGTTCCCAAGTGAACAATGCGCTACGGCGCCGCTATGTAATATTTTGGTGGTGAGTTTATTCCAGCATTATTTTCTTTGTTGAAAATTGGCACTTATATCTCTCCACATGCGCACCTCGCGAGCGGGGGCTGAGTACGGTGCCAGTGCCTCAAATGACACACCAGCAGCACTGCAAAACCCAAGGATCCGAGCTCTGGCTGGAGGGCAGGCCCTCACAAACACGCCATCTCTACAAAGGACCTTGGTACTCTCTCTCCTCGCAAGGAACGCCTGAGGAGACCTATAAGCGCGCATTAGTCCCTAGTACAGTGCACACGCGTTTGGTTCTGCCCCTCTAACATCTATAGGGAGCAAGCGTCTCTACAAGCCTGAGGAGGCAGCAGGGAAAAACCCTTGAAGAGGACCTCCCCGCCAGGCCAAAAAAACCTCTACAGGGCAAAAGCCTTGAGAAGCTAAGTCCCACACCTGTGACTCGAGAGCCTTTTTTCCCCAAGCGCACGTTTGTCCCTCGAGCGATTTCGTTCTCCCTTGTGCTTCATGGGCTACTCGCACGTCAAAGGGGGGCACTTGAGCATCGCGACTCAGGGCTCTTACCTCTCCAAGCCTTAAACTCCCCCCGGCCTTGCTGAGTCATTGCTCTAGCATACCGCAGTGGCGGAGTCATAGCGCTAAGAGATGGGTCCTAACGATGCAGAGAAAACATAGACATGAAAATAAGGCAGAAAAGGCCTCTCGAGGGGCAAACAAGCTAACACAAATAAGCTTAAAGAGTATATTACATGCCCAAAATGTGCAGTGTCTGAATATAAAAACTGTCTCAGATACAGGCGCTCAAAGGCGCGATAATCAAGGCTCAGGCGGAGTCCGCGCCAGCACGCTCCTCCTCCTCAGCGTCTTCCTCCTCGGCAGGGGCAGCCTCCTCCTCGCTGTCCTCCGCAGCCACCTCCGCACGCTTGAAGCGGTTGCAGAAGGCCTCGACTTGCTCGCGGAGGGAGTTGGAGACCCGCAAGGCCTCCCCGGCCGTGCGCGCCTCGGTCACCGTGGAGAGGTCGAAGCCGGGCGTGAGGAGCCGGAGGTTGGTGAAGATGCGGTCGACAACCACCTCCAGAAGCTGGCGGCTCTCGACCTCAATCACCTCGCGGAGATCGGCGACGGGGCTCTCGAGGGCCGTGAAGAGCTGGTCGAAGTAGACCAGGTACATGGCAGCATCGCCACGACCGCGAGCCTCAGTGAGCGGAGCCTCCGCGCCAAGCTGAGCTGCAAGCTCATTGCCTCTGGCCACCAGCGCCTGGAACATGCGCTCCCGCTGCTTCGTGAGCACGCGAGCCGCCTGCGCGGTGTCCACGGCTTCCGTCACCTGCTTGGCCGCTGATCCCGCCTGCCCCTCCACGTCCTTGACGAGGGCGTCCAGCTCCAGGATAGCCGCCCTGCGACCCTCCTCAGCCTGGCGATAGGCATCCTTGGCGTGCTGGAGGCGGACCTCGAGCTTGGAGTTGGCTTTCTCAAGCTCCGCGATCCGCTTGGCATCGGTAGCGTGCTTGGCTTTGAAGCGGTCCTCCTGCTTCTTGGCCTTGTCGCGGTACTCCTTGGAGGTGGTCCGCCTGAACTCCTTCTCGCTCTCCGCGAGGGCCGCCTCCGCCTCCTTCTTCTTCTTCTCGGCAAACCGCTGCTGGAAGCGCTCCAGAGTTTGCTTCTGGGCGGTGACGTTCTCGTCATGCCTCTGGAGCGCCTGAGCCAGGTCTCCCTCGCACGCCTCGAGCTCTTCGCGCTTAGTGGCCAGCTCGCCCTCCGCCTGGAGCCGCTGCTCGTCTCGCTGCTCCACGTCCTTCTCCCTGGAGGCCAGCTGTCGCTCGCGCTCGGCCAGGCTCTTGCGATCCTCCTCCAGAGTCTCCTGCGCGGCCCGGTGGGCGGAGAGGAGCTGGGACTCCAGCTGGGACACCTCGCGGCGTTTCTGCGCCAGCGCGCCCTCCATAGCCTCGCGCTCGGCCTTCACCTCCGCGAGGAGATCGGCGGCCGCGTCGCGCGCGTCCTGGAGGGGGGCAAGGAGCTCGTCTGCGTCGCGGACGGCCCCCTCCCGGACCTCCTTGGCAAAGCGGATGGCCTCCTCGCGTGCAGCCTGGAGGGCCAGATCCTCCTGGCGGCGGGCCTCAACAGCGGCATGGAAGCGCCCCCAAGCCTCCGCAAGCTCGCCGCGTTGCTGGGCGAGCTGGGCATCCTCGAAGGCAAGCTGCGCCTCCAGACCCTCCAGGGACTCCCTCACCACGCGGAAGGGCACCTCGCGGTGCCCCTTGCTCCAGTCCCAGCCCCTGAGGACCAGGCCGCGTTGCGTGGAAGGCCCGGCCCCGGCGTCAAACCTGGAGAACGAGGCCTCTGGGCGCGCCTGGGGGCTAGGTTGCTCCCCGTCCTTTGCCGCGCCCAGGCTGGTCTTGAAGGAGATATGCCCTAGAGGCAATTAATAAAGAGTGTTTCTTTATCATATCTCGTTTGTTCATAATACGTTTTTGTGTCATGCTATAACCGTATTAAGCGGAAACATTAATACGGGTGTGATGCGTAAACAACCAGGTCCCTAGTAGCCTCTACTAAGACTAGTTTCATTGCGCGATCGATGATCGAGGTTTCCCGATCATAGGGCATGGCGCCGGTCGGCAATGGAAGTCATATCGTTGGAGAACGATGTGATGGACATACCCATATTTGTAGGACGTAGTCATTACGCCTTTGACCGTGAGACCAACTCTTATTGTTATTCCTGGAAGATACTTTGATTGCACCAAACGTCGTATCTTAATTAGTATGACAATAACGGTGATACTTTTGGGTATCGGAAAGGAGTAGTTGAGACGAGGGGTCAAGAGCGGGATTTGCCAGTCCGCATAGCAGGACAGATACTCTAGGGCCCACTCGGTGAGATTATGTCTAATGAGCTTGCAAGCATGTGACTAGGTCACGGAGACATGAAATCATAGACGAGTAGAAGATAGCGTTGTCGTCAATGAGGTCAGCTGGATATGGAGATATCTATGAACGACGCTCGGACACGCTAAGTATCGCAGTGGCAAAAGGTTTAAGACTTTACGTTCAGGTTTGATAGATGAAAGTCATTCGTTATATCACAGGGATTAATTCATGGGGTCCAGGCCTACGAGTTAGTCGTTGATCAGAGAGGAGTCTCGATCATACCTGTTATTATATCGAACCGCTAGGGTAACACACTTAAGGGGTTTCGACAAGACAACCGGAAAGGAAAGAGATCACCGGGAACGTCCCGGGAGAGGTCCGATGGAGATCGGGCAGCGACGAAATAGTTTTCGGAGCTAGAATAAATTATATATAATATGTTTGATATTAATTAGTGTAATTAATGTCCAAATATGATTTTATATATTTATTTTCGAATTTATTAAGGCTGATTTTCCTAAATGGGCCTTCTGGTGGAAAGAAGGCCCATGGGGGGAAAAATCCCTAAGGGAATTCGGTGGGGGGGGGGGGGGGGGGGGCATGGCCGGCCTAGGTGGGCCAAAAGGGGCCCACCAGGTGGCCGGCTGCCTTGCTTGGCCGAACCAGGCATGTGGGGTTTAGTCCCACATTGCCTGGTTAGCAAGTTGGCTCCCTCCCGGGAGCCTTTATATAGAGGGGCACCCCTGGCCTTTTAATTCATCCAATTAATTCTCTTTCTCTCCTCGATAACGTGATTCCCTTTGTCGGAGTTGCGCCGAGTTGAGAGGGGGATCTCTTCCACCATAGCCCGCTGCCGCGCTGCTGGTGTTCCGGTCCAAGTCTTCCGCTGCTCGTCCTGGACTGGAGCTTCGGAGGCCGTCGTCTCCACCGTACGTGTGTAACGCCCTGCGAGGTGCTGCGCTAGCGGTACTGGGAGGTCTTCTTCCTCTTCACAACCTTGAGGTCGGCTTCGTCGGTCTTCATCGTCAACGTTCGTGCGGGAACGTAATCCCGCTTTCGGTCTACAAGGGTATGTATTCCGATCTCCGTTCGTACTACTATATCTGCATAGAATAGATCTTGGCATGTTTTAAGGATATCGTTGCTAGGAATTTTTTTGTTTTCTGCACACAATCCCCTTCAGTGGTATCAGAGCCGATCTATCGTAGATATAGCTGTACGCTGTTAGAACCCGTGTTCTGCACGGGGGCACCGTTCCTGTTATTTGCTACCCTCTAGCGTGCACTTGTGATTCCAGCGGCATCGAGTTGATGAAGCGGCCCGGACCGACTTTACGCGTACGCTTACGCGAGACTGGTTCCACTACTGACATACGGCTTGTACCGTATATGTGGCTGGCGGGTGTCAGTTTCTCTCTCTTTAGTTGGTCGTGCATTTTCAATGGAGGGCCCGAAAGGGATGCTTAAACATGCAATTATTGGATCGTTGTTGTGGTCATAAGGTTCGTAGGTATGAAGCGGTTCTATTTACGACAGCCCCAAGCCACGTAAAATATGCAAAAGATAAAGTAGAAGCGTCTAACTTTATTTTGCAGGGGCTATGTGATATGGTCAAGGTAGGTTTATTAAATTGTTTATGAACTGCGGGCGCCAAGAAGACCATGGCGCAATGGACTGTATCACATCGCATTACATTTGATGTTTTGTGTGCATCTTATATTGTGTGATTATATATATTAGTATATATTAGTTACACGGCGGTAGTCATATATAAGATGATCCCTTCAAAAATACCACTAGTGTTCTTCCTCCAACGAGCACCACCAAGAAAGTTCTACGTTATGAGGCAGGCCGTGACGATCGGGTGTCAGACATATCGTCGTTCGCATACGGTGGGTGTAAGCCATGTTGCACAAGCGTTACGTGGAGGTTATAGTGGCGAGCCTAGCATATGCAGATATGGCCTCGGAACACGGAGGCCGAAAGGTCGAGCATGAGTCACAGAGTTGTTGTGATGGACAATTGTCTACCCTTGAAGTTGTGCTGCCGGCTCTGACGATGAGGGGTGGTGCAATGGATGGGGGTCGTGTAATCGCTTAAACGACCAGGAGGGATGTTCGTTTGAGTGGGAGTTATGTTAGTTATTTTCTAAAAATACTATAACTCAAAATTATTATGAACAAAGTCTTATGTTGTTGCAAATTCCATTGTAGATGTCTCGCCCCTCGTTTAACCTAGGTCTGTTCCTTGAGAAAGAAAAGCTTAAGACCAATGGGTCAAACTTCATGGCCTGGTTCCGCAACTTGAGGATCCTCCTCACTCCCCATAGGGTGGCCTACGTCATTGAGGCTGCCATAGGTGACCCTCCCGCAGATGATGCCTCTGAGGATGAGAAGAAGGTCTTCCAGACCAAATCGGAGGACTCCGCCTTTGTCCAGAGTGGCATGCTCTATGCCATGGAAGCCGACCTGCAGAAGCGCTTTGAGAAGATGAGTGCCTTCGAGATAATTTCTGATCTCAAGGCTGTCTTTGCGCCGCAGGCTAAGGCTGAGAGATATGAAGCCTCCGAGCTTTTCTTCTCGGCCAAGATGGAGGAGCATAGCAGTGTGAGCGAGCACGTGGTCAAGATGTCTGGCTACGTTCAACGCCTGAATGCTCTGGAATGCAAGATTCCCGATGAGCTGGCGATTGATAGGGTGCTGCAATCGTTGCCCCCTAGCTATAAAGGCTTCGTCATGAACTACAACATGCAGGGCATGGCTAAGTCCCTGGGTAAAGTGTTCGTGATGCTCAAGACTGCTGAGGTGGAGATCAAGAAGGAGCACACGCTGTTGATGGTCAACAAGACCGTCGATTTTAAGAAATCCGGTGGCAAGGGAAAGAAGAGTTGGAAGTCCAGGAGGGAGGGCAAACTGGTTGCCAAGCCCAAGACTAACAAATCTGGTCCCAGAGCTGGCGTGGAGTGCTTCTACTGCAAGGGAAAAGGTCACTGGAAGCGCAACTGCCCCAAGTACCTGGAGGATAGGAAAGCTGGCAAGATAGTCGAAAAAGAGCAAGGTATATTTGATATACATGTTATAGATGTGTACCTTACATCCGCCCGTAGCAACACTTGGGTATTTGATACTGGTTCTGTTGCTCATATATGTAACTCTCAGGAGGAGTTACGGAATAAACGGCGGCTGGCTAAGGATGAGGTGACGATGCGCGTCGGCAACGGGTCGAGAGTCGACGTGGTGGCTGTCGGCACGCTCCCTCTACATCTATCATCGGGATTAGTTTTGGTTTTAAATAAGTGTTATTTTGTACCATCGTTGAGTGTAAACATTATAAGTGGGTCTTGCCTGTTACAAGACGGTTATTCATTTAAATCAGTATCAAGCAGTTGTGCTGTTTATATGAATGATATCTTTTATGTTGATGCTCCCGAGAATAATGGTTTATTCTTGTTGAATCTCGATCGTAGTACTCACATCCATAACATAGAAGCCAAACGGATTAAGTGTAGTGATGATACCGCCATGTATATGTGGCATTGCCGTCTTGGTCATATTGGTATAAAGCGCATGAAGAAACTCCACTCCGATGGACTTTTGGACTCGTTGGATTTTGGATCCCTCGATACATGCGAACCATGCCTTATGGGCAAAATGACCAGGACACCGTTCAAAGGTTTCGTTGAACGGGCGTCGGATTTATTGGGGATCATACATACAGATGTGTGTGGACCAATGAGCGTATCGACACGCAATGGTTATCGTTACTTCGTCACCTTCACTGATGACTTGAGTAGATACGGTTATATCTATTTGATGAAACACAAGTCTGAAACTTTTGAAAAGTTCAAAGAATTTCAAAGTGAAGTTGAAAATCAACTTAACAAGAAAATCAAGCACCTCCGATCCGATCGTGGTGGCGAGTAATTGAGTTTTGAGTTTGGCACACATCTGAAGAGTTGTGGCATCGTACCCCAACTTACGCCTGCTGGAACACCGCAACGTAACGGCGTGTCCGAGCGACGTAATCGTACTCTACTGGATAGTGTCCGATCTATGATGTCTCTTACCGATTTGCCCGTATCTTTCTGGGGTTATGCGTTAGAAACAGCCGCATTCATTTTAAATAGGGCTCCGTCCAAATCCGTTGAAACGACACCGTATGAATTATGGTATGGCAAGAAGCCTAAGTTATCGTTTCTGAAGGTTTGGGGTTGTGAGGCGTATGTTAAGAAACTACAGCCCGACAAACTCGAACCGAAGTCGGAGAAAGTCGTCTTTGTAGGATATCCGCGGGAAACCGTAGGATACACCTTCTACAACCAAGCTGAGGGCAAAACGTTTGTCGCGAAGACCGGTACCTTTCTAGAGAAGGAGTTTCTCGCGAAAGGAGTAAGTGGGAGGAAGGTAGACCTCGATGAGATCGTTGATCCTGAACTCGAGATTCCGAGTGGCGCAACGGAAGCTGTTCCGGAAACGTCCTCCACAGATGGAGTGGGAGAAACTGTCGAGGAAAGTGTTCTACCTCGTAGGTCTGGTAGATCTAGTATCGCACCAGAATGGTATGGCAACATGGTTTGCACCGTCATGTTAATTGAACAAGACGAACCTACGAACTACAAGGAGGCAATGGCGAGTCTAGAGTCCGAGAAATGGCTAGAAGCCATGAAATCCGAAATAGGATCCATGTATGATAACAAAGTGTGGATTTTGATGGATATTCCCGAAGGGCACAAGGCCGTCGAGAATAAATGGATCTTTAAGAAGAAGACTGATGCTGATGGTAATGTGACCGTCTATAAAGCTCGGCTTGTCGCAAAAGGTTTCCAACAAGTTCATGGGATTGACTACGATGAAACTTTTTCACCGGTAGCGATGCTGAAGTCTATTCGGATTTTGTTAGCAGTTGCTGCCTATTACGATTATGAAATATGGCAGATGGATGTCAAAACAGCCTTCCTAAATGGAAACATTGAGGAAGAGTTGTACATGGTACAACCGGAAGGTTTTGTCGATCCAGAAAATGCTGGCAAGGTATGCAAGCTTCAGCGCTCCATTTATGGATTGAAGCAAGCATCTCGGAGCTGGAATCTTCGCTTTGATGAGGTGATCAAAGGTTTTGGATTTGTCCAAAATTTGGAAGAGACCTGCATTTACAAGAAAATGAGTGGGAGCTCGGTTGTGTTCTTAGCACTATATGTAGATGACATATTGCTAATTGGGAATGATGTGGAACTTCTGAATAGCGTGAAGGGTTATTTAAACAGTATGTTTTCCATGAAGGACTTAGGAGAAGCTGCATACGTCTTAGGCATTAAAATCTATCGTGATAGATCAAGACGTCTATTAGCGTTGAGTCAGAGTACTTATCTTGATAAAATACTGAAGCGTTTCGGTATGGAGAAGGCAAAGAAGGGTTCTCTGCCGGTTATCAAGAATAAAACATTGCGAAAGGCACAGTGTCCGGTAACGGAACAGGATAAGGCCGATATGACTAAACATCCTTATGCTTCAGCCATAGGATCGATTATGTATGCAATGTTAAGTACTAGACCTGATGTCGCATTAGCTCTAAGTTTGACAAGCCGTTTCCAGAGTAATCCTGGAATGGCGCATTGGATTGCTGTTAAGAGCATTCTTAAGTATCTCAATAAGACAAAGGAAATGTTCCTTGTCTATGGTGGCTGCGATGAAGAACTTGGCGTAACTGGTTACGTGGATGCAAGTTTCTGCTCAGACCCCGATGACTCTAAGTCACAGACAGGTTATGTGTTCAAGGTGAATGGGGGCGCCGTGTGCTGGAGAAGTGGGAAGCAACCCATCGTCGCACAATCTACAATGGAGTCGGAGTACATTGCTGCTTGCGAAGCCGCGAATGAAGCAGTGTGGCTGAGGAAGTTCATCATTGAACTTGGAGTGTTCCCGAGCGTGCAAGACCCCGTGGTCCTCTTCTGCGACAATACGGGTGCCATTGCTAACGCGAAGGAGCCAAGGTCTCACTCCACCGCCAAACACATACTCCGACGCTTCCATGTGATACGACAGTACGTACAAGGAGGCGATGTGAAGATTTGCAAAGTGCATACGGATCTGAATGTGGCAGATCCTCTGACGAAGCCTCTCCCGCTTGACAAGCACGTGAAACACCAAGATGCTATGGGTGTCCGGCTTTTACCAAGTTGTAATCTAGATTAATTTGTACTCTAGTGCAAGTGGGAGACTGAAGGAGATATGCCCTAGAGGCAATTAATAAAGAGTGTTTCTTTATCATATCTCGTTTATTCATAATACGTTTTTGTGTCATGCTATAACCGTATTAAGCGGAAACATTAATACGGGTGTGATGCGTAAACAACCAGGTCCCTAGTAGCCTCTACTAAGACTAGTTTCATTGCGCGATCGATGATCGAGGTTTCCCGATCATAGGGCATGGCGCCGGTCGGCAATGGAAGTCATATCGTTGGAGAACGATGTGATGGACATACCCATATTTGTAGGACGTAGTCATTACGCCTTTGACCGTGAGACCAACTCTTATTGTTATTCCTGGAAGATACTTTGATTGCACCAAACGTCGTATCTTAATTAGTATGACAATAACGGTGATACTTTTGGGTATCGGAAAGGAGTAGTTGAGACGAGGGGTCAAGAGCGGGATTTGCCAGTCCGCATAGCAGGACAGATACTCTAGGGCCCACTCGGTGAGATTATGTCTAATGAGCTTGCAAGCATGTGACTAGGTCACGGAGACATGAAATCATAGACGAGTAGAAGATAGCGTTGTCGTCAACGAGGTCAGCTGGATATGGAGATATCTATGAACGACGCTCGGACACGCTAAGTATCGCAGTGGCAAAAGGTTTAAGACTTTACGTTCAGGTTTGATAGATGAAAGTCATTCGTTATATCACAGGGATTAATTCATGGGGTCCAGGCCTACGAGTTAGTCGTTGATCAGAGAGGAGTCTCGATCATACCTGTTATTATATCGAACCGCTAGGGTAACACACTTAAGGGGTTTCGACAAGACAACCGGAAAGGAAAGAGATCACCGGGAACGTCCCGGGAGAGGTCCGATGGAGATCGGGCAGCGACGAAATAGTTTTCGGAGCTAGAATAAATTATATATAATATGTTTGATATTAATTAGTGTAATTAATGTCCAAATATGATTTTATATATTTATTTTCGAATTTATTAAGGCTGATTTTCCTAAATGGGCCTTCTGGTGGAAAGAAGGCCCATGGGGGGAAAAATCCCTAAGGGAATTCGGTGGGGGGGGCATGGCCGGCCTAGGTGGGCCAAAAGGGGCCCACCAGGTGGCCGGCTGCCTTGCTTGGCCGAACCAGGCATGTGGGGTTTAGTCCCACATTGCCTGGTTAGCAAGTTGGCTCCCTCCCGGGAGCCTTTATATAGAGGGGCACCCCTGGCCTTTTAATTCATCCAATTAATTCTCTTTCTCTCCTCGATAACGTGATTCCCTTTGTCGGAGTTGCGCCGAGTTGAGAGGGGGATCTCTTCCACCATAGCCCGCTGCCGCGCTGCTGGTGTTCCGGTCCAAGTCTTCCGCTGCTCGTCCTGGACTGGAGCTTCGGAGGCCGTCGTCTCCACCGTACGTGTGTAACGCCCTGCGAGGTGCTGCGCTAGCGGTACTGGGAGGTCTTCTTCCTCTTCACGACCTTGAGGTCGGCTTCGTCGGTCTTCATCGTCAACGTTCGTGCGGGAACGTAATCCCGCTTTCGGTCTACAAGGGTATGTATTCCGATCTCCGTTCGTACTACTATATCTGCATAGAATAGATCTTGGCATGTTTTAAGGATATCGTTGCTAGGAAATTTTTTGTTTTCTGCACACGATCCCCTTCAGGTCTCGCCGCTTTCGTCGCCCTGTCGCGTCGCCTCTTGCGCCTCGCCCCCCGCTGCGGGGCGTGGCGGAGACGAAGGAGCTCCCCCTGCAGAGGCGCCCGCGCTTGGCGGGCCCTGGTCTGTCCCGGCCTCTGGCTGCGCGGGAGGCGTAGTTGAGCGCGGTGGCGTAGCCTCGCGAGCCGGAGTCGGCTCACGCGGCGGCGTAGCCGCGCGAGGCGGGGTAGGAGCTCGAGGAGGGCTGGCCGCCCGCTCCTCCTGCGCCTCCATCACCAACGGCCCGGGGGGCGGTGCAGCGGCCTCCGCCTGAGGCGCTGCCGCCCCCGCCAGAGGCTCAGCTACCTCCGCTTGAGGCGCCTCTTCGGTTGGGCCTGAGGGGGCCGTCTCCACAGGCCTCGCGGCCTCTTCAGCCACGGCCTCTGCCGCGGTTCCCTTCACCTCCGCTGCCTTGCGAAGCCTACGGCGCTTCGCAGGCACAAGGTCGCTGGCAAGAATCAGGGGGTGATTATCAAAAATATGAAAAGAAGAGTACAATAATCAAGCAATCAGCAGTTAAAGGTACTTACCCGGACTCCTTGGCGCCGGTGTCGACCCACGCCAAGCCTGGCGAGCGCCAGGAGGGCTTGGCCTTAGCACCTGACCCCTCCGGAGGCGCCTCGGCTTTCCTCTTGGAAGGGACGTCGGAGGGCCTCGCGCCAGACCTGTCGCTGGCCGCCTTGGACCGGGGCTCGCGACGCCCTGGCGAGGCCTCCTCGTCAGAGGCCTCCTCCTCGGCCTCCTCCTCCTCCGCACGGCGCGTGGGCGCCACCACGAAGGCGTCTTCATCATCGCCTGACGAGATGTCGCAAATCTCGCCAGCAAGGGGCCCGTCCCTCGAAGAGGACTCCTCCCCCGCCGCGGCCTCCTCCTCGCCTTGCCCAGCTCCTGAGGCAGAGGGCGTCTCTGCTCCCTCCGCCTCATGCACCACCGGCACAGGCACCATCTTCCCCGCAGGGCCTGACGGGGTGTACGGAGGCATCCCCTCCAGAATGGCCAGGCGCTCGGTCATGTTGTACTGGTGCAGAGGCCGGAGCGTGATCGGGAGTTCGTCCATGGCGGGCACCGCTGGGTTGATGAAGAGCGCAGACAGGATGTTGTCGACTGCGTCCTTGTCGTTGTCCTCGCGGTGGAGCCGCATCTTGTCCTGGGGGCCGGAGTACATCCACATTGGCATCGAGTGCGCCTGGAGTGGAGCAATGCGGCGCGTCACGAAGTCCGCGACGATGATCTGCCCCGTGAGGCCTTCCTCCCGAAGGTAGCCCAGGCGGCCCGTCAGCATCACGTTCTGCGCGCCGCTGAAGGAAGCCTTGCCCCAGTTCGAATTCTTCACGGGCGGCGCGTCGGGGACCTCGAGGAAGGCGCAGGGCTGCTCCACCCCAACGAAGAACCACCGCTGGCGGAAGTCGTCCACCTTCTTCGTCACTGAGGTGATGGCCTTGCCCTCGCTCCACGACATGGGGATGTAGACGCTCCCCATGCCGTCCACGATGCGGAACGAGACGCATCCAGAGCGCTCGTTCTTCGCCGTGCTCCAGAGCGCGTAGAAGCACCGGAAGAGTTCCACCGTGGGCTCCAAGCCTAGGTACGCCTCGCAGAGGTAGGCGAAGATGGCGAGGATGAGCACGGAGTTGGGGTGGAGGTGCAGCAGCTGGATTTGGTAGAAGGCCAGCACCGCCTCCAGGAACGGAGAGAAGGGCGGCACCAGTCCCGCCGAGACGCAATACTGGAAGACGGGGAAAAACCCTCGCGGGCGTTTCCCGTGCGCCGCGGGCTTGAGCGCGTTGGCGCCGTGCTCGTTGGTCCGGTCCGCCACCAGGAAGCGGACCTTGTCGAGGGCCTTGTCGTTGACGCGCACGCCTAGCAATGCCGCGCCGTGTGCGACCTCGGCGGGCGCCGCTTGCGAAGAAGACCCCGCGGCCGCCTTGCCCTTGTTCTTCGCCGGACTCATCGTCGGAGGAAAGGAGGGTACGGCGCGAGGAGAAACTGGAGAAACTGGAGAAGAGGGCGCCGGAGAGCAGGAGCGGAGAGCTCGGTGCGGATGGTGTCTGCGAGAAGAAGTGGGAGTAGTAACGGCTCCCTGCTCCGGCGCGGAGACTTTATGTCTCGTCAAGGAGCAGTTACCGGGGCGTGGTGGGACCCCCCACGACGCACGTCCCGCATCGTGCGCAACCGTTACTCGCCGGAGTGACGCGTGGCTCGGCCCGGCCCGCAGGATTGGCCCCACGACGCTTCGCCTAGACCCAACGGGCCTCGTCGTGCCCATCGTGGGCCCGGGGGCTACTGTCGGCCCAGTAAGGACCGGGGTATGCACGGCCCACTCCCTACAGGCCTCGCCCGCGAAGATCTTCGACAGAATGACTAAGGACCAAGATACCGCTTGGAGAGACCCTCGAGAGACATCTCCGCTCGAGGGCCTGAAGAGGACGCCAGGGCCTGAAGAGGACCCTGCGCTTCAAGAGACTCCCCAGGCACAGCCCGCCTGGAGGGAAGTCAGCAGGAAACCCCTCCACAGGCGACCACGGCCCTGTGGAGACACTTCGCGGCTAAGCAAGCGCTGCAGGACGCACATGGCCCCTGCAGCGGCTGCAGGGTGACGCGAGCGTCCCAGTTGTCGTTCTGGTGATAAAGGAGTCAACAAAGCCGCGCTGCCTGCGCCAGGACGCCCAGGACTTTCCTCTTTGGTGATAAAGCGGCTGGACGGCGCAACGCTCCAAGAAGATCGTCATCGTGGGCTCCACCACGACCTCTGCCGCGCCTGCGAGCCGCTCTGCACCGCCTGCAGCCTGTCGGCCACGGCGCGCTACTTTAGCACGGATGGACCGCGTCCATGGAGGGACGAGCCGCGGTGGACTCCCGCTCCTCCACGCGACTGGCGTGTGGGAGCCCACCAGCACGAGGACGGAGCCCGGGGCGCCTATAAAAGGAGCAGGAGCTCCACCGTAGAAGAGGATCGCGCAATCGCACCGAGGATTGATCTCCAGTCGGCTGATTGCTTCCTAGACCAAGGGAGCCTTAGCCAAACGCGTAGGATAGCCAACTGCTGGAGGAGGAAGACGACCATTGAGTCCCTCTCCAAGCACTAAACTGCCTCAAGAGAGCCCTCGGCAAGCTCATTGTCCTGTAACCTTTACAGTGCAATACAGACAAGCAGGAGTAGCGGTGTTACCTCCTCCTGAGGGCCGTGAACCTGGGTACGGGCCGGTGTCCATCTCTGGCGTGATAGTTCTTCTCCAGGCCCGGCGAGCACCGTCGTCGTGCCTCTCGAGGATTGTTTGACCTCCGCGTTCAGCCCCCCCTTCGAACCTCTCTTCAGGGTGTGGCTACCCCTGTTCCGTGGGAGTCACTCTCCGACAGGTTCGACGTGAGGAAGAAGAAAGGAAGAAAGGAAGGAGCCGGCGCGAGGCACTTATTTCGGCCCAGATCGGCATGAGTGCTGCCGAAATATGCGGGCCCGGCCTGCGCGCGTCTGCCGCATGCAGCCGTTGTTGTGGGTCCCGCCGACCGCCACTTTTCGGCACGGGCCGTGCCGATCGGCACGCCTGATGCCGACAGCGCCCTAGTTTCCGAAATTTCAAATTCCGCGCGCTATATTCCGAATTTTGATTTAAAAAACATATTATTTAAAAAAAAAACTCGTGGAACTGTAACTTAAGGTGCCGCCTCTGTTGAAGCTGGCGAAGTCATCAGCATCAATTATATTGCCCAAAGACTCCCAATTTAGCTCTTCCTCATGCCCAAAGACTCCCAATTTGTCTCTTCCTCATTAAGAATCTCCGGCGGCTGCTCCTCGTAAGATATATCTGTGGGCGGCTCCTCCTTAGCCATCACTGTGGGTGGCTCATTCAACATCCTTGTAAAACTCGCCGCCGCCGGGGCCTCCCTCACCCCTTCCCCGCATCCCCGCCGATAGAGGGGGGCGCTGGCAAAGCCGTGCGCGCCCGAGGATGGTTGCGACGGGGCGTTTCGGGGGGCTCTCCCGCAACGACGATGGGTGGTGTGAGCGACGATGGGCGCGGTGGCGCAGAGGCGAGGCAGGCAGCGGCAAGGCAGCGCAGCGGTGGTGCAGCGTGGATGTGGCGGCCGGGGCTCGATCTGGGCCGCGGCCGGGCCGAGCGGGCCATGGTGCCACGGGAGGCCGGCGTCAGGCACGGCAACGGCGGTGAGAGCTGCAAGGCGGAGGCTCCCGCGTAGTGGCAGGGGCGGCCTCTCCTGCCCGTGCTCCGACGTCGGGAGGGGTGGAAGCCGGGGCGGCGGCCCCGGACCGGAGTTGCTGCGGAGGTGCGGCATGGATGCCACGGCCATGGGTGCCGCGGCCAACATGGCCTGCGAATGTGCTTGGGGGTCGGCGCTGCTTCTCGTCGCCACGATGGTTGTTCCTCCCGCTTTGTGGTCAGATGGACCTCCTGGTGAAAGCCTGCACGTACTTCTGTCTGTGCCGACGACGGCGGCGCCTTTAGTGTCGTTCCTCTCTTGTTTGTGTCGTCGTGGTGGTTCCATCCTGTCCGACGGGTGCTGTCCTGTGGTATCCAGGTGAAAACCTAAAATCCTTCGGAGCGGGCGACGGCGACGGACGCGTTGCGACCTTCTTGGAGGCATTGTCTTGGAGATCCAGGCCACCATGGTGCGGTGGGTTCGCAGCAGCTAGCGGGTGGGTTTCGGTGGTTGAGGGAGGTGGATCCCGGGGCGGCGGTCCCGGACGGTGGTGGACATCGAGGTAGCGGCCTCGAGCTCCCATGCTGCGGCGGTTCTATGAGGCAGGGCTGTTTGTTGGGTGGCGACATGTGGCTGCATGGGCAGAGAGTTCGTTGACCCGGCTGGATCGCCTCCAGGCTATGCGAATGTTGATCTGGTTGCTACGTCGGGGCGGCGGCCCCGGATTTGGCGCGACGTCTGAGGTCTGCAGGTAGTCGGATTGGGCGGCTACGTGCGGCGTCATGACTCGTGTGCGGCTTTCGTGCCAGGTGGTATATGTCGGGGCGGCGGTCCCGGAATCGGTGGTGTGTGTTTGTGGCGTTTGGTCGGCTTGCGTCGTATGGGCGGCGGGTCGCCTTGTTTGTGTGGTTTTTTTTGGCCTGTTTTCCTTATAAATATGGCATTGTATAGTTTGTATGGTTTTTGGACCCGGTATTCGGGCAGTGGATATCGACCACTTTGACTAAAAAAGTCTTGTAAATACGGCCATGGACATGCTGAGATTATCTAATGAAGAGTTGGCGGCGAACTCGTTTGGGAGGTCCGACGATACAGGCGGAGGGAGCTGTGGATCGATCATAAATAACGGGTGCGGTGGCGCACGACCACCTTTTTTCTTTGTATTTATATGTATATATTTATATTTTTATGAACTTGTTGTTTATTGAACAAAATTGCGACGCGAAGTGGTTTATTGAAATTCATGCCCACCAACTGTTCGTCTCGTAGTTTTTCGACATCGCGTGTGCGTGGCCAACGAAGGAAGCGAATGTGGGAGGGCATGAGAGGCGAGTTCACGCTGATGGACAAGGGGAGCTTATATCGTCAGTAAACCGAGGGGCAGTGCGCCGCTGTTAATGCAATAGTAGTAAGGACAACGATGACGCGTGGGCTGGCACTAACCCTCTTAGTGTGACACTTGGGGGAAGGCGCAACGCACGTCCCATTGCTGAACAGAACGCCGCGTCGTGTGGAGAACAAGCCGATAAAGTGACCATCATTACTTATGAATCAACCTCCTACGGGTCGTTGCAAGCGCATTCCTATGACATGTTGGACCAGCCTGTCGGGAGGCGTGTCCAGATGTTGTCCGGCACCGTTGAGCAGGACCCAACTATAGGGTTGGATACATACTTGGATGGGGTTCTGTTGGGGTGAGTATTTGGTAGGGTTTAGGTGGTGCCAATGGATATTAGGTCGCCCTCGGATCGAATTCATAGGTTTTTCAGGGCCTCCGGTTGCCTCTCCTTTCCTTCTCCACTCTCATGCCCCTGAGAGTCCTCCTCTACCCACCCATTTCTCTGGCCCCTCTTCCCTCTCCATCTCGGGGCTTTTTCCTCCGGCGTAGAGGGAGGAGAGGGTGCATGACCCCTCTGTTCATAGTAGTTGTAGGTCTTGTCTTAAGCTTGTGTGGCGGACTGACCACTGGTGGAACTGGTGCCTCGCAAATGTGTGGCAGTGGTGGGCGGCCGGATCTAGCTTCTAGCGAATGTCCATGGTGGGGAAGGCGCCACACGGCGGGATTTCGTGAGGTTCTATTAAATAAGTGCGGCTTGGCTAAGATTTTAGATGCACCTCGCAACCTCTTATTGTTTTGGTGGGATTTTAGGCGCACCTCTCGGATTTGTTGCCCTGTAGGGAGGATTCACACTAGTGCTTGGGCGCTGCACCATGCGATGGGTCCAAAGTTTCCTCGACACGTTTTCGAGGTGGGAGGGTGACGATGGCGAGTTTTGCGCCGGCATCTCCAATACTTCAGCTCGCGTTCAGTTGTGTGTTTCCTCTGTTCAGCGTGACGAGCTGCTCTGTTGTGACTCGAGTGTGGGGATGGCGTCTTGGAACAACGTCTCCTTTGACGGTACCTCAGTTGGCCCCACCGTGCTCAGAATTTGTTGCTGCTTGATATTGTGCGTCATCCTTTGAAGGATCTTCCTCAACTTCTCAGGACATCAGAAACCCATACTTCACCAAGTGGCATTGCCCTCACTGGAGATCAGTGGAGCGGCCGTGCATATAGGTTGTTTGTGGTCGGCAAGCTTGGAGCCGATCATAGTTGCCACCGCTCCTGGCGGTGTAAAATCCGACGGTTGCGTTGACTCAGGCAATCTCGAGATCAAGACAATCTTGCAGGTGCGCCACTACGTCGGTAATAGTAGGTCGACGATGTGGCGCCTTTGTTGTGCGCGTTTATGCGGTCTCTTGTAAGGCGCTCTAGGTAATTTTTAAGGAGCTTGTTTTAATTCCTTGTTTGTTGTAGGTCTTTTCTGTAATTGTATGACCTATACAGATTCGAGGACCGAACTTTTGGTGTTCAATAAAAGGAGATGGAATTCCTCAATCTGGTTGAGCCGAACCAATTCCCCTCCCGTTTCTTCTTGGTTTCTTCACCACCCAGTCATAGCGAGGTCTAGAAGCATGGACACGCTAGAGCGCCGCCGTCCGCCGTCGTCGTTTCCGGTCCCAGACCACATCCTAGAGTTGATCTTGGTGCGCCTCCCGCCGGAAGACCCCTCGTGCCTCCTCCGCGCTTCCCTCGTCTGCAAGCACTGGCGCGACCTCATCTACGACCCCAGCTTCCTCCGCCACCTCCTCGAGCTCCGCCGGGCACCCCAAATGCTAGGCTTCCTCCACGACTCGTTATCGGCCGGGACCCGCCTCGAGTACGTCCCCACCTCCCCCTTCTCCTTCTCCGTCCCCGACGATTCCTGGTTCCTCCTCGGTTACCGCCACGGCCGCGCCGTCTTCCGGTCCACCAGTACCGAGAACCTCAGCCTCCTCGTCTGGGTGCCGTTCACTGGCCAACGGAGGGAAGTGCTGGTGCCCGCGAAGTTCGAGGTCGAGCACTGGTACAACGCAACAGTGGTCTGCGCAGCGGACGGGTGCGACCACCGCAACTGCTATGGAGGGCCCTTCTTAATTGTCTTCGTATTCTGTGACCCCGAAGACCCGGAGATGCCAGTCGACTCGTCGGCGTGCGTGTACTCGTCGGAGACTGGCACTTGGGGTGAGGTCGTCTCGACCGTGAGTCGCGGCGCGTGCTTGATCTGTGATGCTCCTGCCGTCCTCGTCGGGAAGTCTTTGCTGTAATTCCTGTCCAACTGTGGGTACATCCTCGAGTACGACTTGGCCCGACATAGCCTGCGTAGGATCAACCCACCACGCGGCCATGACGAGGATGCCGCATGGTACAAGAGGATGATACTAGTGCAGGCGGAGGATGATAGGCTTGGCATTGTGCTCGTGCAGCCGGACCCTGATACTCATGGATTTGAAGATGGGTGTGATTGTCTCTGCCTGTGGTCAAGAAGGGTGAGCGAAGGTGGTGATGCACAATGGGTAGAGCTTGGAGTAATATACCTTGAAGATTCGCTCCCATCAGGTTCCTCAGACATCACAGCGTTTCTGGTTGGCTTTGCCGAGGGAGAAAATACTGTCTTCGTGAGCACGCGGGAACGTCGTGACATCTTTACAGTTGAGCTCCAGTCAAAGCGGGCAAGGAAGGTGTGCTCTTGTCGCTGGTTCATTGACCGTTTGGCTCCAACTCTCAGCTCCTACAGTTCAGGTTCTGCACTCCAGGCACTTCAAGGTGAGCACCGCAGGCTGATGGCTTTCAGCTCTAGCGACGAGGCAGATGATGAGGAGGCAGGAGGGGAGGAAGATCAGGCACAGTTGCTGTTTGACAGGGGGTTGAATGCCATCCATAAGGGGTGCTTTGTAACTGCTGTTGATTACCTCAGCCACACCCTGGAGCTCAGGTTAGAATTCTACTCCCAAACGCCAGTCTTACTCCCGATCATGCTGAAGCATGCATGCGGATGTACTGTGGGAAAGAACATCCAGTTAGTTCACTGCTCATAATGATTTGCTATTGTTTTTATGTTCCCTTTACTTTCAGCCTTTATATTTTATGGTTTGGGATACAAGCTTAGTAGATTTCAGATGCTATTATAGTATTATTAAAGGACAGGTGGTTTAGTCATTAGTGACTGTATAGGTTTCATGTGTTCAGCGGCTTGTGATAGAGTTTGTTGGAGTCTATTAAATTAGTGAGTGTGCAGTTCTATTCGATACCAATACTTGGGAGTTGGAGGAGCTGACGATCATTTGTTATGATGTGTGAACTGCAAAGAGCAACGATTTAATATGCAGTTATTTCAAGGATATGTGTTATTCTATTTGGTAAACATATGTGTGTGTCTCGAGTACCGACTAGTTGCAAACATTTCATTGCAGTGTGGTTTAATTATATGCTATCTCACAATGAACCTGTTGCACAATTATATACTTTCTTAGTCTATGCAAGCACTTGGCAGTTGCTATAAGAGATAATCCACAGTGAATAAAATTTCTATATTAAAGGGCAGGTGGTTTAGTGGTTACCAAGTGACTGTTTAGGTTTCATGTGTTCAGCGGCTTGTGATAGAATTTGTTGGAGTCTATTAAATTAGTGAGTGCGCAGTTCTATTCGATACCAATACTTGGGAGTTGGAGGAGCTGGCGATCATTTGTTATGATGTGTGAACTGCAAAGAGCAACGATTTAATATGCAGTTATTTCAAGGATATGTGTTATTCTATTTGGTAAACATATGTGTGTGTGTCTCGAGTACCGACTAGTTGCAAACATTTCATTGCAGTGTGGTTTAATTATATGCTATCTCACAATGAACCTGTTGCACAATTATATACTTTCTTAGTCTATGCAAGCACTTGGCAGTTGCTATTAGAGATAATCCACAGTGAATAAAATTTCTATATTAAAGGACAGGTGGTTTAGTGGTTACCAAGTGACTGTTTAGGTTTCATGTGTTCAGCGGCTTGTGACAGAATTTGTTGGAGTCTATTAAATTAGTGAGTGCGCAGTTCTATTCGATACCAATACTTGGGAGTTGGAGGAGCTGGCGATCATTTGTTATGATGTGTGAACTGCAAAGAGCAACGATTTAGTATGCAGTTATTTCAAGGATATGTGTTATTCTATTTTGTAAAAATATGTGTGTGTATTTCGAGTACCGACTAATTGCAAACATTTCATTGCAGTGTGGTTTAATTATATGCTATCTCACAGTGAACCTGTTGCGCAATTATATACTCCCTCCATTCCACAATATAAGATGTTGTAGGTTTGGTACATGTTGTCTAGATTCATACCAAAATAAGTGTACACATACACTAAAATATGTCTAGATAGACATGTGCATATGGAAAAAGGCTAAAACATTTTATATTGTGGAACGGAGGGAGTACTTTCTTAGTCTTTGCAAGCACTTGGCAGTTGCTATATGAGATAATCCACAGTGAACAAAATTACTATAGTTAGCACCTGTTGTCATCAGAATGATTGATGGAACAAACAACTTCAGATTTGTGGTGGATGTCATTTTTTTATATCTCAGATTACATCACATGTTACGACCTTATATTATAACCCTATCAATGACAAGTTTATGCTGTTGCTGTAATATAGGGTTGCATCTTATGGTGAACTTTCTCCAGAGTGTGCTAGCACATATTACCAATATGGGCGTGCCTTGCTAAAAAAATCTCGGAAAGCGGCCAATGATTTAAGCATTGTTCCCAAGATTCCACCATATGAGAAAACAGGTGAGGGTACATCAAGCAGAGCTGATACTGGAAACTCAGAGAACATGGAGGCCAGAGAAGGTATAGTTTCATCAATTTATACTTATATAAATACATTATTATTTATTGTATCTGTATAGGTAATAACAGTCTATCTGCCCATGCCTGCTAAATGGTACACAGAATAAACTGCTAAGTGCAAATTAGTAATGTCCTATGTATTGGCAAAATAAATAGTCTTGTTTGGAACTTGGAACCGGTTGCCGTGTTGAGTTGTCTCTTGAATTCATCATCCAATAAGTCGCTATTTAATCAAATTGGTTTGCCTACTGTTCTTGTGGTGTGTTCCAACTTTAATATAAGTCGTTGACGATATCGTAGAAAGTAGAAAATGCATTTGTTGCTCATAAATGCTTTGTTTAGGTGCGGTTGTTGATTATGGATTTCATCTCGTCATCCATGGCGGCCTTACAATCCACGTCGCCCAACGCCTTGCCGATGTTGTGCGGCTCCTCTGCACTGAGCAGGCACCGCTCAAACGACTCTCGTACACTCTCCCCATCAGTCTCGTCGAGGACGCAGGAGAGGTGGCGATAGCGAATAGGCCTGGAGTCCTGAGCGAAATCATGTGTTGGCTGTGTTGCCCAGTGCCTCGCTGGTGCCGCGACGGTCGTGCACGGCTCTGGCTGCGAGGGTCCAGGTCGTTGCCAAAACCTGAAAACTGAATGACAACAGTTGACAAGCTACATGCTACAGTACAGTTCAGAGAACAAATGAACAAGAGAGTTTTTGTGCTGCTCATGGCGCAGCGTTTTCTGTTTCCTTCCTTCCCTATATATCTGGTACAAGCAAAGGGCCAACAGCCTCCTGATCAGCCGGCTGTGATTCGATCCAGCCGTGCCATCCCACGACCATGAACCACAACGTTCTGCTGACCAGGAGCTAACCGAAAAACCTGGAGATCATGCCAATTGCACTACTCCACGAACTATACATGCCAGCGGCACGAGCTTAGCTGGGACAACACTGGTTCATTCTATTATTTTGCTATTATCTGTTTAAACCAATAAACTTGCTGGGGCTGACTGTTACAACAAGAACTTCCACCTTTTCTGGTTAAAAAGATAATTCACTTTTTTGTAGTTATTGCATGTTATAAATTATGTAATAATGTGAATTTTCTTGTCTAACATTTTGGTTTGGATTTTAACCAATTTACTCTTGGATGCACGAATGTTTTGATTGTGTTAAACTGATCAAGTTGGATCATTTAGGGAACGATACAAATCTCGTTGATTTTTATGCTAGTTGCTCTTGTATTTTATTTATACTCTTGTTTTAATGTGTTCTTCTTTCCGCCATGGTTCATAATCAAATAATATTTCATTAGGGCGAAACTCAAATACAAAATATCAGGATGGTATAAAAGGTGAAAGTGACAAGGATGATAACAAGATGGCTCGCAATGGTAATGATTCTGATTTGGATCTTGCCTGGAAAATGCTGGAAGTTGCAAGGAAAATAGCTGAAAAAAAGCAAAGTCAGCAGTATTGAGACCTTCAGAATCCTTTCTGCTCTCACTGAAGTGTCCATGGAAAGGAGTAAGAGGTAGAGTTTGTTATCTTTTTTACTCATGCATCACATTTAACTATCGAATGTTATTGCTTCTCATGGTTCAACACTGATTTGCAGAGGACTCCTTTGACTGCATCAAAGCTTTAGCCATCTTTTCTCGGGAGTACTTGGTCGCGACCTGACCATCATCGTATTGCCAAACTGTATCCCGCGTGTGGACTAAACTTTCCATTGTCCGTTATATATACAGTACTAGTATAAAACAGCATATTTGCAAGCCCAACTACCGCAGTGCACGTTGTGAATGTTATGTTGCATGTCTTGGTATTTCAGCTACATTCAAATGTGCTTCTGATTCCGATTCTTAATTCAAATAGCACCATAGCAATAGAATTTTGAGTATCTAAAAATTTGAAGATTCTTTTCAGTCACTGAATTCTAAGCCCAACGTTGACTTCCATATGAAGTCTGGCGTTTTTTTTCTTCATTAACATTCTAACTTTCTGTCTATATATGGTTTCCTACAAGAAACAATGTTGTATATCCGGCGATATTGTCAGCGCAAGTGCAAGTATAACCCCCGAAAGCTTTCCTTCATCGCTTGCGTCTTACAGCTTACTACTAGTTTGAGAACCTTTTCCATCTTCTAACCTTCTTGACTGCAACCTTATGAAGTTTTGTACTCGAATTGATTGTTTCCTCTGGATCTAAGGACTGAAACGTCATAGCTCCAACCCAGATCATGATGCAGAAACAAGTCGCGGTTCTGCAACCGGGCTTGAACACGTTCCCAACCCAAGCACAATCTCTCCATTTTTTTTGGACATGTAATCTCTCTGTTTCTGGTTGCCATGATCAGTGCGAGTTACAATCTGACGTTGGACTGTTTCGATTTTTTCTGCATGTTTTCACATCACTACCTGAAATACCACAGGGCGATGTGAGTGTCTCTCCTAAATTCGACGGTTGGACCTTCTCCCTCCTCCCCTCCCCACCAGTCGGACAAAGCTCATGCGACGTAGGCACCGGTGGATTTAACCTTACATGTGCGTTAGGAGAGGCGATTGGGGACCCCGACAGCCGTGCACTGTGGTGGCGATGGAGCTCAAGCGGTAGGGGTTCAATCCAGGCGGGGTAGGGTGGTGGCGGAATCTGCCCACATGGTTGCGGTGGCGGTTCCATGTTGTGGGGGATCCCGGCGGGGGTAGTGACCGCAAGGGTGGCACGGGCTTTGTAGGTGGATGGCGGCGGTGGCCTTGGCATGGCAGCGCGGCAACAAGGCTTGTCGGATCTTGGTCTAACAAGATGTCTGTTGCGTCCGGTCGACGACCGCCTTTGATGGTGAAGAACGGTGAATATCATGTTGGATGAGGCGAGGCCCGGGCAAGGTTTGGCCGGAGATCTGGCCGTCGGTGGTTGCAAAGTGCGGCGGGTGAGACGTGGTCGCTTGCTTATAGCATTTGTGTCGCCCACAAGGGCTTGGTTCTGCCGCCGGCCCACCTTGTCTGATATGTCGGCCTCGTAGTCCATTGTTATTGCTACTGATGCTCGAAGCCATTGATGGTGCAGCGGCGGGCCAGAAAGGTGGACTACACATACGTCTGTAAGGCAAGCCACGTGGTGGTGATGGACTTTCTTTTTTTAGGACAGACTCGGAAACAATGGGAGATCTAATGTATGGGGCGTAGTGTAAATGTTTTCCAAGCGAAAACTCAGCGTGCGGCACTACTGAAGGGGATGCATCGGGGATGCATCTGTAACCCTCTTGGGGCGTTGTTGTGGGTATATTTGTCGTAGTATCGGCATTGTAGATAGGAGACGGGGTCCTCTAGCCTAAGGATGGATTGTGGGGAAGAAGGCTGGAGTCGTCAAGGTCGGGATTGAACACGACGAGTTTACCCAGCTTCGGATCTCACAGCGGTGGCGAGACACTACGTGCTGCTATAATTCACTATAAGGCAATAGCCGTGAACAGGTTACAGTGGTGTATGAGATTGTATTGAGCGTGCCCTAAAGGCTTCCCGGTGGCCGGCTTATATAGGCGGCCAGACCCCGGGATACAAGGTAAGTGCTTGTCCGGCAAGTAAACAGAGTCCTAGACCTAGCCGTCTTGGTTGCCGCCTTCTGTCTTGGGCTTGGTGGCTTGATGGGCTTCGGCCTTCCGCCTTTCTTGCACCGTCCGCCTACTTCCTTGTACGTCAGCTATCTGGGCCGCCCGGTAGGCATCAGCTTTAACCACCCTTGGGCCACCCTGAACTACCGGATTGATCCATGTTAGAGATACCCCTGGTTGGTATATCACCAACATTAGCCCCCAGAAAGGTTGAAGTTCTCCAGTTGCCGGCTTCTTTTTCTTCACGATCTTTAGCTTGAACGTTGGTGGCTGCAGGGCTTGAACCATTCTGAATAAAATGGGGGACACGTGTCGGCTTGATCGCCAGCACGCGACCGCCTTTATCCTACATGGGAAAGACGGCTAGCTTAACTTGCCGGATGACTTCTCGGGGAAGCCTTATCCTTACTGACAAGTCAAACTTATAACTGACAGATGACGTCATTTGGTCCATGACAGTTTGAATCCAAACGGAAGGAAATCGTGCCATGATTGCAAATCGCGGGAAAAGAGGAGTTATGGCGAACGTGAGATCGTGGGCCGTTTTGCCTTCGCACGGATGCGTGCCACGTGGCCGGCTTTTTATCAACTGCACAGATCTTAACGCCCGGCCTATAAATAGGCTACCGAAACGTCTCTGCCCGCACCCATTCTCTCTCTCCACTCCCTGCCTCTTGCTCTCCTCTCTCGAGCTCTCCACCACCGCGCGAAAGAACTCCGGCGACCTCTTCTTCCCCGGCGATCCTGCGCACGGGAATGGCCTCCGATCCAAAGTCATCTGCGGCGGCGGCGAGGGACTCCGAGACCGAGCTCGGCTCATCGGCGGCGATGGGCGGCGCGGGCTCGCTTTCCATGGCGGCCCGTGCTTCGGGTCCTACACCATCCGCATCTACAGTACATCCTTCTTCCTCTGCTCCGACCGCGCGCTCGCACGCGGCTACGACTGTGGCGCCATCGACCTCGACCACTTCGGCGGCGCCCGGAGGTGCGGCCGCCGATGAGGAGGGGGAGCCAGTGGACCTCGGGTCCCGCTACTGGCTACCCTCCGTGGTGGACGACAACATCCTCAAGGAGGTAGAGGAGGCCGGCTACTTGCCGACCCAAGAAGACTGCAGCTGGCGGTCCGCCATGGGCGACATCATCCCGGCTCCAGCAGCCGGTGAACGGGTAATCCTCACCTCCCATTTAGTTAGGGGAATGGCTCTGCCGCCTTCCGCCTTCTTTATCGAGGTGTTAGATCACTACGGGCTCCAGCCCCACAACATAGAGCCCAATAGCATTTTGGTCCTGGCCGGCTTTACTGCTCTGTTTGAAGGCTACTTAGGTATTAGGCCTAGTTTAGACTTCTTCAGATATTGCTTTCGTTGCCGGCGCCAAACTGTGCTGGACGGGAGCCTCGCAATCTGCGGCAGTGTTACTTTCAACTGCCGCCAAGGACGTCCGTGGTATCCGAAGATACCCTACATCGAGTCTGTCAAGGGTTGGACCTCCACGTTCTTCTACTGCCAAGACATGGCAGCGCCGGAGCACAACTTTGGCGTCCCAGAGTTCGTCAACGCGCCACCAACGCCCAGGCCATGCTGGGACGAGGCGGTTCCCAAGTTGACGGAGGAGCTCCGCCTTTATATGAGGCGGATCGAGTTCCTCACCAAGACGATGGAAGCTCCGTTGCTGGACGGAGTGGATACCGTCATTTGCTGGCTGTCCTGGCAAATATTGCCTTTGCGGTACAGCCCGCACAAAATGTGTCAGTATTCGCCTACTGACACGGCTTCTCTTTGCGTGAGCGAAGGGGAGTTGGCAGCTGCCGAATTGGCGGCCCGACTTCGCAGCCTCGTCAAGGCGGGGTTTGTGAAGACGGTGGAAGGTGTGCCAATGCACACCCACAACAACCCTCCCCTCGAGGTAAGCATCCTTTTTTACCCTTTGTTGACGGTATTGCTGCTATCTTGTTAGACTGCTTTAACTCTTTTCTTGTTTTATTGCTTTGTGCAGCTCTCCGCCTTGACGGAGAGTGACCTGGCTCCCGCCTTTTACCAGTCGGGAGCTGGGAAAACCAAGAAACGCAAGGCGTCCGGCGCTCCTTCCTCTACTTCTAACGCTGAGAGGAAGAAAAGAGCCGCGCCGACTACTACGTCGGCGCCCGTTGACGACGACGAGAACGCGGGGATAAGGATCCCCCAAAAGTAAGTTTGTCTATCAGCTTTGGTTTTGTCGGTTCGATTCATTGCTGGGCTTTCCTGGTTAACCTTTGTATTTGGCTGACAATCAGGAATAGGGTCGCGACCTCCAAGTCGCCGGCCAAGGCCTTAACCGCCAGGGGTAAATGACCCCTTGGTACTTCGCCTGCTACGCTGCCGCCAACTCCTCAGCCCCAAGTCGGAGGCTTTATGAGGGATGCCCATGTGCGGCCCGAGCCCCAAGCCCCGACTTCAAGCCCGCCGCCAACCAGGGCGGCGTCCTCTAGACGTACCGCCAACCTCTCCTCCCAAACGGCTGAAGCTGCGGCTAATGATGCCGGCCAATCTTTTGCGGCCAAGGAGGAGCAAGTAGAGGAGGCGGTTGGCGACCAGTCTTGGGCGGCTCCGGCTTCCGACGCGGGGAAGGTCCGCGATCCTTGGGCTTCACTGAAGCATGCCAAGGAATGCGCGCTATCCTTTGCCGAGTTTGCCGGCAATGCCTTTGCCTCTTTGGAAGGGGATGTGGCGGTAAGTTGTTGACATTTTGTACATATATATAGTCATTCCCCCCGAGCACTTAGATGGCTAGAAAATGTAATTTTAGCCGGCTGAGTGGTTTATGACTTTCTATATATGTTGGCAATGTGTTTTGTAGGGCGTCCTTCAAGCCAACGTGGAGCTTATCACCGCCAAGGCGGATATGAATAAGCGACATCGCGCTCTGAAGGAGGACAACAAGGCGAAGGACCGGCGTATTGCCGAACTGGAGGCGATTCAGAAGAAAAATGAAGGTAAAAATATTGCATTTTTTACTTTCCGCCTTGTTGTGGTTGCGTCCGCCAATCTTTTCAGCCTCGTTATTCATATTTGTAGAAATGTTAGATCACGCCCAAGAAATCTTGGCGGCGTCTACTGACATGCAAGCTATTATGAATGAAGCTTCGGATTTGGCGGCCGCCAACTTGGCGATGAAGGAGGAGCACCAGAAGGAGATGGAGGCCCAACAACTTAAGTTTGCGCAGGAGACTAGCCAGCTGACGGGCGAGCTGGAGAGCCTGCGCAAAAAATTGGAGGAGGCGAAGAAGACGGCTGGCGAAGAAATATCCAAACAGTCTTCTCACGCTCAAACCGCAGAGGACACGTTGTCAACTCACTTGGCTGAGTTGTCGGCCTACCATGACTCGGTCCTTGGTAAGCTTTCCTCGTTCTTCATATAAACATTACATAGCCGTCTTTATTTGACTGAAGCTAACTGTGATGCTTTTATTTGTATGTAGTTGCTGCCGGCTTAGGCGATGACAAGGTTGTCAGCCCCTGCATGGATCGCATTGCGCGTCTAGGCGAACTGATCACCGAGACTTTGGCAACGTCCAAGCGGTTTGCCGCCAAGTTCTTCACCTCCATGGACAGCCAGGAGCCGGCCGAATTCGGCGATGTGCCCAGCATGCTAGATCAAGCTACAAAGCTACACAAGAGTGCACTGAAGTCGGCAACAAGGGGTGGTGCAAAGACTGCACTCGGCCTATTCATGGCACACTACCCCGCGGCGGAGATTGACATCGTCACCGAAGGCATGCCGTCAACTTATGAAGACGGTAGCGAGGTAAAGCCGGCAGCTGTGCTGAACAGCGTTGCCAGCTATGCCACGCGAGTTGCCGATATGGTGGATACGTCCGTCTTCTACAAGCGCCATCATGTGCCGTGCACTGCGGAAAAAGATGAAGTTTCCGCTACTGCAGAGGCGGAGGGGAGTGATAGCTCCGGGGCTGGTGCTGCCAGCCCCCATGCCAATGTTGGCAGCCCCCGAGCCGATGCGTGATCTTGTCGGCGCGACCTCCTTGTGCTCCTTGGCGGCCAGCCTGCTCCTGCCCCTGAAACATTTGATCTCAACTTGTATTATCTATTGTAAATAACTTTTGGAGATGTATTGCTAGGCGGAAGCCAGCTAACTTATTTTGCTACAAAGTAGTCTTTATTATATGGCCCGCCTTAATTTTATCTGACTTATATGCTTGACTTTTTGTATGTTGGCGGAACCTCAGCCGAAAACTTTAGCTGAGACAACCAGGGCTAGTACCATTTGTTTAGAATCAGAGACCAAAGCCAACATGTTGGTGCCAAAGGCATACTACTAGGCAACCCACATATAAGTAATCAGGATAAAGAAATTAGGCGGCGCAAAAAGTTAATTTTGCTTAGTTTGGCTCGAAAGCTGCAAGTATCTACCAGTTGGAACCTTTGCACAGAGCGAAAATATAGGTAACTTAGATACATAAAGGTATATGATTGCAAGAAAAGACAAAAGATGGCATGCTTCTCAACACAGATGAGGAACCATAAACTTTTATTTCATAATCATATATTACTTATTACAATTAAAAATTGCTAAGTGTAGTAAGGACGTAGCTGCTCAATGTTCTAAGGCCGTCTTGTTTGCTTGAACGGATCATCGATGCCTTGTTTTCTCTTGGTTCCCCTCCTGGTTTTCTGCTTCTTGCGCCGTTTCTTGTCTTCTACGTCCCGAATGTCGGCTAGATAGTAGGAACCATTGAGCAACGCCTTGGTGACTATAAAAGGTCCTTCCCATGGCGGGGATAACTTATGCAAGCCTTTTCTGTCTTGAATTAGGCGGAGAACCAGGTCACCTGTTCTGAAGCTTCGTTTCCGCACTCTCCGGCTATGATAGCGGCGAAGTTGTTGCTGATACAAGACGGAACGATGGAGAGCGACGTCTCTTTCTTCATCCAACAAGTCTAGGTTGTCCTGTCTTGCATCTTCTACGTCTTGCTCGATGTAGGCTTGAACTCTTGGGGAATCATGTATCATATCGGTGGGTAGCACTGCTTCGGCGCCATACACTAAGGAGAAATGAGTGTAACCTGTTGATCTGGTAGGCGTTGTATGCAAACTTCAGAGAACTGATTGTAACTCGTCTGCCCAGGCACCGGCTGCCCTATGCAGAGGAGCTTCGAGGCGAGGCTTAAGTCCTGAAAGGACGAGACCATTTGTGCGCTCTACTTGTCCATTGGATTGAGGGTGTGACACGGATGCCAAATCAAGCCGGATACCTAGATCATTGCAGTATTCTTCAATGTCGCCTTGGGACAGATTGTTTCCATTATCTGTGATAATGCTGTGTGGAACTCCAAACTGAGAGATTATTCCCCAGAGAAAATTGGCGGCTGTGCGTGCGTCAAGTTTGCTGATCGGCTTGGCTTCGACCCATTTAGTGAACTTGTCCACAGCAACCAATAGGTGGGTGTATCCACCTGGCGCCTTCTTGAATGGACCAACCATGTCTAAGCCCCAGACCGCGAACGGCCAGGTGATTGGAATTGTCCTGAGCTCCTGTGCCGGCATGTGAGGTTGGCGGGCATACAATTGGCAGCCTTTACATGTTTTCACGATGTGCTCGGCGTCTTCTTTGGCGGTCAACCAGTAAAAGCCTTGTCGGAAAGCCTTGGATACGATGGACCTGGCGGAAGCATGATGCCCGCAGGTACCAATATGTATGTCCTTCAGAATTTCCCGGCCTTCATCTGGTAATATACACCGCTGATAGATGCCGCACGTACTTCGCTTGTAGATCTCGCCTTTAATGACTGTGAATGCCTTGGCTCGCCTTATGATTTGCCTTTTCAACACTTTATCATCGTCCAGCAACTTCTTGTCGATTAAGAAATCGAGATAGGGGACTGTCCAATCCGGCTGAGCCAGGTAGACGGCAAAGCTAGCTGCCTCTACTGGTTCCTCTACATCGGGGTCCAACAAGTCGGCGCCCTTAATGGACCGTTTGTGCAACTGCTCCAGGAAAATGTCCTTTGGCACTTTCTTACGTTCTGACCCGAGCCTGGCGAGGGTATCTGACGCTTCGTTTTCAGCTCTTGGAACATGCCAGACTTCATAGCCCATGAAACATTTGGCGAAATCGTCAACTTTGGCTCTGTATGCCGCCATTGTAGCGCTTTTCGCGTCCCATGTGCCGCTTACTTGTTGTGCGACCAAGTCTGAGTCACCATAACAGAGGATTCTGTTGACACCGAGATCCTTTGCCACATGTAGCCCATGAAGCAGTGCTTCATATTCTGCTACATTGTTGGTTGCTTTGAGATGAATCTGCAACACGTAGCTGAGCTTATCGCCTTTTGGCGTGCGTAAAACGACCCCAGGCCCCGAGCCTTTGAGCATCTTTGATCCGTCAAAGTGCATGACCCAATGATACGTCTCAAACGTATCCATAATTTCTATTGTTCCATGCCTATATTATACCAATTATCACATGTTTTATATACACTTTATATTATATTATGACACTTATTGGACTAACCTATTAACAAGATGCCACAGTGCCAGTTTCTGTTTATTATGTCTGTGTGTTGCAGAAAAAGCCCGAAAACCAAAGTGCTCGGACAAATCCAAAAAAATTCCAGAAATTCTATTTCGTCAGAAGACTCACAGAGCCAGAAGGGTAAGTCCAGCGGAGGCCCACAACCCCCACACCATGTACAGGCGCGGCCAGGAGGGGGGTGGCGCCACCACATGGTCTGGGCAACTCGTCCACCTTCTCGCGCCGCCCTTCCGCCTATTTATTTCCTCTGCCCCGAAAACCCTAGATCAATCATCGTTTTCCAGAGAAGAGTCCCGAAGCTCCACCGCCACCAAAAACACTAATTCGGGGGACAGAAGTCTCTGTTTCGGCACCCTGCCGGGACGGGGAATTGCCCCCGGAGCCATCTCCATCGACTCCACCGCCATCTCCATCGCCGTTGCTGACTCCCACGATGAGGAGTGGGTAGTTCTCCCCCAGGGCTGCGGGCTCTACCGGTAGCTATGTGGTTTATCTCTCTCTCCCATGGTGTGATCTTTATGTGATCATGAGCTTTGTAATCTAGTTGAATATGTGATGTTACTCTTTATCTATTATGCACTCTAGAGGTTACTTTAATATGAACTCCGGGGTTATTCACGGTTGTGAAGGTGACAGTCTGCGCACCGTGTGTGATTCCTTTATGACGCTATGGTGTTAGTTTACTCAGACTTTGGGGGTGCTTTTGTAGCCCTACGCAGTGAATGGTGTTTATCATCCAACAAGAGAGTGTTTGAGAGTAGTATTTATTATTCAACTTTGATGTCATTGTTGAGAGTGTCCACTAGTGGAAGTATGATCCCTAGGCCTTGTTTCTAAGCATTGAAACACCGTTTACAACAAGTTCTGCTACATGTTTGCTTGCTGCCATTTTTATTTCAGATTGCAATCATCCATATTACTTGTATTTCACTATCTCTTCGCCGAACTAGTGCACCTATACATCTGACAAGTGTATTGGGTGTGTTGGGGACACAAGAGACTTCTTGTATCTTAATTGCAGGGTTGCTTGAGAGGGATATCTTTGACCTCTACCTCCCTGAGTTCGATAAACCTTGGGTGATTCACTTAAGGGAAACTTGTTGCTGGTCTACAAACCTCTGCTCTTGGAGGCCCAACACTGTCTACGAGATTAGAAGCATGCGTAGACATCAAGCTATTTTCTGGCGCCGTTGCTGGGGAGGTAAGCGTTAGAAGGTATCTCCTTTAGATTCTGCAATTTTATCTTTTTGTCTCTTGTTTTTATTTCACTAGTTAGGCTAAATGGAAGACTACAAAAAATTAGAGATCTCTATGAAATTTATATTGCATTAGAACATGATACTTTTGAAGAGAAAATTTAAAAACCTATGGAAGTTAGTTTGCATAATAGTGGTAGTAGTGTTATTAGTATAAATTCTTTGGACACCATTATTGCTAAGGCTATGGAAAAGCCTAAGCCTGGGGAAGCTAGTTTATATAAAAATAATCTTTTTTGCTCCTCAGCTTTGGAGGAATTATTTTGTTTTGATAATGTTTTGCCTCCAATATGTGATAATTCTAATGATGCTTGTGATATTCTAAATCCACCTACTGAAAGTATTGCTTTTGAAATACCTATGGAAATTGTTGAAATGGTTATAGATGAACCTTATGTAGGAGATGGAACAGTCCATCCAAGTGACCACTTGTTGAAACTTAAAGGATTTTGTGAGTTGTTTAAGCTTGCAGGTTTATCAAGAGAATATGTCATGAAGAAATTATTTCCACTGTCACTTAAGGACAAAGCAAGGAAGTGGTATGAGCTACTAGATGATCCTCATCATTTGGAATTGAAGGAGCTTGAATATCTCTTTTACTCTAAATTTTATCCTCCTTATGAATTGTATTTAGATAGGAATTACATTTTTAATTTTTGGCCTCGTGATGGAGAAAGCATTGCTCAAGCTTGGGGAAGGCTGAAAACATTAATACTCAAATGTCCTAGCCATGAGCTTTCTGAGAAAATAATTGTTAATAATTTTTATGCAAGGCTTTCAGGTCATTGGAAGGGTTATCTAGATGCCTGTTCAGAGGGCTCTTTCGCAAGTAAGAAGGTTGAAGCTAGATGGGATCTTCTTGAAAGAATTCAAAAGAATGCTGAAGATTGAGAGAATGACAAAGGTAAAGAATCAGGTATAAACTATGAATATGATTGCATTAAGTCTTTCGTTGAAACTGATGTTTTTCAAGAGCTTAGTGCTAAATATGGTCTTGATTCCCAAATTATTGTTGATTGTTTTAGAACCTTTGCTTCTCATATTAATGTTCCTAAAGAAAATTGGGAAGTGTATCATGAACCTTTCAAAGATACTTGCATGGAAAATGAAATTGTTGTTAATGATTGCAATAAACATGGTCAAACTTCTGAAAATACTATTTCTTATAAGCATGTTAATTTTTGTGGAATGCATAGACCTTGTGAAATTAATCAAATCGAAGATGAATATTGTATCCATCATAGGAATGAAAAAACTAGAACGTGGTACAAGGCTCTAAGAGATCTTGGTGAAAAAGTTTGTGACCTCCATCCTTTTATTTGTGAACTTTGCTATAAAGTGGGTCATTTTAATTTTCAATGTTCAGGTCATGATAATAGCCTTTCGAATCAAATGAGTACTGCAAATTTGTATTGTGATAACATGATCACTCCTAATCAACATGATGAACTTACATTATTTTTGGGGTGTGAAGAGTTATCAAGAAAAACTTCTTTGTTAGATATGAGTGATCTTGATATGAATAGTGTGTTGCATGGATGTTATCTCTATTGTGTTAATAATTGCCATGCTAACACCTACATACAAAATATTATAAAAGATGAGACTTTAACAAAGTATGACAGGACTAATATGTGTTTTGTTCTTATTAATGAAAGAGAGGAATCCCCCCAAGTTTCTTCCATTGTCACTAAACCAGTTTATGTGGATAAGCTTCCTTTCAAGCCTCTCCCTCCTAAAGAGGAAAAGGAGAAGAAAAAGGGAAAGAGGAAGAATAAGAAGAGGAGTAAAAGGAGAGAGGAAACAGTATCTTCTCCCAAACTTGTTGCTCCTATTACAATTGATACTTATAATTCTGAATTCGATGATTCTGAATTTGATGATGGTACTATGCCTGTTATTTATATTAGTGATCATGATTGGGAAAAGCACACTTCTTTTGATATTGAACATCTCTGGGACACTAATTCTGAAAATGATGATGTTAATAATTGCTATACTATTAGTACTATCCATGTTTCTTCCCATGATGATATAGAAAGCTCTGAGCTTGGGGATGAGGTGTTTGAAAATCCTTTTGCTACTAATGATTATATATTTGATACCTATCCTTCTAGTAAAAATGATGATATGTTTACAAATAAACACACTTTGGAGGATAACTATTCTATTGCTTATGATGATACTAAGCCTCCGGTCTTTGATAATTATAAAGAATACTATGACATAGGTTATAATTACAATCATCCTCTTGAAACTTGTCATAGTTATAGAGGAATTACTCAAACCAATCCTTTTAATATACAACTTGTCTATCATGTTCGAGTTATTTATAATGATCCTGCTCCCATTGTTATTAATGAGAAGAACTTTTCTTATGAGGGAAATAATGATACTTTTATGCATATGGATGATGATAAGAATGTTTCATGTGATGGTTATATTGTGGATTTTATCAATGATGCTACTGAAAGTTATTATGAGAGAGGAAAATACGGTTGTAAAAGTGTTCAAGTTACTAAAACACCTCTCTTTATGTTGGAAGTTTTGAAGTTTCATTTGTTTCATCTTTCTATGATAATTGCTTTATGTTTCAATAATTTATCCTATTACAAGACTCCTTTACATAGGAAGTGGGTTAGACTTAAATGTGTTTGATGTTTACCTTTTGATGCTCTCCTTTGTTTTTCAACTCTCATTTTTATGAGAGCATCATAAAAATCTCCTTGCCTAGCTGAAATGCGCGCGTTAAAGAAAATCGCTTATGGGAGACAACCCACTTTTTATTTTTGTTATTTTATTTTATATTGAGTGAAGGAACATGCTTACCTCTGTAGCAATTCATTTGTATCTTTATTTTATCGCATTGTTGTGTCAAGTAAAGCCTCTAGTAGAAAGTTGATGCTAGATTTGGATCTCTGCGCAGGAACAGTTTTCTGATGTCCACCGTTTAATTCATAACTCTCTATAGAAAATTCAAAAAAACCTGATATTTTCTGTGCGTGATCCTCAGATATGTACACAACTTTCCTTAGTTTTGAGTTTTCTGATTTGGCAAGTTAAGTGCCTCGAAAAAATTCGTCTTTACGGACTGTTCTGTTTTTGACAGATTCTGCATTTTATTTTCCATTGCTCCTTTTGCTGTTTTTGAGTGGATCTTTTTGCTCCACAAAATACCAGTGGCTGTAGCTAATGTCCAGTAGCATTGGTGATGATTGTGTCCATGCAGAATATGAGATTTTTTTGATTATGCACTAACCCTCTAATGAAGTTTACTTTGAGTTTGGCGTGGAGGAAGTTTTCAAGGATCAAGAGAGAGGATGATATGATGTGATCAAGAAGATGAAATAGCCTAAGCTTGGGGATGCCCCCGTGGGTCACCCAAGCATATTTGAAGAAGACTCAAGCGTCTAAGCTTGGGGATGCCCAAGCCATCCCCTTCTTCATCAACAAACTATTAGGTCATGTCTAGTGAAATTATATTTTAATTCCGTCACATCTTATGTGCTTTACTTGAAGCGTCTGTTTGTTTTTGTTTTTGCTTTGTTATTTTCATTCTCTGAATAAAATGGATCCTAGCATTGTTTTGTGGGAGAGAGAGCCAGTCCCACTGAAAGTGTCGGAATGAACCATAGACCATGTAAGAAGAGGATTGACCTGTCTAGGTCCAAATGGCTCATTCATCATGCCCTGGACATTGTTGGCAGCAGCAACAGTAGCCGTGGCTTGGGCTTGCTGACGGAGGGTGTGGAGTTCTTGCATTAGCTCACGCCACTCAGCTTGAGGTGGTGGAGCAGCAGCATCGCCAACACCAGGATCTGCCACCGATTCCTCAACACTCTCTTCGGCTACAGGTTGGGCACGATTGCGTACTCCAACTCGGGGATTAGCATTAGCACCAGCTGCAGCTGCCCGGGCAGTAGGAACCCGGTTTCTGCCGCCTCTACCCCTTGCCATCTAAGGAACACAAGAAGGTTACCAAGTCAAGCAAAGGAATTGAAATTGAATAAAAAAACCAAGAGACCCGAAACAAGTACTACTCGAAACAAGACTGCTTCATATGCCTTGATAAGACACCACAAGCAATCAACACAAATCAGAGAAGGTTTGCAAGTATACAACTGAAAAGAAATCGTTCCTATTGTGCACCAGTGTGTCAAGTTTTATGTTGTTTAACCATCTAATCAAGTTTTATTTTGAAACCTACTAACATACTATTGGAGAATTGGTATATTTCACCCAACCTCAAAAGAATTGACGTCCTCGTCAATTTGATCTTTGTACACTAACAAGCAATCAGTGAAGTCCAACAAGCAACCATCACAAAAGGTCCTATGATCTTTCTTCAGTATAGATGCTTACACATGTATAGCAAAGTTAGAGCTTAACTGATACCAACTATAACACCCCTCCTTGTAAGAAGGAATGTTACCACTAAGCAACGACTAACCCACATCTAAAATGCTTGTTGGAAAATCCGGCAGCACCTCTCCTGTACCGACGGACATCCACGACAGGCAATTGATATGACAGAGTAAATAATGCAAGAAACATCAGCGGAAACAAACGAAGTAACTTATTCAACTCATGTGGAGGTGGTGAAGCCACAATCCACCATACTACACAAGCACTAGGAAACCATAAGTACCAAGCAAGCAAACTCCAGGGAAAACAAGTGGACATAGCAACACCCAACATGACTTATACACAACCAGTAGACCCTAGCTACTAGGAATCATGAACTGACGAGTGAACTATCATGTTCCAACTAGGTATATGGCAGGGAAGTGAAGTTTGTGAGTGAACACCCCCGAGAGCTACGCCTTCCATCTACTGCTATTCATCACAGTGGAGTACCCTTGAGGCTTGGGCAAGAGGAGAATGGGCAGGGGCCGTGAAGCGTGGGGATCTTCTCTTCTTCTTCTTCTTCTTCTTCTTCTTCTTCTTCTTCTTCTCCTATCTCCTTCTCTTGTTCTTCTCTTGTTGCTTCTTCTTCTTCCTCAAGAACAGCTCCCAGGCTGCCCTTGGGGAAGGGTAGGACGTGGGCTGCTGGGAGGGATCAAGGGAAAAGGAAGGAGGCAGGGGAGATGCTTGGAGGAGGCAACATGGTCGGGGGAGAGGGAGCACACCGTAGGGGACAAGGAAGGAAGGAGTGGGCTGTTTGGAGATGAGAACCTCATGGCTGGGAGGGGATAAGGAGCTAGGAAAAGAACTTATCCAGTCCAGAAACACGTTTTATTAAGTATCATTTTCGACCATATGAAATTGACATGACCAATGAAATGAAATAAGATCTAAAAGATGCATCTGAACTCCGATTTGAGCAAACGAGTAGGCCATTTCGATTGTCTCGACAAGCCCGACACAACTACGGAGTCGGATTTATCATTCGACGGACGGTTTAGAAGAGTCCCAAGGTATGATTTATTGAAAAGTTGATTATGGAAAACCGGGGGTGTTACAGCTTGTTTGCCGGGCACTATGCCATGAAAAGTGAGGCTGCTATGGTCTAGCTGATCCTCAGTCAAGTTCATGCGGCAAAGTGATAATACAGGATGTTGAGGCTGCTGCCGCCATCCATGAGTACCTTGATGTGTCTGAAGTTGTCGACAATAGGATCGACAACAAGGGCGTACTTGCCTGGGTGAGGGATATGATCAGGGTGGTCGGACCGATCCCAAGTGATAGCTGCCTCCGACCAGTTCAAATACTGAGGGACGTCTGGCATCATCGCGTTGAGCTCTCGCATCTCCGCCTTGGCCGAGGGTGTGCCGACAAAGCACACAAGCGACTCTCTGACCTTCGGTTAAGGCTTCTTTTTCTTGGCGGAGGCGTCGTCGTCGCTTGATGTTGACATTGCATCGTCATCCTCATCGTCCTTGCTATCTTTCTTGTCGGGCTTCTTTGACTTTATTGCTTTCCAGCCAACAGTAGGATCCTTCTCCAAGTCGTCCATAAAGCGGCATTCGCTAAACGTGTGGTTGACCTTTCCAAGTGAGGCGTGGATCGGGCAAGGTAGGACCTTTGCCTGCTCATAAGTTATGCGTGCCGACTTAGGGCCTGAGCCTGCGTCGCGGTTCTTATTCTTCCACTTCTTTTTGCCGTGCCTTCCAACATAAGTGGGAGGTAGCGGACAGCGATGAGATTGCTGCCGCCGGCAATTTCTATGGCCATGGCGTAGTCGGCTAACCATGAGTCCGGCTTTATGAGGCCATTGTACCTAGGACAGTTTTTTGACACTGATGTCATATCCTTAGGAAAAGGCTCTCTACGGACAGCATCACCAAAGCACTTTGGACCAGAATATAGCGGCTGCTTCCCTCTCTTTATGTCTTCTAGGCGGTGTCGTGCGTCTTCTGGAGAGAGCTGTTGTCCGCCTCTATTGGCGTTTGGCTCATCCTGCACAGCCCGGCCTCTGCTGTGCCTGGGCTCTTCTGCCACCTGAAGGGGATATGCCCTAGAGGCAAATAAATAAATAGTATTTATTGCATTATCTCATAAGTTTATAATAGGTTTTTGTATTATGCTATAACTGTATTAATCGGAATTATTAATACACGTGTGATACATAGACAACCAGGGTCCCTAGTGAGCCTCTAAATGAACTAGTCCATTCGGCGACAGTTGATCGAGATTCCCGATCAAGGACAATGACGTCGGTTGACAATGGGGTCATCTTATTAGTAGAATAAGGTGATGGACATACGCAAAGTATTGCAACAAGATCGTAGTACGATGTTTGTCATTTGCAATACATAAGTAATATGATAGCTTATTCCTTAGACCGTGAGATCGTGCTAATTGCTACTTCGTAGGAGTACTTTGAGAGCATCAAACGTTGTGTCTTATATAGCATGACAATAACGGTGTCCATCTTGGGTATCCCGAAAGAGTATGTTAAGACGTAAGGATCAAGAGCGGGATTTGTTCATTCTTGTAATGGAAAGATATTCTGGGCCCACTCGGTGAGATTGCATCTATATATAGCTGCGCAGCTTATGACTAGGTCATGGAGATGTAATATCACAGACGAGTTAATAACCTATGTCGGTAACGAGATGCAACAGGACATTGGATGTCTACGATCACATCTCGGACAAGGTAGTATCGCAGAGACAAAGGGAATGAATATCATGTTTATGGTTCAACGACGATATTCGTAGAATGCACAGGGACCGTCATATGCATCCAGGTATCCCTGGCGGTCATTGACGAGCAAAGGGTCTCGGTCATGTCTGGAGTGTTCTCGAACCGTAGCGTAACAAACTTAAGGTCTTAACGACACCTGGAGAAGGTTCTGGAATAATATAGGATTTTATTGGAGAGAGAGAAATGATCCGGAAAGAGTTCCGGTGGTCCGGAAGGAGTTCCGGGAAGGTCTGGAATGGTTCCAGGAATGTCCGAAAGATGTTCGGGTGGTCCGGAAAATGTTTCGGAGTCACGGGAGATTAAATTATATATAAATATATTAATTATGAATTAATAGTATTTTATATTAATTAAAAAATAAAGGAAAAAGGGGCAGCCCACCTAATGGGCCAATTGGGGCCCATTAGGGGGAGCCGCACCAAGGAGGGGGTGGGGCCCATGGCTGGTGCGGCCAGCCCATGCTAGGCCGAACCCCCTCCCCCCTCTCCTTTGTTTAGTCCCACATGGGGGAGCTAGGGAGTTTGCACACCCCCTCCCCCCTTTATATAGCAAGGCATATTAATTGGATTAATTAATGGAAAATACAATTAAATTTGTAGCAGGCCGGCCGAGCTGTTTCTCCGCCCGTTTTGCCTCCTCTCTCCACCAAAGCTATACCGTCGGGCGCCGTTGCCCTGCGGGATTCCAGAAAAGTTCTACTCCTGCGATTTCAGCTGGATCTGAATGACCGGGGGTTGTTGTTAAGCTCCGTATGTTTGCGAGTGCTCGGAGGCGCCACATTTGAGGAGCCTGGGCGACGTCGTCTCGCCCACCCAGCAGCCCTGTCGCTGCCCTGCCGCCGGCGCCACCCCCCCAGTCGCTGGCGCCTCGCCATCTTCCGCCCGACGCCCGTCGACGCAGGTCTTCGTCGACACCCCGGCGTCATCGTCTACATCATCGCGGCAAGTTCTCCGCGACCTCGAGGTCGGCTACGTACGACTTCATCGTCAACGCTTGTGCGGGAGCGTAATCCCCGCTATCGGTCTACATGGAGGTAATGTAACCCGTTCCGCCACCGTTATCACATGTACTAGATAGATAGATCCTGGCTAGTTAGGGTGTTCATACGCTAGAAAAATTATTGTTTTCTGCACCGGAACCCCTTCAGTGGTATCAGAGCCGATCTATGCGTAGTAATGCTGGTACGGTTAGAACTCATGTTGAATGAGGACGTCTTTCTTATATTTGCTACCCTCTAGCGTGCACTTGCGATGCCTTCGGTATTGAGTTGATGAAGCGGCCCGGACCGACTTTACGCGTACGCTTACGCGAGACTGGTTCTACTACTGACATACGGCTTGCACCGTATATGTGGCTGGCGGGTGTCTGTTTCTCTCTCTTTAGTCGGCAAAGCATTTTCAATGGAGGGCCCGAAAGGGATGCTTAAACATGCAATTATACGATCGACGTTGTGGTACAAAGTTCGTAGGTAGGGAAACGGTTCTCTTACGAATAAGCCTATATGCCACGTAAAACTTGCAAAACTAAATAAAGGTAGAGGCGTCTAACTTTGTTTTGTAGAGGCGTTATTTTATGTGACATGGTTACGGTAAGTTTGATATTACTCGTACTGTCGGAGGCAATGGAGGGCACCGTAGACTCGGAGCCATGCCGGGGCGCCCGGGGCCAGGCACATGGCGCCATGGAGGTCCAGGCGCATCGACCATGTCACATCGCACTTCATTGCATCATTATTGTGTGCTGTTGTGTGTGCATCCTGTTGATTGCTTATATGTTAGATATACAACGGTAGCAACTTAAATAGGATGATCCCTAACAAATACCAAAAATGTGTTCTCCCTCGTTGCGCACCACCAAGAAAGTTCTACGTTATGAGGCAGGCCGTGACGATCGGGTGTCAGACATATCGTCGTTCGCATACAGTGGGTGTAAGCCATGTTGCACGCGCAGGGTCTTCGAGGTTTGATTGGCGAGCCTAGCATATGCAGATATGGCCTCGGAACACGGGAAGATCGAAAGATCGAGCATGAGTCACATAGTTGTTGTGATCGACATTTTATGTCCACCTTTGAAGCTGTGCCGCCGGCCGTGACGATCGGGGGTGGTATAGTGGATGGGGGTCGTGTAATCCCTATTATTATTTTAGGGATAATAATTTTAGTGGAGTGTGTTTGATAATATGACTATAAAACTAAAACTCACATATGTTATAAACTTTACCTTACCTCTTTTGCGATCATATCTGTAGACGGAACTATACTTCGGTTACTTCCTTAAGAATCCAGATTCCACCCTAGAAGCCGACGGGTCCAACTTCATCAGATGGTACAATGGTTTTAGAAACATTCTCCAACACAACAACATCCTATATGTCATCGATGAAGTGTTAGGAGAAAGACCAGATGATTCTGCTAGCGAGGAGGAGGAAGATGAATTCCGTAGGCATCGAGACATATTCATAGAAGTGGAGATCACCATGACCGTATGCCTAGCACCTGAGTTGAAAGAGTTGTTTCAACACAAGGAGCCATATGTCATGATTGATGCGATCAAAACGCACTTCAAAGATGAATTGAGGCATGAGCAATTCGGGCAGCTTAGAAAGTTCCAGACCATTCACATGGAGGAGCATACCTGTCTGAAGACTCATTTGAAGAGATTGTATGACATCTATTTCAAGCTGACAAATGTCTACGATTACTGGATGGCGGATTCATGGGCTATTCAGACTGTGCTGATATCTCTGCCTCCAAGCTATGAGAAGCATGTGCGTGAATATGTTTTGAAGGCAGACAATATGAACTTTTACAAGTTCGTGTCCGAATTCAAATCATTGGAAGTTGATTCCATCGAAGGAGAAATCTTCGACGCTACAGGTATATATTTGATATACAGAATTGTGAGTGTATTCAACACTTGATATGTGATAAAGTATCTGATACTTGTTCTGTTTATGAAACAGGCCCTGATTATTACTTATCTGTGGCGAATAATGATGTGACCCGGCACTGAAGATGACAATCAAGGAAGTTGAAGACCAGCGGTGTTCACGTCCTCAAGTTATCATAGTTATCATTAATAGTTTTGATAAGACCTTTTTGTAATAGTGAGAAAGTGTGTTTAGTGTCTTGATTGTAACAAGACAAAGTTATTCATATATGTAATAAGACAAGTTCAGTTGTTTTATGTTGTGGAACAAGCCAGTTGTTTTATATTATGAATAAAGTTTTCACATCTCAATTACATTACTTGTATGATAACGTGATTTTCATTCATAAAAGCGGGAATGATAAAATTATATGTCCAAGAAATAAAAGATTTTGTTACTAGAACAAACACCATTCATCATAAAGGCAAATGTAAGAAGTAATAGATACTTTTGATCTATTTAAAGGTTACATGTGCCAAATTGATTAGTATTGAAGTGTCAATACGAAAGGAAATTAATTAAGAGTCATATCGGATGATTATTGAATTAATTATATGGTGAAATTTACTTGATCCGAATTCTTCTATGATTATTAGTAAATAAATGTATTTGCATAATAAATCATGAGTCTGAAATTAATTTGATAAAAGATCAAATGGGGTTTTTTTTTCAGAAGAAAGATTGATGAATATTGTATTCGCAAGATTTGATCACAGGACAATATTTTTGAATCATGGTTTCAACACAAAAGACTTGTGGAAATTCGTTTCACAAAATTATAATATCAGATATAGTGATATGTGAAATATTATAATCATACTCTATTTTAGATAAAGTGTGGTCTTTCAGAATCTGTCTTTAGAATTTCTTAATATGTTCGAAACATTATAGTCGATGTCCACTTTAGAAAATAGATGTTTTTCAATGGTAATTCGTGAGATCGACAATAGTGTCATTATATAGAGGATTATGCGATAATTCAGAATATACACGAATAGTTCTTTGTAGATTACTCACATTGGATGAGAGTGTATTCCAAAACCCAATAGAAACAAAACTTGTATTGTTGTCTATGTAATTCCGAGGAAAATGTGATTTTTCGAATTATGGTTAATGGAATAAAATTAGAAGCTTGAAATAAGGTGTCAGACCTATATTCATAAAAGTAGAATATTGGAAAGTGTTCCAAAAGGATATATGTCTACAAATGAAAATTTGATGATTAAGAGTGAAGGAGACTGGAAAATTGTTTTCTGCTTGCAATCCTCTTCGTGAAGATCATAATGTTTTCATGAAAGAAGCCTCTAAATAAAGTGCTGTTATATTTAATATTGCTGTCAGGTCACAGCATAATGTTAAGTGTTTCAGATCTTGTTGACAGATCAATGTGCACTTTATGAATACAAAGAAAGTTGAGAAAATATCAGAATACGAACAAAGGCTTTTGTGCCTGAAAAATCCAATTACATTTAGAAAGGATTAAAACAGTAAATGTTGCTATAATTCCTTTTGGAGAAATAAGATTTCTTGATCATCATATAAAATGTTATATGAGAAATGTAACTATAAGAAAGACGTGAAAGCATATTTTGTCAAGAAATGTGTCTTAGACAAAATCAAATTTGTTGACTACATAAGTAGACATGCTTGAAGTCTGTGGAATTTGTATTAATGGAATACTGTAGTTCGTGTTAAGTTCGAATTGATGAGAGATCAATGATTTTGGTTTGACCAAAATATCGAGATAAATTATGAATTTAAGTGGGAGTCAAAGTTAGTTTACTCGATTAGAATATGTAAATGACATATTTGTGAGTGGGAGTTTAGACCCTCATATGTGTAGATGACATATTTTGAGTGGGAGCTCGCGTTCTCAAATATGTGGAGACATAATTTGAGTGGGAGCCGAATTCATCTTGTGTAATGACACATTGTGAATCGTACCAGTAGAATTAATGAAGTTGTGAAACTATTTGAAAGTTGGTGTCTATTTGGAATAGAACGGGAATTTTAAATAGTTAGTCGAGTTGTTTTGGATTATGTCTTAGGAGTCAGAATAGATTAAAACCAAAGGATGGTCCTTGGAAATCCAATTATTCATTAAGAGTAATGATACACGGTAATAGTGGTTGTATGACATGTTGGTCTATTATGTGATATTAGACATTATACAGAAACCATATTATGTGCTCGATAAAATATGACCCATGTTCTTAAAAGAAGAACAATTATGAAAGTAAATTTAGAATTTACTGGAAGTAGAAGTATATTAGTTATTAGATTGATATTGGAGTGTCAAATCTTCAGAATGGGTGCGGAAATATATAGATATCGCGAGATTGTAAATGTTACAAGGAGTTCTCTATGACCGAGTGTGTTTGCAAGGCAATTATCTGGTTAACAGAATCAGAGTAAGCGCTGGGAAACAAAAGTCTCACTTAGTTACGGTATTTGTATATATATTATTAGATAACATGTTGATATCAAACAAGTTGATATCAATGGATCGCAAAAGAATGCACAATTATGTATTGTACAGATTGTCAGAGTAACACTCTTCCACAAGCAAGCATTATCATATAACGCTTATTTGATAAGGGGTTTTTGATGAAGTAAAATGCAACTAGTTTATTTGTACTCTAGTGCAAGTGGGAGACTGAAGGGGATATGCCCTAGAGGCAAGTAAATAAATAGTATTTATTGCATTATCTCATAAGTTTATAATAGGTTTTTGTATTATGCTATAACTGTATTAATCGGAATTATTAATACACGTGTGATACATAGACAACCAGGGTCCCTAGTGAGCCTCTAAATGAACTAGTCCATTGGGCGACAGTTGATCGAGATTCCCGATCAAGGACAATGACGTCGGTTGACAATGGGGTCATCTTATTAGTAGAATAAGGTGATGGACATACGCAAAGTATTGCAACAAGATCGTATTACGATGTTTGTCATTTGCAATAGATAAGTAATATGATAGCTTATTCCTTAGACCGTGAGATCGTGCTAATTGCTACTTCGTAGGAGTACTTTGAGAGCATCAAACGTTGTGTCTTATATAGCATGACAATAACGGTGTCCATCTTGGGTATCCCGAAAGAGTATGTTAAGACGTAAGGATCAAGAGCGGGATTTGTTCATTCTTGTAATGGAAAGATATTCTGGGCCCACTCGGTGAGATTGCATCTATATATAGCTGCGCAGCTTATGACTAGGTCATGGAGATGTAATATCACAGACGAGTTAATAACCTATGTCGGTAACGAGATGCAACAGGACATTGGATGTCTACGATCACATCTCGGACAAGGTAGTATCGCAGAGACAAAGGGAATGAATATCATGTTTATGGTTCAACGACGATATTCGTAGAATGCACAGGGACCGTCATATGCATCCAGGTATCCCTGGCGGTCATTGACGAGCAAAGGGTCTCGGTCATGTCTAGAGTGTTCTCGAACCGTAGCGTAACAAACTTAAGGTCTTAACGACACCTGGAGAAGGTTCTGGAATAATATAGGATTTTATTGGAGAGAGAGAAATGATCCGGAAAGAGTTCCGGTGGTCCGGAAGGAGTTCCGGGAAGGTCTGGAATGGTTCCAGGAATGTCCGAAAGATGTTCGGGTGGTCCGGAAAATGTTTCGGAGTCACGGGAGATTAAATTATATATAAATATATTAATTATGAATTAATAGTATTTTATATTAATTAAAAAATAAAGGAAAAAGGGGCAGCCCACCTAATGGGCCAATTGGGGCCCATTAGGGGGAGCCGCACCAAGGAGGGGGTGGGGCCCATGGCTGGTGCGGCCAGCCCATGCTAGGCCGAACCCCCTCCCCCCTCTCCTTTGTTTAGTCCCACATGGGGGAGCTAGGGAGTTTGCACACCCCCTCCCCCCTTTATATAGCAAGGCATATTAATTGGATTAATTAATGGAAAATACAATTAAATTTGTAGCAGGCCGGCCGAGCTGTTTCTCCGCCCGTTTTGCCTCCTCTCTCCACCAAAGCTATACCGTCGGGCGCCGTTGCCCTGCGGGATTCCAGAAAAGTTCTACTCCTGCGATTTCAGCTGGATCTGAATGACCGGGGGTTGTTGTTAAGCTCCGTATGTTTGCGAGTGCTCGGAGGCGCCACATTTGAGGAGCCTGGGCGACGTCGTCTCGCCCACCCAGCAGCCCTGTCGCTGCCCTGCCGCCGGCGCCACCCCCCCAATCGCCGGCGCCTCGCCATCTTCCGCCCGACGCCCGTCGACGCAGGTCTTCGTCGACACCCCGGCGTCATCGTCTACATCATCGCGGCAAGTTCTCCGCGACCTCGAGGTCGGCTACGTACGACTTCATCGTCAACGCTTGTGCGGGAGCGTAATCCCCGCTATCGGTCTACATGGAGGTAATGTAACCCGTTCCGCCACCGTTATCACATGTACTAGATAGATAGATCCTGGCTAGTTAGGGTGTTCATACGCTAGAAAAATTATTGTTTTCTGCACCGGAACCCCTTCACCACCTTGATACATCTCCAACGTATCTATAATTTCTTATGTTCCATGCTATATTATACCAAGTTATTACATGTTTTATATGCATTTTATATAGTTTTATGCATTTTCTGGGACTAACCTATTAACAAGATGCCACAGTGCCAGTTCCCTGTTTTCTGCTGTTTTTGGTTTCAGAAAAGTACTTAAGGAAATATTCTCGGAATTGGACGATTTCTTTTCTGTAGTCAGTTTTTCATCGGGAATGTTCCAGAAAGCCGAACACGAGACGAAGTGGGCCACCGAGGCGGTGCCACCACATGCTCGCGCGGCAGCACCCCTGGCCGCGCGAGGACCAGGTGTGGGCCCCTCGGGGCGCCACCTACTTCGCCCTTTCGCCTACAAATACCCCCCAGACTAAAAACCGTAACACGGTGTTCATATTTTCCTCCACGGGTCCCGAGCCGCCGCCGTCGTCAACACCAATTCGGGAGAGATCAGAACTTCTCTCGGCACCCTGCCGGGAGGGGGAATCGTCACCGGAGGCCTCTACGTCGCCATGACCGCCTCCGGACTGATGCGTGAGTAGTCTACCCTTGGACTACGGGTCCATAGCAGTAGCTAGATGGTTGTCTTCTCCTCTTGTGCTATCATGTTTAGATCTTGTGAGCTGCCTATCATGATCAAGATCACCGTTATGTAATACTTCATGTTGTGTTTGCTGGGATCCGATGAATATTGAGTACTAAAGTTATTGCTTCATAATATATCATGTGTGTGCTATTTAATGATCTTGCATGCTCTCCGTTACTTGTGTATGCTCTGGCCAAGTAGATGCTTGTGACTCCAAGAGGGGGTATTTATGCTCGATAGTAGGTTCATGTCTCTATTAAATCTGGGGTGGTGACAGCTAGCTCTAAGGTTGTAGATGTACTGTTGCTACTAGGGATAAAACAGTAGTACTTTGTCTAAGGATGATGTTACTTACTTACTTTACACACAGTGCTTAAGGCGATAATCTGTTGCATGCAACTTAATACTGAAAGGGGTGCGGACGCTAACCGGAAGGTGGATTATTAGTCATAGATGTGGTTGGAACGGTCTATGTATATTGTTGTAATGCCCGAATGAATCTCACACTAGACATCATAACATTGGTATATGCATTGGTTTGCTCATCATTATTCTATCAATTGCCCAGATGTAATTTGTTTACCCGCATGAATGTTATTATTATTTATGGAGAGACACCACTAGTGAACTGTGGACCCCGGTCCTTCTCTTTAATCTGATAAACCACAAACTGCAAACCTGTTACTTTCTGCAAACAAACATCTTTCTTCCACACATACGTTTAATCCTTTGTTACAGCAAGCCGGTGAGATTGACAACCTCACCGTTAAGTTGGGGCAAAGTATCTTGATTGTGTTGTGTGCAGGTTCCACGTCACCTACGTCCCAGGAAGCATTTTCTGGCGCCCTTACGTCGCAGATTTTTTTGGCGCCGTTGACACCTCGGGGGAATTCATTATTTCCTACTGGTTCGATAACCTTGGTTTCACAACTGAGGGAAACTTGCCGCTGCACTACTTCATACCTTCCTTTTGGGGTCTCCCAACAACACACCCACCGTGTGCATCAAGCATTTTTCTGGCGCTGTTGCCGGGGAAATAAGAATTCCTTTGAAGACCTTCACACTCCTCCGTCAACTTCGTTGCCGGTGATTTGAAGATTCTTCTACGAGGGGAGTCTCTCACATCCAATCTTTTTAATTTGTTATTGTCTTGCTTAGTTTATTTTTATTATTGTCTTGTTTGCTTAATATCAAAAATACAAAAAAATTAGTTACTTGCAATTTATTTTATTGTCTTGTTTGCTTAATATCAAAAATACAAAAAAATTAGTTACTTGCATTACTTTGTTTATTTCGGTTTGCTATTTTATTTTCAGTTTTTGTTATTTTGGTTATTTCGGTTTGTTAATTAATTTGCTAAAATGAGTACTGCTGAGAATACTAAGTTGTGTGACTTTACTTGCACCAACAACAATGATTTTATATGCACACCTATTGCTCCACCTGCATCTAAAGCTGAATTCTTTGAAATTAAACCTGCTTTGTTGAACCTTGTTATGAGAGAGCAATTTTCTGGTGTTAGTTCTGATGATGCTGCTGCCCATCTAAATAATTTTGTTGAACTATGTGAAATGCAAAAATATAAGGATATACATGGTGATATTATAAAACTGAAATTATTTCCTTTCTCCTTGAGAGGAAGAGCTAAAGAATGGTTGCTTTCATTGCCTAGGAATAGTATTGATTCATGGATTAAATGTAAAGATGCTTTTATTGGAAAATACTATCCTCCTGCTAAGATTATTTCTCTAAGAAGTAGCATCATGAATTTTAAACGACTTGATAATGAACATGTTGCTCAAGCTTGGGAAAGAATGAAATCTTTGATAAAGAATTGCCCAACCCATGGACTGACTGCTTGGATGATCATCCAAACCTTTTATGCAGGACTGAATTTTTCTTCAAGAAACTTATTGGATTCGGCTGCTGGAGGTACTTTTATGTCCATCACCTTGGGGGCTGCAACAAAACTCTTGGATAATATGATGGTGAATTATTCTGAATGGCATACTGAAAGGACACCTCAAGGTAAGAAGGTAAATTCTGTTGAAGAAACCTCCTCCTTGAGCGAAAAGATTGATATTATTATGTCTATGCTTGCAAATGGTAAATCCCATGTTGATCCAAATAATGTTCCCGTAGCTTCTTTAGTTGCACAAGAAGAGCATGTTGATGTGAACTTTATTAAAAACAACAATTTCAACAACAATGCCTATAGGAACAATTATGGTAATAACAACTATAAGCCCTATCCTCCTAATAATGGGAACTCTTATGGGAACTCTTATGGTAATTCTTATAACAATAATAGGACTACCACCTCTGAACTTGAGACCATGTTAAAAGATTTTATCACTACACAAACTCTGTTTAATAAAACTGTTGAGGAAAAGCTTGGGAAAATTGATATACTTGCCTCTAAAGTTGATAGTCTTGTCCTTGATGTTGATCTTTTAAAATCTAAAATCATGCCTACTGAAACTAAAGAGAGTAATCCCTTTGCTAAAATTAATGCCATCCAAGTTCAAATAGATGAAAATGTTAGGATGATGGCCCAATTACGTGCTAGATGGGAAAGAGAGAAAGAACTAGATAAAGAGGCTAATATTGTTAAAGTTTTTACTTTTACTACCTCTGAAAATAATGGTGTTTCACATGATAGTAAGCCTCCTATTATCAATGGTAACATAGTTGGTGTTGGAAATGTCTCCTCTACTTCTTCCAAAAATTTAAAATTGTCCAAAACTGCTGAAACTAGTGTTGATAAAAGTGCTGAAATTTTTAAGAACATGGGAGAATGTGGTTCGGTTTGCTTTGATGATAATAATTTTGATTTTGATAATTCTAATATCTCTGAAGTTATTAAGTTCTTGCAAAAGTTGGCCACAAGTCCTAATGCTAGCTCTCTTAATTTGGCTTTTACTACTCATATTACAAATGCTCTCATTAAAGCTAGGGAAGATAAATTAAGACTTGAAGCTTCTATCCCTAAGAAGTTAGAAGATGGTTGGGAGCCCATCATTAAAATGAAAGTAGATAAATTTGATTGCAATGCTTTGTGTGACCTTGGTGCAATTATTTCTGTTATGCCTAAAAAGCTTTATGATATGTTTGATTTGCCACCATTGGAACATTGCTATTTGGATGTTTTTCTTGCTGATAATGCTTTGAAGAAACCTTTGGGGAGAGTTAATGATGTTCCCATTATGGTTAATAATAACCTGGTCCCCGTTGATTTCATTGTCTTGGATATTGAATGCAATTCATCTTGTCCAATTGTGTTGGGAAGGCCTTTTCTTAGAACTGTGGGTGCTATTATTGATATGAAAGAAGGTACCATCAAGTACCAATTCCCACTCAAGAAAGGTATGGAACACTTCCCTAGGAAGAGAATGAAGCTACCTTTTGATTCTATTGTTCGTTCAAATTATGGTGTTGATGCTTTATCTCTTGATAATACTTGAGTTTTGCTTTCTGTGCCTACCTGAAAGACGTTAAACAAAAGCGCTTATGGGAGACAACCCACTTTTATTTCCTGTTATTTTATTTTGTTTGTGTCAAGGACTTGTCCTACCTCTGTAGCAATTCCTTTGTATCTTTATTTTATTGCATTGTTGTGTCAAGATAAGCCTCTAGTTGAAAGTTCATGCTAAATTTGGATTTCTGCGCAGAAACAGTTTTCTGCTGTCCACCATTTAATTCGTAACTCCTCACAGAAAAATCCAAATAATCTGCCCTTTTTTGTACGTAATCCTCAGATATATATGCAACTTTCATTAGTTTTGAGTTTTCTGATCTGAGCAAGTTACGTGCCTCAAAAAAAATTCGTCTTTACGGACTGTTCTGTTTTTGACAGATTCTGCCATTTATTTTGCAATGCCTCTTTTGCTATTTTGATTGGATCTTTTTATCCTATGAAGTATCAGTGTCTGTAGCTAATGTCCAGTAGCATTGGTAGCAATTTTGTTCCTACAGAATATCATAATTTTTCGTGCACTAACCCTCTAATGAAGTTTACTTTAAGTTTGGTGTGGAGGAAGTTTTCAAGTATCAAGAGAGAAGGATGATATGATGTGATCAAGAGGATAGTAAAGCCAAAGCTTGGGGATGCCCCGGTGGTTCATCCCCAACATATTTCAAGAAGACTCAAGCGTCAAAGCTCGGGGATGCCCAAGGCATCCCCTTCTTCATCAACAAACTATCAGGTCCTTTCTAGTGAAACTATATTTTAATTCCGCCACTTCTTATGTGCTTTTCTTGAAGCGTCGGTTTGTTTTTATTTTTATTTTTGTTTTTGTTATTTTCATTCTCTGAATAAAATGGATCCTAGCATTCGGTTGTGGGAGAGAGACACGCTCCGCTTTTTCTTATGAATACTCGTATTCTTCACTTATATTTGTTGAGTATTCTTCTATGTTACTTCATTGCTTTCTAGCTCTTGTTTTTCATGCATCTCTTGCTAGATCTGTTAGCTTTATTATATCATACTCTCATATCTCATTGTTTAATTACTTGGAGAGTTTATCTTTTAAATAAGTTGATTGGTGTTTGGTTGGAAACAGAAAATGCTAAATGTGGTAGATGGTATAAAGAAATATATACATGCTCTTATGGATTGTTATCTTGCATGTTGTGGTGCTTAGCAATTATTTTGAGCTCTCAAGTAGATCGTGTTTAAGCTTTTACATTATGTAGTTAAAACTTATTAGTGAGGAACTACCGTAAAACTTGCTGAAATTTGGTTTGCATGTTTGGTATCTCTAAGGTCTAGATATTTTCTAGTTAAAGTGTTTGAACAACAAGGAAGACAATGTAGAGTTTTATAATGCTTGCAATATGTTTTTATATACATCTTGTTGTCATAGTTTATACTTGTGTTTGTTTCAAACAATCTTGCTAGCCAAAGTCTTGTACTGAGAGGGAATGCTTCTCGTGCATCCATAATCCTTGAGCCAAAACCTATGCCATTTGTGTCCACCATACCTACCTACTACATGGTATTTCCTGCCATTCCAAGTAAATACTTCATGTGCTACATTTTATTCAAAAATTATTATCCCTTATTTGTGTCAATGTTTATTAGCTCATGAGGAAGTGTGTGGTGTTACGGATATCAACCTTGTCATTTGCTTTTAGACAGACTTTCACCAACCGGACTAGTGGCATATACACCGCTTATCCATTAACTTTGCAAAAAGAGCTGGCAAATGGGGTGCCCAGTCCCAATTAATTACAACTTTAACCACTGCATTCTCTTCACATTTTTGCCCTGATCTAATCAGCCAAGCAATGATACTAGTTCTAAACTACATGTGTAAACAAAAGAGAAAAGAGGGATGATCTGCCCTTGGGTAGAAATAACGTCCTTCATGGGAGCCGCTCTTAAGAAAGTCTGGTTGACAAGGGGGGTAGAGTGCCCATTACCATTCGTTGACAACGACAAACACCGCTCAAAACTTACTTTTATGCTCTCTATATGATTTCAGAAACCTATAAAACTAAGAAGCTCTAGCACATGCTTGTATCCCTGCTTCCCTCTGCGAAGGGCCTATCTTTTACTTTATGTTGAGTCAGTTTACCTACTTCTTTCTATCCCCAAAGCAAACACTTGTGTCAACTGTGTGCAACAATTCTTATATGCTTACTTATTGCACTTGTTATATTTCTTTGTGTTGACAACTATCTATATGATATACATGTTCAAAAGTTGAAAGCCAATGCTGAAACTTATATCTTCCTTTGTGTTGCTTCAATGCTCTTTTGCTTAGATAATATTGCTTTATGAGTTAACTCTTATGCAAATCTTTTTGATGCTTGTTTGAAAGTACTATTCATGAAAAGTTTTACTTATATGATGTAGTTGTTTACTCCTTATCTATTTGTTAGCAAACTATAGATCATTGCCTTGAGTCACTTCATTCATAACATGAGCCTTACATTATATTATGATCAAGATTGTGTTTAAGCATGTCACTTTAGAAATTATTCTTCTTTTATCGTTCTTGCCTACTCGGGACGAGTAGAACTAAGCTTGGGGATGTTGATACGTCTCCAACGTATCTATAATTTCTTATGTTCCATGCTATATTATACCAAGTTATTACATGTTTTATATGCATTTTATATAGTTTTATGCATTTTCTGGGACTAACCTATTAACAAGATGCCACAGTGCCAGTTCCCTGTTTTCTGCTGTTTTTGGTTTAAGAAAAGTACTTAAGGAAATATTCTCGGAATTGGACGATTTCTTTTCTGAAGTCAGTTTTTCATCGGGAACGTTCCAGAAAGCCGAACACGAGACGAAGTGGGCCACCGAGGCGGCGCCACCACGTGCTCGCGCGGCAGCACCCCTGGCCGCGCGAGGACCAGGTGTGGGCCCCTCGGGGCGCCACCGACTTCGCCCTTTCGCCTACAAATACCCCCCAGACTAAAAACCCTAACACGGTGTTCATATTTTCCTCCACGGGTCCCGAGCCGCCGCCGTCGTCAACACCAATTCGGGAGAGATCAGAACTTCTCCCGGCACCCTGCCGGGAGGGGGAATCATCACCGGAGGCCTCTACGTCGCCATGACCGCCTCCGGACTAATGCGTGAGTAGTCTACCCTTGGACTACGGGTCCATAGCAGTAGCTAGATGGTTGTCTTCTCCTCTTGTGCTATCATGTTTAGATCTTGTGAGCTGCCTATCATGATCAAGATCACCGTTATGTAATACTTCATGTTGTGTTTGCTGGGATCCGATGAATATTGAGTACTAAAGTTATTGCTTCATAATATATCATGTGTGTGCTATTTAATGATCTTGCATGCTCTCCGTTACTTGTGTATGCTCTGGCCAAGTAGATGCTTGTGACTCCAAGAGGGGGTATTTATGCTCGATAGTAGGTTCATGTCTCTATTAAATCTGGGGTGGTGACAGCTAGCTCTAAGGTTGTAGATGTACTGTTGCTACTAGGGATAAAACAGTAGTACTTTGTCTAAGTATGATGTTACTTACTTACTTTACACACAGTGCTTAAGGCGATAATCTGTTGCATGCAACTTAATACTGAAAGGGGTGCGGACGCTAACCGGAAGGTGGATTATTAGTCATAGATGCGGTTGGAACGGTCTATGTATATTGTTGTAATGCCCGAATGAATCTCACACTAGACATCATAACATTGGTATATGCATTGGTTTGCTCATCATTATTCTATCAATTGCCCAGCTGTAATTTGTTTACCCGCATGAATGTTATTATTATTTATGGAGAGACACCACTAGTGAACTGTGGACCCCGGTCCTTCTCTTTAATCTGATAAACCACAAACTGCAAACATGTTACTTTCTGCAAACAAACATCTTTCTTCCACACATACGTTTAATCCTTTGTTACAGCAAGCCGGTGAGATTGACAACCTCACCGTTAAGTTGGGGCAAAGTATCTTGATTGTGTTGTGTGCAGGTTCCACGTCACCTACGTCCCAGGAAGCATTTTCTGGCGCCCTTACGTCGCAGATTTTTCTGGCGCCGTTGACACCTCGGGGGAATTCATTATTTCCTACTGGTTCGATAACCTTGTTTTCACAACTGAGGGAAACTTGCTGCTGCACTACTTCATACCTTCCTCTTGGGGTCTCCCAACAACACACCCACCGTGTGCATCACGCCTCCTTTCTCTTATTGCCGGTACTTTAGGGTGGTGACGGACTACGGTCACAGCCTCTCCTGGGAGGGTCGTTGCCGCCATCTTTACGAGGCGGCTGGCCATTATTCCGACTTCCGCCCTCGCTGCGCCTTGGCGGTGGCAGGTCATCTTTGTTTCCTGTGCGCGAGTGCTTGTCCCGCTTTTGCTTAGGCGGCGGCGTTTTCTTTGGAGGTGGCGTCTTTTTCCTTCTGTCGCCATGGCTACTGGAGCCGGACGGGCCGTCGGGGTCAGCATCAGGTGCTGCTCTGCATTTTTTCGATTTGGAAACCAAATTCCCCCCGGGCATCCGCCATGTGGCCATAGGAGTCGGCGCGTGCCTGTTGTTCCAGGGCCTTTTTCATGAAGTGTCTGGCATTGACTATCTTTTCTTCCGCCGTGAAAGCTTTGTCGTCAAGGGTGTCGAGCGCCGCGGCTGCGTTGAGGATAGGAGTGCAAAAGACAGTGTCTCCTCGTTTGTCCTCACGCTGCGGTGCGGTGCGCCAATCGAAACCCAACAACTGAGCTGTTGTTTGCTTGTGTACTTGAGGTTCCTTTTCCCGGCGGTGTCTAGATGACTTCTTCTTGTCTTCGAAGAGCTTTTTTGTTGTCTTAAGAGACAACTTCTCCTGCTCCTCTTGGACTTTCTTCGCAAGGCCTTCAACATACTCCTCCCTTTTGCGCAGGAAATCAGAGTGCAAGAGCATGCTCTGTCGGAGCCCTTCCACTTCTTCAAGTGGCGTATCCTTGGTGACCGGAGTCGCCATTAATTCCGTCTTTCTCGTACCGTCCGCCTACTTCCTTGTACGTCAGCTATCTGGGCCGCCCGGTAGGCATCAGCCTTAACCACCCTTGGGCCACCCTGTACTAGCCGGATTGATCCATGTTAGAGATACCCTTGTTTGGTATATCCCCAACATTAGCCCCCAGAAAGGTTGATATTCTCCAGTGGCCGGCTTCTTTGTCTTCACGATCTTCAGCTTGAATGTTGGTGGCTGCAGGGCTTGAACCATTCTGAATAAAATGGGGGACACGTGCCGGCTTGATCACCAGCACGCGGCCGCCTTTATCCTACATGGGAAAGACGGATAGCTTAACTTGCCGGATGACTTCTCGGGGAAAGACGTGTTGGGCTCTAGGGGAAAACACTTGATTGAAAAAACACTTAGATTGTTTTAGTCTTGATGATGAATTGATGATAGTGCGCTTTGTCACTACCCTTTCAGGGCGTGGAGTTTCGTTATCCCTCGGTCACGTTCCGATACCCACGGTGACAAGTTTGGTTCTCCTAATTCTTTTTTTCTCTATCTCTGATCTCTGTTGTAAGAGGATCAGCTCAACACTTTTCCGAGTAGTAGTGGAGGAATTTTGAAGATTAAAACAACATTTATGTTTGAGCGATCGTCAAATCCAAACAGTCTCAGAAAGAAATCACATGTACACATGATAGCTAATCCCATCACTAAGTGGAGCGGGAAAATCCCACTATATAAAGCGGTTAAAACTTTTTTTTTTGAAGTAAAAAGCGGTTAAAACTTTCACTAGTACAGATCGGGTAATCCCACACAGTAGAAATCGGCCATCGCACATAATTACTGGCTCCGTTGCTATTCATAGGTGAGCGATAGCGCTTCAGATTGCACACGGATTAGAAAATCATGTGCACTGGTTCATGCATCATAGACGATTAGTTCTACTGAATCGTGTGCGATATTTCAGAGATCGCACTGTTAGAGTTGTATTTAGTCTAGCAGTCCGGAGTCGTGTTGTACATGTATTGTAGCCTGACATGTTGAAATATATAGTGATGAGGTGAGGGCATAGACCCCACGTAACCCTAAACCACTCTTTTATCTTGGTATCAGAGCGAGAAACGTACGAGCCGCCGCCGCGAGCCTTTCCGCCGCCGCCCGTTGATCCTCTCCGCGCCACAGTGAGACCAGACCGCTGCCGCCGCGATGGCCATGATCCCTGCTTGCGCTTCCTCGTCGACATCCACGCCAGCCGCGCCCACCATCCCTGTGCGGTTGGACCATGGCAACTTCATGCTCTGGAAAGGCCTTCTTCTCCCCAACTTCGCTGGCGCCCAGCTTCATGGCCACCTCGACGGATCCGAGGCGGCGCCGGCCATGACCATCACACAAGGGGAAGGAGACAAGGCACGGATCGTCCCCAACCCCGCGTATCAGCGCTGGTGGACTCAGGACCAGAGGGTCCTAGGACTGCTCCTCGGCTCTATGGAGCCGACCATCTCTTGCCAGCTCCTCAGCTGCAAAACCACGGCGGAAGCATGGACTGCGGTTCACGCCATGTTCGGTGCGGCCAGCCGCGCCAACGTCCGCCATCTTCGTCGTCAGCTTCAGACGGAGCGCAAGGAGGACTCATCCGCGGCGGTGTACATGCACAAGATGAAAACTCTTGCAGACACCATGGCCGCCGCTGGATCCCCCATCACCGACGACGAGCTCGTCGATTACATCCTCACCGGGCTCGGATCGGCGTTCAACTCCATTGCCGCCTCTCTCTCCGTCGGCAACAGGTCGATTAGCTACCCCGAGTTCTACGCGAGCGTGCTTTCCTTTGAGGCGCTGCAGGCACAGCAAGCTCTTGCCGAAGGCTGGGCGTCTTCGGCCAATGCCGCGTCGCGCCCTGGTGCATACGGGAACCCTCCACGGATGGGAACCCCGGACCTCAACCCTACCTATCAAGGCGGGGGCTCGCCCTACCATGGTGGAAATCGATCCAATGGTCAGCAGGGGCAAGGCCGTCCCGATGGCGGGTACGGCAATGGTGGTGGCGGGTACAATCCCCGCAACGATGGTGGCAACAACAACAACAACAACAGTGGCCGTAATGGTGGCGGCGGCGGCCGTAATGGTGGCGGCGGCGGCCGCAACGGAGGTCGCGGCGGCAATGGACGTCGTTGGAGGCCTCGCTGTCAGATCTGCGGCAATTGGGGCCATGAGGCGTCGGACTGTCGCAATCGTTATAACCAGGCGTACCAGCGCACTGGCAACTCTGCATCCACCTCCGCCACCGATCGCCAAACCTGGGTCATGGACACCGGGGCTACCGATCACTTCACAGTGATCTAGAGAGGCTCCACACCCACGAGCGGTACACGGGAAAGGATCAGGTGCAAGTGGCCAACGGATCAGGTTTGTCGATTTCGCATATTGGTCATTCACATTTAACCGGTTCATCCCTTCGTTTAGATAATGTTCTTCATGTTCCACATATTCGTCAAAATCTTCTTTCCGTCTACCGCCTAGTTTCTGATAATGACGTCTTTGTTGAATTTCATCGTCATTTTTTCTGTGTCAAGGACAAGGCCACGAAGAGGGTAATTCTTCACGGTAGGAGTCAAGATGGACTCTACCCCGTCCCGTTCGGCAAGGCATCGTCGTCCCGTCCTCGTGCATCCGCTAGTGTCAAAGTCACGCCTACGCAGTGGCATCAGCGTCTTGGTCATCCATCAAATAATGTAGTGAACTCCATTGTTAAAACACATGAGCTTTCGTGTTCTACTTCGAATAATTTGTCTTTAGTTTGTGATGCTTGCCAACGTGCTAAAAGTCATCAGTTGCCTTATACTGCTTCCTCTCGTGTCACCACCGTCCCTCTTGAGCTTGTTCACTCGGATGTTTGGGGGCCGGCTCGTACTTCCTCGGGGGGGTACAAGTATTATGTTAGCTTTGTGGATGATTACTCCCGTTTTTGCTGGATTTATCTTCTCAAGCATAAGTCTGATGTCGAGCAGGTTTTCTATGCTTTCCAGGCTCATGTTGAGCGTCTCTTGGATGTTAAAATCAAAGCGGTCCAGTCTGATGGAGGGGGTGAGTATCAAAAATTGTCTCGCTATTTTCAGCGCACGGGTGTATCCCATCGTGTGTCATGTCCGCACACTTCGCAGCAAAACGGGATTGCTGAACGTAAACATAGACATCTAGTTGAAACAGGTCTTGCCCTGCTAGCACATTCCTCCCTTCCTCTTCATTATTGGGATGAGGCGTTCCTCACAGCGTGCTATCTTATTAATCGTATGCCTACACCTGTCATTAATAAGGAAACACCTCTATATCGTCTTCTTCGTGTCCAGCCAAATTACTCCTCTCTTCGCATCTTCGGGTGTGCGTGTTGGCCTAGTCTTCGCAAGTATAATTCGCATAAACTTGACTTCCGCTCTAAAGCTTGTGTTTTCCTAGGCTATAGTCCGATGCATAAGGGGTACAAATGTCTAGATCGTTCCACTGGGCGTATTTACATCTCTCGTGACGTTGTTTTTGACGAGAATGTCTTTCCCTTTTCTACTCCGGGTGTATCCGTCGACGTGTCCACTCTTGCCGATGCCATCACTTTTCCAGACGATGAACCGGTTACGAGTGAGCCTATGCGTAAATACGACTTAACCTATTTATCCACTGATCCTTCGCCGCAAGGTGTTGCCTTATGTTTCCAGGAATCAATGCAGGAGGGTGTGCAGCCGGATGCAGCAGCTCCTCTGCCAGAGATCAACGTGCATGGTGATAGCACGCTGGACGTGCATGGTGATCGCATGCAGGCGCCGGGTGATCGCATGCATGTACCACCGGCGCCTGCCGATGCGGCCTCGCCAATCCCAGCAACTGGGCCGTCCGGTGTTCCTCCGCCGGCTGATTTCTTTCTGGACCAGCCTGTGTCGCCTTCAGCCGGCCCGTCGCCGGTCGCGACACCCTCGGCTCCCCCATCGCCGCCTACCGTCTCTCCTCCGGCGCATAAGATGATCACACGTTTGCGGGATAACACACGCAAGGAAAAGGAGTACAAGGATGGTACCGTTAGGTATGATCCGAGGCGGCGTGCTTTTCTTGCGGCACCACACTCGCATCGAGAGGCTTTGCAAGAACCGGCATGGTATGCTGCCATGGCTGATGAGTTTGCGGCCTTGTGTCAGACCAACACTTGGGTCTTGGTTCCTCGCCCCGCTGGTGTCAATATCGTTGGTAGCAAGTGGATTTTCAAGACAAAACATCGTCCAGATGGATCCATTGATAAGCACAAAGCCCGGCTCGTTGCGCGTGGTTTTACTCAGCAGCATGGGATCGACTATGGCGACACTTTCAGTCCCGTTGTGAAACCAGCTACTGTTCGTCTTGTGCTCTCCCTTGCGGTATCTCGAGGATGGACCCTTCGCCAGGTAGATGTCAGTAATGCATTCCTTCATGGTTATCTCACCGAAGATGTCTATATGCAGCAACCGCCTGGTTTCGAGGACGACAGGTTTCCCTCTCATGTCTGCAAACTTTAGAGGTCGATATATGGTCTGAAGTAGTCGCCCCCGGGCGTGGCATGCTCGGTTGAGTCAGCTTCTCCACCAGCTCGGTTTCATCTCCTCTAAGGGCGATACGTCTTTGTTCATCTTCTCTGGCGATGGGGCTCAAATATACATGTTGGTGTATGTTGATGATATTGTCATTGCTGGATCCACGCCTGAGGTGGTTGATCATCTGGTTCGTTCCTTGTCAGACACTTTCCCTATCAAGGATTTGGGTAAGCTGGAGTACTTCCTTGGATTAGAGGCATCTTACAATTCAGGGGGTATGGCGTTGACTCAAAGAAAGTATGCTCTTGATCTTCTTCACCGAGTCAACATGGAGAATTGTAATGCTACCTCTACACCGCTTGATCATCGCGAGAGTTTAGCCCGTGATGCTGGCACGCCACTTGGTGCCGATGATTCTTTCCGGTACCGCAGTGTTGTTGGTGGCCTGCAATATTTGACACTTACTCACCCAGACATTTCCTTTGCAGTGAACAAAGTGTGCCAGTTTCTCTCACAGCCTACTGATGTTCATTGGGAGTCAGTGAAGCGCATTTTGCGGTATGTCAAGGGGACACTGCAGACTGGCTTGCAGTTTCGCAAGTCTTCAGCATCAGGTATTAGTATCTTCACCGATGCAGACTGGGCAGGAGATGTGGATGATAGGCGATCCACAAGTGGGTTTGCTGTGTTTGTTGGACCGAATCTCATATCTTGGAGTTCGAAGAAGCAACCCACGGTTTCACGGTCTAGTACAGAGGCCGAATATAAGGCATTGGCAAATGGCGCTGCTGAAGCAATATGGGTAGACTCACTACTCAAAGAACTTGGTGTGACTCAGCAGCGGACGCCCATATTATGGTGCGATAACCTTGGGGCTACATACCTGACAGCGAATCCAATGTTTCATGCTCGAACCAAGCACATTGAGATCGACTTCCATTTCGTGCAAGAACGAGTAGCTGCCGGTGCACTGGATGTCAGGTTTATTTCCACTAATGATCAGGTCGCTGATGTGTTTACTAAACCAGCCACACGACAGATGCTAGACAGATTTAGGTCCAATCTCAACCTTGTATGTAGCGGTTCAGATTGAGGGGGTATGTTAGAGTTGTATTTAGTCTAGCAGTCCGGAGTCGTGTTGTACATGTATTGTAGCCTGACATGTTGAAATATATAGTGATGAGGTGAGGGCATAGACCCCACGTAACCCTAAACCACTCTTTTATCTCGCACACGGTAGCTACATTAGAGATGTTTGGATTTACTTATAATTGCACATGTTTTTATAAGGGTATTCGTGTGTGTTTAAGAACTCGTTACACACGCTTATCACAGTGTTAGTCAGTGTGTTTTAAAGAGTCATCGCACACATATAGAATTCCGGCTTTGCACCAGCTGTAATACACGCAAAAAACAAGAACAAGCATCATCCTGTAGAAAATATATGTATTTCATTAATTTCATATTCATACATTGCGAAAAAAGACTATACAAATGTGAAAGCTACAGAAAAGAAAGAAGAACTTTTCTTGGTTACGTCTTGGTCTTTCTCTTCATGATGAAAACTTGATACAGAGGGTTAATAGAAGGCTCATTGTGTTTCTTGCCTATCCGTACTTACCTACTAGTCATCTTGGCGCGGCGACACGCCGCACCCGTTGTGATAGAAAATTTTGACATTCGGTGGAATTTATTTAATTTTTTTAAGCAGTAAAACATGAAAAGTATTCGGAATTGAAGTCAACAATTATTCAACAAAATGAACATTTATTAGTTTGTGCGGGATCCTGCATGGTGCGGGTGCTGCAGGATCCATACCTAGCACATGTGGATGTAGCGCGGCGATGCCGCGACCGTGTTGTAAACGGAATTTAAACCTAGTAGCGTAAATATTTTCAAATCATGTAGGTTTGAAAGCTTAAACAATCTAGTAAATAGAATGTAAACTCGTTAATGTGCATATAAAAAAAACTGAAGGTTGGAGCTAAAATAAGTTTGCGTTTAAAAATTGTTTAGTTCGCGAATATTACTCAACTTTTGTTAACCTTTTGTAGGTATATTTGAAGATATTAATTTACCGTAGTTAACCTTTTGTTTTTTTGTTTAAGTTTACACCAAATTGAAACTTTAAAATGGTGTTGAAGTGTGCCATAAGTAGTTTTTTTTGTGATCATCTTGCTATTTTTTCATAATTTTTTTATGGTCATATTTAAAATATATTAATTTTCATTAACCAATATTTTGTTGTTTTTAGTCTAAATTGACACCAAAACTGAAACTTTCAAATGTTGTACATTTTTTTTTGAAAATCTTTTTTTTTTTTTGAAAATTCAAATGTTGTACATTGTGTCACAAGTAATTAGGTCACAAGTAATTAGGTATTTCCTTTTTTTGGTCACTCTGGGATTTTTTTAATATTTTTCTGATGGATATTGTTGAAGTTTTTAGAAGGAATGGTTTTTAAATTTGTTTAAATTTACACCGTTTAGTAAATAAATTTTGAAGATGCTAGTTTGAATATTTGTAATTTTATGTATGTTTAAATTTTTTAAAGATAGTCAAGATTTCCAAGTGTAAAAATTCTGGAATTTGATCACGGGCCATTAAATAGTGTTTTTTTGTGTTCATGTTTACATATTTGTCATATTTTACGGTCGTATAGATTTAAAGTTTTACCTATTTTTTTTGCTGAAACAGTACCCCAAATATTTTGTGATTTCTTTTAGTATAAATGGATTCGTTATTCCATTGTTAAGAGGAATGCAAAATATGTTGTAATTATTTATTTTGGAATTTTTAAAATATGTGCGGAGATGTGTTGTCTGGTCTGTAATTTTTTTTTGGGGAAATTTGATTTTTTGTCTGTAATTTTTTGAATAATGATATATATAGCTGTATCAGTTCTTGCAATTATTATTTTCCATTTGTAGGAACATGCATGTAAATGTGTTGGTTGTAAATAAATATATATATTTTTTGCAAATTTTGTAATTTTGATGTTTTTTTTTGCAGTTTGGAATATTTTTTACCGTCTTAATGTACGAAGAACTATATATTGTTTGGTAATAATTATTTTTGAAATTGTGTACACATGCATGTAAATGTATTGGCTGTGAAGAAATATTTTTTCTAGAAATTTAGTTTTTTTTTTGCATTTTTCTGAGTTGCAGATTAGAAGTTATGAATTTTTTTGAATTTAGCCTTTTTCTGTAATTTTAAAAAGTCTGACAGGCAGGCCCCACGTGTCAGCCGCGGAGCGGTGACGTCAGCCCTCGACGTCACTAGCCGGCGGACGCGGCCGCGCTTCCCAGCTCGCGCCGGCGCGGTGGCGGCCACGCGCAGGGCCGAGACGATGCGGAAAAGACAGAGGAGGAGGAGGAGGGGAGCCGGACGGGCGGCGCCGCGCGCCATTTCTTCGCCGGAATCAACGACGGCGAGCAGTTCCACGGCGGCGCTCGCAGAAAACGGCCGCGGCGAATGGCGGCTCCTCGGCGGCGACTCCGGCCTCCCGGGATCAATTCCTCCGGCGAAAAGGTGGGTGGCGCGGCGGCGGAGGCTCTCGTGCCGTCTGTTTGGACCGGGGAGACGCGGGAAGGCGGCGCAGCGCGGCGGCGGAGCCGGCGACCACGGGGTCGCGCGCGAGAGAGAAGGAGCGGGGGGATTCTGCGGTGTTTTTTTACGAAAAAGTCTGTGGTGTTTTCCTAATTTGCAAACAGGTCCTTTGCAGTGTTAGAAGCTGGACTGCGGGTTGCGATCTCGATCTTCCAGTGGCTTTTGTGCAAAAATATCGCGGTGACCGGTGGAACCGGAGTCGACCGGGCGGTGACTGGGCGAGATGGCGCCGTATGATTGGTAGAAAATAGCGATGAACAGTGTCCGGGGGGTTTGGGGTGGACGTGGATCTATCTGGGCCGTCCGTCGAGGCGATCGGACGGCCGGAAGAAAGCGGGCGACGTGGTCGAATGAGGAGGCGCGAATCTCACGGGCCTTTATATATAGGGTAATTTGTTGTGGGTGAAATGTTCCTTGCTATGAACAAACAAGGTATCCATTGTCCACCATACAAGGTTTGTATATTATGTTCAAAATATCTATCAATGCAAGAAGGTAAAAACATCCAAACTAAACTGGTTAGCCCCTTACCAGCAAGTATGGATTGGCCAAGAGAGGGAAATAAAGCCTCACTTGTTTTTCTTGTATAGTGCCACCAAAATAAGATGCTTATAACACAAGTATAAAATGAAATGTGTTATATCAAATCCCTTATGGTAAAAGAATTTATAGTGAAAAGATAAAACATGAAAGGTGTTAATCGTATCATACCAATAAGTAATAAACAAGATTTCTAACAGAACAAACATATCAAAGATCAAACCGTACCACACGAATAAACAAATACTAACAAGATATTCTATTAGATCCGAGTATCTAACAGATCAGGTCTTGCTAGTACATAAACAAGATATTCTAAAAGATCCAGCATCTAAGTGATCAATATACTAACAGATGTGACCTTCCTAGTAAGATACAACATTTAAAATTGAGTACGACCTTGCTAAAAAAGTGCTAACCTTCGGTATGTTGTCGAGAAGACGATGACCTCGCCATAGGGGGGGGTCGGCGGTCTTGGACAGGCATCCCACAAGGTCATCGATCGGCGTGGGAGGGCCGCGTGGGAGACCATATGCGGCAGCGCCTCACCATAGGGGTCGAGAGGGCGGGTGCGACTGTAAAGGAGAGGAGGCGACTGGGAGAGGTGAGACTGAAGCATGTGTACGGGTCAACCACAGTTGATCCTCATTTATATGAAAGGGTTCCACTTATTGGGCCCTAACAACCCGGCATGTATTGCACATGGTTATTGTTTTACAAATCGTGTGCTTATGTAGCCATCTAGTAAGAGTTATCAAGCACTATTCTTCTCGACCAAACCATCTGCGATAGTTTTGTGATGAAAATTATTCTTCACACGTGATTTATATGGGGATAAACCGTGTGCGGTATCTCTCATTTTTCCAAGTTAACAACATCTTAACGAAACTTGGAGAAGGTGTTTGATGTGGTTATACCCTTCGGGTATACGCAACCAAGTACTATGGAGCATAAAGAGAAGGAAGGCCCACCCGGTGGCCCAGTAACAGCCTACGAAGGAAGGCACACGACGACCCAGGACAAGGAGTGCGCCACAAGGAAGGCGAAACTCGTACCGACTTAGATTTTCCTTACCATGTAAAGCTAGTTGGATTCGATCTCCTGAGACCCAGCCTCCTATATAAAGGCTGGGAGGGACGACAACTAGAGGACACGCAATCCAGTAGCCAGAAACCCTAGCGAGAGTTCGACTCGTTGGGCCGCCATTGAAGCCACCTTGTGATCTCGAGATCAATAACCAGACAAGCAGGAAGTAGGGTGTTACCCTCCGGGGGTCTGAACCTGGGTAAATCCTTACTTGTCAGCCGTCCAAAATCACCAACGACAACCTTCTTCTTCTCTATACGAAACCCACGATACCTTACCATGGGATTTGACGTGATTACACCATGTTAGTGTTGGAAAGAAGGAGTACTGAACATAACGGAACCGGGTTAATACTATTTGGATAATCTTAGTTGGTATCGGAAGAGCGCCATTAGTTCAAACACATGGGTTGCCTCTACAAAAAGATAAACATATTTCATCGTCGTCGTCGTCGTCAGGGAGGAGCACGACGTCTTCATCGCCAGCGGGGCCCTTGTTGTTGCTTGAGGCCGCTGCATCATCAATGAACGAGTTTCCAGAGCCTGAGGTCTCGACAACATCGGCGAGCGGGTTACTAGAGACCGAGGCCATGGCAACGTCGACGACTGTGTTGCCAGAGCCTGAGGCTTCAGAGAGATCGGCTAGTAGTTACCGGGTTTACCGTCTTTACACTTGGCGAAACGCCTTCCCACAGAGTGCATCCAAAGTCGTGTCTGCTTCTTGACCTCCTGCCTGGCGCGTAGCAGCGCATGCACGCTGTACTTTTGAAGAGTGGGAAAAGACTCCTCGAGCAGGCAATGTACCAATGCTTCCACAAGCCTCACCGACATGATGGACATCTCCACCAACTTATGCTCCTCCAGATCCTCTAGGGTAGTCAGAGCCTCGTCCAACGACGAACCCAAATAGTTATCTTAGGGCTCCTCCATCACGAGGTCAATGAAGTTACCCCAGCTCCGTGGGTTGGGGACAGCTCCTCTTGCGATCAGTTGGAGTGGTTGAGGCCGTCCGTAAAAAATGTGTGCCACAGGTAAGCCTCTCCCTATAGGATTTTTCCTACTAGTACCACTATGAATAGCATTTCCTTCGATTCCCACAACGTGAGGTGTGTTGAGCTACCCCCAGATACATCCGCTGAGGACAGCACCTCCTCCGAGTCCGACAACGCGAGTTCCACGAAGGTACCCCATGCCCGATCTCCCATGACTTCTGTGGTGTGTGGCATTATACAAATCCTAAAAAAAAAATTGACATGTCCGTCAAAGAAATTTACACTCAAGTACGAAAAGAGCAAAAAATAAAGAAACAAAATGGTATTTCATACTGAGAGAGATTTCTGAAAAATGCGGGAAGACAAATATTAGAAAAACGACAATATAAAACTAATCAAGTGCAATAACACGATTTATCACACACGATTTATTTAGGATAAGCCAATGTGATATCATCGCGATTTCATAGGATCTTTATCGGGCAAAGCATGTGCGATACTCTGCACCTGTGCACATGATTTATATATTCTATTAGTGTGCGATCTCTCACACACGATTTAGAAAGTAAAACCGTATGCAAATTTTTTGTCCGAGAACATCGTTGGAGCATCCAACACTGATTTAATTTTAAAGGGTAACCGATTCTGATTGGGGATAACGCACATGAAATGGTGCATACATGGACAATTGGGAGTCTTAAATTGCCTGATTTGTACTAGTGTTCTATTCCAACTAGAATGATTTGTACTAGTGTTCTATTCCAACCAGAAAGATATCCCGCACGTTGTAGCGGGAATCTTTCAAAATATATAGTTTAAAGAAGGGTATTTGATGCATGAAATGGAATAAAAATCGGGAATATGGAGGATTTAATCAGCCACAACAGTAAAAAAATCTATATTTAATTAATATGAAATAGGCGTATATTTAACCGCTAAAATTTGATGATGCGCAAAATTGTATGGCTCAAAGAAGTTATAATATATGAATAGTTCACGTGTATGGATGAATATCATTGATAAATATGGAATAACATTGATAAATGAATGTGTCAAATAGTGCATGATATGGTGATGACATGGATAATGAATGGCTCAAATAGTGGATGATGTAGACACGTTGCATGTAGAGATAGACTACTCATAAATGAATGGCTCAAATAGTGAATGATGTGGAAAATTACATGTAGAGATACCCATAAATGAATGAGTCAAATATTGGATGATGTGAACACCTTACATTGCCGGCGTGGTCTCGATCTTATCCAACGACTCCTCCACCGTCTCCATGATGAAGAAGGAGTAGTCCACCCCTGGACTATGGGTTTGTGGAAGTAACTTATGTATCTCTCCTCTCTCTTGAGCTTCACTAATTAGTATCGTATGAGCTGCTAAACATGATTACGGTCATCTATGTAATACCTTTGTGGTAGATCTTTTTATGAGTTGATATATGTTTGAGATTGCAATTATTTGTTATGAAAGTAGATGCATATTATGTACCCCATTCTTGTTTATGTGTTCTGATCCAACATATGTATGAGGGCGTGTGAGGGGGAACGTGTGCATTAGTTGGAGTAACGTGGATGGCTAGTGCGGTGAACGTGAGAGAAAGTTCCGCGATCCACTTGGGTATTTTACCTTACTTTGTTGCCTCACTAGGTATAAAAAGAAATACCATGCTACCGGGGATGTGGGGTGACCTTGCCACTTCTCCATGACTAGATCTAGCATGTTCTTATTTTAACTTCATGTCATGAAACTTAAGGCTATGCTCTGATTCTATCTTAATTACTAGGGTGTTATGATTTAGTTCGCATCTTGGTGGAGTAACCAAAAGATCTCTATGTTAGGACGTGATGCCCATATTATTAATAACTTGTTGTGTTGCAATCTCATATGTCAATTCTTGTGTTCCATTATCTACCACTTTATTAAAGAGATAGTGCATTTGTGAAACCATGAACCCCGGTCCATTTTTAATCATAAGAAACACTTTTCCAACACTTTTTAAGTACTTTTCATTTTCTGCCATTTAATAATCCGAAAATACAAAAATATCTTTACATCTTGCATCCACGATACAAAACCCAAAAATATCATCCATCATTGTTTACACCATCCTTGCATATTTATTTACCATCATTGCATATTTATTTTTTGCACTACAACCGAACTGGCTTTTTGTGACGCGGTCATTTTGTCATGTATTAACGAAATTTTCACGGATTACCCCTTCGTGACGATATTAGGGCGTCACTAAGCCCGTCACAAAATACTCGTCACAGATTACAAAATAGTGACGCCACGACAAAATCGCGTCACGCATTATGGATAATCGGTGACGCGTTTTTTCGTGTCACGCATTGATGGAATGCATGACAACATTATTAGTCACCGTTAATTCATAAATTTGTCACCGATGAACGGAATGCGTGACAAAAATTATGTCATTGATTGGTTCGTCAGTTGTTTTAGACCGGTCAAAGCTGCTGACCTGTCGGTCAATGAAGATGATGTGGCCGTTTATGTGGCTGTTGACGTGGATGCTGACCTGGATGCTGACAAGTGGCTGTCTAGGTGGCAATCGACGTGTCTGTTGACGTGTATGCTCACATGTGGGTCCGTTCTCTGCTGACGTGGTATGATGTCAAAAGGGTCCACGAAATGCTGACATGTGGACCCACCGGTTTGCTAACATGTGGGACCCACCGGATTGCTGACATGCGGGACCCACCGGTTTGCTGACATGCGGGACCCACCGGATTGCTGACATGCGGGACCCACCGGTTTGCTGACATGCGGGACCCACCGGTTTATTTTTTTTAATTTTGGACCCACCGGATTTCTGACTGCAGGACCCACCGGTTCCTGACGTGTGGGACCCACCACTTTGCTGACGTGTGGGAGAGAAGGCTGTGACGCTTAACAAATTTCGTCACGATTGTTGGCCAAAGGTAAAATTTCAATATTTGCAATTTTTGAGGCAATTTGTAAATAAAAAGAATTCAAATGAACCATTTGAAAATGTACCGAAAAAACATTATTGCACTTATAACACAGGCACACAAAAAGCTTAATGTCTGATTGACACCAACTGTTACAATACCACACGAAAATGAAAGAACGTAGGCAAAACGTGGATGAAATCAAGTGTTCAGAAAGAAAACACTACTGGCGGGCAAGGACTGCTGCTTATTTGGTCACCTAGAGTTATTGCAATGACTCCTGAGGAGAAAACCAAGAATCGCATCCATCTCTTGCTGCCTCGATTGTATTTCATAAGTCATGTCATCATAGGACTTGTGGAGAGCTTCATATTCTGTGTACTTCCTTTTCAGGACTTCAGTTCTTTCTTCCACGGACTGTATCCTTGCCTGCAGTTGCTGGTACCTTGGAGATGTAGGTAAGGACTTTTGCTCATGATCTTCTACTATTCCTTCAAACTCTGGGATGCTTACAGATGTCATGCTAGATGTACTCCCCAAGTCTGAGAGGAAAATGCATTTCATTCTATGTTTCTTGAGGACATCTTAACAAATCTGCTGATCAGTTTGGGGAGGCTCATCTTTCATGTGTGGACCCATTTTTTTCTAGGATCATTTCATCCTGCCATAGGATATGATTATTTATTTGTCATGTGCAAGAAACAGTACGTAATAATGCTACAAGAAAATGTAAACATTTTACTTACATAAGCAGCTTGTGCATCCTTGCTCATGATACCAGCATTGTTTGTTTGGTTATTTTAAAAACTTCAATAGGAGTTGCTTCGCGCGTCTCAGTAATCGTGAAGACAGGAGGAACCTACAAGGGTTGCGAAAGAGGTAAATAAGAAGAGTCTATGAAAAAATTAGTGAAGAGGTAAGGTTTTCAGAGGGATAGCCACTTACTGCAGATACGACGTCAACATTGATGGACCTTACGAAGGTATTTGTCGCACCTAATTGGTTCAATTCACCTCCCCTGAATTCATAGTTTACCATAAAGTGAAAATATATAAGTGCACAAGTTATAAGTGAAATAGTTAGGTAAAACTGAATTTTACTGATAAGTACGTACTCCATATACCTCGCTGGCATCCTTGCTTGTAGAGCGACTTGTCTCACCTATCTGGTGAATTTTACTCATCCCGTTGATTGCCTAGTAAGCCATGAAGTAAAAACATATGAATGCACAAGCTATAACTGAACAAACATGAGATATAAAATCATGGTGTCGCACGAAACATAGTGAATCTTTGTACATCCAGTGCGGTCCAGTACCCTTCTTTCGCGTGCTTGAATCAACGTAGACAAAAGTTCTTGCTATAGAGGCAAAATCTTCCATTTCTTCACCTCTTCCTTCAGCTCGCTTCTTCACTATTGCAGACATACGAGAAGCATTCTCTTCCATCGCTAGCTTCCTAATTTTTTCATATGCAACATATGATCTGTCTTCATTACCTGAAATAGAAGGAAGTGAATAATTTTATATGCATATACACTTATTGATAGCACATAGCTTAAAACATGACAACAATCAATTCATATGTCTATGTTTCTGAACCGACACAACTATCGTACCATACAATCCAATAGTACGAGGTCCGTGCAGAACTATAAACCTGACAGACAAAGGTTCAGTTTCAGAACAACACTTTTACTGTAGCTCATCTAAATGTTGTCGCTGTCTGTTTCAGTATAGCATTTAGGTTCAGTATTAGTCTGAATAAACGCGGCATTTTTAACAAACATACAGAAAATAATTTGACATCAACTTGAACGGAAAGTTGGTCTACCCATCTGAACCAACTATAATCCATGGAACCCTACAGTTCTTAACTATTACCTATACGACGGTGAAAAAATTGACTTTTTTAACGATTGTGATGACTTGATACGTAATAAGAGCGTGCAATAACAACGATTTGTAGCAGATATGATCTTGCAAATATAACAGGTTAAATCTTGCTGTTTACCCGAATCAACAAAATATCACAAATATGCATAGCTCTATATGGAACAGGAGATGAGAGGGACAGATGTTGAATGAACAACCCCTACTACAAGAAATTTGATCTTTACCAGGGCTGCCGGTGTTCTCCTACATCTTCATGCCGGGGTTTTCCTCCAGATCGCTGCCGTTCACGTCGGTCGTCAGGTCAATCAGATTGTTGTAGCCCAACATTTTCCACTGCCAGGGGCAGTCGGATCTTGGGTGATGAAGAGGATGAGGTACGCGAGAATAGATCTTCGAGAGGAGAGGGAGGATGATAGGAATGGAAGGTGTGGTACGAGATCGTGGGTTCTGGCGATACGAGGGGCGTATTTAGGGGGAGGCTGGCCTGCTGGGTGCGCGGGACGTTTTCGTTTGAGACGAAAAAAGGGGGGAACGGGGAAATTTTAAATAGAGGAGGGAACAAAAAATTGAAACTATAAAGGAGGGAACGTACTGTTTTTTATACAAATAAAATTTTCCTATCTAAATTAGGTGTGCTTGCAAATTGAGCAGAGATTTTTTGTGAGTGTTCATGCACGCATACTAGGTGTGCTTGCATATTTTCAGAATTTTATAACATGTGTACTTGTGTCAATCATTTTGTAAGGAAGAAAAAGGCACAAAATGAAATTAATGCATGAAAGTGGTAAATTACATATAATAGTAAGTTTAAACTCATATGAATCGTGCAATGTTGGTACGATCATATATAAAGTATCAATCACAAACATCCTGAATGGTTTCCATAAGTTAGATGTGAAAAGTACACTTATGATGGCATTTTGGGCATTATGGTCATAACATTGACGCGGAAAGCTGTAGCAACCTTCCAAGATGCAAGCATCTACAATTGTGGTTTTAGATACGCAAAGATCTTTTTTGTGGTTTTTTGTTTCGCTAAACACTTGTGAAACCAAAAATTGTGGTGAAACCAACATGGGTGGGTCGATATCGATCATGTCGTTTACAGGGCAATTTGGAACCAAGTTGCACATACAACATCCACATTTTGCTCATATTTTTTGTGGGTGGTCATGCACACATACTAGGTGGGCTTGCAGATTTTGAGATTTTTCTGACAATTATAAGTGTGCATATCATTTTCTTTGAAGAAGAATGCCAGAAATTGAAAAAAATGCATGAAAATTGGTCAAATTCATGTTAAAATCATTTTAAACTCACATGATTCATGCAATGTTTGTATAATCATGTATAGATTAGGTGACTTGTTGCAACTTGTCGCTCGGGTACCGACAAGTAGACAAGTCGCGCCACAAGTCGTGACGTGTCGCAACTTGTCGCAACTTGTCGAGGTTTTGAACTTGTCGCTGGGGTACCAACAAGTAGAAAAGTCGTGCGACTTGTCAAGTGACACTTAATTCTTGGACAGAAGTACTTGACCGTGTTCGTGGCGACGCCGCGGGGGAGAAGAAGAGACTGGAGTGAAACAAAGGGGCGGTGGGCATAAACGAAGTTGAAACGAAAGGGGACTAGTGTCCGCTTGTATGTATTGTCACGTCAAAACACCAGTATGTATGTATTGTCAAGTCAAAACCCCTGTATAGCCGTTGTGCCTCTCTCCTCTCCTCCTACCGTGTATTTGACTGCACCGAAACCAATCCCTCGCCCTCCTCTAGCAGCTGCCACATCTCAGCACTAACGTTTTTCACCGCCACCACCTGTCTTGCCACCGGCCACTCACCATTGGACCCGGCATGAGCACACTAGTCAGTACCAAAAATGCCCACGTACGAAGAAATTGATAGCAGTAACCTATGTTTGTCATAAAAATCTGAAAATATGCTGCATGTGGAAATTTTCTTAATATGGTATTGTACTTTTTTTGCTGCATGTGGATTGCCTCCTACTTGGAATGGTACAAACTTGCAACCACTTCATTTGAGTACCACATATGCACGCTAAAAACAACAAAATTACATTTAGGTACAAGTAGTTCATGTTTGTTAGTTTTAGATCATCTATAACATTCAGTAAGCACCACGTAAAAAAGGAGTCCATATTTGTTAGTTAACAATAAGTTTTTTTTCTGAGATGTGCGCGTGAGATGGTAATAAATAGAGGGGGGGATGCCAATTGTTTTTTTCGCTCACGGTAACTGCTTCCGTGGAGACCGTGGAGGAGTTCGGTCATTTATCTTCTCAACTGCCTCCACTTCCTCTGTCTTCCCCTGTTTATCCTTGCTTCAGGCCCCCACTTCATCTTCTTCCACTCCCTCCGCGCCGCCATGGACCCAGTAGAAATCCGTACCATCTCGAGGTCGTACACCGCCCATGGCCGACGGACATAGAGGTGACCTACACCAAGGACATTGCGCAGGTTGAGAAAACCCTCGAGGTGCTCAAGATGAAGCTGCTGAAAATGGACGAGAAGGATGAGTTCATGGGGCTGGATTTTGAGTACACCAACGCGGATGAGGAATCTAAAGAGGTGGCAGTCGTTCAACTCTGCGTGGACCAAACTGCGTTGGTCTGGCAGTTGGCTAGGTATGACTCATAGATCTAGTTGTGTACATTTCCGGATTGGGGTTTTCTTACACTAGTGTAAGAAAAATAAGTAAAATATTTCTCTTTCTGTTAAATACAGATATATATATATCTCTACTGTTTCTTTTATCTACTTTGATTTGGTTTCACGATTCACATGTACTACTGTGACTACGATGACAAATGGTCAACTGAAAATATATGCAAAATACGGCAGCAAGCAAAAATGAAAGGCCTTTTCCAAATGCAACAATGAAATGTAATATTGCAACGAAGAAATTGTAAATTTTCATCTTGTAAGTGTCTTTGTATCAATTGGTATTTTCTTGTTCAATAGCATTTTTGTAGAGGTTATGACAATATGACAATTGCGCATATGAAATGGTAGATTGAAAGAAGTAACTGTAATTTTTTATCTTCTTCTTAGTGGTTTATCAATTGCTTCAGTCATTGTGTTACATATAGGATTGTACAATGGTAGAACTATCAGACAGTCTAATTTTGAGGATATGCTTCCTTAATTTATATGTGAATCTGAACTGTACCTTTTGCAAATTTACAATTTATACTTTGTAACCACTTTAGGCCCAGGGACACCTGTGAAAAGCTATTCGAGTTGTTCAACGAGCGGACGTGTAAATTTGCCAGCGTCGACATCAGAGGTGACAGGAAGGTGATGGAAAGAACCTGGGGTTTTACAATCCCGAGGAAGTACCATGTTGATATCCAAGATATCTACCACATAAAAGGCTGTGGACTCGACGGGAGGACTGGAATGGCTCAACTTGCAGGCGAAGTCATCAACAAATCTTATGAAACCATAAAGGTCAAGTTCCCAAAGGATGGGCACAAAAAATGGGAGAAGCAGCCACTTGACGAGGTTAACCTCAGATATGCTGCTGTGGATGGGTTTGTATCGTTCGAGCTGTACCGGGTTCTCCAGTGCATCCTAAAGGAGCTGGTTTGTCTCCAACCTAAACCAAAAGTACTACCACAGGTCATCCCCAATTTATGTGCACCCTCAACATCTACCACCTGCGGCAGCAAGCGAAACAAGTGGGAGGAGGACATCTATGCCGATTGGCCCAACAGGGGTGATGCGTGGAAGTGAGCGGCATGAAGTGCTCCATATGTGTCGTATTGTTTATATGCTGTACTGTTAATATGTAGTATTCCAGAACTTAGTTTAACCGTATGTGTATGCTTTTGTGTCACTTGTTCCCTACAATGTGACAGCTATCTGAACAATGTGGTTTAGCTCAATTGTATGTAAAGCACTTTCAGTATGATGTGTATAAATCAGTACAATGTTGAGGATCTATATAGTTCTTGCTTAATGTGCTGATTCTTGCCACATTGGTGCATATTTGCACGGGATATAATATGGTTGAAAATAGCACCAAGTAGGAACAATAATGTGCAAATTAGCATGAACACAAGTACCACATAACTTAAACACACATAAGGTACCGAAATTCATTACACACGATACGTAATTCATAATAGGAAATTAAATTGTTCAGAAAATATTAAAAACAACCGGGGCAGGAGTTGACATTGAATAAATGTCACAGGCACCACACATAAACACTAGTACTTCTTCTTCTTCTTTTAAGGCCCAGCACCGGCATCCTTCTTCTTAGGGACCAGGAACTCATAGAGTGCCAAGTGTTCAGCCCTAACCTGAGGATCAACCTTTCTGGTCTGAACACGACTGATCCCTAAAGCATGCTGTTCAAGACTATGCACATCCTTGGTCAGTATCTTGTCATCCAAAGGGCACCTATATCTGCCGTTAGTAGGGCATGGCACAATCGTCTTGCGCATACCAGCTTCAAACTCAGCTCGTACCATCTTTGAGTAGCTTCTCATGTTACACCTTCGAACCAAATCACCAGGATTGTACTGGATTGAAAAAATATGAGTTATGCAACGGTTTTGATGCAGCAGTGGCCAAAAAAAAAGTTTGCGAATACAACTATATGCGTGACGAAAAATAACAATACATTCAAAAGTAACTTCACAACAATGGAGAGACTTAATTTAATTCGTGTAAAATTGTTTAAATTAAGAGAACTACATTTAATGTAGGCGTAGTACACGCTAAAACATCTATAATTTGATGAGATCTACAAATAAAGATGTAGATGAAAAGAGATAAAACCAGTACATATCTACGCCTAAAAAACTATTAATAAAGGTCTAACTAAACAGTAAATAAATGAACCAACTACGAAATCTAGAGGTACTGCTAACAATCTTGAGCACTAACCTCCAGTTCTTCATCAGATTCCGAGGATGCAGCGTTAGACCAGAAATCCTCGTCGATCATTGCATACAACCTCTTCTTCGGGGAATCATCATTGCCGCCAGCGATGTCGGTTGTCGGATACTTACTGGCATCATCACCAAGAATATTGGGTGACCAGACGGGCGCAGGGTGGACTCGCCTTATCATCTACCGACCAGTAGCTATCTTCGTATGGCGTCATATACTGCGAATCGTTGAAGGTCTCCACAACCTTCTTAGAAAGGCCGACGGTGCCGCTCGAACCCTGGTCGGGTATCTTTGCAGCGGCAGCAGCGGTGTTCGTAGCCGGCTCCTTAGGCGACCCGACAACAACAGGAGGAGGGCTAGCATCAGCATCTACTACGGGATTCGCCGGATCCATCAGCGGCGGCGGCGGTGCTTCAGAAAAAACCCTAGTCCGCATCATACTATGCAGTTGACTGGACGTGGGAGGGGAAGTGGTGAATTGGGGGAAGCGGCGAATAGGGCTAGTTATGGGTACACATTGCGGTTATAATAAATAAGGAGAGGACGGGATAGCAGGAGTCCAAACCTAATTTAAAGCAATTTAACATGTTTTTCATGCATAAAATTTATTTAACGTGTTTTTTGTGAAACAAGTACCACAAATAAGGTGTAAATTAGCATGAACACAAGTACCACAGAAATAAGGACATATGATATGTGTAATCTATGAAGTATTTTTAATTTTGTCGCCTGCTATATAGTTTTACACATTTTAATGAACTTTAGCCGATTTCTGAAAAGTAGGTCGAATTTGAACTACAAGTATGTCATAGTTTGCTGTAATTAATTTGCAAAAAAAATGCACACATACTACATTGGCTTGCAGATTTTGAGATTTCTCTTATGCAAAGTCTCGGCTTCATCGATCGTATGGGTTACAAACGATCAATACAGGGCAGTCCAGGATAAGAACAAAACATACGTGACAAACGAATGTCTGGAGCTTGAAAAACATAAATAAAAAACAATAAATACATAGAAACAAAGGATTACCATAGTCTTACACAAATTATCACAGCCTGTTCTTCCATAAATAACCAAAACTAAGTCAATATTGTCTAAACAAGACTTAGTGAACATATAACTATGGCAACTTCCCTAACGATAACTAGTACATGCCTCCATACCGAGTACCAGCATCCGGAGCAGGTGGCACCATCGGAACGAACCAAATCGGTGCCTCACTACGTACCACACCATCGGCGCATCTCTTTACAATCAGCGTTGAGCGAATGGCAGGCCCACCGCAAACGTGCATGCGGCTCCAGGTAGGATCTGGCTGAGTGTGCTAGTGAAAGGCGCGCCCATGTGTAGCAAACACACAATCTGGTTTAAACACTGGAAGAGCTGGTGGTAAGGCTGGTGGTAACCCAGCAACAAAACCATCTTCGCCAGCAGCAGCTTCACCATCACGTTGTTCTCCATCACCATCAATAGCAAAAGGGAATTCTGATTCTTTAGTGGCAGCAGCTTCATGAGTAGCGGTAGGGGCCATAAGGAAAAAAGGATTGTTCATCCCAAGAAACGCAGACATGCCATTCAGACTGTCAACCCTGCTCCAGGCTCCTTTTAGAGGATCATTGTACAGATCTGCAGGCAGCGAGAAAACGTCACAGCGCCGGTTTGGATACGAGTACATATTTGCCCCCATGTACATAACTGAACCGCGAGCCCATTCTTGCGAGCCATTGATATGGAACCACAGAAGGTTGTGATCCTTTGGCGCCAGGAACCAGCACCCTTCTGAAGCGTCCCCTTCCTCAGCATCGTCAATGGCAGGAGCTTGTATGAGACGCGGCACTGCGTGTGTACCTGAGAGTTACTTGCAGTTAGTGTGGCACAGGTTTGCTCAGATATTGTGAATGTCCACTCAATGAGTACTCAAATGAATTAAATTTAAATTAACTTACCCCATTCGAATGGTTGCCAAACATGCACATCTCCACGCGGTTCAGTAACCGCATATATACGATCAAGGGTACGGCGTTCCGAGTTTTCGTGGCTGCCGACGGCATCCACATATTTCGATGGTCGCAAGTCCGTGTGAGGCAAGATGGTCCAGACCGTCTCAAGCGGCCATCGAACGATGGCAATTACCTTGTCGAACACGGCAATGGCATCGTAACACCATTCCTCACAGCACATAAATGGCCTTCGTGTGAGTTGAATCTTCAGCAGAGTTAGAACTGCACCGTTGAATTTGAAATTGAATGGATGCTTTGACTGCCATCCATCTCTGTACGGAGTTATGCCGACATCCTACAGAGATGGCATCGTTAACCTCAGTGACCTGTAGCCGTTAGTAAGAGTCAATTTTCTTGGGTCTTCCCCATTGATCATCACCAACCACTCTCCGTTGCCGCCGACCCAGAATTGTACGCCTTCATATCCTTCCTGGCCTTCCTCCTTCAACCGAACCAATGATGGTGCCATGTTCTTGTATAGAAGCATGAGTCTACCACCAATGATCTGCGATAAGCCATAGATATATAGTCACACAAGAAACCCTAGAAAATAATATTCATAGCCTGCATGCAAACCATAAAACAACACCTAAATGTGGTGATGAATTACTTAAAATAGATGTGTAAGTGCGCATAGATAAGTACAAGAAAATAATACATGTTACCAAGGAACTGCAAAGACAAAATTAAAATTTAGATTTGTGTACACATTGACATAGATGTAAGTTCAGATTCACATGGATATAAGTACAGATCTAAAGAACCGTGGTAAACAAGGAAGAACATCAAATAAAAAGCATATTTTCAATAAGGCAGGACACAAAAAGATGCAAACAGTCTAAAAAAAGGATTACGAACTAATAACCTCTTCGCGGGAGCCTGAGCTCTCCTCCATGTGTAGAAGGCCCGGCGTGCCAAACGGATGCTTCACATCCTCAGGAATCGCGGTTCGATAACCAACGATGGCACGAGAAAGGTGACCGGCGGTGATGATGTCCGTTTCGGAGGTGATCATCTACGCGGTCGAGCCGGTGAGATTCTCCCATCCGAACTCCTGCCGGTGCCGGGCAAACTCACTCGGCCCCTCAGACTCAACAGGCTGGCGCTTCGACATCAGGGTTTTTGTCGCTAGACCGGGGATGGGGGGTGGGGGTGGGGGGAGAGATGCTGGTCCGTGCAGAAAACTGGAGGAAGTGGGGAATATTGGAAGGTGGAACTGCTGTATCAGAGTCGACAGGAGGAAGAAGATGCAGCAGATACGGTAGCGAGATAATCGAGAGGCGAGGTTAATCAATTGGGTCGTGCCTGAGCGGATCTTGTCCGTGCACACTAAACGTCAGCTTAATCGTGAGCCGCAGGATCTAAACCGTCATCATGACGATGCTTCCTTGCTGTCGAAGCCTTGCCGCAGTCTCTGCACCCATACCAGATGTGACCAGACCAAACGACTTTCAAGCATTTTAAAAGGTTTTCATGCATTTAATTCTTTTCTGGCCTTTTTGTAGCAATAAAAAGACTGACACACCTAAACATGTCAGAAAAATCTCGAACTTTGAATGATTTCAAGTTTTGCTCATTTAAATGAACTTTAGCCGATTTACGAAAAGTAGGTCAAATTTGAACTACAGGTATGTCATAGTTTTATGTAATTAATTCGAAAAAATAAGTTTGGGGTTCCCAAGTAGTGATTGTATCACAAAGTCCTCGAAATTTATTGAAGATTCAGCACGTGCACATGATTAACCATGCCTGCAAATTTTACCCTGTTTTGAAAAAAAATTAAATTAAATGTGGAAAGTTCAAAAAAATGAAAACAATTCTCAGGTAGTACCCTTATGTCCTCTGGATTCTGGCTATAAAAAATTAAATTAGAAAATGACAAGATCATGACGCAACACTTTAAACATAGCACATTCAAAAAAGAAGATTCAAGAGTTTCATTCCCAACTGCCTAGGAAGAACACCATATCCATGTCAAACTTCATGATAATGAGCTGAAATTTGGTACACTGGTGCATCCTAACATGGGAACATGTTTGAACGACTCATTTGTTTTTTTTTGAATTTGTAAGCGTCTAATTTGAGTTTTTTTGTGAACCAATTACCAAAAATAAGGTGCAAAATAGCATGAACACAATTTCCACGGAATTAGGTACATATGTTATGTGTAATACCCAAGTACTTTGAATTTTGTCGATTGCTATCTAGTTTTGCTCATTTAAATGAACTTTAGCCGATTTACGAAAAGTAGGTCAAATTTGAACTACAAGTCATAATTTTATGTAATTAATTCAAAAAAATAAGTTTGGGGTTCCCAATTAGTGATTGTATCACAAAGTTCTCGAAATTTATCGAACATTCGGCACCTGCACAAGATTAACCATGCCTGTAAATTTTACCTTGTTTTGAAAAAAATCAAATTAAATGTGGAAAGTTTTAAAAAATGAAAACAATTCTCATGTAGTACCCTTATGTCCTCTGGATTCTAAGTATAAAAAAATTAAATTAGAAAATGACAAGATCATAACACAACACTTCAAACAGAGCATATTCGACAAAGAAGATTTAAGAGCTTCATGCCCAACTGCCTAGGGAAGAACAATATCCATGTCAAACTTCATGATAATGAGCTGAAATTTGATACACTGGTGCATCCTGGCATGGGAACATGATTGAACGACTCATTTGTTTTGAATTTTTTTTATTTTTTTTTTGAATTTGTAAGCGTCTAATTTGAGTTTTTTTGTGAACCAACTACCAAAAATAAGGTGCAAAATAGCATGAACACAACTTCCACGGAATTAGGTACATATGTTATGTGTAATACCCAAGTAATTTGAATTTTGTCGATTGCTATCTAGTTTTGCTCATTTAAATGAACTTTAACCGATTTACGAAAAGTAGGTCAAATTTGAACTACAAGTATGTCATAGTTTTATGTAATTCTTCTGAAAAAATAAGTTCGGGGTTCACAAGTACTGATTGTATCACAAAGTTCTCGAAATTTATCGAAGATTCGACACCTGCACATGATTAACCATGCCTGCAGATTTTACCCTGTTTTGAAGAAAAAAAATAATGTGGAAAGTTCAAAAATATGAAAACAATTCTCAGGTAGTACCCTTATGTCCTCTGGATTCTGGGTATAAAAAATTAAATTAGAAAATGACAAGATGATAACACAACGCTTCAAACAGAGCACATTCGACAAAGAAAATTCAAGAGCTTCATGCCCAACTGCCTAGGAAGAACACCATATCCATGTCAAACTTCATGATAATGAGCTGAAATTTGGTACACTGGTGCATCCTGTCATGGGAACATGTTTGAACGACTCATTTGTTTTGAATTTTTTTGAATTTTTTTTTGAATTTGTAAGCGTCTAATTTGACATTTTATGTGAACCAAGTACCAAAAATTAGGTGCAAAATAGCATGAACACAATTTCCACGGAATTAGGTACATATGTTATGTGTAATACCCAAGTACTTTGAATTTTGTCGATTGCTATCTAGTTTTGCTCATTTAAATGAACTTTTGCCGATTTACGAAAAGTAGGTCAAATTTGAACTACAAGTACGTCATAGTTTTATGTAATTCATATGAAAAAATAAGTTCGGGGTTCACAAGTACTGATTGTATCACAAAGTTCTCGAAATTTATCGAAGATTCGACACCTGCACATGATTAACCATGCCTGCAAATTTTACCCTGTTTTGAAAAAATTCAAATTAAATGTGGAAAGTTCAAATTAAATTAGAAAACAACTCTCAGGTAATACCCTTATGTCCTCTGGATTCTGAGTATAACAAATTAAATTAGAAAATGACAAGATAATAACACAACGATTCATTTTCTGGACATTTTCTTGCAAGAAATTGATTGACACACATATAATTGTCATGATAAATATGTAAATCTACAGTCGGCGATCGAAGTATTCAAGACTATGAAAGTTCCGATCCCATGCGGCGCTCATCCAGGCGAGATTATGGTTTCTAGTTTTAGGGGAACGGGGGTAGCGGGAGTAGAATTGTTTGGTCAAAAAAAAATGGAGGGAACGAAAAAAATTGACCGAAAGGAGGGAACGTAATATTTGGAGGGAAAGAGAAAAAGGTACGTATACATATTCAAGGAAAAGGAGGGAACGGTTCCGATCGAATCATTCATGATTAGGGTAGTGGCGAGATTTCTGGTTTCTATTTAAACCCTGACCTCTCCTCCTCCAAGATCTCAGTCTCCAACAACCAAAAAATCACCGCCGCTCTCGGGTCCAGCATCGTCATCGTCGTTGCATCTTGTACCCGACGTCTTTCTTCAACTATCTCGTCCACCTCTCGCCTATGTCTTCTCACTGACCCCTCTACTTCTCTTAACAGATCATCCCAGCTCGCGGTGCGACGAGAATTCATCGATGGCTACGAGCAACAATTGGGTAACAAATTATACACCAATCTCATTTCATTATTATCAGACGCCGTATCTTGGGTACTGATATATTTCTTATGAGTTTGTAGTGTGGTTACTGCTCTGACGATAAGGGCTTGTGCGATGGCAACACTATGAAGAAATCCTTTTTCGTTCTTATCCTAGACGTCGATTGTGGTGAAAATACGGTAATATACTAATCCATCATTATATTTGTTGTAGTGATCCAATCGATTTGTCGATCTTACGTATTTATATAAGTGTACTCATGGGTTTCATTTCTTTTACTTCTTATAGTACGTCCCGTGCTACATGAGAGCTCATTTTATTGAGAAGTTTGGCGTAGCCACTACCCACAACACAGAATTCAGGGCTAAACTTACTACTGAAGAGGGATTCGAGTACAAAGTAACAGTTACAAACTTAGATGACACAACGTTTTTTCATGACAAAGTCTGGCAAGAATTTATTAGAATGTACCAACTCGGATTTGGAGTTGAGCTTGTCTTATCTGATCTGGACGAGGAAGGTGATTCAATCTCCGTCACCTCAGCCGATGAGCCGATGCAACATCCATGTACGTAACTGCATATGCAAATATTTCAATTTTATTTTACCTCAACCAGGTACAAATTATAATGTAATTATTGCTACATGTAGCAGCATACTATACACTGCCAATGGAGAAACGTGAGATAGTTGACTCCTTTAATAAAACTTCGGGAACCATTATTAACTGGAAGATGATGGCGGCAGTGATTGAACATGTTAAGGTTCTTGAGTATTAGGTTGCTTACCATGATGCTGGCGACTATGATGATGCTGAATGCACCCTTCTCCTGCACACCATGAACTGGACAAACCGTGTGAAGAGAGAACTGGTAAGCAGTACATATCGATGTTTTTTTGCATCTATAACTTCTGTTCTAGCATATGTATATCAAATTTTGATAAGAAATGTCATATCTTTTTGTGCAACATAAAATTCCTCGTCGTATGGTCCGTGATGGGATGCACGACTCTGGTAATATTACCATAGTGTGTCATCCATACAGTAAAGTCCAGACCACCTACGCCATTTCTCCAGAAGATGGTCGCCTTCTTGTTAATGGGTGGAAGGAGTTTATGGAAAAGGAAGACCATTTATGAATTGGAGACACAATCCTCTTCATGCTCTACCATGGAAAAAAAAAGGGCTTTTCCTTTTTGCAGAGTACATTCGTCATATGGATGTGGAGTAGTGCTTCAAGAAATGAAGATAATAAGCTACAATGTTAGACTTATGTGGTTTTTCCAAATATCAGTAATTGATTATTGTATGATTTTAGCGATGTTAATTGGTGAACATGCTGAGCTAAGATTATTGTATGCTTTTAGCTCACTACTTGATTTTAAAGTATGTAAGCATCATGTAGCTTCATTTATCAAGCAGAATCCTTACAGAAGCCTAGTTTCAATATCGCTCAAATAACATTTATGTAGATCAACAATGCATTTAAAGCCAACTTAGTTCCAACACCTCCTTAACAATTTTTCATGCATTTAATTCATTTTCTGGTCTTTTTCTAGCAATAAAAATACTGACACACCAAAACATGTCAGAAAAATCTCTAATTTTGCGCAAAACTGATCGGGTTAGTCGAGTTGTCACGTCAATTGCGCATTATCAATGCCCTTTATCAATTCACCCCCTCTGCCGCTTCACGCCACGTACTGTACTTCATTGCTAATCCAAACTCCGTCACACCGCCGTCTCCGTAGACCAGTCGTATCGCCGGCGCATCTACTCGTCGTCGCCGGAAACTCATTGTCCGTCTCTCGCCTCCTCAACTGCCTTGAGACGGCACATTGATCCGCCATCGTATCCGCCGCGCGACGCTTAGAGGAAAACCGACGATGGCGGCCTCCGACCAGGTAAGATTTATTTCCGTGACCTGATCCCTAACCACCGATTTACCTCAGATCTGGAGAACTGACATGAACTATGTCGGATTGCAGTGTCCTACTTGTTTTGACACGAGGGGATTGTGCGGCGATCCAGTCAGAAGAAGAAGTTCTTTGTTCTGACCCTTCAAGAGGGATTTGAGGACAAAACGGTATAAACAAGTCTGTTGCAATGTCTTGTAGATTTGTTGCGCCATATGTGCTACCAGAACTAAGAATATGTTCAGCAATTGGTATTTTTGCGTGCAATTAGTACCTAGTTGTGTCAAGTCATGTTTGGTTCTATTTTTTCAGGTTATACCCTGCTACGGCAGAGTTTCTTTTCTTCAGAAGTACTATATCGCCGAGTATCAACTTACCCACTTCCAAGCTACTCTCTTTACCAATGAGGGATTCTCATTCCATGTTTTATGTACCAACAAAATGGGTTTCACCTTCGTTACCGGGAGTGTGTGAAAAGATTTTTGTAGAATCTACTCTTTTGAAGTGGGACAGGATCTGAGTTTTTTTATTAGCAAACATGGTGATCCTCGTGTTAAACCTGAAAACCCACCAATCACACATCCAGGTTAGTTTAAAGGTGAATTTATCTTCTGTTATGCTGCATTTTGTAATCAGGTAGTATGAGTAGTGCTCTGATCATTTATTATTATTTACTAAACTTTAATCTTACAGCGTACCTTGATTTGTCCCCCCAAAAACGTAACCTTGTGGACTTTATGGATTCCACTGATGGATCCAAGATCAACTGGATGATGATGCAGACAGTAGTACGAAATGTGCAACATCTTGACCACCTTGTCGACTATCATGATGGTGGAGAGTATGCAGAAGGAAGGACTGTCGCATGTTTGCACACCCTTAACTTCACAAACAACATGCACTTGGTAAACACTTATAACATGTTATTTCCTTAGTAAATATGTAGTGTTTACAGCAACATGTGTGACACTTGTTGAAGTATGTTGCAGTGATTGTGAGTACCTAACGTCTGTCCAATATGGAACAGAAAATCCCAAGCCGGTTTGTTCCCCAAGAGCTCGAAGAATTCGGTTTCATCACCATTCTGAGACATCCGAACACTGCGGTTAAGGCGACATACAACATCTCTACTTCAGATGGTCGTCTTTCCGTCGGTGGTTGGAAGGAGTTCATGAAGAAGGAAAATGTGTTGCAGTTGGGTGACAAGGTGCTGCTCTTGCTTTACAACAGTGGTAACCAAGGGCTTTTCATGTTTGTGACCGATGTTCCGTACATTGATCCATACTAGTGCGGTACTGAATGTAAGTGTGGTATTTGTTATGAAGAACTGCAAGTAGTGTCGTACAAGACTGATAGTAGTAGTTCTATCTCTTATTTAGTACTGCCCAGTATGTAATCGTAGTAGTCAGAATTGTAGTTCGTTAAACTCTCGCAATAAAGTTTTACATGTTTTCATACAGACAATGTGGATAGCCCCATGTTTACAAGTCAGAGTTGTAAGTTTTGCTACCTAGTTTAGTAGATTCTACTGGCTTTTGATACGGGCCTCTACTCATGCATTACCCTCGGCGCGGAGATGCTCGACTTCTTTCTTCAGGTTCTGGATTACAATGCTTGATCTTGCATTATCATCTTTCAACTTCTTTAGTTCTTCCTGAGCCGTCAGTTTAGCCTCTTGGGTGGCGATGGCATATTTGAGTTGTTCATGGCGTTCATCTATGGCCTTGATTTTCTCACGAATAAGGTCTTGATTCTTCATCTCGAGGTTCTTCTTCTCTACCAGAAACTCCTTGATCAGGCCTATCGCCTTGTTGTTCATTTCAGAACTCATACTGTTTACCCTGTACAAAGGTTGCTACCTCATTCCGTAGTTTGTTGCGGTCCGCACGAAGATTTGCTGCTTCAGTCGCAATTTTTTGAGACGCCGTCCTCTGTAGCTCCAAATCTTCACCGAGCCATGCACACTCTTTTTTCAGCAGCTTGTTATTGTTCAGAAGGGTGGCACACCAGTCATTTGCCTGAGCCTCCTTCAGTTCGATCCTAGTCCTGGCTTCCTGCAGGCAGTTATTAATTTGTAGTGAGACTAATCTGGATTTGAGGAATAGAACCAAAAAGTGGTAAGTTCATACCTCACTCTGTCGGAGAGCATGGACGAGGTTATCGAATGATTCTTTCTCTCCCGCTACGAAATTCCTTGAGTTTGATGGATTGCCGATGGAAGAGCCGCTCGCTCTGAGATATGTACAAACTAAGCTTCATTTTATCTTAAAAAAATTAATGCTTCATGGATATTAAAACGTACCGGTTCTCGTTCAGATTTAGCAGGGTTTTTGCCTCCGTCAGATGACAGTCTTGTTCGTCTCCATCTGCTTGAGCCACTATCTTCTTACGGTGTTTTGCCTCGCGGGCCTCATCTGCCCTAGTCGCAGCTACCTGTTTCTTCAAGCTTGAAGTTCCACGACGCGTAGACATGGCTGGGGTGGTATGCGGAGTGGGGAGTTCTCCGCCGACTGGTGGCGAGTGGGGAAGAAGGTGAATAGTGGAGTGACAGAGACTTGTACTGCCTTCGGTACTTTAATACGTGGCAACCGTCTCCTCGCATTCACCGAGAAATCTGGTCCGTCCATTTAGAATCTACGAACGGACAGATGGAATCACCTTAGTCATCGTCTACCTCGCCTTCTCCCGCAGTTCAGCCATTCCCAAAAAACCCAGGCCACGTACTCGCCCTACGGCGGCGGACACTAGCGCCTTCCTCACCGACAAACTCCCCGTTCTCCGCAAAGCCGTAATGTCGTCCACAGATCGACATCCCTTCCGTAACCCCAGACTGGTAAGCAGAAGCGATTACATTCCTTTGCCTCCACATTTTGATGTACCTAAATCTAGGTCAAACCCCATAGTTTCATCGTCCAAAACTACGCCTAGCTAAGACATAGGTTAGATCCCTGAGAATGTTGTATGGCTACAATCCCCCACCATCACACGGAAATGGCCATTTACAAATAAGTGAATATTTGAGACTGGGCTGGTATTTTCCCCACCTCTCAATAAGGAAAAAAATACTTTAAATTTACCTCCTCTCATAATGTTTTTGACCTAACATATTTGCTTTGTTTTTGCATTTTTCATGTTTTACATAGATGGACAACAATGAATGTGTTGTTTGTGGACAGAGTGCCGAGTTCTGCCGTCGATATGATCGTCAAGCAGTTTCATGTCATATAAAGATGATAAAGGATTTTGATTGCTACGCGGTAAATTATTTTTAAAATACTTGTCATAGACTGTTCTGCAAATAGTAGTAGCGCATTATGTGTTTAAATTCTCTGTGAAATGCAGATTATCCCTTGTTATATGAAAGATCGCATAAATGCTCTGTCCGATAACTGGTTGGTCGCTGAGGCTTCAGGAAATCGTTTGTATGATCTGTATATTCGGAAGACTGAATTGAGATCCTTTTTGTGTGGCCCTTATTGGCACTCTCTTATGCGTCAGCGCGATGTCATGATGGGCGATATCCTGACCATTGAACTATTTGATGATGATTTGCAATTTGAGGATGATGAATCTGATAGGAACTTGGCTAAGGTTTTTATCACAGTCTCATATGCGAATCAGGAACTGAAACCTCATGTGCACATACATGGTACAAAAAATATTCTTTCCTTTTGTACATGAATAAGATATTCTACATTTTTAACCCTTCACACCAAATTCATATTTATACCCCTTTCTAGATTACCCTCTATTTGAAGTTCCACCAAGCATTAGAGGAACTCTTCACAAGACCATTTTCTCAGACATTTCGCTCGTAAGGATGGACAACATGGCTGAATTACTGTGGGAGATGTATAAAAGAGTTCACGTGGTCTCTGACGATGAGTTCTACCATGTTCTGGACCTTAAGTTCTTTGTGCACAGGATGACCAATGAAGATTTCTTTCAAGGATCCCTGGTACACTCCTTTGTCTTAATACTGTACATATGTTCTTTTACTTCGTAGTATTTCACTTGTCCACTAGGTTGTTGATTTTGCTTATTTTAATGATCGTATTTCTCTGTTTATCATTTTTTTAGACTATCCCAAAGAGGTCTCTTCTAGGATATAAGATTCCGTCAAAGGGAAAAGTTCTATATTGGCATAGTTCGTTGGATGTACCACGAGAAGGCCTATATTCAGAAGTAAATGGCAAAGATTATGAATTCTGTGATGGGTTTATGGGATTCTACGACGACAAAGGAATTGTTCGTAGATCTCTCCTCCTTGTTAAAATCGAGCCTAGAGAATTCAGATTAGTCCTTGAAATTGAGAATATGGGGTTTTGAGTATAGCAATCGTGTAGTTAAAGACTATAAGCAATGTATCTAGACTATGTGTAGTATTGTTGCCCTGAACTGATGCCGAAGCCTGTTTCTATGCAATTACATTATGTAAACCTTCTATGTACTGTCTTCTGAATCCTCACTGATTCGCTATATCGGTAGGATGAGTGGAAACTTTTGTAATGGTAATGTGAACCAGTTATTCCATCTACAGTTCTATTATGATGCTAATGTGGAACCTTTGATAATTCTAGTAACATAACAATGTTTGGAATATTAAGTGGAGGCACATTTTTTGTCATGTGTTGATGTTTTGGAATGCATACTAACTTATATTGTCGCCTGAAACAGTGAAAACAGCAAATGCACACTAGTCTTTAATTCAGTACAACCTAATAAATACCAGCACCGCGTAAAACATATCAGTAACATTACTTTGACAAATCGGTAGCGCGTCTTTATTTTGTTCACAAGGTCGCGGGTTCAAAACACATGTAACGATTATTTTTTCCCATTTTACTTAATTATCTGACAATTCGGTCTCAAAGAATCGGTGACAACCAGAGTGACGCCCTAAATCCGTCACCATTAGTAATCCGTGACAAATTTAGTGACACGAAAGTTGGTCGTCATGCATTAACACTAATGCGTGACGAAGATGAAAAATCCGTCACCTATTATGGATAATCAGTGACAAATTCGATGTCGTCAACAGGTGTGTCGTCACAAAAGGTCGGATCGGTAGTAGTGTTGTTTGCATTTGTTATTTTCATATCTTTTACTTACACCTTGTGCTTGACAATCACTTGGTGATATTGAGGGCACAAAACAATTTACTTTGTTTTGCAGGTCTCATAAAGAAGGATAAGGAGACAACAACTTTTGGCACATTTCCCCGAGAGTTCGATATAAACCCTCGAGTCACCCTCGTGGGGAAAATAAGTCTTTCCCTTACTATATACTCTTGGAAGGACAGACGTCGCCTAGAGGGGGGGGGGGAATAGGCGATTAAAATTAATACGGTTTAATGCTTGAATAGATGCGGAATAAAACTATAGTTTAATCTATCAAGCAAGAAACCTAAACAAGTTATGTTTACCTATGTGCACCAACAACTTATGCTAAGCAAGATAATCAACCAAGTGATAGCAAGATATATTACTTCAAGCTCGATGGCTATCACAAAGTAAATTGCATAAGTAGAGAGCTCGGGTATAGAAATAACCGAGGCACGCGGAGACGAAGATGTATTCCCGAGTTCCACCCAAAGGGTGTACGTCTCGTTGGAGAGGTGTGCGCAACCACAACAGGTTAGCCGCAACGCCACAAAGGCTCACCTTCTTCTCCTGATGAACTCAACCACAAAAGGTTGCGAGTTCACCTTCCACTATTGATCCCCTTTGGGGCAGATCGAATCCCGTACAACAATCTTGAGGCACACACCCACAATTTAATTGGGGGCTCCCAAGTCTTGAGGCACACACCCACAACTTAATTGGGGGCTCCCAAGTGACCACAAAAGGTCTTGACCACAAAAGGTCTTGGCCACAAAAGGCCGGCCACAAAAGGCGTCTAGGGTCCAATGACCCAAGAGTAACAAGCTCACGAATTTCACCACCACGAATCCTCGTGGAGGGCTCAAACCGATGCCAGATGCAATGGCAAGAGCACACAAAGTGCTCAAGTCCTTCACTCTCAAATTCCAACAAAGCAACAAATGCTTATGGGGGAATAAATAAGGAAGAACAAGGAAACCACAAAGGAGTCAAATCCTTCACTCTCAAATCCCACCAAAAGCAACTAATGCTTATGGCGGGAGAAGAGAGGAAGAACAAAGGAGAAGAACTACAAAGGAACTCCAAATCAAGATCCACTAGGTTCCCCTCACTTAGAGGAGAGATTGATTGGTGGAATGGTGGATCTAGATCTCCTCTCACTATCCCCTCAAAGATATGCAAGAATCATGTGAGGGATTGAGAGGGAGCAAGTTTTTCCAAGGCAACAATGGAGGAGAGAGAGAGGGAAAAACGTGCTTGAGTGCTTGGGAACCGTTGGGGGAAGAAAGCCCCTTTAAATAGGTCCCCGAAAAACCAACCGTTGGCAGCCCCGAAACCCGTAGCGGTACTACCGCTGGGGGCGGCGGTACTACCGCTGCGGACCGTCCATTTGACCATTGGCTGCGCAGCGGCGAAACTGCCGCTACACTACCGGAGCGACCAACTCGACGGTACTACCGCCAACCTCAGCGGTACTACCGCTGTGAGCAGCAGTACTACCGTTGAGCTACCGCTAGAGGTACCTCTAACGAAACCCGAGGGACGAAAACGGCGGTACCAAAAAAGCGGTATCGAGGGCGGTAGAAACCCCTCCATGTCAAGGTTCCAATGCTGCGAAGATGTACGTGGCAGTACTACCGCTGGAACAACCGGTACTACCGCTGGATAGCGGTACTACCGTTCTGGTACCGCTCGAGAGACCGCTGTGCCAACCCGAGGGCCAAAACCAGCGGTACCCCCAGCGGTAGCGCGCAACAGTGCACTTAGCAGCGCCGGAACCAGGTGCAGCGGTACTACCGCTGCTTCCAGCGGTACTACCGCTGCCTGGAAAGACAGCAGAACGAAGCTACCAGAAACCTCATAACATTTGCAAATGAACTCCGAAAGAGGTGAGACCAACTCCGTTGAAAATATTGCATCCCAAAAATGGAGTAAAATCACCACACATGGCAAGGTGTGGGACTTTTCTCACGGTTGAACCGGTAATATTTCCGCCACCGAAAACGCAACAAGTTTTCCAAAGTAAAACCGTTTTCGATGAACTAGAGCTTGACATGAAGATGAACCAAGCTCTAATTCCTCACCACCATAAAAGCCAAATAAGAACCAAGAAATATGATATGCCAAGTATGCAAAGGTTTGAGCTCTCCACAACGATGCGATCAAGTTACTCACTTGAGAGCCCCTCTTGATAGTACGCCTATCTATCCTATAGCCCTATCAAGATCATACCTTTGCCTTGAGCATTCCACTTGAGTTGGATGATGACTATCTTGATCTCTTCAAGGGGATCATCTTTCTTGATTGCGCGAGCATGCACATGCTTGATGAAGACTTCTTCAAATACTCCCCCATACCCATAATGGGAGAGTTCTCGCTAAGCTCCGTCTTCATGTATCCATAGCAAACTCCAAGCATAGGATCTTTTCGAGAAGCTTCTCTTGGTCTTGCACATCTCATCTTTTCTTCACTAAGATGATGTCTTGAATCTTCAAGACATACTTGCAATATGCTCCACTCAACACATGACCATCCATCATATACACCTTTAAATGGAACCTTGGTCATCAAATAAGCTTCAAGAGTCCAACACATGAACTCCACTATTTCCATGGACAAGATCTATAAAGATATCTCAATGCAAACATTAGTCCATAGAGGTTGTCATCAATTACCAAAACCACACATGAGGGAAAATGCTCTTTCAACTCTACACTTGGAGTCTCAACCTAATCCGTATTCTTTTGACGCAGGTCATCTACGGTCATCACTTGTTCAGAAATCAGCCCATGTTGTGCAAAAGCAAGCCACAATGGTAGAAATTAATGATGATGATACTCTTGGAATTGGCCGTGCTCATCGTCGCCACAACGTCAAGCAAGCCGAGCCGAAGAACCGCCCTTGGATCGTCCGAGCTATGGAGAAAGTGATCAACATGAGTTGCTGCTTACACTCAGAAAGCTATGTCCTCTACTCTCAGAACCATCGCATCATGTCTCAGCAGAGGGAGATTATGGAGAAGCTCGAGATGCCTGTGTCAGCAAAGCCTATGAAGCCTCTCACGGAATTCAAGCATTGGAATGCGGATGTGGGTTTCAAGTGGGATGAGAGTGTACTAGATGATCCCTCAGATGTTGAAGAAGAAGGGGGAAATGGAGATGGTGATGAGTGAGTCTTGGGACGTTAGTGCGTGCTTCTTCCTTTTTGGTATCTTGATGCCAAAGGGGGAGAAGTACCTTCTTTAGGTCTCACGGGATTCGTTTGGGAGGGAGCACTCCTTGTTTCGTTGATTTCTAGTGCTCCCTATCTTATTTGCCCTCGTTTTATTCTCTCGTGCATGTGGTAAGACATGTGGACCGTGAACTTTATTGTAATAACTCTTCGTTAAATTTGTGGAACTATGTGATGTATGCATTCGCATTATATTGTTATTGCATGCGTGGTTTGTAAAATTTAGGGGGAGCATTGATCCTAAGTTGTGTGCATTTTGTATTCAAATGCATTCTCTAAATAATGCACACACTTAGGGGGAGCCCGTCAATATTTTGCAAATCTGTTCTTCTTTTGTGTTGTCATCATTCACCAAAAAGGGGAGACTGAAAGTGCATTATTAGCACCCCTATGTTTTGGTGACTAATGACAATACAGAAGGTGGTTCTAATGTTTGTGATGATATGTGTAGGAATAGATACCATGAATACATGGTGTTTTAATCCCAAAGAATTGCAGCTTTAAGTAGTGGTTCCTTCAGTTCTGGTCCGGAAATCCAAGCAGAGATTTCCAGGGTCCGGAAATTTCTGGGTCCAGTCCGGAGATTTCCGGGCCATCGAAGATTTTCACCAAGTCAAGAAACCAAGCCAGCACTAGACGCAAGAAATCTCAGTCGAAAATTCAGCAGGAGATTTCCGGGGTCCGGAAATTTCCGGTCAGCCTCAGGAGATTTCCGATCTTCAACGTGAAGAACATCGCCAAGTCAGAAATGCTCTCAGCACTGGATCCGCCAACTCTCAGTCGGAAAAGTCCCCAGAGATTTTCGGGGCTCGGAAATTTCCGGTGGCCAGTCCGGAGATTTTCGGAACTCAGCTCAGAAATTTCCGGACTCCACTCGGAAATTTCCGATCCAACGGATCCCCAACGGACAGAAATCTGGGAGGGTTATAAATACCTCTCCACCTACCTCCAGCGGTCCAAGCTTCCAGATTCAAAAGACCACCATTGTTGCTGAAGCTCATTTCTCATGGATCTCCCAATCTAGCTAACCAAATCACTTGATCTTTGGAGATCCGAAGGAGAAGCCCCCGATCTACAACTCCACCGAAGCGTTTTCTCTTTCCCTCTCTAAATCTTGAGGGCCCACGAATCTAGTGTTTCCTTTGTGGATTAGCTAGGTTCTCCAAGTTGCTACTTGTTGCCTTGTGTATCCTTTGTGGATTGGACCTTTTGTGGTTATTGTGGGAGCCCCCAATTGAGTTGTGGGTGTGTGCCCCATGAATTGTTGTACGGGACCTTCTCCGCCCTTAAAGGAATCCTTAATGGAAGAAGTTGGGCTCGGACCTTTGTGGTCGAGTTCATCGGAGAAGAAGGTGGGCCTTTGTGGCGTTGAGTCGACCTTGGTGGTGACTCACATCTTTCCAACGAGACGTACACCCTCTTGGGTGGAACTCGGGAATAAGTCGTCGTCTCGTGTCTTCACCTCGGTGACCCCGCTCCATCTCGCCCTTTACCGCATTATTTACTTTTTGTTTAGATGCTTGTCTAGATTGCTTCTTGTTTTACTCTTCACATCATCTAGTTGCACATCTAGACAATTTACTTTTCGTCTAGCCTAAAATTGAAAAAGATTATGGATAGCGATGAAATTATGTTTCACCAAATTATGTGTTTTGCATACGAAGCTCTCTTTGGACGACTACCTCTGTATGTCTGAATTTGTAACCGTTCAAGCCACGTAAAGCTTTGCGGGGCGGTGAATGCAGTGTTACCGAACCATCTAAGAGAACCAAATGTGAAAGACATAGCTCGGCTCATGGCACAAGGTGAAGCAAGATGATTTCCTATGATGCTTGGGAGTATCGATTACATGCATCAGATATGAAAGAATTGTCCTTTTGCTTGGTAGGGATATTGTGGTAGATTATATGTTGTGGATTTGGCCCACATTTTATGGTATGGTCGATTCTACAATAATATTAACATGTAGCAACGCTCTTCGGTGTTTGCGAGACTTGTTGAAGGCCAAACTCCGGAGTACAACTATGTGATCAACGGTCATCACTCCGACAATGGGTATCATATAGGAGATGTCATATATCCTCGTTGATCGACATTTGTGAAGATAATCCGCAACCATGTTGGTGAGGCGAACTTTAACTTTGCATCCAAATAAGAGTGTCCAAAAATATGGCGAGCATGTGTGCTTCAAGCCCCATTTGCGATTGCCATGTACCCTTGTGTTGGATGTATGCCCAAAGTCAATGATACTTAGCATATGATTCGTACTTACAATTCATAGTTCTAAGCTACAACTATTGTGGCTCCTGAATGTGAGATTCACAGAAAAACTTACATGTACGTGTAGAAACATGAACAGAATAAAGATACCCTAATCTTGCCTTTAGACTAATTTTTTGATTGTTATATGACTGTGTTTTACCTGCCATGGGTATGTTATGTGAGCATCGATAAATTGCTTGCTGTTGGTGAAACAATATGGCTGGGTAGACCCAATTTTGATGGTATACTAAGAGATTTGTTAATGACGTGTTTTGTCATTAGTTACATATCATAACAAAGTTATATTACTAACATGTCGTTATACCATGAGGTTATTAAGGTTGTAAATGCATGAAGAGTTGCTTTGGTGCTATCAAGTATCACACCGTAACATGGTGATCAAAACGGTAGTTACTGGATAATTCCAATCAAGATGGAAAATTGCTCTTTTTAAAAGAGAGATACATCCTAGGCGCCCTCGGTATGAATGGTATCCACTATGTTCTCCAAACAATGCAAGACGGTGTTTCATCATGGCGTTATCGGAATATGGGAACGAGTAAAGGATACTTACCGGTTAACTAGATCGACAAAGATATACTAATCAAGATTGATTAACATAATATCGGAATAGTTCATCTAGTGGAAAGTACTATATCGTGAGTAATGATAATGATATACAATAACCAACAAGTTCAAATAGCACTTTCATATGATAGTGGGAGTCAATATCGACGTCCATGGTTCCGCTATTGATTATTGATCGAAAAGTTTTTCCGAGTCATGTCCACCTTTAATCGAACATGTATGAGTTACACACTTAAGTTAGCTTTGGTTATTTGTTTATTATGGTAGGTCTGGAACAAGAGAGAATCACCAAAATGGTCTTTTCGAGTGATCGATATATTTACATATATGAGAGAGATTCATAAGCGGACATTGAATGTCCCGGAGTCATAGAAATAGTTTCTACCATTCTCAGAATCTTTCTGAGTTTTATACTGGGAGGACATGAATGCCTTCTGGCATATTTATAGGCACGCATGAGATGTCCGACATGTTAAAAAAAATTCTAACACCGTTGGATCATATTGCTGATTTTATCTAAAGGGTATATATGGTTCTGGAAGAGTTTCGAAGATACCCCATGAAAGGGGGGAAGTGTCGGAGGATCGGGCTACTCGATGCCCAAAGTTGCGCCATACTTAGTGTGGACAGCCGCATGGGCCCCAAGGCCCAGCAAGTCCGGCATACTAGCATCCCCAGCCTTTCCTTTTATTAGTATGTGGACTTTTGAAAAGTCTCGTAATTAAAGGAAAAGGAAAAAGGAAGAGTCCTAGTCCAAGTGGACCTTGGGCCCAACTCGGATTGGGAGGGGAGGGCGAAGCCGCACCTAGCCCTAGGGCTTGGCCGGGGTCGCACCAAGTTATGGGGTAAGATTCCCCCTCCTCCCACTATATATACCCACCCGCTCCCTTATAGGGAGAACATACAATTAGATCTGATTTTAGAGGTGTCCTCTCTCGGATCTAATCTCTCTCATGTGTTGGAAATTCTGCCTTCATATACACCAATAGATGTTGACTCTTAGATAGCAAAGCTCTGCTGAACCAGATCTAACAAAACGTGTCGAACTATCTGATGGATCATAACACTTGATTCTTGCTTGGGTGGATCTAGAAGGCTGGAGACGAGGAGTTGGTGTCATTCTCACCACTAGGATTAGTCATGAGAATCTTCATCGGGCTACATCAACCTCGTTATCAACATCTCTTCCGCTCCGTAGTGCTGGTATTAAATAAGTTCTTTTAACTTGTTGTTTACTTGTATCTCATAGATAGATCTTGGCTCTTCACGCGTTTCATGTTGTTTTCTGAAACTTGCCTAATTTAAATTTGGATTGTTACAATAACTATATTTTTAATATATTTTGCATATGCTTAAATTATTGTTGAACTATATGTACAATCATTTTCATGTGTTTAAATAGAAATATGAACTTATTGAAAGAGTGGATAGCACCGGCTGTTTGGGTGACGCTATGGCCAATATCCCAGATTGTGTCGGACATGTGTCTGGCACCCCAAAACGGACACACTTTTGGAGAGTGTCCGACAAAATCTGAGGTGTCGCTAGAGATGTTCTGAGTTTCACGAAGCTATGGAGTAAAGAAGTAGCGGACATCTCGAGACCGTGGTGTAGAACTACAAGGGTGAAGGTTACTGGGTGGTGATTTTTCTTGGGCCTAACTTAATTTGTTTATTTTCCTATTTGTGGTTTCTATGGTTATTTGCACAATGCTTTTTAATTGGTTCCATAAATATTGTAACTGCATGAATCGCCACATTATAGAAACTTCTTTTCTAAGACTAGTCATAGTGGGGTTATAATAAGTAGTACCATGCATGTCACGTTAAAAAAAAAAACATGTCACTGCAATTAATGATGAAAGAGATGGTAGTGAAATCATAGATAGATAAATATTGTAACATAACGAATTTAAATATATTATGAGTCTATAAGCTACTAAATGCATTTGTGTATCCACAACTATGTTACTACTCATTTGGGTATTTCTGGAAAGTAGGAATATTTCGTTACGTGACGAAAGTTGTACATAGAAAGCTTAAACGTCGTACATTTCGGAATGGAGGGAGTTTATGATATTAGATATGATAATTTCCACTATGACTAGTCTAAAAACATGAAAACTCATAAACTGAGTTATTGCGATGAACCCTCTTTCCATTTTTTTGTAAGCCTGTAACCAGTCCATATTTCTGAAGGACACGAGCAGGCGCCGATATATCACAACAATATCAAGTGATAAGACCAAAACAAAACGAACCGCTTTGATTTTTCTTTAATCTACGATCGAGGGCAAGACGTCATACATATATATGACTTAGCACGTCTCTCTTCTCTCCACGCGCCGCGCCATTCCCACAAACACCCTCCGTCCTCCATTCCCATTTCCCAAGCTCGCTTGCAACAAGTAACCAGCTAGCTCGGTGGGGTAGTTGTTGTAGCTACATAGCATGGAGGAGCCCACGGCGGTGGATGCCCAGGAGCTCCGGGCGAGGTTTGCGGCGGGGCAGACGCGGTCGGCGGAGTGGCGGGCGGCGCAGCTGCGCGGGGTGCTGCGGATGGCGACGGAGATGGAGGCGGAGATATGCGACGCCCTCCACGCCGACATCGCCAAGCCCAAAACCGAAGCACACGTCCACGAAGTAGGTGACTCGGCCTCGGCGCCATATCCTCGTAATTTGTTACGATCGATCATACGTTTGGGTTATTGGTTTGTTAAGATCAGATGTTTCTTCGCGGGTTTTTTGTTTTGTTCTGGTAATATTTTGCCACGGTATTAATCTGCTAGCTCTACCAGATTGGTAAACCGATCTGAAATATCTCGCTACTTTATGGCTCTGTCTGCTCTATTTGCATGCTTAGGTTGACAACTTGGTTCGTCATAATTTGACAGACGGTTGTATGCAAGCTATGGCACCAGAAAATGGAAGAAATTGAACGTGCACAGTGTATACACCTAACCCAATTAATTGACCATCTGTTCGTCCAAACCATATTTGGCGAAATTTGGTCTCTTTTGGATCCACCATAAACTCAACTCCACGCCAAGAAAAAGTCGGTGCAAGGATAAACCATACCTCTTACCTAAGCCTCTGACTATGCATATATCTGATAAGTACACAAAGTGTATGTTCATAACACTTGTTTCAGGTAAAGAAAAAACGCGCCGGGGAGAGACCAAATCCACTCTCATGAAAAAATCCACTCTTACCTAAGTTTATGTATATGATCCTCATTTTCTTTTTCGTGTATACTGTCCTAAATTTCGTGTATGATTCTGAGCTTAACATTCACATATACTAGAAATACACCCGGCGCGTTGCAGCGGGAACTTTAAAAATAGTGTAGAAGAAAAGATATTTGATGCATGAGATGCAAACATTTTTATTTACAAAATGAGGGATTTGAGTAACCACATTAGGTGAAAATCCAAATTTAATCAGTATGAAATATTACTATATTTCATCGCTAAAACATTGATGATGCGGGTATTGTATGGCTAAATAATTTATAATTTGAATAGGTCACATGTATGGATAGATATCGTTAATAAATATGAGATGCCATGGATAAATGAATGTATGAGGTGGTGATGACATGGATAAACGGATGGCTCAAATAGTGTATGATGTGTACACCTTGCATGTAGAGATAGACTAATTTAATGCTTGTTAGTGGGGTTTTGCTTTATAAGAAGTATAGATTTCCTTTTTCGCACTAGTTTAACTCCCTGGGTCTCGTCATTAATTACTCATAGGTTATTTAGTTGTTGTTTCAATTTTTATATTTCTCTAATCCAGATATCTTTGGTCAAGTCGGCGTGCTTGTTTGCCTTGAAGAATCTCAAGAAATGGATGAAACCCCAGAAGGTATATATCACGTGCTGCAACTAAAATCTCTCATATGTAATTCCATTTAAATATGAACATTGGATTCTTAAATTTCCATGTAATTTAATTGTTTCCTTATAAATTTCTTGCTCCCAGTAGACCAAGATTACTATATATATGCTGACGTTGTAAAATTCAGCGTTGTGATTTTTCGTATCTTGACCATGTTAATGAGATGTTGCTAGGATACTTAATTGATATCTTAATTATTGGCTATTCTGACTAACTTGACCCTGTTGATGAGATGTTGCTAGCGTACTTGATTAGTTTATTAATTATAGCTGTATGGGCACACAGCTTATTGACTAATAGCTTGTGCCGCGACAGCTAATCATTACTATCAGAAATTATCATACTAAGAACACATCCTATAGGAATTAATCCTATAGGAATCTTGTAGTGCAATTCATATGGGAAAAAAGCATTAGCTCATACCTCATGGAAAAATTCCTTTGCTCTATTCTCTTCCCATAGGATTCAAGTTGGCATGACATGGCAATCCTATGTTTTTACTATTCCTATACTTTTCCTATCCTATGAATCAAACAAGCCCTAAATGTTCTTTCCTTACAGGTTCATGCAAAGCTCATGACCTTTCCGTCGAGAGCCAGGATTACTCCCGAGCCCCTCGGTGTGGTGCTCGTCATTTCCGCATGGAACTACCCTTTCCGTAAGTTGGAGGATCTATCGATGACGCATATGCAAATATTATTTACTGTCCCACTTCCTAAAATGGGTTGGTGTCCACGTAATTGGATCCTAAAATAGGTTCAGTCAACTCGTAGAAACTGTTCACAACCTCATTTTGTTCGATTGTAACTTGAAAGATTCCTTTAACCTATTGAAAATTCGCACACACATAGCTAGCCTCGTACCATTATTTTCATTGCAGAATACACATAACAAATGAACATAATCATATATACTAAATGATAAACGTAGTTCACTATTTAAAATTCATTCACGCAACATGTGTGCTCGAGGTGAGAGTGGAAATGATTTGCTCAGCTAGCTCACATGCATGTTCATGCGACTGGCATGGCATGTGATGTACTTTGGTTGCTGCGCACGTAACTAGGAGTACCACGTAGGCATTCCCCCACTGTACTGTTGCCAAAGGAAAGGTTGTGTGATTGGCGTCCTGCCGTTTCGTTCCTTCGCTGTCGGCATTTATGCTTTGGTCGGTTTTCAGCTCTTTTGATATATCTTTTTTAGATCAATAGGGCTGATAGATCTTTTTAGTACTGCTGTCACTTCATCTGCATGTGATACCAATCAAAATATCTTTGAGATAAGCTTAGTTTCATTTAACGGAACAGTTAGTTGAAGTGCACAAAGCTATCAATGAAATGTAGCTTCATTTATTTCCCTTCTGTGCCATGTATCTTTCAGTGTATCTTTCGTGCATTTCTTTGATCTGGTGTCATGCATCTTTCATGCGACAGAACTGTAGTTTGGCCGCGACAACAAGTACGCCGCCCTCTGTTTTAGGCCAGGGTTTACTTGTACTCCATCTGTTTCTAAATATATGAGGTTTTAACTTTTTTCTAATTTGCATGTATCTGCACGTATTTTAGTGTGTACATTCACGCACTTCCCTCATTTGTAGTCTACAGCTAGATATCCAAAACATCTTATAATTACGAATGGAGGGAGTAAATTTATAACTTCTAATCATTTGACCTATGATCTGTTACTATGGTTTAACGATAATAGAATGTCCATTATATCATATAGCAGTCAAAACCTAGAAAATAGGCTGGAGATGATCCAGTTCAATGATATTTCAAAGGTGATCCCTTCTAAGCAATCCACATGTGGTGTGCATCTCACTCGTGTGTACTCGACTCCATCGTCCCAGTGCTGTCCCTCGACCCCGTCATCGGCGCCATCGCCGCAGGCAACGCCGTCGTCCTGAAGCCGTCGGAGGTCTCGCCGGCCACGTCGTCACTGCTCGCCGAGCTGCTGCCGCGGTACGTCGACAGTGCCTGCATCAAGGTCGTCGAGGGCGGCGTGCCGGAGACGACCGCCCTCCTGGAGCAGAAGTGGGACAAGATCTTCTACACAGGTCAGTGCCAATTCACATGCACGTACGACGGTTCTTTTTTCCACTGCATCCAACTCGTATGTGCCAATGAAAAATTGCAGGCAATAGTAAGGTAGGACGCATGGTGATGGCCTCGGCAGCGAGGCATCTGACGCCGGTCGTCTTGGAGCTCGGCGGGAAATGCCCGGTGGTCGTCGATTCGAACGTTAATCTCCATGTATAAACCCTTTGATCTTAATCATCTCCAGACAAAACTGTTACCAAATTCCCATGGACAACTAATCTCACCTAGTCAGCTCTTGTTAGATGTTGCGTATATTTTTGTAGTGTTGTAACCTTTTTTTCTAACCAAGGTTGCTGCTAAGAGGATAGCTGCGGGCAAGTGGGGTTGCAACAATGGCCAGGCCTGCATTGCTCCTGATTTCATCATAACCACAGAGTCCTTAGCCCCAAAGCTGGTACACACACATTGCACAATTCTAACTCTCCTTTTTTTTTTTTGAGGATTGATGACCAGTTCTAAACTATCGTTTATGGTAAATTGGAAGCTCGAGTCATTGAAGAAGGTTTTGGAGAAGTTCTACGGGAAGGATCCGTTGCTATCTGCAGACTTGTCACGCATCGTGAACTCAAACCATTTCAACAGACTCAAGGGCCTGATGGACGATGAGATGGTCTCAAACAAGATCGTGTTTGGTGGTCAGAGGGATGAACAAGAGCTGTTAGTGGATTTGGTTTTGTACATTACCAACTCTGGCAACTCATCACGTCAACATGTTTTTGGCTGATCTTCCTAAATCGGTTCTTGGTCGTACCGCAGGAAGATCGCCCCTACAATCTATCTAGATGTCCCACTAGACTCCCCAATGATGAAGGACGAAATATTTGGGCCATTGCTTCCTATCATCACGGTCAGAGCTAACCCTCTCGGATTCATAAAGCTTTAGCTGATTTCTTACCCAGCGGAGATTGTAGTAGAATGCAGCAAGGTTTGGCGATACATTATGTGCATCTCAGCCGAGTGGTATTGTTTTTAATTCTCTTTCAGGTTAATAAGATCCATGAGAGCTTCGGTCTCATCAACTCCATGACCAAGCCACTTGCAGCCTACCTCTTCACCAGGGACAGCAAGCTCCAGGAGCAGTTCGAGAGGACCGTTTCTGCGGGAGGAATGCTCCTGAACGACACCAGCATGCATGTAAGGGAGCATAAGTTTAGACGGCTTGGAATATATGAGTTTTGAAGGAAATGAATTCTGATTTTGTTTTGCAGCTCACCAATCCTCACCTTCCATTTGGAGGAGTTGGGGAGAGCGGCACGGGCTCCTACCATGGGAAATTCAGCTTTGATGCCTTCAGCCACAGGAAGGCGCTCCTGCACCGAGGCTTCGGAGGGGAGGCCAGGGCCAGGTACCCTCCCTACTCTTCAGCAAAGCTCAAGATTCTCAAAGGCGTGCTCGAGGGCAAACTTGTTGCCATGATTCAGGCTATCCTGGGATTCCCGAGAGGGAAATGAGCTGGTTCAAGGAAAAACAGTGGCATTATTCTATGTTTGAGCATAAGCTAAAATATCCGATGATGTGCTAGGTGCCATTCTATCCCCAAAAAATTGCAAAAGGCCAACAGCCTGATATTGTTTTATAATTTGATCACCCTTCTGTAAGAACTGAATGCAGTGTATCATACAACATCATAACTGTCCAATGCCGTTTTTATTTCTAGTAACACAAAACACAACTCAAAATACTGCTTTGGTGGATCTGATTGGTAGGAGCCACCGTAAAATCACAACCAAGATCTATTAGCATACACTTGAAAAATAGTTGCAATAACCGGAGCCTTGCCATCTTCTCAGCAAAATGAAGTTCATCAGCAACTAAGGTCAGCTAGACAAGTGTTACGCCCTGCACCATTTCAATGATAAGCATGACTTAAAACATGGTTATGTTCTCGCTATCATGAATATATCTCTTAATCAGTTAATCCCTTCTACCTTCGGAGGATCAAACTTAGATCCAAGATTGCTGAGTTTAGCATGAGCTTCCGCGTAGTCCTCGAAAAATGTATCCTGATCCTCGGCATACTTTTCAGCATAAGTCTGTAAGCATGAGAGCACGAAAATTTCAGTTCAGAGAATCAGCTAAGGTGTGCAGTTTCTTTTGTGCCAATATGAGAATCATCACCGACCTTGAATGCTGGATCCTCAAAGAGTACAGCATCAGTGGGCAGAACTAGGAGGTCCTCGTCCCGTCGTTCTTTGACATCCTGAGTTTTATTTGTGTTTTGTAACTGTAAGATAGCTGTAGGCATTGCTATAGCATATAGCAACTTGGGCATCTCACCTTGAAATAGCTGTTATCAAACTTGAGCCACTGAGATGTCCAAGACTGCCCCCCAGGTGCACCGGGTCCATTTTTCTGGTAGTCAAGTACATCACTCCATCAGACGAACAATGTGATATTAGCATTAACAACATTCTTCAAGACAATGTTGTAGATGCTGGTACCAACAAGAACACTTAGTAAAACCATGTAAGTTTCATGGTACAAAAGTTAAGGATGTTCAAAAGAATATAGTTTGCTTTCATATAGATCGTTCGCAATTGAAGATGCACAGCTTTTCCAGTGTAGAAGAATAAAGCATGTCTTATGTTTGTTCTTGTGAATCAAAGAAGAACTGATAACGTATCTTCCTAATGAAAATGAATGTCTTGTTAGCACTGAGCACAAAGTAGCGATCTGAAATTATTCTTTTGGAGGATGCGTATATGCAAGGACCTAGTGCAAGTGTTGGTCACAATTCATCAACTATTTTTCCATTTCTAAGTTACCTGATTAGGTCTAAATCTTTTTTTTTACCATTGGACTAGAAACGAATAGTTGTCCTACATGATTAAATTTATATTTGTTTCTTATTTTACACTGTAGTAGCGCATGGATCATTTAGGTAGTACTCTGAAAATAGTTCAATACTTAAGGTATCTTTAAAATGGGAATAATGAGCCATATCTGTGATTTACATACAGTATATTTTGTTTCTGATTTACCCCAGCCACTGCGCTCTGGTCTTGACCGTCCAAGTGTGTGTGCTCCTGACAATGCAACAATTTCCTACATATTGCGTAGCAGATGAGAAAAGCAAATCCACATTAGATTGTGTTGAAATAGTTAAAGTTATAACGCAGAAGTCTCCAAGTACCTTGTCATTCAGGCCCATTCTGTAGAATACTTCCCGCAAATGTTCAGCAGGTGAAGGCGGGCCAGCAGCTGAAAGGGTAGCAAAACAATATTATAGCATCAGCATGCATCAAAAAGGTATTCACTGTGGTCTATATTTCAATTTCCAAACACCAGCTTATATTACATAAAAAAGGAAAAATGTGTTAGCACTTCGGAATGGAGAAACCAAAGTCAAACACAAGGAAGGCAGTTGGTTACGGTTTTTTAAACTTCATGGCAAAAGACAGCACACAGTTCAGTGTTGCACCGGCGATGCAACTTTTTACCACCATTTCACATCATTGGCAGCTGGCACAATCTTTGTTTCAGTTTTACACATTCATCACTCATGTGATTCAACCAAAGTACCAGACAAAGATCACGAGACAGTAATTTCATAAGAACTTGTAGATCGCATAACCTCTTTCTACGCCTTTAACCTTTTTTCCGCCTCAAATTCACTAAGAAAATTCGACAAGTGCATGGATGAGTACGTTTCAACTCGTAAGCATGTGACACATCAAGAACTTGATTTTGGAAGCAATTAGGGACTCCAGCAACTACTTGTAGGGACCACAAGGGCATATTTCAGGATAAACACAAGGAATCATGGTTGTTGACAAAGCATTACCATGAAAAGTTAGGGGGGAAATTATTCTGGTATATGTATGTCATCTACTGTTGATGTGTGGCATCAAAACATTATATTAGTGTTTTACTATGCTGCACTTAAGTACATCTGGCAGAAAAATAAACATTTAAATACAGGAGATATCCTCAGGAGGCATGTTGGTATGCAGCAGATTATAGCCATGAGATAAATTTGTCGTATTGCATGTGGTACAAGCTTGATGAGAGACAGTTTGTGGTTTTGAACTTTTGATCAGCGAGTAATCCGAAATTTCTGGAGCAATCAACAGAGGACCATTCAAGTTTGTGAGATGACCTTTCATTGATTCCAGCAGTGAGAAGTTAATGATGGTTGTTGTTATATAATCTAGATATCCATATTATGTGTAACTAAAAGGAGCACTGTAATGTTGTACCTCTAGACGAAGATATAACTTCTGCACTAATCAGAACCATTCAAGTTTGCAAAGATGATTTTCATTCACTGCTTCCATCATTGAGAAATTGTTCCTATGTAATGTAAAAAAACTAAAAGGTGCTCTGTAATGTTCTAGCTCTAGACGGAGATACTGAATCAAAAGAGCTAATCTGCAGCTGGCACATAGAGTAAGCGTGTATAGATACTAATTACTAACCAGGGAGCCTTCCCTCTGGTGGGCATTGTTCAGGGGCCGAAACATCAACCCTTCCATAGATCATGGGAATTTTGGGGCCACCCGCTTCCTAAAACAGTGGGAAATCAAATCAGTCACATGATTTCTGATTACAAAATCTGAACGGCCATCATCGGTAAGTTTAAGTGTCATGAAGAACCTCGACGGCTGTAGCACTGGCAAGCTGGAACAGATCTGCATAAGTAAGACCTGCATATTTGTCCTTGATGGTTTGAATCAGCTTCAAAGCATTCACAAGACCTGCAGCAGAACTAGTTTAAAACTCATCCCTCATCGTATGAACCAAAAGAAGAAAAAAAAGTGGAAGACAAGCACTACCAGCATTAGCAGCATGCTTCAACTCAATTTCAAATCTCAAGCTACCATTAGCTCCACCACACTTGGGCCACTCGCTGATGTTCTTGTCATAAGTACCAGCGTCATGCCAACCCAACCGAACCTGAAACCAGGAGCAGTTCAGCACACAATTCACACAAAGGCATCTCGAGGCTTGCATTAGTTTTGATGTTGCGTACAGAAAATGCAAAACCAGGAAGTTCGCACATACAACTAAGACCATTTCGACAGGGACATTGTTACAGACAATTTCACCTACAGCACTAATAACTTACTACCACAAAATCCTCTTGTATAAACAGCATCGCAAGTCAGTTAGCTAAGCATATATCCAACCATCTTGTACTACCAGTTCCCTAACTAAACAATGATGAACTACTGTCAAATGCAAATTTATTGACTGCCACAATATAATCTAGTAGAAACCAATCCGAACATTCATCTGCTCGACTCTAGTACACTGGTAAAGATGCAATTGTTCTTCCATAACAGTACAAGGTCGCGTGAGGAACTAAGGATACCAGGATGGGATGGCAGGACTTGTCCTTAAGCAGCTGCTTGACGTCCTCCCGCGCTCTCCTCAGCTCAGCTACTGAATCTCCAGCCGCCGCCGAGCTCGCCGGACGCCGCCCGAGGTCCTTCGAGGGGGGGGGGGGGGGAGGGGGGGCGCATAAGAGGGGAACGCCACGAATCAGGAATCGATGCGTAAGCGCCGACGTGGTTAATGGACGAGGAAAAGAGCTGTCGGTACCTGCGATACGAGGACGAGGCCGCGGAGAGGGTGGAGGGGAGAGCCCCCAGAGATCCCGCGGCGGAGGAGATGGTGGACGGCCATGTCGGCGCCGGCGGCGGGGAAGGAGGGGTTTAGGGGTGTTCGCGTGTTGGGGAAATGGACGACAGAAAAATAGTTCCTGCACGTTCATGTTAATAAAATTTTAAAAGATTTTTATAAAATTTTAATTTTAGAATTTTTTCTATAAATTGTGTTCCGTTTAAATAAATGGTGCTACTAAATTTTTATGAATTGCATACCTATTTCTCAATTTTATAGGAATTTAAATATCCACTCCAATCTCTTTTTTTATACTCAAGTGCGTAGAATCAAGACACTTTTTCTGTTTGTTTTTCTGCATTTTATTCAAACAACTATTAATGTGGTTTTTCTGCCTTTTACAATCCTTTGTTCTGCACTGATAAACCTGTGGGATTTCTATATTTTTCTTATTTCTTTGTTTTTCAATCCGGTAATTCAAAGAGCACTTAACGTCACGCTTCTCAAAACAGACTTTCACCTCTCTTTATAAATAAAGAAACCATACATAATTTACAACAGTTAGGAAAAGGCTCCAACAAAAAATGAGAGATGTTGGGGCCAGAGCACAAGGATGCCCAAAACAAAAATTGACAAGTCCTGATACAACTCCACGAGAAGTAGAGCTCAAAGGCTGGAAGGTGTAGATAGACGACGAGCCGCCCTCAGAAGATCACCGCATGTCGTCCAGCTGCTCCCTGTCTCGGTGCCTATATAGCGGGTGCCACTTCTGCAGAAAAGTCAAGAATTTGAAAACTCAGTCAGAGACCCGTCGCAATAACCATTTTGTTATGAATAGTTCATAAGGTCTACGTCATCGCCGCAAACGGTAACCTGAAGAGGCGCCTCCTCCTACCGGTACGGTTGCCTACACTTCTATGAACTACAAGATCCTACCTCTCAGGCCCAAGCGCCTCGGCGAGAAAGCTCCAAAGGAAGTCAGCTGCAGGATAGGAGAACATCATATGGGTCCCCGACTCGGGGATCGCACAAAGAGGGCAAGTACCATTACCTGGGCACAACCGTTTTTCCACTTCCACACCTGAGGGGAGGCAATCTCTAAGAAGTTGACACGCAAAGATTTTAATCTTAAGTGGCATTGGAGTCTTCCACAAGTGGGAGGTCCAAGCGAGAACATGCCCTCTCTAAATAGGGCCTGGTAGGTGAAGGCAACCGTAAACTGGCCCGAGGGCGCGAAGGCCCACGACACACTATCTGGTGCCTTCAAGAGGTGCTGGGGGAGAAGCGTCAGCATGTTCCCCCACCTATTGGCCTCCACAAGGCCAAATGTATGGCGGAACCCAATGTTCCATTCTGGGTTGCGGCGGAAACTAGTAGGAGTGGGTCTAAGCCGATAGCGAAGAGCTCAGGGAACGCAGTGCGCAGGGGTTGCCCACCAAGTCATGAGTCTATCCAGAATAGGATACCTCTCCTGTCGCCTATAGAGAAGGTCGCCCCCAGCCGGATCTCATGCTTAATGGTTTGGATGGCTCTCCAAAACTAAGATCCCTCCTACCTCTCACACGCTAAGAGAGCGCAACACGGCAGGTACTTGGCCTTCACAAGTTGTAGCCAAAGGCCCCCTTCGCCCTTCAAAAGCCTCCATACCCACTTCAGCATCAGCGTCTTATTCATGCGTCGAGGCGCTAAAATACCTCTGGCCCCAAGCTCCTTGGGGGCGCAAAGATCTGCCCATTTAACCATGTGATTTAACGTCACGCTCAAGATAGCAAAACATATTAGAACATCCGATTCCATGGTTCTTCCTATATTTCGTATATGTAGTCCTATTTTTCGATAAAGGGAGCTTTATTACTTAAAAAGTTTTAAGCATTACACCCGGCCTCTACATAACTAAGATGCACACAGCCGAAAGGTTCGAAGTTTAAAGGAAAGTAAAAATAGTAGGCGTATTACATATCATGCTGAGAAAGTGTAAAACACGCCTATGGTGGTGGAGGGCCGATCCGCAAATTATGCTACCATCCATGTTGGGATAAAAGACTCTCGCCGTATCCTTCAGTCTTGTACACACCTCCATAAATAGGTCTCGATGCTCCACACGTTGCAACGGAGACCACGAACAGAGTGTAGCAGTAATCCGGTAGATAACCTGCATAAGAGAAGAATTTTTATCATCAATAACCTTGTCATTTCTACAAAGCCAAAGCGACCATATAACGGCCAGTGCTGCCACCCTAATAAGTCGTTTAAACCTATCGTCCACACCATTGAGCCATGCGCCAAAAATATTTGCGACGGTTGTTGGTGGATATAAGGTAGAACCTATCTGTATGATTGACCATATAGAACTAGCAAATTTGCACACGAAAAATAAGTGCTTGATTGTCTCGTCTTTGCCAATTGCGTTTTGCAAGGTTGTCTTTAGTTAAAATTACCCCACGACGTAGATACCACGCAAAGACCTTGTTTTTGAGTGGTATCTTCATCTCCCAGAGTTTATTATTATTTTCCACTGGCAATTCCGGTTGGATTAAAGCTTTATACATAGAGTCCACGGTGAATTTACCAAATTTGTGTAAATTCCACCGAAACTGGTCAGCACCCTGTGTCAGGTTGACCAAAGCCAACCGTTGTAGCAACTCATTCCAAGATGCTAGACGAGGACCAATAAGATCTCTTCTGAACGTCACATTCGGCGGGAAATTCTCCAACACCTTAGAAAGTGTATCACTTTTGTGACGTCCCATGACTATGTTGTATAAAGCCGGATACTGATCCCGAAGTGAGGTAGTGCCTAGCCACTTGTCGTTCCAGAATCTTATTTCCGAACCATCTTTGATACACTTTGTCCTCTCAGAATCTTATTTGGAACCATCTTTGATAGAAAAAGTATCATATGGGAAGAAGAATTTCTTCGTAGCCATTAGGCCAGCCCAAAAATGCGAATCACCTGATTTTCACAAAATCTGGGAGATCGCATTCGTGCCAATATACTTTGTCCGTATTATAGTTTGCCATACCCCTTCCTCAGATAGTAGCTTAAACAGCCATTTACCGAGGAGACCCCTATTTTTAGCCTGAAGATCATGGATCCCCAGGCCACCATATTCCTTAGGGCGGCATACGACACTACATTTAGCCAGTCGATATTTCTTTTTCTCATTATCCCCTTGCCAAAAAAATCTTGATCGAAAGTAATCCAATCGATGTAAGACTCCCTTTGACAATTGAAAGGATAAGATCATTAACATTTATGTAGTCCTATTGAGTGAAGTATAACATCTACATCTGGGAAGCGCGATCGCGCCTCGTGTTGGGCGACATTTTTAAGGGAAACCTTTTCTCACTCATACGCGTATCTATTTTGACAAATGTTTTTGTCAATTTATTTGGGTCTTCTCAACCTTTTTTTTTAAAGAACAACAACGTGCAATTTTAAATCATTTTAAACAGTCTCACTCTTCGGAGCTCAGTTAAAGGTTGACGAGTTTAACCCGGCCAAAACGCCCATTATTAAAATGTGTGAGGTTCAAGTGTTGCAAAGTAGGATAAAGTGAGAAGAAATAATTTTACATGACAAAACTAAATTATGGTTTGCTTCCGAGAGGGCCCTGGTTATGGTTAGATGATCAACGCTCTCGGGGGGTCTCATACGTGTTTGCTGACAAATTTTTGCCTCGTACTCATGCAACTTGTGTACTCCTAAATTATGGTTGTGTTCATCCTCTACACAATTGATTTCTCTATTTTTAGAGGGAGGAAAATAGTACACACGTCATCGAGGTCGATCAGCCCATTCAGGTGAGCTCGGCTTGTTGACAACTCTAATCATCAGAAACTTGCCCCAGTTTACCGTCCTCTGTTTAGCATGCACGAACAGGAACCAAGGAGGACGTAGAGAGTGGTGTTCGTGGTCGCCCCTGTTTCTCCTCACTTGGCGCCTAATCTTGGTTTCCCCTCCACCCAATCAAATTAACTCTCCCCACCCAATAAAAGAAGGAAAAAGGAGATACATGCATATGCTTGCTTGCTTTGCATGGTGCATTGCTTCTTGTTGGGAAATAGAAATAGAAAGAAGGGTAGATCGATTTGACTTAATTTGATTATTGATCGGTACAGTCTTTCCAAAGCAAAGAGCGCCAAGCTCCAGATCGATGGGCAGGCGCAGCGGTAGTATATAATTTGCGGCCGGAAGGACGCACCATTCTCGCCTTCTCCAACATTTTTTACGCCGGCGCCGGAGTCAGCCGATTCGGGGATTCATCGTGTTGATTGAGGTGCGTCGCCGATCGAAATGTTGATGTTTGAGTGTCTTCGTCGTGTGTTTCTTGGCACCGGCATTTTCAGCCAATGTCACTCTTTTCATCCTTAATTTCCGTTTTCTGGTAATCTCTAGGCCTAGTGCGCGATTTAGCTGGAAGAAGACGAAGAGGGAGATGCCGCTGTTTGATCGAGATCGGTACCAGAGGCTGCCGCTGGACGCCAGCGGCGCCGGCGCCGGTGGCGCGCGGCGTCCAGCGTCGTCCTGTGCGAGCGCCACCATCATCATGTTCGTGGGGCTCTGCCTCGTCGGCGCCTGGATGATGGCGTCCACGACGACGAGCAACGTCACGATGAGCGTGTCGCCGGAGAACAAGGCCGAGGAGGACAGGTCCGTCGACTTCGTCAATGGAGGCGGCAGCGACAGCGACAGCGACACGCTGCAGACGACACAGAACGCTGGCAAGGTGGACGATGACGGTCCCGGCGATACGACGCGGACGAGCGACGCCACTGCCAGGGACACCGTCAAGAAAGACGACGGCAGCGGCGCTAGCAACGACGACGGTGAACGCCAGCAAGGAGGAGGTGGCAGCGGTGACGGCGGTGACGGCGACACGCCACAGACGGGAGAGAACGCCCGCAAGGAGGACGACGACGGTCCCGGGGACACCAGCAAGAAAGTCGACGACGGTGGCGCCGTGCAAAAGACAGAGGCTGCCGTCGACCAGAGCGGCGTCGTGGTTGCCGAACCCACGGATGACGCTGCTAACAGCACCACCGGAGGCACTCCCGATGGCGACACAGTCGTTGGGACTGGCGAATCGCCGTCGAAGAACCTGACGTTCTCCGACGAGAGCGGCATGACGGAAGACGGCGACGTGGCGAGGTCGGATGATACCGACAAGAAAGCCCAAAATAGCACGGAGGAGGCGCCCACCGACAAGAATGCGGAGGATGCGGCGGCAGGCGCGGATCAGAAGAGCGGCAACAACGCCGAACAGAACACGGAGGAAGCGGCGACAGACACGACGAACACCGGCGACCAGGTTGATCAGAGCTCCGGCAAGGTGTCCCCCGACACTGCGGAGACCGGTGGCCAGGACGAGAAGAACACCGAGGAGGCGCCGACCGAGCAAAGGGAGGAGACCGATGGTCAGGCTGACAACATTACCGGCAAGAGCGCCGAAGAGACGCCGGCATATGCAAAAGATGCCGGCGACGATGGCATGGCGAAGAACCAGACGGCCTTCGACGACCATAACGGCAACCTGGATGGCGACCAGAACGGGGACAAGGTCACCGGCGACGACACGGCTGCATCGAAGAATCAAACTACCGTCGACGAGAAGAAGACATTTGCAGCGCTAGATGACACGATCTCTCAAGGAGCCGAGATGGTTCCAACGAAGGGTAACAACACTACCACCGAAGGCGAAGAGAAGCCCTTGACCGAGCCGGTGACCGGCGGCGACACAGAAGCGGCAGAGCTTCTGAACGAGACGACGACAACGGCGGCGCAGAACGGCACGTTCCCGACGCAGGCCACGGTGTCGAGCGAGGAAAAGAAGAAGGCGCGCACGCGCAGCGGCAACAAGAACAACAACGGCGGCGTCGTGGTCGGCGAGACGTCGACGGAGGAGTCCTCGTACGTGTGGAAGCTCTGCAACGCGAGCACTGGCGCGGACTACATCCCGTGCCTGGACAACGCGGCGGCTATCAAGCGCCTGAGGAGCACCAAGCACTACGAGCACCGCGAGCGGCACTGCCCGTCCCCGGCGCCGTCGTGCCTGGTGCCGCTGCCGGAGGGCTACCGCCGCCCGATCCCTTGGCCGACGAGCCGGGACAGTATCTGGTACAACAACGTGCCGCACACGATGCTGGCGTCGTACAAGGGGCACCAGAACTGGGTGAGGGTCTCCGGCGAGCACCTGGTGTTCCCGGGCGGCGGCACGCAGTTCCTCAACGGCGCGTCGCACTACATCGACGTGATCCAGGAAGCGCTCCCGGCGGTGTCATGGGGCAGGCGCAGCCGCGTGGTGCTCGACGTCGGCTGCGGCGTGGCGAGCTTCGGCGGGTACCTCTTCGACAAGGACGCGCTGACCATGTCGTTCGCGCCCAAGGACGAGCACGAGGCGCAGGTCCAGTTCGCGCTGGAGCGCGGCATCCCGGCCATCGCCGCGGTGATGGGCACCAAGCGGCTCCCGTTCCCCGGCGGCACCTTCGACGTGGTGCACTGCGCGCGGTGCCGCGTGCCTTGGCACATCGAGGGAGGCAAGCTGCTGCTGGAGCTGAACCGGCTCCTCCGGCCTGGTGGCCTCTTCGTCTGGTCGGCAACGCCGGTGTACCGGAAGGACGAGGAGAACGTCGGGATCTGGCAGGCCATGGCTGCGCTCACCAAGTCCATGTGCTGGGAGATGGTGAACAGGACCAGCGACACGGTGGACCAGACGGCCTTGGTCATCTTCAAGAAGCCGTCCAGCAACGAATGCTACGGCAAGAGGAGCCACCCGGAGCCGCCGCTGTGCGAGGAGTCCGATAACCCCAACGCCGCATGGTATCCACTCATTCCCAGCTAGCTATACTCATATTGATCTCTCCCAAGTGCCAAGAACTGGCTCTTGAAGAATTACTTGCTCTGATGCTTGCAACTACGTACATTGCAGGAACATAACACTGCAGTCGTGCATGCACAGATTGCCCACGGACTCGGCGTCGCGAGGCTCGCGGTGGCCGGGGCAGTGGCCGGAGAGGCTGACGACGGCACCCTACTGGCTGAGCGACAGCCAGGTCGGCGTATACGGCAAGCCCGCGCCTGAAGACTTCGCGGCGGACACGGAACAGTGGAGGAAGGCCGTCAAAAGCTCGTACCTCACCGGCATGGGCATCGACTGGAGCAACGTGAGGAACATCATGGACATGCGGTCCGTCTACGGCGGGTAAGTAAGCTGCATCAACTTCTTCATCCTCCTTGCGTGCGCTATCTGACAACATGTCGGCGTCGGATCAGATTCGCGGCGGCGCTGCGGGACATGAAGGTGTGGGTGATGAACATCGTGCCGGTGGACTCGCCGGACACGCTGCCCATCATCTACGAGCGCGGGCTGTTGGGGATGTACCACGACTGGTGCGAGTCCTTCAGCACCTACCCGAGGACGTACGATCTCGTCCACGCCGACCATCTCTTCTCCAAGCTCAAGGACAGGTCAGATCATCATCTTCTGTGCCAAAGACTCAACGGCGATGCGTCACTCTAATCGGCAGCCTGAGTTGATATTTCTTCCTTCATTGCAGGTGTAATCTGAGGCCGGTGATAGCCGAGGTGGACCGGATCCTAAGGCCAGAGGGGAAGATGATCGTCAGAGAAGACAGGGAGACTGCCGAGGAGGTCGAGAGGATCGCAAAATCTCTGCATTGGGAGATCCGGATGGACGTGTCCAAGGAGGGGGAGAGGCTGCTCTGCTTCGAAAAGACTATGTGGAGACCCACTCAAGTCGAAGCACTCAGCTAAAAGCTAGCACAAGCTACTTAGCAAATACGTGTGTAATGATGGGGAGGGGAAATAACTGAAGATAGATGTTGGTTTGTAGCAGAGCTGTGGTTCACAGTTTTCTAGTTGTACAAGTAAACAGTTTCAGAACATGTGGTAGTATATGTCTGGAACTGAGAAACTATACAGTTCAGACTCGTATGTTAAACCTCAATAACTTGATTCAAGCACTGGTGGATATTTAGTAATTATTTACTGACAACTTAATGTTTCATGAACACAACGAAAATATAGCAAAAGTCACTTAGAATATCACAACACTTGCAATAACAGACAGATTCATGTTTCTCAGTTCCAGGTATTAAGCTAAAGTTGTCCATTCCACAAGAAAATTGGGTCACATCCCAGATTGCCGTAATATCAAGCTATCTATCAAAATCTTACAGAGCAAAGTGACTTCCAAGCTCTCATATTATCATCACAGCTGTCGCTGGAACACCACAAACCACTGAAAGGATGTCCGTCTAGAATCTTGCAAATTGCCTGTTATCATCACCGCCTTTCCTTCCGTAAGGATTTGCAGCGTTGATACCATGCCTCCTGCCCCCACCACCATCCACTTTCCTCGTCTTCCTACGTTTAGAAGCGCTGCTCTCCAAGTCGAGGTTCACTTTTGGAGGGTTCTTAAAACAGAATGATGCTGCTACAGACTGCCACATAATAAGGAAAGATAAGTCATCCATTTTCCTGTCAAAGTCTGATACTGTACCCATAAATAACTTGAGTTTCATGATCATGAAACATCCGTTTTGGCTACTTCCTGGGATTTCTTAAAACAGAATGATGCTGCTACAGACTGCTACACACTCCCTCCGTTCCACAATATAAGATGTTTGAGCAATTCTCCACATTCATATGTACACACATGTATCTACACATGTTTTAGTGTACATGTGCACTTATTTTTGGGTGAATCTAGACAACATGCATCACACCTAAAACCTCTTATATTGTGGAACAGAGGGAGCAATAAGGAAATATATAAGTCATCCATTTTCCTGTCAAGACTATACACATGAATAACTAAAGTTTCATGCTCATGAAACATCCATGTCAGCTCTTCCTGGAATAAGCTCACTTCTAAACGAAGGCAATAAACGACTTACAAGGGATACGCTCAGTTCTAAACAAAGCCAAAAATTGAATGTACCTCTACTTGACAGCTAAATATTTGGGAAGTGTGTAAAGTGGATAAAATAGAGTAAAACGCCAATAAGAGTCATAAGACAGTAGAAAAATAAGCCGACACACTAACATTTGTTGTGAATTGTAATGTCCAAGAAACACATAGCATGGAATGAATAAGAATGAGTAGTGAACAGGGACCAAATAATGTGCTTCTAGCACAAAAAGTTAGAAGTGAAGTGAATAAAATATAATACGCTGGTAGAGCAGAAACTAGCAATTGCAGTAGATTGTAATGGAAAACGAACATAATATGAAGAGGATAATGGTAGTGCATATGGACCAAATACTGAGCATTCGGGAAGAAATTTTATTTGTACCTTCATATCGAGGTCATGAACATTGAAAATGTCCTTCATGGCGTGTGAGTTGTATGCCAAGATGTAGGATCTGTACGCCTCTTTAGCTGATTGATTTAGGAAGTAGTTCTCGCCAACAATATTCTCCTGCTCAATAATTTAAATTGTGAATTCTGAGCACATTTAAAAGTGAATTAAGACAACACAATAATTGCAGAAAATGTACTTACAAGGTGTGATTGTAAATTTGGCACATTCTTATTATTGAACTCGTATTCTGTGAGAGAAATCTTGGCTGCCTGCAGGCACCATAATTTTTATTAGCGACAGAGAGAGAAGCAAATTATTTTGAGTAGAATTTATTACCTTCAAATAAATAAGAAATTTTAGTTCTTGTGGCAGCAAGAATAATAATGCGTTTCCTTTGCCTTTTTCACCACGTGCAGTACGACCAACTCTGTGAATGTAATCCTGAATATCAAATTTAAATTGGTCAGTACTTTAAAAAAAAATAAGAATACAAACATAACGAGGACAGTTCACATCGCAAACCTTTGGTTCATCTGGAGGATCATATTGCACAATATAATCCTAAATGAGGGCAATTATCATTCAGTTAGCAAGTGGAAAAGTATTCAGACCACTGGTTTTAAAACATATTAGACGAAAACTCACCACGTCGGGAATATCAAGTCCACGTGCTGCAACATTTGTGCATAATAAGATACCCTTCTCTGCCTTGCAGAAGTTAAAGAATGTTGTTGTTCGTTTCTGTTGCTTTTGTTTCCCATGGATATCCTCACACTCTATCTGGAGAAAATTTAGAAGTTCTGCATGGAACTTTACTGAACTACATGATGAAAAGAACACCATGATCTTCTTAGATTGTTTCTTTTTTAGGAAAGCATATAGAACCAAAAACCTCTTCTCGCTAGGAATGACACAATAGCCCTGCTGTAAGCCTTCCACAGTAGCCTGTAGAAGCATCATTGTTATTTTCACTATAGATATAGAAATTCTTAACATGGAGAGATGAAGAGCTTGGTGAATCAGTTCCGTACATTTGATTTACCATCATCAACTGAGATATAAACAGGTTTTTCTTTCCGTTCTTCGTTTTTCTCAAATGACAACTTTGCAAACTCTTCAACCTATGGATTCAAAACAACAGCAGATTCATGTAAGGAGAAAAACGACAAAATTCAATCTAGAAGTTGGGCTGAATGGCAGATCTACCAACCTCTCTAGTTTGTGTCGCAGAAAAAAGAACAGTCTGCCGATTCTGTGTAATCATGGATAATAATAAAACAGAAATAAATGGTTAAATGTCAATTAATTGATGAACTGTGGTATGTATATCAAGTGAGAACCATCAGATGGATAGATGAAAATGTACCAGAGGAAGGCGTTTAAATATTTGTTTCATATCTTCCTCAAAGTTCTGCTCAAGAATGCGGTCAGCTTCATCAATTATAAGACACTACAAAAAGTAATAGGATGAGGATGTCAGAAAGATGAATTAAAAGGGGGAAGGGGTCATTCCCTGCGCTAAGCATGCCGCAATGGCACAACAAATCAAGCAAACAAGCATTGCATATGGCTACACACTAAAGTAAACAGCTGAACTTAGACTTGTTGTCTAGTTGGCCTGGTTTACTATACCTCAAATTAAGCTTTTTTGGGACTAAGTTCAAGGTCAACAAGCTGAGTTCGAAATAAATATAATATGTATTTTATACTGTTTCATTAATTTAAATAAATCAATACAGGGAATGTGTATGAATCTTATATAGAAGTTATCAATTTTCTCTTCCCATATCAAGATAATCACCAAAACAAGTTATCAATTTTCTCTTCCCATATCAAGATAATCACCAAAACAAGATAATATGCAGGACGTGGTTAACATGTGAAGAGAGTGAATAAAGTGCATACAACACAAACATGTGTACCCATAGCCATTGCTGTTAACACTTTATTTCATAAAACAAGATAATATGCATATAATAAATTTGCGGGTATTAGGACCGAGGGAACTTGACTTAGACTGTATCACCCACTTGAAAACAGCAAAGAAGTTGTGGCAAGGTCAAAGGGGACTTAGAGATAAGCTAGATTAGCTTTGATTCTTTTATTTCCAAGCTAGGATGGTTTCAATGTTATACCAACTAGGCAGCTAAGTTTGTAAAGTTAGAAATTGATAAATCAGGTTTGTTAGGGCTCATCTCAATTTTAAAATCCCAGATGGGTGTTTTGAGGGAAGAGTCTAACGAAATTTATCTTTCTATATCCTGCACTTCTAGGGTGGAGCACCTGGTTCAATGTCAACGACTAGCAGCTTCATTTTCAAGCATGTGATAGCCAGGTTCGAGCCTAGCACTTTTTAGGTCAGTCAAACCTCTGTTTTAGATGGTCTAGTCGAGCTACAATGAATCTATGATAGTAGATACCCGTTAAGTCAAATGAAAAGGTAAATACTTCGCTGCAAACGGAACATACTTGTGCCATATCTTGTGTTAAATCGAAAAATAGACAAATTACTTGATGCATTGAAATAATCATCCAAGAATTTAACTTAACAGGAGTGAAAATGACTCAACAAATGTAAACCATTGACATTTCCAATATACATTGCATTAGCTGATGAGCATTTTAAATGATCGTAACCCTAGTCAATACTGAAGTATGTCTCCAGGTGTGTACTATACTACAAGTGTGAATCAGTTTGTCTTAGGTTAATTATGTGATGATCTAAATATCTTCATTGTTTACACAAACAAAGCTTCCCCATACTTTTACAGGAAAGTGAAAGTAGTGAATACTATTTATTTACCTTTAGTCTCTTATAAACGAAACCCTTTGTGTTTTGCAGATGGTCCAACAGCCTGCCTGGTGTAGCTACTAACAAATTGACCCCTTTTGCAAGCTGGTCAGCTTCAGTTCTCCGGCCATTACCACCAATGACATACCCGAGAGTTTGCGAGTGGTACTTCATCAATTCCTTGGCAACATTGTGTGTCTGAACCACAATAATAAGAAGAATACTTGTGATTGAGGTGCAAAGCTTTCAAAAGTTAATCATGGTAATATGTTTTTAGAGTAATTTTGGAGTAAGCAATTTGCCAACATTATTAAACAGGATTCACGAAAGGCACTTTCTCGACCACCAAAAGCATAGTTTAACCTAAAGTGTAGTAGAATGAACAACCGTGTCCATCATACTTACAAACCATTCTATCAACAAACTACAAGGCAAATCATTTCTCGTGTCATAGTAGATTCCTGAGCAGTGTTACCACAGCTAAACTGAAATGTAACAATTCTAGCAAGCGGGCGTACCTGGATGGCTAGCTCCCTTGTAGGGCAAACAACCACGACTCCTGTTCCATTCCTGGGCGAGAAATGCAGGTTATAAAGCAGCTCAATGGCTGGTACGAGAAATGCAAGGGTCTTCCCCGAGCCCGTTTTGGCAGCTCCCATCACATCCCTTCCTTCCAACAGATGTGGTATCGACCGGGCTTGAATCTGTAAGCACGAAAGATGAACGAAATCAAGTAACCACGGATGCCATTAATTAAAACTAAAAATCAGTAGAGCACTGCACCAAGACCCTTAACACAATACTCCTACACCATTCTCAATGGTATTATTCCCCATGAAGACTAGGAAGCGGTTTGCGTAGCAGGTTAAGTTGAGGCGGGAGACGGTAGGTACGAACCTGCGCGAGGTGGGTGTAGTTCATCTCCCTGATGGCCCTGGCAGTGAGCTCGGAGATGGGGAGCTCCGAGAAGAGCATGCTCGTCAGGATTCCTGACCCCTCCTTCTCTTTCTTCTCCTTTATTATCTTCTTTTTCTCACTACCCGCCTCCTGCTCCTCGTCCTCGCCCGCCGCTCCCTCCTGCTGCTGCCCCTCATCCTCGTCTCCCGACTCCGTCTGCTCCTGCTGCTCGTTGAATTCATTGGCAGCGGCGTCGGTGCCGGTCTCGGGGACCGTCTCCTCCAGCTCGGAGTCCGACTCTGGCGGTGGGGCGACGGGTTTGCGCTTCTTCGATGACTTGGCGGAGCCCATGGTGGCGGCTGCGGGGGGGCGTGGCGGCGGGAGGAAGGGGAGGGTGGTCTTCTAGTCTAGGGTTTAATGGCTGGGGTGTTTGCGGCAGGACAGGAGGAGGTTTTGTGTAGGGAGAAGCGAGACAGGGACGCGTCCGATTTCAGGCAAAGGGCCTCTCTGCGTCAAGTCTAGGGTTTTACTTCCGCCTCGGCCGTTCGATTCCAATCGGACAGCAAAACTGCGCTCTCCGGGGGCACGAATCATCGGGGCTGCAACAGCTCTCATACCACGAAAAATGTTTTGGATATGCATCTCCAATAGGGAAAAAGGAGGGAAATGAATAATAGGACATGAAAAAAATCTTGAATTTTCATCATCAAAATGAGAGTTTACAGAGCACGAGCACGATAAACATTCACCTCCAATAGCTCACCTAAAATATGCACCATACCGCCCGATGAGCTGCCCACCATGACCACCACCGGCGTCCCGACCCCTCCAATCTGCCCTCCCACGGCGGCTCGATCAGACTACTTTCTCTAAATCTAGGTGGGGCGGCGGCTCTCCAGTCGATGCTTACAAGTAGCGAAGAGCAGTGGCGGGGCGGCGGCTACTTTCCTTAAATCTAGGGGCACGATGGCCGTCCTGAAAGTTGGGGGTGGCGGCAGGGTTGCGCCAATGCTCGGGGAAGATGGGATGGAGGCACCGATTAGGTGACGCGGGTGGCAAGGACGGTAGGGGTGGCGTCCGGTCGCTCACGGAAAGGTTATGCCTGACAGGGGAAAATTGGTTATGTGCCATTAAAAGATCCACACTTTAGAAAAATACCACTGAAGTTTGTGGCTTTGGAAAACTACCGCCCAAACGTTGCTCCGTTGTTGATTTTTACCATTACCGTCAACGGGACGTTACGATCAGATTGTAAAGGAAAAATCGGACATAGACGCTGAGCAGAACACACCCAGCTCGATCAGACTCACGAACACACGCACACCGCCCAGGCTGAACGGAGACCACCCTGCGGCGTGACTGCTCAGCGCCGTACCACATGGCCGCGCACCTCCACTACGGCATCGCCTCCTCCTCCGAACACTCCTTCATGGTACACACCCTCTCATCTTTTTGTTCCTCTGGTTCCCTCTCCTTCCTGCTCTCAGATTGTTCTAAACCCTAGCTTTTGGGAATTCTGTAGTGTTGAGACGAGAATTAGGAATTCGATCTGCTCCGATCTTCCCTGTATTTTTTCAGTCTTGATTACTTGTATTTGTGCGTGGCACATGCATCATGAAGGGATTGATCCAATCCTTGTTTTTTTGGCTTGTATAATGCAGGGTTGATCCAAAGAATGCTTGTAGATTAGAGACCCTTGTCAACTCGTACTTCAGTATTATTGATGGTAAAAAGGTATACAATAAGGGTAGGTATGTAAGATGGGTTGTTGATTAAGAAGAATATTCACCCATTGATCTGGACAAGGATATTGCTTCATGCTTCACATGGACCAGCAACCAAAAGGAGCTGTTGATTCAACGCATGACACACACACTTCGGAAGGATGCCGGAGCACCCACCACACCGTCGCTTGGCTCGGTCGCGGCGGTAGTGGCGGTGCCCCCAAAAACATCCAACAATCGACATCGATGAGCAGCGAATGTCTGTGGTGGGGCGGCGGCTCTCTAGTCGATGCTGACAAGCAGCGAAGAGCAGTGGTGTGGTGGCGGCTACTTTTCCTAAATCTAATGCACATGTTCCCCTCACACGCTCTCGCATACATGCTTGATCAGAACAGTAAAAGAACGGGGTACATAATATGCATCTAACTATACATCTCATGCTCAAAACAGTTGCAGTCTCAAATTTCAACTATAAATAAAAGATCCACCACATAGTGACATAGGTAATACATAGATGACCGTAATCATGTTAGGCAGCTCATACGGTGCTAATAGAAGGAAGATCGAGAGAGAGAGATACAATAGCTACTTCCACAAACCCATAGTCCAGAGAAGGACTACCCCCCTTCACCATGGTGACGATGGTGGAGATGTTGGAGAAGATGGAGATCACGCCGGCAGCGCCCCGCCGGAGTTCCCGCCTCCAATCTGGCAGCTTCTGTCTTTGTTTCGTGTTTTATGTGTTTCTACGACGCTCCTCTCCGAGATTCATCGGGGGTTGATGCATGTAAAATGCATACATGAACTTTACATTTTATTACTTGATATTCCTACATTTGCAATTTATATGATGCTATATTTATTTTTATAATGATTTCAGGGATTTTCTAAACAATCCCCCTCCTTTGGTTCTAACTATGTTTCCACAAGACGTCTTTTTTAGTATTTTGGACTTTCCGGGAGCTCCAGGACTTAAAAAAAGGGCAAGGCCAAAGAGCACGGTTCAGAATTTTCGAGATGAACGCAATGGGCTAACAATTAAGACCAGAAGCCCAACTAGCTGGAAATGGGAAGCCCAGGTGCGGTCAAATTCCCTGACCGCGCCTGATATGCTCGTTTGCCCTCGAGGATCCGATGCCATCGATTTTCGTCTCCGTGGCTTCGTCTTGACCTAAAACCGACTATAAAAATAGTCTCCCGAGGAGTTTCGGAAAGAGGCGACGGAGAAACAGAGAAACATGAAACAGGAGTCAGAAGGTTTCAACCGGAGAAAATTGGAGGGGGAAACGCCGCCAGAATCACCTCCGGAACGCTCCTCCATCCCCCCTCCGGCGTCTCCATCAACACCACCGTCAAGACCAACACCATCTTCATCGCCATCTTCATGATCCACTTCATCCCCCTCATAGTTTGAGATTGTTTGAACCCTAGATATTGTCTAAGTACTATTCTACATGTTTGTGATTAGCTACTCGTCATTGTTTTGTGGGGAGATTATATTTTCATATTGTGATGTATCACTTATGTCATTGAATCATATCATGTCTTTGCGTTGTGAGTAGTTCCCTCATGTTCCTGGGGGCATAGGATGGACTGGCAATGATTTTCACTTAACATATGTTGAGTATTTCGTCAAGTTTTTATCTTTTATGATTTGTTTTGATGTACAATTTATGAGTGCACGCATATGTTGGGGAATGCATGTAAGGTGATCACCGTAGTGTAATGGAGTGGGTAGGACTTCGGAGGACAGAAAACCTTAGTCCAATACATACAGTTGCATTAGGGGGATATATATCGGGGACCCTAAAGTAGATAGCTATGGTGGGACAATTATGTCTTAATAATTCTTGTGTTGCACATTTACTTGGCCATGAGATCCATCATAAGGGGTTTAGTTTATTATTTAGCTACAACTAATTAAGGCTTTGTCCAAAGAAGATTAAAACTTAACAAAGTATTTACCTTGTTGTTCTAGAAATATTTATGCCATGAAGTCTAGGTAGCCCTTGGTAACGTTGTCCACTTATAAGAAAAACACACTTGAGCTTGTCCTCTTGCTGCATAGAGTATAGGGCTTTCTCTCTTTGAGAGCTTCCACTTATCATATTTTATTTTCAGCCTTTTACTTTATTGCAAACTGTACACCAGGAACCCAAAAACACTTCTATCTTTTAATCATTTTAGTTTGTCTAGTGCATAGATAATAAGAGAAGTGACACTCTTATTTGAGAGGATAAATTCTTATACCTTCTACTCCTCGTGGGATCGATACTTATACTTACACATTGAAGATTTCAACGATCCCCTATACTTGTGGGTATCAAGACATTTTCTGGCGCCGTTGCCGGTGAGTGTAGCGCTTAAGTTTTTATTCTTCTTTGTACTAGATATTTATTTATTTTCAGTTTTTCATATACTTAGTTTACTTTTAGTTTTGCATTTAGTTTAGTTTTACTTTCAGTTTTATATATCAAAACACAAAAAATTAGAAAATGAAAAAACCACTAATTCTCTTGATATGGGCATAAGTACGGAGATAAAAGATTTTTACTTTAGGTACTTGAATGCTTCTAAAATTGCTAAGGAATATAGAGAATCAAAATAAGAGATAATACTAGAAGGTTTCATGAAAAGATTAAATTATATCGCTAAAGAGTTGCTTTTATTGCATGATACAAGTTGTTGCTTTGAACAACAAGATAAACACTTTATATTCCAATGTAGGTCCCATGACGAATGTATTATGGCAGCTTATCATACTGGTGATTATACTCATTTAGGGATGGAACAAGTAGAAGAATTTGTTACTTTTTATGCATCTAATTAATTGCAAACCTTCATTCATGAAAGAAAACTTGCCCTGGAGCTATTAGATTTGAAAGAGAGATCACTTTTATTCTTGAATATTGCATAACCAATTTCTCTCAAAAAAATATGTTGTTGACTATAATGAGAGGGGCAAGGCTCCCCAAGAAAGTAATGATGTTTTTTCAGGAAGAGGAGGATAAAAACCTAAGCTTGGGGATGCCCGTGCAACCCCAAGAATATGAAAATGATGAACAACCAGAGAATGAAGAGAGGGAACTTCCACCTTCACCACCCATGGATGAGGGTAACACTCAATATTTTTTTGATGATAATTTTTTTTTTATGATTTTGATGATGAAGAGGAATATCAACCGATGCCTAATGAGAATATTATTGATAATAATTTTAAAGATGATGAGGAGTATGGTTTAGATATGTTTTATGATAGTACTCTAGAAGATGGTCTTATTTTGCTTGATGATCCTCCATGTTTAGAACTTGTTACTAATATATGGGAGGATAAAGATGATTGATACGTCTCAAACGTATCTATAATTTCTTATGTTCCATGCTTATATTATACCAATTGCTACATGTTTTATATACACTTTGTGTTGTTTTATGCATTTTCTGGGACTAACCTATTAACAAGATGCCACAGTGCCAGTTCCCTGTTTTCTGCTGTTTTTGGTTTCAGAAAACCACTTAAGGAAATATTCTCGGAATTGGACAATTTTTATACCGAAGTCCCTATTTTCCTCGGAACAATCCAGAACATCGAAGACGAGGCGGAGTCGGGCACCGAGGCGCCCAGATGAGGAGGGGGCGCGACCCCACCCCCAGCCGCGCCAGCACCTCATCACGGGGCCTCGAGCCTCCGCCGCCTTCGCCCTTTCGCCTACAAATACCCCCCGACAATACAAGACCAAAGACCCGAACACTTTTCCACAAAACCTTACGGAGCCGCCGCCGTCGTCAACCCTAGTTCGGGAGGGTTCGGAAGCTCTTCCCGGCACCCTGCCGGAGAGGGGAATCATCACCGGAGGGCTCTACATCACCATGCCCGCCTCCGGACTGATGCGTGAGTAGTTCATCCTTAGACTACGGGTCCATAGCAGTAGCTAGATGGTTGTCTTCTCCTATTGTGCCATCATGTTTAGATCTTGTGAGCTGCCTATCATGATCAAGATCATCTTTATGTAATGCTACATGTTGTGTTTGCTAGGATCCGATGGATATTGAATACTATGTCATTTGCTTCATAATATATCATGTTGTGTGTTGTTTATGATCTTGCATGCTCTCCGTTGCTAGTAGATGCTTTGGCCAAGTAGATGCTTGTGACTCCAAGAGGGGGTATTTATGCTCGATAGTGGGTTCATGTCTCTATTTAATCTGGGGGAGTGACAGCAACCTCTAAGATTGTAGATGTACTGTTGCTACTAGGGATAAAACAGTAGTACTTTGTCTAAGAATAATTTTATTACTTACATTACACACTTTGCCTAATGCAATAATCTGTTGCTTGCAACTTAATACTGAAAGGGGTGCGGACGCTAACCGGAAGGTGGATTATTAGTCATAGATGCGGTTGGAACGGTCTATGTATATTGTTGTAATGCCCAAATGAATATCACACTAGACATCATGACATTAGTATATGCATCATTATGCATCTCTTTATTCTGTCAATTGCCCAGCTGTAATTTGTTTACCCGCATGTATGCTATTATTATTATTATTTATGGAGAGACACCACTAGTGAACTGTGGACCCCGGTCCTTTTTCTTTAAACTTATAATGCTTTCTTTCATTCTCTGCAAACAAACATCATCCTCCACACATACGTTTAATCCTTTGTTACAGCAAGCCGGTGAGATTGACAACCTCACTGTTGAGTTGGGGCAAAGTTTCTTGATTGTGTTGTGTAGGTTCCACCTCCCTCGTCAACTACGTGCCACCAAGCAATTTCTGGCGCCATTGCAAAGGGGAGACCTTCAGACGTGTTCTCCATCTCCTACTGGTTCGATAACCTTGGTTTCATAACTGAGGGAAATTTGCTGCTGCACTACTTCACACCTTACTCTTGGGGTTTTCCAACTACACGCTTGTGAGTGCATCAAAGAATTTCTGGCGCCGTTGCCGGGGAGATAGGAGCACCTCTGTGTCAGCAAGTCTTGACTCCCTGCAACAGCACATTTCTAGCGCCGTTGCCGGGGAGATCAAGACACATCTGCAAGGGGAGTCTCTCACTTCCCAATCTGTTTACTTTGTTTTTGTCTTGCTTAGTTTATTTTTATTTCCTGTTTAGTTTGCTATTAAATATCAAAAACACAAAAAAAATAGTTACTTGCATTTTATTTACCTTGTTATTATTTTGTTTGCTTCTTATTATCAAAAATACAAAAAAATTAGTTACTTGCATTGTTATTTTTATTTCGGTTTCTGTTATTGTTTATTTCGGTTTGTCTTTTAATTTGCTAAAATGACTACTCCTGAGAATACTAAGTTGTGTGACTTTACTAGCACCAACAATAATGATTTTATATGCACACCTATTGCTCCACCTGCTTCCAAAGCAGAATTCTTTGAAATTAAACCTGCTTTGTTAAATCTTGTCATGAAAGAGCAATTTTCTGGTTTTAGTTCTGATGATGCTGCTGCCCATCTAAATAATTTTGTTGAACTTTGTGAAATGCAAAAATATAAGGATATAGATGGTGACATTATAAAACTGAAATTATTTCCTTTCTCCTTGAGAGGAAGAGCTAAAGAATGGTTACTTTCACTGCCTAGGAATAGTATTGATTCTTCGATTAAATGCGAAGATGCTTTTATTGGAAAATACTATCCTCCTGCTAAGATTATTTCCCTAAGGAGTAGCATTATGAACTTTAAGCAATTTGATAATGAACATGTTGCTCAAGCTTGGGAAAGAATGAAATCTCTGGTTAAAAATTGCCCAACCCATGGACTGACTGCTTGGATGATCATCCAAACCTTCTATGCAGGACTAAATTTTTCTTCAAGAAACTTATTGGATTCGGCTGCTGGAGGTACTTTTATGTCCATCACTTTGGGGGCTGCAACAAAACTTCTGGACAGTATGATGGTTAATTATTCTGAGTGGCATACTGAAAGGACTCCTCAAGGCTAGAAGGTAAATTCTGTTGAAGAAACCTCCTCTTTGAGTGAAAAGATTGATATGATTGATGACCCACAAGTATAGGGGGTGTATCGTAGTACTTTTGATAAATAAGAGTGTCGAACCCAACGAGGAGCAGAAGGTGCTGACAAGCAGTTTTGATGAGAATTTCACTGTAAATACTAGCAGACAGGTTTTTAGAAGTTTTTGATATAACAGATAAATAAAGTGCGAGTAAATAAAGCGCAACAATAATAATTGCAGCGATGGGCCCAATCCTTTCTAGAGCAAAGGACAAGCCGGTTTGTTTACTTATGATGACCAAGCGTTCTTGAGGACACACGGGATTTATGTCTAGTGCTTTCGCTTCATATAGATGATTAATCTTTACTGTTTTGATAAGTGTCATGTGGGTGAACCTATGCTAATGCACCGCCCTTCCTAGGACTAATACATACTTGTGATTATACCCCTTGCAAGCATCCGCAAATACAAGAAAGTAATTAAGATAAATCTAACCACAGCCTTAAACTCTAAGATCCTGCTATCCCTCATGCATCGAGATATTAACGGGGGTTTAGGTTTCTATCACTCCGGCAACCCCACAATTAATATTCGAATACACAATGCATTCCCCTAGGCCCATAAAGGTGAAGTGTCATGTAGTCGACGTTCACATGACACCACTAGAAGAATAGCACCAAAACTTAAATATCAAACCATTAAATATTACTCAACATAGTTCACTACTAACATCTAGACTTCACCCATGTCCTCAAGAACTAAACGAACTACTCACGACACATCATTTGGAACATGATCAGAGATGATATAATGATGGGTAACAATCTGAACATAAACCTTAATTCAACGGTTCCACCCAATAGCATCAATAACAATAGTAATTAACACCGGGAGAGTTTCCCCTATCAAACACACAAGATTCAGCCCTAGATGTTACAGTGGGAACGGAGTGGAGCGGTGGAGATGACGGTGACGGCGGTGGAGATGATGGTGACGATGATCCCGGTGAAGTGCAGCTCGATGACGGTGACGATGGCGACGATTTCCCCCCTCCGGGAAGGGATTTCCCCGGCAGATTTCTGCCTGCCGGAGAGCTTTCTTCTCTCTGTGGTTTTCCGCCTCGTGGCGGCGGCGGAATAATTCTAACTCTCCGTAGAAGGTCTTAGGTTTTCGGGGGGATGAAGTACGCGAAGGGGCACGGCAGGAGGTGGGCCAGGGCGGCCAGACCCCATGCTCGCGCGGGACCAGAGCCTGCCGCGCCAGGAGGGGGTGTGGCCCCCCTGGGCCCCACCTTGGCCTTTCCTCGTGGCTCCCTCCATGATCTGGCAAAACAATATTTTCCACGGTCTTCGTTTTGTATTCTGATCTTCGCAAATAGTGTATCTTGACGGTGCCTTTTCCAGCTGTTTCCAGACTCCGGTGATCAATTCTCCAATAATCATCAAACATGCAAAATAGATGAAATAACATAAGTATCATCTCTAAATATGAAATTTATCAATGAATAACAGTAAATTATGATATAAAATAGTGATGCAAAATGGACGTATCAACTCCCCCCAAGCTTAGACCTCGCTTGTCCCCAAGCGAAAACTGAGCTCAGTAAACATGACCACAGGTTTATGGAGTGAAGTGTCGATAAAGAATATACGGACAAGAAGCATCACATTTAATAATACACAAGTCATCTTAGATATCAACTCCATTCATATAACTCAACTTGTAACAAGTAGAGGCAAATCACAATAAAGTGCATAGAGAAAATCATAGTTGGTGTTGGCAAACTTCGTTCTTGGTCAGAGAACAATGAACATATTGAGCTTACTCTACAAAACATCCCTATTAAATAGTTGCTAACTCTCAAAGTCATATTTATCAAATAACAGCAATGTGCCCAACAAGAAAGAATAAGAGACATGATTAACAATACGAATGTATAGACGGTTGAATCACAGTCAACTCAAATGCTTGCTTAAGACAGAAAGAGATAGGTTTACTGACTCAACATAAAGTAAAAGATAGGCCCTTCGCAGAGGGAAGCAGAGATACAGGCATGTGCTAGAGCTTCTAGTTTTTAAATCATATAGAGAGCATAAAAGTAAGTTTTTGAGCGGTGTTTGTTGTTGTCAACGAATGGTAATAGAGTTCTTGTCATCTTCCATACTAAGCAAGTTGAGAGCGGTTCCGATTATTTTAAAACAAGCCTTTATAATAAACAACTATTTTGATAACTTTGACACTCCTCCCAACCTTTGCTTACACAAGCCATGGCTAACCGAATCCTCGGGTGCCTACCAATCAATCTCAAACCATGGAGGAGTGTCTATTTTTAACTTTCTCAACCTTTTGATATTATAGTGGTCTAACCAGCCCTTTGCAATATTAGTGACGAGCAGATGAAGCATGCAAGTCAAGGGTTACTTAATTAGTATGGAAGATAACAAACTCAACTATTATTTCCTCATGAGCTAATAAACATTGACACAAATAAGGGATAGTAGTTTTGAATAAAGATAGCACATGAAGTATTTACTTGGAGTGGCACAAAATACCACATAATAGGTAGGTATGGTGGACACAAGTGGCAAGGGTTTTGGCTCAAGATTTGGAAGTATGAGAAGCATTCCCTCTCGATACCGGTCTTTGGCTAGCAAGGTTGGGTAGCAAACATAAGAGTTGATGGATACAAACAAATATACCTGTAGTAAAGGCAATCATGCAATTCTTACTTGGAGGCACAAACAATTTTAAATTGTGAATACTAAGCTTATCATCTACAAGTGAGGGAGATCATCGAAAACTATATCTACATGTAATTCTTTCCTCCTCTTAAGTCTCAAAGTATTGTAGCTACTGACCAATGCTAAGTTTGCCAAAACCAAAAGATTTACTATATGCTCCCAAAGTGATAACAATACTAATGACAAGATCAATCATATATGATAGAAGTTGCAAACTAAAATAAGATGTGCAAAAAATAAATGATAAAACTTCTTATTATATTCCATAACGACAACTCACACCAAGGGATACATAGATAACCAACTAAAAGAGAGATACTTCCACATTGCAAACCATCATATAAGATAACTTCCCTACTCATGATATGACACTACTAAAAGATAAAAGATAAAAGATGGTGGTGTGATACCGCGGCACTCCCCCCAAGCTTGGAACAAGCTAAGGGAGATGCCAATACCGATGATGAATTACTCCTTTGGTGGGATGGTGGCAAGTCCTCTTCATCAAACTTCCAAGGTAGGGGTTCTCCATCAACAAATGATGACTTGGTCTCGAGTATCCTGAAACTTGCAGCAACACTTATGCGTTTAAACCTGGTTTCATACTCACAGTTCTGATTTTGAACATCGTAGAGTTGCGCCTGAAGATTGTTGGTAGTTTTGTGGAGTGAGAAGATGTCCTCACAGAGCTTTGCGATCTCCTTCTCATGCTTGGTAATAAGTTCAGCCACGATACGGTGAACGATATCCACCTCTCGTTCCGCCATCTTCTTATACTTGAAGACCTCTTGCTCTAGACTCTTCATCCTCTCCTCCATGCCCCCTTCTCCCTGAGGACCTTGAACATCATCCACTTGCACCTTCCCACCTTTCAACGTCAACTCCTTCGGGTGCATCCTCAGCTCGTGCAGGTACGGGTTGACGACGTTCACGAAGAAACTGTCCTTGGATGGCTCGGGCGAAGACATGATGGCTCTAGATCCAAGGATGAAATCTGGCAGAAACAACTCGAAACAAAAACACTTCGAAAACACGATATACGGACCTCGGGGGTTCCGGGAGATTATATAGGAAAAATTTACATAACAAAAGGAAGGCAACAACACGAAATCGAGTAGGAGACGGAGTCTGGGGTGCCCAGACCCCCTGCTCGCGCGTCCAGGATGGGGCCCGCGCGAGCACGTGGTGTCGGTGCCTCGGGCTCCGTGTCCTGCTCGTTTTCGTCTTGTATTTTTCCATATTTTCTAAAAATAACTTCTATGTCTTCCAAAATTAAAAACGTGAACTTTTCCTTACCGAAACTATACCTTTTCGAATTCAGCTTCTGCAGACTCAGAAAAATTCTCTTTGATAAAAGTCTCCGGAGCAATAACTTGAATAATATCAACATCTTCATTATAAGAATCTCCAGAAATATAATGTTTGAGTCTTTGCCCATTCACCACTTGTGTAGAGTCATCTTTAAGTGAGGCAATTTTAATTGCACCCGAACGGAACACCTCAACAATAACATATGGTCCTTCCCACTTGGAGAGTAATTTCCCTGCAAAGAATCTAAAACGAGAGCTATACAATAAAAAAAAATCACCAACATGAAACTCTCTCTTAAGGATTCTCCTATCATGCCATTTCTTAACTTTCTCTTTAAAGAGTTTAGCATTTTCATAAGCTTCACTTCTCCATTCATCTAAAGAACTCAAATCAAGTAATCTTTTCTCACCAGCAAGTTTAAAATCTCTATTTAGTTCTCTCACTGCCCAATAAGCTTTGTGTTCTAATTCTAAAGGCAAGTGACAAGCTTTTCCATAAACCATTTTATAAGGAGACATACCCATGGGATTTTTATAAGCAGTTCTATAAGCCCACAATGCATCATTTAATTTATCAGCCCAGTTCTTCCTCGTTCTATTAACAGTCTTTTGCAAGATAGATTTAATTTCTCTATTTGATAATTCTACTTGCCCACTAGTTTGAGGATGATAAGCTGAAGCAATTCTATGATTAACACCATATTTAGCAAGAACTTTTCTAAAACCACCATGAATAAAATGAGAACCTCCATCAGTCATGAGATATCTAGGAACACCAAACCTTGGAAAAATTATATCTTGAAGCATTTTTAATGATGTCTCAGCATCAGCACTTTTAGTAGGTATAGCTTCTACCCATTTAGTAACATAATCAACAGCAACAAGTATATGAGTATAACCCTTTGAAGGAGGAAAAGGACCCATAAAGTCAAATCCCCAACAATCAAATGGCTCAATAACAAGAGAATAATTCATAGACATTTCATTACGTCTAGAGATATTACCCATTCTTTGACATTGATCATAAGATAAAATAAACTTTCTTGCATCTTTAAAAAGAGTAGGCCAGTAAAAACCTGATTGTAAAACCTTTTGTGCAGTTCTATGGCATTTTCTCAATATCTCCTGTTGTTCATACTCCGGAACACATCTTCGCATAATACCATCCACTCCTTCTTTATATAAGTGTGGGTCATCCCAGAAATAATGCCTCAAATCATAAAAGAATTTTCTTCTTTGTTGAGCTGAAAAGGTTGGAGGCAAATACTTCGAAACAATAAAGTTAGCATAATCAGCATACCAAGGATTATCTCGTGAACTCACCCTTATTGCAGCTAATTGTTCATTTGGAAAACTATCATTAACAGGAATAGGATCATATTCAATGTTTTCCAATCTAGACAAATTATCAGCAACAGGATTTTCAGCACCTTTCCTATCTACAATATGGAAATCAAATTCTTGCAACAGCAATACCCATCTAATAAGCCTAGGCTTTGCATCTTTCTTTTCCATAAGGTATCTAATTGCAGCATGATCAGTATGAATAATAACTTTAGAATCAACAATATATTGTCTAAATTTGTCACAAGCAAAAACAACAGCTAGAAATTCTTTTTCAGTTATAGCATAATTCTTTTGAGCAGGATCAAGAGTCTTACTAGCATAATGAATGACATTTAACTTTTTATCTACTCTTTGTCCAAGAACAGCACCAACAGCAAAATCACTAGCATCACACATAATTTCAAATGGTAAATTCCAATCAGGTGGTTGAACAATAGGAGCACTTATTAAAGCCTTCTTAAGAGTTTCAAAGGCTTCCTTACAATCATCATCAAAAACAAATGGTACATCTTTTTGCAAGAGATTAGTAAGAGGCTTCGATACCTTAGCAAAATCTTTAATAAACCTTCTATAGAAACCAGCATGACCAAGAATACTACGTATACCTTTAACATCTCGGGGGCAAGGCATTTTCTCAATTGCCTCCACTTTAGCCCTATCAACTTCAATACCTCTTTCAGAAATCTTATGTCCAAGGACAATTCCTTCATTAACCATAAAGTGGCACTTCTCCCAATTAAGAACAAGATTAGTTTCTTCACATCTCTGCAAAACCTTATCAAGATTGTGCAAGCAATTATCAAAATAAGTTCCATAGACAGAAAAATCGTCCATGAATACCTCCACAATTTCCTCACAAAAACCATGAAAGATAGCAGACATACATCTTTGAAAAGTAGCAGGAGCATTGCATAAACCAAAAGGCATATGTCTATAAGCATAAGTACCATAAGGACAAGTAAACGTGGTTTTCTCTTGATCTTGAGCTTTAACAGCAATTTGAGAGAAACCAGAATAACCATCAAGAAAGCAAAAATGAGTTTTATTAGCTAACCTCTCCAACATTTGATCAATAAAGAGTAAGGGATAATGATCTTTCTTAGTAACTTTATTAACCTTTCTAAAATCAATGCACATTCTATAACCAACTACTACTCTCTGAGGAATAAGCTCATCATTATCGTTAGGCACAACATTAATTCCACCTTTCTTAGGGACACAGTGCACAGGACTAACCTACTATCAGCAATAGGATAAATTATACCAGCATCAAGGAGTTTTAATACCTCATTTCTTACCACTTCCTTCATTTTGGGTATTAAACGGCGTTGATGTTCAACAACTGGCTTTGCATCAGGCTCCATATTAATAGAATGTTGACATATAGTAGGAGAAATCCCTTTCAAATCATCCAAAGTATAACCCATAGCTCCACGGTGTTTCTTCAATACTTCCAATAATCTTTCCTCTTCTTTAACTGAAAGGTTAGCACTAATAATAACAGGATATATTTTCTTATCATCAATATGAGCATACTTAAGATTTTCAGGCAAAGGTTTTAAATCAAAGACAGGATCCTCTTTAGGTGGAAGTGTTTTACCCAAGTCTTCCACTTTCAAATTGTGTTTCAAGATAGGTTGACGAAGAAATATTTCATCAAGTTCATTCCTTTCTTCCATAAAGACTTCACTTTCATAATCTTCCATAAATTGCTGCAAAACATTGTTAGGCGCAAGAGCAATAGAGGCAAGTTGTTCTACTTTAAAATCCTCATTAGGCAATTCGGTTTCATAAGGGACTTTAGCAAAGTTTGAAAAATTGAATTCATATGAATCACCAGCAAATTTAGTAAAGATTTTCTCTTTCTTACAATCTATAACAGCACCACAAGTATTTAGAAAAGGTCTACCAAAAATGATAGGACAAGTCTTACTAGCAGCAGCACCAAGTACGAGAAAATCAGCAGGATATTTAGTCTTACCACATAGAACTTCAACATCTCTAATAATACCAATTGGAGAGATAGTTTCTCTATTAGCAAGTTGAATAACCACATCAATTTCTTCAAGTTCACAAGGACCAATCTCATGCATAATTTCCCTGTAAAGCTCATAAGGAATAGCACTAGAACTTGCACCAATATCACATAATCCATAATAGCAATGATCACCAATTTTAACAGATAACACAGGAACACTAGTTTTCCTTGAACTTTTAGGATGAGAAACAACATTAGAAGCATCTTCACAAAATATAATATACTCATCTCCAACATTTTTAGTAACAAGATCTTGAACTATAGCAACAGGAGGTTCAATTTTAATTTGTTCATCAGGTTGTATAGCTTTCTTTTCACTTTTGTTAACAACACTAGCCATAACAGAATGTTCTTTCACCTTAACAGGAAAAGGAACCTTTTCAATATAGGGTTCAGGAATAATATGATCAACAACATTAACTTCAATGCTTTTAGTTATAGGAGTAACAGATTTATCTTTATATGATTCATGATATTTTTCAAACCCCTCCTTGGGCAAACCGAAATAAGCAGCAAAGGATTTATAATAATTTGCAACAACTTGAGAGTCAAGACCATAAGCATTATTAATATTTTGAAATGCATCAGTATTCATGAAAGTTTTAATGCATTCGAAGTCATATTTTATACCTGACTCCCTACCTTTGTCGTTCTCCCATGCTTCAGTATTTTCTTCATTACGATCAAGAAGATCCCATTTAAACTCCTCCTTATTACGCGTGAATGATCCAGCACAAGAGGTATCCAATAATGTTTTATCTTCAAAGGAGAGTCTTGCATAGAAGTTATCAACAATAATATTACCAGGAAGCTCATGAATGGGGCATTTGAGCATTAGTGACTTCAATCTCCCCCAAGCTTGGGCAATACTTTCTCCATCATGAGGCCAGAAATTATATATAGAATTCCGATCTTGGTGAATCTCACTTGGAAGATAAAATTTTGAATAAAAGAGAGGTATGATTTCCTCCCATCCAAGAGAATTCCTGTTCTTCAACAATTTATACCAATGCGCAGCTCTCCCAGTAAGTGATATGGAGAATAATTTCTTCCTGACTTTGTCCATTGTAATACCTGCACACTTGAACAACTCGCATAATTCATGTAAAAACAATAAATGATCACCGGGGTGGACAGTTCCATCCCCTTCATAGCGGTTATCCAAACCACGATCAATAATTTTCATAGGTATTTTAAATGGCACTATTTCTTCAGGCGGCGCCTCATTTTCTACCTCAACAGTGGTAGAAGCCTTTCCAAACACGAAAGTAATAGTTCCTCTCTCCATAATTAAGCAAATTAGGAGACAGAAATAAAAACAGCACTTACAGCTAAAGTTTTTCTTACCAATTCCACTTACCAATAGCGCTTCACTCCCCGGCAACGGCGCCAGAAAATAGTCTTGATGACCCACAAGTATAGGGGGTGTATCATAGTACTTTCGATAAATAAGAGTGTCGAACCCAACGAGGAGCAGAAGGTGCTGACAAGTAGTTTTGATGAGGATTTCACTGTAAATACTAGCAGACAGGTTTTTAGGAGTTTTTGATATAACAGATAAATAAAGTGCAAGTAAATAAAGCGCAACAATAATAATTGCAGCGAGGGGCCCAATCTTTTCTAGAGCAAAGGACAAGCCGATTTGTTTACTTATGATGACCAAGCGTTCTTGAGGACACACGGGATTTATGTCTAGTGCTTTCGCTTCATATAGATGATTAATCTTTACTGTTTTGATAAGTGTCGTGTGGGTGAACCTATGCTAATGCACCGCCCTTCCTAGGACTAATACATACTTGTGATTATACCCCTTGCAAGCATCCGCAAATACAAGAAAGTAATTAAGATAAATCTAACCACAGCCTTAAACTCTAAGATCCTGCTATCCCTCATGCATCGAGATATTAACGGGGGTTTAGGTTTCTGTCACTCCGGCAACCCCACAATTAATATTCGAATACACAATGCATTCCCCTAGGCCCATAAAGGTGAAGTGTCATGTAGTCGACGTTCACATGACACCACTAGAAGAATAGCACCACAACTTAAATATCAAACCATTAAATATTACTTAACAGTTCAATACTAACATCTAGACTTCACCCATGTCCTCAAGAACTAAACGAACTACTCACGACACATCATTTGGAACATAATCAGAGATGATATAATGATGGGTAACAATCTGAACATAAACCTTAATTCAACGGTTCCACCCAATAGCATCAATAACAATAGTAATTAACACCGGGAGAGTTTCCCATATCAAACACACAAGATTCAGCCCTAGATGTTACAGTGGGAACGGAGTGGAGCGGTGGAGATGACGGTGACGGCGGTGGAGATGATGGTGACGATGATCCCGATGAAGTGCAGCTCGATGACGGTGACGATGGCGATGATTTCCCCCCTCCGGGAAGGGATTTCCCCGGCAGATTTCTGCCTGCCGGAGAGCTTTCTTCTCTCTGTGGTTTTCCGCCTCGTGGCGGCGGCGGAATAATTCTAACTCTCCGTAGAAGGTCTTAGGTTTTCGGGGGGATGAAGTACGCGAAAGGGCACGACAGGAGGTGGGCCAGGGCGGCCAGACCCCATGCTCGCGCGGGTCCAGAGCCTGCCGCGCCAGGAGGGGGTGTGGGCCCCCTGGGCCCCACCTTGGCCTCTCCTCGTGGCTCCCTCCATGATCTGGCAAAACAATATTTTCCACGGTATTCATTTTGTATTCTGATCTTCGCAAATAGTGTATCTTGATGGTGCTTTTTCCAGCTGTTTCCAGACTCCGGTGATCAATTCTCCAATAATCATCAAACATGCAAAATAGATGAAATAACATAAGTATCATCTCTAAATATGAAATTTATCAATGAATAACAGTAAATTATGATATAAAATAGTGACGCAAAATGGACGTATCAATGATCATGTCTATGCTTGTGAATGGTAAATCTCATATGGATCCTAATAATGTTCCCTTAGCTTATTTAGTTGCACGAGAAGAGCATGTTGATGTCAACTTCATTAAAAATAATAATTTCAACAACAATGCCTATAGAAACAATTATGGTAATAATAACTATAAGCCATATCCTCCTAATAATGGTAATTCTTATAGCAATAATAGGAATACCTCCTCTGAATTTGAAACCATGTTAAAAAAAATTATCACTACACAAACTTTCTTTAATAAAACTGTTGAGGAAAAGATTGAGAAAATTGATATTCTTGCCTCTAAAGTTGATAGTCTTGTTATTGATGTTGATCTTTTAAAATCTAAAGTCATGCCTAATGATACTAATGAGATTAAGACCCTTGCTAAAATTAATGCCATCCAAGTTCAAATTGATGAAAATGTTAGGATGATGGCTCAATTGCGTGCTAGATGGGAAACAGAGGAAGAATTAGCTAAAAATGATGATATTGTTAGAGTTTGCACCATTACTACTACTGAAAATAATGTTACTTCACATGCTAGTAAACCTCCTACTATTAATGGTAACATAATTGGTGTTGGCAATGTTTCCTCTACTACTTCCAAACGTTTAAAATTGCCTAAAACTCCTAAAACTATGCTTGATAAAAGTGCTGAAATTTTTAAGAGCATAGGAGATAATTGTCCCATTACTTTTGATGATAATGATTTTGATTATGATAATTGTAATATCTCTGAAGTTATTAAGTTCGTGCAAAAGCTAGCCACAAGTCCCAATGCTAGTATTTTAAATATGGCTTTTACTACACATATTACAAATGCTCTCATTAAAGATAGGGAAGAGAAATTAAAACTTGAAACTTCTATCCCTAAGAAGTTAGAAGATGGTTGGGAGCTCATCATTAAGATAAAAGTGAATGAATTTGATTGCAATGCTTTGTGTGACCTTGGTGCAAGTATTTCTGTTATGCCTAAGAAATTTTATGATATGTTTGACTTACCACCTTTGGAACATTGGTATTTGGATGTTTTTCTTGCTGATAATGCTTTGAAGAAACCTTTGTGGAGAGTTAATGATGTTCTTATTATGGTTAATAATAACCTTGTCCCCGTTGATTTTATTGTCTTGGATATTGAGTGCAACCCCTCTTGTCCTATTGTTTTGGGAAGACCTTTCCTTCGCACAGTTGGTGCTATTATTGATATGAAAGAAGGAAATATAAGGTACCAATTTCCACTTAAGAAAGGTATGGAACACTTCCCTAGGAAGAAGGTGAAGCTACATTTTGATTCTATTATTCGTACAAACTATAATGTTGATGCTTCTTCTGTTGGAAATACTTGAGTTTTGCTTTCTGTGCCTAACTCAAAGGCGTTAAACAAAAGCGCTTATGGGAGACAACTAGGGGTGTAATCGGATCGGATCGGATTTTGCTCTTACCATATCCTCGGCCATATTTATTTGTCGGATTTGGATCGGAGCGGATAGTGACCGGTTGCGGATTCGAATGCAGATATTGATCGGAGCGGATTAGGTAGCGGATGCGGTGCGGACTCGGATCGGAAATAAAAATGAGCGGATACATACGTATATAGATAATTAAATGACTATAACCAAAACACATGATGAATTTATAACCAAAACACATGATGAATTAAGTTTAATGTATGCGTTCACTACTTCAGATTTATGGCAGCATGCAGTGTAATAAAAGAACACGTAAATAATGCAGCATGAAGTACATACATAATATCAATTATGCTTGCGTAGATGATAGTAGAGTGCCAATGTGCCATTCTGTGCCTCGGCTCTGCACATGCGGCCACATATGTTGCATTTTGCCCAACGTTCTGCCACATCTACACCGTTTCCTGTAGAATTCGTATTCTTATGCACCAGGGTGAAATGCTGCCAAACTGGGGAGACTCGACGAGGTTGTTCATTTCCATTGTTCATCTTCATAGCAAAAACAACCATTGAAACATCAGATCAAACTGACAAAAGGAAAACTGTAGCAGAAAAACCTGTTTATATTGCTCACGCACTGTACTCACCTTCGTCCCAAAAAATTCTGGACGCAACGCGATGGAAAAGATCGAGGAGTCAGAAAAATAGATTGGCGGCCCCCGACTGCCGGTGTTTGTATTGTAGGCTGCAGTTCTAGGGTTTTATAAAACTAGGGCAGACTGCAGCTTTATTTATACCGCTTAGATTGGATCTAATGGGCTGCATCGGTGCAAAAAGCACTGGGCTTTCCAATTCCACGTAAAATAAAAAGGCAAAAATAATATTAGAAAAGCATAAAGAAGAAATCGATCCTGGGATCTTGCAAGAGACGAATAACAATGATTGCACGAAAACCACAATCCCAATTATTACTTCATGTTAAGTTTAGCACGTCCATTTATATGTAGCATAGCGTACGTTCCAATAGCTGAATTTGCAAATTTCATTCAATTCCACCACACAAATGCTTTAATATGTATCAAATTTTACTTAGCATTCGTAATAGGAAATGTGAAATAAAATAAAAAGGTTTTATATGACAATATTAACCAACCATTTTCTAGAGTTAGTTCATAGAAAAATGATTTAATAGGTTAAAATTGATTTCAAATTCAAAATTCTGCATGGAGTTATAATACTTGTACATAATCTTTATATAAATCGACAAGTTAAAACATGAATTTTAAAGGAGCCCATGCCAAAGGATTTCCTTTTTTGATGTGTTTATCACTTTATTTCATTTTTTTGGTAAAAATGATCAAAACAGTCGCGATGACTATTTATCGAAAGATGTAAGATTCTATAGAATTATCAATGTTTTTGTGATATAACCAATAGTTGTGTACCTTAAAATGATTTTTCCAAAAGATTCAAACCAAACTATCAAACAGTTGTAGTTCAAATTTGAATTACTTTAAAAAAATCGGCATTAACTCATTTAACTAGCGGAAATTAGGTAGAAATCATGAAAAATCCTAATACTTAGGAATATCCATCACCATCATATGTGGACTAGTCTTTGTGAAAATTAAATGGGTGCCATTTTGCGTCTTTTTTTTGGTACTTTGTTCACAAAAAAGTCATTTTTGGCACTTAAAAAATGAAAAATGATATTTATGAAAATAATTTGAAGAATCCCTTTGGCAAGACTGTTTATTATACCAAGATGCACCTATTTGTGGAATATGAGATCTTTATCACAAACTATGTCGTCGAAATGATCATAACTTGATCATTTGGCTTGAAACTTATAGATGTTTATACATGATAGACCTTTTTGTGAAGTTTTTTTTTGCAAATTTAGTCAAAAATCAAGTTTATCATTTTTCATAGCAACTAGTACACATATAAGGAGCCCATGCCAAAGGATTTCCTTTTTTGAGGTGTTTAACACTTTATTTCATTTTTTGGTAAAAACGATCAAAACGGTCGCGATGACAATTCATCGAAAAATGTAAGATTCTATAGAATTATCAATGTTTCTGTGATATAACCAATAGTTGTGTACCTTAAAATGATTTTTTCAAAAGATTCAGACCAAACTATCAAACAGTTGTAGTTCAAATTTGAATTACTTTGAAAAATCGGCATTAACTCATTTAACTAGGGGAAATTAGGTAGAAATCATGAAAAAGCCTAATACTTGGGGATTATTTTGAGTTAAATCGTTTTGAAATGAAGATTTATATGAAAAATAGATTTACTTATGATTCTCTAGAGCATTTTAATGGGAAAATGTTTGAATAGGTAATTATTGTTACAAATTACATTTTTTCGTATGGATTCATAATAATTGTGATATTGTCAGTTTTTTACTTACATCTTAAGACTTTATTTCGCATTCACTTTTATGTAAAATTATTAATTTGCGGTTTTCTAGAATTTTTAATTGGAAGATGATTAAAAAAGTAATTCTTGTCAAAATTTAAAATTTTGGAATAGCCGCAACATACAAGAATAACCACCAGAATTCAGTTTGGCATAACTGCGAGAAGCCAACCAGCATACTGCACTGCACTTATAATATTCATTTTGGAACAGTCATCACACTTCAGACACAAGTAAAAGCCATCAGTTTGGCAATATCAGAAAAAAAAGACAAAACATAACCAAGTTTAGTAACAGCCAACTACAGACGACATTTAGGAACTAAAGGACGCTTCTGCATCATCGCATCCATGGGCGCCTTCTTCTTCTTCTTCAGCATGGGTCACTCCATCATCATAAGACCCAGAAGCTCCACCTGTCGATTGTTTTTCCTACAATTTGTGGCAATAAACATCAAATATACAGTAACATTCGGGATAGAGCAACAAGTGTTTGCACAAGATATAATACCTTGTCCTCAAGTAGACCCTCGAGAGTCATATTAGTAATAAGTGTTTCCATAAGATTTAGATCATTCAAGATAGAGCCAAGTTTCTTATTATCTGAAATTCATAAACAAAGCAGTATTAGAGTTCTTGTACATATATAAATATACGATATAGAATAACAATTATAAAAATCACCTCTTGTAGTAGCAGCAACCCAATCTTTGGTGCAGACCAATGCTTCCACAATTTCGGGGTCAAGGCGACTACGATATGGATCAATAACACGACCACCCGCACTGAAGGCGGATTCCGAAGCAACCGTGGAGACTTGAATGGCCAACACATCACGAGCAAGCATAGATAGAACAGGATATACTGCTTGATTTGTTTTCCACCATGATAAGATATCAAGTTTATCAAAAGCAGCTTTAGAAAGCTTTAGTGGTGGTTCAGCCATGTATTTCTCCAAGTCAGATTCAGTAGCGCTGCCATCTTCATCTACCCCACTACCATGCAAACTCTCAAAGTATTCGTCTTTCTCCTCCTCCTCCAACATATCATTTGCATCAACATTTGCACTAGGAGTATTTTGAGAAGCAGAACGTGCTGGTTCATATGACACATACATCTTCTTGACAACAATCATGAGCTCCTCTACTTTAGCGGGATACATAAGTTCACCATAAACCTTTTTCATGTAATGTTCTACTCCGTTTTTTTGTATCTAGGGTCAAGAAAAAACGCTACAGCAAGAGCAATATTGGATTTGTACCAATATTTATTGAACTTAGTGTTCATTGAGCAAGCCATCTTTACAATAATGTCATTTCTACTAGTACACCACTCTAAAATTAAGATTTTAACCTCACAGAACCCTTTATAGAACAGATTTGCTGTAGGGTATAGAGTACCTGAGAAGAGCTCGGTAAGGTCATCAAACTTTTTCAAGCATCTGCAAAGTTGTAGCGCATTATCCCAATCAGCTGCCGATGGAACAAATTTCTCATACCTTTTCCGGTCAAGCTCATAAAGCCTCTGAAAAGCCCTTCTATAATACAAAGCTTCCCTCAACATTTTGAATGTTGAATTCCACCTGGTCTGACAATCCAATGGTAGGCCATTTGATTTCTTCAAGTCACATTCAACTGCACATTTATTGAAATCCTCAAACAACGGAGGAGAGGCCTTTACTGCCAACACAAATGTCCTAATGTTGGAAACTGCGCTTGAGATTTGATGCAGTCCATCTCTAGCAACAAGATTTAATATGTGATTTGCACATCTCACATGAAAGAGAGAACCATCACATACTAAGGGACCTTGCTTTTTAAGTTGTTCCACGACATCATTGACACACACTTCATTTGAGGCTGCATTGTCCAAAGAAAGAGAAAACATTTTCTTCTCAATAAACCATCTTTCTTCCTGTTATTTTATTTTCTTGAGTCAAGGAACATGCCTACCTCTGTAGAAATTCCTTTGTATCTTTACTTTATTGCATAAGTTGTGCCAAGTTAAGTCTCTAGTAGAAAGTTGATGCTAGATTTGGATTTCTGCACAGGAACAGTTTTTCTGGTGTTCACCGTTAAATTCATAACTCTTTACAGAAATGTCGGAATGACCTGGGATTTTTTGTGCGTGATCCTCATATATGTACGCAACTTTCATTAGTTTTGAGTTTTCTGATTTGAGCAAGTTAAGTGTCTCGAAAAAATTCGTTTTACGGACTGTTCTGTTTTTGACAGATTCTGCCATTTATTTTGCATTGTTTCTTTTGCTGTTTTTGAATGGATCTTTTTGTTCCATAAAATTCCAGTGGCTGTAGCTAATGTCCAGTACCATGATAATGATTGTCTCCACGCAGAATATGAGAATTTTTGATTATGCACTAACCTTCTAATGAAGTTTACTTTGAGTTTGGTGTGGAGGAAGTTTTCAAGGATCAAGAGAGAGGATGATATGATGTGATCAAGAAGATGAAATAGCCTAAGCTTGGGGATGCCCCCGTGGGTCACCCAAGCATATTTCAAGAAGACTCAAGCGTCAAAGCTTGGGGATGCCCAAGGCATCCCCTTCTTCATCAACAACTTATCAGGTCATCTCTAGTGAAACTATATTTTAATTCCGCCACATCTTATGTGCTTTACTTGGAGCGTCTGTTTGTTTTTATTTTTGCTTTTGTTATTCTTGTTCTCTAAATAAAATGGATCCTAACATTCTTGTGTGGGAGAGAGACACGCTCCGCTTTTTCATTTGAATACTCCTATTCTTCACTTATACTTGTTGAGTATTCTTCTATAGCTACTGCAATACTTTCAGCTCTTATTTTTCATGCACCTCTTGTTCAGAGCTGTTAGTTCTCTTATGTTATACTCTCTTGCTTCATTGTTAAATACTTGGAGAGTTTATGTTTTAAATAAGTTGATTGGTGTTTGGTTAAGAACAGAAAATGTTAAATGTGTTAGATGGTATAACTAAATGATACATAATCTTGTAGATCATTAAATTGTGTCACTTGAATAATTGATGTTGTTTTGAGATATTAATATGCTTAATGGTAAACATGATGGTTTAGTAAAGTGGAATGAGTAATGGTTGGTCTAGAAAACTTGAAGCCGTGCCACACTTAAATATCAAGTTGATAGCATAATGGTATATGACTTCTAATGTTAAAAACAACCGTAATGACTTTGTGTTATGCGCTACGGTCGGGGTCCCAACAGTGACTTGTTCATTTGCCACAGTCCCTCATGGAGTGATTTTCATTATGCCTTGTAAGATCATATTTCTAGTTGGAATCTTTTTGCTTGTGAGTTCTAAAGCTGCGATTTTCATGGCACTTCCACCACCATATTTGCTAGCCTCTTCAATACTTTGCATTGCCCTTTCTCACATTGAGGGTTGGTGCATACTTCACGGGTACATCCAAAACTCGTGGGAGATCTTCATCATGTTCTCCTACACATAAGCCAAATATCTTGCTCAAAACATCCACCATACCTAACTACTACAGCATTTCCATAGCTGTTCCGAGATATATTGCCATGCAACTTTCATCTTACATTACATGACTTGTTGTCATTTATCATTTATATATTGCTTTGCATGATTCTATATAGCTGATGTGTGGTTTTACCCATGTTACGCTAGATCATCGCATATCCTGCTACACTGGCAGAGGCACCGTTTCATACACCATGTTTTATCCCTTATGAGATCCTTGTATCAAAAGTGTGTTGTCATGTTAGAATGTTTGCCCCTAAAAGTGAAAAGAGCCATGGAGGCCATCAAAAAGAGAAACAGAAAAATACAAAAAAATAGAAAAAAGAGAAAAAAAAAGAAAAAAAGAAAGAAAGAATAAAAAGGGGGCAACATTACTACTCTTTATCCACACTTGTGCTCATGTTATAGCACCTGTAATATTCATAGTCATCATTTGTGCTCATGTTTAGCACCTTTACTCCATATGTGAGAGTTTTCATGTTTTACTTGCATAACTAGGTGGGGAACTTTACATTATAAAACTTGGCTTGTATATTCCAATGATGAGCCTCCTCAAAAGTGCTCTAGGTCTTCATGAGCAAGCAAGTTAGATGCACCCCCACTAGTTCCATTGGAGAGCTTTCATACACTTATAGCTCTATGTGCATCCGTTGTGTGGCAATCACTACTCCTTGCATAGTTTCGATTATAAGACTTCCTCTTGTCTAATGATCACTTTCAGCTGTGTGAGACTTTCTTCCGTTGGCCTTCCAAACCCCCATTATTATTCTTTTAGCCACAACATCCTGGTGCCAGGAACCAACGCTAAACACTTGCTTGTCTTTGAGTGAACAAATAGGGAGATGATCTTCTACGTGCATATTGTTATTGCTTGACTTGATCCTTTCACAAAGTTGTCATGAGTGTTTGATTCATTAGATGATTATATTGTTGTTCTTGAAGCTTAAATCATCTTTAATATCTACTTTGCACGGTTGATTGTTCTCTAGTACTAATTCATTGAAAATTTTACTTTGTTCTTCCTACTTGTTTACTCATTACTCATTTGATATCAATATAAACTACAGCTTTTATTCATTTGATCTCAGTTTACATGCATTACATTATTATATGATCAAGATTGTGTGAAAGCATGTCACTTCAGAAATTATTCTTGTTATCGTTTTACCTACTCGAGGACGAGTAGAACTAAGCTTGGGGATGCTTGATACGTCTCAAACGTATCTATAATTTCTTATGTTCCATGCTTATATTATACCAATTGCTACATGTTTTATATACACTTTGTGTTGTTTTATGCATTTTCTGGGACTAACCTATTAACAAGATGCCACAGTGCCAGTTCCCGGTTTTCTGCTGTTTTTAATTTCAGAAAACCACTTAAGGAAATATTCTCGGAATTGGACAATTTTTATACCGAAGTCCCTATTTTCCTCGGAACAATACAGAACATCGAAAAAGAGGCGGAGTCGGGCACCGAGGCGCCTAGATGAGGAGGGGGAGCTGTCGAGGTGTGATTCCCATGAAGCTAGGGATAGTCACTCTCTGGGGAGAAGTTCGTGAAGGGGACTGAACACGTTGGTCTACAACCCTCAACTGGCCCGGCGACGATGCTCGACGAGCTCGGAGAGGGAAAGCACGACAGAGACAACACCAACCCGTACCCAGGTTCACGGCCCTCTGGAGGAGGTAAAACCGCTACTCCTGCTTGTCTTAATTGCGCTGTAGAGGGTACAATACAATGAGCTTGCCGAGGGCTCGGTTGCAGCAGCGCAGAGCTCAAAGAGGGAAGCTCAGGTCTTCTTCCTCCTCGAGTTTTCTAAGCTAGGCTAAGCTATGGTGCCAGTAGTCGATTGATCGATCGATCGATTGCTACGGAGGGGTTCCCTCTCCTTTTATAGGTGCCTCGGGCCTCATCCTTGCGACCTGTGTAGCGGAAGGGTTCCCACATGGCGACGGCACGGAGGAGTGGGGTGCACCGCAGCTGGGTTGTCCATGGACTTGGTCCACGGTCGTAAAGCCTGCTCGTGACGCCAGAAAGTCACCGTCCACGCAGGCCGGCCAGCCGGTGCTGTAGAGATAGTGGGGACGCCCACGGTGACGTCGTCCTTGGAGCGTAGCGCCGGCCAACTGCTTTATCACCAAAGAGGAAACCCTCGTAGGCCGGCGCAGGGGACACAGCTTTGTTGACTCCTTTAATCACCAAAACGGCAACTGCGGCGCCGTCGTCATCGCGCGCAGACGCGCGCGTCACTCTGCGGCGCGGCAGTGGCCATGTGCGCCTTGCAGTGGTTGCTTCGTAGCGAAGTATCTCCACAGGGCCTGGCGGCCTTGTGGAGGGATTCGCGTTGCCCCCTCCCCAGGGGAGAGGGCCCTGCAGAGGGGCAGCCTCGGGAGGGGCCTCTTCAGGCCTGCGCTGCCCCCTTCAGCCCTCTCGAGGGTTTTTCCTCTCGAGGGTCTCTCCAAGCGTTTTGCTTGGTCCTTAGTCGTTTCGTCGACTCCGTCGCGTGTGAGGGCTGTGGAGAGTGGGCTCTGCACACTCTGGATCCCACTGGGCCGACAGTAGCCCCCGGGCCCATGACGGGCACGGTGAGGCCCATCGGGTCCAGACGAAGCGTCGTGGGTCCAATATGTCCGGCCGGCCCGTGACACGCTTCGTTCGGAGATGAGTTTGCGGCGACTCGGTTTCTCCGGTAGAAACGTGCGTCGTGGGGGGTCCCACCACGATCACCACGACCGCGCCTTGGTAACTGCCCAAATGGGGTATAAAGCTCCGCGCTGGTCTGAACCGCAGTCATTACTCCCATTCCGCGTATCCAGTCTTCCAACTCTCGGCCTCCTAGCTTTCCTTCTCCGGCGAACTCCTTCCTCCTCCGGCGAACTCCTTCCTTCTCCGGCACTCCGCTTCTTGCATCTTCCTTGACAATGGGCGGACCGAAAGGCAAGGCGGCGATGGGGACGTTCCCCTCCGATGCGCAGGGCGAAGAGGCGCTTGGCCCCGCTCTGATTGGCGAGTGCGTCAATGCGGCGGCGCTGGACAAGATCCAGCACCTGGTCGCCGGGAAGACCAACGAGCACGGCGCCAGCGCCATCCGGGCCGCCAAGCTCGGCCGTCTCCCGGCAGGGTTTTTCCCCATCTTCCTTCACACCCTCTACGCCGGGTAGGTGCCTTCGTACTCGCCCTTCTTGGAGGCGGTTCTGGAGTTCTACCAGATCCATCTCCTTCATCTGCACCCCAACGCCATCCTCGTCCTCTCCATCTTCGCCTATTTGTGCGAGGCGTATCTGGGGGTGCAGCCTTCGGTGGCCCTCTTCCGGAGCTTCTACGCGCTCCGGAATTCCGCGAGGTCCGAGCGGACAGGATGCGTGTCGTTCCGCATTGTGGACGGCATGGGGGATGTCTACATTCCCATGTCGTGGATCGGCGAGAAGCCCGTCACGGCGGTGGTGAAGAAGGTGGACGACTTCAGGCAGAAGTGGTTCCTCATCGGCGCCTCGTCGCAGAGCTCCTTCCTCGACACCCCGGAGGCGCCGCCCGTGAAGAATACCCACTGGGGTAAGCAGGCCTTCCAGGGTCCACGGATAGGGGACCTCGTGGCGCGCATGAGGACGCTTCGGGCGAACGGCCTTACCGGCCAGATGATCGCGGAGGACTTCGTGCGCCGCCACATCGCGCCTCTACAGGCGCATAAGAAGCCGATGTGGATGTACTCGGGCCCCTCCGACCCGATGCGACTCCACCCCTGCGACCATCGCCCCGCCGTTGTCGAGACCATCATGGGCGGCCTCTTCATCAACCCCGACGTGCCCGTGGCGATTGCGGCGGAGCTGAGGCCTCTTCATCAGATGAACCTGGCTCTGCACCTGGCGATTCTGGAGCGGATGCCCACCTTCACCCCGCTAGGCCTGGCGGGGGAGGAGGAGGAAGAGGGGCCCATGCCCGTGGCGAGAGGGCCAGACGCTGCAGAGTCGCCGTACGCATCTGACGCCGAGCAGGGCGACGCGGCGGCTGGGGCCATTCCCTCTGCAGGCGGCGCGAGTTCGTCAAGGGCCTCGCCCCCTCCTGAGGAGGTCTTCGAGCTCTCCTCCAGCGACGATGAGGAGGCCGAGGCGGGGCGACAGGAGCCCCGGACCAAGGCGGCCCACGACAGGCCTGCCGGGGAGCCCCCAAGCGCTTCCCTCAAGAGGAAAGCTGAGGCGGCTCCGGAGGGATCCGGAGTCCGGGCCACGCCTTCTTGGCGTTCGTCCGGCATGGTGTGGGTTGACACCCGCGCCAAGAAGACAGGGTAAGTGTTTCTAATTTTGTTCTCCCTTTCCAGTCTCTGCTTGTTTGCTCCCTCTGACAGATCTTCTTGTTCCCTGCCAGCGACCCGGCGCCTGCGAAGCGCCGAAGGCGGCGGATGTGAAGAGGACCGCTCCAGAGGCCGCGACAGAGGCCGCAGCGGAAGAGGCCCCGAGGCCTGCGGAGAAAGTCCCTGCAGGCCCTCACGGGGATGCTCCTCAGGCTGAGGCGACCGCGCCGCCTCTGGAGGAGGAGCACCCTGAGGAGCGGGTGGAGAAGGCGCCCACTCCGCCGCGCGCTGCGACCCCGCCAGTGCAGCAGGAGGCCGCGGCAGGCACTACGTCGGCCCCGAGCCCGCCAAAGGCCGATGAGACGGTGGGAGCAGATCTGCCGCCGCCCCCGCCAAGCACCACGGCGGAGGAGGAGGCTGCGGCTGCGGGGCAGACCTCTCCTGCCCCGGGAACCCAGGGTGAGGTGCCGCTCGAGGGGGGCAACGCCGGCGCGCAGGACACGGGCGCCGAGGAGGAGGACTCGCCGCCAAGCCCTCCGGCCCGCGCGGAGGCTCCCCGCTCTAAGCTTGACGCGGGCGCAGGGCCTTCCGCTCCGAGCGGGACATCCCAGGCCCTTGCCCTAGGCAGCTGGGACTGGAGCAGGGGGCGTCGTGACGTCGCCTTCCGCTTGGTGCGGGAGTCCCTGGAGGGGCTGGAGGCCCACCTCGCCCAGGAGGACCGGGAGCTTGCCCGGCAGCGAGACAAGCTCGCGGAGGCTTGGGCCGCGTTCCACGCGGCTGTGGAGGCTCGCCGGCGGAGCGACCAGGCCCTGCAGGCGGAGCGCGAGGAGGCGCTGCGCTTCGCCGAGGAGGTCCGCGAGGGCGCCATGCGCGACGCCGAAGAGCTCCTGCAGCCCTTGAAGGCCGAGCGCCGGGCAGCGGCGGAAGACTTGGCCGTGGCCAGGGCAGAGCGGGAGGCTGTGGAGCACTCCCTGGCAGCCAAGCACCACGAGCTTGTCGAGCTCGAGGCCAAAATCCTCGCCGACTCCGAGACCGTTCGGATCGCCCTAGAGGGGGTCCGCGCGAGCTTGGACGCCAGGGGACGGAGCCTGAGCGAGCGCGAGGAGGACGTGCGCCGCCGCGACGAACAGCTGGCGTTAAGGGAGCAGGAGCTGTCGGGGCAGCGCGCCGCCCTCGAGGCCCGCGAAGAGAGCCTGGCTGCGGCGCTCAGCAAGCACGAGCGTGAAGTGTCCACCCACAAGGCGGGCGTGGAACGCTTCAACGCCAGGTTTGCCGAGCGGAAAGAGGAGGCGGCGAAGATGCTCCAGGAGCGGGAGAAGGAGTACCGCGCCGCCATCTCTCGAGACTACAGTGAGAGGTTCACCAAGCAGGAGAGCCGCTTCAAGAAGAAGCTTGGCGAAAGCGGCGCCCGGATCCACCAGCTCGAGAATATGAACGCCACCCTCGTCGCCAAGGTGAGGCGCGAAGCGGATCGTCGCCGCGTTGCTGAGGAGGCTCGCAAGCGCACGGAGCAGGACCTCGCCTCCCTCATGGCCGACATGGAGGAGATGAACCAGCAGGTGGGCCCTGCTGTGGAGAAGGCGGTGGAGGCCGCTGAGAGCGCTTAGGCAGCGCGGGTGCTCTCGCAGCAGCGGGAGCGCATGTTCCAGTCCTTAGTGGGCCGGGGCAACGAGCTCGCCGCGAAGCTGGGAGCGGAAGCGCCGGCCGTCCCCGCTCAGGGCAACTCCGACGCCGCCACCTACCTCATGTACTTCGAGCAGCTCTTCATAGCGCTCGAGGGCCCTGCCGCGGAGCTCCACGACGTCGTCGAGGAGGAGTGCCGCCAGCTCCTGGCGGTAGCGGTCGACCGCATCTTCACCAATCTCCAGCACCTCCAGCCGGGCTTCGACTTCACCACGGTGACCGAGCCTCTCGAGGGGGAGAGAGGGTGGAAGATCTCCAACTCCATCCGCGACCAGGTCGACGACTTCTGCAGCCGCTTCAAGCGGGCCGCGGCGGAGGATGTTGGCGGCGAGGAGGGCGACGATGAGGAGGGCGAGCCTGAAGGAGAAGAGTCCGGGGAGGACGACGGCGATGCCTCTGCCTGACTTCTTTCCTGAAATGCAATGCGCTTGTAGCGCCGTAGGGATATTCGCCTTAAAGACTTTTGCTGTTCAGTTTGTAACATACTTCGTATTACTAAGCATGTGCTGCTAAGTTTGTGTGTGTGCCCCTCGAGGGCTTTTTACTTTACTTCCATGTCTTTTTCGCTCTGCGTCGCTAGGGCCCTTCTCCTTGCGCTATGACTCCGCCGCTGCGGTATGCTCGAGCAATGACTCAGCAAGGCCGGGGGGAGTTTAAGGCTTAGAGAGGTGGGAGTCCTCGAGGCGCGATGCTCAAGGGCCCCCCTTTGACGCGCAAGCAGTCCATGGAGAGTGAGGGAAAAGGAACGCTCGAGGGACGCAGAGTGCTCGTGAGAGAAATGCAGAGATTCTCTTGGTGTGAGCAGGGAACTTAGCTTCGCGAGGCTTTCGCCCTGCGTAGGACTCCCTTGGCGATGCGTTTCTCTCCAGGGGCCGAGTTTTTCCTCCACAAGCTAGGAGAGACTCTTGCTCCCTGTGAATGTTAGAGAGGCGAACCAAAACGCTAGAGCATGATAGTTGGGACTCATGCGCGCTTATAGGCTTCCTCATGGGTGTCTCGCGAGGAGAGAGAGTACCAAGGTCCTTTGGAGAGGTGGCGTGTATCCGGGAGCATGCCCTTTAGCCAGAGCTCAGGGTCCCTTGGGTTTTGCAGTGCTGCTGGGGTGCTCTTGAGGCACAGGCACCGTACTCAGCCCCCGCTCGCGAGGTGCGCATGAGAAGAATATAAGCGCACATGGAAAGGTAAATGACGAAAGTAAACTTGCCATTGGAATATTACACAGCGGCGCCTCAGCGCAGAGTTCACTTAGGAATGAAAATGGTGCCAGAGCGCAATGTTCACTTGGGAACGAAGTCGGTTCATTACACTTGGGTTTGCCAAGCTAACGTCCCTTCCATGTCGAGGCATGGGGACCACCCATTAGTGGCAGAGGTTCACTGCGGCCTGCGGTGGCTCATTGGCAGGAGAGCTCGGAGGGCTGACCCTCAGGAGAAGCTTGGAGAAGCTTGGAGGTGAAGCCGTGAGCTTCCCTCGAGAGACAAAAAATGCCTGGCGTGACAATGATCACGGGTAGAACTTGCGTAGGTGTGCGATGTTCCACGGGTTCTTGACGGGAATGCCGTCTTCTGTCTCGAGGCGTACCGCGCCAGGCCTGGCGATGTGGGAGACCCTGTAGGGGCCTTCCCACATCGGCGAGAGCTTGTGGAGGCCTTCTCTGGAGAGGATTCGCCTGAGGACGAGATCGCCCGCCTCAAGAGTGCGTGAGCGCACATGGCGGCTGTGGTAGCGTCGCAGGTCCTGCTGGTATTTTGCTGCTCTGAGGGCGGCACGGCGGCGCAGTCCCTCGAGAAGCAGCAGGTCGTCGTTGTGGAGGTCCTCTTGGGTGTCCTCGTTGAAGGCCAGGACCCGTGGGGATCCACGCCTGATCTCTGCGGGGAGAACTGCTTCGGCTCCGTAGACGAGGGCGAACGGCGTTTCTCCCGTGGGTCTTGAAGAGGTTGTGCGCATGGACCAGAGCACGGATGGGAGCTCATCGATCCAGCCCTTGCCGTGACCCTTCAGGATGTTGAAACTTCTGGTCTTGAGGCCCTTAAGGACTTCCGCATTTGCCCGCTCGGCTTGACCATTGCTCCGTGGATGAGCCACCGAAGCGAAGCAGAGCTTGATACCGAGTTTTTCACAGTAAGCCCGAAAGATGCCGCTGGTAAACTGTGAGCCATTGTCGGTGATGATGCGATTAGGCACTCCGAAGCGGCAGACCAGGCTCCTGATGAATTTCACTGCTGCTCCGGCTGGTATGGTGCGCACTGGCTCAACCTCGGCCCATTTGGTGAACTTGTCGACGACCACGAAGAGGAAGCGGTAGCCCCCCTGCGACTTTGGGAAGGGGCCCAGGATGTCTAGCCCCCAGACCGAGAACGGCCAGGAGAGCGGGATGGTCTGGAGCCCCAGCGCCGGCTGGTGAATTTGCTTGGCGTGGTACTGGCAGGCGTCGCAAGCTTGGACGATGGTGACCGCATCTTGAAGCACTTGTGGCCAGTAGAACCCGCTCCTGAAGACTTTGCCTGCGAGGGTGCGCGCACACGAGTGGTGGCCGCACTCCCCGCTATGGATGTCCTTGATCAGCGTTCGACCTTCCTCGGGAGGGACGCATTTGAGCGCGATGCCATTTGGGCGCCTGCGGTACAGGTCTCCCTCGAGGATGCAGTAGGACTTTGCCTGTCGAGCGATTCGCTCTGCCTCCGCGTCTTCCTCGGGGAGGATCCCTTTTGCCAAGTAATCTTTGAGCTCGTGAATCCAGCCTGTGTCCTTGTGAGCCGCCGTCAGCAACAGACGCTCCCCTGTGTGGGGACCACAGTCGGGTGCCCCAGCTTCAGGAGGTGGCGGGAGTGCTTCGTCCGTGCTTGCGGCTGTAGCCTCTCGAGGCTGCTTGATGGATGCTTTGGTGAGCCTTTCTTCAAAAACGCCCGCCTGCTGGGCCTGCCTTCGCGAGGCTCGCTTGGCGATGTCATCGGCCTCCTGGTTCTCTTTCCTCGGGATGTGCATGAGCTCCATGCCCCTGAAGTGCTTCTGAAGCCTGCGGACCTCTTCAAGGTATGCGGCCATGTGGTCGTCCTTAGGCGTATAGCTTTTGTTGGAGAAGTTGACAAGCAGCTGGGAGTCGCCCTTGACGAGCAGGTGCTTGACGCCTAAAGCGATGGCGGCCCTTAAGCCGGCGAGGAGGCCTTCGTATTCAGTGATGTTGTTGGAGATCTTGTCAATCGTGAAGCACAACTGGACAGCGTAGTAGAGCTTGTCGCCTTTGGGCGAGGTCAAGACGACGCCTGCCCCGCCATTGCGGCAGGCGAAGGCTCCGTCGAAGTGCATGGTCCAGTGGCTGGGCATTTTGTCTCCTGAGGGCTCGGCCTCTTCTCCCCGAGGCTCTTCAGGGCTTGGGTTAGTCCATTCTGCGACGAAGTCTGCCAGCGCTCGTCCCTTGATGACTCTTGTGGTGTCGAAGCGCAAGTTGAATGGCTGCAGCTCTATGTTCCAACCCGCGACACGATCTGTGGCGTTAGGATTGCGTAGGATCTGCTCCAGGGGGAAGGAAGTGACCACCGTGATGGGGTGGCCCTGGAAGTAATGTCTCAGCTTCCTGGAGGCGATGAGGAGAGCGACGAGAAGCTTCTGCTGCATTGGGTACCGCTCCCGAGCATCCCGCAGTACCGTACTGACAAAGTACACGGGGTGCTCGACAAGGGCTGTCGAGGGAGGTGCAGCGTCGGCTCTCTGTGGAGGCTCTTCAAGGCCCTTGTCGAGACTTGCCTGTGGAGGGATCTCGGCAAGGGTGTTGGGAGCAGACTCGTCTTGAGGCTGTGGGCCTGGCAGTGGGTCTGTGGAGACTGCTCCTTCGCTGAGATCTTTGTCGGGCGGCTTTGGGCTTGGAGTGGCAGCGCTCTTCTTGGGGAGGACTGGCTCTTCCCTTTCGACCACCAGGACGGCGCTTGCGGTCTGAGGAGTGGCTGATAAGTACAGCTTCAGATGTTCGCCTGTCCTGGGGGCCACCATGACTGGTGGGCTGGCCAAATATCTCTTCAGGTCTTCGAAAGCCTTGTCCGCCTCGGGGGTCCACTTGAATGTGCCGGATCTCTTCATGATCTTTAAAAATGGCAGGGCTCTCTCGCCGAACTTAGAGATGAAGCGGCCCAGGCTAGCCATACAGCCTGCTAGGCGCTGCATGTCCTTGAGTCGGTGGGGAGGCTGCATGCCTTCTATGGCCTTGATCTTATCAGGGTTTGCTTCTATGCCGCGGTGGGATACGAGGAACCCGAGGAGTTTGCCTGAAGGCACCCCGAAGACGCACTTGGCGGGGTTCAGCTTGATGTTCACCTTGCGCAGGCTGGCGAAGGTTTCCTCGAGATCCTTCAAGAGGGTGTCTTCTTCGCGAGACTTGACCACAATGTCGTCGACATATGCCTCTGCATTTCTGCCCATCTGTGCCCCCAAGGCTATTCTCATGAGCCTCTGGAAAGTGGCGCCGGCGTTCTTCAGGCCAAAGGGCATGCAAGTGTAGCAATACACACCACAAGGGGTGAGGAATGCTGTCTTCTACTCGTCCTCTTTAGCCATTTTGATCTGGTGATAACCAGAGAAGGCGTCCAGAAAACAGAGGAGGTCGCAACCGGCGGTGGAGTCCACGATCTGGTCTATCCTCGGCATGGGGTATGGGTCCTTGGGGCAGGCTTTATTGACATCTGTGTTGTCAATGCAGAGTCGGCCTCCTCCAGCGGGTTTAGGGACAACCACGCCGTTTGAGAGCCAAGTGGGGTGCGCGACTTCGCGGACGACATTTGCCGCTTTTAGCTTCTCTACTTCCTTGACGATGAATGCTTGCTTCTCGGGGGCTTGCTTGCGTGCTTTTTGCTTGACGGGGCGTGCGTTTGGACACACGGCTAAGTGGTGCTCGATCACCTCCCTTGGTACACCGGACATGTCTGACGGAGTCCAAGCGAACATGTCAGAGTTTGCCCGAAGGAAGGCGACGAGCGCGCTTTCCTATTTGGGAGGCAGGGCAGCGCCTATGGTGACGCTGGCCCCTGTCTCCTCAGCCCCCGAGCCACTGGTGCCCAACGACACCCTCTTCGTGGAAGCTTGCTCCTGAGAGAACATCTGTTTCTTCTTCTGAGGCCTCTCGAGAGGCTCCATGTCCTCGTCAGCCGGAAACGCCATGGCAGCTGCCTTGTAGGCGCTCTCGACAGCGCGCGTGGCATCCAGGATATGACCATGGATGGCGATGGTGCCAGCGCTGCCGGGGATCTTGACCATGTTGTAGGCGTGATGCGTGACGGCCATGAACTTCGCGAGGGCGGGGTAGCCGAGGATGGGGTTGTACGGCAGGCCAATGTGTGCGACGTCGAAGTCGATCAGCTCGGTGCGGTAGTTCTTCTGCGTGCCGAAGGTGACGGCCAGCCGGACCTGCCCCAGAGGTTCGATTGAACCACTAGTGACCCCCGTGAAAGGCCTGGAGGGCATGAGCCACTCGTAAGGCACCTGGAGAGTCTCGAAGGTCTCGACAGAGATGACGTTCAGACCTGCTCCCCCATCGATGAGCGTCTTGGAGACGGTGATGTTGTTGATGGTGGGGGAGCAGACCAGGGGGAGGGTTCCAACAGTCTTGGTCGACTTGGGGTGGTCCTTGGCGTCGAAGGCGATGGTGTACTGGGACCACTTGAGGGGCCTGGAGGTCTCGGTGCTCGGGAGCGCGGCATTGAGCTCGCGGGCGAACTGCTTGAACTGGTTGTTCGACTTGGGCGCCTGAGCCCCGCCGAGGATACAGGCCATAGCCCCCCTTGGGGCCTGATAGCCCCCATCTTCCTCGTCAGGGAGGTTGTTGTTCTTCTCGGCGGCGTTGGCTTGAGTGCCTGGCGGCTTCTGATAGCCGCCACCGCGTCCGCCTCTGCCGTCCCTACGGTAGCCACGGCCTCTGCCGCGGCTCCCGGTGCCTTCTTCGCGCCCGCGCTCTCGGCTCAACCTCTTGAGGTCGAAGCAGTCGTCTGTGGCGTGGCCGCGCCTGTTGTGGTAGACGCAGAACGGGCGGTTGTCCGCCTCCTTGTCGCCAGGCTCAGGGGAGCCTCTGCGGGCGCTTTTGGCGGCTGGCTCTGCTGCCAGGACAGCGGTGGTCTTGCGCTTGGTCTCCTCACGCTTCTTGTGGCTCTTGGATCCCTCAGCCAGGTCGTCCGTCCGCTGGCTCATCTTGACGAAGAGGAGTCCCTCTTCAGCCTTGGCGCACTTGTCAGCGAGGTCGAACAGCTTCACCACAGAGGTGAGCTTGTCGTGAATGCCCAGCTTCTCGAGCATCCTGCGATTTGTGACGCCCTCCCTGAAGGCGGCGATGACTTGCGTGTCGGGGATGTTCGGGATCTTGTTGCGCACTTGGCTGAAGCGCTGGATGTACTTGCGGAGAGTCTCATCCTTCTTCTACACCACAGCGCGCAGGTCGTTGTGGGTGAGCGCGCGCTCGTAGGTGCCCTTGAAGTTGGCGACGAACTGCCTGCAGAGCTCCTCCCACGAGTCGATGGAGTCCTCAGGCAAGTTGAGGAGCCACGACAGCGCGGAGTCCCTGAGGGCGTGGGAGAACCAGTTGGCCATGACTTTGTCGTCTCCTCCTGCAGCCTAGATAGAGGTGGTGTAGAGCTGCAGGAACTCGATGGGGTTGCTTGACCCGTCGTAGCCCTTGGGGAGGGCCGGCCTGAACTTCTGCGGCCATACCACGCGGCGCAGGGCGCGGGTGAAGGCCATGCAGCCGGTGGCGTATGTGGCGGTGCCGCCCTGGAGAGCCCTGCGGTTCTGCTGCCCCGCCTGGCCGATTTCCTCGACAAGGCGGTTCTGGAGGTCTCTCCGGCGTTCCATCCCCACCCGCGCATCTGGCGCGGCGCGCTGCACAATTTGGCAATCGCGCGGCGAGGAGGCATGAGATGGAGCCCTCTAGGCTGCGGCCGGAGGTGGCCCTAGCGGCGGCGGAGGCGCATCCGGCGCGGCTGTTCCAGCGCGGGCGGAGTGGTGAATGACGGAGCGAGACGGAGCGGGGCGCGTAGTCGCGACGTCGACGAGGTGGTGGAGGCGGTCCAGCCACTGGTCGTGAGCCTCCGCACTTGGTCGGTAGCGGAGGAGCTCCTGGGCCATGAGCAACACGGTGTGCGGCGTGGGCTCTGGGCGTCCCTGAGAAGACGCGCTCTAGCGCCGAGACGGATGCGAAGACTCAGCATCGTCGTGGTGCTCAGGGGAGGCATCCCTGTCGCCGCGGTGGTCGCTGCCACGGTGCTCCTCGCTCTCAGGTTCCTCCACGTGTGGGCCGGTGTTGGCGCGCTCCGTCGTGCGAGGACGGCCGCGGCGGCCGCGGGTGGGGGCGGTGCCAGGCTCGATATGAGCCCTGTCAGCTGCGCGCCTGTTGGCGCGCGTCGCGCGGGTGTCCGTCATGGCGTGGAGGCCGGCTGGAGGTTGAAGACGCGCCTCAGTCCCCTACCTGGCGCGCCAAATGTCGAGGTGTGATTCCCACGAAGCTAGGGATAGTCACTCTCTGGGGAGAAGTTCGTGAAGGGGACTGAACACGTTGGTCTACAACCCTCAACTGGCCCGGCGACGATGCTCGACGAGCTCGGAGAGGGAGAGCACGACAGAGACAACACCAACCCGTACCCAGGTTCACGGCCCTCTGGAGGAGGTAAAACCGCTACTCCTACTTGTCTGAATTGCGCTCTAGAGGTTACAATACAATGAGCCTGCCGAGGGCTCGGTTGCGGCAGCGCAGAGCTCAAAGAGGGAAGCTCAGGTCTTCTTCCTCCTCGAGTTTTCTAAGCTAGGCTAAGCTATGGTGCCAGTAGTCGATTGATCGATCGATTGCTACGGAGGGGTTCCCTCTCCTTTTATAGGTGCCTCGGGCCTCATCCTTGCGACCTGCACAGCGGAAGGGTTCCCACATGGCGACGGCACGGAGGAGTGGGGTGCACCGCAGCTGGGTTGTCCATGGACTTGGTCCACGGTCGTAAAGCCTGCTCGTGACGCCAGAAAGTCACCGTCCACGCAGGCCGGCCAGCCGGTGCTGCAGAGATAGTGGGGACGCCCACGTGACGTCGTCCTTGGAGCGTAGCGCCGGCCAACTGCTTTATCACCAAAGAGGAAACCCTCGTAGGCCGGCGCAGGGGACACAGCTTTGTTGACTCCTTTAATCACCAAAACGGCAACTGCGGCGCCGTCGTCATCGCGCGCAGACGCGCGCGTCACTCTGCGGCGCGGCAGTGGCCATGTGCGCCTTGCAGTGGTTGCTTCGTAGCGAAGTATCTCCACAGGGCCTGGCGGCCTTGTGGAGGGATTCGCGTTGCCCCCTCCCCAGGGGAGAGGGCCCTGCAGAGGGGCAGCCTCGGGAGGGGCCTCTTCAGGCCTGCGCTGCCCCCTTCAGCCCTCTCGAGGGTTTTTCCTCTCGAGGGTCTCTCCAAGCGTTTTGCTTGGTCCTTAGTCGTTTTGTCGACTCCATCGCGTGTGAGGGCTGTGGAGAGTGGGCTCTGCACACCCTGGATCCCACTGGGCCGACAGGAGCGACCCCACCCCCAGCCGCGCCAGCACCTCATCACGGAGCCTCAAGCCTCCGTCGCCTTCGCCCTTTCGCCTACATGTTGTGTTTGCTGGGATCCGATTAATATTGAATACTTTGTCATTGCTTCATAATATATCATGTTGTGTGTTGTTTATGATCTTGCATGCTCTCCGTTGCTAGTAGATGCTCTGGCCAAGTAGATGCTTGTGACTCCAAGAGGGGGTATTTATGCTCGATAGTGGGTTCATGTCTCTATTTAATCTGGGGGAGTGACAGCAATCTCTAAGATTGTAGATGTACTGTTGATACTAGGGATAAAACAGTAGTACTCTGTCTAAGAATAATTGTATTACTTACATTACACACTTTGCCTAATGCAATAATCTGTTGCTTGCAACTTAATACTGAAAGGGGTGCGGACGCTAACCGGAAGGTGGATTATTAGTCATAGATGCGGTTGGAACGGTCTATGTATATTGTTGTAATGCCCAAATGAATCTCACACTAGACATCATGACATTAGTATATGCATCATTATGCAGCTCTTTATTCTGTCAATTGCCCAGCTGTAATTTGTTTACCCGCATGTATGCTATTATTATTATTTATGGAGAGACACCACTAGTGAACTGTGGACCCCGGTCCTTTTTCTTTAAACTGATAATACAACCAACTGCAAACTGCTTTTTTTTTCATTCTCTACAAACAAACATCATCCTCCACACATACGTTTAATCCTTTGTTACAGCAAGCCGGTGAGATTGACAACCTCACTGTTGAGTTGGGGCAAAGTTTCTTGATTGTGTTGTGTAGGTTCCACCTCCCTCGTCAACTACGTGCCACCAAGCAATTTCTGGCGCCATTGCAAAGGGGAGACCTTCAGACGTGTTCTCCATCTCCTACTGGTTCGATAACCTTGGTTTCATAACTGAGGGAAATTTGCTGCTGCACTACTTCACACCTTCCTCTTGGGGTTTTCCAACTACACGCCTGTGAGTGCATCAATGATATACCTGCTTGTGACAATACTCTCACTTATGAGAGTCCTACTATATTTTTGAATTCTCCTATTCACATCATAGAGATGAAGCTTTTATATGTTGAAAAGTACTTATGTGGGCTGAAATTATCTTGCGCTAATAACCATTGCACCGACAACCATCATTTTTATGATGTTTCTTGCAATTATTTTGAGAGAGGAAAACTTGCTAATAGCTCACATGATAGTTTTAATAATCTCTATATGTTCCCAAGTTTGCAAAGTTGCACCAATCCAATAGTTTTTTTGTGAAATTAGTTTCCACTACTCGTATGAGAGAGGAAGAAAGACTTATCTTCATGTTTTAATGCTATTTAGAATGCAACCTACTGATCATTACATGCATTGGTTACCACAAAATTTCTGTTATTTATTCATATATAAAATGCCAATGCATAGGAAAGAAGTTAGACTTAAAAGTTAATGGGTTAATGTCTTGTGTGTGCTCTTTGTGCTTTTATTTCCTATTAGGTTTGGGCACACCTTTATATCTTGAAAATATGCAAAATAACTTTACCTACTGTTTTCTAATAATTAGTTTAAGAATTTCACTTTATATAAAATTTGGGAAAGTAAATGAGAAGGATGAGTAATGGAGAAGTTGGGGTCGACCTTGAACATGTGTTGTTCATGCCAATGTAACCATTGCAAAGTCTCTATCATTAAAAAAATTTCCAAAGCTAAAACAAAATAAAAAAGAGTGCTTACGTTTTATATGATTGCTCCTCTTTTGCCTTTTTGCTAAATCAAAAACAACAAAAATATTTTCTTTCTTCTTTGATTGTTCCTCTTGGTTCTTTCTTGGTTCTTTTTGCTTCTTTTTATTTCTTTTATCTTAAGTTTTTATTTTCAGTTTTTGCATCAAGGTGCTTGATTACTACTGTAGCATCACCTTTGTATCTTATTTTTCATCATTGTGCCAATAATAATCTCTTTTGAGAGGTAGGATTAAACAATAGTGATTTGCTGTCCAGAAAACAGATTCCCGAACTTCACTGCCAAATATTTATAAAATTACACAAGAGGAAATTTGACCTGAGATTTTACGTCAGAAATATTAAGTTATTATTACATATTTCATTATTTCAAAGTTTTCTGATTTGAGCAACGTAAGTGCCTCTGAAAATTCGTTATTTACGGGTTGTCCAGTTTTTGACAGATTATGTCTTTATTTTGCATTAGTCTCGTTACTTGTGTTTTGCGCGGTTCCTTTTTTATTAAAGATAAATAGACAACCGTAGTAACGGTAGCTAATGTTTATAATCAACTCATGATATGTCTTTGTTGTACCTATGTGGATTTAATTTATGGAAACACTAACCACTCTAATCAAGTTTTATGATGAGTTTTGTGTGAAGAGAATTTTCAAGTGAAAGAGTTGAGGATGATGAACGAAGATCAAAAGGGACAAACACTCAAGCTTGGGGATGTTACCCTTGCACTCACCCTACATATATCAAATAAGTAAAAAAAATCAAACTTGGGGATGCCCAAGCCACCTCACTCCAACCATCTTGATAACAAGTAAGTAAGCCTAGTTATATATAAAGAAAGCGCTTTACGGGAGGCAACCCGTTTGTTTTTATTTTTGATTTTCTTTGTGTCCTCTTGGTGTAACAAGAGACTTAATTTTTACTTTTGTTTCTATAATTTTTAATAAAGTGTCAAGTTTTACCCATTTTGGATGGAAAAAGTTGCTCATCGTATATGGAGATTCTATTCCAGCACGAATCTGTGCACGGTATGATTTTTAGTTCCTATTCTGTAACTCTGATTGAGATCAAATTTGAACTGTAGTTGCAACTTTTCATCCTCTATCTGCATGAATTTGTGCTGATTTTTTTTGACATGTCTAAGTAGGGTAAAAAAATTGTTTTCCAACTGCTGTTTTTCTAGACAGATTCTGTCACATTTTATTTGATCCATTCTTTGAACTTTTAAGTTGAATCTTTTTTATTGAATTGAGTTTATGAGAATGTATAAAACATTATATACTTTCTGGATATCTTATATTAACATTTGTTTAAGGATTTCTTGCAGCAAGCAACTCAACTATTTATGCCGAATAATGTCACCCCACAGAAAAGAAATGGGAGCAACGAAGTTTTTTTTCCACAGATATTAGAGGAGATGCACCAAGAGCTATCCAAGGATGGTGAAGACCATAAGTTTGGGGATGTGAAGACACCCCCACTGGACCAAACACTCTCGGTTTGCAAACATCTAACTTTTGTTTTTCGATCAACGCACTTTATCGCATAAACTTGGAGCGTCTTTTACTTTCTTTTTGTTTTTCAGTTTGCTTTTATTATTTATTGTAAGACCACCACTATCATTTACATTATGGTAGAAATACTGAAGGGTTGGATGCTATAAAATTTTGGGATTAGGATATTGATGGTGATTCAAACAGGATACATAAATTGCATGATTTATATGCTTTGAATGACTATTTATATGTAAGTGCATTATGAAGGGCTATTTCTTATTCATGTTTTTATGCTTGCTTTAAGATTAAATTGTTTAACATGGATTGACTAGCACTATGGACACTTATGCATGCATGTAGACGGTCCATTTTCTCCCTCTTGCTAGCCCAAAATAAATTTCAACAAGTCAAAAACTTTTTTTCCAACACCTTTGAACCAAAGTTATTCCAGTGAGTCCACCATATATACCTATTAGCTTAATGTTATTCCAAGTATGTTTCTCATGTTTTATTTTATGGTTATGTTTATTGTGGGAAAGTTGGTCACAAAGCTCTCACGAACTAGAATGCACACTTTACTTTTATTGTACTTAATAAATTTGAACCATTGTGATTAAAATTATGAAGTTGTGTGCCTGAAAAGAGTCTTGGTTGGGAGTTAGCTCATCTATGCTGTCATAGGGCATGCTTTCAACATTGCACTTATTTATATTTAGTTGATATCATGTTCTTTTGTTATGGATGCATATCATAGTGTGAAAAGAAGACGGAAACTTTGTGAGTTCATGGAGTCTGTATAAATGGTTAGAGAGACGCCTGGGCCGCTAATCTAAGCCATGCATCATTCATGGTTGAAATTTACAGCATCCCATAGTGAACAATCCGTGATGCACTTCACAATAAAAGGCTACACCAATGGTTAATAAAAAAGTGCTGAGATGTTCATTATTTGTTTGTCTTGTTATTTTGGTATGGGAAAGCTTCCATATTATGAGGCAAGAGGTACCCAAGTTGACGCTCTTAATGATACTATTATTACTTACAATGACAAGAACTTGCTTTGTGTCCTAAGTTTAGTAACACTGTGGTGTAGGTACTCATATTCACGGGGCATGAGGCATTCAACCCATACTTTGTGAAACACATTACTCATATTTGCTCTTACTTTAAACTTAACCATTCAAGATGCTAATTATAGGGGAAATAGGAGCTCAACACTAATGAATATCATGTTTCAAACATAAGCTTAAGAGAAAAACATTTGGAAGCTATATGAAGCCACTAGTATGGTGGAGGCCTTTTTGTGGCGCACCAAATAGCATGCACCACAGAAAAGCATTTCTGTGGCGCATGGGTTCGGGTGCGCCACAGAAATATGCCTTTCTGTGGCGCATGGGTTCGGGTGCGCCATAGAAATATGACTTTCTGTGGCGCATCAGGTCACATGCGCCACAGAAAGTCGATTTTTTGTGGCGCATCAGGTGGGGTGCGCCACAGAAATTGGACATTCTGTGGCGCATCAGGTGGTGTGCGCCACAAAATTTCTGCACTTTCTATGGCGCATAGGGTCCCATGCGCCACAGAATTTCTGCACTCAGACCCCCCCCCCTCGTGGATCGCCTTTTCAATTTTGCGGCAAAAAGAAGAAAATGTTCAAAAAATTCCATCCTTTAAGATATGGTTAGGTATTAGTGTCTACTTCGTGTAGAATATTTGAAATATGAGTTTTGACCTTCTATGCAAAATCACTGTAAAAAACTCGAAACGGCCATAACTTTTGCATACGACGTCGAAAAAATGCGTTTAATACCTTAAAAAAACTAGAGAAAAACAGAAAAATGCTCACACCCGGGGTTGCTCGGTTAGGCTTTTTCAGATTCTCTAAATTCCAAACGGAAAAAAAAGTTATTTAAAAAAGATTGTTTTTTCAGCAAAATCAAAAAAAAAAGAAAAAAAATCTGTGGCGCATGGGGCAAGGATGCGCCACAGAATTGTTGGCGGGATTCGAAATTTGAATCCCGCCGGCCGGGCCCCTTCTTCTCCCTCTATTTTCCCCTTCTCTCCTCCACTTCTCCTCTCCTCCTCCACTTCTCCTCTCCTTCTCCTCCATCCTCCTTCTCCTCCCCCCCTCTCCTTCACCTCCACTTCTTCTCTCCTCCTCCTCCTCCTCCTCCTCCTCCTCCTCCACCTTCTTCTCCACCTCCTCCTCCACCACCCCGGCGACCTTCTCCACCTCCGACGACCTTCTCCACCTCCGGCGACCTCCTCCACCAGCTCTGGCGACCTTCTCCACCTCCAGCGACCTTCTCCACCACCTACGGCGACCTCCTCCTCCACCCCACGACATCCGGCTCCAACTTCGGCGACCTCCGACGACCACCATCCTCCATCAACCTCCGACGAATCCCTCCTCCACCCACCAACGGACAAGCCCGGTGCTGCCTCCGACGAGCTCCGACGAAACAAAATTCCGGGGAAATTTGGGCGGCCAGATCTAGATCTAGATCTGGACGCCCTTTTTTGAAATTCAAAAAAAAATAGTGGCGCACCTAAGTGGGGGTGCGCCACTAAAATGTTTCTGTGGCGCATGGTGGTGGGGTGTGCCACAGATATATTTTTGTGGCGCACCCACCATGCCCAATTGGTGCGCCACAGAAAGCCAATTTGGTGCGCCACAGATAAGGGTTTTCCTACTAGTGAACTTATTCATGTTTAATCTCTACTTATTATCTATCTATCCAAAGTGTCCACTTTTATATTCAGATTTTAGAAGAATACTCTATGACCATTATAGGATGTCTTTACTTTTACTTTTGTTGTTCATTATGCATACATTTGGTCCATAGTACTTCCTTCTATGTTACACTTTGTGAATTATTATTGAATATCCTTGCATTGAATATTTGATATCACTTTATAATCTATCTTGTCTATTGCTACTCCTTTGAGAATAAATCGTTAAACTTTGTGTAGCAATAGTAATTATCTTTGAGATCCAATTATAGTATTAAATTACAAAATCCATGTTAGTTTTATCACCTTCATACTCAAATACGAGCATGGGTTAAGCTTGGGGATGTTGATGCATGTAAAAATGCATACATGAACTTTGCATTTTATTACTTGATATTCCTACACATTTGCAATTTATATGATGCTATATTCATGTTTTATAATGATTTCGGGGATTTTCTAAACAATCCCCCCTCTTTTGGTTCTAACTCCGTTTTCCAGAAAACGTCTATTTTAGTGTTTTAGAATTTCCGGGAGCTTCGGGACTCCAAAAGGGGCAAGGCCAAAGAGCACGGTTTAGAATTTTCGAGACGAACACAATGGGATAAAAAGAAAGACCAGAAGTCCAACCATCTGGAAATGGGAAGCCCTGGCGCGGTCAGATTCCCTGACCGCGCCTGATATGCTCGTTTGGCTCTCGATGCTCCGATGCCGTCGATTTTCGTCTCCGTGGCTTTGTCTTGACCTAAAGCCAACTATAAAAATAGTCCCCCGATGAGTTTCGGAAAGAGGCGGTGGAGAAACTGAGAAACACGAAACAGGAGTCAGAAGGATGCCGCCGGAGAAGATTGGAGGGGGGAAACGCCGCCGGAATCACCTCCGGAAGGCTCCTCCATCCCCCCTCCGGCGTCTCCATCAACACCATCGTCAAGACCAGCACCATCTCCATCACCATCTTCGTGATCCACTTCATCCCCCTCATAGTTTGAGATTGTTCGAACCCTAGATATTGTCTAAGTACTATTCTACGTGTTTGTGATTAGCTACTCGTGATTGTTTTGTGGGGAGATTATATTTTCAGATTATGTTGTATCACTTATGTCATTGAATCATATCATGTCTTCGCGTTGTTAGTAGTTCCCTCATGATCCTGGGGGCATAGGATGGATTGGCAATGATTTTCACTTAACATGTGTTGAGTATTTAGTCAAGTTTTTATCTTTTATGATCGTCTTGATCTACAATGTATAAGTGCACGCATATGTTGGGGAACGCATGTAACGTGATCACCGTAGTGTAATGGAGTGGGTAGGACTTCGGAGGACAGAAAAACCTTAGTCCAATACATAAAGTTGCATTAGAGGGATATATCGGTGACCCTAGAGTTTATACCTATGGTGGGACAATTATGTCTTAATAATTCTTGTGTTGCACATTTACTTGGCCATGAGATCCATCATAAGGGGTTTAGTTTATTTATTTAGCTACACCTAATTAAGGCTTCGTCCAATGAAGATTAAAATTTGACAAATTATTTACCTTGTTGTTTTAGAAATATTTATGCCATAAAGTTTAGGTAGCTCTTGGGAACGTTGTCCACTTATAATAAAGACACACTTGAGCTTGTCCTCTTGCTGCATAAAGGATTGGGCTTTCTCTTTTTGAGAGCTTTCACTTATCATATTTTATTTTCAGCTTTTTATTTTATTGCAAACTCTACACCAAAAACCCCAATACACTTGCATCTCTTAATCATTTTAGTTTGTCTAGTGCATAGATAATAAGAGAAGTGACACTCTTATTTGAGAGAATAAATACTTATACCTTCTTCTACTCGTGGGACCGACACTAATACTTACACATTACAAATTTCAACGATCCCGTATACTTGTGGGTATCAGGGGCTATTTTTATAGTTGGTTTTAGGTGAAGGAGATATGCCCTAGAGGCAATTAATAAAGTGTTTATTTATCATATCTCATTTGTTCATAATACGTTTTTTGTGTCATGCAAAAACTGTATTAAGCGGAAAAATTAATACACGTGTGATACATAAAACAACCAGGTCCCTAGTAGCCTCTACTTGACTAGTTCATTGTGCAATCGATGATCGAGGTTTCCCGATCATGTGACATGGTGTCAATTTGACAATGGAGTCATATCGTTGGTAGAACGATGTGATGGACATACCCAATATTTGTAGGACGTAGTCATTACGCCTTTGACCGTGAGATCAACTCTTATTGCTATTCCTGAAAGACACTTTGATTGCATCAAACGTCATATCTTAATAGTGTGACAATAAAGGTGTCCCTCTCGGGTGTCGAAAGGGAGTATGTTGAGACGTGTCGGAGAGTGATTCCCACGGAACAGGGATAGTCACACTCTGAAGAGAAGTTCGAGAAGGGGGATTGAACATGTTGGTCTACAACCCTCAACCGGCATGGCGACGGTGCTCGTCGAGCCTGAGGAGGGACATCACGACAGGAATGAACACCAGCCCGTACCCAGGTTCACGGCCCTCAGGAGGAGGTAAAACCGCTACTCCTGCTTGTCTGTATTGCTCTGCAGGGGTTACAATGCAACGAGCTTGCCGAGGGCTCTCGTGCGGCAGTGCGGTGCTCAAGGAGGGAAGCTACGGTCTTCTTCCTCCTTGAGTGCGCTAGGCCAAGCTAGGCTATGGTGGAGTGTCAAATGATCGATCGATCCTTTGCTACGGAGGCGATCCCTCCCCTTTTATAGGCGCCTCGGGCCTCATCCTTGCGACCTGCGCAGCGGAAGGGTTTCCACATGGCGACGAACGGAGGAGCGGGGTGCCCCGCTGCCGAGCTGTCCATGGACTCGGTCCATGGTCGTAAAGCCTGCCCTTGACGCAGAAAAGCCACCGTCCACGCAGGACGGCCAGCTGGTACTGCAGAGACCGCGGGGGTGCCCACGGTGACGTCGTCGTTGGAGCGTAGCGCCGGCCATATGCTTTACCACCGAAGGGGAAAGCTTCGTAGTCCGGCGCAGGGGACACAACTTTGTTGACTCCTTTAATCACCAGAATGGCAACTGCGGCGCCGTCGTCATCGCGCGCAGACGCGCGCGTCACTCTGCGGCGCGACAGAGGCCATGTGCGCTCTGCAGCGGTTGCTTCGTAGCGAAGTATCTCCACAGGGCCTGGGCGGCCTTGTGGAGGGATTTGCGTTGACCCCTCTCCAGGGGAGAGGGCCTTGCAGAGGGGCAGCCTCGGGAGGAGCCTCTTCAGGCCTTCGCTGCTCCCTCAAGTCCCCTCGAGAGACCTTTCCTCTCGAGGGTCTCCCCAAGCGTTTTGCTTGGTCTTTAGCCGTTTCGTAGATACCGTCGCGTGCGAGGGCTGTGGAGAGTGGGCTCTGCACACCCTGGATCCCACTGGGCCGACAGTAGCCCCCGGGCCCACGATGGGCACGGCGAAGCCCACCAGGCGTAGTCGAAGCGTCGTGGGCCCAAAGTGTCCGGCCGGCCCGAGACACGCGTCGATCTGTGCTGAGCTTGCGGCGACTCGGTTTCTCCGGCAGAACGTGCGTCGTGGGGGCCCCACCATGTCTTGGTAACTGCTCTGATGAGGCATAAAGCCTGCGCGCCGGTCCGAGCAGCAGTTACTACTCATTTCCGCGCTCTGCCTTCTGCTCTCGCTCTTCCAGCCTTCCTTCTCCGGCGAACTCTTTCCTTCTCCTCGTCCTTCCGCGCCCTTCTCCTTTTCCGGCGATGGGCGGATCCAAAGGCAAGGCGGCGATGATGACGCTCCCCCCGGACGCGCAGGGGGAGGAGACGCTCGGCCCTGCCCTAGTCGGGGAGCGCGTCAATGCGGTGGCGCTGGACAAGATCCGGCACCTGGTCGCCGGGAAGACCAACGAGCTTGGCACCAGCGCCATCCAGGCCGCGAAGCTCGGCTGCTTCCCGGCGGGGTTTTTTCCCATCTTCCTTCACACCCTCTACGCCGGATTGGTGCCTCCGTACTCGCCCTTCCTGGAGGCGGTTCTGGAGTTCTACCAGATCCATCTCCTTCATCTACACCCCAACGCCATCCTCATCTTCTCCATCTTCGCCTACCTGTGCGAGGCCTACTTGGGGGTGCAGCCTTCGGTGGCTCTCTTTAGGAGCTTCTACGCGCTCCGGAACTCCGCGAAGCTCGAGCGGACGGGATGCGTGTCCTTCCGCATCGTGGACGGCATGGGGGACGTCTACATCCCCATGTCGTGGAGCAGCGAGAAGCCCGTCACGGCGGTGTCGAAGAAGGTGGACGACTTCAGGCAGAAGTGGTTCCTCATCGGCGTCAAGTCGCAGAGCTCCTTCCTCGACACCCCGGAGGCGCCGCCTGTGAAGAATACCCATTGGGGCAAGCAGGTCTTCCAGGGCCCGCTGATAGCCGACCTCGTGGGCCGCATGAAGATGCTTCGGGAGAACGGCCTCACCGGCCAGATGATCGCGGAGGACTTCGTGAGGCGCCGCATCGCGCCCCTACAGGCGCACAAGAAGCCGATGTGGATATACTCGGGCCCCTCGGACCCGATGCGACTCCACCCCTGCGACCATCGCCCCGCCGTCGTCGCCACCATCATGGGCGGCCTCTTCATTAATCCCGACGTGCCCGTGGCGGTTGCTGCGGAGCTGAGGCCTCTCCATCAGATGAACTTGGCCCCGCTCCTGGCGATTCTGGAGCAGATGCCCACATTCACCCCGCTAGGCCTGGCGGGGGAGGAGGAGGAAGAGGGGCCCATGCCTATGGCGAAGGGGCCAGACGCCGCGGAGTCGCCCTACGCATCAGACGCCGAGCAAAGCGGCGCGGCGGCAGGGGCGATCCCCTCAGCAGGCGGGGCGAGCTCGTCAAAGGCCGCGCCCCCTACTGAGGAGGTCTTCGAGCTCTCGTCCAGCGACGACGAGGAGGCCGAGGCTGGGCGACAGGAGCCTCGGACCAAGGCGGTCCATGACAGGCCTGCCGGGGAGCCCCCGAGCGCTCCCCTCAAGAGGAAAGCCGAGGCGGCTCCTGAGGGATCCGGAGCCCCTTCTTGGCGTTCGTCTGGCATGGCGTGGGTTGACACCCGCGCCAAGAAGACTGGGTAAGTGTTTTTAGCTTTGCTTTTTCTTCTTCAATCTTTGCTTGTCTGCGCCCTTCTGACAAGCCTTCTTGTTCTCTGCTAGCGACCCGGCGCCTGCGAAGCGCCGAAGGCTTCGCAAGGCGGCGGATGTGAAGAAAACCGCGCCGGTGGCCGTGCCAGAAGCCGTAGCAGACGAGGCCTCGAGGCCTGCGGAGGAGGTCCCTGCAGGCCCTCAGGAGGACGCGCCTCAGGCGGAGGCGACAGCACCTCCCCCGGAGGAGGAGCGCCCTGAGGAGCAGGTGCAGAAGGAGCCTACCCCGCCTCACGCTGCGACTCCTCCAGCGCAGCAGGAGGCCGCGGATGGCACTACACCAACCCCGAGCTCGCCAAAGGCCGACGAGACGGTGGGAGAAGATCTTCCGCCGCCCCCGCCAAGCACCACAGCGGAGGAGGAGGCAGCGGCTACGGGGCAGACCTCTCCTGCCCCGGAAACCCAGGACGAGGTGCCGCCTGAAGGGGGCGACGCCGGCGCGCAGAACGCGGGCGCCGAGGCGGAAGACTCGCCGCCAAGCCCCCAGGCCCGCGCGGAGGCTCCCCATTCTAAGATTGACGCGGGCGCAGGGCCTTCCGCGCCGAGAAGGACTTCCCAGGCTCTTGCCCTCGGCAGCTGGGACTGGAGCAGGGGGCGGCGTGACGTTGCCTTCCGCCTGGTGCGGGAGTCCCTGGAGGGGCTAGAGGCCCACCTCGCCCTGGAGGACAGGGAGCTCGCCCGACAGCGAGACGAGCTTGCGGAGGCCTGGGCCGCTTTCCACGCGGCTGTGGAGGCTCGCCGGCAGAGCGACCTGGCTCTGCAGGCGCAGCGCGAGGAGGCACTGTGCTTTGCCGAGGAGGTCCGCGAGGGCGCCACGCGCGAAGCCGAGGAGCTCCTGCAGCCCTTGAAGGCCGAGCGCCGGGCAGCGGCAGAAGACTTGGCCGCGGCCAGGGCAGAGCGGGAGGCTGTGGAGCACTCACTGGCAGCCAAGCACCGCGAGCTCGTCGAGCTCGAGGCCAAAATCCTCGCCGACTCTGAGACCGTGCGGCTCTCCCTGGAGGGGGTTCGCGCGAGCTTGGAAGCCAGGGGGCTGAGTTTGGGCGAGCGCGAGATCGACGCGCGCCGGCGTGACGAGCAGCTGGCGCTGGCGGAGCAGGAGCTGTCGGGGCAGCGCGCCGCCCTCGAGACCCGCGAAGAGAACCTGGCCGCGGCACTCAGCAAGCACGAGCGCGAAGTGGCTTCCCACAAGAACTATGTGGAGCGCTTCAACGTGACGTTCGCCGGGCGGAAGGCTGAGGCGGAGAAAGAGTTCCAGGCTCGAGAGAAGGCGTACCGCGCTGCCGTCTCTCGAGACTACAGCGAGAAGTTCACGAAGCAGGAGGGTCGCTTCAAGAAGAGGCGCGACGAAGACGCCGCTCGTATCCGTGAGCTAGAACAAATGAACGCCCGGCTGAACTCCCGGGCGAAGCGTGCTGCGGATAGTCGCCGTGCTGCCGAAGAAGCCCGCGAGCGCATGGCGCAGGACCTCGCCTCCCTCATGGCAGACATGGAGGAGATGAACAAGCAGGTGGGCCCTGCAGTGGAGAAGGCGGTGGAGGCTGCCGAGAGCGCCCAAGCAGCGCGGGTGCTGTCGCAGCAGCGGGATCGCATGTTCCAGTCCTTGGTGACTCGGGGCAACGAGCTCGCCGCGAAGCTGGGAGCGGAAGCGCCGCCCGTCCCCGTTCAGGGCAATTCCGACGCCGCCGCATACCTCGCCTACTTCGAGCAGCTCTTTACGGCGCTCGAGGGCCCTGCCGCGGAGCTCCGCGACGTCGTCGAGGAGGAGTGCCGCCAACTCCTGGCGGTAGCGGTCGACCGCATCTTCGCCAACCTCCAGCGCCTCCAGCCTGGCTTCGACTACTCCACGGTGACCGAACCTCTCGAGGGAGAGGCGGGGTGGAAGATCTCCAACTCGGTCCACGACCAAGTCGATGACTTCTGCAGCCGCTTCAAGCGGGCCGCGGCGGAGGATGATGACGGCGAGGAGGGCGGCGACGAGGAGGGCGAGCCAGGAGAGGAAGGGTCTGCGGAGGACAGCGACGGGGCGTCTGCTTGATCCTTTCCTGCATTGTAATGCGCTTGTAGCGTCGTAGGGATATTTGTCTTAAAGACTTTGGCTCCATAATTTGTAACAACATATTTTTAAGCATGTACTGCTAAGTTTGTGTGTGTGCCCCTCGAGGGCCTCTTTCCTCAACTCCATGCCCTTTTTCGCTCTGCGTCGCTAGGACCCTTCTCCTCGCGCTATGACTCCACCGCTGTGGTATGCTCGAGCAATGACTCGGCAAGGCCGGGGGGAGTTTAAGGCTTAGAGAGGTAAGAGCCCTCGAGGCGCGATGCTCAAGGGCCCCCCTTTGACGTGCAAGCAGCTCATGGAGAGTGAGGGAAAAGGGACGCTCGAGGGACGAGGAGTGCTCGTGAGAGAGATGAAGAGATTCTCTTGGTGTGAGCAGGGAACTTAGTTTCGCGAGGCTTTTGCTCTGCGTAGGCTTCCCTTGGCGATGTGTTTTCCTTCAGGGGCCGAGTTCTTCCTCCACACGCTTGGAGGGACTCTTGTTCCCTGTGGAGGTTAGAGAGGCGAACCCAAACGCTAGAACATGACAGCAAGGACTCATGCGCGCTTATAGGTTTCCTCATGGGTATCTCGCGAGGAGAGAGAGTACCAAGGTCCTTTGGAGATGTGGCGTGTATCCGGGAGCATGCCCTTTAGCCAGAGCTCGGGTCCCTTGGATTTTGCAGTGCTGCTGGGGTGCTCTTGAGGCACAGGCACCGTACTCAGCCCCCGCTCGCGAGGTGCGCATGGGAAGAATATAAGCGCACATGGAAAAGTAAATGACGAAAGTAAACTTGCCATCGAAATATTACACAGCGGCGCCTCAGCGCATAGTCCACTTAGGAACGAAATGGCGCCGTAGCGCATAGTTCACTTAGGAACGAAAATGGTTCATTACACTTGGGTTTGCCAAGCTAACGTTCCTTCCATGTCGAGGCATGGGGACCACCCATTAGTGGCTGAGATTCACTGCGGCCTGCGGTGGCTCGTTAGCAGGAGAGCTCGGAGGGCTGACCCTCAGGAGAAGCTTTGAGAAGCTTGGAGGCGAAACCGTGAGCTTCCCTCTAGAGACAAAAAATGCCTGACGTGACAATGATCACGGGTAGAACTTGCGTAGATGTGCGATGTTCCACGGGTTCTTGACGGGGATGCCGTCTTCAGTCTCGAGGCGTACAGCGCCAGGCCTGGCGATGTGAGAGACCTTGTAGGGGCCTTCCCACATCGGCGAGAGCTTGTGGAGGCCTTCTTTTGAGAGGATTCGCCTGAGGACGAGGTCGCCCGCCTCGAGAGTGCGTGAGCGCACATGGCGGCTGTGGTAGCGTCGTAGGTCTTGCTGGTACTTTGCCGCTCTGAGAGCGGCACGGCGGCGCAGTCCCTCGAGAAGTAGCAGGTCGTCGTTGTGGAGGTCCTCTTGGGTGTCCTCGTTGAAGGCAAGGACCCGAGGGGATCCGTGCTTGATTTCTGCGGGGAGGACTGCCTCGGCTCCATAGACAAGGGCGAATGGCGTTTCACCCGTGGGCCTTGAAGAGGTTGTGCGCATGGACCAGAGCACGGATGGGAGCTCGTCGATCCAGCCCTTGCCGTGACCCTTCAGGATGTTGAAGCTTCTGGTCTTGAGGCCCTTAAGGACTTCCGCATTTGCTCGCTCGGCCTGACCATTGCTCCGTGGATGAGCCACCGAGGCGAAGCAGAGCTTGATGCCGAGCTTTTCGCAGTAAGCCCGGAAGATGCCGCTGGTGAACTGTGAGCCATTGTCGGTGATGATGCGATTAGGCACTCCAAAGCGGCAGACTAGGCTCCTGATGAATTTCACCGCTGCCCCGGCTGGTATAGTGCGCACTGGTTCGACCTCGGCCCACTTAGTAAACTTGTCGACGGCCACGAAGAGGAAGCGGTAGCCCCCCTGCGACTTCGGGAAGGGGCCCAGAATGTCCAGCCCCCAGACCGCGAACGGCCAGGAGAGCGGGATAGTCTGGAGTCCTAGCGCCGGCTGATGGATCTGCTTCGCGTGGTACTGGCAGGCGTCGCAGGCTTGGACGATGGTGACTGCATCTTGAAGCGCTTGCGGCCAGTAGAACCCGCTCCTGAAGACCTTGCCTGCGAGGGTGCGCGCACACGAGTGGTGGCCGCATTCTCCGCTATGGATGTCCTTGATCAGCATTCGGCCTTCCTCGGGAGGGACGCATTTGAGCGCGATGCCGTTTGGGCGCTTGCGGTAGAGGTCTCCCTCGAGGATGCAGTAGGATTTTGCCTGTCGAGCGATTCGCTCTGCTTCCGCATCTTCTTCAGGGAGGATCCCCTTCACCAAGTAGTCTTTGAGCTCGTCAATCCAGCCTGTTTCTTGGTGAGCCGCTGTCAGCAACAGGCGCTCCCCTGTGTGGGGACCACAGTCGGGTGCCCCAGCTTCAGGAGGTGGTGGGAGCGCTTCGCCCGTGCTTGCGGCTGTAGTCTCTTGAGGCTGCTTGATGGATGCCTTGGTGAGGCGTTTTTCAAAGACTCCTGCCTGCTGGGCTTGCCTTCGCGAGGCTCGCTTGGCGATGTCATCGGCCTCCTGGTTCTCTTTCCTCGGGATGTGCATGAGCTCCATGCCTCTGAAGTGCTTCTCGAGCTTGCGGACCTCTTCAAGGTATGCGGCCATGTGGTCGTCCTTAGGCGTGTAGCTTTTGTTGGAGAAGTTGACAAGCAACTGGGAGTCGCCCTTGACGAGTAAATGCCTGACGCCTAGAGCGATGGCGGCCCTTAAGCCGGCGAGGAGGCCCTCGTACTCAGCGATGTTATTGGAGATCTTGTCGATCGTGAATCACAGCTGGACAGCGTAGTAGAGCTTGTCGCCCTTGGGCGAGGTCAAGACGACGCCTGCCCCGCCATTGCGGCAGGCGAAGGCTCCGTCAAAGTGCATGGTCTAGTGGCTGGGCATTGTGTCTCCAGAGGGCTCAGCCTCTTCCCCCCGAGGCTCTTCAGGGCTTGGGTCAGTCCACTCGGCGATGAAATCCGCCAGCGCTCTTCCCTTGATGACTCTTGTGGTGTCGAAGCGCAAGTTGAAGGGCTGCAACTCGATGTTCCATCCCGCGACACGGTCTGTGGCATTGGGATTGCGCAGGATCTGCTCCAGGGGGAAGGAAGTGACCACCGTGATGGGGTGGCCCTGGAAGTAGTGTCGCAGCTTCCTGGAGGCAATGAGGAGCGCGACGAGGAGCTTCTGCTGCATTGGATACCGTTCCCGAGCGTCCCGCAGCACTGTGCTGACGAAGTAGACGGGGTGCTCGACAAGGGTTGTCGGTGGAGGTGTAGCGTCAGCCCCCTGTGGAGGCTCTTCAGGGCCCTTGCTGAGATCCGCCTGTGGAGGGGTCTCGGCAAGGGTGTTGGGAGCAGACTCGACTTGAGGCTGTGGGCCTGGCAGTGGGTCTGTGGAGACTGCTCCTTTGGCGGGGTCTTTGTCGGGCGGCTTTGGACTTGGAGTGGCAGTGCTCTTCTTGGAGAGGACCGGCTCTTCCCTCTCAGCCACCAGAACGGCGCTTGCGGTCTGAGGAGTGGCTGATAGGTACAGCTTCAGATGTTCGCCTGTCCTGGGGGCCACCATGACTGGTGGGCTGGCCAGGTACCTCTTTAAGTCCTCGAAAGCCTTGTCCGCCTCAGGGGTCCACTTGAATGTGCCGGATCTCTTCATGATCTTGAAAAATGGCAGGGCTCTCTCGCCGAACTTGGAGATGAAACGGCCCAGGCTGGCCATGCAGCCCGCTAAACGCTGCATGTCCTTGAGCCGGCGAGGAGGCTGCATTCCTTCTATGGCCTTGATCTTGTCAGGGTTTGCTTCTATGTCGCGGTGGGACACTAGGAATCCGAGGAGTTTGCCTGAAGGCACCCCGAAGACGCACTTGGCGGGATTCAGCTTGATGTTCACCTTGCGCAAGCTGACGAAGGTTTCCTCGAGATCCTTCAAGAGAGTGTCTCCCTCGCGAGACTTGACCACGATGTCGTCGACATAGGCCTCTGCGTTTCTACCCATTTGTGCCCCCAAGGCTATCCTCATGAGCCTCTGGAAAGTGGCGCCAGCGTTCTTCAGGCCGAAAGGCATGCAAGTGTAGCAATACACACCACAGGGGGTGAGGAATGCTGTTTTATCCTCGTCCTCTTTAGCCATTTTGATCTGGTGATAACCAGAGAAGGCGTCAAGAAAACAGAGGAGGTCGCAACCGGCGGTGGAGTCCACGATCTGGTCTATCCTCGGCATGGGGTAGGGATCCTTGGGGCAGGCCTTGTTGACGTCCGTGTAGTCGATGCAGAGTCGGCCTCCTCCAGCGGGTTTAGGGACAACCACGCCGTTGGAGAGCCAGGTGGGGTGCGCGACTTCACGAACGACATTTGCCGCTTTTAGCTTCTCTACTTATTTGACGATGAATGCTTGCTTCTCGGGGGCTTGCTTGCGTGCTTTTTGCTTGACGGGGCGTGCGTCTGGACATACGGCTAAGTGGTGCTCGATCACCTCCCTTGGTACACCGGACATATCTGACGGAGTCCACGCGAACATGTCAGAGTTTACCCGAAGGAAGGTGACGAGCGCGCTTTCCTATTTGGGAGGCAGGGCAGCGCCAATGGTGACGCTAGCCCCAGAGCCTTCAGCCCCCGAGCCACTGGTGCCCAGCGACACCTTCTTCGTGGAAGCTTGCTCCTGGGAGAACACCTGTTTCTTCTTCTTGGGCCTCTCGAGAGGCTCCATGTCCTCGTCAGCCGGGAATGCCATGGCAGTTGCCTTGTAGGCGCTCTCGACAGCGCGCGTGGCGTCCAGGATATGACCATGGATGGCGATGGTGCCAGTGCTGCCGGGGATCTTGACCATGTTGTAGGCGTGATTTGTGACGGCCATGAACTTCGCGAGGGCGGGGTAGCCGAGGTTGGCGTTATACGGCAGGCCAATGTGGGCGACGTCGAAGTCGATCAGCTCAGTGAGGTAGTTCTTCTGCGTGCCGAAGGTGACGGCCAGCCGGACCTGCCCCAGAGGTTCGATGGAACCATTGGTGACCCCGGTAAATGGCCTGGAGGGCATAAGCCACTCGTAAGGCACCTGAAGCGTCTCGAAGGTCTCGACAGAGATGACGTTCAGGCCAGCTCCCCCATCAATGAGCGTCTTGGAGACGGTGAGGTTGTTGATGGTGGGGGAGCAGACCAGGGGGAGGGTTCCAATGGTCTTGGTCGACTTGGGGTGGTCCTTGGCGTCGAAAGCGATGGTGTACTGGGACCACTTGAGGGGCCTGGAGGTCTCGGTGCTCGGGAGTGCGGCATTGAGCTCGCGGGCGAACTGCTTGAACTGGTTGTTCGACTTGGGCGCCTGAGCCCCGCCGAGGATGCAGGCCATAGCCCCCCTTGGGGCCTGGTAGCCTCCAACTTCCTCGTCAGGGAGGTTGTTGTTCTTCTCGGCGGCGTTGGCTTGAGTGCCTGACGCCCTCTGGTAGCCGCCATTGCGCCCGCCCCTGCCGTCTCTGCGGTAGCCGCGGCCTCTGCCGCGGTTTCCGCTGCTTTTTTCTCGCTCGCGCTCCCTGCTCAGCCTCTTGAGGTCGAAGCAGTTCTCTGTGGCGTGGCCGCGCCCGTTGTGGTAGACGCAGAACGGACGGTTGTCCGACTCTTTGTCGCAAGGCTCAGGGGAGTTTCTGCGGGCGTTCTTGGCGGCTGGCTCCGCCGCCAGGATAGCGGTGGTCTTGCACTTGGTCTCTTCGCGCTTCTTGTGGCTCTTGGAGCCCTCAGCCTGGTCGTCCCCCCGCTGGCTCATCTTGACGAAGAGGAGTCCCTCTTCAGCCTTGGCGCATTTGTCTGCGAGGTCGAACAGCTTCACCACAGAGGTGAGCTTCTCGTGAATGCCCAGCTTCTCGAGCATCCTGCGGTTGGTGACGCCCTCTCTGAAGGCGACAATGACTTGGGTGTCGGGGATGTTCGGGATCTTGTTGCGCACTTGGCTGAAGCGCTGGATGTACTTGCGGAGGGTCTCATCCTTCCTCTGCACCACAGCGCGCAAGTCGTTGTGGGTGAGTGCGCGCTCGTACGTGCCCTTGAAGTTGGCGACGAACTGCCTGCAGAGCTCCTCCCAGGAGTCGATGGAGTCCTCAGGCAGGTTGAGGAGCCAGGACAGCGCGGAGTCCTTGAGCGCGTGGGAGAACCAGTTCGCCATGACCTTGTCGTCTCCTCCTGCAGCCTGGATGGAGGTGGTGTAGAGCTGCAGGAACTCGAGAGGGTTGCTCGACCCGTCGAAGCCCTTGGGGAGGGCAGGCCTGAACTTCTGGGGCCAGACCACGCGGCGCAGAGCACGGGTGAAGGCCATGCAGCCGGTGGCGTACGTGGTGACTCCGCCCTGGAGAGCCCTGCGGTTCTGCTGCCCCGCCTGGCCGAGTTCCTCGACGAGGCGGTTCTGGAGGTCCGTTCGGCGCTCCATCCCCACCCGCGCGTCAGGCGCGGTGCGCTGTACGATTTGGAGGTCGTGCGGCGAGGAGGCATGAGAGGGAGCCCTCTGTGCCGCGGCCGGGGGAGGTCCCGGTGGTGGCGGAGGTGCATCCGGCGCGGCCGTTCCAGCGCAGCCAGAGTGGTGGACCAGCGAGCGCGACGGGGCCGGTCGCGTCGTCGCGACGTCGACGAGGTGGTGAAGGCGGTCGAGCCACTGGTCGTGGGCCTCCGCGCTAGGCCGGTAGCGGAGAAGCTTCTGGGCCATGAGAAGCGCGGTGTGCGGCGTGGGCTCCGGGCGTCCCTGAGAAGACGCGCTTTGGCGCCGAGACGGATGAGAGGACTCAGCGTCGTCGTGGCGCTCCGGGGGGACGTCCCTGTCGTCGCGGTGGTTGCTGCCATGGTACTCATCGCTCTCGGGTTCCTCCACGTGCGGGCCGGTGTTGGCGCGCTCCGTCGTGCGAGGGCGGCCGCGGCGGCCGCGGGTGGGGGCGGTGCCGGGCTCGGTGTGCGCCGTGTCAGCTGCGCGCCTGTTGGCGCGCGTCGTGCGGGTGTCCGTCATGGCGCGGAGACCGGCTGGAGGTTGAAGACGCGCCTCAATCCCCTACCTGGCGCGCCAAATGTCGGAGAGTGATTCCCACGGAACAGGGATAGTCACACTCTGAAGAGAAGTTCGAGAAGGGGGATTGAACACGTTGGTCTACAACCCTCAACCGGCACGGCGACGGTGCTCGTCGAGCCTGAGGAGGGACATCACGACAGGAATGAACACCAGCCCGTACCCAGGTTCACGGCCCTCAGGAGGAGGTAAAACCGCTACTCCTGCTTGTCTGTATTGCTCTGCAGGGGTTACAGTGCAACGAGCTTGCCGAGGGCTCTCGTGCGGCAGTGCGGTGCTCAAGGAGGGAAGCTACGGTCTTCTTCCTCCTTGAGTGCGCTAGGCCAAGCTAGGCTATGGTGGAGTGTCAAATGATCGATCGATCCTTTGCTACGGAGGCGATCCCTCCCCTTTTATAGGCGCCTTGGGCCTCATCCTTGTGACCTGCGCAGCGGAAGGGTTCCCACATGGCGACGAACGGAGGAGTGGGGTGCCCGGCTGCCGAGCTGTCCATGGACTCGGTCCATGGTCGTAAAGCCTGCCCTTGACGCAGAAAAGCCACCGTCCACGCAGGACGGCCAGCTGGTACTGCAGAGACCGCGGGGGTGCCCACGGTGACGTCGTCGTTGGAGCGTAGCGCCGGCCATCTGCTTTACCACCGAAGGGGAAAGCTTCGTAGTCCGGCGCAGGGGACACAACTTTGTTGACTCCTTTAATCACCAGAATGGCAACTGCGGCGCCGTCGTCATCGCGCGCAGACGCGCGCGTCACTCTGAGGCGCGACAGAGGCCAAGTGCGCTCTGCAGCGGTTGCTTCGTAGCGAAGTATCTCCACAGGGCCTGGGCGGCCTTGTGGAGGGATTTGCGTTGACCCCTCTCCAGGGGAGAGGGCCTTGCAGAGGGGCAGCCTCGGGAGGAGCCTCTTCAGGCCTTCGCTGCTCCCTCAAGTCCCCTCGAGAGACCTTTCCTCTCGAGGGTCTCTCCAAGCGTTTTGCTTGGTCTTTAGCCGTTTCGTAGATACCGTCGCGTGCGAGGGCTGTGGAGAGTGGGCTCTGCACACCCTAGATCCCACTGGGCCGACAAGACGAGGGATCAAGAGCGGGATTTGCCAGTCCGCATAGCAGGATAGATACTCTAGGGCCCACTCGGTGAGATTATGTCAAATGAGCTTGCAAGCATGTGACTAGGTCACCAGGACATAATATCATGGACCAGTAGAAGTTAGCGGTGTCGGTAACGAGATCAAGGTGGGTATGGTGATATCTATGAACGAGTCTCGGACACGCTAAGTATCGCCATGGCAAAAGGTTTAAGACTCAGACGTCCAGGTTCGAACGATAAAGTATTCGTTCTCTCGCAGGGATTAATTCTAGGTATCCTCGGTCCACGAATTAGTCATTGATCGGAGAGGTTGTCTCGATCATGTCTGGTGAGATCTCGAACCGCTAGGGTAACACACTTAAGGGGAGTCGACAAGTTTACCGGAAGAGAAATTAAAAGAGAGTGCACCGGGAACGTCCCGGGAAAGTTCCGATGGAGATCGGGCAGCGACGAAATAGTTTTCGGAGGTGGAATAAATTATGTAATATGTATTTAATATTAATTAGTGTAATTAATAGTTAAATATATTTTTATTTAATTTTTCCTGAATTTTTAAAGGCAAACATCCCTAAATGGGCCTTTTTGGGCAAAAGGGCCCATGAGGGGGGGAAGGTTCCCCCCAAGGGAAGGGGGCTGGTTCGGCCGGCCCTAGGTGGGCCACATGGGGCCCACCTAGGCCGGCGCACCTGGCTTGGCCGGCTGGGGTGTGGGAATAGTCCCACACCGCCAGCCTGGCAAGTTGGGCAGCCCCCTGGTCCCTTTATATAGAGGGGTACCCCTGGCCTTTGAAACACAGACCAATTCTCTCTCTCTCTCCTTGGATCCCGTGACTCCCCAGTTTGGAGTTGCGCCGAGGATAAGTTTTCTCCACCATACGCACGCCGCCGTGCTGCTGGTCTTCCGGTCCCAGTCTTCCGCTGCTTTGTCCCTGGATCGGAGCCCGGAGTTCGTCGGCTTCACCGTACGTGTGTAACGCCCTGCGAGGTGCCACACTAGTGGTGCTGGAGGTCTACTTCCTCTACACGACCTCGAGGTCGTCTTCGTCGGCTTCATCGACAACGCTTGTGCGGGAGCGTAATCCCCGCTTTTCGGTCTACAAGGGTATGTATACCGATCTCCTCCGTATTACTATATCTGCATAGTATAGATCCTGGCTAGTTTAAGGTTATCGCTGTTAGGTAATTTTTTGTTTTCTGCCTGCGATCCCCTTCAGTGGTATCAGAGCCGATCTATGCGTAGATATAGCTATACGCTAGTTGCACCCGTGTTTATCATGGGGACATCGTTCTTTTATTTGCTACCCTCTCGCGTGCACTTGCAATGTCGGCAGCATTGAGTTGATGAAGCGGCCCGGACCGACTTTACACGTACGCTTACGCGAGACTGGTTCCACTACTGACATACGGCTGGTACCGTATATGTGGCTGGCGGGTGTCTGTCTCTCTCTTTTTAGTTGGCTTTGCATTTTCAATGGAGGGCCCGAAAGGGATGAATAAATATGCAATTATTTGATCGTTGTTGTGGTCATAGGTTCGTAGGTATGAAGCGGTTCTATCTGCGACAGCCCCTAGCCACGTAAAATATGCAAAAGATAAAGTAGAACGCGTCTAACTTTATTTTGCAGGGGCAATGTGATATGGTCAAGGTAGGTTTATTAAATTGTTTATAAACTGTGGGCGCGAAGGAGACCATCGGCGCAAGGACCATATCATGTCGCATTACATATTGATGTTTTGAGTGCATCTTATATTGTGTGAATATATATTAGTATATATTAGTTACACGGCGGTTATAATATAAGATGATCCCTCCAAAATACCATTAGTGTTCTCCCTTCAACGTGCACCACCAAGAAAGTTCTACGCTATGAGGCAGGCCGTGACGATCGGGTGTCAGACATATCGTCGTTCGCATATAGTGGGTGTAAGACATGTTTGCACAAGCGTATACGTTGAAGGTTATTATGGCGAGCCTAGCATGTACAGACATGGCCTCGGAACACGGTGACCGAAAGGTCGAGCATGAGTCGCAGAGTTGTTGTGATTGACATTTCGATGTCTACCTTTGAAATTGTGTTGCCGGCTCTGACGATGAGGGGTTGCACAATGGATTAGGGTCGTGTGATCACTAAAACGATTAGAGGGATATTCGTTTTGAGTGGGAGTTCTTATAGTTATTTTCTAAAACTAGAACTCAAAATATTATGAACAAAGTCTTATGTTTTGCAAATTCCATTGTAGATGTCTCATCCCACCTTCAACCTAGGCATGTTCCTAGAGAAAGAAAAGCTTAAGACCAATGGGTCGAACTTCGTATCCTGGTTCCGTGATTTGATGTCCCTTTTGAATACCCACAAGGTGGCTTACATCCTTGAAGCCCCTTTAGATGATCAGCCAGCAATCACCGCCTCAGAAATTGTTAGGATCGTCCACGAGTTTAAGGCGGAGATTTCCTCTTTTGTCCAGAGTGGCATGCTCTTTGCCATGGAGTCTGACCTGCAAAGCCATTTTGAGAACAAGAGTGCTTATGAGATAATCACTGAACTCAAGGTTGTTTTTGCACGACAAGTCATGGATGAGAGGTTTGAAGCTACCAAGCTTTTCTTCTCAGCCCAGATGGAAGAGCACGACAACATAAGCGAGCACTTAGCCAATATGTTTGGCAGCGTTCAGCTCCTGAATGATCTGGGATATATGATTCCAGAAGAGCTGGTTAATGATAGGGTGCCGTTGTCACTGCCCCCTAGCTATAAGGACGCTATCATGAACTACGACATGAAAGGGACATCAAAATCCTTGTCAGAAATTCTAATGATGCTCAACATGGCCTAATTGGAAATCAAGATGGACAAGATGGTGGTGACCATCAGATCATTGGAAGCGCAACTGCCCAAGTGTCTGGAAGATAAGAAGGCCGGCAAGATTGTCGAAAAAGAGAAAGGTATATTTGATATACAAGTTATTGATGTGTACCTTACCAGCGCCCGTAGCAATACCTGGGTATTTGATACCGGTTCTGTTGCTCACATTTGTAACTCTCAGGAGGAGTTGCGGAATAAACGGCGCCTGGCAAAGGATGAGGTGACGATGCGCGTCGGCAACGGATCAAGAGTTGACGTGGTGGCTGTCGGCACACTCCCTCTACATCTACCATCGGGATTAGTTTTGGTTTTAAATAAGTGTTATTTTGTACCAAGTCTGAGTGTAAACATTATAAGTGGTTCTTGCTTGTTGCAAGACGGATATTCGTTCAAATCAGCATCAAGTGGTTGTGCTATCTCGATGAATGATATCTTTTATGTTGATGCTCCCATGAATAATGGTTTATTCTTGTTGAATCTCGATCGTAGTACTCACATCCATAGCATAGATGCCAAGAGGATTAAACTTAGTAGCGATACCGCCATGTATATGTGGCATTGCCGTCTCGGTCATATTGGTATAAAGCGCATGAAGAAACTCCATACCGATGGACTTTTAGACTCGTTGGATTTTGGATCCCTCGACACATGCGAGCCATGCCTCATGGGCAATATGACCAAGACACCGTTCAATGGTTTCATGGAACGGGCGTCGGACTTATTGGGAGTCATACATTCAGATGTGTGTGGACGGATGAGCGTGTCGACACGCAATGGTTATCGTTTTTTTGTCACCTTCACCGATGACTTGAGTAGATATGGGTATATCTATTTGATGAAACACAAGTCTGAAACATTTGAAAAGTTCAAAGAATTTCAAAGTGAAGTTGAAAATCAACTCAACAAGAAAATCAAGCACCTTCGATCCGATCGTGGTGGCGAATATTTGAGTTTTGAGTTTGGCACACATCTGAAGGCCTGTGGCATCGTGCCACAGCTTACGCCAGCTGGAACACCGCAACGCAACGGTGTGTCCGAGCGACGTAATCGTACCCTATTAGATAGCGTCCGGTCTATGATGTCTCTTGCTGACTTGCCCGTGTTTTTTTTTGGGGTATGCGTTAGAAACAGCCGCATTCATTTTAAATAGGGATCCGTCCAAATCCGTAGCAACGACACCATATGAGATATGGCATGGCAAGAAACCTAAGTTGTCGTTCCTGAAGGTCTGGGGTTGTGAGGCGTATGTTAAGAAACTACAGCCCGACAAACTCGAACCGAAATCGGAGAAAGTCGTCTTTGTAGGGTATCCGCTGGAAACCATAGGATACACCTTCTACAACCAAGCCGAGGGCAAAACGTTTGTCGCGAAGAACGGCACCTTTCTCGACAAGGAGTTTCTCGCTAAAGGAGTAAGTGGGAGGAAAATAGACCTCGACGAGATTGTTGATCCCGAACTCGAAATTCCGAGTGGCGCAACGGAAGCTGTTCCGGAAACGTCCTCCACAGATGGAGTGAGAGAAAATGTCGAGGATACTATTCTACCTCGTAGGTCTGGGAGATGTCGTAACGCTCCTGAGTGGTACGGCAACCTGTTTTGCACCGTCATGTTAATTGAACAAGACGAACCTACGAACTACAAAGAGGCTATGGCAGGCCCTGAGTCCGAGAAATGGCTTGAAGCCATGAAATCCGAAATAGGATCCATGTATGACAACAAAGTATGGACTTTGATGGAGATTCCCGAAGGGCGCAAGGCCGTCGAGAATAAATGGATTTTTAAGAAGAAGACTGATGCTGATGGTAACGTGACCGTCTATAAAGCTCGGCTTGTCGCAAAGGGTTTCCGACAAGTTCATGGAATTGACTACGATGAAACTTTTTCACCGGTAGCGATGCTAAAGTCTATTCGGGTTTTGCTAGCACTTGCCGCATATTACGACTATGAGATATGGCAAATGGATGTCAAAACAACGTTCCTAAATGGTAACATTGAGGAAGAGTTGTATATGGTACAACCTGAAGGTTTTGTCGATCCAGAAAATGCCGGCAAGGTATGCAAGCTTCAGCGTTCCATTTATGGACTGAAGCAAGCATCTCGGAGCTGGAATCTTCGCTTTGATGAGGTGATCAAAGGTTTTGGATTTGTCCAAAATATGGAAGAGACCTGCATTTATAAGAAAATGAGTGGGAGCTCAGTTGTATTCCTAGTACTATATGTGGATGACATATTACTAATTGGGGATAATGTGGATCTTCTAAATAGCGTGAAGAAATATTTAAACAGTAAATTTTCCATGAAGGACTTAGGAGAAGCTGCATACGTTTTAGGCATTAAAATCTATCGTGATAGATCAAGACGTCTATTAGCGTTGAGTCAGAGTACTTATCTTGATAAGATACTGAAACGGTTCGGTATGGAGACGGCAAAGAAAGGTTCTCTGCCAGTTGTCAAGAATAGAATACTGAGCAAGGCTCAGTGTCCGGTGACGGAACATGATAAAGTCGAGATGACTAAACATCCCTATGCTTCAGCCATAGGATCGATCATGTATGCCATGTTAAGTACTCGACCTGATTTAGCATTGGCTCTTAGCTTGACGAGCCGGTTCCAAAGTAATCCTGGAAAGGATCATTGGGTAGCTGTTAAGAGCATTCTTAAGTATCTCAAGCAGACAAAGGAAATGTTCCTTGTGTATGGTGACTGTGAAGAAGAACTTGGCGTAACAGGTTACGTTGATGCAAGTTTCTGCACAGACCCAGATGACTCTAAGTCACAGACAGGATATGTTTTCAAGGTGAACGGAGGCGCTGTAAGCTGGAGGAGTGGGAAGTAACCCATCGTGGCCCAATCTACAATGGAATCGGAGTACATCGCTGCTTCTGAAGCCGCGAATGAAGCTGTATGGCTGAGGAAGTTCATCATCGAACTTGGAGTGTTCCCTAGCGCGCAAGATCCCGTAACCCTCTACTGCGACAATACGGGTGCTATTGCTAACGCGAAGGAACCAAGGTCTCACTCAACTGCCAAACACATTCTCCGACGCTTCCATGTGATACGACAGTATGTACAGGAAGGCGATGTGAAGATTTGCAAAGTGCATACGGATCTGAATGTGGCAGATCCTTTGACGAAGCCTCTTCTACTTGACAAGCATGTAAAACACCAAGATGCTATGGGTGTTAGGCTTTTACCAAGTTGTAAACTAGATTAAATTGTACTCTAGTGCAAGTGGGAGACTGAAGGAGATATGCCCTAGAGCCAATTAATAAAGTGTTTATTTATCATATCTCATTTGTTCATAATACGTTTTTTTTTGTCATGCTATAACTGTATTAAGCGGAAACATTATTACACGTGTGATACATAAAACAACCAGGTCCCTAGTAGCCTCTACTTGACTAGTTCATTGTGCAATCGATGATCGAGGTTTCGCGATCATGTGACATGGTGTCAATTTGACAATTGAGTCATATCGTTGGTAGAACGATGTGATGGACATACCCAATATTTGTAGGACGTAGTCATTACGCCTTTGATCGTGAGATCAACTCTTATTGCTATTCCTGAAAGACACTTTGATTGCATCAAACGTCATATCTTAATAGTGTGACAATAAAGGTGTCCCTCTCGGGTGTCGGAAGGGAGTATGTTGAGACGAGGGATCAAGAGCGGGATTTGCCAGTCCGCATAGCAGGATAGATACTCTAGGGCCCACTCGGTGAGATTATGTCAAATGAGCTTGCAAGCACGTGACTAGGTCACCAGGACATAATATCATGGACCAGTAGAAGTTAGCGGTGTCGGTAACGAGATCAAGCTGAGTCTCGGACACGCTAAGTATCGCCATGGCAAAAGGTTTAAGACTCAGACGTCCAGGTTCGAACGATAAAGTATTCGTTATCTCGCAGGGATTAATTATGGGCATCCTCGGTCCACGAATTAGTCATTGATCGGAGAGGTTGTCTCGATCATGTCTGGTGAGATCTCGAACCGCTAGGGTAACACACTTAAGGGGAGTCGACAAGTTTACCGGAAGAGAAATTAAAAGAGAGTGCACCGGGAACGTCCCGGGAAAGTTCCGATGGAGATCGGGCAGCGACGAAATAGTTTTCGGAGCCGGAATAAATTATGTAATATGTATTTAATATTAATTAGTGTAATTAATAGTTAAATATATTTTTATTTAATTTTTCCTGAATTTTTAAAGGCAAAAATCCCTAAATGGGCCTTTTTGGGCAAAAGGGCCCATGAGGGGGGGAAGTTTCCCCCCAAGGGAAGGGGGCTGGTTCGGTCGGCCCTAGGTGGGCCACATGGGCAGCCCCCTGGTCCCTTTATATAGAGGGGTACCCCTGGCCTTTGAAACACAGACCAATTCTCTCTCTCTCTCCTTGGATCCCGTGACTCCCCAGTTTGGAGTTGCGCCGAGGATAAGTTTTCTCCACCATACGCACGCCGCCGTGCTGCTGGTCTTCCGGTCCCAGTCTTCCGCTGCTTCGTCCCTGGATCGGAGCCCGGAGTTCGTCGGCTTCACCGTACGTGTGTAACGCCCTGCGAGGTGCCACACTAGTGGTGTTGGAGGTCTACTTCCTCTACACGACCTCGAGGTCGTCTTCGTCGGCTTCATCGACAACGCTTGTGCGGGAGCGTAATCCCCGCTTTTCGGTCTACAAGGGTATGTATACCGATCTCCTCCGTATTACTATATCTGCATAGTATAGATCCTGCTAGTTTAAGGTTATCGCTGTTAGGATTTTTTTTGTTTTCTGCCTGCGATCCCCTTCATTAGGTCACGACTGATTTAAGAGCCAAAGATTGACGGCGTCCGACACTCGAGGGGGGAACCGACATGGTTGGCGCGGCCCCACTTCCTGGTCGCGCGAGCTATGCTCGTTCCCTTCTCGGACTTCTCCTTTCTTCCAAAAATAAATTCTCAAAAATTGGCAGGTCCATTTGACGTCGTTTAGGTCCTTGAAACTTAAAAATACGTAAAATAGGGTTTTTCTGGTATGCAGGGTTAAATCAAAATAAATGGGGACAATGTGAATTATCCCCTAATACATTATAATTCATTAACATGGCCCCCTCATATGTTGCAAATAAGTTGGAATATCAAATAGAAAAGTGCAAAGTTCATGTATATATTTTACGTACATCAGCATGGCCCTATGCTTATTGTATTTGGGATATGATTATTTTGATTGATTTAATCCAACTATTTAGTTGTGTTCGAAATGGCCAATGGCCAAAACCATGACTGAGAAAAAAGGTTAAAATGGGCAAAACCCCATGCGTGCGGATTGGATGCGTCAGAATGGTAAGAAAAAGGCGGACATGAGCCGGACCATTGTCCGTTCGGCGACCTAAAGGGACAAAAAGACAAAAGGCCTGTCCGTGTGGGCGTTGGAGCACCCATGTAGAGAAAGATGTGACCTTTACGCTAGCTGGATGGTACCAAATAGGTGTCGTTTCATCTCTATCTATTTAGGGTTTGGCTTCGCTAATTTAATCTGCATCTTGAAAAGATTAGCCTCGGCTATAATATAATCAGTAGAAGAGATTGCCCTGGCCTTTGATCCTGAAGGGCATCCCGAAGTTCTGGTAGACCCTGATCTCGCCGCTCAAGGTGGCCGTCACCACCACCAACCCCCACGCATTGCCGCTGTCGCCGCTCTTGCCGCCGTGCCCCGCCGAGTGCGACGACGGCGCGCCGGGGCTGCTCAGCTCGCCGCTCTTGGTCACGTCCGGCGCCTTGGCGGCATGGCTCGCCATGGTGCACACCTCGTCGTTGCACGACACGCCGCCCTGGTGCGACTGCGGGCTGCCCGGCAGGGACGGCGAATGGGTCCAGGGGACAGCGGCGGAGACGTCCTTGCAGTAGAAGTTCTCGTAGGATCGGGTGGTGCACCACGTCTTGGGCTTCATGCTGATGCCGATGGCCGCAGCAGCGGGAGCAGTCCGGGTGGTCTTCCAGATGTAGACGTGCGAGTCCTCGCTCGCGCACACCACGTACCGCCCGTCGGATGTGTACGCTGCCGCGATCTGGCTGCTCGTGTTCTTGAATCCTGCATTGCTCGATCGTGATGTCTTCAGCTGAGAATAATTTCTCGACACTGAATTTGCTGGTCGGCTTAGCGGCCATCGTTACTTACCTCTGAACTTCTGGACCAAGGTGACGCCGTCGAAGACGCGGATCTGCGAGTCGGCGGAGGTGACCAGCACTTCCGACGGGCTCCCTGGAACAAACTGGATAGCGTCCACGGGCACGAATACGAGTACGTTAGATTCATGTCAAAGAAAGATCAGTGAGAATGTATGCTGCATACGAACCTGGAACCCGGTGATCTTCTTGGCCTGCGACTTGCGCTTCTTGGTCTCGATTTCGATCTGCGCCTCCGGGCTCAGCTTGCAGTCTGTAATAACCGCGCGACACAAACAGAATTAAGCCAACATTTTGCACCAACTGTTGGACGCAGTCACATGGATGTAAATTTTGAGATACTAATCGTACCGGTCGTTTTGTAGAACCGGCAGCTCCCCTGGTGCGACCCGATGATGGCGCCCTTGGGTTGTTCATGTCAAGAATCAACGACGGTGTGTTAGGATAAGTAGGTCGGCGTGATGTGTCCAGGAATGTAGGCGGCGCCCGGGGATACCTGGCCATCGGGGGTATAGGACGTGGCGGTGACCATCTCGTTGACGTCGGTCCAGTCGACCACTTGCCGGTTGGGGATGCTCCACAGCCGCACCTTGGCGTCCAGCGAGCCACTGATGAAGTACCGGTCATCGACAGGGTTGAACTGGATGCTAGTCACTGCAATGGCACAGTTTGTTTCTGTTAGGAACAAGAACAGTAGGTACCGGCCGGGAGATTTCCATGCATGTCAGCTCAATCACTCACCGTAGTCGCTGTGCGAGAACTTCTTCAGGCAGACCTTGCTCGCCGTGTCCCACAGCCGCACCGTCTTGTCCATGGACGACGACAGCAACTGCGGTGAGAACAAGCGGTGTCAACAACTGTTTGTAGTAGATCTGACAATCGAGCGCGATTCACATGTCTGCACTTGTGTGGGTATAACACGTGCAAACACCTGATCGGACTTGGACCAGGTGAGGTCGAGCACGTCGTCATCGTGGCCCTCGAAGACGCACATCGGCTGCTCGGCGAGCGCGAACACCTTGTCAGGGACGACGAGGTGCTCCGGTAGCGCATCCTTGGCAGTCTTGCCGGCCTTGGTCGTCGACTTCTTCGACAGCGCGGGTGTCGGCGACGATCCGTCCGCGCTCGTGCCACCGGTGGGCAGCGGGGGCAGGGATCCGTCCTGCGGCACGGAGCCCGCCGGCGCGCTGGTCTCCACCACCTCCCAGACGCGCACCACGCCGTCTTCGCCGCCGCTCGCCAGCCGCTGCCCGTCCACGCTGAACTTGATGCTCCATATGGATCCCTCGTGGGCTTGGATCTCCTGTGAGTTGCACATTGGCAAGGTGACAGTCAGAAACTCTGAACGCATGCTGCAGCAATGGTCAATTGCTAGTACTGCCGGGTACCTGTGACATGTAGAGGCCAGTGAGCTCCTTGCTGGACTTGCCGTAGTTCTGCACCTTGAGCTTCTCCGAGGACGTCGAGGAGGACGTCGATGACGCCGGCACGGTGGCACCGGCGGGCACCGCGCTTGGGGTGGCTCCTGTCGTCGTGGCGGGGGGCGACTTGCCATTGCTGTCCTTTTCTTGGATGAAGGCGCCGATGGCGACGGACTTGATGTTCTTGAGCCATCCGCCTTTCTTCTTGCTGGCCGACTTGTCGCCCTTGGGCGGTGCGGCGCCGGTGGGGGCCGGCATGGGCTGGCTGTGGTGCTGGCTCTGGCCGCGGCGCATGAAGTGCTTCATGATGGGGGTGTTACCGATGAACTTCTCGATCTCCTCCAGCCCCAGCTGCACGCCGGTCTGGCTCTGGTCCTTGGGCGCGGTGACCACGGCGTCCTCCTTGCCAGTGTCATGTTTCTTGGCCCGGCCGGCGCTCCCGTCGTCACCGTGGCCTTTGCTGCCTTTATACGCTGGCGTTGCTGCCGGCAGGGGCACGTCGCGTGTTGCTTTAAACTTCTCGGCGAGCGAGCTGCTGCAGGGATCGTGCGGGCTGAGCAAGGAGCGAGCACGGCGCAGAGACGGCTTCCCCGAGCCGGGCGTGCTGTCTCGCGCGACGAGAAAGCTGTCCGACCGGCGCCGCGTGATGGGCTTGGCCGGCGCTTGTTTCAGCATGTCGCGTGCGGCGGCCAGTCCCGACGTCGGCGGCGCCGGAGTCGTGTTTGCCGCCGCGTTGGCGGCTGGCAGCGGTGACGGTGGCGGCTGTTGCTGCTGCAGCTGCAGCATCCTCCTGGAGACGCTCCGTGGCACGTCGACGAAGCGCTTCTTGGTGCTGTGGCGGCGCAGCGCGAGGTCCCGGCTGCTGACCATGCCCAGGCCCTGGTGCAGGCGGCGGCGGCGCTCCTGGATGGACATGGGCTCGTCGGACATCCACATGTCGTACTTGGAGACATCCTCCATCTCCGGCTCCTCCTTCTCCTCGTCGTCCTCCTCCAGCAGCACGGCCGCCTGGTGCCGGCGGAAGCTCTGGAATTGATGGTCGCCCATGGCGGATGAAAAGGAGGCGCGGGCGTCGTCCTCATCATCCTCGTCGTCGGAGGGAAAGTCGGCGTCGATGTAGATTCCGGACGGCACGCGGTCCAGACATTGGAAGAAGGCCTCCTTGTCACCGTCACCGCCCCTCATCCCGACGTCGCGTTCTTGGCTGTGCCACCGTGGTTGGAGCGCGCGCAGAAAGAGAGGAGAGAGATGGAGGAACGGAGAGGGAGGTGGTGGCGCTGGTGCTAAGTTTAGGATGCGGATTTGAGAGGTTGTAGGAGATGTACGACTTAAGAGTGCTTTTCAGGCTGGTTTGGTTTGAGAGAGTTCCTAGTTCTGTTCCTACGTGCATGTGCCCATCAAATCCAACTATGAGATGCAGATGCAGTTAGGTCAATTTTACAGAATGGATTCTTCCAAATAAAACCAAGATGTAGCAAGTCATTAACAAATCATGGCATTGCTTTAGTTGCTTATCTTTCTTTCACAGCATGCCAAAGTTACTAAGCAACACCTCAAACCAGAAAGGGAACACTTCTCTTTATTGATATAAGGAATGATAGAACACGAGCATACATTGACAAGTAGAGCATGCGAAGGAAATGGCATATATTTACTCATGAAAAAGGACCCAACAGGAACCCACACAAGGTGGCTACATAGAAATACTCTATACGCACTACAAACTCCTCCCTAGCTAGGCAGGCCTATCGTCTAACCTGGACATAACTGAGCTTCTTATCTATTTCTCCAAATTTCTCTTTTAAGCGCTTGATCTGAATTCATGAGCAAAATGTTAGGTGGGAAAATGTAGCTATGTTTTAAGTGGTTAAAATGGTTTGAGATACTATGTACCCGCTTCAATTCAACCTCCAGCTCTCGCTTCGTCTGCCCCAGTGAGTGGCGCAGCTGGGTGACATTGAAGATACCATCAAGATCGTCTTCCAAAGCTGATTCAAGGTCTTCTCGTAGAAGCGCCGCTAATTTGTCAACAATTGGCATGAGGAGGAAACAATTGAACTGCAGTTTTACAATGATCCAAAAGCATCAGGACATAGAGCAGAAATATGTAGAATGGCTAGAGAGTGCAGGGTTTACTGCACGGATACCTTTAGTTCTGTAGTGACAAGAAAATGCTCTTTGATCCCATGGAAAATCTGGTGAACCAACGCATACACAAGTCGCTCAGATGAGGGTGCCAGCCTTCTGTTCCAGAGCGTGCTGTCCAATAGATCGACCAGCCTAGTTTCTGACACAACACTGGATGGATTTGAGTCTGACGAATGAGTAGATTTCGGGTCTCCCTTTGGTCTATCCTGTTTACTGTCATTCAACCCAGAGGACTGCTCATGCAGCCCAGCTGAGTGGGTACTGTGTGTGTAAGCAGACAATTGCTCTGGTGCAACAAATGAATCGAGGAAGTGTCGCAATCCAGCACGGTTCTATATCCAGTGTAGCACATTAGGATTTAGGCACGCCAATACAGTTCTAATTAGTAAGTAAATAAATCTACCTTGTTATGCAGGGACCATGTAACATAACGAGTGGTGCTCTCCAAATCTTCCATGCATCTGCATTATATATTTGAACGTGCAAATAAACTAGGTTAGCAGACAAAAACAATATAAAGGAATGCATGTGTTGTACCACAAAGCATGTGATCCAGCAGTTTGAACTCCGAAGGAAATATGAACAAAAATTTAACAAAGAATACTACCAGAACAGGTTTAGTTTAACAGAACAGCGCCACTTATTGCAATATATGCTCTGGAATACATCGAATTTTAACGTCCAGTCATCAAATAAAGGCTATTGATGTGGTGCAGTTATGGTTTGCTACATCAAAAGGAGGCCATGTGAGAACTTGCCTGTGGCAAGATGGTTAGGAGGGTGGTTGTACCCCAGCCCACCAGAGTTCAAACCTCAGGTTTGACGCTGGTGTTTCTCATTTAGGCGGAATATTCTTCAGTGGGAGGCGACGTTCCCGTTGACAGTGAGGCGCTTGTGGTGACTTTGTCAATCTCAAGACCTGACCCGCCGGCTCAGTCTCTCGGAGGTGCTCATAGGGGTAGGGTGTGCGTGTGTGCGTTCATAGGGGTGAGTGTATGCGCGTGTATATGAGCGCTTGCGTTGTACTGTGTTTCTCAAAAAAAAAGGAGGCCATGTAGCAACCTCAATATCCTTGGGCGCACCTTGGTGTAGTTTGCAGGAAATTAAATCCATACGCTTTACTAAAGGAAAATTACATGTATGTCATAGTTTGGTGTAACTAGTAACTGATGTCATAGTTTACTGCAGGTTATTGATAACAATTTCAACATCTCCTCCCATATACATTCATATAGCTCTTCCCCTGAAAAGATACAGTCATAACTAGTAATTGATGTTTAGTTTAACAACATGACGTTGAGATGATGAGAGTACAGAAGAGGGAGTGTTAGAAGTTAGAACATATATTTAGTTTGAACAAGTCTCAAGGAGTTAGTTGCAATTGAGTTTGCAATATGGTGTGACTAGAGTACATGCAACCAGTAAACTGAAAGATAAATTCAAGGTATTGGAGTGGAGAACACTATGACCTTTCACGGCACGATTGCTCAGTGGATTCTGCAAACTTGTCAAAAGCAGCTTGGACACGCTTCACAAGTACATCATGGCTGCTGAAGTGCTCAGTGTCTTTCTGTTGGAGTTCAATCAGAGCATAATGCAAAAATAGAAATACATGAATTGAATAGCTTGGGCATAGATTAGTACCTCCAGCAGAAAAACAGAAATCGGACTCAGTCTCTTCAGTATGTACAACAGCCTAAAACTCAACTGCACCAAACAAAGCAAAAGATAGATATTAACTGAAGGGGCATATTAAAATATGAAAGCTCCACCTTATTCTACCATACGGAATTCAACTACTTTCTACAATTATGTCTGCTTTCAACATGGTTTATGTGCCAATATTTTTCACATGTTGGTCTCAGATTCTCGGTCCAGAATAGAAGCACGAAAACATGGTCGGAGATTTCATTGAAACCATAATCACACGTAAATACTTATGAAGTGTAGCATGACCGTGCAAGTCTAGAATGGGCAGCCATGAAGAAACGTGAAGAGGGGCATCTATACAAAGAACAGTAATATGCCACACTTGAGCCAAGCTCACCAACCTGATGAAGGAAAGGCTCAAATGTGTCACGTGCTTTTGCCACAGCAATTACACAAGCAGTCCTAGCAAAACAATGTCAAAAGTGAATAAATATACTATATAAACACAATCAAAACATTTCTAACGTGTGGAAAGAGAATACCTGGAGTAATTCGTCCCATCATGAATATCTTCAACACCACAGGCGTTGACTATTTCCTCCCTAGTAATCGGAGGGCACTTGATACTTCCAACTACCAGACGAAATTCAGCCATTGCCCGGTGGTATTGTGCACCACCATAAAGACGCATTCCAGCATTCTGAAAAACAAAACATAATATGCATTTGGATGACAAAAGTGCATAACACTCTAGTAGTTATAAGAGTGCAACCACAACAAGTGTATTACATGAAGGGCTGAGCTTGACTTTCAAGAAAAAATGTGGTTAGGCCAAACTACACTCCCCGAACAATATCCGGCTTTGTATAATATTGTGCGTCACAAAAGCGATACTCTCGCTAAGGTACTGGGAACTAGATGAAGATCCCGCTAAAAACTAAGGTATTTGCGTGGTATCTCCGTCGAGGGGTAATTCTTATAAAAGATAACCTTGCAAAGCGCAATTGGGAAGGAAACAAAAAATGTGTCTTCTGTCATCATGACGAGACTATAAAACATTTATTCTTCCGTTGTAAATTTGCTTGTTCTATATGGTCAGCCATCCATACGGGCTCTACCTTATACCCCCAGTAGTGTTGCGAATATTTTTGGCAATTGGCTAAAACGGTATGGATTCTAGGTTTAAGCGTCTTATTAGGGTGGGAGCGATTGCCGTTATTTGGTCGCTATGGCTATGTACAAATGACAAGGTTTTAAATGATAAAAATGCTTCTATTATGCAGGTTATTTACTGGTGTACTCGTCCCTGCAGCGTGTGGAGCATCGGGACCTTTTTTCGGAGGTGTCTTCTCGGTTGGAGGCTGCGGCGAGGGAGTTGTTTTCCCAACATGGATGGCAACATAATATTCGCATCGGTCCTCCGTCGCCTTAGGTCTTAGGCGTCATTACACTTTCTCATTCTGATATGTAATGCGTCCTTTTTTTATTTTCCGTTGTGCTGAGACTTGTGAACTTGTTGGGCTGTGTGCATTCTAGTTATGCAGAGGCCGGGTGTAATGCTTAAACTTCTTAAGTAATAAAAACTCCCTTTATCAAAAAAAAGAAAAATGTGGTTATATGTTCTTCACAAGAACTCTAGGGATTAAAGGGTTGGAAAGAAGTTGCTAAAGTCAAAAGAGCGCACAGCAACCCATATAATGTGTCACTACAAAAAAAAAATGGAGTTCATCAGGATCCACTTAATTAATTAGAACACATTTCTGATATAGCATATTCAAGAGTTTAGTCAAAGCGTCTGTTCAACCTCCTAAGATGGACTCAAGCATTATATATAAAAGGGAAACATAACAAATGAAGCCACATGTGTCGGCCTCCTCCTCACTGAATTCTGACGCCATGCATTAGTAACACTGCCATTCCAGCGTCCCAGTGATAATGGAGTGAGTAGCGCCAGCCAAAGACCAGGAAGGGAAATAGAGAGAGATAGATGCAGCATTGTATGGTCTCTGATCCAGTCGAGTTGTGGTCGAGAGATGGAGAGCCAAGAGAGGAAGAAGTTTTAAACAATGACATGTGGGGCAATTCTATAAAGATTTTTATATATTTCATCTGCTGAGTCATCTGTCATGTTGGCAAAACTACCTTTAAGGATTGTAAGTTCAGGACAGGCTAAGTAGAGGCAACACAACCACAAAACTCAGGGCAGCAAACACACTGGAAAGGAACTTACAGGCATCATCTTGTTCGGTAGCTGGAAATTCTCACTTCCAGTAAATGTTCCTCCATTGACCCTCTCATTAATTAAAGTTTCTCCTAAAGGACCAACAGTTCGGAGATAGTGTTAGTACAACTCCAGTTAACAGGAACCTCTATCTGAAGATGAACCAGAGAAGATAAAACACCCACCAAACTTATCAGGAGGTGCCACCACCATGCCTTTCAGTAGCAAAGATAACTGAAACACACACATAATAGATCAATCTTCATATTTATATTTAGCAGTTTTAGTCCTGAGCACTATATACAGTAAAAACTTCAGACCCATATGTCTCTGTCACGCACATACATTGAAAAAAGGCATGCGGCCTAGAAGAAGTATAACTATATATTTTAAATAACAATTAAAGATTATTTTCATCCTTGTAATTGCATGAAAACATCTTGTTCGAAAATAAGATGATACGCAAATCAGTATTGTGCTAGAGTAATAAGCACCTTTGTCAAAAATGAATCATGGAACAGGCGAGCTTTCTCCTTTAGTTTTGCTTCGTTTAAATCACTGCCAAGATACAGAATAGCATTAGCAGGGCATAGCAGGCATCTTGAATGAAAAGTTTGGCTAGAAAGCATCTTTTACTATACAGAATAACCTGTTCTGCTATACAGAAGTGAGACTAGAACGTAGTCTTTTGTGCCTCTTTTATTTATTAGCAATATGCACATGCTCCTAGATGGACTAATTGTCACTTTCAGGAAATATTAAGGGCATTATACTGAATTTGTGGTGCAGTGGCAGCAGCGGATGTGCACATAAGTCTGACTTGCAATCATCGAAGAAGAAAGTTCTTTTGCAGAAGTGCAGAGGAAAGTAGCTCATTCACCAACTCCCTAATTTACAGTTGTATATAAGATACTAAGGAAACAAGACCCAATTAGTTTTGGGGCAAATAAATCTCAATTATAGGGCCACTTAAGTGCACTATACTACAGACATACTTGCTGACAATCATGGAATCACCTGATTTCTTGTGTAACTTTGCGCAACTTCCTTGATGCGGCACGATGTTCCTTTTCAAGAAGTGGAATAATCGATGGAACACTCTCGATGTACCTTGTTCATATTAATTTGTATTATTCCTAGATACAAAGAATGATAAAAAAACTATAAGCTCTGGCTTTGCAAATAAATACAAGAATACCTGTTCTGAAGCAATTCTTCCAAAAATAATCTTAAGTTACTCACTCCTATCCTATTCTTCTCCTCCTTTGTAAGTGACCTTCCTAGTTTGTCTTCAAGAGATGTACCATCGTCCAACTCTCTAAGTGAGATTGCCTGTAGAACTTAGATTAATTAGATGCCTTTTGAGGATCCAGTTCACAAAAGGTACTCAATAACTACACGAAACAGGTAGGACAAAAGCGAAACGAAATTGTCTAACAAGTGCTGACAGAGAAGAATCCTGGTAAAAAGGTTCTCCTTAAAATGGACATTAGTGTCATAAAAAGGAGCTCTCCTTTTGCTGCTAGGCTGCAACATTTCATCCGATCTTACTTAGCACTAATCAAAGATCCAATAGTGGTATAACTCATTAGCTCCACAGCTAGACCCTTAGCACAATCAACTTACATTGTTGAACTCCACAGAGGCTAGTGCTGCAGTAGAATCCTATTCATTACTAATACTTCCAAGATGTCTTGATCATAAAAAACTGTACAGAAAACTCGAAGTTCACAGGAGGGAAAAGCAAGACCTAAAGATCTGGAATAGTGGCATTACCTTCTTAAACTCTTCATTTGATCTGAAGACAGCTTCATGGCAAGAACCAACTCTCCCAGAAGGCACTGATGTGAAAAAGGGAGAATCTCCCAATAAGGAGCCATCCAGAACACAAGTTGGTGGGTGAAGAAATACTTCAACATCAGAGGCGCGTGCGAACTGTGGAATTTTCGTGTCAAGTTTTGTGGAGACTAGAACAGTCCTTGAAAGATCAGGATCAACCTGTAGCATCAAAAAATGAACACGACATAGCTGAAAGGCACCACCTTCTTAGTTAACAAAGGATTATGTTAACTGAATACTCTGACTGAAAAATAGAATTGGGATAGTCAGTACATTTTGTATTTAAATATAGTAACCCAGTAAATGAGGTGCAGCTCGGCAAGAGCTTCCGGAAATTCGTAGTAAAGTCTGCCTACATGGGAGTAATAGAAAGTTCACGTGGTTACTTAAGAACAGTGGTGTCTTCTCAGTGAAATATTTATTTATATGTTCTGCTAAAAGCTAATAAGGTTAGATGGTCATATAGAAGTTCCTCAGGATTATAGTCTTGTATGGTTAACTTTTAGAGATAGCATACTCACTGCGATAACTTGTTAAAAAGCGTTTGGACAGGCAGCCCTAAGTTTAAGTTTGCAGTTCACATGAATTAGTAGATTAGAAGATCATTTATTTTTTGAATATGCAGTAGCTAATTATACTTGCAGTGCAGTTGGCTGTGCTTCTGGTACTACTCTCATGCCTAGCTACTTTTTTACTTTATGTAATTGCGTGCAGAACTTTCCAAACCAGTTGCTTCAAGAGCAGCACCTTTGGTTTGTTCAATTTGGAAGACTAGGAATGCTACCTATTTTCATAGGTTTGCCCACAAGATCCTAGAAATGTAATTTTTCAAAGGCTCGCTGATTGTCTTTTAGTGTTGGTTTTCAGAAGAAAGGATTCTAAAGCAGGGTGGCTTCTGAGGTGTTCAGCCTCAGGCTTGAGGGATGGTTAAGAAGGTTCTGTGTTTCTGTCAGGGTGTTACAGAAATTAGATATAACAAGTGCCGATTCATGCAAGGATGTTGTGTAGGACCTTTCCATAGAAAAAAGATTAAGAGAACAAACCTGCATCACCACTCTCCTTGTAGTTGCATTGCTCCAATCACTACAATCTTCAAGGCACAGAATTATGGTTTCTTTATGCTGAATTTTCGCTCGAACAAGGGCCTCAACAGCACAAGCCTGACTCTGCAGGTTGCAAAATTACCAAAGGAGGTCACTTTGTAAACACCAGATTGTAGAGGAGTCCACCGGATTGCAGTACATGCAGTTTCCATGGAAGCAAAGGGACATAAAAGGCTACAAAGAACTAGTGTTAACTAACAGAAAGCAAATGGATAGGAAAGTACCTGCAAAACTCGGTTTTTATGGCCAGGAGCTGCGAGAATGAGGCCTGGCGTGTCAATAATGGTAAGATTGGGACAATGCTTGTATTCTATCCTTATTATAATTTCCTTTGCTGAAAATTGGGATGGATCATTCTCCAGCCTCTTGTTTTCAGCTTCAATATATGCCTGAAAGTACTTAACTTATTTAGATAATATTGACATGCTATGGTAGAGGTCCGGTCAGTCAACCATATCATGCAACGTCCGGTCTTATCGATGTTTCAAATTGACAATACCATTTCAGTGACACAATTGTTACCTACAAATTAATAATGCAATATAAAAGTACTGCATGCTTCGCTTGACAACCACAGTAATTGGGTCAGGTCGTCTATCAGGTTGCTACATAGACAGTACTTACTTTATACACCTACTCCCTCCATTCCTAAATATATGTTTTAGGTATTTCAAATGTGGTCTAGATACGGACTGAATGGGTGAAGATACACACTAAAACGTGTCTAGATACATGTGAATCTGAAAAGGGCTTAAACATCTTATATTTAGAAACGGAAGGAGTACCATTTATAGCAAGTCAATTAACCAACTCTCATAGATTCACTGTTCTAAATAAGGCTTGTATTGTCTTTTCAAAGGCCTTTTACAACGTAAAGGTAGCCAATCTACTACGATACCAAAGGCACATGTATAAACTTCCTTTACATACCTTTACATTGCATATATTAAAGGCATTTCGCAAAAGACCAAAGGGAAACGTCAATTATTATCTGGCGCATTATAATATATACAAGATACACAAATACAACAGATGTTCATTTACCTTTGATAGTTCTCGTCATTCTAAATACATCGAGATACAGATGTTTTACACAAATATATACAGGATACCAAATTCTACAGATGTTACATTGCATGCATAGAATGCTGCTTATTTGGAAAGTACAAGCATATGACGCTGGTCAAATCCTTTTCCTTTATGTATGCAGGAAACAAATAACCGTATGCTTACTTTGCTAGTGCAAACATATGTACAGATCTCTGAATTTAAGAAAAAGAGACTTTTTGCAAGATCACTTATTACAGTATTTAAATTCAAAAAAAAAAAACTTATTACAGTATAAAAGGAAAGGTGGTTGACCATTCCTTGAACTTTTATCAATATTTAGATAATTTTTATTGCGGGGAGTTATTTAGATTATTGGTACATTATACATTTACACAGCCCTTATTCATTCACGAAATTAGCTACCTGCACATTAGTTGACACCTCAACACGCTCAACAGAGAGATAAGAGTCTGAACTTAGCTAGATTAATTGTTAGTACTACAGTTGCATTTGCAGGCACCACACAAGAAACACAGAAGTGGTAATCACATAAGACATATTAGGTGCATGTATACACCTTATCCGTTTCATCAGAATTCTTCTAAGCATTAGTTCATGACACCAGCAATAACGTAAACATATACGCTGCATTGCAAGCCAAAGACGCCACCACGATAGATATAACAGATGACACCTGCATATCCACAACCACAAGTGGGCATCGATGAACGAACCTGGATGTGGGCCAGCGGCATTGCGCAGTCAGCGGCCCCGTCGTCCTCCTCTGCATCCCCCTCACCCGAGCCGGCGAGGAGTCGGCAGTTGGGAGAGTGGCAGTGCGGGTTGAAGCGGAGATGGAGCGCGATGGGTCGACGCGTCTTGGTGCCGCCGCCAACGTGGTTGAACTGGAACCCCATAAGCGCCTCGACCAGCGCGCTCTTCCCGTCCGTCTGGTGGCCGACCACCACAACCGCCGGAGCCGGCACCGCCGTGCCACCCAGCTCGGCTGCCAGACGCTGCAGCTCGTTGTACGCCTCGTAGAGAAGCCCGCGCGCCTCCTCATCCTCCGGCGAGAGCGGCTCTGGCGGCGGCATCGCCATTTGTGAGAAAATGGTTTTCGAGGGGTTTTGGTTTGGGGAAAAGAGTGGACAATGGTGACGGAGGTTCGTGCGTTATCTACATCTTTTTTTTCTGCGTTTTAAGTCGAGTGAAATGCATCTTAGCCATCGAACTTGTCGAGGGTGTTCAATTTAGTCCTCAAGCTTAGAAGCTGCTCCATTTTTTTTTTTGAGTTTTTTTTTAGGGAAAACCATCATGGCAGGTTTTATACGTTTATTCAGAATACATAGTTTGCCATTACACTCAAAGTAATCAGCACGATAAAGGACCCTCTGAATAGGTAGCTAAAACATGTGCTGTCATACTGGCCTCCCTAGGACAATGCATAAAAACAACTATCGAACAATTGCGTCAAAGGTGTGTACACTCCTCATATATTGCAGTAGCCGGACCGAGAGAATTCCCGCCATTTGACATCACGCCAATCACATCCATGCAGTCTGAGTTAACTTCAATGCGATTGCAGCCCACCTGACCAGCCAGAATTAAACCGTCACGGAGGGCACGAGGCTCAACCGTCGAAAGATCTGAGATAAAAGGAATACCGCAACAACTAGCAGCCATAAACAAATCTCTGTCATCTCGAATAATAGCTCTTGTGCTACCTGAACCGTTATCAATATTAAATCCTGCATCAACATTTAACTTAACAAAACCTTCTCTCGGTTTCTTCCACCCATGTCTGGTGATACATGACTTTCTCTTTTTTGCTCTCGTGTAATTAAGAACCATCGCTGAAATAGCTTGAGTTGTTCAAAAGCAGTCGTATTGCCATTTCATAAGATAGGGAGAGTATTTATAGAGCCCCGAAGGACAAAAAAACAGGCCAAAGACAAAGAAGCTAGCTACATCTAAAAATGCCTACATAAAGGTTCCTTGACGAATCCTCAAAGAAGGCGGGCGAGAAAATAGAAAAACACTGAAACAAAGCCAGAACTAGTGGAGATTGGAGGGGTAAACACAGCTGGAGCCGACACTGGTTGGATCTCCACCCTCTTCAACATCATGTACAACAACATCATGATAAAGAGGGAGTAGTCTACCTCTGGACTATGAGTTTGTGGCAGTAACTTGATATCTCTCTCTAATGCTATCATTGTTTTATTACCATATGAGCTGTCCAACATGATTATGATCATCTATGTAATTCCTATGTGGTGGATCTTTATTTTATGAGTTGATATTTGAGATTGGAATTCTATTATGTGTAAGATGTATTGATAAATGCATATTATGCATCTCGTTCTTAAGTATGTTTGTTTTGTTCCTACTTGTACGAAAGTGCATGTGTATTGGTTGGAGTAACATGATGGCGCTGATTGGATAGTGACAGCAAAATTCGAGATCTACTATGGTTTTACCTTTCTTCATTTGTTATCTCAGTGAATTCATGTGTTATATTCATCTAATGACATTCAAGGTAGTATATTTGTTGTTTAAACATCATGTCAAAGTAGTTAAGGCTATGCACTGTGTTATTTTCAATTTTAGATAGGTTGTAGTTTTCCCTTTCTAGAGAAGTATATGTGAGATGTATTACCTAATTTTTATACCTTTATATTGGACGTGATACCCATATAAATGCTAATCAAACTTTATCAATATTATATCACTTATGACCTTTTTTATGTGCACTGAGAGAGTAGAAACTGAACTACGAACGGTGTTTCACTTTTTATTATAAGAAACCATTTTCCATTACTTTTTTCTACAATAGTTAAATCCAAGAATAGAAAAGTACTTTTATTATTAGAAAAAAACAAAAATCAAAAGAGTTTTACTATATTATTTTGACTTTCTTACCTGGCTATGGATTGTTTTAATTTTATTATTTATATATTTTGTTTTATATCTTTACTACTCCCTCCGTCCCAAAATAAGTGTCTCAACTTTGATAGAAAGTGGATGCATATAGACATGTTTATGTCTACATACATGCATTTTTTATCAAAATTGAGACACTTATTTTGGGACGGAGGGAGTATTAAATAGGAGTTCAACCTACGACGTCAAACCCATCGTCTGCTTGCTCCATCGTCTACCTCCGTGCATCCCCGGATTGCGCACATGGGCCAAGGCCCAAAGAAACCTTCACTCGTGACCTGCGCCTCAACCCGATCTCTTTTGCTCCCTATCTATCTACTCGTTCCACCGCCGCCTCTACTACGCACCTCACCGGCCACTGCAGCTTCTCCCATCGTCAGCGGAGCCTTCTCCCGTGCGCCTACATCTCCATCCCACCACCCCGATCTCTTCTCTTCCCCTCCAACCCATGACGTTGTCGCCTCCTCTTCCACCTACATCATCGGCCACCCCAACCCCCACGGAAGGTCAGGCCTCCGACGCTCAGGTGTTCGCAAAGGACAACCACACAAAGGATATACACGCGGGAGAAGATGCGCCTACCGAGCACCATGCTCGCAATCTCTCCATGCTCGGCGGCAGCATGGTGAGCAGTCGAGGAAAGGGTCGAGCGAGCCAAGTACACAGGGTAGGCAATGGAGCTCGAGGTGCGGACTTGGTGGTCGACGATGGAGCGGGGCGACAGTGGCGCTCCACGACGACCGCATTTGGTGAGTTGCATGGCTAGAAGGAGTTGGGCCGCCGAATGTGATCCGATCCATTCGTCCTTGTATAGGCGCAGCCGTCCCCATCCCCTAGCAGGGCCTACCATACTCTTGCAATCGTTATTTTATCGACCTGGTGATAGTACTGCTATTTGTGTACTGATGTATGACATGGAAATTTCACATGGCAACACGCAGATCATTGATACTGTCCGCCCAGTGGGATCCAGGGTGTGCAGAGCCCACTCTCCACAGCCCTCGCACGCGACGGTATCTACGAAACGGTTAAGGACCAAGCAAAACGCTTGGAGAGACCCTCGAGAGGAAAAGCCCTCGAGAGGGCTGAAGGGAGCAGCGAAGGCCTGAAGAGGCCCATCCTGAGGCTGCCCCTCTGCAAGGCCCTCTCCCCTGGAGAGGGGTCAACGCAAATCCCTCCACAAGGCCGCCCAGGCCCTGTGGAGATACTTCGCTACGAAGCAACCGCTGCAGAGCGCACATGGCCTCTACCGCGCCGCAGGGTGACGCGCGCGTCTGCGCGCGATGACGACGGCGCCGCAGTTGCCATTCTGGTGATTAAAGGAGTCAACAAAGCTGTGTCCCCTACGCCGGACTACGAAGCTTTCCCCTTTGGTGATAAAGCAGATGGCCGGCGCTCCAACGACGACGTCACCGTGGGCACCCCCGCGGTCTCTGCAGTACCAGCTGGCCGTCCTGCGTGGACGGTGGCTTTTCTGCGTCAAGGGCAGGCTTTGCAGCCATGGACCGAGTCCATGGGCAGCTCGGCAGCGGTGCACCTCGCTCCTCCGTTCGTCGCCATGTGGGAACCCTTCCGCTGCGCAGGTCGCAAGGAAGAGGCCCAAGGCGCCTATAAAAGGGGAGGGAACACCTCCGTAGCGAGGGATCGATCATTTGACACTCCACCATAGCCTAGCTTGGCCTAGCGCACTCAAGGAGGAAGAAGACCGTAGCTTCCCTCCTTGAGCACGAGAGCCCTCAGCAAGCTCGTTGCACTTTAACCCCTGCAGAGCAATACAGACAAGCAGGAGTAGCGGTTTTACCTCCTCCTGAGGGCCGTGAACCTGGGTACGGGCTGGTGTTCATTCCTGTCGTGATGTCCCTCCTCAGGCTCGACGAGCTCCGTCGCCGTGCCGGTTGAGGGTTGTAGACCAGCGTGTTCAGTCCCCCTTCTCGAACTTCTCTTCAGAGTGTGACTATCCCTGTTCCGTGGGAATCACTCTCCGACATTTGGCGCGCCAGGTAGGGGATTGAGGCGCGTCTTCAACCTCCAGCCGGTCTCCGCGCCATGACGGACACCCGCACGACGCGCGCCAACAGGCGCGCAGCTGACAGGGCTCATACCGAGCCCGGCACCGCCCCCACCCGCGGCCGCCGCGGCCGCCCTCGCACGACGGAGCGCGCCAACACCGGCCCACACCTGGAGGAGCCCGAGAGCGAGGAGTACCGTGGCAGCGACCACCGCGACGACAGGGACGCCCCCCCGGAGCGCCACGACGATGCTGAGTCCTCTCATCCGTCTCGGCGCCAAAGCGCGTCCTCTCAGGGACGCCCGGAGCCCACGCCGCACACCGCGCTTCTCATGGCCCAGGAGCTTCTCCGCTACCGGCCTAGCGCGGAGGCCCACGACCAGTGGCTCGACCGCCTTCACCACCTCGTCGACGTCGCGACGATGGGCCCCGCCCCGTCGCGCTCGCTGGTCCACCATTCTGGCCGCGCGGGGACGGCCGCGCCGGATGCACCTCCGCCACCGCCGGGACCTCCTCCGGCCGCGGCACAGAGGGCTCCCTCTCATGCCTCCCCGCCTCACGACTGCCAAATCGTGCAGCGCACCGCGCCTGACGCGCGGGTGGGGATGGAGCGCCGGAGGGACCTCCAGAACCGCCTCGTCGAGGAACTCGGCCAGGCGGGGCAGCAGAACCGCAGGGCTCTCCAGGGCGGAGTCACCACATACGCCACCGGCTGCATGGCCTTCACCCGCGCTCTGCGCCGCGTGGTCTGGCCCCAGAAGTTCAGGCCTGCCCTTCCCAAGGGCTTCGACGGGTCGAGCAATCCCCTCGAGTTCCTGCAGCTCTACACCACCTCCATCCAGGCTGCAGGAGGAGACGACAAGGTCATGGCGAACTGGTTCTCTCACGCGCTTAGGGACTCCGCGCTGCCCTGGCTCCTCAACCTGCCTGAGGACTCCATCGACTCCTGGGAGGAGCTCTGCAGGCAATTCGTCGCCAACTTCAAGGGCACGTACGAGCGCGCGCTCACCCACAACGACCTGCGCGCTGTGGTGCAGAGGAAAGATGAGACCCTCCGCAAGTACATCCAGCGCTTCACCCAAGTGCGCAACAAGATCCCGAACATCCCCGACACCCAAGTCATTGCTGCCTTCAGAGAGGGCGTCACCAACCGCAGGATGCTCGAGAAGCTGGGCATTCACGACAAGCTCACCTCTGTGGTGAAGCTGTTCGACCTCGCAGACAAGTGCGCCAAGGCTGAAGAGGGACTCCTCTTCGTCAAGATGAGCCAGCGGGGGGACGACCAGGCTGAGGGCTCCAAGAGCCACAAGAAGCGCGAAGAGGCCAAGCGCAAGACCACCGCTGTCCTGGCGGCGGAGCTGAGGCCTCTTCATCAGATGAACCTGGCTCTGCACCTGGCGATTCTGGAGCGGATGCCCACCTTCACCCCGCTAGGCCTGGCGGGGGAGGAGGAGGAAGAGGGGCCCATGCCCGTGGCGAGAGGGCCAGACGCTGCAGAGTCGCCGTACGCATCTGACGCCGAGCAGGGCGACGCGGCGGCTGGGGCCATTCCCTCTGCAGGCGGCGCGAGTTCGTCAAGGGCCTCGCCCCCTCCTGAGGAGGTCTTCGAGCTCTCCTCCAGCGACGATGAGGAGGCCGAGGCGGGGCGACAGGAGCCCCGGACCAAGGCGGCCCACGACAGGCCTGCCGGGGAGCCCCCAAGCGCTTCCCTCAAGAGGAAAGCTGAGGCGGCTCCGGAGGGATCCGGAGTCCGGGCCACGCCTTCTTGGCGTTCGTCCGGCATGGTGTGGGTTGACACCCGCGCCAAGAAGACAGGGTAAGTGTTTCTAATTTTGTTCTCCTTTTCCAGTCTCTGCTTGTTTGCTCCCTCTGACAGATCTTCTTGTTCCCTGCCAGCGACCCGGCGCCTGCGAAGCGCCGAAGGCGGCGGATGTGAAGAGGACCGCTCCAGAGGCCGCGACAGAGGCCGTAGCGGAAGAGGCCCCGAGGCCTGCGGAGGAAGTCCCTGCAGGCCCTCACGGGGATGCTCCTCAGGCTGAGGCGACCGTGCCGCCTCTGGAGGAGGAGCACCCTGAGGAGCGGGCGGAGAAGGCGCCCACTCCGCCGCGCGCTGCGACCCCGCCAGTGCAGCAGGAGGCCGCGGCAGGCACTACGTCGGCCCCGAGCCCGCCAAAGGCCGACGAGACGGTGGGAGCAGATCTGCCGCCGCCCCCGCCAAGCACCACGGCGGAGGAGGAGGCTGCGGCTGCGGGGCAGACCTCTCCTGCCCCGGGAACCCAGGGTGAGGTGCCGCTCGAGGGGGGCAACGCCGGCGCGCAGGACACGGGCGCCGAGGAGGAGGACTCGCCGCCAAGCCCTCCGGCCCGCGCGGAGGCTCCCCGCTCTAAGCTTGACGCGGGCGCAGGGCCTTCCGCTCCGAGCGGGACATCCCAGGCCCTTGCCCTAGGCAGCTGGGACTGGAGCAGGGGGCGTCGTGACGTCGCCTTCCGCTTGGTGCGGGAGTCCCTGGAGGGGCTGGAGGCCCACCTCGCCCAGGAGGACCGGGAGCTTGCCCGGCAGCGAGACAAGCTCGCGGAGGCTTGGGCCGCGTTCCACGCGGCTGTGGAGGCTCGCCGGCGGAGCGACCAGGCCCTGCAGGCGGAGCGCGAGGAGGCGCTGCGCTTCGCCGAGGAGGTCCGCGAGGGCGCCATGCGCGACGCCGAAGAGCTCCTGCAGCCCTTGAAGGCCGAGCGCCGGGCAGCGGCGGAAGACTTGGCCGTGGCCAGGGCAGAGCGGGAGGCTGTGGAGCACTCCCTGGCAGCCAAGCACCACGAGCTTGTCGAGCTCGAGGCCAAAATCCTCGCCGACTCCGAGACCGTTCGGATCGCCCTGGAGGGGGTCCGCGCGAGCTTGGACGCCAGGGGACGGAGCCTGAGCGAGCGCGAGGAGGACGTGCGCCGCCGCGACGAACAGCTGGCGTTAAGGGAGCAGGAGCTGTCGGGGCAGCGCGCCGCCCTCGAGGCCCGCGAAGAGAGCCTGGCTGCGGCGCTCAGCAAGCACGAGCGTGAAGTGTCCACCCACAAGGCGGGCGTGGAACGCTTCAACGCCAGGTTTGCCGAGCGGAAAGAGGAGGCGGCGAAGATGCTCCAGGAGCGGGAGAAGGAGTACCGCGCCGCCATCTCTCGAGACTACAGTGAGAGGTTCACCAAGCAGGAGAGCCGCTTCAAGAAGAAGCTTGGCGAAAGCGGCGCCCGGATCCACCAGCTCGAGAATATGAACGCCACCCTCGTCGCCAAGGTGAGGCGCGAAGCGGATCGTCGCCGCGTTGCTGAGGAGGCTCGCAAGCGCACGGAGCAGGACCTCGCCTCCCTCATGGCCGACATGGAGGAGATGAACCAGCAGGTGGGCCCTGCTCTGGAGAAGGCGGTGGAGGCCGCTGAGAGCGCTCAGGCAGCGCGGGTGCTCTCGCAGCAGCGGGAGCGCATGTTCCAGTCCTTAGTGGGCCGGGGCAACGAGCTCGCCGCGAAGCTGGGAGCGGAAGCGCCGGCCGTCCCCGCTCAGGGCAACTCCGACGCCGCCACCTACCTCATGTACTTCGAGCAGCTCTTCATAGCGCTCGAGGGCCCTACCGCGGAGCTCCACGACGTCGTCGAGGAGGAGTGCCGCCAGCTCCTGGCGGTAGCGGTCGACCGCATCTTCACCAATCTCCAGCACCTCCAGCCGGGCTTCGACTTCACCACGGTGACCGAGCCTCTCGAGGGGGAGAGAGGGTGGAAGATCTCCAACTCCATCCGCGACCAGGTCGACGACTTCTGCAGCCGCTTCAAGCGGGCCGCGGCGGAGGATGTTGGCGGCGAGGAGGGCGACGATGAGGAGGGCGAGCCTGAAGGAGAAGAGTCCGGGGAGGACGACGGCGATGCCTCTGCCTGACTTCTTTCCTGAAATGCAATGCGCTTGTAGCGCCGTAGGGATATTCGCCTTAAAGACTTTTGCTGTTCAGTTTGTAACATACTTCGTATTTCTAAGCATGTGCTGCTAAGTTTGTGTGTGTGCCCCTCGAGGGCTTTTTACTTTACTTCCATGTCTTTTTCGCTCTGCGTCGCTAGGGCCCTTCTCCTTGCGCTATGACTCCGCCGCTGCGGTATGCTCGAGCAATGACTCAGCAAGGCCGGGGGGAGTTTAAGGCTTAGAGAGGTGGGAGTCCTCGAGGCGCGATGCTCAAGGGCCCCCCTTTGACGCGCAAGCAGTCCATGGAGAGTGAGGGAAAAGGAACGCTCGAGGGACGCAGAGTGCTCGTGAGAGAAATGCAGAGATTCTCTTGGTGTGAGCAGGGAACTTAGCTTCGCGAGGCTTTCGCCCTGCGTAGGACTCCCTTGGCGATGCGTTTCTCTCCAGGGGCCGAGTTTTTCCTCCACAAGCTAGGAGAGACTCTTGCTCCCTGTGAATGTTAGAGAGGCGAACCAAAACGCTAGAGCATGATAGTTGGGACTCATGCGCGCTTATAGGCTTCCTCATGGGTGTCTCGCGAGGAGAGAGAGTACCAAGGTCCTTTGGAGAGGTGGCGTGTATCCGGGAGCATGCCCTTTAGCCAGAGCTCAGGGTCCCTTGGGTTTTGCAGTGCTGCTGGGGTGCTCTTGAGGCACAGGCACCGTACTCAGCCCCCGCTCGCGAGGTGCGCATGAGAAGAATATAAGCGCACATGGAAAGGTAAATGACGAAAGTAAACTTGCCATTGGAATATTACACAGCGGCGCCTCAGCGCAGAGTTCACTTAGGAATGAAAATGGTGCCAGAGCGCAATGTTCACTTGGGAACGAAGTCGGTTCATTACACTTGGGTTTGCCAAGCTAACGTCCCTTCCATGTCGAGGCATGGGGACCACCCATTAGTGGCAGAGGTTCACTGCGGCCTGCGGTGGCTCATTGGCAGGAGAGCTCGGAGGGCTGACCCTCAGGAGAAGCTTGGAGAAGCTTGGAGGTGAAGCCGTGAGCTTCCCTCGAGAGACAAAAAATGCCTGGCGTGACAATGATCACGGGTAGAACTTGCGTAGGTGTGCGATGTTCCACGGGTTCTTGACGGGAATGCCGTCTTCTGTCTCGAGGCGTACCGCGCCAGGCCTGGCGATGTGGGAGACCCTGTAGGGGCCTTCCCACATCGGCGAGAGCTTGTGGAGGCCTTCTCTGGAGAGGATTCGCCTGAGGACGAGATCGCCCGCCTCAAGAGTGCGTGAGCGCACATGGCGGCTGTGGTAGCGTCGCAGGTCCTGCTGGTATTTTGCTGCTCTGAGGGCGGCACGGCGGCGCAGTCCCTCGAGAAGCAGCAGGTCGTCGTTGTGGAGGTCCTCTTGGGTGTCCTCGTTGAAGGCCAGGACCCGTGGGGATCCACGCCTGATCTCTGCGGGGAGAACTGCTTCAGCTCCGTAGACGAGGGCGAACGGCGTTTCTCCCGTGGGTCTTGAAGAGGTTGTGCGCATGGACCAGAGCACGGATGGGAGCTCATCGATCCAGCCCTTGCCGTGACCCTTCAGGATGTTGAAACTTCTGGTCTCTAGGCCCTTAAGGACTTCCGCATTTGCCCGCTCGGCTTGACCATTGCTCCGTGGATGAGCCACCGAAGCGAAGCAGAGCTTGATACCGAGTTTTTCACAGTAAGCCCGAAAGATGCCGCTGGTAAACTGTGAGCCATTGTCGGTGATGATGCGATTAGGCACTCCGAAGCGGCAGACCAGGCTCCTGATGAATTTCACTGCTGCTCCGGCTGGTATGGTGCGCACTGGCTCAACCTCGGCCCATTTGGTGAACTTGTCGACGACCACGAAGAGGAAGCGGTAGCCCCCCTGCGACTTTGGGAAGGGGCCCAGGATGTCTAGCCCCCAGACCGAGAACGGCCAGGAGAGCGGGATGGTCTGGAGCCCCAGCGCCGGCTGGTGAATTTGCTTGGCGTGGTACTGGCAGGCGTCGCAAGCTTGGACGATGGTGACCGCATCTTGAAGCACTTGTGGCCAGTAGAACCCGCTCCTGAAGACTTTGCCTGCGAGGGTGCGCGCACACGAGTGGTGGCCGCACTCCCCGCTATGGATGTCCTTGATCAGCGTTCGACCTTCCTCGGGAGGGACGCATTTGAGCGCGATGCCATTTGGGCGCCTGCGGTACAGGTCTCCCTCGAGGATGCAGTAGGACTTTGCCTGTCGAGCGATTCGCTCTGCCTCCGCGTCTTCCTCGGGGAGGATCCCTTTTGCCAAGTAATCTTTGAGCTCGTGAATCCAGCCTGTGTCCTTGTGAGCCGCCGTCAGCAACAGACGCTCCCCTGTGTGGGGACCACAGTCGGGTGCCCCAGCTTCAGGAGGTGGCGGGAGTGCTTCGTCCGTGCTTGCGGCTGTAGCCTCTCGAGGCTGCTTGATGGATGCTTTGGTGAGCCTTTCTTCAAAAACGCCCGCCTGCTGGGCCTGCCTTCGCGAGGCTCGCTTGGCGATGTCATCGGCCTCCTGGTTCTCTTTCCTCGGGATGTGCATGAGCTCCATGCCCCTGAAGTGCTTCTGAAGCCTGCGGACCTCTTCAAGGTATGCGGCCATGTGGTCGTCCTTAGGCGTATAGCTTTTGTTGGAGAAGTTGACAAGCAGCTGGGAGTCGCCCTTGACGAGCAGGTGCTTGACGCCTAAAGCGATGGCGGCCCTTAAGCCGGCGAGGAGGCCTTCGTATTCAGTGATGTTGTTGGAGATCTTGTCAATCGTGAAGCACAACTGGACAGCGTAGTAGAGCTTGTCGCCTTTGGGCGAGGTCAAGACGACGCCTGCCCCGCCATTGCGGCAGGCGAAGGCTCCGTCGAAGTGCATGGTCCAGTGGCTGGGCATTTTGTCTCCTGAGGGCTCGGCCTCTTCTCCCCGAGGCTCTTCAGGGCTTGGGTTAGTCCATTCTGCGACGAAGTCTGCCAGCGCTCGTCCCTTGATGACTCTTGTGGTGTCGAAGCGCAAGTTGAATGGCTGCAGCTCTATGTTCCAACCCGCGACACGATCTGTGGCGTTAGGATTGCGTAGGATCTGCTCCAGGGGGAAGGAAGTGACCACCGTGATGGGGTGGCCCTGGAAGTAATGTCTCAGCTTCCTGGAGGCGATGAGGAGAGCGACGAGAAGCTTCTGCTGCATTGGGTACCGCTCCCGAGCATCCCGCAGTACCGTACTGACAAAGTACACGGGGTGCTCGACAAGGGCTGTCGAGGGAGGTGCAGCGTCGGCTCTCTGTGGAGGCTCTTCAAGGCCCTTGTCGAGACTTGCCTGTGGAGGGATCTCGGCAAGGGTGTTGGGAGCAGACTCGTCTTGAGGCTGTGGGCCTGGCAGTGGGTCTGTGGAGACTGCTCCTTCGCTGAGATCTTTGTCGGGCGGCTTTGGGCTTGGAGTGGCAGCGCTCTTCTTGGGGAGGACTGGCTCTTCCCTTTCGACCACCAGGACGGCGCTTGCGGTCTGAGGAGTGGCTGATAAGTACAGCTTCAGATGTTCGCCTGTCCTGGGGGCCACCATGACTGGTGGGCTGGCCAAATATCTCTTCAGGTCTTCGAAAGCCTTGTCCGCCTCGGGGGTCCACTTGAATGTGCCGGATCTCTTCATGATCTTTAAAAATGGCAGGGCTCTCTCGCCGAACTTAGAGATGAAGCGGCCCAGGCTAGCCATACAGCCTGCTAGGCGCTGCATGTCCTTGAGTCGGTGGGGAGGCTGCATGCCTTCTATGGCCTTGATCTTATCAGGGTTTGCTTCTATGCCGCGGTGGGATACGAGGAACCCGAGGAGTTTGCCTGAAGGCACCCCGAAGACGCACTTGGCGGGGTTCAGCTTGATGTTCACCTTGCGCAGGCTGGCGAAGGTTTCCTCGAGATCCTTCAAGAGGGTGTCTTCTTCGCGAGACTTGACCACAATGTCGTCGACATATGCCTCTGCATTTCTGCCCATCTGTGCCCCCAAGGCTATTCTCATGAGCCTCTGGAAAGTGGCGCCGGCGTTCTTCAGGCCAAAGGGCATGCAAGTGTAGCAATACACACCACAAGGGGTGAGGAATGCTGTCTTCTACTCGTCCTCTTTAGCCATTTTGATCTGGTGATAACCAGAGAAGGCGTCCAGAAAACAGAGGAGGTCGCAACCGGCGGTGGAGTCCACGATCTGGTCTATCCTCGGCATGGGGTATGGGTCCTTGGGGCAGGCTTTATTGACATCTGTGTTGTCAATGCAGAGTCGGCCTCCTCCAGCGGGTTTAGGGACAACCACGCCGTTTGAGAGCCAAGTGGGGTGCGCGACTTCGCGGACGACATTTGCCGCTTTTAGCTTCTCTACTTCCTTGACGATGAATGCTTGCTTCTCGGGGGCTTGCTTGCGTGCTTTTTGCTTGACGGGGCGTGCGTCTGGACACACGGCTAAGTGGTGCTCGATCACCTCCCTTGGTACACCGGACATGTCTGACGGAGTCCAAGCGAACATGTCAGAGTTTGCCCGAAGGAAGGCGACGAGCGCGCTTTCCTATTTGGGAGGCAGGGCAGCGCCTATGGTGACGCTGGCCCCTGTCTCCTCAGCCCCCGAGCCACTGGTGCCCAACGACACCCTCTTCGTGGAAGCTTGCTCCTGAGAGAACATCTGTTTCTTCTTCTGAGGCCTCTCGAGAGGCTCCATGTCCTCGTCAGCCGGAAACGCCATGGCAGCTGCCTTGTAGGCGCTCTCGACAGCGCGCGTGGCATCCAGGATATGACCATGGATGGCGATGGTGCCAGCGCTGCCGGGGATCTTGACCATGTTGTAGGCGTGATGCGTGACGGCCATGAACTTCGCGAGGGCGGGGTAGCCGAGGATGGGGTTGTACGGCAGGCCAATGTGTGCGACGTCGAAGTCGATCAGCTCGGTGCGGTAGTTCTTCTGTGTGCCGAAGGTGACGGCCAGCCGGACCTGCCCCAGAGGTTCGATTGAACCACTAGTGACCCCCGTGAAAGGCCTGGAGGGCATGAGCCACTCGTAAGGCACCTGGAGAGTCTCGAAGGTCTCGACAGAGATGACGTTCAGACCTGCTCCCCCATCGATGAGCGTCTTGGAGACGGTGATGTTGTTGATGGTGGGGGAGCAGACCAGGGGGAGGGTTCCAACAGTCTTGGTCGACTTGGGGTGGTCCTTGGCATCGAAGGCGATGGTGTACTGGGACCACTTGAGGGGCCTGGAGGTCTCGGTGCTCGGGAGCGCGGCATTGAGCTCGCGGGCGAACTGCTTGAACTGGTTGTTCGACTTGGGCGCCTGAGCCCCGCCGAGGATACAGGCCATAGCCCCCCTTGGGGCCTGATAGCCCCCATCTTCCTCGTCAGGGAGGTTGTTGTTCTTCTCGGCGGCGTTGGCTTGAGTGCCTGGCGGCTTCTGATAGCCGCCACCGCGTCCGCCTCTGCCGTCCCTACGGTAGCCACGGCCTCTGCCGCGGCTCCCGGTGCCTTCTTCGCGCCCGCGCTCTCGGCTCAACCTCTTGAGGTCGAAGCAGTCGTCTGTGGCGTGGCCGCGCCTGTTGTGGTAGACGCAGAACGGGCGGTTGTCCGCCTCCTTGTCGCCAGGCTCAGGGGAGCCTCTGCGGGCGCTTTTGGCGGCTGGCTCTGCTGCCAGGACAGCGGTGTTCTTGCGCTTGGTCTCCTCACGCTTCTTGTGGCTCTTGGATCCCTCAGCCAGGTCGTCCGTCCGCTGGCTCATCTTGACGAAGAGGAGTCCCTCTTCAGCCTTGGCGCACTTGTCAGCGAGGTCGAACAGCTTCACCACAGAGGTGAGCTTGTCGTGAATGCCCAGCTTCTCGAGCATCCTGCGATTTGTGACGCCCTCCCTGAAGGCGGCGATGACTTGCGTGTCGGGGATGTTCGGGATCTTGTTGCGCACTTGGCTGAAGCGCTGGATGTACTTGCGGAGAGTCTCATCCTTCTTCTACACCACAGCGCGCAGGTCGTTGTGGGTGAGCGCGCGCTCGTAGGTGCCCTTGAAGTTGGCGACGAACTGCCTGCAGAGCTCCTCCCACGAGTCGATGGAGTCCTCAGGCAAGTTGAGGAGCCACGACAGCGCGGAGTCCCTGAGGGCGTGGGAGAACCAGTTGGCCATGACTTTGTCGTCTCCTCCTGCAGCCTAGATAGAGGTGGTGTAGAGCTGCAGGAACTCGATGGGGTTGCTTGACCCGTCGTAGCCCTTGGGGAGGGCCGGCCTGAACTTCTGCGGCCATACCACGCGGCGCAGGGCGCGGGTGAAGGCCATGCAGCCGGTGGCGTATGTGGCGGTGCCGCCCTGGAGAGCCCTGCGGTTCTGCTGCCCCGCCTGGCCGATTTCCTCGACAAGGCGGTTCTGGAGGTCTCTCCGGCGTTCCATCCCCACCCGCGCGTCTGGCGCGGCGCGCTGCACAATTTGGCAATCGCGCGGCGAGGAGGCATGAGATGGAGCCCTCTAGGCTGCGGCCGGAGGTGGCCCTAGCGGCGGCGGAGGCGCATCCGGCGCGGCTGTTCCAGCGCGGGCGGAGTGGTGAATGAGGGAGCGAGACGGAGCGGGGCGCGTAGTCGCGACGTCGACGAGGTGGTGGAGGCGGTCCAGCCACTGGTCGTGAGCCTCCGCACTTGGTCGGTAGCGGAGGAGCTCCTGGGCCATGAGCAACACGGTGTGCGGCGTGGGCTCTGGGCGTCCCTGAGAAGACGCGCTCTGGCGCCGAGACGGATGCGAAGACTCAGCATCGTCGTGGTGCTCAGGGGAGGCATCCCTGTCGCCGCGGTGGTCGCTGCCACGGTGCTCCTCGCTCTCAGGTTCCTCCACGTGTGGGCCGGTGTTGGCGCGCTCCGTCGTGCGAGGACGGCCGCGGCGGCCGCGGGTGGGGGCGGTGCCAGGCTCGATATGAGCCCTGTCAGCTGCGCGCCTGTTGGCGCGCGTCGCGCGGGTGTCCGTCATGGCGTGGAGGCCGGCTGGAGGTTGAAGACGCGCCTCAGTCCCCTACCTGGCGCGCCAAATGTCGAGGTGTGATTCCCACGAAGCTAGGGATAGTCACTCTCTGGGGAGAAGTTCGTGAAGGGGACTGAACACGTTGGTCTACAACCCTCAACTGGCCCGGCGACGATGCTCGACGAGCTCGGAGAGGGAGAGCACGACAGAGACAACACCAACCCGTACCCAGGTTCACGGCCCTCTGGAGGAGGTAAAACCGCTACTCCTACTTGTCTGAATTGCGCTCTAGAGGTTACAATACAATGAGCCTGCCGAGGGCTCGGTTGCGGCAGCGCAGAGCTCAAAGAGGGAAGCTCAGGTCTTCTTCCTCCTCGAGTTTTCTAAGCTAGGCTAAGCTATGGTGCCAGTAGTCGATTGATCGATCGATTGCTACGGAGGGGTTCCCTCTCCTTTTATAGGTGCCTCGGGCCTCATCCTTGCGACCTGCAGAGCGGAAGGGTTCCCACATGGCGACGGCACGGAGGAGTGGGGTGCACCGCAGCTGGGTTGTCCATGGACTTGGTCCACGGTCGTAAAGCCTGCTCGTGACGCCAGAAAGTCACCGTCCACGCAGGCCGGCCAGCCGGTGCTGCAGAGATAGTGGGGACGCCCACGGTGACGTCGTCCTTGGAGCGTAGCGCCGGCCAACTGCTTTATCACCAAAGAGGAAACCCTCGTAGGCCGGCGCAGGGGACACAGCTTTGTTGACTCCTTTAATCACCAAAACGGCAACTGCGGCGCCGTCGTCATCGCGCGCAGACGCGCGCGTCACTCTGCGGCGCGGCAGTGGCCATGTGCGCCTTGCAGTGGTTGCTTCGTAGCGAAGTATCTCCACAGGGCCTGGCGGCCTTGTGGAGGGATTCGCGTTGCCCCCTCCCCAGGGGAGAGGGCCCTGCAGAGGGGCAGCCTCGGGAGGGGCCTCTTCAGGCCTGCGCTGCCCCCTTCAGCCCTCTCGAGGGTTTTTCCTCTCGAGGGTCTCTCCAAGCGTTTTGCTTGGTCCTTAGTCGTTTTGTCGACTCCATCGCGTGTGAGGGCTGTGGAGAGTGGGCTCTGCACACCCTGGATCCCACTGGGCCGACAGGAGCGACCCCACCCCCAGCCGCGCCAGCACCTCATCACGGAGCCTCAAGCCTCCGTCGCCTTCGCCCTTTCGCCTACATGTTGTGTTTGCTGGGATCCGATTAATATTGAATACTTTGTCATTGCTTCATAATATATCATGTTGTGTGTTGTTTATGATCTTGCATGCTCTCCGTTGCTAGTAGATGCTCTGGCCAAGTAGATGCTTGTGACTCCAAGAGGGGGTATTTATGCTCGATAGTGGGTTCATGTCTCTATTTAATCTGGGGGAGTGACAGCAATCTCTAAGATTGTAGATGTACTGTTGATACTAGGGATAAAACAGTAGTACTCTGTCTAAGAATAATTGTATTACTTACATTACACACTTTGCCTAATGCAATAATCTGTTGCTTGCAACTTAATACTGAAAGGGGTGCGGACGCTAACCGGAAGGTGGATTATTAGTCATAGATGCGGTTGGAACGGTCTATGTATATTGTTGTAATGCCCAAATGAATCTCACACTAGACATCATGACATTAGTATATGCATCATTATGCAGCTCTTTATTCTGTCAATTGCCCAGCTGTAATTTGTTTACCCGCATGTATGCTATTATTATTATTTATGGAGAGACACCACTAGTGAACTGTGGACCCCGGTCCTTTTTCTTTAAACTGATAATACAACCAACTGCAAACTGCTTTTTTTTTCATTCTCTACAAACAAACATCATCCTCCACACATACGTTTAATCCTTTGTTACAGCAAGCCGGTGAGATTGACAACCTCACTGTTGAGTTGGGGCAAAGTTTCTTGATTGTGTTGTGTAGGTTCCACCTCCCTCGTCAACTACGTGCCACCAAGCAATTTCTGGCGCCATTGCAAAGGGGAGACCTTCAGACGTGTTCTCCATCTCCTACTGGTTCGATAACCTTGGTTTCATAACTGAGGGAAATTTGCTGCTGCACTACTTCACACCTTCCTCTTGGGGTTTTCCAACTACACGCCTGTGAGTGCATCAATGATATACCTGCTTGTGACAATACTCTCACTTATGAGAGTCCTACTATATTTTTGAATTCTCCTATTCACATCATAGAGATGAAGCTTTTATATGTTGAAAAGTACTTATGTGGGCTGAAATTATCTTGCGCTAATAACCATTGCACCGACAACCATCATTTTTATGATGTTTCTTGCAATTATTTTGAGAGAGGAAAACTTGCTAATAGCTCACATGATAGTTTTAATAATCTCTATATGTTCCCAAGTTTGCAAAGTTGCACCAATCCAATAGTTTTTTTGTGAAATTAGTTTCCACTACTCGTATGAGAGAGGAAGAAAGACTTATCTTCATGTTTTAATGCTATTTAGAATGCAACCTACTGATCATTACATGCATTGGTTACCACAAAATTTCTGTTATTTATTCATATATAAAATGCCAATGCATAGGAAAGAAGTTAGACTTAAAAGTTAATGGGTTAATGTCTTGTGTGTGCTCTTTGTGCTTTTATTTCCTATTAGGTTTGGGCACACCTTTATATCTTGAAAATATGCAAAATAACTTTACCTACTGTTTTCTAATAATTAGTTTAAGAATTTCACTTTATATAAAATTTGGGAAAGTAAATGAGAAGGATGAGTAATGGAGAAGTTGGGGTCGACCTTGAACATGTGTTGTTCATGCCAATGTAACCATTGCAAAGTCTCTATCATTAAAAAAAATTCCAAAGCTAAAACAAAATAAAAAAGAGTGCTTACGTTTTATATGATTGCTCCTCTTTTGCCTTTTTGCTAAATCAAAAACAACAAAAATATTTTCTTTCTTCTTTGATTGTTCCTCTTGGTTCTTTCTTGGTTCTTTTTGCTTCTTTTTATTTCTTTTATCTTAAGTTTTTATTTTCAGTTTTTGCATCAAGGTGCTTGATTACTACTGTAGCATCACCTTTGTATCTTATTTTTCATCATTGTGCCAATAATAATCTCTTTTGAGAGGTAGGATTAAACAATAGTGATTTGCTGTCCAGAAAACAGATTCCCGAACTTCACTGCCAAATATTTATAAAATTACACAAGAGGAAATTTGACCTGAGATTTTACGTCAGAAATATTAAGTTATTATTACATATTTCATTATTTCAAAGTTTTCTGATTTGAGCAACGTAAGTGCCTCTGAAAATTCGTTATTTACGGGTTGTCCAGTTTTTGACAGATTATGTCTTTATTTTGCATTAGTCTCGTTACTTGTGTTTTGCGCGGTTCCTTTTTTATTAAAGATAAATAGACAACCGTAGTAACGGTAGCTAATGTTTATAATCAACTCATGATATGTCTTTGTTGTACCTATGTGGATTTAATTTATGGAAACACTAACCACTCTAATCAAGTTTTATGATGAGTTTTGTGTGAAGAGAATTTTCAAGTGAAAGAGTTGAGGATGATGAACGAAGATCAAAAGGGACAAACACTCAAGCTTGGGGATGTTACCCTTGCACTCACCCTACATATATCAAATAAGTAAAAAAAATCAAACTTGGGGATGCCCAAGCCACCTCACTCCAACCATCTTGATAACAAGTAAGTAAGCCTAGTTATATATAAAGAAAGCGCTTTACGGGAGGCAACCCGTTTGTTTTTATTTTTGATTTTCTTTGTGTCCTCTTGGTGTAACAAGAGACTTAATTTTTACTTTTGTTTCTATAATTTTTAATAAAGTGTCAAGTTTTACCTATTTTGGATGGAAAAAGTTGCTCATCGTATATGGAGATTCTATTCCAGCACGAATCTGTGCACGGTATGATTTTTAGTTCCTATTCTGTAACTCTGATTGAGATCAAATTTGAACTGTAGTTGCAACTTTTCATCCTCTATCTGCATGAATTTGTGCTGATTTTTTTTGACATGTCTAAGTAGGGTAAAAAAATTGTTTTCCAACTGCTGTTTTTCTAGACAGATTCTGTCACATTTTATTTGATCCATTCTTTGAACTTTTAAGTTGAATCTTTTTTATTGAATTGAGTTTATGAGAATGTATAAAACATTATATACTTTCTGGATATCTTATATTAACATTTGTTTAAGGATTTCTTGCAGCAAGCAACTCAACTATTTATGCCGAATAATGTCACCCCACAGAAAAGAAATGGGAGCAACGAAGTTTTTTTTCCACAGATATTAGAGGAGATGCACCAAGAGCTATCCAAGGATGGTGAAGACCATAAGTTTGGGGATGTGAAGACACCCCCACTGGACCAAACACTCTCGGTTTGCAAACATCTAACTTTTGTTTTTCGATCAACGCACTTTATCGCATAAACTTGGAGCGTCTTTTACTTTCTTTTTGTTTTTCAGTTTGCTTTTATTATTTTTTGTAAGACCACCACTATCATTTACATTATGGTAGAAATACTGAAGGGTTGGATGCTATAAAATTTTGGGATTAGGATATTGATGGTGATTCAAACAGGATACATAAATTGCATGATTTATATGCTTTGAATGACTATTTATATGTAAGTGCATTATGAAGGGCTATTTCTTATTCATGTTTTTATGCTTGCTTTAAGATTAAATTGTTTAACATGGATTGACTAGCACTATGGACACTTATGCATGCATGTAGACGGTCCATTTTCTCCCTCTTGCTAGCCCAAAATAAATTTCAACAAGTCAAAAACTTTTTTTCCAACACCTTTGAACCAAAGTTATTCCAGTGAGTCCACCATATATACCTATTAGCTTAATGTTATTCCAAGTATGTTTCTCATGTTTTATTTTATGGTTATGTTTATTATGGGAAAGTTGGTCACAAAGCTCTCACGAACTAGAATGCACACTTTACTTTTATTGTACTTAATAAATTTGAACCATTGTGATTAAAATTATGAAGTTGTGTGCCTGAAAAGAGTCTTGGTTGGGAGTTAGCTCATCTATGCTGTCATAGGGCATGCTTTCAACATTGCACTTATTTATATTTAGTTGATATCATGTTCTTTTGTTATGGATGCATATCATAGTGTGAAAAGAAGACGGAAACTTTGTGAGTTCATGGAGTCTGTATAAATGGTTAGAGAGACGCCTGGGCCGCTAATCTAAGCCATGCATCATTCATGGTTGAAATTTACAGCATCCCATAGTGAACAATCCGTGATGCACTTCACAATAAAAGGCTATACCAATGGTTAATAAAAAAGTGCTGAGATGTTCATTATTTGTTTGTCTTGTTATTTTGGTATGGGAAAGCTTCCATATTATGAGGCAAGAGGTACCCAAGTTGACGCTCTTAATGATACTATTATTACTTACAATGACAAGAACTTGCTTTGTGTCCTAAGTTTAGTAACACTGTGGTGTAGGTACTCATATTCACGGGGCATGAGGCATTCAACCCATACTTTGTGAAACACATTACTCATATTTGCTCTTACTTTAAACTTAACCATTCAAGATGCTAATTATAGGGGAAATAGGAGCTCAACACTAATGAATATCATGTTTCAAACATAAGCTTAAGAGAAAAACATTTGGAAGCTATATGAAGCCACTAGTATGGTGGAGGCCTTTTTGTGGCGCACCAAATAGCATGCACCACAGAAAAGCATTTCTGTGGCGCATGGGTTCGGGTGCGCCACAGAAATATGCCTTTCTGTGGCGCATGGGTTCGGGTGCGCCATAGAAATATGACTTTCTGTGGCGCATCAGGTCACATGCGCCACAGAAAGTCGATTTTTTGTGGCGCATCAGGTGGGGTGCGCCACAGAAATTGGACATTCTCTGGCGCATCAGGTGGTGTGCGCCACAAAATTTCTGCACTTTCTATGGCGCATAGGGTCCCATGCGCCACAGAATTTCTGCACTCAGACCCCCCCCCCCCCCCTCGTGGATCGCCTTTTCAATTTTGCGGCAAAAAGAAGAAAATGTTCAAAAAATTCCATCCTTTAAGATATGGTTAGGTATTAGTGTCTACTTCGTGTAGAATATTTGAAATATGAGTTTTGACCTTCTATGCAAAATCACTGTAAAAAACTCGAAACGGCCATAACTTTTGCATACGACGTCGAAAAAATGCGTTTAATACCTTAAAAAAACTAGAGAAAAACAGAAAAATGCTCACACCCGGGGTTGCTCGGTTAGGCTTTTTCAGATTCTCTAAATTCCAAACGGAAAAAAAAGTTATTTAAAAAAGATTGTTTTTTTCAGCAAAATCAAAAAAAAAAGAAAAAAAATCTGTGGCGCATGGGGCAAGGATGCGCCACAGAATTGTTGGCGGGATTCGAAATTTGAATCCCGCCGGCCGGGCCCCTTCTTCTCCCTCTATTTTCCCCTTCTCTCCTCCACTTCTCCTCTCCTCCTCCACTTCTCCTCTCCTTCTCCTCCATCCTTCTTCTCCTCCCCCCCTCTCCTTCACCTCCACTTCTTCTCTCCTCCTCCTCCTCCTCCTCCTCCTCCTCCTCCTCCTCCTCCACCTTCTTCTCCACCTCCTCCTCCACCACCCCGGCGACCTTCTCCACCTCCGACGACCTTCTCCACCTCCGGCGACCTCCTCCACCAGCTCTGGCGACCTTCTCCACCTCCGGCGACCTTCTCCACCACCTACGGCGACCTCCTCCTCCACCCCACGACATCCGGCTCCAACTTCGGCGACCTCCGACGACCACCATCCTCCATCAACCTCCGACGAATCCCTCCTCCACCCACCAACGGACAAGCCCGGTGCTGCCTCCGACGAGCTCCGACGAAACAAAATTCCGGGGAAATTTGGGCGGCCAGATCTAGATCTAGATCTGGACGCCCTTTTTTGAAATTCAAAAAAAAATAGTGGCGCACCTAAGTGGGGGTGCGCCACTAAAATGTTTCTGTGGCGCATGGTGGTGGGGTGTGCCACAGATATATTTTTGTGGCGCACCCACCATGCCCAATTGGTGCGCCACAGAAAGCCAATTTGGTGCGCCACAGATAAGGGTTTTCCTACTAGTGAACTTATTCATGTTTAATCTCTACTTATTATCTATCTATCCAAAGTGTCCACTTTTATATTCAGATTTTAGAAGAATACTCTATGACCATTATAGGATGTCTTTACTTTTACTTTTGTTGTTCATTATGCATACATTTGGTCCATAGTACTTCCTTCTATGTTACACTTTGTGAATTATTATTGAATATCCTTGCATTGAATATTTGATATCACTTTATAATCTATCTTGTCTATTGCTACTCCTTTGAGAATAAATCGTTAAACTTTGTGTAGCAATAGTAATTATCTTTGAGATCCAATTATAGTATTAAATTACAAAATCCATGTTAGTTTTATCACCTTCATACTCAAATACGAGCATGGGTTAAGCTTGGGGATGTTGATGCATGTAAAAATGCATACATGAACTTTGCATTTTATTACTTGATATTCCTACACATTTGCAATTTATATGATGCTATATTCATGTTTTATAATGATTTCGGGGATTTTCTAAACAATCCCCCCTCTTTTGGTTCTAACTCCGTTTTCCAGAAAACGTCTATTTTAGTGTTTTAGAATTTCCGGGAGCTTCGGGACTCCAAAAGGGGCAAGGCCAAAGAGCACGGTTTAGAATTTTCGAGACGAACACAATGGGATAAAAAGAAAGACCAGAAGTCCAACCATCTGGAAATGGGAAGCCCTGGCGCGGTCAGATTCCCTGACCGCGCCTGATATGCTCGTTTGGCTCTCGATGCTCCGATGCCGTCGATTTTCGTCTCCGTGGCTTTGTCTTGACCTAAAGCCAACTATAAAAATAGTCCCCCGATGAGTTTCGGAAAGAGGCGGTGGAGAAACTGAGAAACACGAAACAGGAGTCAGAAGGATGCCGCCGGAGAAGATTGGAGGGGGGAAACGCCGCCGGAATCACCTCCGGAAGGCTCCTCCATCCCCCCTCCGGCGTCTCCATCAACACCATCATCAAGACCAGCACCATCTCCATCACCATCTTCGTGATCCACTTCATCCCCCTCATAGTTTGAGATTGTTCGAACCCTAGATATTGTCTAAGTACTATTCTACGTGTTTGTGATTAGCTACTCGTGATTGTTTTGTGGGGAGATTATATTTTCAGATTATGTTGTATCACTTATGTCATTGAATCATATCATGTCTTCGCGATGTTAGTAGTTCCCTCATGATCCTGGGGGCATAGGATGGATTGGCAATGATTTTCACTTAACATGTGTTGAGTATTTAGTCAAGTTTTTATCTTTTATGATCGTCTTGATCTACAATGTATAAGTGCACGCATATGTTGGGGAACGCATGTAACGTGATCACCGTAGTGTAATGGAGTGGGTAGGACTTCGGAGGACAGAAAAACCTTAGTCCAATACATAAAGTTGCATTAGAGGGATATATCGGTGACCCTAGAGTTTATACCTATGGTGGGACAATTATGTCTTAATAATTCTTGTGTTGCACATTTACTTGGCCATGAGATCCATCATAAGGGGTTTAGTTTATTTATTTAGCTACACCTAATTAAGGCTTCGTCCAATGAAGATTAAAATTTGACAAATTATTTACCTTGTTGTTTTAGAAATATTTATGCCATAAAGTTTAGGTAGCTCTTGGGAACGTTGTCCACTTATAATAAAGACACACTTGAGCTTGTCCTCTTGCTGCATAAAGGATTGGGCTTTCTCTTTTTGAGAGCTTTCACTTATCATATTTTATTTTCAGCTTTTTATTTTATTGCAAACTCTACACCAAAAACCCCAATACACTTGCATCTCTTAATCATTTTAGTTTGTCTAGTGCATAGATAATAAGAGAAGTGACACTCTTATTTGAGAGAATAAATACTTATACCTTCTTCTACTCGTGGGACCGACACTAATACTTACACATTACAAATTTCAACGATCCCGTATACTTGTGGGTATCAGGGGCTATTTTTATAGTTGGTTTTAGGTGAAGGAGATATGCCCTAGAGGCAATTAATAAAGTGTTTATTTATCATATCTCATTTGTTCATAATACGTTTTTTGTGTCATGCAAAAACTGTATTAAGCGGAAAAATTAATACACGTGTGATACATAAAACAACCAGGTCCCTAGTAGCCTCTACTTGACTAGTTCATTGTGCAATCGATGATCGAGGTTTCCCGATCATGTGACATGGTGTCAATTTGACAATGGAGTCATATCGTTGGTAGAACGATGTGATGGACATACCCAATATTTGTAGGACGTAGTCATTACGCCTTTGACCGTGAGATCAACTCTTATTGCTATTCCTGAAAGACACTTTGATTGCATCAAACGTCATATCTTAATAGTGTGACAATAAAGGTGTCCCTCTCGGGTGTCGAAAGGGAGTATGTTGAGACGTGTCGGAGAGTGATTCCCACGGAACAGGGATAGTCACACTCTGAAGAGAAGTTCGAGAAGGGGGATTGAACATGTTGGTCTACAACCCTCAACCGGCATGGCGACGGTGCTCGTCGAGCCTGAGGAGGGACATCACGACAGGAATGAACACCAGCCCGTACCCAGGTTCACGGCCCTCAGGAGGAGGTAAAACCGCTACTCCTGCTTGTCTGTATTGCTCTGCAGGGGTTACAATGCAACGAGCTTGCCGAGGGCTCTCGTGCGGCAGTGCGGTGCTCAAGGAGGGAAGCTACGGTCTTCTTCCTCCTTGAGTGCGCTAGGCCAAGCTAGGCTATGGTGGAGTGTCAAATGATCGATCGATCCTTTGCTACGGAGGCGATCCCTCCCCTTTTATAGGCGCCTCGGGCCTCATCCTTGCGACCTGCGCAGCGGAAGGGTTCCCACATGGCGACGAACGGAGGAGCGGGGTGCCCCGCTGCCGAGCTGTCCATGGACTCGGTCCATGGTCGTAAAGCCTGCCCTTGACGCAGAAAAGCCACCGTCCACGCAGGACGGCCAGCTGGTACTGCAGAGACCGCGGGGGTGCCCACGGTGACGTCGTCGTTGGAGCGTAGCGCCGGCCATATGCTTTACCACCGAAGGGGAAAGCTTCGTAGTCCGGCGCAGGGGACACAACTTTGTTGACTCCTTTAATCACCAGAATGGCAACTGCGGCGCCGTCGTCATCGCGCGCAGACGCGCGCGTCACTCTGCGGCGCGACAGAGGCCATGTGCGCTCTGCAGCGGTTGCTTCGTAGCGAAGTATCTCCACAGGGCCTGGGCGGCCTTGTGGAGGGATTTGCGTTGACCCCTCTCCAGGGGAGAGGGCCTTGCAGAGGGGCAGCCTCGGGAGGAGCCTCTTCAGGCCTTCGCTGCTCCCTCAAGTCCCCTCGAGAGACCTTTCCTCTCGAGGGTCTCCCCAAGCGTTTTGCTTGGTCTTTAGCCGTTTCGTAGATACCGTCGCGTGCGAGGGCTGTGGAGAGTGGGCTCTGCACACCCTGGATCCCACTGGGCCGACAGTAGCCCCCGGGCCCACGATGGGCACGGCGAAGCCCACCAGGCGTAGTCGAAGCGTCGTGGGCCCAAAGTGTCCGGCCGGCCCGAGACACGCGTCGATCTGTGCTGAGCTTGCGGCGACTCGGTTTCTCCGGCAGAACGTGCGTCGTGGGGGCCCCACCATGTCTTGGTAACTGCTCTGATGAGGCATAAAGCCTGCGCGCCGGTCCGAGCAGCAGTTACTACTCATTTCCGCGCTCTGCCTTCTGCTCTCGCTCTTCCAGCCTTCCTTCTCCGGCGAACTCTTTCCTTCTCCTCGTCCTTCCGCGCCCTTCTCCTTTTCCGGCGATGGGCGGATCCAAAGGCAAGGCGGCGATGATGACGCTCCCCCCGGACGCGCAGGGGGAGGAGACGCTCGGCCCTGCCCTAGTCGGGGAGCGCGTCAATGCGGTGGCGTTGGACAAGATCCGGCACCTGGTCGCCGGGAAGACCAACGAGCTTGGCACCAGCGCCATCCAGGCCGCGAAGCTCGGCTGCTTCCCGGCGGGGTTTTTTCCCATCTTCCTTCACACCCTCTACGCCGGATTGGTGCCTCCGTACTTGCCCTTCCTGGAGGCGGTTCTGGAGTTCTACCAGATCCATCTCCTTCATCTACACCCCAACGCCATCCTCATCTTCTCCATCTTCGCCTACCTGTGCGAGGCCTACTTGGGGGTGCAGCCTTCGGTGGCTCTCTTTAGGAGCTTCTACGCGCTCCGGAACTCCGCGAAGCTCGAGCGGACGGGATGCGTGTCCTTCCGCATCGTGGACGGCATGGGGGACGTCTACATCCCCATGTCGTGGAGCAGCGAGAAGCCCGTCACGGCGGTGTCGAAGAAGGTGGACGACTTCAGGCAGAAGTGGTTCCTCATCGGCGTCAAGTCGCAGAGCTCCTTCCTCGACACCCCGGAGGCGCCGCCTGTGAAGAATACCCATTGGGGCAAGCAGGTCTTCCAGGGCCCGCTGATAGCCGACCTCGTGGGCCGCATGAAGATGCTTCGGGAGAACGGCCTCACCGGCCAGATGATCGCGGAGGACTTCGTGAGGCGCCGCATCGTGCCCCTACAGGCGCACAAGAAGCCGATGTGGATATACTCGGGCCCCTCGGACCCGATGCGACTCCACCCCTGCGACCATCGCCCCGCCGTCGTCGCCACCATCATGGGCGGCCTCTTCATTAATCCCGACGTGCCCGTGGCGGTTGCTGCGGAACTGAGGCCTCTCCATCAGATGAACTTGGCCCCGCGCCTGGCGATTCTGGAGCAGATGCCCACATTCACCCCGCTAGGCCTGGCGGGGGAGGAGGAGGAAGAGGGGCCCATGCCTATGGCGAAGGGGCCAGACGCCGCGGAGTCGCCCTACGCATCAGACGCCGAGCAAAGCGGCGCGGCGGCAGGGGCGATCCCCTCAGCAGGCGGGGCGAGCTCGTCAAAGGCCGCGCCCCCTACTGAGGAGGTCTTCGAGCTCTCGTCCAGCGACGACGAGGAGGCCGAGGCTGGGCGACAGGAGCCTCGGACCAAGGCGGTCCATGACAGGCCTGCCGGGGAGCCCCCGAGCGCTCCCCTCAAGAGGAAAGCCGAGGCGGCTCCTGAGGGATCCGGAGCCCCTTCTTGGCGTTCGTCTGGCATGGCGTGGGTTGACACCCGCTCCAAGAAGACTGGGTAAGTGTTTTTAGCTTTGCTTTTTCTTCTTCAATCTTTGCTTGTCTGCGCCCTTCTGACAAGCCTTCTTGTTCTCTGCTAGCGACCCGGCGCCTGCGAAGCGCCGAAGGCTTCGCAAGGCGGCGGATGTGAAGAAAACCGCGCCGGTGGCCGTGCCAGAAGCCGTAGCAGACGAGGCCTCGAGGCCTGCGGAGGAGGTCCCTGCAGGCCCTCAGGAGGACGCGCCTCAGGCGGAGGCGACAGCACCTCCCCCGGAGGAGGAGCGCCCTGAGGAGCAGGTGCAGAAGGAGCCTACCCCGCCTCACGCTGCGACTCCTCCAGCGCAGCAGGAGGCCGCGGATGGCACTACACCAACCCCGAGCTCGCCAAAGGCCGACGAGACGGTGGGAGAAGATCTTCCGCCGCCCCCGCCAAGCACCACAGCGGAGGAGGAGGCAGCGGCTACGGGGCAGACCTCTCCTGCCCCGGAAACCCAGGACGAGATGCCGCCTGAAGGGGGCGACGCCGGCGCGCAGAACGCGGGCGCCGAGGCGGAAGACTCGCCGCCAAGCCCCCAGGCCCGCGCGGAGGCTCCCCATTCTAAGATTGACGCGGGCGCAGGGCCTTCCGCGCCGAGAAGGACTTCCCAGGCTCTTGCCCTCGGCAGCTGGGACTGGAGCAGGGGGCGGCGTGACGTTGCCTTCCGCCTGGTGCGGGAGTCCCTGGAGGGGCTAGAGGCCCACCTCGCCCTGGAGGACAGGGAGCTCGCCCGACAGCGAGACGAGCTTGCGGAGGCCTGGGCCGCTTTCCACGCGGCTGTGGAGGCTCGCCGGCAGAGCGACCTGGCTCTGCAGGCGCAGCGCGAGGAGGCACTGTGCTTTGCCGAGGAGGTCCGCGAGGGCGCCACGCGCGAAGCCGAGGAGCTCCTGCAGCCCTTGAAGGCCGAGCGCCGGGCAGCGGCAGAAGACTTGGCCGCGGCCAGGGCAGAGCGGGAGGCTGTGGAGCACTCACTGGCAGCCAAGCACCGCGAGCTCGTCGAGCTCGAGGCCAAAATCCTCGCCGACTCTGAGACCGTGCGGCTCTCCCTGGAGGGGGTTCGCGCGAGCTTGGAAGCCAGGGGGCTGAGTTTGGGCGAGCGCGAGATCGACGCGCGCCGGCGTGACGAGCAGCTGGCGCTGGCGGAGCAGGAGCTGTCGGGGCAGCGCGCCGCCCTCGAGACCCGCGAAGAGAACCTGGCCGCGGCACTCAGCAAGCACGAGCGCGAAGTGGCTTCCCACAAGAACTATGTGGAGCGCTTCAACGTGACGTTCGCCGGGCGGAAGGCTGAGGCGGAGAAAGAGTTCCAGGCTCGAGAGAAGGCGTACCGCGCTGCCGTCTCTCGAGACTACAGCGAGAAGTTCACGAAGCAGGAGGGTCGCTTCAAGAAGAGGCGCGACGAAGACGCCGCTCGTATCCGTGAGCTAGAACAAATGAACGCCCGGCTGAACTCCCGGGCGAAGCGTGCTGCGGATAGTCGCCGTGCTGCCGAAGAAGCCCGCGAGCGCATGGCGCAGGACCTCGCCTCCCTCATGGCAGACATGGAGGAGATGAACAAGCAGGTGGGCCCTGCAGTGGAGAAGGCGGTGGAGGCTGCCGAGAGCGCCCAAGCAGCGCGGGTGCTGTCGCAGCAGCGGGATCGCATGTTCCAGTCCTTGGTGACTCGGGGCAACGAGCTCGCCGCGAAGCTGGGAGCGGAAGCGCCGCCCGTCCCCGTTCAGGGCAATTCCGACGCCGCCGCATACCTCGCCTACTTCGAGCAGCTCTTTACGGCGCTCGAGGGCCCTGCCGCGGAGCTACGCGACGTCGTCGAGGAGGAGTGCCGCCAACTCCTGGCGGTAGCGGTCGACCGCATCTTCGCCAACCTCCAGCGCCTCCAGCCTGGCTTCGACTACTCCACGGTGACCGAACCTCTCGAGGGAGAGGCGGGGTGGAAGATCTCCAACTCGGTCCAGGACCAAGTCGATGACTTCTGCAGCCGCTTCAAGCGGGCCGCGGCGGAGGATGATGACGGCGAGGAGGGCGGCGACGAGGAGGGCGAGCCAGGAGAGGAAGGGTCTGCGGAGGACAGCGACGGGGCGTCTGCTTGATCCTTTCCTGCATTGTAATGCGCTTGTAGCGTCGTAGGGATATTTGTCTTAAAGACTTTGGCTCCATAATTTGTAACAACATATTTTTAAGCATGTACTGCTAAGTTTGTGTGTGTGCCCCTCGAGGGCCTCTTTCCTCAACTCCATGCCCTTTTTCGCTCTGCGTCGCTAGGACCCTTCTCCTCGCGCTATGACTCCACCGCTGTGGTATGCTCGAGCAATGACTCGGCAAGGCCGGGGGGAGTTTAAGGCTTAGAGAGGTAAGAGCCCTCGAGGCGCGATGCTCAAGGGCCCCCCTTTGACGTGCAAGCAGCTCATGGAGAGTGAGGGAAAAGGGACGCTCGAGGGACGAGGAGTGCTCGTGAGAGAGATGAAGAGATTCTCTTGGTGTGAGCAGGAAACTTAGTTTCGCGAGGCTTTTGCTCTGCGTAGGCTTCCCTTGGCGATGTGTTTTCCTTCAGGGGCCGAGTTCTTCCTCCACACGCTTGGAGGGACTCTTGTTCCCTGTGGAGGTTAGAGAGGCGAACCCAAACGCTAGAACATGACAGCAAGGACTCATGCGCGCTTATAGGTTTCCTCATGGGTATCTCGCGAGGAGAGAGAGTACCAAGGTCCTTTGGAGATGTGGCGTGTATCCGGGAGCATGCCCTTTAGCCAGAGCTCGGGTCCCTTGGATTTTGCAGTGCTGCTGGGGTGCTCTTGAGGCATAGGCACCGTACTCAGCCCCCGCTCGCGAGGTGCGCATGGGAAGAATATAAGCGCACATGGAAAAGTAAATGACGAAAGTAAACTTGCCATCGAAATATTACACAGCGGCGCCTCAGCGCATAGTTCACTTAGGAACGAAATGGCGCCGTAGCGCATAGTTCACTTAGGAACGAAAATGGTTCATTACACTTGGGTTTGCCAAGCTAACGTTCCTTCCATGTCGAGGCATGGGGACCACCCATTAGTGGCTGAGATTCACTGCGGCCTGCGGTGGCTCGTTAGCAGGAGAGCTCGGAGGGCTGACCCTCAGGAGAAGCTTTGAGAAGCTTGGAGGCGAAACCGTGAGCTTCCCTCTAGAGACAAAAAATGCCTGACGTGACAATGATCACGGGTAGAACTTGCGTAGATGTGCGATGTTCCACGGGTTCTTGACGGGGATGCCGTTTTCAGTCTCGAGGCGTACAGCGCCAGGCCTGGCGATGTGAGAGACCTTGTAGGGGCCTTCCCACATCGGCGAGAGCTTGTGGAGGCCTTCTTTTGAGAGGATTCGCCTGAGGACGAGGTCGCCCGCCTCGAGAGTGCGTGAGCGCACATGGCGGCTGTGGTAGCGTCGCAGGTCTTGCTGGTACTTTGCCGCTCTGAGAGCGGCACGGCGGCGCAGTCCCTCGAGAAGTAGCAGGTCGTCGTTGTGGAGGTCCTCTTGGGTGTCCTCGTTGAAGGCAAGGACCCGAGGGGATCCGTGCTTGATTTCTGCGGGGAGGACTGCCTCGGCTCCATAGACAAGGGCGAATGGCGTTTCACCCGTGGGCCTTGAAGAGGTTGTGCGCATGGACCAGAGCACGGATGGGAGCTCGTCGATCCAGCCCTTGCCGTGACCCTTCAGGATGTTGAAGCTTCTGGTCTTGAGGCCCTTAAGGACTTCCGCATTTGCTCGCTCGGCCTGACCATTGCTCCGTGGATGAGCCACCGAGGCGAAGCAGAGCTTGATGCCGAGCTTTTCGCAGTAAGCCCGGAAGATGCCGCTGGTGAACTGTGAGCCATTGTCGGTGATGATGCGATTAGGCACTCCAAAGCGGCAGACTAGGCTCCTGATGAATTTCACCGCTGCCCCGGCTGGTATAGTGCGCACTGGTTCGACCTCGGCCCACTTAGTAAACTTGTCGACGGCCACGAAGAGGAAGCGGTAGCCCCCCTGCGACTTCGGGAAGGGGCCCAGAATGTCCAGCCCCCAGACCGCGAACGGCCAGGAGAGCGGGATAGTCTGGAGTCCTAGCGCCGGCTGATGGATCTGCTTGGCGTGGTACTGGCAGGCGTCGCAGGCTTGGACGATGGTGACTGCATCTTGAAGCGCTTGCGGCCAGTAGAACCCGCTCCTGAAGACCTTGCCTGCGAGGGTGCGCGCACACGAGTGGTGGCCGCATTCTCCGCTATGGATGTCCTTGATCAGCATTCGGCCTTCCTCGGGAGGGACGCATTTGAGCGCGATGCCGTTTGGGCGCTTGCGGTAGAGGTCTCCCTCGAGGATGCAGTAGGATTTTGCCTGTCGAGCGATTCGCTCTGCTTCCGCATCTTCTTCAGGGAGGATCCCCTTCACCAAGTAGTCTTTGAGCTCGTCAATCCAGCCTGTTTCTTGGTGAGCCGCTGTCAGCAACAGGCGCTCCCCTGTGTGGGGACCACAGTCGGGTGCCCCAGCTTCAGGAGGTGGTGGGAGCGCTTCGCCCGTGCTTGCGGCTGTAGTCTCTTGAGGCTGCTTGATGGATGCCTTGGTGAGGCGTTATTCAAAGACTCCTGCCTGCTGGGCTTGCCTTCGCGAGGCTCGCTTGGCGATGTCATCGGCCTCCTGGTTCTCTTTCCTCGGGATGTGCATGAGCTCCATGCCTCTGAAGTGCTTCTCGAGCTTGCGGACCTCTTCAAGGTATGCGGCCATGTGGTCGTCCTTAGGCGTGTAGCTTTTGTTGGAGAAGTTGACAAGCAACTGGGAGTCGCCCTTGACGAGTAAATGCCTGACGCCTAGAGCGATGGCGGCCCTTAAGCCGGCGAGGAGGCCCTCGTACTCAGCGATGTTATTGGAGATCTTGTCGATCGTGAATCACAGCTGGACAGCGTAGTAGAGCTTGTCGCCCTTGGGCGAGGTCAAGACGACGCCTGCCCCGCCATTGCGGCAGGCGAAGGCTCCGTCAAAGTGCATGGTCTAGTGGCTGGGCATTGTGTCTCCAGAGGGCTCGGCCTCTTCCCCCCGAGGCTCTTCAGGGCTTGGGTCAGTCCACTCGGCGATGAAATCCGCCAGCGCTCTTCCCTTGATGACTCTTGTGGTGTCGAAGCGCAAGTTGAAGGGCTGCAACTCGATGTTCCATCCCGCGACACGGTCTGTGGCATTGGGATTGCGCAGGATCTGCTCCAGGGGGAAGGAAGTGACCACCGTGATGGGGTGGCCCTGGAAGTAGTGTCGCAGCTTCCTGGAGGCAATGAGGAGCGCGACGAGGAGCTTCTGCTGCATTGGATACCGTTCCCGAGCGTCCCGCAGCACTGTGCTGACGAAGTAGACGGGGTGCTCGACAAGGGTTGTCGGTGGAGGTGTAGCGTCAGCCCCCTGTGGAGGCTCTTCAGGGCCCTTGCTGAGATCCGCCTGTGGAGGGGTCTCGGCAAGGGTGTTGGGAGCAGACTCGACTTGAGGCTGTGGGCCTGGCAGTGGGTCTGTGGAGACTGCTCCTTTGGCGGGGTCTTTGTCGGGCGGCTTTGGACTTGGAGTGGCAGTGCTCTTCTTGGAGAGGACCGGCTCTTCCCTCTCAGCCACCAGAACGGCGCTTGCGGTCTGAGGAGTGGCTGATAGGTACAGCTTCAGATGTTCGCCTGTCCTGGGGGCCACCATGACTGGTGGGCTGGCCAGGTACCTCTTTAAGTCCTCGAAAGCCTTGTCCGCCTCAGGGGTCCACTTGAATGTGCCGGATCTCTTCATGATCTTGAAAAATGGCAGGGCTCTCTCGCCGAACTTGGAGATGAAACGGCCCAGGCTGGCCATGCAGCCCGCTAAACGCTGCATGTCCTTGAGCCGGCGAGGAGGCTGCATTCCTTCTATGGCCTTGATCTTGTCAGGGTTTGCTTCTATGTCGCGGTGGGACACTAGGAATCCGAGGAGTTTGCCTGAAGGCACCCCGAAGACGCACTTGGCGGGATTCAGCTTGATGTTCACCTTGCGCAAGCTGACGAAGGTTTCCTCGAGATCCTTCAAGAGAGTGTCTCCCTCGCGAGACTTGACCACGATGTCGTCGACATAGGCCTCTGCGTTTCTACCCATTTGTGCCCCCAAGGCTATCCTCATGAGCCTCTGGAAAGTGGCGCCAGCGTTCTTCAGGCCGAAAGGCATGCAAGTGTAGCAATACACACCACAGGGGGTGAGGAATGCTGTTTTATCCTCGTCCTCTTTAGCCATTTTGATCTGGTGATAACCAGAGAAGGCGTCAAGAAAACAGAGGAGGTCGCAACCGGCGGTGGAGTCCACGATCTGGTCTATCCTCGGCATGGGGTAGGGATCCTTGGGGCAGGCCTTGTTGACGTCCGTGTAGTCGATGCAGAGTCGGCCTCCTCCAGCGGGTTTAGGGACAACCACGCCGTTGGAGAGCCAGGTGGGGTGCGCGACTTCACGAACGACATTTGCCGCTTTTAGCTTCTCTACTTCTTTGACGATGAATGCTTGCTTCTCGGGGGCTTGCTTGCGTGCTTTTTGCTTGACGGGGCGTGCGTCTGGACATACGGCTAAGTGGCGCTCGATCACCTCCCTTGGTACACCGGACATATCTGACGGAGTCCACGCGAACATGTCAGAGTTTACCCGAAGGAAGGTGACGAGCGCGCTTTCCTATTTGGGAGGCAGGGCAGCGCCAATGGTGACGCTAGCCCCAGAGCCTTCAGCCCCCGAGCCACTGGTGCCCAGCGACACCTTCTTCGTGGAAGCTTGCTCCTGGGAGAACACCTGTTTCTTCTTCTTGGGCCTCTCGAGAGGCTCCATGTCCTCGTCAGCCGGGAATGCCATGGCAGTTGCCTTGTAGGCGCTCTCGACAGCGCGCGTGGCGTCCAGGATATGACCATGGATGGCGATGGTGCCAGTGCTGCCGGGGATCTTGACCATGTTGTAGGCGTGATTTGTGACGGCCATGAACTTCGCGAGGGCGGGGTAGCCGAGGTTGGCGTTATACGGCAGGCCAATGTGGGCGACGTCGAAGTCGATCAGCTCAGTGAGGTAGTTCTTCTGCGTGCCGAAGGTGACGGCCAGCCGGACCTGCCCCAGAGGTTCGATGGAACCATTGGTGACCCCGGTAAATGGCCTGGAGGGCATAAGCCACTCGTAAGGCACCTGAAGCGTCTCGAAGGTCTCGACAGAGATGACGTTCAGGCCAGCTCCCCCATCAATGAGCGTCTTGGAGACGGTGAGGTTGTTGATGGTGGGGGAGCAGACCAGGGGGAGGGTTCCAACGGTCTTGGTCGACTTGGGGTGGTCCTTGGCGTCGAAAGCGATGGTGTACTGGGACCACTTGAGGGGCCTGGAGGTCTCGGTGCTCGGGAGTGCGGCATTGAGCTCGCGGGCGAACTGCTTGAACTGGTTGTTCGACTTGGGCGCCTGAGCCCCGCCGAGGATGCAGGCCATAGCCCCCCTTGGGGCCTGGTAGCCTCCAACTTCCTCGTCAGGGAGGTTGTTGTTCTTCTCGGCGGCGTTGGCTTGAGTGCCTGACGCCCTCTGGTAGCCGCCATTGCGCCCGCCCCTGCCGTCTCTGCGGTAGCCGCGGCCTCTGCCGCGGTTTCCGCTGCTTTTTTCTCGCTCGCGCTCCCTGCTCAGCCTCTTGAGGTCGAAGCAGTTCTCTGTGGCGTGGCCGCGCCCGTTGTGGTAGACGCAGAACGGACGGTTGTCCGACTCTTTGTCGCAAGGCTCAGGGGAGTTTCTGCGGGCGTTCTTGGCGGCTGGCTCCGCCGCCAGGATAGCGGTGGTCTTGCGCTTGGTCTCTTCGCGCTTCTTGTGGCTCTTGGAGCCCTCAGCCTGGTCGTCCCCCCGCTGGCTCATCTTGACGAAGAGGAGTCCCTCTTCAGCCTTGGCGCATTTGTCTGCGAGGTCGAACAGCTTCACCACAGAGGTGAGCTTCTCGTGAATGCCCAGCTTCTCGAGCATCCTGCGGTTGGTGACGCCCTCTCTGAAGGCGACAATGACTTGGGTGTCGGGGATGTTCGGGATCTTGTTGCGCACTTGGCTGAAGCGCTGGATGTACTTGCGGAGGGTCTCATCCTTCCTCTGCACCACAGCGCGCAAGTCGTTGTGGGTGAGTGCGCGCTCGTACGTGCCCTTGAAGTTGGCGACGAACTGCCTGCAGAGCTCCTCCCAGGAGTCGATGGAGTCCTCAGGCAGGTTGAGGAGCCAGGACAGCGCGGAGTCCTTGAGCGCGTGGGAGAACCAGTTCGCCATGACCTTGTCGTCTCCTCCTGCAGCCTGGATGGAGGTGGTGTAGAGCTGCAGGAACTCGAGAGGGTTGCTCGACCCGTCGAAGCCCTTGGGGAGGGCAGGCCTGAACTTCTGGGGCCAGACCACGCGGCGCAGAGCACGGGTGAAGGCCATGCAGCCGGTGGCGTACGTGGTGACTCCGCCCTGGAGAGCCCTGCGGTTCTGCTGCCCCGCCTGGCCGAGTTCCTCGACGAGGCGGTTCTGGAGGTCCGTTCGGCGCTCCATCCCCACCCGCGCGTCAGGCGCGGTGCGCTGTACGATTTGGAGGTCGTGCGGCGAGGAGGCATGAGAGGGAGCCCTCTGTGCCGCGGCCGGGGGAGGTCCCGGTGGTGGCGGAGGTGCATCCGGCGCGGCCGTTCCAGCGCAGCCAGAGTGGTGGACCAGCGAGCGCGACGGGGCCGGTCGCGTCGTCGCGACGTCGACGAGGTGGTGAAGGCGGTCGAGCCACTGGTCGTGGGCCTCCGCGCTAGGCCGGTAGCGGAGAAGCTTCTGGGCCATGAGAAGCGCGGTGTGCGGCGTGGGCTCCGGGCGTCCCTGAGAAGACGCGCTTTGGCGCCGAGACGGATGAGAGGACTCAGCGTCGTCGTGGCACTCCGGGGGGACGTCCCTGTCGTCGCGGTGGTTGCTGCCATGGTACTCATCGCTCTCGGGTTCCTCCACGTGCGGGCCGGTGTTGGCGCGCTCCGTCGTGCGAGGGCGGCCGCGGCGGCCGCGGGTGGGGGCGGTGCCGGGCTCGGTGTGCGCCGTGTCAGCTGCGCGCCTGTTGGCGCGCGTCGTGCGGGTGTCCGTCATGGCGCGGAGACCGGCTGGAGGTTGAAGACGCGCCTCAATCCCCTACCTGGCGCGCCAAATGTCGGAGAGTGATTCCCACGGAACAGGGATAGTCACACTCTGAAGAGAAGTTCGAGAAGGGGGATTGAACACGTTGGTCTACAACCCTCAACCGGCACGGCGACGGTGCTCGTCGAGCCTGAGGAGGGACATCACGACAGGAATGAACACCAGCCCGTACCCAGGTTCACGGCCCTCAGGAGGAGGTAAAACCGCTACTCCTGCTTGTCTGTATTGCTCTGCAGGGGTTACAGTGCAACGAGCTTGCCGAGGGCTCTCGTGCGGCAGTGCGGTGCTCAAGGAGGGAAGCTACGGTCTTCTTCCTCCTTGAGTGCGCTAGGCCAAGCTAGGCTATGGTGGAGTGTCAAATGATCGATCGATCCTTTGCTACGGAGGCGATCCCTCCCCTTTTATAGGCGCCTTGGGCCTCATCCTTGTGACCTGCGCAGCGGAAGGGTTCCCACATGGCGACGAACGGAGGAGTGGGGTGCCCGGCTGCCGAGCTGTCCATGGACTCGGTCCATGGTCGTAAAGCCTGCCCTTGACGCAGAAAAGCCACCGTCCACGCAGGACGGCCAGCTGGTACTGCAGAGACCGCGGGGGTGCCCACGATGACGTCGTCGTTGGAGCGTAGCGCCGGCCATCTGCTTTACCACCGAAGGGGAAAGCTTCGTAGTCCGGCGCAGGGGACACAACTTTGTTGACTCCTTTAATCACCAGAATGGCAACTGCGGCGCCGTCGTCATCGCGCGCAGACGCGCGCGTCACTCTGAGGCGCGACAGAGGCCAAGTGCGCTCTGCAGCGGTTGCTTCGTAGCGAAGTATCTCCACAGGGCCTGGGCGGCCTTGTGGAGGGATTTGCGTTGACCCCTCTCCAGGGGAGAGGGCCTAGCAGAGGGGCAGCCTCGGGAGGAGCCTCTTCAGGCCTTCGCTGCTCCCTCAAGTCCCCTCGAGAGACCTTTCCTCTCGAGGGTCTCTCCAAGCGTTTTGCTTGGTCTTTAGCCGTTTCGTAGATACCGTCGCGTGCGAGGGCTGTGGAGAGTGGGCTCTGCACACCCTAGATCCCACTGGGCCGACAAGACGAGGGATCAAGAGCGGGATTTGCCAGTCCGCATAGCAGGATAGATACTCTAGGGCCCACTCGGTGAGATTATGTCAAATGAGCTTGCAAGCATGTGACTAGGTCACCAGGACATAATATCATGGACCAGTAGAAGTTAGCGGTGTCGGTAACGAGATCAAGGTGGGTATGGTGATATCTATGAACGAGTCTCGGACACGCTAAGTATCGCCATGGCAAAAGGTTTAAGACTCAGACGTCCAGGTTCGAACGATAAAGTATTCGTTCTCTCGCAGGGATTAATTCTAGGTATCCTCGGTCCACGAATTAGTCATTGATCGGAGAGGTTGTCTCGATCATGTCTGGTGAGATCTCGAACCGCTAGGGTAACACACTTAAGGGGAGTCGACAAGTTTACCGGAAGAGAAATTAAAAGAGAGTGCACCGGGAACGTCCCGGGAAAGTTCCGATGGAGATCGGGCAGCGACGAAATAGTTTTCGGAGCTGGAATAAATTATGTAATATGTATTTAATATTAATTAGTGTAATTAATAGTTAAATATATTTTTATTTAATTTTTCCTGAATTTTTAAAGGCAAACATCCCTAAATGGGCCTTTTTGGGCAAAAGGGCCCATGAGGGGGGGAAGGTTCCCCCCAAGGGAAGGGGGCTGGTTCGGGCGGCCCTAGGTGGGCCACATGGGGCCCACCTAGGCCGGCGCACCTGGCTTGGCCGGCTGGGGTGTGGGAATAGTCCCACACCGCCAGCCTGGCAAGTTGGGCAGCCCCCTGGTCCCTTTATATAGAGGGGTACCCCTGGCCTTTGAAACACAGACCAATTCTCTCTCTCTCTCCTTGGATCCCGTGACTCCCCAGTTTGGAGTTGCGCCGAGGATAAGTTTTCTCCACCATACGCACGCCGCCGTGCTGCTGGTCTTCCGGTCCCAGTCTTCCGCTGCTTCGTCCCTGGATCGGAGCCCGGAGTTCGTCGGCTTCACCGTACGTGTGTAACGCCCTGCGAGGTGCCACACTAGTGGTGCTGGAGGTCTACTTCCTCTACACGACCTCGAGGTCGTCTTCGTCGGCTTCATCGACAACGCTTGTGCGGGAGCGTAATCCCCGCTTTTCGGTCTACAAGGGTATGTATACCGATCTCCTCCGTATTACTATATCTGCATAGTATAGATCCTGGCTAGTTTAAGGTTATCGCTGTTAGGTAATTTTTTGTTTTCTGCCTGCGATCCCCTTCAGTGGTATCAGAGCCGATCTATGCGTAGATATAGCTATACGCTAGTTGCACCCGTGTTTATCATGGGGACATCGTTCTTTTATTTGCTACCCTCTCGCGTGCACTTGCAATGTCGGCAGCATTGAGTTGATGAAGCGGCCCGGACCGACTTTACACGTACGCTTACGCGAGACTGGTTCCACTACTGACATACGGCTGGTACCGTATATGTGGCTGGCGGGTGTCTGTCTCTCTCTTTTTAGTTGGCTTTGTATTTTCAATGGAGGGCCCGAAAGGGATGAATAAATATGCAATTATTTGATCGTTGTTGTGGTCATAGGTTCGTAGGTATGAAGCGGTTCTATCTGCGACAGCCCCTAGCCACGTAAAATATGCAAAAGATAAAGTAGAACGCGTCTAACTTTATTTTGCAGGGGCAATGTGATATGGTCAAGGTAGGTTTATTAAATTGTTTATAAACTGTGGGCGCGAAGGAGACCATCGGCGCAAGGACCATATCACGTCGCATTACATATTGATGTTTTGAGTGCATCTTATATTGTGTGAATATATATTAGTATATATTAGTTACACGGCGGTTATAATATAAGATGATCCCTCCAAAATACCATTAGTGTTCTCCCTTCAACGTGCACCACCAAGAAAGTTCTACGCTATGAGGCAGGCCGTGACGATCGGGTGTCAGACATATCGTCGTTCGCATATAGTGGGTGTAAGACATGTTTGCACAAGCGTATACGTTGAAGGTTATTATGGCGAGCCTAGCATGTACAGACATGGCCTCGGAACACGGTGACCGAAAGGTCGAGCATGAGTCACAGAGTTGTTGTGATTGACATTTCGATGTCTACCTTTGAAATTGTGTTGCCGGCTCTGACGATGAGGGGTTGCACAATGGATTAGGGTCGTGTGATCACTAAAACGATTAGAGGGATATTCGTTTTGAGTGGGAGTTCTTATAGTTATTTTCTAAAACTAGAACTCAAAATATTATGAACAAAGTCTTATGTTTTGCAAATTCCATTGTAGATGTCTCATCCCACCTTCAACCTAGGCATGTTCCTTGAGAAAGAAAAGCTTAAGACCAATGGGTCGAACTTCGTATCCTGGTTCCGTGATTTGATGTCCCTTTTGAATACCCACAAGGTGGCTTACATCCTTGAAGCCCCCTTAGATGATCAGCCAGCAATCACCGCCTCAGAAATTGTTAGGATCGTCCACGAGTTTAAGGCGGAGATTTCCTCTTTTGTCCAGAGTGGCATGCTCTTTGCCATGGAGTCTGACCTGCAAAGCCATTTTGAGAACAAGAGTGCTTATGAGATAATCACTGAACTCAAGGTTGTTTTTGCACGACAAGTCATGGATGAGAGGTTTGAAGCTACCAAGCTTTTCTTCTCAGCCCAGATGGAAGAGCACGACAACATAAGCGAGCACTTAGCCAATATGTTTGGCAGCGTTCAGCTCCTGAATGATCTGGGATATATGATTCCAGAAGAGCTGGTTAATGATAGGGTGCCGTTGTCACTGCCCCCTAGCTATAAGGACGCTATCATGAACTACGACATGAAAGGGACATCAAAATCCTTGTCAGAAATTCTAATGATGCTCAACATGGCCTAATTGGAAATCAAGATGGACAAGATGGTGGTGACCATCAGATCATTGGAAGCGCAACTGCCCAAGTGTCTGGAAGATAAGAAGGCCGGCAAGATTGTCGAAAAAGAGAAAGGTATATTTGATATACAAGTTATTGATGTGTACCTTACCAGCGCCCGTAGCAATACCTGGGTATTTGATACCGGTTCTGTTGCTCACATTTGTAACTCTCAGGAGGAGTTGCGGAATAAACGGCGCCTGGCAAAGGATGAGGTGACGATGCGCGTCGGCAACGGATCAAGAGTTGACGTGGTGGCTGTCGGCACACTCCCTCTACATCTACCATCGGGATTAGTTTTGGTTTTAAATAAGTGTTATTTTGTACCAAGTCTGAGTGTAAACATTATAAGTGGTTCTTGCTTGTTGCAAGACGGATATTCGTTCAAATCAGCATCAAGTGGTTGTGCTATCTCGATGAATGATATCTTTTATGTTGATGCTCCCATGAATAATGGTTTATTCTTGTTGAATCTCGATCGTAGTACTCACATCCATAGCATAGATGCCAAGAGGATTAAACTTAGTAGCGATACCGCCATGTATATGTGGCATTGCCGTCTCGGTCATATTGGTATAAAGCGCATGAAGAAACTCCATACCGATGGACTTTTAGACTCGTTGGATTTTGGATCCCTCGACACATGCGAGCCATGCCTCATGGGCAATATGACCAAGACACCGTTCAATGGTTTCATGGAACGGGCGTCGGACTTATTGGGAGTCATACATTCAGATGTGTGTGGACCGATGAGCGTGTCGACACGCAATGGTTATCGTTATTTTGTCACCTTCACCGATGACTTGAGTAGATATGGGTATATCTATTTGATGAAACACAAGTCTGAAACATTTGAAAAGTTCAAAGAATTTCAAAGTGAAGTTGAAAATCAACTCAACAAGAAAATCAAGCACCTTCGATCCGATCGTGGTGGCGAATATTTGAGTTTTGAGTTTGGCACACATCTGAAGGCCTGTGGCATCGTGCCACAGCTTACGCCAGCTGGAACACCGCAACGCAACGGTGTGTCCGAGCGACGTAATCGTACCCTATTAGATAGCGTCCGGTCTATGATGTCTCTTGCTGACTTGCCCGTGTTTTTTTTTGGGGTATGCGTTAGAAACAGCCGCATTCATTTTAAATAGGGATCCGTCCAAATCCGTAGCAACGACACCATATGAGATATGGCATGGCAAGAAACCTAAGTTGTCGTTCCTGAAGGTCTGGGGTTGTGAGGCGTATGTTAAGAAACTACAGCCCGACAAACTCGAACCGAAATCGGAGAAAGTCGTCTTTGTAGGGTATCCGCTGGAAACCATAGGATACACCTTCTACAACCAAGCCGAGGGCAAAACGTTTGTCGCGAAGAACGGCACCTTTCTCGACAAGGAGTTTCTCGCTAAAGGAGTAAGTGGGAGGAAAATAGACCTCGACGAGATTGTTGATCCCGAACTCGAAATTCCGAGTGGCGCAACGGAAGCTGTTCCGGAAACGTCCTCCACAGATGGAGTGAGAGAAAATGTCGAGGATACTATTCTACCTCGTAGGTCTGGGAGATGTCGTAACGCTCCTGAGTGGTACGGCAACCTGGTTTGCACCGTCATGTTAATTGAACAAGACGAACCTACGAACTACAAAGAGGCTATGGCAGGCCCTGAGTCCGAGAAATGGCTTGAAGCCATGAAATCCGAAATAGGATCCATGTATGACAACAAAGTATGGACTTTGATGGAGATTCCCGAAGGGCGCAAGGCCGTCGAGAATAAATGGATTTTTAAGAAGAAGACTGATGCTGATGGTAACGTGACCGTCTATAAAGCTCGGCTTGTCGCAAAGGGTTTCCGACAAGTTCATGGAATTGACTACGATGAAACTTTTTCACCGGTAGCGATGCTAAAGTCTATTCGGGTTTTGCTAGCACTTGCCGCATATTACGACTATGAGATATGGCAAATGGATGTCAAAACAACGTTCCTAAATGGTAACATTGAGGAAGAGTTGTATATGGTACAACCTGAAGGTTTTGTCGATCCAGAAAATGCCGGCAAGGTATGCAAGCTTCAGCGTTCCATTTATGGACTGAAGCAAGCATCTCGGAGCTGGAATCTTCGCTTTGATGAGGTGATCAAAGGTTTTGGATTTTTCCAAAATATGGAAGAGACCTGCATTTATAAGAAAATGAGTGGGAGCTCAGTTGTATTCCTAGTACTATATGTGGATGACATATTACTAATTGGGGATAATGTGGATCTTCTAAATAGCGTGAAGAAATATTTAAACAGTAAATTTTCCATGAAGGACTTAGGAGAAGCTGCATACGTTTTAGGCATTAAAATCTATCGTGATAGATCAAGACGTCTATTAGCGTTGAGTCAGAGTACTTATCTTGATAAGATACTGAAACGGTTCGGTATGGAGACGGCAAAGAAAGGTTCTCTGCCAGTTGTCAAGAATAGAATACTGAGCAAGGCTCAGTGTCCGGTGACGGAACATGATAAAGTCGAGATGACTAAACATCCCTATGCTTCAGCCATAGGATCGATCATGTATGCCATGTTAAGTACTCGACCTGATTTAGCATTGGCTCTTAGCTTGACGAGCCGGTTCCAAAGTAATCCTGGAAAGGATCATTGGGTAGCTGTTAAGAGCATTCTTAAGTATCTCAAGCAGACAAAGGAAATGTTCCTTGTGTATGGTGACTGTGAAGAAGAACTTGGCGTAACAGGTTACGTTGATGCAAGTTTCTGCACAGACCCAGATGACTCTAAGTCACAGACAGGATATGTTTTCAAGGTGAACGGAGGCGCTGTAAGCTGGAGGAGTGGGAAGTAACCCATCGTGGCCCAATCTACAATGGAATCGGAGTACATCGCTGCTTCTGAAGCCGCGAATGAAGCTGTATGGCTGAGGAAGTTCATCATCGAACTTGGAGTGTTCCCTAGCGCGCAAGATCCCGTAACCCTCTACTGCGACAATACGGGTGCTATTGCTAACGCGAAGGAACCAAGGTCTCACTCAACTGCCAAACACATTCTCCGACGCTTCCATGTGATACGACAGTATGTACAGGAAGGCGATGTGAAGATTTGCAAAGTGCATACGGATCTGAATGTGGCAGATCCTTTGACGAAGCCTCTTCTACTTGACAAGCATGTAAAACACCAAGATGCTATGGGTGTTAGGCTTTTACCAAGTTGTAAACTAGATTAAATTGTACTCTAGTGCAAGTGGGAGACTGAAGGAGATATGCCCTAGAGGCAATTAATAAAGTGTTTATTTATCATATCTCATTTGTTCATAATACGTTTTTTTTTGTCATGCTATAACTGTATTAAGCGGAAACATTATTACACGTGTGATACATAAAACAACCAGGTCCCTAATAGCCTCTACTTGACTAGTTCATTGTGCAATCGATGATCGAGGTTTCGCGATCATGTGACATGGTGTCAATTTGACAATTGAGTCATATCGTTGGTAGAACGATGTGATGGACATACCCAATATTTGTAGGACGTAGTCATTACGCCTTTGATCGTGAGATCAACTCTTATTGCTATTCCTGAAAGACACTTTGATTGCATCAAACGTCATATCTTAATAGTGTGACAATAAAGGTGTCCCTCTCGGGTGTCGGAAGGGAGTATGTTGAGACGAGGGATCAAGAGCGGGATTTGCCAGTCCGCATAGCAGGATAGATACTCTAGGGCCCACTCGGTGAGATTATGTCAAATGAGCTTGCAAGCACGTGACTAGGTCACCAGGACATAATATCATGGACCAGTAGAAGTTAGCGGTGTCGGTAACGAGATCAAGCTGAGTCTCGGACACGCTAAGTATCGCCATGGCAAAAGGTTTAAGACTCAGACGTCCAGGTTCGAACGATAAAGTATTCGTTATCTCGCAGGGATTAATTATGGGCATCCTCGGTCCACGAATTAGTCATTGATCGGAGAGGTTGTCTCGATCATGTCTGGTGAGATCTCGAACCGCTAGGGTAACACACTTAAGGGGAGTCGACAAGTTTACCGGAAGAGAAATTAAAAGAGAGTGCACCGGGAACGTCCCGGGAAAGTTCCGATGGAGATCAGGCAGCGACGAAATAGTTTTCGGAGCCGGAATAAATTATGTAATATGTATTTAATATTAATTAGTGTAATTAATAGTTAAATATATTTTTATTTAATTTTTCCTGAATTTTTAAAGGCAAAAATCCCTAAATGGGCCTTTTTGGGCAAAAGGGCCCATGAGGGGGGGAAGGTTCCCCCCAAGGGAAGGGGGCTGGTTCGGTCGGCCCTAGGTGGGCCACATGGGCAGCCCCCTGGTCCCTTTATATAGAGGGGTACCCCTGGCCTTTGAAACACAGACCAATTCTCTCTCTCTCTCCTTGGATCCCGTGACTCCCCAGTTTGGAGTTGCGCCGAGGATAAGTTTTCTCCACCATACGCACGCCGCCGTGCTGCTGGTCTTCCGGTCCCAGTCTTCCGCTGCTTCGTCCCTGGATCGGAGCCCGGAGTTCGTCGGCTTCACCGTACGTGTGTAACGCCCTGCGAGGTGCCACACTAGTGGTGTTGGAGGTCTACTTCCTCTACACGACCTCGAGGTCGTCTTCGTCGGCTTCATCGACAACGCTTGTGCGGGAGCGTAATCCCCGCTTTTCGGTGTACAAGGGTATGTATACCGATCTCCTCCGTATTACTATATCTGCATAGTATAGATCCTGCTAGTTTAAGGTTATCGCTGTTAGGAATTTTTTTGTTTTCTGCCTGCGATCCCCTTCATTAGGTCACGACTGATTTAAGAGCCAAAGATTGACGGCGTCCGACACTCGAGGGGGGAACCGACATGGTTGGCGCGGCCCCACTTCCTGGTCGCGCGAGCTATGCTCGTTCCCTTCTCGGACTTCTCCTTTCTTCCAAAAATAAATTCTCAAAAATTGGCAGGTCCATTTGACGTCGTTTAGGTCCTTGAAACTTAAAAATACGTAAAATAGGGTTTTTCTGGTATGCAGGGTTAAATCAAAATAAATGGGGACAATGTGAATTATCCCCTAATACATTATAATTCATTAACATGGCCCCCTCATATGTTGCAAATAAGTTGGAATATCAAATAGAAAAGTGCAAAGTTCATGTATATATTTTACGTACATCAGCATGGCCCTATGCTTATTGTATTTGGGATATGATTATTTTGATTGATTTAATCCAACTATTTAGTTGTGTTCGAAATGGCCAATGGCCAAAACCATGACTGAGAAAAAAGGTTAAAATGGGCAAAACCCCATGCGTGCGGATTGGATGCGTCAGAATGGTAAGAAAAAGGCGGACATGAGCCGGACCATTGTCCGTTCGGCGACCTAAAGGGACAAAAAGACAAAAGGCCTGTCCGTGTGGGCGTTGGAGTCATCCTAAGGTCACCCATGTAGAGAAAGATGTGACCTTTACGCTAGCTGGATGGTACCAAATAGGTGTCGTTTCATCTCTATCTATTTAGGGTTTGGCTTCGCTAATTTAATCTGCATCTTGAAAAGATTAGCCTCGGCTATAATATAATCAGTAGAAGAGATTGCCCTGGCCTTTGATCCTGAAGGGCATCCCGAAGTTCTGGTAGACCCTGATCTCGCCGCTCAAGGTGGCCGTCACCACCACCAACCCCCACGCATTGCCGCTGTCGCCGCTCTTGCCGCCGTGCCCCGCCGAGTGCGACGACGGCGCGCCGGGGCTGCTCAGCTCGCCGCTCTTGGTCACGTCCGGCGCCTTGGCGGCATGGCTCGCCATGGTGCACACCTCGTCGTTGCACGACACGCCGCCCTGGTGCGACTGCGGGCTGCCCGGCAGGGACGGCGAATGGGTCCAGGGGACAGCGGCGGAGACGTCCTTGCAGTAGAAGTTCTCGTAGGATCGGGTGGTGCACCACGTCTTGGGCTTCATGCTGATGCCGATGGCCGCAGCAGCGGGAGCAGTCCGGGTGGTCTTCCAGATGTAGACGTGCGAGTCCTCGCTCGCGCACACCACGTACCGCCCGTCGGATGTGTACGCTGCCGCGATCTGGCTGCTCGTGTTCTTGAATCCTGCATTGCTCGATCGTGATGTCTTCAGCTGAGAATAATTTCTCGACACTGAATTTGCTGGTCGGCTTAGCGGCCATCGTTACTTACCTCTGAACTTCTGGACCAAGGTGACGCCGTCGAAGACGCGGATCTGCGAGTCGGCGGAGGTGACCAGCACTTCCGACGGGCTCCCTGGAACAAACTGGATAGCGTCCACGGGCACGAATACGAGTACGTTAGATTCATGTCAAAGAAAGATCAGTGAGAATGTATGCTGCATACGAACCTGGAACCCGGTGATCTTCTTGGCCTGCGACTTGCGCTTCTTGGTCTCGATTTCGATCTGCGCCTCCGGGCTCAGCTTGCAGTCTGTAATAACCGCGCGACACAAACAGAATTAAGCCAACATTTTGCACCAACTGTTGGACGCAGTCACATGGATGTAAATTTTGAGATACTAATCGTACCGGTCGTTTTGTAGAACCGGCAGCTCCCCTGGTGCGACCCGATGATGGCGCCCTTGGGTTGTTCATGTCAAGAATCAACGACGGTGTGTTAGGATAAGTAGGTCGGCGTGATGTGTCCAGGAATGTAGGCGGCGCCCGGGGATACCTGGCCATCGGGGGTATAGGACGTGGCGGTGACCATCTCGTTGACGTCGGTCCAGTCGACCACTTGCCGGTTGGGGATGCTCCACAGCCGCACCTTGGCGTCCAGCGAGCCACTGATGAAGTACCGGTCATCGACAGGGTTGAACTGGATGCTAGTCACTGCAATGGCACAGTTTGTTTCTGTTAGGAACAAGAACAGTAGGTACCGGCCGGGAGATTTCCATGCATGTCAGCTCAATCACTCACCGTAGTCGCTGTGCGAGAACTTCTTCAGGCAGACCTTGCTCGCCGTGTCCCACAGCCGCACCGTCTTGTCCATGGACGACGACAGCAACTGCGGTGAGAACAAGCGGTGTCAACAACTGTTTGTAGTAGATCTGACAATCGAGCGCGATTCACATGTCTGCACTTGTGTGGGTATAACACGTGCAAACACCTGATCGGACTTGGACCAGGTGAGGTCGAGCACGTCGTCATCGTGGCCCTCGAAGACGCACATCGGCTGCTCGGCGAGCGCGAACACCTTGTCAGGGACGACGAGGTGCTCCGGTAGCGCATCCTTGGCAGTCTTGCCGGCCTTGGTCGTCGACTTCTTCGACAGCGCGGGTGTCGGCGACGATCCGTCCGCGCTCGTGCCACCGGTGGGCAGCGGGGGCAGGGATCCGTCCTGCGGCACGGAGCCCGCCGGCGCGCTGGTCTCCACCACCTCCCAGACGCGCACCACGCCGTCTTCGCCGCCGCTCGCCAGCCGCTGCCCGTCCACGCTGAACTTGATGCTCCATATGGATCCCTCGTGGGCTTGGATCTCCTGTGAGTTGCACATTGGCAAGGTGACAGTCAGAAACTCTGAACGCATGCTGCAGCAATGGTCAATTGCTAGTACTGCCGGGTACCTGTGACATGTAGAGGCCAGTGAGCTCCTTGCTGGACTTGCCGTAGTTCTGCACCTTGAGCTTCTCCGAGGACGTCGAGGAGGACGTCGATGACGCCGGCACGGTGGCACCGGCGGGCACCGCGCTTGGGGTGGCTCCTGTCGTCGTGGCGGGGGGCGACTTGCCATTGCTGTCCTTTTCTTGGATGAAGGCGCCGATGGCGACGGACTTGATGTTCTTGAGCCATCCGCCTTTCTTCTTGCTGGCCGACTTGTCGCCCTTGGGCGGTGCGGCGCCGGTGGGGGCCGGCATGGGCTGGCTGTGGTGCTGGCTCTGGCCGCGGCGCATGAAGTGCTTCATGATGGGGGTGTTACCGATGAACTTCTCGATCTCCTCCAGCCCCAGCTGCACGCCGGTCTGGCTCTGGTCCTTGGGCGCGGTGACCACGGCGTCCTCCTTGCCAGTGTCATGTTTCTTGGCCCGGCCGGCGCTCCCGTCGTCACCGTGGCCTTTGCTGCCTTTATACGCTGGCGTTGCTGCCGGCAGGGGCACGTCGCGTGTTGCTTTAAACTTCTCGGCGAGCGAGCTGCTGCAGGGATCGTGCGGGCTGAGCAAGGAGCGAGCACGGCGCAGAGACGGCTTCCCCGAGCCGGGCGTGCTGTCTCGCGCGACGAGAAAGCTGTCCGACCGGCGCCGCGTGATGGGCTTGGCCGGCGCTTGTTTCAGCATGTCGCGTGCGGCGGCCAGTCCCGACGTCGGCGGCGCCGGAGTCGTGTTTGCCGCCGCGTTGGCGGCTGGCAGCGGTGACGGTGGCGGCTGTTGCTGCTGCAGCTGCAGCATCCTCCTGGAGACGCTCCGTGGCACGTCGACGAAGCGCTTCTTGGTGCTGTGGCGGCGCAGCGCGAGGTCCCGGCTGCTGACCATGCCCAGGCCCTGGTGCAGGCGGCGGCGGCGCTCCTGGATGGACATGGGCTCGTCGGACATCCACATGTCGTACTTGGAGACATCCTCCATCTCCGGCTCCTCCTTCTCCTCGTCGTCCTCCTCCAGCAGCACGGCCGCCTGGTGCCGGCGGAAGCTCTGGAATTGATGGTCGCCCATGGCGGATGAAAAGGAGGCGCGGGCGTCGTCCTCATCATCCTCGTCGTCGGAGGGAAAGTCGGCGTCGATGTAGATTCCGGACGGCACGCGGTCCAGACATTGGAAGAAGGCCTCCTTGTCACCGTCACCGCCCCTCATCCCGACGTCGCGTTCTTGGCTGTGCCACCGTGGTTGGAGCGCGCGCAGAAAGAGAGGAGAGAGATGGAGGAACGGAGAGGGAGGTGGTGGCGCTGGTGCTAAGTTTAGGATGCGGATTTGAGAGGTTGTAGGAGATGTACGACTTAAGAGTGCTTTTCAGGCTGGTTTGGTTTGAGAGAGTTCCTAGTTCTGTTCCTACGTGCATGTGCCCATCAAATCCAACTATGAGATGCAGATGCAGTTAGGTCAATTTTACAGAATGGATTCTTCCAAATAAAACCAAGATGTAGTAAGTCATTAACAAATCATGGCATTGCTTTAGTTGCTTATCTTTCTTTCACAGCATGCCAAAGTTACTAAGCAACACCTCAAACCAGAAAGGGAACACTTCTCTTTATTGATATAAGGAATGATAGAACACGAGCATACATTGACAAGTAGAGCATGCGAAGGAAATGGCATATATTTACTCATGAAAAAGGACCCAACAGGAACCCACACAAGGTGGCTACATAGAAATACTCTATACGCACTACAAACTCCTCCCTAGCTAGGCAGGCCTATCGTCTAACCTGGACATAACTGAGCTTCTTATCTATTTCTCCAAATTTCTCTTTTAAGCGCTTGATCTGAATTCATGAGCAAAATGTTAGGTGGGAAAATGTAGCTATGTTTTAAGTGGTTAAAATGGTTTGAGATACTATGTACCCGCTTCAATTCAACCTCCAGCTCTCGCTTCGTCTGCCCCAGTGAGTGGCGCAGCTGGGTGACATTGAAGATACCATCAAGATCGTCTTCCAAAGCTGATTCAAGGTCTTCTCGTAGAAGCGCCGCTAATTTGTCAACAATTGGCATGAGGAGGAAACAATTGAACTGCAGTTTTACAATGATCCAAAAGCATCAGGACATAGAGCAGAAATATGTAGAATGGCTAGAGAGTGCAGGGTTTACTGCACGGATACCTTTAGTTCTGTAGTGACAAGAAAATGCTCTTTGATCCCATGGAAAATCTGGTGAACCAACGCATACACAAGTCGCTCAGATGAGGGTGCCAGCCTTCTGTTCCAGAGCGTGCTGTCCAATAGATCGACCAGCCTAGTTTCTGACACAACACTGGATGGATTTGAGTCTGACGAATGAGTAGATTTCGGGTCTCCCTTTGGTCTATCCTGTTTACTGTCATTCAACCCAGAGGACTGCTCATGCAGCCCAGCTGAGTGGGTACTGTGTGTGTAAGCAGACAATTGCTCTGGTGCAACAAATGAATCGAGGAAGTGTCGCAATCCAGCACGGTTCTATATCCAGTGTAGCACATTAGGATTTAGGCACGCCAATACAGTTCTAATTAGTAAGTAAATAAATCTACCTTGTTATGCAGGGACCATGTAACATAACGAGTGGTGCTCTCCAAATCTTCCATGCATCTGCATTATATATTTGAACGTGCAAATAAACTAGGTTAGCAGACAAAAACAATATAAAGGAATGCATGTGTTGTACCACAAAGCATGTGATCCAGCAGTTTGAACTCCGAAGGAAATATGAACAAAAATTTAACAAAGAATACTACCAGAACAGGTTTAGTTTAACAGAACAGCGCCACTTATTGCAATATATGCTCTGGAATACATCGAATTTTAACGTCCAGTCATCAAATAAAGGCTATTGATGTGGTGCAGTTATGGTTTGCTACATCAAAAGGAGGCCATGTGAGAACTTGCCTGTGGCAAGATGGTTAGGAGGGTGGTTGTACCCCAGCCCACCAGAGTTCAAACCTCAGGTTTGACGCTGGTGTTTCTCATTTAGGCGGAATATTCTTCAGTGGGAGGCGACGTTCCCGTTGACAGTGAGGCGCTTGTGGTGACTTTGTCAATCTCAAGACCTGACCCGCCGGCTCAGTCTCTCGGAGGTGCTCATAGGGGTAGGGTGTGCGTGTGTGCGTTCATAGGGGTGAGTGTATGCGCGTGTATATGAGCGCTTGCGTTGTACTGTGTTTCTCAAAAAAAAAGGAGGCCATGTAGCAACCTCAATATCCTTGGGCGCACCTTGGTGTAGTTTGCAGGAAATTAAATCCATACGCTTTACTAAAGGAAAATTACATGTATGTCATAGTTTGGTGTAACTAGTAACTGATGTCATAGTTTACTGCAGGTTATTGATAACAATTTCAACATCTCCTCCCATATACATTCATATAGCTCTTCCCCTGAAAAGATACAGTCATAACTAGTAATTGATGTTTAGTTTAACAACATGACGTTGAGATGATGAGAGTACAGAAGAGGGAGTGTTAGAAGTTAGAACATATATTTAGTTTGAACAAGTCTCAAGGAGTTAGTTGCAATTGAGTTTGCAATATGGTGTGACTAGAGTACATGCAACCAGTAAACTGAAAGATAAATTCAAGGTATTGGAGTGGAGAACACTATGACCTTTCACGGCACGATTGCTCAGTGGATTCTGCAAACTTGTCAAAAGCAGCTTGGACACGCTTCACAAGTACATCATGGCTGCTGAAGTGCTCAGTGTCTTTCTGTTGGAGTTCAATCAGAGCATAATGCAAAAATAGAAATACATGAATTGAATAGCTTGGGCATAGATTAGTACCTCCAGCAGAAAAACAGAAATCGGACTCAGTCTCTTCAGTATGTACAACAGCCTAAAACTCAACTGCACCAAACAAAGCAAAAGATAGATATTAACTGAAGGGGCATATTAAAATATGAAAGCTCCACCTTATTCTACCATACGGAATTCAACTACTTTCTACAATTATGTCTGCTTTCAACATGGTTTATGTGCCAATATTTTTCACATGTTGGTCTCAGATTCTCGGTCCAGAATAGAAGCACGAAAACATGGTCGGAGATTTCATTGAAACCATAATCACACGTAAATACTTATGAAGTGTAGCATGACCGTGCAAGTCTAGAATGGGCAGCCATGAAGAAACGTGAAGAGGGGCATCTATACAAAGAACAGTAATATGCCACACTTGAGCCAAGCTCACCAACCTGATGAAGGAAAGGCTCAAATGTGTCACGTGCTTTTGCCACAGCAATTACACAAGCAGTCCTAGCAAAACAATGTCAAAAGTGAATAAATATACTATATAAACACAATCAAAACATTTCTAACGTGTGGAAAGAGAATACCTGGAGTAATTCGTCCCATCATGAATATCTTCAACACCACAGGCGTTGACTATTTCCTCCCTAGTAATCGGAGGGCACTTGATACTTCCAACTACCAGACGAAATTCAGCCATTGCCCGGTGGTATTGTGCACCACCATAAAGACGCATTCCAGCATTCTGAAAAACAAAACATAATATGCATTTGGATGACAAAAGTGCATAACACTCTAGTAGTTATAAGAGTGCAACCACAACAAGTGTATTACATGAAGGGCTGAGCTTGACTTTCAAGAAAAAATGTGGTTAGGCCAAACTACACTCCCCGAACAATATCCGGCTTTGTATAATATTGTGCGTCACAAAAGCGATACTCTCGCTAAGGTACTGGGAACTAGATGAAGATCCCGCTAAAAACTAAGGTATTTGCGTGGTATCTCCGTCGAGGGGTAATTCTTATAAAAGATAACCTTGCAAAGCGCAATTGGGAAGGAAACAAAAAATGTGTCTTCTGTCATCATGACGAGACTATAAAACATTTATTCTTCCGTTGTAAATTTGCTTGTTCTATATGGTCAGCCATCCATACGGGCTCTACCTTATACCCCCAGTAGTGTTGCGAATATTTTTGGCAATTGGCTAAAACGGTATGGATTCTAGGTTTAAGCGTCTTATTAGGGTGGGAGCGATTGCCGTTATTTGGTCGCTATGGCTATGTACAAATGACAAGGTTTTAAATGATAAAAATGCTTCTATTATGCAGGTTATTTACTGGTGTACTCGTCCCTGCAGCGTGTGGAGCATCGGGACCTTTTTTCGGAGGTGTCTTCTCGGTTGGAGGCTGCGGCGAGGGAGTTGTTTTCCCAACATGGATGGCAACATAATATTCGCATCGGTCCTCCGTCGCCTTAGGTCTTAGGCGTCATTACACTTTCTCATTCTGATATGTAATGCGTCCTTTTTTTATTTTCCGTTGTGCTGAGACTTGTGAACTTGTTGGGCTGTGTGCATTCTAGTTATGCAGAGGCCGGGTGTAATGCTTAAACTTCTTAAGTAATAAAAACTCCCTTTATCAAAAAAAAGAAAAATGTGGTTATATGTTCTTCACAAGAACTCTAGGGATTAAAGGGTTGGAAAGAAGTTGCTAAAGTCAAAAGAGCGCACAGCAACCCATATAATGTGTCACTACAAAAAAAAAATGGAGTTCATCAGGATCCACTTAATTAATTAGAACACATTTCTGATATAGCATATTCAAGAGTTTAGTCAAAGCGTCTGTTCAACCTCCTAAGATGGACTCAAGCATTATATATAAAAGGGAAACATAACAAATGAAGCCACATGTGTCGGCCTCCTCCTCACTGAATTCTGACGCCATGCATTAGTAACACTGCCATTCCAGCGTCCCAGTGATAATGGAGTGAGTAGCGCCAGCCAAAGACCAGGAAGGGAAATAGAGAGAGATAGATGCAGCATTGTATGGTCTCTGATCCAGTCGAGTTGTGGTCGAGAGATGGAGAGCCAAGAGAGGAAGAAGTTTTAAACAATGACATGTGGGGCAATTCTATAAAGATTTTTATATATTTCATCTGCTGAGTCATCTGTCATGTTGGCAAAACTACCTTTAAGGATTGTAAGTTCAGGACAGGCTAAGTAGAGGCAACACAACCACAAAACTCAGGGCAGCAAACACACTGGAAAGGAACTTACAGGCATCATCTTGTTCGGTAGCTGGAAATTCTCACTTCCAGTAAATGTTCCTCCATTGACCCTCTCATTAATTAAAGTTTCTCCTAAAGGACCAACAGTTCGGAGATAGTGTTAGTACAACTCCAGTTAACAGGAACCTCTATCTGAAGATGAACCAGAGAAGATAAAACACCCACCAAACTTATCAGGAGGTGCCACCACCATGCCTTTCAGTAGCAAAGATAACTGAAACACACACATAATAGATCAATCTTCATATTTATATTTAGCAGTTTTAGTCCTGAGCACTATATACAGTAAAAACTTCAGACCCATATGTCTCTGTCACGCACATACATTGAAAAAAGGCATGCGGCCTAGAAGAAGTATAACTATATATTTTAAATAACAATTAAAGATTATTTTCATCCTTGTAATTGCATGAAAACATCTTGTTCGAAAATAAGATGATACGCAAATCAGTATTGTGCTAGAGTAATAAGCACCTTTGTCAAAAATGAATCATGGAACAGGCGAGCTTTCTCCTTTAGTTTTGCTTCGTTTAAATCACTGCCAAGATACAGAATAGCATTAGCAGGGCATAGCAGGCATCTTGAATGAAAAGTTTGGCTAGAAAGCATCTTTTACTATACAGAATAACCTGTTCTGCTATACAGAAGTGAGACTAGAACGTAGTCTTTTGTGCCTCTTTTATTTATTAGCAATATGCACATGCTCCTAGATGGACTAATTGTCACTTTCAGGAAATATTAAGGGCATTATACTGAATTTGTGGTGCAGTGGCAGCAGCGGATGTGCACATAAGTCTGACTTGCAATCATCGAAGAAGAAAGTTCTTTTGCAGAAGTGCAGAGGAAAGTAGCTCATTCACCAACTCCCTAATTTACAGTTGTATATAAGATACTAAGGAAACAAGACCCAATTAGTTTTGGGGCAAATAAATCTCGATTATAGGGCCACTTAAGTGCACTATACTACAGACATACTTGCTGACAATCATGGAATCACCTGATTTCTTGTGTAACTTTGCGCAACTTCCTTGATGCGGCACGATGTTCCTTTTCAAGAAGTGGAATAATCGATGGAACACTCTCGATGTACCTTGTTCATATTAATTTGTATTATTCCTAGATACAAAGAATGATAAAAAAACTATAAGCTCTGGCTTTGCAAATAAATACAAGAATACCTGTTCTGAAGCAATTCTTCCAAAAATAATCTTAAGTTACTCACTCCTATCCTATTCTTCTCCTCCTTTGTAAGTGACCTTCCTAGTTTGTCTTCAAGAGATGTACCATCGTCCAACTCTCTAAGTGAGATTGCCTGTAGAACTTAGATTAATTAGATGCCTTTTGAGGATCCAGTTCACAAAAGGTACTCAATAACTACACGAAACAGGTAGGACAAAAGCGAAACGAAATTGTCTAACAAGTGCTGACAGAGAAGAATCCTGGTAAAAAGGTTCTCCTTAAAATGGACATTAGTGTCATAAAAAGGAGCTCTCCTTTTGCTGCTAGGCTGCAACATTTCATCCGATCTTACTTAGCACTAATCAAAGATCCAATAGTGGTATAACTCATTAGCTCCACAGCTAGACCCTTAGCACAATCAACTTACATTGTTGAACTCCACAGAGGCTAGTGCTGCAGTAGAATCCTATTCATTACTAATACTTCCAAGATGTCTTGATCATAAAAAACTGTACAGAAAACTCGAAGTTCACAGGAGGGAAAAGCAAGACCTAAAGATCTGGAATAGTGGCATTACCTTCTTAAACTCTTCATTTGATCTGAAGACAGCTTCATGGCAAGAACCAACTCTCCCAGAAGGCACTGATGTGAAAAAGGGAGAATCTCCCAATAAGGAGCCATCCAGAACACAAGTTGGTGGGTGAAGAAATACTTCAACATCAGAGGCGCGTGCGAACTGTGGAATTTTCGTGTCAAGTTTTGTGGAGACTAGAACAGTCCTTGAAAGATCAGGATCAACCTGTAGCATCAAAAAATGAACACGACATAGCTGAAAGGCACCACCTTCTTAGTTAACAAAGGATTATGTTAACTGAATACTCTGACTGAAAAATAGAATTGGGATAGTCAGTACATTTTGTATTTAAATATAGTAACCCAGTAAATGAGGTGCAGCTCGGCAAGAGCTTCCGGAAATTCGTAGTAAAGTCTGCCTACATGGGAGTAATAGAAAGTTCACGTGGTTACTTAAGAACAGTGGTGTCTTCTCAGTGAAATATTTATTTATATGTTCTGCTAAAAGCTAATAAGGTTAGATGGTCATATAGAAGTTCCTCAGGATTATAGTCTTGTATGGTTAACTTTTAGAGATAGCATACTCACTGCGATAACTTGTTAAAAAGCGTTTGGACAGGCAGCCCTAAGTTTAAGTTTGCAGTTCACATGAATTAGTAGATTAGAAGATCATTTATTTTTTGAATATGCAGTAGCTAATTATACTTGCAGTGCAGTTGGCTGTGCTTCTGGTACTACTCTCATGCCTAGCTACTTTTTTACTTTATGTAATTGCGTGCAGAACTTTCCAAACCAGTTGCTTCAAGAGCAGCACCTTTGGTTTGTTCAATTTGGAAGACTAGGAATGCTACCTATTTTCATAGGTTTGCCCACAAGATCCTAGAAATGTAATTTTTCAAAGGCTCGCTGATTGTCTTTTAGTGTTGGTTTTCAGAAGAAAGGATTCTAAAGCAGGGTGGCTTCTGAGGTGTTCAGCCTCAGGCTTGAGGGATGGTTAAGAAGGTTCTGTGTTTCTGTCAGGGTGTTACAGAAATTAGATATAACAAGTGCCGATTCATGCAAGGATGTTGTGTAGGACCTTTCCATAGAAAAAAGATTAAGAGAACAAACCTGCATCACCACTCTCCTTGTAGTTGCATTGCTCCAATCACTACAATCTTCAAGGCACAGAATTATGGTTTCTTTATGCTGAATTTTCGCTCGAACAAGGGCCTCAACAGCACAAGCCTGACTCTGCAGGTTGCAAAATTACCAAAGGAGGTCACTTTGTAAACACCAGATTGTAGAGGAGTCCACCGGATTGCAGTACATGCAGTTTCCATGGAAGCAAAGGGACATAAAAGGCTACAAAGAACTAGTGTTAACTAACAGAAAGCAAATGGATAGGAAAGTACCTGCAAAACTCGGTTTTTATGGCCAGGAGCTGCGAGAATGAGGCCTGGCGTGTCAATAATGGTAAGATTGGGACAATGCTTGTATTCTATCCTTATTATAATTTCCTTTGCTGAAAATTGGGATGGATCATTCTCCAGCCTCTTGTTTTCAGCTTCAATATATGCCTGAAAGTACTTAACTTATTTAGATAATATTGACATGCTATGGTAGAGGTCCGGTCAGTCAACCATATCATGCAACGTCCGGTCTTATCGATGTTTCAAATTGACAATACCATTTCAGTGACACAATTGTTACCTACAAATTAATAATGCAATATAAAAGTACTGCATGCTTCGCTTGACAACCACAGTAATTGGGTCAGGTCGTCTATCAGGTTGCTACATAGACAGTACTTACTTTATACACCTACTCCCTCCATTCCTAAATATATGTTTTAGGTATTTCAAATGTGGTCTAGATACGGACTGAATGGGTGAAGATACACACTAAAACGTGTCTAGATACATGTGAATCTGAAAAGGGCTTAAACATCTTATATTTAGAAACGGAAGGAGTACCATTTATAGCAAGTCAATTAACCAACTCTCATAGATTCACTGTTCTAAATAAGGCTTGTATTGTCTTTTCAAAGGCCTTTTACAACGTAAAGGTAGCCAATCTACTACGATACCAAAGGCACATGTATAAACTTCCTTTACATACCTTTACATTGCATATATTAAAGGCATTTCGCAAAAGACCAAAGGGAAACGTCAATTATTATCTGGCGCATTATAATATATACAAGATACACAAATACAACAGATGTTCATTTACCTTTGATAGTTCTCGTCATTCTAAATACATCGAGATACAGATGTTTTACACAAATATATACAAGATACCAAATTCTACAGATGTTACATTGCATGCATAGAATGCTGCTTATTTGGAAAGTACAAGCATATGACGCTGGTCAAATCCTTTTCCTTTATGTATGCAGGAAACAAATAACCGTATGCTTACTTTGCTAGTGCAAACATATGTACAGATCTCTGAATTTAAGAAAAAGAGACTTTTTGCAAGATCACTTATTACAGTATTTAAATTCAAAAAAAAAAAACTTATTACAGTATAAAAGGAAAGGTGGTTGACCATTCCTTGAACTTTTATCAATATTTAGATAATTTTTATTGCGGGGAGTTATTTAGATTATTGGTACATTATACATTTACACAGCCCTTATTCATTCACGAAATTAGCTACCTGCACATTAGTTGACACCTCAACACGCTCAACAGAGAGATAAGAGTCTGAACTTAGCTAGATTAATTGTTAGTACTACAGTTGCATTTGCAGGCACCACACAAGAAACACAGAAGTGGTAATCACATAAGACATATTAGGTGCATGTATACACCTTATCCGTTTCATCAGAATTCTTCTAAGCATTAGTTCATGACACCAGCAATAACGTAAACATATACGCTGCATTGCAAGCCAAAGACGCCACCACGATAGATATAACAGATGACACCTGCATATCCACAACCACAAGTGGGCATCGATGAACGAACCTGGATGTGGGCCAGCGGCATTGCGCAGTCAGCGGCCCCGTCGTCCTCCTCTGCATCCCCCTCACCCGAGCCGGCGAGGAGTCGGCAGTTGGGAGAGTGGCAGTGCGGGTTGAAGCGGAGATGGAGCGCGATGGGTCGACGCGTCTTGGTGCCGCCGCCAACGTGGTTGAACTGGAACCCCATAAGCGCCTCGACCAGCGCGCTCTTCCCGTCCGTCTGGTGGCCGACCACCACAACCGCCGGAGCCGGCACCGCCGTGCCACCCAGCTCGGCTGCCAGACGCTGCAGCTCGTTGTACGCCTCGTAGAGAAGCCCGCGCGCCTCCTCATCCTCCGGCGAGAGCGGCTCTGGCGGCGGCATCGCCATTTGTGAGAAAATGGTTTTCGAGGGGTTTTGGTTTGGGGAAAAGAGTGGACAATGGTGACGGAGGTTCGTGCGTTATCTACATCTTTTTTTTCTGCGTTTTAAGTCGAGTGAAATGCATCTTAGCCATCGAACTTGTCGAGGGTGTTCAATTTAGTCCTCAAGCTTAGAAGCTGCTCCATTTTTTTTTTTGAGTTTTTTTTAGGGAAAACCATCATGGCAGGTTTTATACGTTTATTCAGAATACATAGTTTGCCATTACACTCAAAGTAATCAGCACGATAAAGGACCCTCTGAATAGGTAGCTAAAACATGTGCTGTCATACTGGCCTCCCTAGGACAATGCATAAAAACAACTATCGAACAATTGCGTCAAAGGTGTGTACACTCCTCATATATTGCAGTAGCCGGACCGAGAGAATTCCCGCCATTTGACATCACGCCAATCACATCCATGCAGTCTGAGTTAACTTCAATGCGATTGCAGCCCACCTGACCAGCCAGAATTAAACCGTCACGGAGGGCACGAGGCTCAACCGTCGAAAGATCTGAGATAAAAGGAATACCGCAACAACTAGCAGCCATAAACAAATCTCTGTCATCTCGAATAATAGCTCTTGTGCTACCTGAACCGTTATCAATATTAAATCCTGCATCAACATTTAACTTAACAAAACCTTCTCTCGGTTTCTTCCACCCATGTCTGGTGATACATGACTTTCTCTTTTTTGCTCTCGTGTAATTAAGAACCATCGCTGAAATAGCTTGAGTTGTTCAAAAGCAGTCGTATTGCCATTTCATAAGATAGGGAGAGTATTTATAGAGCCCCGAAGGACAAAAAAACAGGCCAAAGACAAAGAAGCTAGCTACATCTAAAAATGTCTACATAAAGGTTCCTTGACGAATCCTCAAAGAAGGCGGGCGAGAAAATAGAAAAACACTGAAACAAAGCCAGAACTAGTGGAGATTGGAGGGGTAAACACAGCTGGAGCCGACACTGGTTGGATCTCCACCCTCTTCAACATCATGTACAACAACATCATGATAAAGAGGGAGTAGTCTACCTCTGGACTATGAGTTTGTGGCAGTAACTTGATATCTCTCTCTAATGCTATCATTGTTTTATTACCATATGAGCTGTCCAACATGATTATGATCATCTATGTAATTCCTATGTGGTGGATCTTTATTTTATGAGTTGATATTTGAGATTGGAATTCTATTATGTGTAAGATGTATTGATAAATGCATATTATGCATCTCGTTCTTAAGTATGTTTGTTTTGTTCCTACTTGTACGAAAGTGCATGTGTATTGGTTGGAGTAACATGATGGCGCTGATTGGATAGTGACAGCAAAATTCGAGATCTACTATGGTTTTACCTTTCTTCATTTGTTATCTCAGTGAATTCATGTGTTATATTCATCTAATGACATTCAAGGTAGTATATTTGTTGTTTAAACATCATGTCAAAGTAGTTAAGGCTATGCACTGTGTTATTTTCAATTTTAGATAGGTTGTAGTTTTCCCTTTCTAGAGAAGTATATGTGAGATGTATTACCTAATTTTTATACCTTTATATTGGACGTGATACCCATATAAATGCTAATCAAACTTTATCAATATTATATCACTTATGACCTTTTTTATGTGCACTGAGAGAGTAGAAACTGAACTACGAACGGTGTTTCACTTTTTATTATAAGAAACCATTTTCCATTACTTTTTTCTACAATAGTTAAATCCAAGAATAGAAAAGTACTTTTATTATTAGAAAAAAAACAAAAATCAAAAGAGTTTTACTATATTATTTTGACTTTCTTACCTGGCTATGGATTGTTTTAATTTTATTATTTATATATTTTGTTTTATATCTTTACTACTCCCTCCGTCCCAAAATAAGTGTCTCAACTTTGATAGAAAGTGGATGCATATAGACATGTTTATGTCTACATACATGCATTTTTTATCAAAATTGAGACACTTATTTTGGGACGGAGGGAGTATTAAATAGGAGTTCAACCTACGACGTCAAACCCATCGTCTGCTTGCTCCATCGTCTACCTCCGTGCATCCCCGGATTGCGCACATGGGCCAAGGCCCAAAGAAACCTTCACTCGTGACCTGCGCCTCAACCCGATCTCTTTTGCTCCCTATCTATCTACTCGTTCCACCGCCGCCTCTACTACGCACCTCACCGGCCACTGCAGCTTCTCCCATCGTCAGCGGAGCCTTCTCCCGTGCGCCTACATCTCCATCCCACCACCCCGATCTCTTCTCTTCCCCTCCAACCCATGACGTTGTCGCCTCCTCTTCCACCTACATCATCGGCCACCCCAACCCCCACGGAAGGTCAGGCCTCCGACGCTCAGGTGTTCGCAAAGGACAACCACACAAAGGATATACACGCGGGAGAAGATGCGCCTACCGAGCACCATGCTCGCAATCTCTCCATGCTCGGCGGCAGCATGGTGAGCAGTCGAGGAAAGGGTCGAGCGAGCCAAGTACACAGGGTAGGCAATGGAGCTCGAGGTGCGGACTTGGTGGTCGACGATGGAGCGGGGCGACAGTGGCGCTCCACGACGACCGCATTTGGTGAGTTGCATGGCTAGAAGGAGTTGGGCCGCCGAATGTGATCCGATCCATTCGTCCTTGTATAGGCGCAGCCGTCCCCATCCCCTAGCAGGGCCTACCATACTCTTGCAATCGTTATTTTATCGACCTGGTGATAGTACTGCTATTTGTGTACTGATGTATGACATGGAAATTTCACATGGCAACACGCAGATCATTGATACTGTCCGCCCAGTGGGATCCAGGGTGTGCAGAGCCCACTCTCCACAGCCCTCGCACGCGACGGTATCTACGAAACGGTTAAGGACCAAGCAAAACGCTTGGAGAGACCCTCGAGAGGAAAAGCCCTCGAGAGGGCTGAAGGGAGCAGCGAAGGCCTGAAGAGGCCCATCCTGAGGCTGCCCCTCTGCAAGGCCCTCTCCCCTGGAGAGGGGTCAACGCAAATCCCTCCACAAGGCCGCCCAGGCCCTGTGGAGATACTTCGCTACGAAGCAACCGCTGCAGAGCGCACATGGCCTCTACCGCGCCGCAGGGTGACGCGCGCGTCTGCGCGCGATGACGACGGCGCCGCAGTTGCCATTCTGGTGATTAAAGGAGTCAACAAAGCTGTGTCCCCTACGCCGGACTACGAAGCTTTCCCCTTTGGTGATAAAGCAGATGGCCGGCGCTACGCTCCAACGACGACGTCACCGTGGGCACCCCCGCGGTCTCTGCAGTACCAGCTGGCCGTCCTGCGTGGACGGTGGCTTTTCTGCGTCAAGGGCAGGCTTTGCAGCCATGGACCGAGTCCATGGGCAGCTCGGCAGCGGTGCACCTCGCTCCTCCGTTCGTCGCCATGTGGGAACCCTTCCGCTGCGCAGGTCGCAAGGAAGAGGCCCAAGGCGCCTATAAAAGGGGAGGGAACACCTCCGTAGCGAGGGATCGATCATTTGACACTCCACCATAGCCTAGCTTGGCCTAGCGCACTCAAGGAGGAAGAAGACCGTAGCTTCCCTCCTTGAGCACGAGAGCCCTCAGCAAGCTCGTTGCACTTTAACCCCTGCAGAGCAATACAGACAAGCAGGAGTAGCGGTTTTACCTCCTCCTGAGGGCCGTGAACCTGGGTACGGGCTGGTGTTCATTCCTGTCGTGATGTCCCTCCTCAGGCTCGATGAGCTCCGTCGCCGTGCCGGTTGAGGGTTGTAGACCAGCGTGTTCAGTCCCCCTTCTCGAACTTCTCTTCAGAGTGTGACTATCCCTGTTCCGTGGGAATCACTCTCCGACATTTGGCGCGCCAGGTAGGGGATTGAGGCGCGTCTTCAACCTCCAGCCGGTCTCCGCGCCATGACGGACACCCGCACGACGCGCGCCAACAGGCGCGCAGCTGACAGGGCTCATACCGAGCCCGGCACCGCCCCCACCCGCGGCCGCCGCGGCAGCCCTCGCACGACGGAGCGCGCCAACACCGGCCCACACCTGGAGGAGCCCGAGAGCGAGGAGTACCGTGGCAGCGACCACCGCGACGACAGGGACGCCCCCCCGGAGCGCCACGACGATGCTGAGTCCTCTCATCCGTCTCGGCGCCAAAGCGCGTCCTCTCAGGGACGCCCGGAGCCCACGCCGCACACCGCGCTTCTCATGGCCCAGGAGCTTCTCCGCTACCGGCCTAGCGCGGAGGCCCACGACCAGTGGCTCGACCGCCTTCACCACCTCGTCGACGTCGCGACGATGGGCCCCGCCCCGTCGCGCTCGCTGGTCCACCATTCTGGCCGCGCGGGGACGGCCGCGCCGGATGCACCTCCGCCACCGCCGGGACCTCCTCCGGCCGCGGCACAGAGGGCTCCCTCTCATGCCTCCTCGCCTCACGACTGCCAAATCGTGCAGCGCACCGCGCCTGACGCGCGGGTGGGGATGGAGCGCCGGAGGGACCTCCAGAACCGCCTCGTCGAGGAACTCGGCCAGGCGGGGCAGCAGAACCGCAGGGCTCTCCAGGGCGGAGTCACCACATACGCCACCGGCTGCATGGCCTTCACCCGCGCTCTGCGCCGCGTGGTCTGGCCCCAGAAGTTCAGGCCTGCCCTTCCCAAGGGCTTCGACGGGTCGAGCAATCCCCTCGAGTTCCTGCAGCTCTACACCACCTCCATCCAGGCTGCAGGAGGAGACGACAAGGTCATGGCGAACTGGTTCTCTCACGCGCTTAGGGACTCCGCGCTGCCCTGGCTCCTCAACCTGCCTGAGGACTCCATCGACTCCTGGGAGGAGCTCTGCAGGCAATTCGTCGCCAACTTCAAGGGCACGTACGAGCGCGCGCTCACCCACAACGACCTGCGCGCTGTGGTGCAGAGGAAAGATGAGACCCTCCGCAAGTACATCCAGCGCTTCACCCAAGTGCGCAACAAGATCCCGAACATCCCCGACACCCAAGTCATTGCTGCCTTCAGAGAGGGCGTCACCAACCGCAGGATGCTCGAGAAGCTGGGCATTCACGACAAGCTCACCTCTGTGGTGAAGCTGTTCGACCTCGCAGACAAGTGCGCCAAGGCTGAAGAGGGACTCCTCTTCGTCAAGATGAGCCAGCGGGGGGACGACCAGGCTGAGGGCTCCAAGAGCCACAAGAAGCGCGAAGAGGCCAAGCGCAAGACCACCGCTGTCCTGGCGGCGGAGCCAGCCGCCAAGAACGCCCGCAGAAACTCCCCTGAGCCTGGCGACAAAGAGTCGGACAACCGTCCGTTCTGCGTCTACCACAACAGGCCCGGCCACGCCACAGAGAACTGCTTCGACCTCAAGAGGCTGAGCAGGGAGCGCGAGCGAGAAGAAAGCAGCAGAAACCACGGCAGAGGCCGCGGCTACCGCAGAGACGGCAGGGGCGGGCGCAATGGCGGCTACCAGAGGGCGTCAGGCACTCAAGCCAACGCCGCCGAGAAGAACAACAACCTCCCTGACGAGGAAGATGGAGGCTACCAGGCCCCAAGGGGGGCTATGGCCTGCATCCTCGGCGGGGCTCAGGCGCCCAAGTCGAACAACCCGTTCAAGCAGTTCGCCCGCGAACTCAATGCCGCGCTCCCGAGCATCGAGACCTCCAGGCCCCTCAAGTGGTCCCAATACACCATCGCTTTCGACGCCAAGGACCACCCCAAGTCGACCAAGACCGTTGGAACCCTCCCCCTGGTCTGCTCCCCCACCATCAACAACATCACCGTCTCCAAGACGCTCATTGATGGGGGAGCTGGCCTGAACGTCATCTCTGTCGAGACCTTCGAGACGCTTCAGGTGCCTTACGAGTGGCTTATGCCCTCCAGGCCATTTACCGGGGTCACCAGTGGTTCCATCGAACCTCTGGGGCAGGTCCGGCTGGCCGTCACCTTCGGCACGCAGAAGAACTACCGCACTGAGCTGATCGACTTCGACGTTGCCCACATTGGCCTGCCGTATAACGCCATCCTCGGCTTCCCCGCCCTCGCGAAGTTCATGGCCGTCACACATCACGCCTACAACATTGTCAAGATCCCCGGCAGCGCTGGCACCATCGCCATCCAAGGTCATATCCTGGACGCCACGCGCGCTGTCGAGAGCGTCTAAAAGGCAGCTGCCATGGCATTCCCGGCTGACGAGGACATGGAGCCTCTCGAGAGGCCCAAGAAGAAGAAACAGGTGTTCTCCCAGGAGCAAGCTTCCACGAAGAAGGTGTCGCTGGGCACCAGTGGCTCGGGGGTTGAAGGCTCTGGGGCTAGCGTCACCATTGGCGCTGCCCTGCCTCCCAAATAGGAAAGCGCGCTCGTCGCCTTCCTTCGGGCAAACCCCGACATGTTCGCATGGACTCCGTCAGATATGTCCGGTGTACCAAGGGAGGTGATCGAGCACCACTTAGCCATGTGTCCAGACGCACGCCCCGTCAAGCAAAAAGCACGCAAGTAAGCCCCCGAGAAGCAAGCATTCATCGTCAAAGAAGTAGAGAAGCTAAAAGCGGAAAATGTCGTTCGCGAAGTCGCGCACCCCACCTGGCTCTCCAACGGCGTGGTTGTCCCTAAACCCGCTGGAGGAGGCCGACTCTGCATCGACTACACGGACGTCAACAAGGCCTGCCCCAAGGATCCCAACCCAATGCCAAGGATAGACCAGATCGTGGACTCCACCGCCGGCTGCAACCTCCTCTGTTTTCTTGACGCCTTCTCTGGTTATCACCAGATCAAAATGGCTAAAGAGGACGAGGAGAAAACAACATTCCTCACCCCCTGTGGTGTGTATTGCTACACTTGCATGCCTTTCGGCCTGAAGAACGCTGGCGCCACTTTCCAGAGGCTCATGAGGATAGCCTTGGGGGCACAGATGGGCAGAAACGCAGAAGCCTATGTCGACGACATCGTGGTCAAGTCTCGCGAGGGAGACACTCTCTTGAAGGATCTCGAGGAAACCTTCGTCAGCTTGCGCAAGGTGAACATCAAGCTGAATCCCGCCAAGTGCGTCTTCGGGGTGCCTTCAGGCAAACTCCTCGGATTCCTGGTGTCCCACCGCGGCATAGAAGCAAACCCTGACAAGATCAAGGCCATAGAAGGAATGCAGCCTCCTCGCCGGCTCAAGGACATGCAGCGCTTAGCGGGCTGCATGGCCAGCCTGGGCCGTTTCATCTCCAAGTTCGGCGAGAGAGCCCTGCCATTTTTCAAGATCATGAGAGATCCGGCACATTCAAGTGGACCCCTGAGGCGGACAAGGCTTTTGAGGACTTAAAGAGGTACCTGGCCAGCCCACCAGTCATGGTGGCCCCCAGGACAGGCGAACATCTGAAGCTGTACCTATCAGCCACTCCTCAGACCGCAAGCGCCGTTCTGGTGGCTGAGAGGGAAGAGCCGGTCCTCTCCAAGAAGAGCACTGCCACTCCAAGTCCAAAGCCGCCCGACAAAGACCCCGCCAAAGGAGCGGTCTCCACAGACCCACTGCCAGGCCCACAGCCTCAAGTCGAGTCTGCTCCCAACACCCTTGCCGAGACCCCTCCACAGGCGGATCTCAGCAAGGGCCCTGAAGAGCCTCCACAGGGGGCTGACGCTGCACCTCCACCGACAACCCTTGTCGAGCACCCCGTCTACTTCGTCAGCACAGTGCTGCGGGACGCTCGGGAGCGGTATCCAATGCAGCAGAAGCTCCTCGTCGCGCTCCTCATCGCCTCCAGGAAGCTGCGACACTACTTCCAGGGCCACCCCATCACGGTGGTCACTTCCTTCCCCCTGGAGCAGATCCTGCGCAATCCCAATGCCACAGACCGTGTTGCGGGATGGAACATCGAGTTGCAGCCCTTCAACTTACGCTTCGACACCACAAGAGTCATCAAGGAAAGAGCGCTGGCGGATTTCGTCGCCGAGTGGACTGACCCAAGCCCTGAAGAGCCTCGGGGGGAAGAGGCCGAGCCCTCTGGAGACACAATGCCCAGCCACTGGACCATGCACTTTGACGGAGCCTTCACCTGCCGCAATGGCGGGGCAGGCGTCGTCTTGACCTCGCCCAAGGGCGACAAGCTCTACTACGCTGTCCAGTTGTGCTTCACGATCGACAAGATCTCCAACAACATCGCTGAGTACGAGGGCCTCCTCGCCGACTTAAGGGCCGCCATCGCTCTAGGCGTCAAGCATTTACTCGTCAAGGGCGACTCCCAGTTGCTTGTCAACTTCTCCAACAAAAGCTACATGCCTAAGGACGACCACATGGCCGCCTACCTTGAAGAGGTCCGCAAGCTCGAGAAGCACTTCAGAGGCATGGAGCTCATGCACATCCCGAGGAAAGAGAACCAGGAGGCCGATGACATCGCCAAGCGAGCCTCGCGAAGGCAAGCCCAGCAGGCAGACGTCTTTGAAGAACGCCTCACCAAGGCATCCATCAAGCAGCCTCAAGAGACTACAGCCGCAAGCACGGACGAAGCGCTCCCACCACCTCCTGAAGCTGGGGCACCCGACTGTGGTCCCCACACAGGGGAGCGCCTGTTGCTGACAACGGCTCACCAAGAAACAGGCTGGATTGACGAGCTCAAAGACTACTTGGTGATGGGGATCCTCCCTGAAGAAGATGCGGAAGCAGAGCGAATCGCTCGACAGGCAAAATCCTACTGCATCCTCGAGGGGGACCTCTACCGCAAGCGCCCAAACGGCATCGCGCTCAAATGCGTCCCTCCCGAGGAAGGCCGAATGCTGATCAAGGACATCCATAGTGGAGAATGCGGCCACCACTCGTGTGCGCGCACCCTCGCAGGCAAGGTCTTCAGGAGCGGGTTCTACTGGCCGCAAGCGTTTCAAGATGCAGTCACCATCGTCCAAGCCTGCGACGTCTGCCAGTACCACGCCAAGAAGATCCATCAGCCGGCGCTAGGACTCCAGACTATCCCGCTCTCCTGGCCGTTCGCGGTCTGGGGGCTGGACATTCTGGGCCCCTTCCCGAAGTCGCAGGGGGCCTATCGCTTCCTCTTCGTGGCCGTCGACAAGTTTACTAAGTGGGCCGAGGTCGAACCAGTGCGCACTATACTAGCCGGGGCAGCGGTGAAATTCATCAGGAGCCTAGTCTGCCGCTTCGGAGTGCCTAATCGCATCATCACCGACAATGGCTCACAGTTCACCAGCGGCATCTTCCGGGCTTACTGCGAAAAGCTCGGCATCAAGCTCTGCTTCGCCTCGGTGGCTCATCCACGGAGCAATGGTCAGGCCGAGCGAGCAAATGCGGAAGTCCTGAAGGGCCTCAAGACCAGAAGCTTCAACATCCTCAAGGGTCACGGCAAGGGCTGGATCGACGAGCTCCCATCCGTGCTCTGGTCCATGCGCACAACCTCTTCAAGGCCCACGGGTGAAACGCCATTCGCCCTTGTCTATGGAGCCGAGGCAGTCCTCCACGCAGAAATCAAGCACGGATCCCCTCGGGTCCTTGCCTTCAACGAGGACACCCAAGAGGACCTCCACAACGACGACCTGCTGCTTCTCGAGGGACTGCGCTGCCATGCCGCCCTCAGAGCGGCAAAGTACCAGCAAGACCTGCGACGCTACCACAGCCGCCATGTGCGCTCACGCACTCTCGAGGCGGGTGACCTCGTCCTCAGGCGAATCCTCTCCAGAGAAGGCCTCCACAAGCTCTCGCCGATGTGGGAAGGCCCCTACAAGGTCTCTCACATCGCCAGGCCTGGCGCTGTACGCCTCGAGACTGAAGACGGCATCCCCGTCAAGAACCCGTGGAACATCGCACATCTACGCAAGTTCTACCCGTGATCATTGTCACGTCAGGCATTTTTTGTCTCTAGAGGGAAGCTCACGGTTTCGCCTCCAAGCTTCTCAAAGCTTCTCCTGAGGGTCAGCCCTCCGAGCTCTCCTGCTAACGAGCCACCGCAGGCCGCAGTGAATCTCAGCCACTAATGGGTGGTCCCCATGCCTCGACATGGAAGGAACGTGAGCTTGGCAAACCCAAGTGTAATGAACCATTTTCGTTCCTAAGTGAACTATGTGCTACGGCGCCATTTCGTTCCTCCATAATCATCGTCAAGGGTCATCAACACTATTTTCTGGCGCCGTTGCCGGCGAAGTGAGTAAGTAAAGAGTTGTCCCACAAGTCTTAATCAACCGTGCAAGATATTTTCTGGTGGAGTTGCTGGACAAGTGGAAAGGATAACTCACAAACAAAGTCAACATCACCAACATGTGCAAACACCTAAGCTTGGGGAGGTTGCACCTCTGTGAGCATCATCTTTCCCATCTTTTTACCTTCAAAGCATTATATTTTGTTTTGTTTTTGTCATTTTTATATTTCGGTTTGTTATTTTATTTTCAGTTTTGCATTTTGTTTTACTTTTGTTATTTAGGTTTACATTGTTTTAGTGTCATTTTATTTTCAGTTTTGCATTAAAAATTTAAAAATACAAAAAAAATTGCTATAATGGAAAAGAGAACTTTCTGGCCATTTAGTGTTAAGAACTTTCCTCAAGATATGAATATCCCTGTTGAAGAATTTGAGATTGATCATAATATCACTAAAGTAATCTATGAACATCGTTTTTATGGTAAACCTAAAGAAGATCCTATGCAACATCTTAAGAAGTTTGATGAAAGATGCAAACTGTTAGACTTAAAACATGCCAATGTTAATGTGATTAAAGTTAAGCTTTTCCCCTACTCTCTTGCTGGGAAAGCCTTAGATTGGATATTAAGATAGCCCCCTGGTAATTTTAACACTTGGTTTAATCTAAAAGCTGCATTTATTGAAAGATTTTGTTCTGAAACTATATCTAATCTTAGACAAATAGTTTTTGCCTTTAAACAAGAGGAAGAAGAACCTTTGATAAAATCTTAGGAAAGGTTTAGTGGCATAGCCTTTGGAACGGAACATGGTCTAAGGGATTGGATGCTCATGCATATATTTTATAGGGGATTGTCTGAAACCTCTAGAATCTTTTTGGAGAATGAATGTAAGGGCTCTTTTATGAACACTCATGCTGCTAATACTCATATTTTGCTTGATGGTTTACTTTTGAAAGTGAAAATTAAAGAAAGTCTTGAAAAAGCTCAAATACCTGAAGATGTTTTTGATGACCGTCATGAACTATATAATCTATACAGTATAAAGAAAAAAGTTGAATAAGTTAAGATGCTTAGTGAAGTCAAGGAACCACTACTTGATTTAGAAAGTTGTAGCTTGCACGAACTTATGTCTATCTTACAGAAATTTGCTAGTGATTCTTCTATTAATATTAATCAAGCTGGTTTTGGTTCTTTTATTGCTAGTCATGTTTTAAATGAGAAAATTGCTAGGTACAACAAAGAAGCTATGACACCACCTAAGCTTGGGGATATTTGGGTTCCCAAGGTACTAGTAACAATTGGAAAAGAGACACACCATGCCATATTAGATCTAGGATCTAGTGTCTCTGTTATGTCTAAGGAACTATATGAAGTATTTGAATTAAAGAATCTTGAAAAATGCTCTATTGAACTTTCACTTACTGATGATTCCATTAAATATGCTTTAGGAAAAGTAAGTGATGTTATGGTAGAGTTACATATGACTTTTGTGCCTGTTGACTTTGTAATAATGGACATGGGGAATAAAACCTCTAGTCCTATCATTTTGGGAAGACCTTTTCTTCGTACTACAGGTGCTATAATAGATTCAAAGGAGGGGAATGTGAAGTTTCAGTTCCCACACAAGAAGTGCATGGAGCACTTTCCAAGGAAGAGGGACACATCAAGGTCCAAGCTCCCTCGCGAGTTTCGTCCACTATAAATATCAAGTAAGAAGCCTAGCTATATGACTATAAAGAAAGCGCTTTACGGGAGGCAACCCGGTTGTTTTTATTTGAGATTTTCTTTGAGTCCTCTTGCTGTACCAAGAGACTTTGTTTTTAGTTTAGGTTCTGGAATTTTTAATAAAGTGACAAGTTTTACCCATTTGGGCTATGAAAGTTTCTTTTTCCATTCAGAGATTTTATTACAGCACGAATCTGTGCACGGTATGATTTTTAATTCCTATTATGTAATTCCGAATGAGCTGTAATTTGAACTGTAGTTGCAACTTTTCATACTCTGTAAGCGTGAATTTTTTCAGATTTTTTCGACATATTTAAGTGGGGTAAAAAATACGTTTTGCTGCTGTTGTTTTTCTGGACAGATTCTGTCTCATTTTGTTTTATGCATTCTTTAAGCTTTTAACTTGAATCTTTTTGATCCAATTGAGTTTATTAGAAGGAATAAAACATTATACACTTTCTGGACATGTTTCTTATGTTTGTCTAAGGATTTCATACAGCAAGCAATTCTATTATTTTGTGTCTACTAATGTCACCCCACAGAAAAGAAATGGGAGAAACGGTGTTTTGAAGTTTTTTTCACAGGGATTAGAGGAGATGCTGTAAGGACCCCTCAGACTACCAGTCCGAGATGCCCACGTTATGTAAACAGATCACGATCCCAATGATCAGTGCATCGCGATCATATAACCAACATGGTATACAAAGTTACATTATTCAAATCGAATAATACAAGACTTACATAAATAGGTGGTCACATGACCAAGTCTGCAATCATCGTTACACAGGACGAGATTAACTACGATATAGCGGAAGCTTGCGGCTAGCGTCGGCCCTCGTCACAACCAGACGCATTCCCACAGAGCAGTTGACCGGTGACACTCAGTTGGCGTAGTCGTCGGCGTACTCCTCGTCCTCGTCGTACATCTCCTCGTTGTAATCTGGACGTTTTAATATCCAGGGACACAGCCATATGAGTACATTTACGTACTCGCAAAACCACCTCAAGGCTTAAGTTTTCATGGTAATGCACCAAAAATGTTTTCATAAACTAGGATGGCTGCTATTTACAACTATAGGGCTTAGTTTTCGCAAAGGATGCTTTTAGACATAGAGATACGACATCTCTATATCTTTGTTGAAGAAAACATTTAGAGAAAGAAATCTCTCTTGTAGAAATAGCATGTACTATTTCCACGTTTTGACAACACTTCTATAAAACTTTTTCAAAAACACTAGGATGGGGATACCCCTTTTTCTTTCCCTGAGATCTGACTGATTGTCTCCCCGAGACCAACCATCTTCTCCCAAATCTGTACATCCCAGGTACCTCCTTGATGCCTCCTTGTTTCCACCGAAACCATTTTCTTTTGAAAACTTAAAATTGCCCATACGCCTAGATCAGTGGCCTTTCCAACCGTCCTTTGACCGCGGACACGGCTATTCGGATAGATGCACACTCTCCAGAGGTTGCGATCTTTACCCACACTAAACGGTCAATTCCGCCGTGTCTGCCACGGCCCGTCATACGAAAGTATGCGGGGGTCCGGATAACCAGATCAAAGCTTTCCACTATGTCCACCCTAGTATCGGGGCCTCCCGGTAGGTTTGTTCTCCCCGGCACCGTGTGCTCCACTAGACCCCTGGTCTCTCTTAGGACGCCACACCGCCACGTCGGGAGACCCACCGTAATCGTCCGGCGCGGATCCTCCCACATGTGTATTGCCTCGTCCAGACGGCAACCCGGCTTCAAGGGCCCAGCCCCTATAGAAAGTGTGAGAGCCCCAATACTAAAACAGACAAGCTTCCGGCTAAGCCCTACCCATATTAGGTAATGTGGTTGCACAGGTTAATTGTTCGGGCGGCTGCTAGGGCTGTACTTTGCTTTTCAAAAACATCTCCACCTCCGACTGTTCCCAACAGCTCGGGTTTTCGTAAACATCTCCGATTGCTCCCAGCAACTCGGGTTTTATAAAACACTTGCTCGCCGATTGCTCCCAGCAACTCGGGTTTTTCTTCCGAAAACAGTTTATCAAAACCAGGCTCCCATCCTAAGATTTTGAGAAAAGAATATAAAGATATACTACTAGAAAAATATGATTTTCTTTATAGAGCCTTCAACAACAAGGCTCCTAAAGTGAATACTTAGTTTTATAACACCTATTATAATCTAGTAGATAACTTTGGCCAAACAATATTTTGTAAAATAGTTTTTTGGTTGGCAAAATGCCGCAAAAGAAGTAAAACATGCATTATTTTATTTTGAAAACAAAACAGGCTTTGTAAAATAATAGGATTCATTATAGTGGTGAGGTGGCTTGCCTGGCTCAGCAACATGTCCATGGTCTTGGTCTTGATGTTCCTCAGGTTTACTCCTCACGTCCAGTTCCTTCCCGATCGTATCTAACGTCGCAAACAGGAAAAAGAGCAACACTCAAAATACAAGACAATGTCACAAGAACATAACAAACATCTAGCGTTGCACAAGACACTAAGCTAGCAAACAAAAGCAAACAATTCACTTAGTTAAACAGCTACAAGCAACAAGCACATATAGCTAAGACAAACAATAAACACAGCTAAGAAAATAAACACAGTCACCCTAATTGTTACCAAGGTAGTTTCAACTAAGCACGAAGGCAGAACACCTCTTAGGTTTATTAGATCATTTAACAAGGGCTGCTACATTGGTTCAGGAAATACTTCAGACAAAAGTATCTTAATAAATAAGGAAGTACTTGAAGGAGATATGCCCTAGAGGCACTTAATAAAGATAGTTTATTCGTCATATCTCAATTGTTCATTATATGTTTTATACCATGCTATAACTGTATTAAGCGGAAACATTAATACACGTGTGGTAGATAAACAACCAGGTCCCTAGTAGCCTCTATCTAACTAGTTCATTGGGCAATTGATGATCGAGGTTTCCCGATCATGTGACATTGATGTCAGTTGACAATGGAGTCATGTCATTGGGAGAATGACGTGATGGACATACCCAATATTTGTAGGACGTAGTCATTACGCCTTTGACCGTGAGATCAACTCTTATTGCTATTATTGAAAGACACTTTGATTGCATCAAACGTCATATCTTAATAGTGTGAAAATAAAGGTGTCCCTCTCGGGTGTCGGAAGGGAGTATGTTGAGACGAGGGGTCAAGAGCGGGATTTGCCAGTCCGCATAGCATGATAGATACTCTAGGGCCCACTCGGTGAGATTATGTCAAATGTGCTTGCAAGCGTGTGACTAGGTCACCAGGACATAATATCATGGACGAGTAGAAGATAGCGGTGTCGGTAACGAGATCAAGCTGGGTATGGTGATATCCATGAACGAGTCTCGGACACGCTAAGTATCGCCATGGCAAAAGGTTTAAGACTCAGACGTCCAGGTTCGAACGACAAAGTATTCGTTATCTCGCAGGGATTAATTCTGGGTATCCTCGGTCCACGAATTAGTCATTGATCGGAGAGGATGTCTCGATCATGTCTGGTGAGATCTCGAACCGCTAGGGTAACACACTTAAGGGGAGTCGACTAGTTTACCGGAAGAGAAATTAAAAGAGAGTGCACCGGGAACGTCCCGGGAAGGATCCGATGGAGATCGGGCAGCGACGAAATAGTTTTCGGAGCCGGAATAAATTATGTAATATGTATTTAATATTAATTAATGTAATTAATATATTTTTATTTAATTTTTCCTGAATTTTTAAAGGCAAAATACCTTAAATGGGCCTTCCGGTGGAAAGAAGGCCCATGAGGGGGGGAAGGTTCCCCCCAAAGGGGAAGGGGAGTTCGGCCAGCCCTAGGTGGGCCACATGGGGCCCACCTAGGCCGGCGCACCAAGGAGGGGGGGCTGGTGTGGGAGTTTAGTCCCACACCGCCCGGCCAGCAAGGCTGGCAGCCCCCTTTCTCCTATATATACAGGTGCCCCCTTGGCCTTTAAAGCACACCAATTCTCTCTCTCTCTCTCTCCTTGGATCCCGTGACTCCCTAGTTTGGAGTTGCGCCGAGGATAAGTTTTCTCCACCATACACACGCCGCAGTGCTGCTGGTCTTCCGGTCCCAGTCTTCCGCTGCTTCGTCCCTGGATCGGAGCCCGGAGGCAGTCGGCTTCACCGCATGTGTGTAACGCCCTGCGAGGTGCCACGCTAGTGGTGCTGGAGGTCTACTTCCTCCACACGACCTCGGAGGTCATCTTCGTCGGCTTCATCGACAACGCTTGTGCGGGAGCGCAATCCCCGCTTTCGGTCTACAAGGGTATGTATATCGATCTCCTCCGTATTACTATATCTGCATAGTATAGATCTTGGCTAGTTTAAGGTTATCGCTGTTAGGAAATTTTTTGTTTTCTGCCTACGATCCCCTTCAGTGGTATCAGAGCCGATCTATGCGTAGATATAGCTATACGCTAGTTGCACCCGTGTTTATCACGGGGACATCGTTCTTTTATTTGCTACCCTCTCGCGTGCACTTGCAATGTCGGCAGCATTGAGTTGATGAAGCGGCCCGGACCGACTTTACGCGTACGCTTACGCGAGACTGGTTCCACTACTGACATACGGCTTGTACCGTATATGTGGCTGGCGGGTGTCTGTCTCTCTCTCTTTAGTTGGCTTTGCATTTTCAATGGAGGCCCCGAAAGGGATGAATAAATATGCAATTATTTGATCGTTGTTGTGGTCATAGGTTCGTAGATATGAAGCGGTTCTATTTACGACAGCCCCAAGCCACGTAAAATATGCAAAAGATAAAGTAGAACGCGTCTAACTTTATTTTGCAGGGGCAATGTGATATGGTCAAGGTAGGTTTATTAAATTGTTTATAAACTGCGGGCGCGAAGGATGCCACCGGTGCAAGGACCATATCACGCCGCATTACATATTGATGTTTTGAGTGCATCTTATATTGTGTGTATATATATTAGTATATATTAGCCACACGGCGATAGTAATATAAGATGATCCCTCCAAAATACCATTAGTGTTCTCCCTTCGGCGTGCACCACCAAGAAAGTTCTACGTTATGAGGCAGGCCGTGACGATCGGGTGTCAGACATATCGTCGTTCGCATACAGTGGGTGTAAGACATGTTTGCACAAGCGTATACGCTGAAGGTTATTATGGCGAGCCTAGCATGTACAGACATGGCCTAGGAACACGGTGACCGAAAGGTTAAGCATGAGTCACAAAGTTGTTGTGATTGACATGTCGATGTCTACCTTTGAAGTTATGTTGCCGGCTCTGATGATGAGGGGTTGCATAATGGATGAGGATCGTGTAATCACTAAAACGATTAGAGGGATATTCGTTTTGAGTGGGAGTTCTGGTAGTTTTATTTTATTAAAACTTGAACCCTATTTTATAATGAACAAAGTCTTTATGTTTTGCAAAACCTTTGTAGATATTAACCAATGTAATAGCCTTCTTTAAAAATTAGGCGCAATCCTGCGATTGAGAAACTTAAAAGGTTGGGTCCAAACTTCATAGTTTTATAGTTTAGCTTGAGGATACTCCTTGTTTAAACCATTAGCTCTTTGTGATACAATACCCGCTAGGAGATAAACCCGGAGATTCCGCTAACAAAAGGATAATTTGGATTATCAAGTTTTTGTGCGGATAATATCATCATAGTCCAGTGTATGCTATGATCTCTGCCATAGAGAATTAACGGTGGGTGCGAGTTGTTAGATCGCGAACATATGTGATGATCGCTGAACTCAGGATACACCTAAAGTTGGGTTGATGAAGTTTATCAGTACGTTGACTGTTTTTCTTCTCAACCAAGATGGAAGAGAATACATACATTGAAGGAGCACGTGGCAGTCATACTTGATGACACTGGTCATACTCGATGACATTGGTCATACTTGATGACATTAAGATGCCTCGCTCAGCTCGATCACTGGATGACAGACAACGTTGCCAGATGCAAATGTTTTGTCATAGACTATGTCATGCAAGGGGAATCGTTCACCTTCATGGTTCTTGATTGCGTTGGAAGAATCAAGAAGATGAAACAGATCGCCGGGAAGTCATCAATGATGATGGTGTATATATATGATATACACATTATGAATGTTTTACCTAAGCAAGTACTCGCAGTAGTGACTAAGTTTTTGATACTAGTCATGTTTTATGAAAACCAGATTTACTGCTTGAGTAGCTTGGAAGGATGAGGCGACAATGTGTGTTGATGATGGCAGGCAAAATGTTGTGATGGCCATAGACACTCTCCCTCTAGATCTACCATTTGAATAAATTCTTTTATGATCACCTGTTAGTATGATCGTTATAAGTGTGTCTTCTCTAGCAAGACAATTGTTCATATATGTTAGTGACAAAATCGTTGTCCTATATTTATGAAGTAATGATCATCAGCCGATTTGAATTTAGATGGTAGAAGCTCCCACATTCATAATATTAATGCCAAAGGATACAAACTTAATAAAGACACCACATTCGTGTGGCACTACCGTTTAAGTCATGTCAATGTTATAGTCAATGAACAAGCTCCATACGGATGGATCTACAAGTCATTAGATTTGATCTTTTGACACTTGCAAGATAACTAAGACACCGTTTTTGGAAAGCGGTCATATAACTTATTGATAATCATGCATATAGATGTATGTGGATCAATGAAGTAATTAACGTGTAGTGGAGACCTTTATTTCGTAAACTTCACTGAACGTTTTGAGTATAACTTGTTGAGAATCATGCATACGGGTGTATGTGAATCAATGAAGTACTTTAACGTATAGTGGAAGTCTTTATTTCATATACTTCATGAATATTCTGAGTAGATATATGGATATCCACTTAGGAAATGTTAATCTGGAAATTTTGATTCGATCAAACAAGTTCAGAATGAAGTAGGAAATAAATTTAACAAGAAAATCAAGTTCCTGCGATACAGATCGAAGATTTGAGTTATAATGTTGGCATATCATTGGAAGACTTGTGAGAAGAGTTCCACAAATTACGTCGCATGGAACACCATAGTGTTATGGTATTTTAGGACGTCGTAATCGCACCCTATCGGATAGTGTGTGGTAAATAAATCTGTTATCGAATTATTGTGATCATTCGAGTCATATGGTAGAAACATAACATTCACGTTAGATAATAGGGAAACCATTTAAATCCATGGAGACAATACCATATGAGTGATGGCATGGCTTTTAGCCTAGATTGTCGTTTCAGCAATTTAGTGTTTCGATGTGATCAAACCTAAAATGGATAAATCTTTGTAGTGTACCGTACCTAAAGAATTAGTTGGGTACATGTCTCACGACATAGGCAAAAACGTTGCCGGAATATACCTTGCAAAAGAAATAGTTTCTTGTCCAAGGGTATAAGTGGGAAAGAAAGTAGAGCAAGACGAAGTTAATGAACTTTCTCTCCAAACATCAGAGTGGCGCAACGGAAAGTGTTTCCGGTGTTATGCTCCTCAACTGGAAAGAAGCTGATGATAAAGATCATGATGCTCTGAGCTCATACTAAGAACGTAGGCGTACGCGGTTATGTTCCACACTGTGTGGTACAACAATCTTGTTATGAAGGTCATGTTAATGGAATATGACAGACCTACGAACTACAAAGAAGAGATGGTAGACCTAAGTCCGAGAAATGGCTATGAGTCATATATGATCCGAGATAAAATCAATGTACGATTACCAGGTAATGACTTGGGAGATCTTCTTGATGGCATCTAGGCTGTTAATAGAATATGGAATTTTATGAGAGAGTAGACACTGATAAGAATCGATTTGTCGTGAAACAGTTCCGACAGATTCAAAAGTTGACCACAACGAGATTTTGTCTCAACTGGCGAAGCCTAAATCTATTCGGGGTCGTTTAGCAATTACTATAATTTCAAATTGAGAAATTGATAGATGGATAAGGAAACCATGTTTCTTAATGGTATCATTAAGAAAGAGTTGTAATTAGTACAATGAAATGGTTTGGTGATCCTGAGGATGCTAAACATGTATGCAAACTTCAGCTGTCCATTCATGGGCTGAAGCAAGCATATCGGAGCTAGAATCTTCACTTTGATGATGTGATCAAAGGATTTTGGAGTTGTCCAAAATAGTTGAAGAAACTTGCATTTGCAAAGAAGTGAGTGGGAGCTAAGTAGCTTTTCTTGATCTTATATGTGAATGGCATATTTGAGTGGGAGCTAAAAGAAATTCCTGGTCTTATATACGGATGGCGTATTTAAGTGGGAGCTAAGTGTCATTCCTGATTTTATGTAACGACATATTGAGAATGATACAGATTCTCTAGCAAAGTATAAAGGATTATTTAAGTGATTAAATTTTCTATGAATGAAGTTAGGAGTATTAGGCATCCGATCTATAATTGTATAGATCAAAAGGGGCTTAATAACATTAGGTCGGAATATTTTCCTAGGTTAAGATTCTGAAGTGTTTCAGAATAGAACAACCGAAGAAAAAGGTTCTTGCTTGTATGACTAGGTAAAATATTAAGTTTATCTTGGCATTTTCAGTGATAGAAAATGATGTTCGACATTCTCTATGCCTCAGACATAGATTCTATCAGACTGAAAGCTCGACTTGGTGTGACCCAAGTTCTTGGTTGAAGAACGGGTTCTAGAGTGATCCTTGTGTGGATCAATGAACAAACGTTAAGTATATTCTTTAGTGTCTGTGAGAACTAAAGATATGTTTTCTGGTAAAGGGTAAGAGTGGAAACACAACTTGCCGTAAAACGGTTACGATGATGCAAGTTATGACACTGACCCATAAGACTAGAAATCTCATATAGGAGATGTCCTTTATTTTGAAAAAAGACATGGTTAGCTTGCGAAGTTGCATATGGATGCACTGTCGCATAATCTACATAGGTATAGAAATATATGGCAACTTCAGAAGTAGCAAGTGTGATTGGACTGAGCATTTTTCCGAGCATATGTGGTTCCCCTTAATCGATCTCTTAGACTTTTAAGGCCCATGCTACGCGAAGGTTCGAGTCTCACTCCATCGACTAAGGTATATTTCACCGTCATCGTAAGATACGGGATGATGTCAAACTAAGTGACATAGAAGAATTGCAAAGCACATATAGGTCTAAATGTGTGAGATCTGTTGACTGTATTCCTCTTCCACGAGACAAGCATGCACCAAGTTGCTATGGGTGTTGAGCTTTTACCAAGTTGTAAACTAGATTAAGTGTTACTCTAGTGCAAGTGGGAGACTGAAGGAGATATGCCCTAGAGGCACTTAATAAAGATAGTTTATTCGTCATATCTCAATTGTTCATTATATGTTTTATACCATGCTATAACTGTATTAAGCGGAAACATTAATACACGTGTGGTAGATAAACAACCAGGTCCCTAGTAGCCTCTATCTAACTAGTTCATTGGGCAATTGATGATCGAGGTTTCCCGATCATGTGACATTGATGTCAGTTGACAATGGAGTCATGTCATTGGGAGAATGACGTGATGGACATACCCAATATTTGTAGGACGTAGTCATTATGCCTTTGACCGTGAGATCAACTCTTACTGCTATTCCTGAAAGACACTTTGATTGCATCAAACGTCATATCTTACTAGTGTGACAATAAAGGTGTCCCTCTCGGGTGTCGGAAGGGAGTATGTTGAGACGAGGGGTCAAGAGCGGGATTTGCCAGTCTGCATAGCAGGATAGATACTCTAGGGCCCACTCGGTGAGATTATGTCAAATGTGCTTGCAAGCGTGTGACTAGGTCACCAGGACATAATATCATGGACGAGTAGAAGATAGCGGTGTCGGTAACGAGATCAAGCTGGGTATGGTGATATCCATGAACGAGTCTCGGACACGCTAAGTATCGCCATGGCAAAAGGTTTAAGACTCAGACGTCCAGGTTCGAACGACAAAGTATTCGTTATCTCGCAGGGATTAATTCTGGGTATCCTCGGTCCACGAATTAGTCATTGATCGGAGAGGATGTCTCGATCATGTCTGGTGAGATCTCGAACCGCTAGGGTAACACACTTAAGGGGAGTCGACTAGTTTACCGGAAGAGAAATTAAAAGAGAGTGCACCGGGAACGTCCCGGGAAGGATCCGATGGAGATCGGGCAGCGACGAAATAGTTTTCGGAGCCGGAATAAATTATGTAATATGTATTTAATATTAATTAATGTAATTAATAGTTAAATATATTTTTATTTAATTTTTCCTGAATTTTTAAAGGCAAAATACCTTAAATGGGCCTTCCGGTGGAAAGAAGGCCCATGAGGGGGGATGGTTCCCCCCAAAGGGGAAGGGGAGTTCGGCCAGCCCTAGGTGGGCCACATGGGGCCCACCTAGGCCGGAGCACCAAGGAGGGGGGGCTGGTGTGGGAGTTTAGTCCCACACCGCCCGGCCAGCAAGGCTGGCAGCCCCCTTTCTCCTATATATACAGGTGCCCCCTTGGCCTTTAAAGCACACCAACTCTCTCTCTCTCTCCTTGGATCCCGTGACTCCCTAGTTTGGAGTTGCGCCGAGGATAAGTTTTCTCTACCATACACACGCCGCAGTGCTGCTGGTCTTCCGGTCCCAGTCTTCCGCTGCTTCGTCCCTGGATCGGAGCCCGGAGGCAGTCGGCTTCACCGTATGTGTGTAACGCCCTGCGAGGTGCCACGCTAGTGGTGCTGGAGGTCTACTTCCTCAACACGACCTCGGAGGTCATCTTCGTCGGCTTCATCGACAACGCTTGTGCGGGAGCGTAATCCCCGCTTTCGGTCTACAAGGGTATGTATATCGATCTCCTCCGTATTACTATATCTGCATAGTATAGATCTTGGCTAGTTTAAGGTTATCGCTGTTAGGAAATTTTTTGTTTTCTGCCTGCGATCCCCTTCAGTACTCCAGACAAAAGTATCTTAATAAATAAGGAAGTACGCCAGACAAAAGTATCTTAATAAATAAGGAAGTACTCCAGACAAAAGTATCTTAATAAATAAGGAAGTACTCCAGACAAAAGTATCTTAATATGCAAGCATTATCACTAGCATTAAGCACATTCACATGCAAGCATGTTACTAGTTCTAGGAACACATACTATTACTTAGTTACTCAACCAACAAAGGTTAACACCACTACTCAAACAAGTTGTTGGTTAAGAGCAAAAAGGTGCATGTGAGTTATCTAATAGAACACCACAGACACTATTGCAAATGAGCATGTTGACAACAACCTAAAGTATTAAAAGCATGCAGCAAGCATCACAAAACATCAACTACTACTGGATAAAATCTAACACATATCAACAACCACATGCATAGCACACAAATACAATTGGTGTAACTACTACGGAACAAGATAATTTGTGTTAAATTCAAAGATGAATTGCACCACAATATTTTAGGAGGTTATTAGAGGTTAACTTAAGGTTCTGGACTTATGATTGATTAAACATATAAAACCCACATCAATTTAAACAAAACAGGGAAATAATTCAATTCAAAATCCTAGATGCATAAGTCTTGTTTTGGGAGATTAATTACCATGCTAAGAATATAGCTCCTAAAAATAAACCCTTCTACCACAGTACTACTAGTAACTATAGGAAGCCAATGAAATTGGATTTGCATCAAACGCTACTGTTAACAGGGAACTAAAAATCATACAAATGCTACTGGTCTTAAAACCAAAAAGATTGTAGCTTCTTTTCTAAGGATAGGTATTGATTTTATCTTTCTGTAGAAATTGCATTCACTCCATTTGGACATTCCTATCTCTGGCTATTTAAGTTTTAGTGGAAAACCTATTGCTTACTAGATATTTTACAGTGCACAAAATATAATACATAGTGGCCTCAAACCAGTGGTGCATATTTCATAAAACACATAAGCACTCCACAAAATTACTCCTTAGCTATTTGCATAAACAGATCTAGCACAAATGATTAATACTAACCATTTAACTTTTAACAAGAAAATGAAGATATTATTCTTTTGTGGAATAACTTCCTGTTTTTGAAAATAATTCACCAAGTGCATAATATAAGTTGGAAAATTCTACCAATATAGGATATGATAGCTACTACCAATATATAACACAAGCAATTGGATTTACCTCAAAAAGTATCTTTAATACTGAATTAAAAATCACCAAACAGCTACTGTTGTCAATCTTAAACTTAATAGAACTTGAGTTATACAGATCTCCTGAATGCACGGCTTATAGATCGAGGTAGGTATTCTTCTAAGCTTTACAGAGAATTAAAGTTTGCATGATTTGGGTCTACATAACTCCCACAATTAAATAAATGGTGAAAACTATACTTTTTGCAAGATTTAACCTATAGCACACACAAATACATATTTTTGAAAATGGCCAGTGCCACATGGTTAAGAAAACACACAGGTACCCTAAAAAATTTGAATCAATCAATTTGCATGTATAGATCTACCAGAAACGATTAAAAGCTGCACTGCATAATTACCAGGGAACTAACAGGAAATTAATTAACTGAAAAAAAAGAAAAGCGGATCTGGCGCTGGGCCGAGGCAACCGAGCGGGGCCGGCCCGCTGCGCTGCGCGCCAGAGTGAAGAGGTGAGTCGCCGTGGATCTCAGATCTGACGGCTGAAAACAGATCCTGCCGGATTCAAAGGAGGCCGCCGATCTGGGATCCAACGGACCGGAGTCGTCTTCAACCTCCCGACATGGCTGAGCGAGCCCGAACCCTAGAAATGGTGCCCAGCACGAGCTGCTCACCTCCGGTGCTCACCGGGAGAAGGAGGAGGTAGAGGAGGATGCGGAGTGCTCGGGGAGGGCGAGAGAGGTCGCGGCTCCGGCAATGGAGCTCCCGAACAGCGGCGATGTCGAGGACGTCCGGCACGGACAAGGCGTGGCCGCGGCGTTTCCGGTGCACCTGAAAGAAAACCGAGGTGTCTCAGAGATAGGCCACGGAGAGGGGAATGAGCTAGAGCAAGGAGAGGGAGAAGAGGGGGACGGAGTCGAGGGCTTCGCCCTCAGCAAGCTTGCTGGACCGAACGGAAGGACCTCGCATTCCTCAAAAGCAGAGGTGGAGAGGGCTTGAGGCCTTGCCAGATGTGGGTGAGGAGAGGTGGAGGAGTGCAATGGACAAGGTGAAAGGGGGAACGGGCGTCTCGGCTGGTTAAAGTAAGGAGGGTGGCCGGTTTCGAGGTCACGGCATGGGCACGCGGGAGAGGGGGCAATGGCTGGGGATTGGCTCGGGCAGGCGGTGGAGATCATCATGAGGGCACAGGGGCACGTCTTGGAGGCTAGTGGTCGTCGCAGCACTGTTGGAGAGTGGTGGAGTAATGGAGTGGATGTTTCCTGCCTGCTAAGTGCTCGACAAAATGTCCAAGAGAACAGGACAAAAGAGAAACAGAGCTAGGGTTGGACAGGGTCGTGGCTAAGGGTTTCCAGAGGGGTAATGAGGGTCCAGGGTCAGCCAAATAAAGGGATAGAGAGAAGGGACGTGCTAGGTTTAGACCTACCACAAAATCGGTTAATTGGATTAGGCTCCAAACAAAAGATGCATCGGCCAATCCCTTGATCAAAAGGAGATGAAACATGATGGGTTGGTTAAAGGGCATATAGTTTTAACATTTTCTTTAAAACCTTGGGTCAAGGGGGTTCATTAACTCTAGATACAAAAATGGCAACTTTCTATAATATAACACTAGATAATGTCACATTATAATGAAGCACTACAAACCAACATGGATTAGGGATCAAACAATTATGGAAATTATCAAGAATGATATAGGTGGGAAGTAGAGGTGGTGAGGATGATGTTAGGTGAGCTGCATTTCCAATTTGAGTAAAATAAACCCTAATTGCCATGCTCTAGAAATGCTAAAAGTTAACAGGAGTGAAGATAGATTTTTTTCCTACTTTTATAAAATAGAATTTTTGGGCAAATCACCACCAAACAACCTTACAAGAGATAACACACTCCACTCATGCAATATATGAACAAAAAGCATTTAAATCCCAATTAAACTATATAAATAAAATGTTGTCACATACAACACCACATGAACACTCATAAAATTATATCTTCAAGTCAAGCAAGTCAAGAAATTCAAACACAACACAATTGGATAAATAATCCAACATTTAAGATAAAACAAATAAATTGGTGAGGGAGTGACCAACAAGATCAAGACAAGGTTTTTGGTAGAACTAGCCATAAACAACACTTTGGGAATTGATTTCCAAAGACTAATAAAATTGGGGTTTTGAAAAGAGGGTTGCTAATTGCAACATATTAAGATCAAAATATATTAGGACTTAATATATGGTCCTTTATAGTTTTGCAATCATATAGCTTTTGGATATACTTTTATTTTATCAAATAAAAGGTCTTTGGGTAGTTGCAAAAATCAAAACATCATGGTAAATAGAGTTTATTGAAAATAAGTTAGGAGAAGATACATGGACTATTTTACTTGTCATAGTATTGATCTCAGAGGTCATACCATAACCTGTTTGAGTTTTAATAGGTTGTTATTTAGAAGTCAACAACTCAAACAACAAAACAATGAAGGAGATATGCCCTAGAGGCACTTAATAAATATAGTTTATTCGTCATATCTCAATTGTTCATTATATGTTTTATACCATGCTATAACTGTATTAAGCGGAAACATTAATACACGTGTGGTAGATAAACAACCAGGTCCCTAGTAGCCTCTATATAACTAGTTCATTGTGCAATTGATGATCGAGGTTTCCCGATCATGTGACATTTATGTCAGTTGACAATGGAGTCATGTCATTGGGAGAATGACGTGATGGACATACCCAATATTTGTAGGACGTAGTCATTACGCCTTTGACCGTGAGATCTACTCTTATTGCTATTCCTGAAAGACACTTTGATTGCATCAAACGTCATATCTTACAAAGTGTGACAATAAAGGTGTCCCTCTCGGGTGTCGGAAAGGAGTATGTTGAGACGGGGTATCAAGAGCGGGATTTGCCAGTCCGCATAGCAGGATAGATACTCTAGGGCCCACTCGGTGAGATTATGTCAAACGAGCTTGCAAGCGTGTGACTAGGTCACGAGGACATAAGATCATGGACGAGTAGAAGTTAGCAGCGTCGGTAACGAGATCAAGCTAGGTATGGAGATATCTATGAACGAGTCTCGGACGCGCTAAGTATCGCATGGCAAAAGGTTTAAGACTCAGACGTCTAGGTTCGAAAGGTAAAGTATTCGTTATCTCGCAGGGATTAATTCTGGGTATCCTCGGTCCACGAATTAGTCATTGATCGGAGAGGAGTCTCGATCATGTCTGGTGAGATAATCGAACCGCTAGGGTAACACACTTAAGGGGAGTCGACATTTTACCGGAAGAGGAAAATAGGAAAAAAGAGAGCACTGGGAACGTCCCGGGAAAGTTCCGATGGAGATCGGGCAGCGACGAAATAGTTTTCGGAGCCGGAATAAATTATGTAATATGTATTTAATATTAATTAGTGTAATTAATAGTTAAATATATTTTATTTTAATTTTTCCTGAATTTTTAAAGGCAAAAATCCCTAAATGGGCCTTTTTGGGCAAAAGGGCCCATGAGGGGGGGAGGAGTCCCCCCAAGGGGAGAGGGCTGGTTCGGCCGGCCTAGGTGGGCCACATGGGGCCCACCTAGGGCCGGCGCACCTACCTAGGTCGGCCAGGGCTGGTGTGGGATTAGTCCCACACCGCCCAGCTGGCGAGGTTGGCTGCTCCCATCCCCCTTTATATAGAGGGGCACCCCTGGCCTTTGAAACACAACGAATTCTCTCTCTCTCTCTCCTTGGATCCCGTGACTCCCTTGTTTGGAGTTGCGCCGAGGATAAGTTTTCTCCACCATACGCACGCCGCCGTGCTGCTGGTCTTCCGGTCCCAGTCTTCCGCTGCTCGTCCCTGGATCGGGCCCGGAGTTTGTCGGCTTCACCGTATGTGTGTAACGCCCTGCGAGGTGCCACGCTAGTGGTGCTGGAGGTCTGCTTCCTCTACACGGCCTCGAGGTCGTCGTCGGTTTCATCGACATCGCCGCGTCATCGTCTTCTTCGTCGCGCCAAGTTCTCCGCGACCTTGAGGTCGGCTACGGCGTCTACGTCAGCAACGCTTGTGCGGGAGCGTAATCCCCGCTTTTCGGTCTACAAGGGTATGTATACCGGACCCCCTGCGTACTACTATATCTGCATAGTATAGATTCTGGCTAGTTTAAGGTTATCGATGTTAGGAAAAATTTTGTTTTCTGCATGCGATCCCCTTCAGTGGTATCAGAGCCGATCTATGCGTAGATATAGCTGTACGCTAGCTGCACCCGTGTTTATCACGGGGACATCGATCTTATTATTTGCTACCCTCTCGCGTGCACTTGCACTTCCGGCAGCATCGAGTTGATGAAGCGGCACGGACCGACCTTACGCGTACGCTTACGCGAGACTGGTTCCACAACTGACATACGGCTGGTTCCGTATATGTGGCTGGCGGGTGTCTGTCTCTCTCTCTTTAGTTGGCTTTGCATTTTCAATGGAGGGCCCAAAAGGGATGAATAAATATGCAATTATTTGATCGTTGTTGTGGTCATAGGTTCGTAGGTATGAAGCGGTTCTATTTACGACAGCCCCAAGCCACGTAAAATATGCAAAAGATAAAGTAGAGGCGTCTAACTTTATTTTGCAGGGGCTATGTGATATGTTCAAGGTAGGTTTATTAAATTGTTTATAAACTGTGGGCGCGAAGGAGACCATCGGCGCAAGGACCATATCACGTCGCATTACATTTTGATGTTTTGTGTGCATCTTATATTGTGTGAATATATATAGTATATATTAGTTACACGGCGGTAGTAATATAAGATGATCCCTCCAAAATACCATTTGTGTTCTCCCTTCGACGTGCACCACCAAGAAAGTTCTACGTTATGAGGCAGGCCGTGACGATCGGGTGTTAGACATATCGTCGTTCGCATACAGTGGGTGTAAGCCATGTTGCACAAGCATTTACGTTGAAGGTTATTATGGCGAGCCTAGCATGTACAGACATGGCCTCGGAACAAGGTGACCGAAAGGTTAAGCATGAGTCACAAAGTTGTTGTGATTGACATGTCGATGTCTACCTTTGAAGTTATGTTGCCAGCTCTGACGATGAGGGGTTGCATAATGGATTAGGGTCGTGTAATCACTAAAACGATGAGAGGGATATTCGTTTTGAGTGGGAGTTCTTTTAGTTTTATTTTATTAAAACTTGAACCCTATTTTATAATGAACAAAGTCTTTATGTTTTGCAAAACCTTTGTAGATATTAACCAGTGTAATAGCCTTCTTTGAAAATTAGGCGCAATCCTGCGATTGAGAAACTTAAAAGGTTGGGTCCAAACTTCATAGTTTTATGCTTTAGCTTGAGGATACTCCTTGTTTAAACCATTAGCTCTTTGTGATACAATACCAGCTAGGAGATAAACCCGGAGATTCCGCTAACAAAAGGATAGTTTGGATTATCAAATTTTTGTGCGGATAATATCATCATAGTCCAGTGTATGCTATGATCTCTTCCATAGAGAATTTACGGTGGGTACGAGTTGTTAGATCGCGAACATAAGAGATGATCGCTAAACTCGGGATACACCTAAAGTTGGGTTGATGAAGTTTAACAGTATGTTGACTGTTTTTCTTCTCAACCAAGATGGAAGAGAATACACGCATTGAAGGAGAACGTGGCAGTCATAATTGATGACACTGGTCATACTCGATGACATTGGTCATATTTGATGACATTGAGACGCCTCGCTCAGCTCGATCACTGGATGACAGACGACGTTGCCAGGTGCAAATGCTTTGTCATAGACTATGTCATACAAGGGGAATCGTTCACCTTGATGGTTCTTGATTGCGTTGGAAGAATCAAGAAGATGAAACAGATCGCCGGGAAGTCATCAATGATGATGGTGCATATATGATATACACGTTATGAATGTTTTACCTAAGCAAGTACTCGCAGTAGTGACTAAGTTTTTGATACTAGTCATGTTTTATGAAAACCAGATTCACTGCTTGAGTAGCTTAGAAGGTTGAGGCGACAATGTGTGTTGATGATGGCAGACAAAATGTTGTGATGGCCATAGGCACTCTCCCTCTAGATCTACCATTTGAATAAATTCATTTATGATCGCCTGTTAGTATGATCGTTATAAGTGTGTCTTCTCTAGCAAGACAATTGTTCATATATGTTAGTGACAAAATCGTTGTCCTATATTTATGAAGTAATGATCATAAGCCGATTTGAATTTAAATGGTAGAAGCTCCCACATTCATAATATTAATGCCAAAGGATACAAACTTAATAAAGACACCACATTTGTGTGGCACTACCATTTAAGTCATGTCAATGTTATAGTCAGTGAAGAAGCTCCATACGGATGGATCTACAAGTCTTTAGATTTGATCTTTTGACACTTGCAAGATAACTAAGACACCGTTTTCGGAAAGCGGTCATATGACTTATTGATAATCATGCATATAGATGTATGTGGATCAATGAAGTAATTAACGTGTAGTGGAGACCTTTATTTCGTAAACTTGAATGAACGTTTGAGTATAACTTGTTGAGAATCATGCATATGGGTGTATGTGAATCAATGAAGTACTTTAACGTATAGTGGAAGTCTTTGTTTCCTAGACTTCATGAATATTCCGAGTAGATATACGGATATCCACTTAGGAAATGTTGGTCCGAAAAATTTGATTCGATCAAACAAGTTCAGAATGAAGTAGGAAAATAAATTTAACGAGAAAATCAAATTCCTGCGATACAGATCGAGGAAATAAAGATTTGAGTTATAATGTTGGCATATCATTGGAAGACTTGTGAGAAGAGTTCCACAAATTACGTCGTATGGAATACCATAGTGTCATGGTATGTTAGGAGGACGTAATCGCACCCTATCGGATAGTGTGCGGTAAATAAATCTCTTATCGAATTGTTGTGATCATTAGAGTCATATGGTAGAAACATAACATTCACGTTAGATAATAGGGAAACCATTTAAATCCATGGAGACAATACCATATGAGTGATGGCATGGCTTTTAGCCTGGATTGTCGTTTTAGCAATTTAGTGTTTTGATGTGATCAAACCTAAAATGGACAAATCTTTGTAGTGTACCGTACCTAAAGAATTAGTTGGGTACATGTCACACGACATAGGCAAAAACGTTGCCGGAATATGCCTTGCGAAAGAAATAGTTTTTTGTCCAAGGGTATTAGTGGGAAAGAAAGTAGAGCAAGACAAAGTTAATGAACTTTCTCTCCAGACATCAGAGTGGCGCAACGGAAAGTGTTTCCGGTGTCATGCTCCTCAACTTGAAAGAAGCTGATGATAAAGATCATGATGCTCTGAGCTCATACTGAGAACGTAGGCGTACGAGGTTGTGTTCCACGCTATGTGGTACGACAATCTTGTTATGAAGGTCATGTTAATGGAATATGACAGACCTACGAACTACGAAGAAGAGATTGTAGACCTAAGTCCGAGAAATGGCTATGAGTCATATGTGATCCGAGATAAAATCCATGTATGATTACCAGGTAATGACTTGGGAGATCTTCTTGATGGCATCTGGGCTGTTAATAGAATATGGAATTTTATGAGAGAATAGACACTGATAAGGATCGATTTGTCGTAAAACAGTTCCGACAGATTCAAAAGTTGACCACAACGAGATTTTGTCTCAAGTGGTGAAGCCTAAATCTATTCAGGATCGTTTAGCAATTACTATAATTTCAAATTGAGAAATTGATAGATGGATAAGGAAACCATGTTTCTTAATGGTATCATTAAGAAAGAGTTGTAATTAGTACAATGAAATGGTTTGGTGATCCTGAGGATGCTAAACATGTATGCAAACTTCAGTTGTCCATTCATGGGCTGAAGCAAGCATATCGGAGCTGGAATCTTCACTTTGATGATGTGATCAAAGGATTTTGGAGTTGTCCAAAATAGTTGAAGAAACTTGCATTTGCAAAGAAGTGAGTGGGAGCTAAGTAGCTTTTCTTGATCTTATATGTGAATGGCATATTTGAGTGGGAGCTAAAAGAAATTCCTTGGTCTTATATACGGATGGCGTATTTAAGTGGGAGCTAAGTGTCATTCCTGATTTTATGTAACGACATATTGAGAATGATACAGATCCTCTAGCAAAGTATAAAGGATTATTTAAGTGATTAAATTTTCTATGAATGAAGTTAGGAGTATTAGGCATTCGATCTATAATTGTATAGATCAAAAGGGGCTTAATAACATTAGGTCGAAATATTTTCCTAGGTTAAGATTCTGAAGTGTTTCAGAATAGAACAAGCGAAGAAAGAGGTTCTTGCTTGTATGACTAGGTAAAATATTAAGTTTATCTTGGCATTTTCAGTGATAGCTGATAAAAGAAAAATGATGTTCGACATCCTCTATGCCTCAGACATAGATTCTATCAGACTGAAAGCTCGACTTGGTGTGACCCATGTTCTTGGTTGAAGAACGGGTTCTAGAGTGATCCTTGTGTGGATCAATGAACAAACGTTAAGTATATTCTTCGGTGTCTGTGAGAACTGAAGATATGTTTTCTGGTAAAAGGGTAAGAGTGGTAAGACAACTTGCCGTAAAACGGTTACGATGATGCAAGTTATGACACTGACCCATACGACTAGAAATCTCATATAGGAGATGGCCTTTGTTTTGAAGAAAGACATGGTTAGCTTGCGAAGTAGCATATGAATGCACTGTCGCATAATCTACATGATAGGTATAGAAATATATGGCAACTTCAGAAGTAGCAAGTGTGATTGGACTGAGTCTCACTCCATCGACTAAGATATATTTCACCGTCATCGTAAGATGCGGGATGATGTCAAACTGGTTGACATAGAAGTGTTGCAAAGCACATACAGATCTCAATGTGTGGGATCTGTTGACTGTATTCCTCTTCCACGAAGCAAGCATGCACCAAGTTGCTATGGGTGTTGAGCTTTTACCAAGTTGTAAACTAGATTAAGTGTTACTCTAGTGCAAGTGGGAGACTGAAGGAGATATGCCCTAGAGGCACTTAATAAATATAGTTTATTCGTCATATCTCAATTGTTCATTATATGTTTTATACCATGCTATAACTGTATTAAGCGGAAACATTAATACACGTGTGGTAGATAAACAACCAGGTCCCTAGTAGCCTCTATATAACTAGTTCATTGTGCAATTGATGATCGAGGTTTCCCGATCATGTGACATTTATGTCAGTTGACAATGGAGTCATGTCATTGGGAGAATGACGTGATGGACATACCCAATATTTGTAGGACGTAGTCATTACGCCTTTGACCATGAGATCTACTCTTATTGCTATTCCTGAAAGACACTTTGATTGCATCAAACGTCATATCTTACAAAGTGTGACAATAAAGGTGTCCCTCTCGGGTGTCGGAAAGGAGTATGTTGAGACGGGGTATCAAGAGCGGGATTTGCCAGTCCGCATAGCAGGATAGATACTCTAGGGCCCACTCGGTGAGATTATGTCAAACGAGCTTGCAAGCGTGTGACTAGGTCACCAGGACATAAGATCATGGACGAGTAGAAGTTAGCAGCGTCGGTAACGAGATCAAGCTAGGTATGGAGATATCTATGAACGATTCTCGGACGCGCTAAGTATCGCATGGCAAAAGGTTTAAGACTCAGACGTCTAGGTTCGAAAGGTAAAGTATTCGTTATCTCGCAGGGATTAATTCTGGGTATCCTCGGTCCACGAATTAGTCATTGATCGGAGAGGAGTCTCGATCATGTCTGGTGAGATAATCGAACCGCTAGGGTAACACACTTAAGGGGAGTCGACATTTTACCGGAAGAGAAAAATAGGAAAAAAGAGAGCACCGGGAACGTCCCGGGAAAGTTCCGATGGAGATCGGGCAGCGACGAAATAGTTTTCGGAGCCGGAATAAATTATGTAATATGTATTTAATATTAATTAGTGTAATTAATAGTTAAATATATTTTATTTTAATTTTTCCTGAATTTTTAAAGGCAAAAATCCCTAAATGGGCCTTTTTGGGCAAAAGGGCCCATGAGGGGGGGAGGAGTCCCCCCAAGGGGAGAGGGCTGGTTCGGCCGGCCTAGGTGGGCCACATGGGGCCCACCTAGGGCCGGCGCACCTACCTAGGTCGGCCAGGGCTGGTGTGGGATTAGTCCCACACCGCCCGGCTGGTGAGGTTGGCTGCTCCCATCCCCCTTTATATAGAGGGGCACCCCTGGCCTTTGAAACACAACCAATTCTCTCTCTCTCTCTCTCTCCTTGGATCCCGTGACTCCCTTGTTTGGAGTTGCGCCGAGGATAAGTTTTCTCCACCATACGCACGCCGCCGTGCTGCTGGTCTTCCGGTCCCAGTCTTCCGCTGCTCGTCCCTGGATCGGGCCCGGAGTTTGTCGGCTTCACCGTATGTGTGTAACGCCCTGCGAGGTGCCACGCTAGTGGTGCTGGAGGTCTGCTTCCTCTACACGGCCTCGAGGTCGTCGTCGGTTTCATCGACATCGCCGCGTCATCGTCTTCTTCGTCGCGCCAAGTTCTCCGCGACCTTGAGGTCGGCTACGGCGTCTACGTCAGCAACGCTTGTGCGGGAGCGTAATCCCCGCTTTTCGGTCTACAAGGGTATGTATACCGGACCCCCTGCGTACTACTATATCTGCATAGTATAGATTCTGGCTAGTTTAAGGTTATCGATGTTAGGAAATTTTTTGTTTTCTGCATGCGATCCCCTTCAAACAAAACATGACAAACAGATCATACAAGAGAAAAAAAACATCCATTAACAAGACATTTCAAAAAGTTTTTGTTGGTTCCAAATTTTGGGTGTTTTATAATTAAGTTTTTCTTGCTTCCAAAATTTGGGACGTTACAGATGCACCAAGAGCTATCCAAGGATGGTGAAGACCATAAGCTTGGGATGTGAAGATAACCTCACTGAACCAATATACTATCGGTTTGCACACGTCTAACTTCTATTTTTCGTTCATTGCACTTTATCGCATAAACTTGGAGCGTTTTTGTTCTTTTTGTTATTTCGGTTTGTTTTTTTAGTTTGAGACCACCACTTTTTATTTATGTTATGAGAGAGCTACTGGAAGTTTGGGTTGAATTAAGTTGGAAGCTATAAAAATATTGGAAGAGGATGTTTGAGTTGATTTAAAAGATATATATAGTTGCGTGATTCATGTGCTTTGTTAATGAATATTAATATGCAAGTGTCTTGCCTAGAGTTATTTCTTATTCATGTTTTATATGCTGAATGATGTTTTACTTTGTTTAACATGAAATGGTTATCTCTATGGACACTTATGCATGCATTTAGATGGTCAACTTTCTCCCTCTTGCGAGCCCAAAAATTCCAACAAGTAAAAAGCTTGTTTTCCAACACTTTCAACCAAGTTTTTCTAGTGAGTCCACCATATCTACCTATTAGCTAATATGCTATTCCAAGTATGTTTACCATTTATATTGTTTTATTTATGCTTCCAAATTAAGATGCTTATGTTATTGGGATTTTCATGGGTTAAGTTGGTTTAAAAGCTCTCACGAACTTGATGCAGACATTACTTTTTATGCACTTAATAAACATGACCCATTGTGATTAAGATTATGATGTTTTGGGCTTGACAAAGGTCTTTGGTTGGGAGTTAGCTCATATGTGTTGTCAGATGGCAAGCTTTCGACGTGGTCTTTATCTTATTTAAGTTGATATCATGTGCTTTTGTCTATGGATGCCTAACATTGTGTGAAATGAAAATGGAAACTCAGTAAGTTTGGGGAGTGAGTATAAATGGCTAGAGAGACTCACCGGGCGGCTAACCCAAGCCATGCGAGATGCATGGTAGAAATTTACTTACACAACTATGTTGGACTTTCAGTGATACACCTCTCAATATGAAAAAAAGCTATGCCAAATAAAAAGGTGTTGAGGTTGTCCAAGTGTTTGATGTCTTGTCATTTTGACATAGGCTTGTTCCATGTCATGGGACAAGAGGTACCCCGGGAGTAAACTCTTTATGATGCTATTATTGCTTGCAATGACTTTAACTTGCTTTGTGGCCTAAGTTGAATAGCCAGTTGGAGAGGTTTTTGTTTTCAAGGGGCATGAGGCTTTTTAACCCATACTTCGTCAAGCTCATAACTCATATTTGCTTTCACTTTCAACTATTAATCACTAAAGATGCTATGATAGGGGCAATGAGAATTTGACACCAATGATCACTACATGGCAAACATTAGCTTAAGTTGAAGCATTTGGAAGCTAGATAATACTCTTGCATGTTATTCCTCTACTTATTTATCTATCTTTCCAAAGTGTCCACCTTTTATATTCAGATTTCTATAACAATACTCTATGACCAACCTAGGATATCTTTTACTTTTCATTTATGCATTCATTTGGTCCATAGAACTTTTATTTCATTTTACACTTTGTGAATTATCATTGAACATCTTTACCTTGAATATTTAATATCTCTTGATAATATGTCTTGTATGTTGCTACTCTTTACTAAAGAATGAATCATTTGACTCTATGTAGCAATCATCTTTGATATCCTTTGTTAAGTAATAAAATGCCAAGTCCATGTTTAGTTTTATCACCTTCATACTCGAGGACGAGTATATGTTAAGCTTGGGGATGTTGATGCATGTAAAATGCATACATTAACTTTGCATTGTATTACTCATATTTCATCCATATTTGCATCATATAAGGGTTATATCAATGTTTTATAATGTTTTGGGGAATATTTCACACATTCCCTATTTATTTGGAATTAACCCTGTGCTGTCAGAAAACCCCTTTTTTCTATATTTTGATGTTTCAGGGACCCAAACGACGTCCAAATGACCTAATATTCCACGGAGATCATTTTTTGGAAGGAACAAGGCTTTGGAGCGAAGGAAGAGCAAAAGTGGAAGGCCGAGGACCAAAAGGAGTGGGCCCACGCTGCCAGATTCCTTGGCCGCGTGGGGCCCCTCATCTTAGCCCTCGAGCCTCCGATGCCGTCGATCTTCGTCTCCCTGGCTCCGTCTTGACCTAAAAACGACTATAAAAATAGCCCCCCGAACCCTTTCGGAGAGGAGCGCCGCAGAAACACAGAAACCACGAAACAGAGACCTGGAGCTGCAGATTGGAGGGGGAAACTCCGGCGGGGCGCTGCCGGTGTGGTCTCCACCTTCTCCAACGACTTCTCCACCGTCTCCATGATGAAGAGGGAGTAACTTATGTATCTCTCCTCTCTCTTGAGCTTCACTAATTAGTGCCATATGAGCTGCTGAACATGATTATGGCATATATGTAATACCTTTGTGGTGGATCTCTTAAGTTGATATATTTTATGATGATTGCCAATATTATGTCTTTGTTATGAAAGTAGATGCATATTATGTACCCCGATCTTGTCTATGTGTTTTGATCCAACATGTGTATGAGAGCGTGTGAGGGAGAACGTGTGCATTAGTTGGAGTAACGGGGGGGGGGGGTGGTTTTGTGGTAAGTTGACAGCAATATCGTGATCCACTTGGGTTTTTACCTTACTTTGTTGCCTCACTAGGGATAAAGGAAATACCATGCTACCGGGGGTATGTGGGTGACATTGCCACTATCACCATGACTAGATCTAGCATGTTCTTATTTAAACTTCATGTCATTAAACTTAAAGCTATACTATGTTTATCTTAATTACTGAGGTGTTATGATTTAGTTCGCATCTTGGTGGAGTATAAGAGAGATTAATAACCAAAAGATCTCTATGTTAGGACGTGATGCCCATATTATTAATAACTTGTCTTGTTGCAATCTCATATGTCAATTCCTATGTTCCATTGTCTACCACTATATAAAAGAGAGAGTGCATTTGTGGAACCATGAACCCCAGTCCATTTTTTAATCATAAGAAACACATTTCCAACACTTTTATTGCACTTTACATTTTCTGCTATTATTAAATCCGAAAATACAAAAATATTTTATATCTTGCAAACACCATACAAACCACAAAAACATCATCTCATATCATTTATACCATCCTTGTTTTTTTATTTACTACCATTGCATATTTATTTCTGTTTTGCATTTATTTCTATATGTTTTACTTACACCTTGTGCTTGACAACCACTTGGTGAGGTTGAGGGCACAAAACAATCTACTTTGTCTTGTAGGTTTCATAAAGAAGGATAAGGAGACAACAGCTTTTGGTTCATTTCCCCGAGAGTTCGATATTAAACCCTCGAGTCACCCTCGTGGGGAAAATTAGTCTTTTCCCTTACTATACACTTTGCACTTGGAGTCTCAACCTAACCCATATTCTTTTGACGCAGGTGTTGGAGCCATCAAGATATCCTTTGGAGCCATCATCATCGTCAAGGGTCATCATGGTGTTGTGCGAACGTCGACTGCACAACACTTCACCTATATGGGCTCATAGGAGAACACCGTAGTATAATGAAATGAGGAAGACTTGGGAGGACAAGAAACATGAGAATGAGTCATCAAGTTATTATTATGGGGTATTAATATCGGGGACCTTAGAGTGTAATGCTATGGTGGGACATTATGTCTTAATAACTCTTGTGCAGTCATTTGCTTGGCCACGTGATCCATCATAAGAGGGTTTAGTTTATTTGTTTAGCTTTACCTAAGTTGTGGCTCCGTCCTAAACAAGATTAAAACTTGACAAGATATTCAACGTGTTGTTTAATAAATCTATATGCCTAGTTATATCCATGCCGCCCTCGGGAACGTTTTCCAAATATAAGACACACATCACTTGAGCATGTCCTCTTGCTACTTAGAGGATTGGGCTTTTCTCTCATTGAGAGCTTTCAACTGTTACTATTTACTTTCTGCACTTTTACTTTATTTGCAACTATACAACCAAAAACCCCCAAAACACTTGCATCTTTCATTGTTTTATCTATCATTCTTACTAACCAATACCTTCCGCTCCTCGTGGGTTCGACAACCTTTTCTATTCGAAAGGTACTACAATTGATCTCCTGCACTTGGGAGTCATCAGGTTGCAGTTCCTCTTGTTCAACAAGACATAAAAGGATGTATAATCTCTCTTTGACGTGCCACTGTTGCGGTGTCCGCCAGACGACAAAAGGTCGAGAGGTCGGTGACAGGGAATGGAGACCAATGCATTGGTCTCGTACCATCTCCTATCTCCATTTTCTGTGGGATCTGCTGGAATTTTAGTGTACTTAGGCCAAGGCCCAACTAACAATCCGAAATTCTCTTGGCCCATTTTGGTTGGCTGGTTCTGTGTATGAGACTAATGTTTAGTCCCATACTGCTAGTGGAGAGTGAGCTGCACCACTTTGTATAGTGGGATGTTCTAGTACTAGTATGAGCTAGTGAGAGCATGAGAAGATGAAGAGTGCCACACGCGCGCTCCTCCTCCTCGCTCGCCTCACCACGCCACGCCTCGTCACGACGCGTCGCGGGTTGCGGGAATATCGCCGAGCTGGGCTTATATTTTTGCTGTTCGGGAAAATTTATGAGTCATTGATTGATAATTAACGGACGCGTTAATTACTTTGCCGTTTCCGATTCCTCTGGGATCGTGGGGCGTAACCGACTCGGTCGTGGCTTACAGCCCACGTTCTACCCGACCCGCGCTATATATTGAGGCAAACGCAAACCCTAGCCGCCACCACGCGATAAATGGTCTCACACCATTCCAGAACCTTGCGCCGCCGTCTTCCAAGTCTTCTCCATCCCGTCTTCTGGTGTGCACCGTTTGAAGGGACAGTAGGCCTCCGGAACCCCGTCTCTTGTGATCCTGTACGTGAGAGGGGCGATCAGATTTTTGGGGAGCGTACTCGCGCGACTACTGGCTTCGAGTTCTTCCCCAGCAACGACTTCTTGCCCGACATTGCCAACCTCTTCATCGACGACATGGGCGACAACGGGATCTGCAGCGGTGCGACTGCCGCTGCACTATACGTGTTCTTGATCTTCATGTATGATGTTTCACTAGAGTTATTACTTGTAGTATGGGCTCTAGATTGCATATTTTTATCTACTATTATCGTAGATCACATAATTAGTTTAATATGTATTATTCTAGTCATGAATTGTTCACTGTTTTCGTGAATTAAATCATATGCTAAATTGTCTAATTATTCAACAATCCAAAAACCTGATTATAGGCAATTCGCACCTGCTTGCTTTATTGCGTCTACGAAGCCGTTTCCCTTTAAAGGGGTATTGTATAAGCGGTGGCGCATGAGAGCAGTGTTATGGTTTCAGAACATGAACTTCTATGCTACCACCAAAGGCAAGCCTGATGGCGAGCTTGATCCTGCACAGCAGGAGGCTTTTGAGAAGCTCGACACCATGTTTAGGAGTGCCCTTTTGAGTATTCTTGACGATTCCATTGTGGGTTCGCATATGTCGTTTTGTAACGGCAAGGACATGTGGGATGCGCTCGAGGCCAAGTTTGCGGTCTCGGACGCGGGCAGCGAGTTGTATGTCATGGAGCAATTCTATGACTACAAGATGACTGATGAGCGCTCTGTTGTACAACAGGCTCATGAGATACAGTCACTCGCTAAGAAACTTGAGCACTTAAGTGTCACTTACCGGACAAGTTTGTGGCCGGTGGCATTATTGCTAAGCTTCCACCTTCGTGGAGCAACTTTGCTACTTCTCTGAAACACAAGAGACAAAAGTTTTTCGTTTCGGATCTCATTGGGTCGCTTGATGTGGAAGAGAAGACGAGAGCAAAGGATACACGTGATCGAGTTACCGAGGCTGGTTCTAGTGCCCATGTGGTACAGAAGAAGAATTACCAGCCGCCCCACAAGCCCAAATTTAACAAGAATAAATCTGGGGGCAAAGGCAAGTCTAATGGAGACCTTAATCTGAGATAAGCCTAACATAGATCTCGAAAGCCAACAGTTGAAATCAGTAACACAACAGATACCCTACAACACAAGAAGAAATATATTAAGCTCTTAACAGAGCGAAGAAGCAAATATCACCAAAATAAGGTCACTGACCTGTCAATCACCAATACAACGGAAGGCAAATTATGCTATTACACATAGCAAGATCAGCAAAAGGCCTAAGAGGCCAAAAAGCATAATGGCGACGTCCCAGTCCATAGATTCCAGGCTGCCATTTGGGAACCCCAAACTACTCGTCGATGTCGAAGTCCACAATACACACCTGTCCAAATAATTGCGCAAGGCTGAGTACAAGAGGTACTCAACAAGACGTCACCAGGCGTCATCAATGGGGAAGCTCTCATGTCGATCATCAATCCGATGAAGGGGAGCGAAATTGGCAAGGCGCGAGCGCACGCTGGATGCGCACGGTCGCACGCAACCAAGAGGAGGCGGCGCCGCCATGAGTAGGTCGCTGGAGATGGCGGAATATTCGCCAGAGCGGAGGCCGACGGCGGCGCATGTCGGCTAGAGGAACCAGAGGGAGAGGGAGAACATGGAGAGGTTCTGAAGGACATACATCTCACCGGGAGCGCGATGATGAGGTCGGGGAGGCGAGGGGAGCTCGGGAACGGCCGGAATCCGCTGCGGAGGCCGGCGGCCGGAGTTGGAGGAGAAGGCTCGATTCCATCGATTTCTTGCTTCCCGGGAAGCATGGCTTGGCTAGGATGATTAGAGGATGCCGCGGGAACTCTATAGAACCTCACCGGAGCTCGGGGTGGCCGGAGACAGCGGCAATCACCGGCGACCCGTGAAGCTCTCCGCGGCTAGGGCTTCAGCCGAATTGGGGAAGAAGGAGGAAATGACGGCTAGGGTTTCCCCAGGCGGCGGCGGAGAGGCTTTATAGACGATGTAGTGGCGGCGGCGCGAATCGTGGCGCGGGGGCGGACACGGACGGCCTCAGAGACGACACGGCTTCGGCCCGTCCTTCTGTCGCGAGGAAGAAGAAAGAGAAAGAAAAGAAGATTTTTCGAATAACCCCCTTGCTTTTGGGAAAACACAGAACCTTTGTAAACAGGCCCCTGCCTTGGAAAATAAAACTTTTGAGGACCTTTTTGTAAACATAAAATTTGTACAAAAATACCAGGAGACTCTGAGTTTTGCAAGGAAGCCATTAGCAACCTTAGATTTGGAAAATTTTGAAATTTCTTTTAACACATTCAAAAATAACAAGTGGTTTAGGCCACTTTAGAGTTTTCTCTTTTATTTTAAAACTCAAATTTTGTGCACTTTTAAGTTAGATGCAAATGATGCTCATGATGCACAAAACAAATCCTAATTAACACTAAGAAAAAATTGGGGATGTTACAAATCTATCCCCCATACAAGAATCTCGTCCCCGAGATTCCTAGTTAGGAAAAGAGATGAAGAGGAGAGGGCTACACCGGTCTTGGATGATCTTCTCGATCCCACGACGATCTTCTTTCTTGAAGAGGTGGATCCAAGACTTCATGGATGATGGTAACACTTCATGTTTCATTGGACTGTTCTTCAACTACACCTAAGGGAAGAGGGAAAATAACTCTAGAACGAGGATCTTCAAAAAGATCGAGTATCTCATGGTCAACTCACGGGAGGAGTGTGCAAAACAACTCTTGAGCAAACGAGCATGAAACACATCAAGGTAACAGATGGAATGGAAGGAGTTTCAAGTTGATGGACAACTGTTACGCGAAAGGATTATAATATGAACTTTGCACAAGACTAGGATGGATAGACAACGAGATCTTGATACAACAAAAGGAAGAGCCCTTTTTCACATTTCAACCATTTGTCTTACAAGATGTTTGCCACATGATTAAAGGTCCAGGGCCCTAAGAGGACTGACAGAATCACACAACGTGTGAGTTGAAAAGAACTCCAAATACAAGCAAAAGGGAGGAACGACTTGTCGGCCCAGTAAGGACCGGGGTATGCACGGCCCACTCCCTACAGGCCTCGCCCGCGTAGAACTTCGGCAGAACGGCTGAGGACCAGGCTACCGCTTGGAGGGATCCTCAAGAGGCACCCCCTCTCGAGGCCTGAAGAGGACGCCAGGGCCTGAAGAGGATCCTGCGCTTCAAGAGACTCCCCAGGCACAGCCCGCCTGGAGAGGAGTCAGCAGAAAACCCCTCCACAGGCGACCACGACCCTGTGGAGACACTTCGCGGCTAAGCAAGCGCTGCAGGGCGCACATGGCCCCTGCAGCAGCCACAGGGTGACGCGAGCATCCCAGTGGCCATTCTGGTGATAAAGGAGTCAACAAAGCCGCGCCGCCTGCGGCCGGACAGCCAGGACTTTCCTCTTTGGTGATAAAGCGGCTGGACGGCGCAACGCTCCAAGAAGATCGTCACCGTGGGCTCCACCACGACCTCTGCTGCGCCTGCGAGCCGCCCTGCACCGCCTGCAACCTGTCGGCCACGGCGCGCTACTTTAGCACGGATGAGCCGCGTCCATGGACGGAGGAGCCGCTGTGGGCTCCCTCTCCTTGACGCCACCGACGTGTGGGAGCCCACCAGCACGAGGCCGGAGCCCGGAGCGCCTATAAAAGGAGCAGGAACTCCGCCGTAGAGGGGGATCGAGCACCCAATCGCGCAATCGCCCTCTAAACAGATAGGATAGCCAACTGCTGGAGGAGGAAGACAATCACTGTGTCCCTCTCCAGGCACCAAACTGCCTCAAGAGAGCCTTCGGCAAGCTCATTGTCCTGTAACCTTCACAGTGCAATACAGACAAGCAGGAGTAGCGGTTTTACCTCCTCTCGAGGGCCGTGAACCTGGGTACGGGATGGTGTCCATCTCTGGCGTGATCGTCCTTCTTCAGGCTCGGCGAGCATCGTCGTCGAGCCCCTCGAGAGTTGTTAGACCTCCGTGTTCAGTCCCCCCTTTCGAACCTCTCTTCAGGGCGAGACTACCCCTGTTACGTGGGAGTCACTCCTCGACATTTGGCGCGCCAGGTAGGGGACTGAGGCGCGTCCTCAACCTCCGAACTCCGCGCCATGATGGACACCCGCGCGACGCGCGCCAATCGGCGTACCTCTGAGAGAGCTCACACCGAGCCTGGCACTGCTCCCACCCGTGGCCGCCGTGGTCGCCCCCGCACGACCGAGCGCGCTGGCACCGGCCCGCGCGTGGAGGAGCCAGAGAGCGAGGAGCACCGCGAAGGAGACCAGCGTGACGACGAGGACCTCTCCGAGCGCCGTGGGGACGCTGAGTCCTCGCACCCGTCCCGGCGCCAGAGCGTGTCCACGCGGGAGCACCACGAGCCCGCCCCGCACACAGCGCTGCTCATGGCCCAGGAGCTCCTCCGCTACCGGCCAAGTGTCGAGGCGCACGACCAGTGGCTGGACCGCCTCCACCACCTCGTCGACATCGCAACCACGCGCCCTGCTCCGTCGCGCTCCATCGTGCCTTCCGGCCCTGCAGGGACGGCCGCACCAGGTGCGCCACCACCGCCGCCGGGACCACCTCCGGCCGCGGCACAGCGGGCCCCCTCCCATGCTTCCTCGCCGCACGACTGCCAAATCGTGCAGCGCACCGCACCTGACGCGCGCGTGGGCATGGAGCGACGTCGCGACCTCCAGAACCGCCTCGTCAAGGAGCTCGGTCAGGCGGGGCAGCAAAACCGCAGGGCCCTCCAGGGAGGAACGGCCACATATGCCTCAGGCTGCATGGCCTTCACGCGCGCCCTGCGTCGTGTGGTCTGGCCGCAGAAGTTCAGGCCAGCGCTCCCCAAGGGCTTCGACGGGTCCACCAACCCTCTCGAGTTCCTGCAGCTCTACACCACTTCCATCCAGGCTGCAGGGGGCGATGACAAGGTCATGGCCAACTGGTTCTCCCACGCCCTCAGGGACTCAGCGCTGTCCTGGCTTCTCAACCTGCCGGAGGACTCCATCGACTCTTGGGAGGAGCTCTGCAGGCAGTTCGTCGCCAACTTCAAGGGCACGTACGAGCGCGCACTCACCCACAACGACTTGCGCGCTGTGGTGCAGAAGAAGGATGAAACTCTTCGCAAGTACATCCAGCGCTTCAGCCAGGTGCGGAACAAGATTCCAAACATCCCCGACACCCAGGTGATCGCTGCCTTCCGCGAGGGCGTCACGAACCGCAGGATGCTCGAGAAGCTCGGCATCCACGACAAGCTCACCTCTGTGGTGAAGCTGTTCGATCTGGTGGACAAGTGCGCCAAGGCTGAAGAGGGACTCCTCTTCGTCAAGATGAGCGCGCGGGGGGACGACCCTGGCGAGGGGTCCAAGAGCCACAAGAAGAAGGAAGAGCCCAAGCGCAAGGCCACCGCGGTCCTCGCGGCAGAGCCTGACGCGAAGGGCTCCCGCAGGGGTTCCCCCGAGCGCGGCGACAAAGAGGTGGACCACCGTCCGTTCTGCGTCTACCACAACAGGCGTGGGCACGCTACAGACGACTGCTTCGACCTCAAGAGGCTGAGCAGGGAACGCGAGCGAGGAGAAGGCAGCGGAAGCCGTGGCAGAGGTCGCGGCTACCGCAGAGACGGCAAGGGCAGGCACGATGGCGGCTACCAGAAGCCGTCGGGCACTCAAGCCAACGCCGCCGAGAAGAACAACAACCTCCCCGACGAGGAAGATGGAGGCTACCAGGCCCCGAGAGGCGCCATGGCCTGCATCCTCGGCGGAGCTCAAGCGCCCAAGTCGAACAATCAGTTCAAGCAGTTCGCCCGCGAACTCAACGCTGCGCTCCCGAGCACTGAGACCTCTAGACCCCTCAAGTGGTCCCAGTACACCATCGCCTTCGACGCCAAGGACCACCCCAAGTCGACCAAGACTGTTGGAACCCTCCCCCTGGTCTGCTCCCCCACCATTAACAACATCACCGTCTCCAAGACGCTCATTGATGGGGGAGCGGGCCTGAATGTCATCTCTGTCGAGACCTTCGAGACGCTTCAAGTGCCCTACGAGTGGCTTATGCCCTCCAGGCCGTTCACGGGCGTCACCAGTGGTTCTATCGAGCCTCTGGGGCAAGTCCGCCTCGCGGTCACCTTTGGCACGCAGAAGAACTATCGCACGGAGCTGATCGACTTCGACGTCGCCCACATCGGTTTGCCGTACAACGCCATCCTCGGCTACCCCGCCCTCGCGAAGTTCATGGCCGTCACGCATCACGCCTACAACATGGTCAAAATTCCCGGCAGCGCTGGCACCATTGCCGTCCATGGCCATGTCCTGGACGCCACGCGCGCTGTCGAGAGCGCCTACAAGGCAGCCGCCATGGCTTTCCCGGCTGACGAGGACATGGAGCCTCTCGAGAGACCCAAGAAGAAGAAGCAAGTGTTCTCTCAGGAGCAAGCCTCCACGAAGAAGGTGCCGCTAGACACCACCAGCTCGGGGGCTGAAGGCTCGGGGGCTAGCGTCACCATAGGCGCTGCTCTGCCTCCCAAATAGGAAAGCGCACTCGTCGCCTTCCTTCGGGCAAACTCTGACATGTTCGCATGGACTCCGTCAGATATGTCCGGTGTACCAAGGGAGGTGATCGAGCACCATTTAGCCGTGTGTCCAGACGCACGCCCCGTCAAGCAAAAAGCACGTAAGCAAGCCCCCGAGAAGCAAGCTTTCATCATCAAGGAAGTAGAGAAGCTAAAGGCGGCAAACGTCGTCCGCGAAGTCGCGCACCCCACTTGGCTCTCCAACGGCGTGGTTGTCCCTAAACCCGCTGGAGGAGGCCGACTCTGCATCGACTACACCGATGTCAACAAGGCCTGCCCCAAGGACCCATACCCCATGCCGAGGATAGACCAGATCGGGGACTCCACCGCTGGCTGTGACCTCCTCTGCTTTCTGGACGCCTTCTCTGGTTATCACCAGATCAAGATGGCTAAAGAAGACGAGGAGAAGACGGCATTTCTCACCCCTTGTGGTGTGTACTGCTACACATGCATGCCCTTCGGCCTGAAGAACGCTGGAGCCACCTTCCAGAGGCTCATGAGGATAGCCTTGGGGGCGCAGATGGGCAGAAACGCCGAGGCCTACGTCGATGAAATCGTGGTCAAGTCTCGAGAGGGGGACACCCTTTTGAGGGACCTCGAGGAAACCTTCGCCAGCCTGAGAAAGGTGAACATCAAGCTGAACCACGCCAAGTGCGTCTTCGGGGTCCCTTCAGGCAAGCTCCTCGGATTCCTCGTGTCCCACCGTGGCATAGAGGCAAATCCTGACAAGATCAAGGCTATAGAGCAAATGCAGCCTCCCCGCCGACTCAAGGATATGCAGCGCTTGGCGGGCTGAATGGCCAGCCTTGGCCGTTTCATCTCCAAATTCGGCGAGAGAGCCTTGCCATTTTTCAAGATCATGAAGAGATCGGGCACATTCAAGTGGACCCCTGAGGCGGATAAAGCCTTCGAAGACTTAAAGAAGTATCTGGCTAGCCCTCCAGTCTTGGTGGCCCCCAGGGCAGGCGAGCACCTGAAGCTGTACCTCTCAGCCACCCCTCAGACCGCAAGCGCCGTCTTGGTGGTCGAGAGGGAAGAGCCTGTCCTCCCCAAGAAGAGCACTGCAACTCCAAGCCCAGAACCCCCCGACAAAGGCCCCGTCGAAGGAGCAGCCTCCACAGACCCACTGCCAGGCCCACCGCCTCAAGTCGAGTCTGCTCCCCCCACCCCTGTCGAGATGCCTCTACAGGCAGATCTCGACAAGGGCCCTGAAGAGCCTCCACAGGGGGCTGACGCTGCGCCACCTCAGGTAACCCTCGTCGAGCACCCCGTCTACTTCGTCAGCACAGTACTGCGGGACGCTCGCGAGAGGTATCCAATGCAGCAAAAGCTCCTCGTCGCGCTCCTCATCGCCTCCAGGAAGTTCAGACACTACTTCTAGGGCCACCCCATCACGGTGGTCACTGCCTTCCCCCTGGAGCAGATCCTGCGCAATCCCAACGCCACAGATCGTGTCGCGGGATGGAACATCGAGCTGCAGCCATTCAACTTGCGCTTCGACACCACGAGGGTCATAAAAGGAAGAGCGTTGGCTGACTTCGTCGCCGAATGGACTGACCCAAGCCCTGAGGAGCCTCGCGAGGCAGAGGCCGAGCCCTCGGGAGACACAGCGTCAAGCCATTGGACCATGCACTTCGATGGAGCCTTCGCTTGCCGCAATGGCGGAGCAGGCGTCGTCCTAACCTCGCCCAAGGGTGACAAGCTATACTACGCTGTCCAGCTGTGCTTCACAATCGACAAGATCTCCAACAATATCGCCGAATACGAAGGCCTCCTCGCCGGCTTAAGGGCCGCCATCGCTCTGGGCGTCAAGCACCTGCTCGTCAAGGGAGACTCCCAGTTGCTTGTCAACTTCTCCAACAAGAGCTACACACCAAAAGACGACCACATGGCCGCATACCTCGAAGAGGTCCGCAAGCTCGAGAAGCACTTCAGGGGCATGGAGCTCATGCACATCCCGAGGAAAGAAAACCAAGAGGCTGACGACATCGCCAAGCGAGCCTCGCGAAGGCAACCCCAGCTTGCCGCCGTCTTTGAAGAGAGGCTTGCCAAGGCATCCATCAAGCAGCCTCGAGAGGCCACAGCCGCAGGCGCAGACGAAGCGCTCCCACCACCTCCTGAGTCTGGAGCGCTCGATTGCGGCCCCAGCACCGGGGAGCGCATGTTGCTGACGGCAACCCGCCAGGCCTCAGGCTGGATTGATGAGATCAAGGACTACTTGGTGAAAGGAATCCTCCCTGAAGAGGATGCTGACGCAGAGCGAATCGCTCGACAGGCGAAATCCTACTGCATCCTCGAGGGAAACCTCTACCGCAAGCGCCCAAATGGTATCGCGCTCAAGTGCGTCCCTCCTGAGGAAGGCCGAGAGCTTATTAAGGACATCCACAGCGGGGAGTGCGGCCACCACTCATGTGCGCGCACCCTCACAGGCAAGGTCTTCAGGAGCGGCTTCTACTGGCCTCAGGTGCTTCAAGATGCGGTCGCCATTGTGCAAACCTGCGACGCCTGCCAATTCCACGCCAAGCAAATTCATCAGCCGGCACTGGAGCTTCAAACCATCCCGCTCTCTTGGCCATTTGCAGTCTTGGGGCTGGACATCTTGGGCCCCTTCCCAAGTTCGCAGGGGGGCTACCGCTTCCTCTTCGTGGCCATCGACAAGTTCACCAAGTGGACCGAGGTTGAGCCGGTGCGCACCATACCAGCTGGGGCTGCGGTGAAATTCATCAGGAGCTTGGTCTGCCGCTTCGGCGTGCCCAACCGCATCATCACCGACAACGGCTCGCAATTCACCAGCGGTGTCTTCCGAGCATACTGCGATAAGCTTGGTGTCAAGGTCTGCTTCGCCTCAGTAGCTCACCCACACAGCAACGGTCAAGCCGAGCGAGCAAACGCTGAAGTCCTCAAGGGGATCAAGACCAGGAGCTTCAACATCCTCAAGGGCCACGGCAAGGGCTGGATCGACGAGCTCCCCTCAGTGCTCTGGTCCATACGCACAACTTCCTCGAGGCCTACAGGCGAAACGCCGTTCGCCCTGGTCTACGGAGCTGAGGCAGTCCTCCCCGCAGAAATCAAGCATGGATCGCCACGGGTCCTTGCCTTCAATGAGGACACCCAAGAGGGCCTCCACAACGACGACCTGCTTCTTCTCGAGGGACTGCGCCGTCAGGCCGCCCTCAGAGCGGCAGGGTACCAGCAAGACCTGCGACGCTACCACAGCCGCCATGTGCGCTCACGCACCCTTGAAGCGGGCGACCTCGTCCTCAGGCGAATCCTCTCCAGGGAAGGCCTCCACAAGCTCTCGCCAATGTGGGAAGGTCCCTACAGGGTCTCCCACGTCGCCAGGCCTGGCGCAGTACGCCTCGAGACCGAAGACGGCATCCCCGTCAAGAACCCGTGGAACATCGCGCACCTGCGCAAGTTCTACCCGTGATCATTGTCACGTCAAGACATCTAGCTGAAGAGGCAGCTTACGGCTCCACCTCCAAGCATTTTTTGTCTCTAGAGGTTAAAAGCTCACGGCTTAAACCTCCAAGCTCCAAAGGCTTCTCTCGAGGGTCAACCCTCCGAGCTCTCCATGTAAACGAGCCGCCTCAGGCCGTTGATAGTCTCTGCCACTAATGGGTGGTCCCCATGCCTCGACATGGTCAAATACATTAACTTGGCAACTCCAAGCATAATGAGACAATTTCGTTCCCAAGCAAACTATGCGCTGCGGCGCCGCTATGTAATATTTTGGTGGTGAGTTTATTTCAGCATTATTTTCCTTATTGAAAATGGGCACTTATATCTCTCCACATGCGCACCTCGCGAGCGGGGGCTGAGTACGGTGCCAGTGCCTCAAATGACACACCAGCAGCACTGCAAAACCCAAGGATCCGAGCTCTGGCTAGAGGGCAGGCCCTCACAAACACGCCATCTCTACAAAGGACCTTGGTACTCTCTCTCCTCGCAAGGAACGCCTGGGGAGACCTATAAGCGCGCATTTGTCCATGGTAAAGTGCACAAGCGTTTGGTCCTGCCTCTCTAACATCTATAGGGAACAAGCGTCTCTACAAGCCTGAGGAGGCAGCAGGGAAAAAACCCTTGAAGAGGACCTCCCCGGCGAGCTAAAAAGCCTCTACAGGGCAAAAGCCTCGAGAAGCTAAGTCCCGCTCCTGCGACTCGAGAGCCTTTTCTCTCCAAGCGCACGTTTGTCCCTCGAGCGATTTCGTTCTCCCTTACGCTTCATGGACTACTCGCACGTCAAAGGGGAGCACTTGGGCATCGCGACTCAGGGCTCTTACCTCTCCAAGCCTTAAACTCCCCCCGGCCTTGCTGAGTCATTGCTCTAGCATACCGTAGTGGCGGAGTCATAGTGCGAAGAGACGGGTCCTAACGACGCAGAGAAAACATAGACATGAAAGTAAAGCAGAAAAGGCCTCTCGAGGGGCAAACAAGCTAGCATAAATAAGCTTAAAGAGGTATATTACAGGCCCAAAACGTACAATGTCTGAATACAAAAAATTGTCTCAGATACAAGCGCTCAAAGGCGCGACCAGCAAGACTCAGGCGGAGTCCGCGCCAGCACGCTCCTCCTCAGCGTCCTCCTCCTCGGCAGGGGCGGCCTCCTCCTCGCTGTCCTCCGCAGCCACCTCCGCACGCTTGAAGCGGTTGCAGAAGGCCTCCACTTGCTCGCGGAGGGCGTTGGAGACCTGCAGGGCCTCTCCAGCCGGGCGCGCCTCGGTCACCGTGGAGAGGTCGAAGCTGGGCGAAAGGAGCCGGAGGTTGGTGAAGATGCGGTCGACCACCACCTCCAGAAGCTGGCGGCTCTCGACCTCAATCACCTCGCGGAGATCGCCGGCAGGACCCTCGAGGGCCGTGAAAAGCTGGTCGAAGTAGACCAGGTACATCGCAGCATCACCACGACCGCGAGCCTCGGTGAGCGGCGCTTCTGCGCCGAGCTGGGCCGCGAGCTCATTGCCTCTCGCTACCAGCGCCTGGAACATGCGGTTCCGCTGCTTCGCGAGCACGAGAGCCGCCTGCGCGGTGTCCACCGCCTCCGTCACCTGCTTGGCTGCAGAGCCCGCCTGCCCCTCCACGTCCTTGATGAGGGCGTCCAGCTCCAGGGCAGCAGCCCGGCGGCCCTCCTCAGCCTGGCGGTAGGCGTCCTTGGCGCGTTGGAGGCGGACCTCGAGCTTGGAGTTGACCTTCTCAAGCTCCGCGATCCGCTTGGCGTCAGCAATGTGCTTGGCCTTGAAGCGGTCCTCCTGCTTCTTGGCCTTGTCGCGGAACTCCTGGGAGATGGTCCGCCTGAAGTCTTTCTCGCGCTCCGCGAGGGCAGCCTCCGCCTCCTTTTTCTTCTCAGCGAACCGCAGCTGGAAGCGCTCCAGGGTTTGCTTCTGGGCGGTGACGTTATCGTCGTGCCGCTGGAGCGCTTGGGCCAGGTCCCCCTCACGCGCCTCGAGCTCTTCCCGCTTGGTGGCCAGCTCACCCTCCGCCTGGAGCCGCTGCTCGTCGCGCTGCTCCACGTCTTTCTCCCCGGAGGCCAGCTGCCGCTCACGCTCGGCTAAGCTCTTGCGGTCCTCCTCCAGGGTCTCCTGCGCGGCCCGGTGGGCGGAGAGGAGCTGGGACTCTAGCTGGGAGACCTCGCGGCGCTTCTGCTCCAGCGAGCCCTCCATAGCCGCGCGCTCGGCCTTCACCTTCGCGAGGAGATCGGCGGCCGCATCGCGCGCGTCCTGGAGGGGGGCAAGGAGCTCGTCGGCGTCGCGGACGGCTCCCTCTCGGACCTCCTTAGCAAAGCGGATGGCCTTCTCGCGGGCGGCCTGGAGCGCCTGATCCTCCTGGCGCCGGGCCTCAACCGCGGCATGGAAGCGCCCCCAGGCCTCCGCGAGCTCGTCGCGTTGCTGAGCAAGTTGGGCGTCCTCAAAGGCGAGCTGCGCCTCCAGGCCCTCCAGGGACTCCCTCACCACGCGGAAGGCCACCCCGCGGTGTCCCTTGCTCCAGTCCCAGCCGCTCAGGACCAGGCCGCGTTGCGAGGAGGGCCCGGCCCCGGCGTCGAACCTTGAGGATGAGGCCTCTGGGCGTGCCTGGGGGCTAGGCTGCTCCCGGTCCTTCGCCGCGCCCAGGATGGTCTCGCCGCCCTCGTCGCCTGGTCGCGTCGCCTCTTGCGCCTCGCCCCCCGCTGTGGGGCGTGGCGGAGAAGGAGGAGCTCCCCCTGCAGAGGCGCCCGCGCTTGGTGGGCCCTGGTCTGCCTCGGCCTCTGGTTGCGCGGGAGGCGTAGCCGTGCGAGGTGGGGTGGCCTCGCGTGCCGGAATCGACTCACGCGGCGGCGTAGCCGCGCGAGGCGGTGCAGGAGCTCGAGGAGGGCTGGCCGACCGCTCTTCCTGCACCTCCACCACTAAGGGCACGGGGGGCGGTGCAGCGGCCTCCGCCTGAGGCGCTGCTGCCTCCGCCAGAAGCTCAGTTGCCCCCGCCTGAGGCGCCTCTTCGGCTGGGCCTGCCGTGGCCATCTCCCCGGGCCTCGCGGCCTCTCCAGCCACGGCCTCTGCCGCGGCTCCCTTCACCTCCGCTGCCTTGCGAAGCCTACGGCGTTTCGCAGGCACTAGGTCGCTGAAAGAATCGGGGGGCGAGTGTCAGAAATATGAGAAGAAGAGTGCAATAATCAAGCGTTTAGTAATTGAAGGAACTTACCCAGACCGCTTGGCGCCGGTGTCAACCCACGCCAAGCCTGGCGAGCGCCAGGAGGGCCTGGGCCTGGCGTCTGGCCTCTCCAGAGGCGCCTCGGCTTTCCTCTTAGAAGGGACGTCAGAGGGCCTCGCGCCAGGCCTGTCGCAGGCCGCCTTGGACCGGGGCTCGCGACGCCCCAGCAAGGACTCCTCGTCAGAGGCCTCCTCTTCAGACTCCTCCTCCTCCGCGCGACGCGTGGGCGCCCCCGCGAAGGCGCCTTCGTCGTCACCTGACGAGATGTCGCAAATCTCGCCCGCTTGGGGCCTGGCCCTCGAAGAGGCCTCCTCGCCCGCCGCGTCTTCCTCCTCGCCTGCCGCGGCTTCCTCCCCGCCTTGCCCGGCTCCTGAGGCAGAGGGCGTCTCTGCCCCCTCCGCATCATGCACCACAGGCACGGGCACCACCTTCCGCGCCGGGCCTGCCGGAGTGTACGGAGGGACCCCCTCCAGAACGGCCAGACGCTCGGTCATGTTGTACTGGTGCAGAGGCCTGAGGGAGATCGGGAGTTCCTCCATGGCGGGCACCGCGGGGTTGATGAAGAGCGCGGACCGGACGTTGTCGACGGCATCTTTGTCGTTGTCCTCGCGATGGAGCCGCATCTTGTCATTGGGGCCGGAGTACATCCACATCGGCATCGCGTGCGCCTGGAGTGGGGCGAGGCGGCGCATCACGAAGTCCGCCACGACGATTTGCCCCGTGAGGCCTTCCTCCCGGAGGTAGCTCAGGCGGCCCGACAGCATCACGTTCTGCGCGCCGCAGAAAGTGGCCTTGCCCCAGTGCGAGTTCTTCACGGGCGGCGCGTCAGGGACCTCGAGGAAGGCGCTTGGCTGCTCCACGCCAACGAAGAACCACCGCTGGCGGAAGTCGTCCACCTTCTTCGTCACGGAGGTGATAGCCTTGCCCTCGCTCCACGACATGGGGATGTAGACGCTCCCCATGCCGTCCACGATGCGGAAGGAGACGCATCCCGAGCGCTCGTTCTTCGCCGTGCTCCGGAGCGCGTAGAAGCACCGGAAGAGCTCCACCGTGGGTTCCACGCCTAGGTACGCCTCGCAGAGGTAGGCGAAGATGGCGAGGATGAGCACCGAGTTGGGGTGGAGGTGCAGCAGTTGGATTTGGTAGAAGGCCAGCACCGCCTCCAGGAACGGGGAGAAGGGCGGCACCAGGCCCGTCGAGACGCAGTGCTGGAAGATGGGGAAAAACCCTCGCGGGCGTTTCCCGTGCGCCGCAGGCTTGAGTGCGGTGGCGCCGTGCTCGTTGGTCCGGTCCGCCACCAGGAAGTGGACCTTCTCGAGCGCCTTGTCGTTGACGCGCACGCCCAGCAGTGCCGCGCCGTGGGCGGCCTCAGCGGGCGCCGCTTGCGATGAAGACCCCGCGGTCGCCTTGCCCTTGTTCTTCGGCGGAGTCATCGTCGGAGGGAAGAAGGGAGCGGCGCGAGGGGAAGTTGGAGAAATCGGAGAAGAGGGCGCCGGATTGCAGGAGCGGAGAGCTTTGTGCGGTTGGCGTCTGCGAGAAGAAGTGGGAGTAGTAACGGCTCCCTGCTCCGGCGCCGGGGTTTTTATGTCTCGTCAAGGAGCAGTTACCGGGGCGTGGTGGGACCCCCCACGACGCACGTCCCATATCGTGCGCAACCGTTGCTCGCCGGAGTGACGCGTGGCTCGGCCCGGCCTGCAGGTTTGGCCCCACGACGCTTCGCCTAGACCCAACGGGCCTCGTCGTGCCCATCGTGGGCCCGGGGGCTACTGTCGGCCCAGTAAGGACCGGGGTATGCACGGCCCACTCCCTACAGGCCTCGCCCGCGTAGAACTTCGGCAGAACGGCTGAGGACCAGGCTACCGCTTGGAGGGATCCTCAAGAGGCACCCCCTCTCGAGGCCTGAAGAGGACGCCAGGGCCTGAAGAGGATCCTGCGCTTCAAGAGACTCCCCAGGCACAGCCCGCCTGGAGAGGAGTCAGCAGAAAACCCCTCCACAGGCGACCACGACCCTGTGGAGACACTTCGCGGCTAAGCAAGCGCTGCAGGGCGCACATGGCCCCTGCAGCAGCCACAGGGTGACGCGAGCATCCCAGTGGCCATTCTGGTGATAAAGGAGTCAACAAAGCCGCGCCGCGTGCGGCCGGACAGCCAGGACTTTCCTCTTTGGTGATAAAGCGGCTGGACGGCGCAATGCTCCAAGAAGATCGTCACCGTGGGCTCCACCACGACCTCTGTTGCGCCTGCGAGCCGCCCTGCACCGCCTGCAACCTGTCGGCCACGGCGCGCTACTTTAGCACGGATGAGCCGCGTCCATGGACGGAGGAGCCGCTGTGGGCTCCCTCTCCTTGACGCCACCGACGTGTGGGAGCCCACCAGCACGAGGCCGGAGCCCGGAGCGCCTATAAAAGGAGCAGGAACTCCGCCGTAGAGGGGGATCGAGCACCCAATCGCGCAATCGCCCTCTAAACAGATAGGATAGCCAACTGCTGGACGAGGAAGACAATCACTGTGTCCCTCTCCAGGCACCAAACTGCCTCAAGAGAGCCTTCGGCAAGCTCATTGTCCTGTAACCTTCACAGTGCAATACAGACAAGCAGGAGTAGCGGTTTTACCTCCTCTCGAGGGCCGTGAACCTGGGTACGGGCTGGTGTCCATCTCTGGCGTGATCGTCCTTCTTCAGGCTCGGCGAGCATCGTCGTCGAGCCCCTCGAGAGTTGTTAGACCTCCGTATTCAGTCCCCCCTTTCGAACCTCTCTTCAGGGCGAGACTACCCCTGTTACGTGGGAGTCACTCCTCGACACGACTGATCAACGAAATGTTGAAGATCACCACGAAAAGAAAATTCACATGATGACCATGTTGTCAAAGGATAAAAAACGGATTTGGAGGATCGATCGAGAGATATTGAGAATCTCCGAGAACATTGGAAGGAAAATTTCTTCTTGATCTTCTAGATACCCATTCCAAGCTCATGACAAGCATTCAATAGGTCAAGAGGTAGAGATCGAGCTTTGGAATAAGAAAAGACCATAAGGGCAACTTTTAGAATAAGCCGCACAACAATCCTTATGGAGAATGGTTGTTCTTGATGACTTAGAGGAAATCAGGGCAATAGGCCTTCCTGCTAATTGTGTCAACCACAACATCAATCCTGCCGGATTTACAAAGAGACCTATGTGAAAATCCTTCTCGAAAACCAACCATCGTTGCTGCTTGAGATTCAGCTCTGGTTAGTTGGGATGATAATTCAGACTCAGAATGTCCGATCAGAAAGTTTGCAATGGATACTACAGAGGCAAAGTTACTAGATTCTCAAGATATGGACAACATCGTCAAGCTCGAAAAGATGAGCGAGATTGCAACAACCCATGTATTAGCCATGTGTCCAAGGACAACAACATCTACATGAATCACTTACAACAAACATGATTGAGTCCTTGTTGGGAAACAACAAATAAGATAATGAAGTTTTCCGGCTTATTCTCATTCTTGAACTAATCAGTCAGTGGCTTGGTGTGCATATATGACTTCTTCAAGGAATGGAGGTAACAACCTATCATCCCATGAATAATCTGCACATGCATGACCGACTAGAGATGATTCCCGAGGAAACAAGAGAAACTCTACTTGGATTCACGGCGACATCTTTCAGCAAATGCACGTGAACCAGAGTAGGTTAATTCCAACATCAAGAACACATACTTTGCGATGACACAAAGACGGTTCTCAAAAGTTTCCAATATTAATGCCAAATGTTCATTATTATCCTACTCAGACATGGAGGCAACAAGAATGTTATCGATGGGCTCAACAACAAGCTTATCAAGATACTCCAACAAGATGGAATCATATGAAACATGAACAAGGCAAAAGTATTGGTCAGACCAAGGACATGAAGATGTAACCTGGCGAAATACCATAGGTAGAACATCATCAAGATGGTCCTTGGGACTGAGTTTGATTTGACGATAGCCCAAATCAAATCAAAGATCGGGAAGATAGCATATCCGTTAGTATATACCATCTTACTTCAACACGTCAACACAAGTAGACAGGAGTCTTGCTTTTCAAGGCAAAACGATGTGGCCTTAAGAGCGTTGGTAAAAACCTAACTCTTTGACCGAGTGTGTGCGTCAAAACAAACAGACTTGGCAGCACAGTCAACTTCACTTAGTGACAGGATAACCAATCACACAAGGAGGAATAAAATGTCCTTAGATGTCAAAGCAATGAAATTTGCTAAGAATATCTGATAGTCACATCAATACACTCGCCATAGCCTTCCCGAGCACGAGCAGCTAGGAGAAAAGCGTGAGTAAGGACGTGTCAAAGCATCACTTCATCAATAAAGTCATGAGGCACAACACGACCTTTTGATATATAAGAGTGTGATACCCTAAGATGGAACAGATTAGAAGCAAACAAAGCCTCTTGATCTGCGGATTACAACACTTTGACCTGGTCCTAGACATGGACGAGGTACGGGAGTTTGTTTCTCCCTGACATCCCGAAATGGAATGTCATGATGGACCACAAGAGCAACATGCATTGGTACACCGATGCACATTTACAACTTGGATGCCAACTGGCATACACGGGTCGGAACACAAACAGAAAGGAGAACATACTCAGGAAAATCCTGAGATGCAGAGGATCAAGTTAGCATACATATGATAACTTTTCCCGATAAAGAAGGCGTGGCAGAATCACCAACTTAGATGTGAGACTCATAAAGATCACTCTTGTCGTGATCCTTTTGGTTCCATGACAGCACCTCTGCCAAAGCTAGTGGAAGGAGCAGACCTTGGATGTCGCAAGTCAATCACGACAAAACCACGAGCTGGAGGCTAGCTAGAACTAACATTACTAGCCCTTCTGAGGTAGCAAGCATTCCTCAGGGATCAACAAAATGGATCTTGGGTTAAAGGTCAGCATCATGTACTGATAGAGTGAGCATCACATGGCTAACAACCCACATGACTCAACACACCACCAACAACACAATCTGGGACCTTCGGTTCAAGTCCAGGGTGAAAAACCGAAAGAAAGTGTAACTACTATTTCAGTGGCACAAAGGGCACAACGATTTAGTAATCACAAGATAGCTTCAGAGACCCATCACAGCTTCCGAAGTACAAAACAAGAAAAAGGAGATCTTCAAAGTGAAAGATACCTCAAAGACTAGAACAGAATGAGGTGAAATCGACAAAGTTGAGAGATCATGATGGAAAGGAATCTCTCATGTCAAACGAGAGAAAGATGGATCAAAGAACACACCAGACTCTAGAAAACTTAACTCTAGGTCAACTTGGCTGAGAAACGACCTGCACTTGAGGCACCTATATTTTGAATGACCATGAGAAAGAAGAGCAAAACTTTTCAACCAAAACAAGGTAAGATGACCTAGAATTAGAGCGATACCAGGTAAGGAGTAAAAAGAAGCCTATTCAGATTTTTGCAAATAGATTTAGCTTTCAAGTAGTTTTCACAGTCACTAGACTCAACATCGACCAGTAGAAAGGTTTTCCTACAGGCGGTCCTGCTCTGATACCAAAACCTGTAGCACCCCCGAGAGCCAAGCTAGACAAATCTGAGACCTTAATCTGAGATAAGCCTAACATAGATCTCGAAAGCCAACAGTTGAAATCGGTAACACAACAGATACCCTACAACACAAGAAGAAATATATTAAGCTCTTAACAGAGCGAAGAAGCAAATATCACCAAAATAAGGTCACTGACCTGTCAATCACCAATACAACGGAAGGCAAATTATGCTATTAGACATAGCAAGATCAGCAAAAGACCTAAGAGGCCAAAAAGCATAATGGCGACGTCCCGGTCCATAGATTCCAGGCTGCCATCTGGGAACCCCAAACTACTCGTCGATGTCGAAGTCCACAATACACACGTGTCCAAATAATTGCGCAAGGCTGAGTACAAGAGGTACTCAACAAGACTTATTTAACCTATTATATATCTGCTCATTCAGAGAGTATTAATGAATGTCCTTTGCATAAAGCCAGTTTTTTTAAATCGAGGGAGAAGAGAATCTCGCATCAGTAGACTTTTTAAAAAGGGATAAGAGAGTGAAACACTAGCTTCATCCACATCTTTAGTCTCCACAAGATCATGAGTTGTACCACCCACCAGAATCACCCCCTCGCTCAACCCGAGGAAGCAATCCTCCCTTAGTTGGCAAGTTTTATACTTAGATTATAGTTGTCTATGATCATCAGACATAAGGTACCAAGTCGTCCATAACCGTGGACACGGCTTTCCGAAAGATTTACCCTGCAGGGGGTGTAACTTCCCACACACGCCAACCAACCGATACGCCAGCTATTAGCACTCTTCCGGGGAGTGCCGGCAGAAGGGTTGGCCACGACCTTTCCCAAGCTTCGCCTATGTCCATGAGCCACCGCAGTAGGTCTGACCACGCGCAGGGGTCCCTATTGCGGGTTGCCAGGGTCAAGATCAGAGCGTCACACTCTCCTGACCCGAGCCCTAATTTTCCTCAACTCATTTTACCGCACACGCAAATGGAACACTCGAACTAGTGGCTTCACATAGTAGGCTAGACAAGTTGGGGTCGAGGGAGGTCCAAGTCCTATGTCGGCATACGAAGTCTTGGTTCCAGAGACGAGAACTCAGTTCCTAGGTCGGCAAGAATGGAACAACCCACCACAATCCCAATGTGGCCTCCCATCCAAGCCTTTAGCATATTCAACACATCTCTGATCACTCCACGTCATCCTTCACATCTCTGATTCATCAACCGAATGGAGCAGAGGGAAGATCTAAGCATGGCTAAGCATAGCAGACTCTGGCGATGCAATACTTAAGACACTCTATATACCTCCACTCAGAACCACATTTTGAATCGCATGCATAATACCAGAATCAAGTACTTTCAAATCTTATATGTGCAGATAAGAGGTTATGCTTGCCTTGGTCTTCGATAACAAGATATATAGCTTTGCAAATCTTCGACTTGACTTTATTGAGATAACCAAGAATAACTCTTCATAGATTCCGCTTGAGTTGATCGTCGATGATCCAGCAAAGGCCTTCGGTGTTGTTGATCTTCACTTCGGATTCGCATTCTACCGCAAGAACGAAACACCGGAAAAGAAACGGGAAACAGCATTCAACCATGGCATAATGCAATGCACACAATGTATGACATGACATGTGTAAGAGGATTGAAATATAAACCCTATATATGAAAGCACATTTTAAATGGAGTTGGAATAAACCCCATATTTAATAATTAGTAAATTGTTATTCTATTTTAAACATGGTTCAAAGTTGGTTAAACATGCATGATCTGGACATAATTAGATAGATTACATTTTTCTGAAATTTTTGATATATTAATCATATTTTTCTGACTTAAAATGCATTAATTATGAATTTCCAAAGATTTAACAATTTTAATTCAATTTAAAACATATATGAAATTAAATAAATATAATATTGGACCCACATGTCAGATTTTTATTAATTTCAGAAAACATTTATGGAAATTAATAGAAATCTGACAACCTGGACCCACCTGTCATAATTTAAACAATACAGAAAAGGAATAAATAATTTTCAGAAAGAAAAAAAAAGAAATATGACGTCACCAGGCGTCATCAATGGGGAAGCTCTCCTGTCGATCATCAATCCGATGAAGGGGAGCGAAATTGGCAAGGCGCGAGGGCCGCCGCAACTAAGAGGAGGCGGCGCCGCCAGGAGTAGGTCGCTAGAGACGGCGGAATATTCGCCGGAGCGGAGGCCGACGGCGGCGCATGTCGGCCAGAGGAACCAGAGGGAGAGGGAGAACAGGGAGAGGTCCTGAAGGACCTACAGCTCACCTGGAGCGCGATGATGAGGTCGGGCAGGCGAGGGGAGCTCGGGAACGGCCGAAATCCGCTGCGGAGGCCGGCGGCCGGAGTTGGAGGAGAAGGCTCGATTCCATCGATTTCTTGCTTCCCGGGAAGCATGGCTTGGCTAGGAGGATTAGAGGAGGCCGCAGGAACTCTATAGAACCTCACCGGAGCTCGGGGTGGCCGGAGACAGCGGCAGTCGCCAACGACCCGTGAAGCTCTCCGCGGCTAGGGTTTCAGCCGAATTGGGGAAGAAGGAGGAAATGACGGCTAGGGTTTCCCCAGGCGGCGGCGGAGAGGCTTTATAGACGACGTAGTGGCGGCGGCGCGAATCGTGGCGCGGGGGCGGACACGGACGGCCTCAGAGACGATACGGCTTCGGCCTGTCCTTTTGTCGCGAGGAATACGAAAGAGAAAGAAAAGAAGATTTTTCGAATAACCCCCTGGGCTTTTAGGAAAACACAGAACCTTTGTAAACAGGCCCCTGCCTTGGAAAATAAAACTTTTGAGGACCTTTTTGTAAACATAAAATTTGTAAAAAAAATACCAGGAGACTCTGAGTTTTGCAAGGAAGCCATTAGCAACCTTAGATTCGGAAAATTTTGAAATTTCATTTAACACATTCAAAAATAACAAGTGGTTTAGGCCACTTTAGTGTTTTCTCTTTTATTTTAAAACTCAAATTTTGTGCACTTTTAAGTTAGATGCAAATGATGCTCATGATGCACAAAACAAATCCTAATTAACACTAAGCAAAAATTGGGGATGTTACAGTCTTGATCCTTATATTATGGTAGAAATATCTAAGGGTTTTGCTAAGCATATGTGTCTTCCTGAAACTGGGTTTGAAGTATATGTTGAACCTGTTAAGCAATCTATTGTTGTTCCTAAAGTTATTAAATAGGTGGAATCGGTGTCATCTCTGACAATTGAGGAGTATGTTGAAACACCTCCTTATCCAAATAAAATTAAGGAGAACTTGCTTATTGCTGTTACTAACAAGAGTAACAGAAAATGTTCTGAGTCTTATGAACAGGTGGAAGTTAAAAGTCAAATTTCTGTTATCAAACAATTAAATGAAGAAGATCCTGTTGATGTTCATTTATGTGAAGATGCTACTAAGGTTATCAAAGGCAATTCGGCCAAGGTTGGTAAGCCTGTTATATCATGTGCTATTGGGACTTCGTGCTATCATGGGTTATGTGATATTGGATCAAGTATTAGTGTTATTCCATATTCTCTTTATCTTGAAATCAAGCCTGACATTGATCCTATTGTTATGGAAGAGATAGGTATGACAATTCAACTTGCCAATAAAGATTATATTAGTCCTCTTGGAATTGTTAGAGATGTTGAAGTACTTGTTGGGAAGATAAAATATCCTGCTGATTTTGTTGTGCTTGGTTGTCTTCAAGATTCATTTTGTCCTGTCATTTTTGGTAGACCTTTCTTACATACTGTTGGTGCTGAAATTAATTTGGTTAAAGAGAAAGTGTTTATTAAGTGTGCTGGAGAAAAACTTGAGATTAACTTTTCTAAATTTGCTGATAAACATTTAAATAAAGAACCATTTGCTAAAGATATAGTTGAAACTCTTGCTCATATAGCTGTAGCTTCAACGGATGTGGTAGAACGTTATATGCTTAATCAAGATGAACCATTTAATGATGAAGAAAAGGATGCTCTAGAACAAATATTATGGCAACAACCACCACAATTACAATTGCATATCCCACCTGATAATTTAGGAGTGTTACCACCACCTAAAGGGGATCCTAGTTTTGAGTTAAAACCTTTGCCTGGAAATCTTGAGTATGCATATTTGGATGAGAAGAGCATATATCCTGTTATTATTAGTGCTAACCTTTCAGCTGAAGAAGAAGAGAAATTACTTGATGTATTGAAAGCTCACCGAGCAGCCATTGGATATTCTCTTGATGATCTAAAAGGTATAAGCCCAGCTCTATGTATGCATAAAATTAATTTGGAGGAAGAAGCAAAGCCTGTTGTTGATTTTCAACGCCGTCTTCACCCAAAAATGAAAGAAGTGGTAAGGAAAGAGGTAATAAGACTTATTGAAGCTGGTATTATTTATCCCATAGCTGATAGTAAGTGGGTGAGTCCTGTTCATTGTGTTCCTAAAAAGGATGGAATGACTGTTGTTCCAAATGATGAATATGAACTTGTGGCTCAACATACTGTTTGTTGGTTATAGGATGTGTATTGATTTCAGGAAGTTAAATAAAGCAACTCGTAAAGATCATTATCCATTGCCATTTATTGATCAAATGTTAGATAGGTTATCTAAACACACTCACTTTTGTTATTTAGATGGTTATTCAAGTTTCTCACAAATTCCTGTTCACAAAGATGATCTAGAAAATACCACTTTTACTTGCCCATATGGTACAATTGCTTATAGGAGAATTCCATTCGGTTTGTGTAATGCTCCTGCTACTTTTTAAAGATGCATGAATGCTATATTTGCTGATTATATGGAAAAGATAATGGAAGTCTTTATGGATGATTTTTCTATTTATAGGAGAATGCTAGATGAAGAGCCAATGATGTATTTTCCTCCATCTTTGTACCCCCGAATTCTTTCAGATACTCAAAAGCCATCAATCTTAATTGAGGTGCAAAGGACCTTTTCAGCTCATCAATCATCAGATATGGATTGAGATTCTGATATTGTCCCTGCATCTGAGCTTCCATGGAGGTGACCATCATTTCCTGGATTGCTAAGGCTATGTCACAAAGCTCACGATACTCATCGCGGTCCTGTGCAGTAGAGCCTATTCCAGGTGGATCTTCCGGTGGCATTTCTATCATGTCGAGTATGCCATTCAGAGTTAGGACATCCTTGAGGCGTTGGAACCAATCTATGAAGTTTGCCCCGTCATTTTAAAGTTTCTCTCCACGCAGAAAATTGCCATAGTTGATATGAATCTCAGGGAAAGACATGATCTACACGACTAATTTTGCACACGCATAAATGCTAAGTTTATAATAACTGGAGTTTTAAACTATATACTTTTATTTTGAATACTACTCCCACTTAAAACAATATCCCAGAAAATGTTTTAGTGATCACACGGTCCTTATCCACCACACAATCCCTGATCGGCACAGTCGAAAATGTGGATTCAAAGGTAGACAAAACTATGTCAATTGCATCATTCATGCAACCCATGCTCGATCTTTCGATCTCATGTTCCGAGGCCATATCTGTATATGCTAGGCTCGCCAAAATGACCCTTAGAGTTTCTGCGTGTGAATACATGGCTTTCACCCACCGTATGTGATCGCCAATATGTGTAGCCCCCGATCGTCACGGCCGGCTTCATATCAAGGAACTTTATTGGTGGTTTGCACATTAAGGTAGAACAACTATTTTGGTTTATTGGAAATTTAGATTGGGATTTAACTTATTTTGCTACCGTCGTATATAATCTATATATATATAGCACACAAATATGTTTCACACACAATAACATCAAATGTAAATAAATTGCGTGATATGATATGGTTTCTTCATCATTGTGCTCCTGATCTCCATCGGTGCTTCGGGGTGATCTACATCTTGCCTCCGCAACGGTGCCAAGTCCACGACGCCATCATGACGAAGATAAATAATTTAATATTAATAATGACTTACCGTCATGACCATATCACATCACACGCCCGGATGCAAAACAAAGTTAGACGTTCTACTTTTATCCTTTTGCAAGTTTTACGTGAGTTTTAGGGCTTTCGGGAAGAACCAATTTCTTACCTACGAACATAAAATCACAACAGCGTTTACGCAAACCTTTTCTTCAATCCCCTCGAGGAGGCCTCACGATAGCAAAAATTCTGACAGCTAAAGTAATGAGAGACAGACACCCGCCAGCCACAAGATATGGTACAAGCCATATGTCAGGTGTGGAACCAGTCTCGCGTAAGAGTACGTGTAAGGTCGGTCCGGGCCGCTTCATCAAAACAATGCCGCAGTTGTGAATAAGTGCATGCGAGGGAAACTATTACGTAGACGTTGCCCACACGATCAAACACGTGTGTTCTATCGTACCAGCAAATTACTATGCATAGATCTGGGCTCTTATACCACTGTTGGGTTACGGGTGGAAATACAAAAAAATTCCTAACAATCGTAACAACTTTACCCCAAGAATCTAACTAAGTAGTAATGCGGTAACGATCATGGTATCGGTCACATACCTCTTGAAGACCGATCGCGGGGATTACACCCCCGCACAGGTGCTGACGATGAAGACGTGCGTAGCCGACCTCAAGGTCGCGGAAGAACTTGGTGCAACGACCCGGCACCTCAAGTGTGGCGCCGCCGAGTTTCGTACACGTACGGTGGTCGATGAAAACCTTCCCGAACACCGATCCAGCAGAACCGCGGAAGTAAATATGTTAGATCGTATCTACAGCAGCACGACGGCGTGCGTATGGTGGAGAATATCTCTCCTTGGCGCAGCTCTTCGAGGAACCACGTGGGAGGGAGAGACATGAGAGAGAGAGAGAGCAAATTCCAAAGGGGATTATGGGACAAGGAAAAGGGGAGGGGTGCCCCTCCTTTTATAGGAGGAGGGGAGGAGGAGATAAGGAAGGGGAAGGAGCCACCGGCCTAGGGTGGGCCCAAGGGGGTTCGGCCGAACCCCCAACCCTAACCCTAGGTCGGTTTGTGGCCACTTGCCTTGGGGGGCAAGTTGCACTCCCTCTTGGGCCTCCTTTTATCTCCTTTTGGCCCATTTAGTGGGCCTTTATATTAAGTACGAATTTAATCATATTAAATCCATTTAAACAATATTAATTCACTAATTAACATTTATTTAACATATTTATATCATATATAAAATATCACCTCTCTTCCGGATCTCTTTCGAAACCCTCCGAACTACCTTCGGGTATCCGATACGACTTCGGAATCTCTCCGGAACATATTCCGATGATCTCTAAATTATTCTCCACTAACTCCGGACATCCAGAACATCTTATAATTCATCGACCCCTTAAGTGTATTACCCTACGGTCCGAGAACACTCCAGACATCACCGAGACTATCTCCGGTGAATGATCAGCAGGGGAACCTGGATGTCCATACTGACCCCTGTGCGTTCACGAAGATCTTGTTTCGTTGAACCGTAAACGTTGATAATGAATACCCTATTCCTTTGTTCCTTCGATACTAACTCCGTCAGAGATCTGATCGTCGATATCACAATACCGGGGTTCAATCTCATTACCGACAGATGCTTCTTTACTCGTTCCCGTGATTTTACACCTCCTGTGACCTAGTCACTTCCTGCGCAGCGTTGGATGTAAACTCACCGAGTGGGCCCAGAGTATCATACCTTTCACGCGGATGAACAAATCCCGATCTTGATGCATACGCCTCAACATACCCTGTCGAATGCCCAACAGTGACCGTTCTCAATGTTGCATAACTAAGCATCTTCTGGTGCCATCAAAGCATTCTCCGGGAGTAGTGATTAAGTATCATCTCACGGTCTAAGGATTTAGGTTTCAACGTTTCCTATCAATGCAACTTGAACATCGTGTCACGATCTCCTTGCAATGCTAATCTTTGGGTAAGTCCATCACAGCATTCACCTAATGGTGTAATCATATTTACCAACCGACATAAATGTCCATGATCTGAATCAAGATCATCAGTTGCGTAATGAACTAGTATTAATAAAGGCTTACTAGGGACATTGGTTTGGTTAAATACCACACCTGTATTAATGATTTTTATTAACACAGTTATAACATGATATAACCCTATTATAAACTTAATGAAATAGGTCAATAATCAATATATTATTTGCCTCTAGAGCATATTTCCAACAGTCTCCCACTTGCACTAGAGTCCAAATAATCCAGCTGCATTTAATGCTAATCATAACGTCATATCTGCCATATGAACCACTTATGATCATGCTTACTCGTGAGAGAGGTTGTCACATCAATCTGCACAACTCAGATCTTTTAATGTCTTTTGCTATCTGCTAATGTCACCTAGTTTGATATAGCTTCATTATCAAATAATGAGTTTCAACTATGTTTGGTAGAAGAGTGAGACTTCCGTATTGCAGTGTTACAGCATTGACCTCATTGTCATACAACTTGACTTGAATGGTCATGCACACTTTTAAATACGCACTCAGCTGGAAGTCGAATTCTCGGCTCCATAACATTTTACCTCCTACTTCTAAAGTAGTTATTCTACATTCGTGTAATGTAATTATCAGTGCACTTCGTGCAACTGAGATATCCACCCTATCAACCAATTTTCTATGCTTCTAATTTTGCTAGAATTTTCTAACTTCTTTCAGTTATCTTGCATCTCATGTCAAGTTCACTAAACTTTTAGAAACAAGTCCTTGGCTCTTCCAAAACCAGCAGGACACACTTAAATTTTGTTTAGCGATTCTCCAATCGTCTGAGTACCTGTTCTTCTTACAAGAACTCGGGTTACAACACGTCGTTTATGCACACAAAATGACCTTTAGATGACGTATGAACGTGGCACATCTATCAATCACAATTGTATGTTGAGATTCCAATCTCATACGTGCCTAATAATTAGAAAGCTCTTTCTTCAAATTATTCGATTATGTACAAATCAGAATTGGCTTTTATAACGACTTAACATGTTGCTTAAATATACAGCTCTATCTCTATAGCTCTAAATATATTTAAAATTAACACAACTTCATTTTATTCATCAATAACTATTAATACCAACTACGCCATTCAAGACATGTCAAATACATACCAGAATGTCGATTTGCTCCCACTCAAAAATGTCTGTCACATATGAGTCTTTTGAGCGTAAATAGCTCCCATTCAAAATGTGTATCACATATGAGTCTTTTGAGCCTAAATAGCTCCCACTCAAAATCTGTCGTCTACACATAATGTTTAGAGACTATTCTGTTTAACTCCCACTCAGTTTATTGCAAATAACAGGTCTTCTCTATATATTGGACATTTCCAACAACCATTTAATCATTTATTAAATATGAGAATTCCAATTACGAGATACTAGTATTCACAAAATTTTCCTGTTGTACCAATTACAACTATTCTTAAACGATTAAGAAGTCACGATTTTGTCAATTCTTAGGATTGTACTACTAGTACATTACCTAACGGATTTTGAGCATTACTACTAAGCGTAGTCAACTTGTTTGAATTTGCATAAACAATTTATGTCAAACTATGCTCCTATATCCTTCACTTAAAGTTTCATGTTTTTCCCTTTTAATCTCATATTAATCAGGAGAATTGAGTAACAATTTTACTTCAATCAAGATTAACTCAATCACTTCGAAATCTCAATTATAACTTTAATTTAGATTTCACTGACACTCAGTTTAATTCTCGTTCCTTTTAGGTGTACCATCATTTCCTCGTAGTTTACAGTCATGTCGTGTTCAAATAACATGACAATCAAATCATGACACAAAATCTATGGCTATGTAGAATGTGTCCTTGATTCCCATTTTTATCAAGCTGAAATGGAGAAATTAATATGATCAAATATCATTATTTCTATTTTCTCCTAATGTAGAATTACATACCGAAACAAATTCCGTTGCGCTACTCTATCATTATCAAGTTCAAATAACTTTTAAATAAGCTTATATCGTTTTCCATGATTTTCTTACCGGGATACATTTCCTCGATGTCATGCCAAAACTCCAGCAATACAAATTTAAAATTTTGGATTTAATCATGAAAGATATTTATTTCATAATACACATTATGAATGTACTACTAAGGTTTATTCATCTAATTTCAAATTTTATAATTAATCTGAAATTCTAGAAATTACTACATATTATAACTCTTTATAATATCATTTCCACGAAATATCAAGTGGTTTCCTATTTAATAAATTGAGTATAATACTATTCTAATATCATATTCTACACGATAGATATTTGATGCCGTAAGAATCAATTTCCTTTTGTATCACATCATATCCAACTGAGTATGATTCATAACATACTTTAATACGCTTGAGGTATTCCTGGTATTTTATTCAATAGAACAATTTCTATGTACCAAAATCATATCTCATAATTTTATCATTTTTGATCAATTATCAAGTTGACTCAATTATTATTCTTTCTTCAATTTAGAAATACCATTGAACATATCGGATGAATTCAAAGACCTTGTAAATACAAATATCTACATTGAATTTCTAACTTAAGAATTTCAAAATAATGATATCCACTACTCGTTTTTGTATCATACATCTCTATGCATAATATGAACGATTTATGTACAATTCTTTAACCATGTTTAAAACATCTGAATGTTCTTTAATCAAAAGAATGTACTCTCCGATAATTCGTAGTTTTAGCCATTTCGTCATAACGAAAAACATGATTCATATTGTGAGAAGATCAATTATCTAATAACAATAAATTCCATCAAGTATGAAACTTTATTCATGCTATTATTCCAAAGTATGACTTTTACTTGTAGTGTCATTAATATGAAATCATTTATTCGAATTGGATATTTTAATGTTTTACATTGTTTATAAATGTTTATAAATAATCAACGAGAAATATGCGACAATAACACAATTCATAATCAAACTTTGACCAAAAAAGGATTTACTCATCATATCAAAACAACTTGCTTGTCTTTATTACATAGGAGTAACTTGTCTCACAAAATGTGAAACACACAAAAGGTCCTCTAATGATTACAAAATTTATCCTGCTATCTAATCCCTATGATAAATGTCGAAGAAGAACGTCCACGGCCATCAACTGTTGCTTGCCGCACTCACGCTTCATCTTCTTATCAATCACTTGCTCCAGCGGTCCTGTTTTCAAATAAAACGGGAATTAGTATCAAATACTTAATATCACAGCAAGTTTAAAACATTTATAACTTGTATATCAAAATATACCTCATCAATTGATGAGCTTCTATTCAATTGTGTCTACTTCTAGGCGCTCCAGCTGTATCATGAATTCTTGAAAAGTGATGTTATCATCTTCCAACTTTACATAGGCGTCAACAAAGCTTTTGTAAGTTTTGGGAAGAGAAACCACTACCACATCCATCGCGATCTCATCGGGCATACAGTAATTGAAGTCATCAACCAAATGTTTCCAGAATCTATACATGTTGGCCAGATGAAGAGCCAATAATGTATTTTCCTCCATCTTTGTACCCCAGAATTCTTTCAGATACTCAAAAGCCATCAATCTTAATTGAGGTGCAAAAGACCTTTTCAGCTCATCAATCATCAGATATGGATTGAGATTCTGATATTGTCCCTGCATCTGAGCTTCCATGGAGGTGACCATCATTTCCTGGACTGCTAAGGCTATGTCACAAAGCTCACGATACTCATCGCGGTCCTGTGCAGTAGAGCCTATTCTAGGTGGATCTTCCTGTGGCATTTCTATCATGTCGATTATGCCCTTCAGAGTAAGGAAATCCTTGAGGTGTTGGAACCAATCTATGAAGTTTGTCCCGTCGTTTTTAAGGTTCTCTCCACGCAGAAAATTGTCATAGTTGATACGAATCTCAGGGAAAGACATGATCTACACGAATAATTTTGCAAAGGCATGATACGTCCATTTTGCATCACTATTTTATATCATAATTTACAGTTATTCATTGATATATTTCATATTTAGAGATGATACTTATGTTATTTCATCTATTTTACATGTTTGATGATTATTGGTGAATGGATCACCGGAGTCTGGATTCTCCTAGAAAAAGCACCGTCGAGATACAATATTTGCGAAGATCAGAAAACAAAACCAACTAGGCAGAAGTTCCTATTTTACCAGATCACGGAGGAGGCCAAAAGGGGAGAGCCAGGTGGGCCCCAGGGGGCCCACACCATGCCCAGGCGCGGCTCCCCCCTCTGTCGCGCCGCCACGTGGTGAGGCCGCCCTGGCCCACCACTGGCATCGCCCTCTCGCGTACTTCATCCACCCCCCCCCCCCCCCCCCCCGAAAACCTAAGACACGGGGGAGGCTCGAATAAATATTCCGCCGCCTCCACGAGGTGGAAAACACCAGAGAGAGAAAGGCTCTCCGGCAGGGAGAAATTTGCCGGGGAAACCCCTTCCCGGAGGGGGGAAATCGTCGCCATCGTCACCGTCATCGAGCTGCACTTCATCGGGATCATCATCACCACCATCTCCACCGCCGACACCGTCATCTCCATCGTTCCACTCCGTTCCCGCTGTAACATCTAGGGCTGAATCTTGTCTATTTGATAGGGGAAACTCTCCCGGTGTTGATTACTATTGTTATTGATGCTATTGAGTGAAACCGTTGAATTAAGGTTTATGTTCAGATTGTTATCCATCATTATATCAACTCTGATCATGTTCCAAATGATGTGTTGTGAGTAGTTCGTTTAGTTCTTGAGGACATGGGAGAAGTCTAGATGTTAGTAGTGAACTATGTTGAGTAATATTTGATGTTTTGATATTTAAGTTGTGGTGCTATTCTTCTAGTGGTGTCATGTGAACGTCGACTACATGACACTTCACCTTTATGGACCTACGGGAATGCATTGTGTATTCGAATATTAATTGTGGGGTTGCCGGAGTGACAGAAACCTAAACCCCCGTTGGTATCTCGATGCATGAGGGATGGTAGGATCTCAGAGTTTAAGGCTGTGGTTAGATTTATCTTAATTACTTTTTGGTATTTGCGGATGCTTACTAGGGGTATAATCACAAGTATGTATTAGTCCTAGGAAGGGCGGTGCATTAGCATAGGTTCACCCACACAACACTTATTGAAACACTAAAGATTAATCATTTATATGAAGCGAAAGCACTAGACAGAAATCTCGTGTGTCCTCAGGAACATTTGGTCATCATAAGTAAACAAACTGGCTTGTCCTTTGCTCCAGAAAGTATTGGGCCACTCGCTGCAATTATAATTGTTGCACTTTATTTACTCGCACTTTATTTATCTGTATTATCAAAAACTCCTAAAAACTTGTCTGCTAGTGTTTACAGTGAAATCCTCATCAAAACCGCTTGTCAGCACCTTCTGCTCCTCGTTGGGTTCGACACTCTTATTTATCGAAAGTACTATGATACACCCCCTATACTTGTGGGTCATCAAGACTATTTTCTGGCGCCGTTGCCGGGGAGTAAAGCGCTATTGGTAAGTGGAATTGGTAAGGAAAACTTTAGCTGTCAGTGCTGTTTTTATTTCTATCTCCTAATTTGCTTAATTATGGAGAGAGGATCTATTGCCTTCCTATTTGGAAGAGCTTCTGCCACTGCTGAGGTAGAAGAGGAGGTGCCACCTGAAGAAATAGTGCCATTTAAAATACCTATGAAAATTGTTGATCGTGTTATGAATAACCGCTATGTAGGGGATGGAACTGTCCATCCCGGTGATCATTTGCTATTTTTACATGAATTATGCGAGTTGTTCAAGTGTGCAGGTATTTCAATGGACAAAGTAAGGAAGAAATTATTCTCTATATCACTTGGTGGAAGAGCTTCGCATTGGTATAAATTGTTGAAGAATAGGGATTCTCTTGGATGGGAGGAAATTGTACCTCTCTTTTATTCTAAATTTTATCCTCCAAGTGAAATTCACCAAGATCGGAATTCTATATATAATTTATGGCCTCATGAAGGAGAAAGTATTGCCCAAGCTTGGGGGAGACTGAAGTCACTAATGCTCAAATGCCCCATTCATGAGCTTCCTGGTAATATTATTGTTGATAACTTCTATGCAAGACTCTCCTTTGAAGATAAAACATTATTGGATACTGCTTGTTCTTGATCATTCACCCGTAATAAAGAAGGTTTTAAATGGGATCTTCTTGATCGTATTGAAGAGAATACTGAAGCATGGGAGAATGACAAAGGTAGGGAGTCAGGTACAAAATATGACTTCGAATGCATTAAAACTTTCATGAATACTGGTGCATTTCGAAATATTAGTAATGCTTATGGTCTTGACTCTCAAGTTGTTGCAAACTATTATAAAGCATTTGCTTCTTATTTTGGTTTGCCTAAGGAAGGTTTTAAGAAATATCATGAGCCTTATAAAGATAAGTCTATTGCTCCTATAACTAAAAGCATTGAAGTTAATATTGTTGATCATATTATTCCCGAGCCTTATATTGACAAAATTCCTTTTCCTGTTAAGATGAAGGAACATTCTGTTATGGCTAGTGTTGTAAACAAAAGTGCTAAGAAATCTATAGAACCTGATGAACAAATTAAAATTGAACCTCCTGTGGCTATAGTAAAAGATCTTGTTACTAAAAATGTTGGAGATGAGTATATTATATTTTGTGAGGATGCTTCTAATGTTGTTTCTCATCCTAAAAGTTCAAAGAAAACTAGTGTGCCTGTGTTATCTGTTAGAATTGGTGATCATTGCTATTATGGTTTATGTGATATTGGTGCAAGTTCTAGTGCTATTCCCTATGAGCTTTACAAAGAAATTATGCATGAGATAGGTCCTTGTGAACTTGAAGAAATTGATGTGGTTATTCAACTTGCTAATAGAGAAACTATCTCTCCAATTGGTATTGTTAGAGATGATGAAGTTTTGTGTGGTAAGATTAAATATCCTGCTGATTTTCTCGTACTTGGTTCAGTTGCTAGTAAGACTTGTCCTATCATTTTTGGTAGACCCTTTCTAAACACTTGTGGTGCTGTTATAGATTGTAAGAAAGAGAAAATCTTTACTAAGTTTGCTGGTGATTCATATGAATTCAATTTTTCAAAATTTGCTAAAGCACCTTATGAAACCGAATTGCCTAATGAAGATTTTAAAGTTGAACAGCTTGCTTCTATTGCTCTTGCTCCTAACAATGTTTTGCAGCAATTTATGGAAGATCATGAAAGTGAAGACTTCAGAGAAGAAAGGAAAGAGCTTGATGAAATATTTCTTCGTCAACCTATATTGAAACACAATTTAAAGGTGGAAGACTTGGGTAAAACACTCCCACCTAAGGAGGATCCTGTCTTTGATTTAAAACCTTTGCCTGATAATCTTAAGTATGCTCATATTGATGATAAGAAAATATATCCTGTTATTATTAGTGCTATACTTTCAGGTAAAGAAGAGGAAAGATTATTGGAAGTATTGAAGAAACACCGTGGAGCTATGGGTTATACTCTTGATGATTTAAAAGAGATTTCTCCTGCTATATGTCAACATTCTATTAATATGGAGCCTGATGCAAAGCCAGTTGTTGAACATCAACGCTGTTTAATACCCAAGATGAAGGAAGTGATAAGAAATGAGGTATTAAAACTTCTTGATGCTGGTATAATTTATCCTATTGCTGATATTAGATGGGTAAGTCCTGTGCACTGTGTCCCTAAGAAAGGAGGAATTACTGTTGTGCCTAATGAAAATGATGAACTTATTCCTCAAAGAGTAGTTGTTGGATATAGAATGTGCATTGATTTTCGAAAGGTTAATAAAGTTACTAAGAAAGATCATTATCCATTACCCTTTATTGATCAAATGTTAGAGAGATTGGCTAAGAAAACTCATTTTTGCTTTCTTGATGGTTATTCTGGTTTCTCTCAAATTGTTGTTAAGGCGCAAGATCAAGAGAAAACCACTTTTACCTGTCCTTATGGTACTTATGCTTATAGACGTATGCCTTTTGGTTTATGTAATGCTCCTGCTACTTTTCAAAGATGCATGTCTGCTATTTTTCATGGTTTTTGTGAGGAGATTGTGGAAGTATTCATGGACGATTTCTCGGTCTATGGAACTTCTTTTGATAATTGTTTGCACAACCTTGATAAAGTTTTGCAGAGATGTGAAGAAACTAACATTGTTCTTAATTGGGAGAAATGCCGCTTTATGGTTAATGAAGGAATTGTTCTTGGACATAAAATTTCTGAAAGAGGTATTGAAGTTGATAGAGCTAAAGTGGAGGCAATTGAGAAAATGCCTTGCCCCAGAGATGTTAAAGGTATTCGTAGTATTCTTGGTCATGCTAGTTTCTATAGAAGGTTTATTAAAGATTTCTCTAAAATATCAAAGCCTCTTACTAATCTTCTACAAAAATATGTACCTTTTGTTTTTGATGATGATTGTAAGGAAGCTTTTGAAACTTTGAAAAAGGCTTTAATAAGTGCTCATATTGTTCAACCACCTGATTGGAATTTACCATTTGAAATTATGTGTGATGCTAGTGATTTTGCTGTTGGTGCTGTTCTTGGACAGCGAGTAGATAAGAAGTTGAATTTTGTTCATTATGCTAGTAAGACTCTTGATTCTGCACAAAAGAATTATGCTACAACTGAAAAAGAATTTCTAACTGTTGTTTTTGCTTGTGATAAGTTTAGACCTTATATTGTTGATTCTAAAATTATTATTCATACTGATCATGTTGCTATTAGATATCTTATGGAAAAGAAAAATGCTAAGCCTAGACTTATGAGATGGGTGTTGCTTTTGCAAGAATTCGATTTGCATATTGTAGATAGGAAAGGTGCTGAAAATCCTGTTGCTGATAATTTGTCTAGATTGGAAAACATTGCTTACGATCCTATTCCTGTTAATGATAGTTTTCCAAATGAACAATTGGCTGCAATAAGGGTGAGTTCACGCGATAGTCCTTGGTATGCTGATTATTGCTAACTTTATTGTTTCGAAGTATTTGCCTCCAACCTTTTCAGCTCAACAAAGAAGAAAATTCTTTTATGATTTGAGGCATTATTTTTGGGATGACCCACACTTATATAAAGAAGGAGTGGATGGTATTATGCGAAGATGTGTTCCGGAATATGAACAAAAAGAGATATTGAGAAAATGACATAGTAGTGCTTATGGAGGACATCACGCTGGAGATAGAACTGCACAAAAGGTTTTTCAATTAGGTTTTTATTGGCCTACTCTCTTTAAAGATGCGAGAAGGTTTATTTTATCTTGTGATGAGTGTCAAAGAACTGGTAATATCTCTACACGTAATGAAATGCCTATGAATTATTCTCTTGTTATTGAACCATTTGATTGTTGGGGATTTGACTTTATGGGTCCTTTTCCTCCTTCAAAGGGTTATACTCATATACTTGTTGCCTTCAAAGGGTTATACTCATATACTTGTTGTTGTTGATTATGTTACTAAATGGTAGAAGCTATACCTACAAAAAGTGCTGAGGGTGAGACCTCATTAAAAATGCTTCAAGATATTATTTTCCCTAGGTTTGGTGTACCTAGATATCTTATGACTGATGGAGGTTCTCATTTTATTCATGGTGGTTTTAGAAAAGTTCTTGCTAAATATGGTGTTAATCATAGAATTGCTTCATCTTATCATCCTCAAACTAGTGGGTAAGTAGAATTATCAAATAGAGAAATTAAATCTATCTTGCAAAAGACTGTTAATAGAACTAGGAAAAATTGGGCTAGTAAATTAAATGATGCTTTATGGGTTTATAGAACTGCTTATAAAAATCCAATGGGTATGTCTCCTTATAAAATGGTTTATGGAAAAGCTTGTCACTTGCCTTTAGAATTAGAACACAAAGCTTATTGGGCAGTGAGAGAACTTAATAGAGATTTTAAACTTGCTGGTGAGAAGAGGTTGCTAGACTTGAGTTCTTTAGATGAATGGAGAAGTGAGGCATATGAAAATGCTAGACTCTTTAAAGAGAAAGTTAAGAAATGGCATGATAGGAGAATTCTTAAGAGAGAGTTTCATGTTGGTGAGAAAGTTCTATTGTATCGTTCTCGTCTTAGATTTTTTGCAGGAAAATTACTCTCCAAATGGGAAGGACCTTATGTTATTGTAGAAGTAAATCGTTCTGGTGCGATTAAAATTGCTTCACTCAAGGATGATACTACACAAGTGGTAAATGGACAAAGACTCAAACATTATATTTCTGGAGATTCTTATGATGAAGATGTTGATATTATTCAAGTGATTACTCCGGAAACTTTCATAAAAGAGCAAATTTTTTAGTCTGCAGAAGCTGAATTCGAAAAGGTACAGTTTCGGTAAGAAAAAGTCCGCGATTTTAATTTTGGAAGATACTGTATTTATTTTTAGAAAATATGGAAAAATACAAGACGAAAACGGGCAGGACACGGAGCACGAGGCGCCGTCACCACGTGGTGGCGCGGGCCCCATGCTAGCCGCGCCACCGTATGGTGTCCGCGCCTCGGAGTCCGTCTCCTACTCGATTTCCTCCTATTGCCTTCCTTTTTCTACGAGAATTTTTGCTATATAATCTCCCGGATCCCCCGAGGTCTGTATATCGTGTTTTCGCTGTATTTTTGTTTCGACCTGTTTCTGCCAGATTTTACCCGTGGATCTAGAGCCATCATGTCTTCCCCCGAGCCTTCCAAGGACCGTTTCTTCGTGAACGTCGTCAACCCGTACATGCACCCGAAGGAGTTGACGCTAAAAGGTGGGAAGGTGCAGGTAGACGACGTCCAAGGTCCCCAAGGAGAAGGAAGCATGGAGGACAGGATGAAGAACCTGGAGCAAGAAGTCTTCAAGTACAAGAAGATGGCAGAACGTGAAGTGGACATCGTTCACCGGATAGTAGCCGAACTTATGGCCAAGCATGAGAAGGAGACCGCAAAACTCTGGGGAGACATCTTCTCACTCCATGAGACTACCAACAATCTTCAGGCGCAACTCTACGATGTTCAGAATCAGAACTGTGAGTATGAAACCAAGTTTAAACGCATAAGTGCTGCTGCAAGTTTCAGGATACTCGAGACCAAGACATCATTTGTTGATGGAGAGCCCCTACCTTGGAAGTTTGATGGCGAAGACTCACCACCATCACCGCCGAAGGAGTAATTCATCATCGGTATTGGCATCCCCTTGGCTTGTTCCAAGCTTGGGGGAGTGCCGCGGTATCACACCATTATCTTTCACCTCTTTACCTTTTTAGTAGAGTCATATCATGAGTAGAGAAGTTATCTTATAGGATAGTTTGCAATGTGGAAGTATCTCTCTTTTAGTCGGTTATCTATGTATCCCTTGGTGTGAGTTGCCGATATGGAATATTAATGAGAAGTTTTATCATTTATTTTCTGCACACCTTATGTTAGTTTGCAACCTCTATTATATATGATTGATCTTGTCATTAGTATTGGTATCACTTTGGGAGCATATAGTGAATCTTTTGGTTTTGGCAAACTTAGCATTGGTCAGTAGCTACAATACTTTGAGACTTAAGTGGAGAAAATAAGTACATGTAGACATATTATTCAATGATCTTTCTCACTTGTAGCTCATAAGCTTAGTATTCACAAATTAAAATTGTTTGTGCTTTCAAAGAAGATTGCATGATTGTTCTTACTACATGTATATTTGTTTGTATCCTTCAACTTTTATGCTTGCTACCCAACCTTGCTAGCCAAAGCCTTGTATTGAGAGGGAATGCTTCTCATACATCCAAATCTTGAGCCAAAACCTCTGCCATATGTGTCCACCATAACTACCTATTATGTGGTATTTTGCGCCACTCCAAGTAAATACTTCGTGTGCTATCTTTATTCAAAACTACTATCCCTTATTTGTGTCACTGTTTATTAGCTCATGATGAAGTATGTGGGTTACTCTATGTTTAACTTGTTAGATAGATTTTCAAATGAGCTGGCAAATGCGGTGCCCAGTCCCAAGTAATTAATTGTTCAATTCTCTTCACATGATTTTCAATGAGTTATCAAAAAGAAAGTTCCAAAGTGTTATACTATTTAAAAAAAAGGCACTCCTCCAAGGTTTGAGATTGATTAGAAGGCACCCGAGGATTCGGTTAGCCATGGATTGTGTAAGCAATGGTGGGGAGGAGTGTCAAACCAATTTATAAAAATGTGCATGTGTCAACAAAAGAGAAGAGGGATGATCTACCCTTGGGTAGAAATAACGTCCTTCAATGGGAGCCACTCTTGAAAGTCTAGATAACATGGTAAATATAGTTTTCAGTCACTATCATTCGTTGACAACGACATACATAGCTTAAAACTTATTTCTTACTCTCTATATGATTTCAAAACTTAAAGCTCTAGCACATGTTTGTATCTCTGCTTCCCTCTGCGAAGGGCCTATCTTTTACTTTCATTTTGAGTCAGTAAACATACTTCCCTCTGTCTTAAGAAAGCATTTGAGTTGTTATGATTTAGCACAATGTTGTTATCTCATAGATATAACTTTGAAAGTTAGCAACTACTGTAAGAGGGCTGTTTTGAAGAGTAAGTTCAATTTGTTCATTGTTCTCTGACCAAGAACGAAATTTGCCAATACCAACTTGATTATCCCTATGCACCTTATTGTGATTTCCCTTTACTTGCTACAAGTTGAGTTATATGAATGGAGTTGTTATCTAAGATGACTTGTGTATTAATAGATGTGATGCTTCTTGTCCGTATATTCTTTATCGACACTTCACTACATAAACATGTGGCCATGTTTACTGAGTTCAGCTTTCGCTTGCGGACAAGCGAGGTCTAAGCTTGGGGGGAGTTGACACGTCCATTTTGCATCACTATTTTATATCATAATTTACTGTTATTCATTGATATATTTCATATTTAGAGATGATACTTATGTTATTTCATCTATTTTGCATATTTGATGATTATTGGAGAATGGATCACCGGAGTCTGGATTCTACTGGAAAAAGCACCGTCGAGATACAATATTTGCGAAGATCAAAAAACAAAACCAACCAGGCAGAAGTTCCTATTTTACCAGATCACAGAGAAGGCCAAAAGGGGAGAGCCAGGTGGGCCCCAGGGGGCCCACACCATGCCCAGGCGCGGCTCCCCCCTCTGCCGCGCCGGCACGTGGTGAGGCCGCCCTGGCCCACCACTGGCATCACCCTCTCGCGTACTTCATCCCCCCCCCCCCCCCGAAAACCTAAGACACGGGGGAGGCTCGAATAAATATTCCGCCGCCTCCACGAGGCGGAAAACACCAGAGAGAGAAAAGCTCTCCGGTAGAGAGAAATCTGCCGGGGAAATCCCTTCCCGGAGGGGGGAAATCGTCGCCATCGTCACTGACATCGAGCTGCACTTCATCGGGATCATCATCACCACCATCTCCACCGCCGACACCGTCATCTCCATCGTTCCACTCCGTTCCCGCTGTAACATCTAGGGCTGAATCTTGTCTATTTGATAGGGGAAACTCTCCCGGTGTTGATTACTATTGTTATTGATGCTATTGAGTGAAACCGTTGAATTAAGGTTTATGTTCAGATTGTTATCCATCATTATATCACCTCTGATCATGTTCCAAATGATGTGTTGTGAGTAGTTCGTTTAGATCTTGAGGACATGGGAGAAGTCTAGATGTTAGTAGTGAACTATCTTGAGTAATATTTGATGTTTTGATATTTAAGTTGTGGTGCTATTCTTCTAGTGGTGTCATGTGAACGTCGACTACATGACACTTCACCTTTATGGACCTACGGGAATGCATTGTGTATTCGAATATTAATTGTGGGGTTGCCGGAGTGACAGAAACCTAAACCCCCGTTGGTATCTCGATGCATGAGGGATGGTAGGATCTCAGAGTTTAAGGATGTGGTTAGATTTATCTTAATTACTTTCTGGTATTTGCGGATGCTTACTAGGGGTATAATCACAAGTATGTATTAGTCCTAGGAAGGGCGGTGCATTAGCATAGGTTCACCCACACAACACTTATTGAAACAATAAAGATTAATCATCTATATGAAGCGAAAGCACTAGACAGAAATCCCGTGTGTCCTCAGGAACGTTTGGTCATCATAAGTAAACAAACCGGCTTGTCCTTTGCTCTAAAAAGAATTGGGCCACTCGCTGCAATTATAATTGTTGCACTTTATTTACTCGCACTTTATTTATCTGTATTATCAAAAACTACTAAAAACTTGTCTGCTAGTGTTTACAGTGAAATCCTCATCAAAACTGCTTGTCAGCACCTTCTGCTCCTCGTTGGGTTCGACACTCTTATTTATCGAAAGTAATACGATACACCCCCTATACTTGTGGGTCATCAAGGCATAAATGCTAAGTTTATAATAACTGGATTTTTAAAATATATATACTTTTATTTTGAACACTACTCCCACTTAAAACAATATCCCAGAAAATGTTTCACTGATCACACGGTCCTTATCCACCACACAATCCCTGATCGTCACAGCCGAAAATGTGGATTCAAATGTAGACAAAACTATGTCAATTGCATCATTCATGCAACCCATGCTCGATCTTTCGATCTCATGTTCCGAGGCCATATCTGTATATGCTAGGCTCGCCAAAATGACCCTTAGAGTTTCTGCGTGTGAATACATGGCTTTCACCCACCGTATGTGATCGCCAATATGTGTAGCCCCCGATCGTCACGGCCGGCTTCATATCAAGGAACTTTATTGGTGGTTTGCACACTAAGGTAGAACAACTATTTTGGTTTATTCGAATTTTAGATTGGGATTTAACTTATTTTGCTACCGTCGTATATAATCTATATGTATATATATATAACACACAAATAAGTTTCACACACAATAACATCAAATGTAAATAAATTGCGTGATATGATATGGTTTCTTCATCATTGTGCTCCTGATATCCATCGGGTGCTTCGGCGTGATCTACATCTTGCCTCCGCAACGGTGCCAAGTCCACGACGCCATCATGACGAAGATAAATAATTTACAATTAATAATGACTTACCGTCATGACCATATCACATCACACGCCCTGCTGCAAAACAAAGTTAGACGTTCTACTTTTATCCTTTTGCAAGTTTTACGTGAGTTTTAGGGCTTTCGGGAAGAACCAATTTCTTACCTACGAACATAAAATCACAACAGCGTTTACGCAAACCTTTTCTTCAATCCCCTCGAGGAGGCCTCACGATAGCAAAAATTCTGACAGCTAAAGTAATGAGAGACAGACACCCGCCAGCCACAAGATATGGTACAAGCCATATGTCAGGTGTGGAACCAGTCTCGCGTAAGAGTACGTGTAAGGTCGGTCCGGGCCGCTTCATCAAAACAATGCCGCAGTTGTGAATAAGTGCATGCGAGGGAAACTATTACGTAGACGTTGCCCACACGATCAAACACGTGTGTTCTATCGTACGAGCAAATTACTATGCATAGATCTGGGCTCTTATACCACTGTTGGGTTACGGGTGGAAATACAAAAAAATACCTAACAATCGTAACAAATTTACCCCAAGAATCTAACTAAGTAGTAATGCGGTAACGATCATGGTATCGGTCACATACCTCTTGAAGACCGATCGCGGGGATTACACCCCCGCATAGGTGCTGACGATGAAGACGTGCGTAGCCGACCTCAAGGTAGCGGAAGAACTTGGTGCAACGACCCGGCACCTCAAGTGTGGCGCCGCCGAGTTTCGTACACGTACGGTGGACGATGAAAACCTTCCGGAACTCCGATCCAGCAGAACCGCGGAAGTAGATCTGTTAGATCGTATCTGGAGCAGCACGACGTCGTGCGTATGGTGGAGAATATCTCTCCCTGGCGCAGCTCTTCGAGGAACCACGTGGGAGGGAGAGACATGAGAGAGAGAGAGAGAGAGAGAGAGAGAGAGCAAATTCCAAAGGGAATTATGGGACAAGTAAAAGGGGAGGGGGGGCCCCTCCTTTTATAGGAGGAGGGGAGGAGGAGATAAGGAAGGGGGGAGGAGCCGCCGGCCTAGGGTGGGCCCAAGGGGGTTCGGCCGAACCCCCAACCCTAACCCTAGGTCGGTTTGAGGCCACTTGCCTTGGGGGGCAAATTGCACTCCCTCTTGGGCCTCCTTTTCTCTCCTTTTGGCCCATTTAGTGGGCCTTTATATTAAATACGAATTTAATCATATTAAATCCATTTAAACAATATTAATTCACTAATTAACATTTATTTAACATATTTATATCATATATAAAATATCACCTCTCTTCCGGAACTCTTTCGAAACCCTCCGAACTACCTTCGGGTATCCGATATGACTTCGGAATCTCTCCGGAACATATTCCGATGATCTCTAAATTATTCTCCACCAACTCCGGACATCTGAACCATCTTATAATTCATCGACCCCTTAAGTGTATTACCCTACGGTCCGAGAACACTCGAGACATCACCGAGACTATCTCCGGTGAATGATCAGCAGGGGAACCTGGATGTCCATACTGACCCCTGCGCGTTCACGAAGATCTTTTGTCGTTGAACCGTAAACGTTAATAATGAATACCCTATTTCTTTGTTCCTTCGATACTAACTCCGTCAGAGATCTTATCGTCGATATCACAATACCGGGGTTCAATCTCTTTACCGACAGATGCTTCTTTACTCGTTCCCGTGATTTTACACCTCCTGTGACCTAGTCACTTGCTGCGCATCGTTGGATGTAAACTCACCGAGTGGGCCCAGAGTATCATACCTTTCACGCGGATGAACAAATCCCGATCTTGATGCATATGCCTCAACATACCCTGTCGAATGCCCAACAGTGACCATTCTCAATGCTGCATAACTAAGCATCTTTTAGTGCCATCAAAGCATTCTCCGGGAGTAGTGATTAAGTATCATCTCATGGTCTAAGGATTTAGGTTTCAACGTTTCCTATCAATGTAACTTGAACATCGTGTCACGATCTCGTTGCAATGCTAATCTTTGGGTAAGTCCATCACATCATTCACCTAATGGTGTGACCACATTTACCAACCGACATAAATGTCCATGATCTGAATCAAGATCATCAGTTGCGTAATGAACTAGTATTAATAAAGGCTTACTAGGGACATTGGTTTGATTAAATACCATACATGTATTAATGATTCCTATTAACACAGTTATAGTATGATATAACCCTATTATAAACTTAATGAAATATGTCAATAATCAATATATTATTTGCCTCTAGAGCATATTTCCAACAAAAAGTTCTAAGGATAATTTGAAGTCATCAAGGCATGTGAAGAGGAGATTGAAATCTGTCAGGAAATTGAGAAACTCCGGAGTTATTGCGTTGGATTATATCCAAACGTCTAAGAACTTGGCAGATCCCTTCACAAAGGGTTTATCACGTAACGTGATAGATAATGCATCGAGAGAGATGGGTTTGAGACCCACGGTATGAGTTGTCCGCAGTGGTAACCTACTCTATGTGATCGAAGATCCCGTGAAGTAGAAGTGGGAGACAAGTTGTTGGTCGGCTGGGAGGAGAGTATCCTTACATTTTACTATCCCACTCCGTAAAGATGCAATACTCTCCTGATCTGCATGGCAGATTGATATTTATCTTAATGTGTTCCAAGCGGCTTACTTATATAAGCGGAGATATTGTCCAGCAGAGCATCTCTTGAGGAATACATCTATATGAGTCTGACTGTTAAACGTCGCAGTCTATGAGAGTTGGGTGCTCTTTAATAAACTCATGAAAGGTTTTGGAGTATGACGTATAAGCTCCACCCGCGGGGAAGCCTTGCGGTAGCCTAGTATCGGTCAAGAGCTTGTGTGAAACTAGTTCGTAGCAAACTTGTAGTTCAAGGCATAGTCCACTATTCAAGTTGTGGTCTAGCCTAGCATAAGTTTCTAAGTGGAAGTTCAACTTAACAGTCTCCACTAAGTACCGGTATATAAAACAATGTTTGGGAACAAAAGTGGTATAATGTGCCAACGAGACTTTGTGGAGGATTGCTGGAATTTTAGTGTACTTGGGCCATGGCCTCCTTCTGCAACATTTCAGGTCAAACCCCAAATTGGTCCAAATCTGGAATTCTTTTTAGTAAACATGTTGACCCCACTGTAGCAAACATGATCAAATCCATTTTTCCTGTTCAGGAAATCGATGCATCGTTCATACATCTTGGTCACCCTTTAATCCTCCCTGCTAAAAACAGATCAGCTGCTTATAACTTTGTAATGGATAAATTCAAATCAAAGCTAAACACTTACAAAGCTGATAAATTATCACATGTAGCTAGACTTGAGCTCATTAGATCAGTTTTCTCCTCTATTCCTGTATATTATATGTCCAATATCCTTTTCCCAAAAAAGTTCATTGCAAAACTCACAGCCATTATAAGAACTTTTTGGTGGACAGGAGTAAGAGAGGAATCTAATTCTAGAAGCCTTTGCTTAAAGGCTTGGAAAGATCTAACGGCTCCCAAAAATGAAGGAGGTCTCGGAATTAGGAATCTACAGGCTGTTAATCAGGTTTAATTCTTATGTCTGCCTGGCGCATGGCTCAAAATCCCAATGATCACCTTAGCCTTATTCTAAAAGCTAAGTACTTTCCAGGAGCCACTATCTGGCGCCCTAAACCCAACACTCCTAAATCTGCTGTCGGCCCAGTGGGATCCAGGGTGTGCAGAGCCCACTCTCCACAGCCCTCGCACGCGATGGTATCTACGAAACGGCTAAGGGCCAAGCAAAACGCTTGGAGAGACCCTCGAGAGGAAAAGCCCTCGAGAGGGCTGAAGGGAGCAGCGAAGGCCTGAAGGGGCCCCTCCCAAGGCTGCCCCTCTGCAAGGCCCTCTTCCCTGGAGAGGGGTCAACGCAAATCCCTCCACAAGGCCGCCCAGGCCCTGTGGAGATACTTCGCTACGAAGCAACCGCTGCAGAGCGCACATGGCCTCTGGTGCGCCGCAGGGTGACGCGCGCGTCTGCGCGCGATGACGACGGCGCCGCAGTTGCCATTCTGGTGATTAAAGGAGTCAACAAAGCTGTGCCCCCTGCGTCGGGCTACGAAGCTTTCCCCTTTGGTGATAAAGCAGATGGCCGGCGCTACGCTCCAACGACGACGTCACCGTGGGCGCCCCCACGGTCTCTGCAGCACCAGCTGGCCGTCCTGCGCGGACGGTGGTCTTCCTGCCACCAGGGCAGGCTTTGCAGCCATGGACCGAGTCCATGGGCAGCTCGGCAGCGGTGCACCCCGCTCCTCCGTTCGTCGCCATGTGGGAACCCTTCCGTTGCGCAGGTCGCAAGGATGAGGCCCGAGGCGCCTATAAAAGGGAAGGGAACGCCTCCGTAGGAAAGGATCGATCGATCATTTGACACTCCACCATAGCCTAGCTTGGCCTAGCACACTCAAGGAGGAAGAAGACCGTAGCTTCCCTCCTTGAGCACCACACTGCCGCACGAGAGCCCTCGGCAAGCTCGTTGCACTGTAACCCCTGCAGAGCAATACAGACAAGCAGGAGTAGCGGTTTTACCTCCTCCTGAGGGCCGTGAACCTGGGTACGGGCTGGTGTTCATTCCTGTCGTGATGTCCCTCCTCAGGCTCGACGAGCACCGTCGCCGTGCCGGTTGAGGGTTCTAGACCAACGTGTTCAATCCCCCTTCTCGAACTTCTCTTCAGAGTGTGACTATCCCTGTTCCGTGGGAATCACTCTCCGACATTTGGCGCGCCTGGTAGGGGATTGAGGCGCGTCTTCAACCTCCAGCCGGTCTCCACGCCATGACGGACACCCGCACGACGCGCGCCAACAGGCGCGCAGCTGACAGGGCGCACACCGAGCCCGGCACCGCCCCCACCCGCGGCCGCCGCGGCAGCCCTCGCACGACGGAGCGCGCCAACACCGGCCCGCACGTGGAGGAACCCGAGAGCGATGAGTACCGTGGCAGCGACCACCACGATGACAGGGACGTCCCCCCGGAGCGCCACGACGACGCTGAGTCCTCTCATCCGTCTCGGCGCCAAAGCGCGTCTTCTCAGGGACGCCCGGAGCCCACGCCGCACACCGCGCTTCTCATGGCCCAGGAGCTTCTCCGCTACCGGCCTAGCGCGGAGGCCCACGACCAGTGGCTCGACCGCCTTCACCACCTCGTCGACGTCGCGACGACGCGCCCGGCCCCGTCGCGCTCGCTGGTCCACCACTCTGGCCACGCTGGAACGGCCGCGCCGGATGCACCTCCGCCACCACCGGGACCTCCCCCGGTCGCGGCACCGAGGGATCCCTCTCATGCCTCCTCGCCGCACGACTGCCAAATCGTACAGCGCACCGCGCCTGACGCGCGGGTGGGGATGGAGCGCCGGAGGGACCTCCAGAACCGCCTCGTCGAGGAACTCGGCCAGGCGGGGCAGCAGAACCGCAGGGCTCTCCAGGGCGGAGTCACCACGTACGCCACCGGCTGCATGGCCTTCACCCGTGCTCTGCGCCGCGTGGTCTGGCCCCAGAAGTTCAGGCCTGCCCTCCCCAAGGGCTTCGACGGGTCGAGCAACCCTCTCGAGTTCCTGCAGCTCTACACCACCTCCATCCAGGCTGCAGGAGGAGACGACAAGGTCATGGCGAACTGGTTCTCCCACGCGCTCAGGGACTCCGCGCTATCCTGGCTCCTCAACCTGCGTGAGGACTCCATCGACTCCTGGGAGGAGCTCTGCAGGCAGTTCGTCGCCAACTTCAAGGGCACGTACGAGCGCGCACTCACCCACAACGACTTGCGCGCTGTGGTGCAGAGGAAGGATGAGACCCTCCGCAAGTACATCCAGCACTTCAGCCAAGTGCGCAACAAGATCCCGAACATCCCCGACACCCAAGTCATTGTCGCCTTCAGAGAGGGCGTCACCAACTGCAGGATGCTCGAGAAGCTGGGCATTCACGACAAGCTCACCTCTGTGGTGAAGCTGTTCGACCTCGCAGACAAATGCGCCAAGGCTGAAGAGGGACTCCTCTTCGTCAAGATGAGCCAGTGGGGGGATGACCAGGCTGAGGGCTCCAAGAGCCACAAGAAGCGCGAAGAGACCAAGCGCAAGACCACCGCTGTCCTGGCAGCGGAGCCAGCCACCAAGAACGCCCGCAGAAACTCCCCTGAGCCTGGCGACAAAGAGTCGGACAACCGTCCGTTCTGCGTCTACCACAAAAGGCGCGGCCACGCCACAGAGAACTGCTTCGACCTCAAGAGGCTGAGCAGGGAGCGCGAGCGAGAAGAAAGCAGCGGAAACCGCGGCAGAGGCCGCGGCTACCGCAGAGACGGCAGGGGCGGGCGCAATGGCGGCTACCAGAGGGCGTCAGGCACTCAAGCCAACGCCGCCGAGAAGAACAACAACCTCCCTGACGAGGAAGATGGAGGCTACCAGGCCCCAAGGGGGGCTATGGCCTGCATCCTCGGCGGGGCTCAGGCGCCCAAGTCGAACAACCAGTTCAAGCAGTTCGCCCGCGAGCTCAATGCCGCGCTCCCGAGCACCGAGACCTCCAGGCCCCTCAAGTGGTCCCAGTACACCATCGCTTTCGACGCCAAGGACCACCCCAAGTCGACCAAGACCGTTGGAACCCTCCCCCTGCTCTGCTCCCCCACCATCAACAACATCACCGTCTCCAAGACGCTCATTGATGGGGGAGCTGGCCTGAACGTCATCTCTGTCGAGACCTTCGAGACGCTTCAGGTGCCTCACGAGTGGCTTATGCCCTCCAGGCCATTTACCGGGGTCACCAGTGGTTCCATCGAACCTCTAGGGTAGGTCCGGCTGGCCGTCACCTTCGGCACGCAGAAGAACTACCGCACTGAGCTGATCGACTTTGACGTCGCCCACATTGGCCTGCCGTATAACGCCATCCTCGGCTACCCCGCCATCGCGAAGTTCATGGCCGTCACGCATCACGCCTAAAACATGGTCAAGATCCCCGGCAGCGCTGGCACCATCGCCATCCATGGTCATATCCTATGATCTAGTGAGAGCATGAGAAGATAAAAAGTGCCACATGCGCGCTCCTCCTCCTCGCTCGCCTCACCACGCCACGCCACGCCTCGTCACGGCGCGGGTTGCGGGAATCTCGCCGAGCCGAGCTTATATTTTTGTTGTTCGGGAAAATTTATGAGTCATTGATTGATAATTAACGGACATGTTAATTACTTTGCCGTTTCCGATTCCTCTGGGATCGTGGGGCGTAACCGACTCGGTCGTGGCTTACAGCCCACGTTCTACCCGACCCGCGCTATATATTGAGGCAGAGGCAAACCCTAGCCGCCACCACGCGATACATGGTCTCACACCGTTCTAGAACCTTGCGCCGCCGTCTTCCAAGTCTTCTCCATCCCGTCTTCCGGCGTGCACGGTTGAAGGGACAGTAGGCCTCCGGAACCCCGCCTCTTGTGAAGGGGCGATCAGATTTTTGGGGAGCGCACACGCGCGACTACTGGCTTCGAGTTCTTCCCCAACGACGACTTCTTCCCCGACATCGTCAACCTCTTCATTGACGACATGAGCGACAACGGGATCTCCAGCGGTGCGACTGCCGCTGCACTGTACGTGTTCTTTCTTCCTGATGTTTTACTAGAGTTATTACTTGTAGTATGTGCTCTAGATTGCATCTTTTTATCTACTGTTTTCGTAGATCACATGATTAGTTTAATCTGTATTATTCTAGTCATGAATTGTTCACTATTTTCGCGAATTAAATCATATTCTAAATTGTCTAATTATTCAACAGGATCATCTGTCATACGCGATAGAGAACAATTAATAAATGGTTATGAGCACGGAATGACTTACTCTCATATTTATCTTTCACAGTGTTCCTTTCCTGCTTGATGTCTGTGTCGTGATCACATGTCATATGTTGATTACGTATATGGGAGAATAACTACTTAAAATACATAGAATAGGGATCATAAGCTTAATCAATCTAACTTGTCCCAAATTCCAAACCTCACATGACATGCATCGGAAACATATATATATTATGTATATATGTTGCTTTCCTGCAGTAATGTAAGGGGGACATTTTATTTAACCAAATCTACAGAAAAATACCTTACAACATAGTTTTTTTTCAAGTAGACATATTGTAAGCCTTCCCGTCGTCACACAAATCTTCTATACTTTAACCTATTTGTGTTCTTGAAATATATTGTTCTATCGACATTCATACTTATGTTTAATATTTTTAGAGTTTTTTAGGAGTCATTAGACGAATGAGTGCTTGTTGTTTGGGAGCTATTAAAATGTACTTGCTGGGTAGACAGAGAACGTTAGACAAATGCGTGCTTGTTCTAGGTGAAGCACTAAAATACGGGTAGTAGTTTTCCACCATCGTACTTCAGATTTTCTGGACCGATTGCTTGTATAACAACTATTCAGACTGATAACGTACATGATTTTTATACCTTAAACTGGTATGGGTAATTGGAGCTGATACAATGACAGACTCATCATTGAAATCCTTATAATACTGGAATCCGGCTGAACCAAGGACTATCAAAGTACTAGAGTTCACCCTGCTGTATTAATTGATTCACTGTATCAGTTGCAATGCTTTGGAAGAGAGGTAGCATCCATCAGTTTGTAAGCGCTTCAAACGTTGTGGACTAGGGAGTTTGCAGTTTGCGAAATTGCGAGCTTTTTGAAAACCATCTAAAGATGATATTATTTCACCATCTGCCTATGACTTATGCCTTGGACGTTGATGTATGTATATTTGGATGGTCATGTATTTATTTAGTCCATAACAAAATATGATGTTCAGTTATAAGATAATGGTGATAAATAGTGCAGCTAAGCATGTCAAATATGTTCAGGCACAATGTTCTCTGTTGTGTTCGTTTTGGTAATCTACTTTAATCAGCTTTGTAGTCGTTGGTTCGACGACCCAATTTGTGGACTTGGTTCTTGATATCGCTAATATTTTTCTGTCCAGCAGGTGCATGTGCAAATTGACAACCATCGGCAAAGCACGTAAGCCGGTATTGGGTGAGCTGACAAGCTGTTATTCTATCACTGTCTCCTTTGTTGTCACTCTTGAACATCATCTTGTTTTATTATGGGTGGTGTTGTGAATGAAGATGCACCGGGATAAAGATAGATGGTAAGCTTCTTTTATCACTCTGATCCCCAAGAATGATACTCCTTTAATTGCCAATGATTTCAGGCCAATATCACTACTAAATAGTGTGCTAAAGCTGATTACCAAACTCTTGGCTAACAGACTGCAAAAAATCATTCTTAAGCTGGTTCACAAAAACCAATATGGTTTCCTGAAGACAAGATGTATTCAAGATTGCCTAGGGTGGGCTTTTGAATACTTACACCAATGTCACAACTCTAAGGAAGAGCTTCTAATTCTAAAGCTGGATTTTGAAAAGGCTTTTGACAAGATTGAACACTCAACAATTCTGCAAATTGTGAAAGCTAAGGGTTTTGGAAAAAAAATGGATTAGCTGGATTGAGATGATCTTGCATACTGGATCCTCATCAGTTCTTTTAAATGGAGTGCCTCGAAATAAATTTTACTGCAAAAGAGGTGTTAGACAGGGTGATCCTTTGTCTCCCCTGCTCTTTGTGTTGGCAGCTGATTTTTTACAATCTATCCTCAACAAGGCTTTGCAACAAAATATAATTTCCCTTCCTCTGTCACAGTGGTTGCAATGATTTTCCAGTGATACAATATGCTGATGATACTCTGGTTGTTATGAAAGCTGATGCAACCAGTTGATCTGTTTAAAAGCTATACTGCACATTTTTGCTGAATCCACTGGCCTCGAGGTGAATTATTCAAAGTCCGGTATGGTACCTATCAATATGAATGATGAGAGACTGTCTCATTTTGCTAATACATTGAATTGTCAAAAAGGAAATTTACCTTTCACTTATCTGGGTCTGCCCCTTGGCACCACCAAGCCTTCCTTGGAGTACTTCCTGCCAATGGTCACAAGAGTCCAAAGGAGACTGTGCAGCATTGCAGATTTCCTAAACTATGGGGGAAAGTTGTTAATGGTGAAGTCTGTCCTAGCCTCCCTTCCCATTTTTTCCTAAGTACCTTTGAGGTCTCCCCAACTATTATAAAGCAAATTGAAAAGTATATGAGGCATTGCTTGTGGAGAAACAAAACTGATGATGTGCAATCAAAAGGATCTGCCATGATTGCTTGGAATTTTTTTTGCAAACCAAAGAACCAAGGAGGATTGGGGGTCCTAAATCTGAGAATTCAGAACAGTGCCTTTCTTTTAAAGAACTTGCACAAATTCTATAACAAGCATGATGTTCCCTAGGTTAATCTAGTCTGGCATGAGTATTATTCTGATGGTAAATTGCCTAGTCACAGCCTTGAAGGCTCTTTCTGGTGGAAGGCTCATCTCAAATTAGTGGACACCTACAAGTCTATGGCCAAGTGCAATTTGGGTTCTGGTAATTCAACACACTTTTGGAATGATCGATGGAGTGATTACCGCCTCCATAAAAAATTTCCTCATTTAGCTTCCTATGCCAAGAACATTGAGGGACAGTTCAGGAAACTATTCAAGTCGAGAATCTAGAAGAACTTTTCCACTTACCCCTCTCCCAACAAGCTTATATGCAGTTTCTTGAGCTACATCAAATTTGCATTGACATGAGACAAGTAGTCATGGAAGGAAACAAAGATAATTGGTCATACATCTGGGAAAATAATGAGTTTACTTGTAAGAGAGCTTACAATAAAATGGTGGGATTTCAGCAAGCTCCGCCTCATTTTAATTGGATTTGGAAGTCTTCTTACCAGGCAAAACATAAATTCTTCTTCTGTCTGCTAATGCATGATAGACTGAACACTAGAAATCTTCTTCTAGAAATCTTCTTGGTAGAAAGAATTTTCATCTACAAACCTACAATTGTGCAACCCTGCAATGTGCACAAGAAGAGACCCTGGTTCATCTTTTTTGGAGGTGTCCTTTTGCTGATAGATGTTGGGATTTCATTTGCCCACGGAGAGTGAAAAACATTTCAGTTCATGAAGCTTTTGAGGATATCAAAGAAAAAGTAAAAGTTCCATTCTTCATGGAGATTATAATCTTGGCTTCCTGGGGGATTTGGATAGTTAGGAATAACAAAGTGTTTGAAAACCAAACACCAACATTTGCAAGCTGGAAGGCCATTTACTGTCAAGAAATGCAATTACTCAAGCATAGAACGAAGAAGAAACACTCTCAACAGTTTAGTGACTGGTTAGCTAGTTTCCTGTGACAAGTCTTTTTGTCACTATTTCTATTTTTCGTAAGCTTTCTCTAATTATGTTTGTACAGTGTTGGTGAGTTTAATAGAAAATCAAAAATTGCAGTGGGGCTTTTCCCTCACGGTTTGGCCTAAAAAAAGATAGATGGTGAGGTGTAGAAGTAGTTGGAATAAAGATGTTGGTGTCCATTGCCTGGATGTGTTACATGGTGTTTGTTTTGTATTTTCTTGTTCAAATGCATAAGATCTGATATGAAATTTCAGATATGAGGGGAGGTCAGATTAAGGCTTTTCTCTGTGCTGTTATGAGTTTGAACTGTGAATAGGCGAACATATGACAATCCAAACTATCAAGTACGTAAAGCTGCTCGCTAATCTTTGTCTATTCCACAATACTAATTAATGTCATTATGTTTTCATCATTGTTTCCTTTTATTGCTTGACTTATTCAAGTAATTGTGTATCGATATTCTGAATGAACTAAGATTTACTGATACACCCAGTTCTTTTTTATGGTACAGACTCAATCCCCAAATTGGATGAGATTGGTCCAGTCAGTCGACAAATTCAGGTTGATTGTTGATATCTTGTGAATTGTCCTTGTATTCATAGTATTTTGCTAGAATCCTGAACTACCAAGTTGCAAGTCGAGTGGTTGTTTAGTGTGGCTTGCAAGGACACATACATTGCTACAGTAGTCACATGCATATTTCATGATTTCACCTCTTTCAGTTGAACCAAATGAGCGTGATATTTCTACAGCAATTTATGCAAACATATTGGTCCACGCAGGGCATATTGGGAGGGTCAAGTTCTTACATTGTCGAAGAGAAGCTAATAAGGTGGCCCATGAGATAGCTAGGAACTGTTTTACCTCGTCTACTTCTTGTAATTGGGTCGATGAACCCCCTAGATTTATTCTCCAAACTCTGCTGGATGATGTAACTATGATTTGAACTCGAGGCAGCAAGTTTTTTGACGCACTCTTTTCCTTACCAGGGTACCTAATTGGACTGGAAGGTTTTTAATGAGGCGGGCTTGCTGACCTAATATATCTGTGTTTTAATTTTTTTTAAAATATATAAAAAATGAGCGTGATATTTCTGGGTGTTGCGAAGAAGACACGTGAAGATTATATTCTTAGTAGAAATTAGCTGAAAAATGCCATACTTGAAGATGTATAAACCGGGCATCCTGTATTTTCTAGTTTGTTGGTTGCTTGTCTATCTACTTCAGCTTGTAGAACGAGAGAGACTTTTCTAAGAATTGGTGTATGTGCATGTTTTTTTTTATAAATTCTAGGTATGGCATAATCACATTCAAATTATTCGGTTAGTTAATTTCAAAAAAAAAAAAAAAATCGGTTAGTTATGTTCTAAGATCTAGCAGAAGAGATTTCTATCCCCACCCACTTTAAACATGGTTAAGATGAACCCATCAGAAATCAAGTATGACACCCACTTTAACATTTTTTTCTTTTTTAAACAAAATCAAGCATGAGCGCCCGCTCTGTGCTGCTCCAAGCATGGGCTCCAAGCCAGCTGCTCATTCTCGTACAGTGCGATGTAGCTCGGCGTTTGCATGAGCGCCCGCTCTGCTCTCTCCTACTTTCTCTTCCCGTCAATGTCCAGTTTGGCAGTAAAGTTTTCTCAAAACCGAAGTATTGCTAAACAACATTATTTCAGTGTCAGGCAAGTAGATACTTTATTTTCTTGAAACCAACGTTTTTCTTAGTTTTAGCAAAATTACGTGGTGTTTGGCAAGTGTTGTTTTTCTGTTATTTTGATGCATGGATAAACAACTGTTTTTATTTTTTATGTGATGGAAAACCAACTGTGCCGCCCGGAAAGTGGAGGAAGAGAGACTCGCATGCTCCTCCATCTAGATCACGACATGGAAACGCACCGAAAATTGATGGCTAGCTGTGATCAAACTAAACAAAACAGATCTGCAAGATCCATGTGCTTGAAACTGGGACATCACCAACGCACCAGGAGAGAAGGAACCAATCGTAGTAGGCTGAACCTTTTTCACGTGACGAGCTTGATCTGTCGATGGGTGAAGATGACATCGCCGCAGCCCGCAGGAGGAAAGGACGAAGGAGGGATGAATACGGGGAGTAGCACGAAAGCGAAACGAGACCGTTTCTCCGTTTCAGAATAAATAGGTCAGGATCTATTTCTCAAATACTCTAAAAAAACTGCAGTATTGGGGATACTACAGTTTATGAAACTATAGTTTTACTTGTATCCAAACACCTCAAAGTATTGGAAACTTCAGTTTTTCAAAATACCACAGTATTGCAAGAATACTTTAAAAATACTTTATCTCCAAACGGGGCCTTAGGATTTTAGTGACCTAACACATGCTACGACCGACTGAGTAGGAACTATTAGAGCATTTCCATCGGCGCCCTCTAAACGACCCCCAAAGCCCATTGGGTCCGGACACCAAAATCGTCCATCAGCGACATCCCCCAATGTCTCGCCCCGAGCAAAAACATGTCCGGCACCACCGAGAGGGCCTCTAAATTTGGAGGCCCTCTCGGGGGTGCCAGACATGGGGGCGGACATGCTCCTGACAGGACTGGCCCGCCTGTCATAGAGACATAGCGGCGCGCTCAAATTCCCCTTCGTCTACATTGCCGCCCCCGGCGCCAAAATTCCCAATCTTCCCACCATTTTCCAAAAACCCTTGCGCCGCCGCCGCGAGCTCCTCGCCTTCCGCCACCATGCCACCAAAGCCCGTCGGCCTCGCGAAACCCAAACCCAAGGCGGGTCGCAAGCCGTCGGCGTCGTCGCAGCCGAAGAAGAAGGTGATGAAGCGGAAGCCGTAGGAGTATTTGGTGCCGCTGAGAAAGGTGCAGCTGAGCTAGGGCGATTTGCGCTCTGCCGCCTCCCATCTTCGACAGATGAGGCGACTCAAGGCGAGGGACAAGGCGGCTGGTGAGACCGCCGAGATGTTGATCGCCATGAGACAAAGCAGCTGCGTCAATTGCGGGTCGCCGTCTGCCCCTGGCTTCTTCGACGACACCTCCGGCTACCAGACGCAGCAGTCGCGGCTTACCCCCCGACACCATCGATCTGAACGAGGCGCCGTTGGTGTTCCCCGAATCGGCGGCGATGCGGCGGACGACAGCCACAGACGCCGACGCGACCGCGGCCTCCTCTTCAGCAGCGCGGTCGACCAACTCGACGGCGGTTCGTGCGCCCGCAAGGTGTTCGAAAACATGGGCAAACACATGTCCGACACCCCCCCCCCCCCCCCCCCAATTGGGTCTTGATTGGGGGTGTCGGACACGAATTTGAGGGTGCCGATGGAGATGCTCTTAGGGCACCTCCAACGGTGCACCGCATATGGATAGACTCTGTCCGTTTTTGTCCAAATGGACAAAGGGTGTGCTCCAACGGTGCACCGCATACGGACAATTGTCCGGGGCGGACATATTTTTTCCCCAAAGCTGACTCAAATTTGGTCCGGATTTGGGGCAAGAACGGACAGAAAATGTTGTCCGGCTGTCCGCTTCGTCCTCCTCGCTTGTCCGGCCTGCCCCACTTGTCAACCACACAGGCATCCAAAATCTTCTCTCTCTCCCTTCCTTTTCTCTCTCTTTTCCCCAACCACCCCGATGACGCCATCGCCGGCTCAATCCATCCCCTTCGCCGTCGCCGGAGCAGCGCATCCAGCCACCACCTGCCCGGCCGGTCGACGTGTTGCCGTCGCCGAGGCCGGAGAAGCCTGCGGCGGCGTAGGCGAGAGGGATGGCCGAGCCACGCACGCGCACGACGCCGCCGAGAGCCGCGGTGCCGAGGAAGAGAAGCCCGCGGCGGCTCCGGCGCCCACGGTCTGGTTCACGCTGAAGCAAGCGCCAGCTGGTGGTCAGGGAGGGCCGCGGCCGTAGGAGATGGCGCTGCTCGGGACGGGAAGGCGAGGCGGCGAAATCCCTGGATGCGTCGCGTCGCCACCGGAGGGATCCCGTGAGGCGGAGGCGCGGCCGCGACACCCTACCTGATTCAGCTCGTCGCCCAGCACTTCGAGGTCGCGACGCTGCTTGCGGCCCTCCTTCTCGTGCTCTTCCTGTCCATCCCGTGCGAGCCCCCGTTGGCGAGAGGTGAGCTTCCCCTGCCGCGACCTCGCTAGAGGGGCGCCGTGGCTGGAGTGCGGGCCGCGGTGCGACGAGCAGGAGGCGTTCGTGCGGTGGCCAGCTGTTGGAGAAGTCCGGCCAGGATGGCGCCGCGCGGGCGAAGGCAAGCACCCGCAAGCGCACGGTGAACTGCTCCAATCTTTGCGTGGCTGTGCTACTTCTTCCTCTATGTTCTTCTATGTCAAAAGTCAATCGAACACAAACAAGTAGCTTCTTACTCTCTAGCTGAATTTGTGTTTTTCTCTATGTAATTTGCAAAAATATTTGATGTCCTCTCTTGTCCGGGGCAAAATTTGCGGACTAACGTTGGGGTCAGTGGCCGGACAGTCTCGGACGGACACCCAAAATCCACCCCAAACGGACAAAAACGAACATATTGCATATCCCTTTGCGGGTCACCGTTGGAGGTGCCCTTAGGGCATCTCCAACGGGCCGACGCAAACGGACATCCGCGGTCCGTTTCTGTCCGAAAATGACCGGGGCCGGGAAAAACCCTGCCCAACGGGGCGACGCATTTTGTCCGAGCCGTCCGCTGCGACACAAACATGGCCCAAATTTGGGCTCGGTTTGCGTCGCCGCGGACGGTCCGCTGTGTCCGCGCGTCCTCCTCCTTTTGACCTGACCCCGCGCGTCAGCGACTCCGCCCCCAATTCGCTTCCCTCCTCTTTCTCATCCTTCCTGCGTCCTTCCCGCGACTCCGCCGCCACCCCCAGATGCCGCCGATTCCCCCGCCTGCTCGTCGCCTCCGCCTCGCCATCGCCGTCACCACCCCACTAGGCTGATGTCGATCAACGAGGAGAGAGGGTTTCCGGGGATGATAGGAAGTATTGACTGCATGCATTGCAGTATAGTGGCCACGCCGAGGGTTGCACTGTCATCCTTGAGGCCGTGGCATCACAAGATCTTTGGATCTGGCACTCATTTTTTGGCATGGCCGGCTCCCACAATGACATCAACGTGCTCCAGCGATCTCCCGTCTTTGCTAGGCTAGCGGAGGGTGATGCTCCCATGTATAAATATGAGATCAATGCCCATGCGTATGACAAGTGCTACTACCTGGCTGATGGCATCTATCCTGATTGGTCCACGTTTGTGAAGACAATTCGTGAGCCAGTTGAGGAGAAAAACAGGAGGTTTGCCAAGCGCCAGGAAGCATGCAGAAAGGATGTGGAGCGTGCATTTGGTGTGCTCCAATCTAGGTGGGCTATTGTTCGCCACCCTGCGAGGACTTGGAGCACAGAGGTGATGTGGGAGGTCATGACTGCTTAGGGCACCTCCAACGGCCCAGCGCATACGGACAGGGCCTGTCCTAATCTGTCCTTCCGGACAGAGGACCCTCTCCAACGGCCCAGCGCATAGGGACAAATGTCCGCGCGGACAGGTTTTCGGCCCCAAACCTGGCCCAAGTTTGGTCCAGATTTGGGGAAGAAAACGGACAACCTCTTGTCCTCCCTTGTCCGCGTCTGGCCCAGTTGGCAGCCAAACGAACCCCACTCCTCCCCCTTCCTTCGGCCGCCTCGATCGCATCGGCCACCGCCTGGTTCGCAGCGGCCGCCGCCCCTATCTCTTCGGCCTCTTCCACCGCGGCAGTCCCGCCCTGCGTCGCCCTCGCCGTCGTCCGCCGCCGTCCGCCGCCACCGCCACCGCCGCTTCCCGGGTCGTTCGGCCGTTGGACCGGAGGCGGCCGCGAAGTCCACTGCCCCGAAGGTGTTTGACGCAAGGTTTGTGAGAATCAACCCACCTTTTTTGGTTGAACAAGTGATGTAATTTCATTCTACCTTGTGTGTTTTGTTTAGATGGACAGTGATGATGAGTTCTTCTACAAGACCTTCATCGATACATCGGACAAAGAATCGGACGACGGTTCCGAAACTACGATGGTCGCGACCACGCTCGTCCACCACTTCAACCACTGCATGGACGTCTGCAGTATGATCTGATAGAGCACCTGTGGACTCATTTTGGAAACTAGTAGTGCTACATGTTTATTTTTCTTTCTATTCGAACTTTGTTGTAATAAATGAATAATATTTCAGCGTGTTTATCTTCTATCCAAACTTTGAATGAAATTCCTATGAGACCTACTCTTTTTTATGAAATGCGGCCGGCCGTTGGGGGCACCTCCGCCGCAAAACGGACGAAGGCCCAAAATCTGTCCGTTGTCCGCCCAAAGCGGACCGAATCGATCCGGATTCGCTGTCCGTATGCGTTGGGCCGTTGGAGGTGCCCTTATGTGATCATGCATAACATGATCGTCGAGGATGAGCGCGACGATGGCCTCCATGACCAAGGGTGGGAGTTTCAGGGTGAGTTGGTCGCAGCACATCCAGGAGCTGCTACATTTGAGGACTTCCTGCATGTGCACGAGGAGATCCGTGATCGTGGTACTCACCAGCAGCTGTAGAGAGATTTGATTGAGCACCAGTGGGCATTAGCAGGAATCATTCCCGGAGACAACTAGTTTTATTGGATCTTTGGATATTTAAACTATATTTGTTGTAATAAACTATGTTTGCTGAAACTATGTTTTATCTTTCTATTGTTGGAGCATTCGAATTATTTAAATATTTGAGTTGATGATTTGACAATTCTATACTACTTCTCATTCGGTTTGAAAAAAAAAACAGAGTGGCCAAAAATGCGTCATCACACATTTCCTGTCCGCGGCCCGACGCAAACGGACCAAATCGGACACGATTTGGTCCCAAAATGCATCGGGCCATCGGAGATGGCGTTAGTCTTGTTCGAGAGGATGAGAATCGTAGAGCAGTTTTTTTCTTGAAATCTAGGGGACGTAGAGTAGTACTCCCTCTGTTCGGATTTAATTGACTCAGCCATAGTACATTTTACATTTTACAGAAAACCCCCTCACAATTAGAAACGTTACAGATCCGTCCTGCAGTTCAAACAGACAGAAATCCCAGCTCCGTCTCCGCCGTCCGCCGTCCTTCTTCCTCCTCGCCGTCCGCCGTCCTTCTTCCTCGTCGCCGTCCGCCGCTCTCTCGCCGTCCACCATCCTCCGTCCGCTGCTCCCCCGCCGTCCGCCGTCCGCCGTCGCTCCGCGCTGCTCTTCGTCGACCAAGGTACCGGCTGGTACAGGCAAGGGGGAGCAGCGGCCCCGCTCGGTTGTCCTCGGCAGGCCCCAATCGCCGCCGTCGCTCGGCGCTGCTCTTCCTCGAGGCGCGGCGGAGCTCGGCGCTGCTCTTCCTCGTTCCCGTCCCCGACGTGGAGCTCGCCCTCCGCGACCTCTTCCTCGTCGACCAAGCCGCGGGGCTGCCATGCGCCTCCATCTCCGCGGGGCTGCCGTGCGCCTCCATCTCCGTTGTTCCCGCTCCAGGCCGTGGAAGAGGTCACCGTCCCTTCCTCCCGCCGTTGTGCTCGTTTGCTCCAGGCATCTGCACCTCTCCTGCCGTCGGCCTCTGCCCCTGCCCCTCTGCTCTTAGTGGTGAGTTTTGCCCACGCAGAATTCCTGCAAGTTGAAATTACTGCTGATTTCATTTATGAACACAATGAGCTGCACAGATGATATGAAATGAGTTGGACACAATTGAACACAGTGAAATGTTGCAGCAACTGAATTTTGACGACAATGTGAGATGAATATGTTTCAGTTATTTGCATTTGTCCAAATCCTGTTGTTTCCTGATTAGCATAAACACACAGAAATAGCCTGTAGAAGCTGACAGGAAGAAAGAATTGCAACATTCAGCAAACTGTGAATATATTCAGAAATTGTACTCCTAGAGGGCAAACAAATTTACATCTTCCTTGGACTATAATACTGTATTGTTTTAATATTTAGTGTACATCTTCTAAATATCAGTGCAAAAATTCATGAAAATGTTGGTATCATGAATTATATAGGTTTGCAGTATGTCACAGAAGGTTCGTGTTGCATGAGTTGAGGCGTCACAGTAACAAGTTGAGACCCCACCTGACGCTATCCAACCTTGTAAAGAGATGTCAATGGTGCTTATCTATGTGTGAAGAGGATTGGCCTTCCACACGGGAATTAGACAATATAGCCTACATGGATGAAAAGTGGTTCAACCTGACCGGGGAGGTGAACAACTATTATTTACTTCTGGAAGAACCTGACCCCTTGCGCACCTTGCATCATAAGGATAGCATAGCCAAGGTGATGTTCCTCGCTGCCGTGGCTAAACCAAGATACGGCGAAGGTGGTGTGGTCACATTTGATGGAAAGCTCGGCATTTGGGCTTTTGTCACTGAGTCTCCTGCTCAAAGAACGAGTGAATATAGAGATAAGGGGACGCCCGTGCTCAAATCAATGAAAGTCACACGAGACGTAATGCGGTACTATATGTGTGAGAAACTTATTCCTGCGATCCAAGAGCGCTGGCCGGACGAAGATGAAGGACGGACAATTTATATCCAACAAGATAATGCAACACCACATATTCTTCCCGATGACCCGGTTTTCCGACAAGTTGTAGAACAGACTGATTTGGATATTAAGTTGCTTCAACAGCCTCCAAACAGCCCCGACATGAACATTCTTGATCTCTGTCTATTTAGGTCCCTCCAGTCCCACACTGATTGCAGAGCACCTCAAAGCATAAGGGAACTGATAGAAGGTGTGGAGGAGGAATATCGAAACTACCCTGTTGATAAGCTAGCTAGAAGCTTCGTGACGCTGCAGTCATGTATCCGAGAGGTTATGAGAAATAAAGGAGCGGTAGACTACCAGCCCCCTCACATGAACAAGGAGCGCCTGCAGGCAGAAGGAAGGCTTCCTATAGCTCTAGCTATCGACCGTGAGCTAGTTGAACAGACCATAGCCTTTATAGAAGAGTCGGAAGCTATCTTGGCAGCAGAAAAAGAGCAGAAGCAGCAAGAAAAGTGCACCAGGAAAATAGCAGCAGCAGCCTTGAAGCAGCAGAAACACCCTCAAAGCAAACCCCAAGCAGGAGGAAAAGAGAACCAACAGCCTTCAAACATCAAGAGAAGAGTACCAGCATCCTCCAAGCAGCAAGAGAAGAGCAGCAGCCTCCAAGCAGCAAGAGAAGAGCAACACCCTCCAAGCAACAAGAAGCACATGAGGATAGAAGCACAAGATGATACTCCATACACTTCAGGACTACAACAACAGCTACAACAATTACAGATTTGAGATATTGTACTTGTGTTTGTTTAGTACTCCTGCTGTTTTACTACTGACAATTTTGTGTAAACTAATTGTGCAAAATATATTGTCCAAGTTGAACTCCATACAGTTCAGCAAACAAAAAAGATGTTCATGTGTTGATCCTAATTTAAATCCATTCATGTGTTGATCCTACTGCAGCAGGTCTATGGAAGCTGTGTTTTTAAGTTACACCAATATTTTCTGTTTCTATAGATTACATAAAACATGGCATATTATGCACAGATATGCACATAATTCAGATTTGTTTGAGCAGGCTGAATATTTTTGTGTAGTCAGATTGCTTGCTTGATGTTCAGTTGGGACTTATGCTCTGTTCAGTTAGGATCGTGTTGCCTGAATATTGCAGTTGCTAAACTTGCAGTTAAGTTAATATTTCCTGAATACACTAGTGCAGTGTACTGCATTTGCTTCAGTAGTGCAGTGTACGGATTTGCTTTTTTCATAAACTCCCAGTACTGCAAGAACTTGCTTGCAGTAGGATTTCTTGTTAAGAACATATCAACCATTAACACGACGCAATCAAGGTAAAAATGTACAGAACCTGGAGGCAATCATAGGAGATCTTAGCATGAACAATCACCAGCCGAACCAAAAATTAGCACACACGGGATGAACAGATTAGGAGCCACACCTTGTGGAGGCAGAGGTGGTCGAACTTGTCCAAACAGGAAGAAGGCATCTCCGCTGTGCAGGCGTGCGAGGTGGCGCAGACGAAGACGCTCCAGAGCACGACGAAGACGGCGGCGGGGCCAAGGCCGGCGAGCCCGAGCACGTCCCGCGCCGCGCAGCCCCGCCACTGCCGGAGCGCCTCGAGCGCGAGCCGCGAGGAGCTGGCGCAGCCCCGCGCCACGGCCGGCCAGTTCCGGTCGACCAGGTCCCGGCCGCAGCCCGCCACCGCCAAACCTCCTGGGACCTCGATCTACCGTGGCGTCCCCAACCTCGGGGCTGGCCTCCGCGTGCTCGCGCTCGCTCGACGGCCACCGTCGCCCGGAGCTTGGCGACGCCAAATCCATCGCCGGCTTCAACTCAAAGGTCAAAACTTTTCCAAGATTCGCCGCGGGAAGGACGAGGGAGCGCGCGATGCGAACGAAGGTGGGTGTGGGAGAGCGTGGAGGGAAGATTGATGGTAGGCTTAGGAGGCAGCGCGGCGGCGAGCCGGAGGGCAGAGAGCGTGACGGAGGGGAAGAGCGTGACGGGAGGACCGCGGGTTTGGTCGGGAAAAGATCGAGATTTTTTTTTAAAATATGCCCCGAAGTCAATCTTTACGGGAGTAGTAGACTCAATTTATGGTGCCTTTGGCACAGAACACCCTAACGGCCGACTCCCGAGGCAAGCACCCAAAGCGCCGCCCAATCAACCAGTACCTACCCAAGCACGGGAGCGAAAAATGGCGGAAACTTTTTGACCCACCCATTTCGAAATCCCGCCTCCTCCCCCCCTAACTCCATCCTCCTCGGCGCCTCCTCTTCTCGTCCCCAACCACCCCGCCGGCGACGCGATGGCGCGACGGCGCCGCCATCGCGCGTTCGGCGGCCGCCCGGAGCTCCGACTGGCCTACGGGTCCCGCGCCCGCCCGCTCGGCGCCGCGATACTCGCGTTCCTGCCCCCGGCCCCGACAACGCCGGGCGTCCCCTGCCCCGCCTGCCGCGGCGCAGCCGCGGGGTGCCTGGCGTGTCGCCGCTGGGCGCACCTCCTCCGCGCCGGCGACCCAGTCGCGTACCGCCGCCTCGTCACCCGCGCCGTCTGCGCCGTCCAGCAGACGCCCGCCCGGCCCCCGCCGCCGCGGTACACCCCGGGGAATGCCGGCCACACGCAGGCCCAGGTTCTTCCCTTCTTCCCGCTCTTCAGCCATGAGCCATCCTCTCCTCTCGTTTGTTTTAATTGACGCCGCCGCCCGTCTGTTTGCCTATGCCGGCACGGTGTTCCACGCGCAGCTTGTTCGGGAGGCGATCAAGTTGATCTGGAAGGACCGCTATTGCAAAACCACCAACGTCCTCTGCAGCGGCCTCCGTGAGGTACCGTGAATACCATTTTTTGTTTTGTGAAAAAGGTTCGATTTTTGCTGAATTCTTGTAACACGTTAAAGAAATCGATGTAGCTGTAGTATGTTCTTCAGAAGTGAATGTAGCCCCCGTAAGTAGTAAGAACAACATTTCTCTGACTGCGATATTCACATGTTATATCCGTCGACGCACACATCTCTTTGTTTTTTTACTATAGTAATATTCATTAATGTATGTAAATGCTTATGCTTACTAGGGTGGCCTTGCCAGTAACCTGGTTGCTTCTTCATCCTGGGATATCCTCTTGCAGAGAGTAAGTGTAGTCGAAACCTTTTTCTCTGACGTGTAAGGAGTTCCCCGTATTCTTTTGCCTGACAGAAACTCGTTGTGTTTCAGATTGGAGATATTCTCATGTGCTATATTCTGATTCATTCGTCCATCTTTTTGCCCGTTAGAAAAAGGGATTATATTCAGGTGACTGGTGTCCCACTGAACATTGTTCTGCAGAAGCGTATATCCTCAAGTTCAATTGCCAGAAATCAACAATCCAGATCCATAAAAGCCGAATGCAACACGGTATGCACTTATATTCTGATATTGATGCCAGCTTGAATCGCTGGTTCCAATCTGAAAGCTCTTCAACTTGCAATAAAGTTCAACTTGGCTATGGGATTTCTTAATAATCTTCTTTGATGCTACATGCCTAAAATTTCTTTGTGAGCTCACCGCTGAATGTTCTTGTAGCAAATAGTGAATGCTAAGGTGTTCTTTTCTCAAATATAATCTGATCAGATAATGCATGTCTTGTGATATCAGTGCTACATGTGGCGTAATGCACAAATGGCACAAAACATATCTGGAGGCAATCCTGACATCGGTTCAAAATCTGTATTTGACTGCTCAGAGAACACTCAGAAGATTGATGCTCTACCAAGTTCTGGAAGTTGTGATGCTGTGAGCATTATAAAGCCTAAATGTTCAGGTGATGGATGTAACTCTTCCAATTGTGTCACCCAGAAGCCTAGGAAACGAAAAAGGTTGTACAGTTGGCAACGCCGCAGTAAGCAGAAGCAGGCGTGTTCTGAAGATAGGTCAACAGAGTTAAGTGAATTAAACAAGAGTAACTATGCTGTGTATAATATCTTATCAGATGGCTCAGCTGCTGAAGTGAAGAATCAAGGACACTCCTTGCAGTCTACTGCAGACAACACATCTCTTGGAACGAACAATGATATTAATGTACCAGAAATCGAAGAGCCGTGCAATGTACCTGTCTTGTCATCTCAGAAGTCACACAGTTCTGTGTTGGATATTTCAGGGGACCAATATACAAGACCTCATGTAGGACTCCACTGTATCTTGATTCCCTCCCCATCTCCTGCTATTCGATGTTTACTGTATTCTTTTGTGCTTACACTTAAAGTTACATGTTAGTTAGAAAGTGTGAAACACAATAACTTGGACTAGTCTCACTGACATGCTAATCCTAGGGTTACATGTCAATGAGACAATGGAGTTACAATTCCTCAATACCACCTCTTTGCAGTAGCAAATTGCATATTTTACTAGCGTGTGGGGTGAACAGCAGTGCAACAACTGTCTTGTGCCTAATATGGTAAAAAATAGGCCAGAACCATATTCATTTTCGTATTTCTCAGTTTTAGTCATACGCAAATCATATAACTGGAAATTTGTTACTCATAAAATTGGAAGGGTATTATTTATGGTAGTCAAGTCCATGTGTTTAATAATCAATACTATATGCATTCCTTTCATTTTATTTCATTTGCTAAATTTACTCTGCTTTAAAAAAACGTGGGTAAAGGAGGACAGATCCCTACCTTAACTGTATGTTGTTTAGGTAGGGGATGTGGCCTCCTTGTGATTTTTTTCTTCACGTGGATAGCACATTTGAACGCAGGTTGGACAGTTCACCACCATGAGCTCTCGCCACCGAGCTAGAACTTGGTTATCGCATTTACTCTAATAATTGTGGGAATGTTCTTAGTGATTATTAATTGTTTGGTTACATTTTCTTTTGACAAAAATCCCCATGTCATTAGGCTTATACACTACCATTTCATGTACTGCCCCTAATGCTGTGTACACAAGTGAGCCTTTGTACATAATTTATACAGAGGTTGGACGCCTGGCATCTGTGGTAGAAATGAATTCATCAGCCTATATGGTAGTAAATGTTTAATGTTATTTTCATGTGACGCTGCTGCACACCCAGTTAGGGCTGGTGACATGATCTCAAGTCAGCCAGGATATCTTCCGAAATCCGAATTAGTTTGATTAGCTCGAGTATGTTTTCAAGTAATTAGCTACTTGATATGTCCTGAAGACTTATTCATGATTTTTTATCTCAAAGAATTCTTCAATTGCATTTCGATAAGGAATACTGAAAATGACGTTAAGCTTCAACCCAAAATCTGCAATGGTGGTCACTAGTATCCACCACCTAACCACCAAAGTCAAGTACTGTACGCCCACGCCCTCAAACTCACCAAAACTAAAACATACAAAGTGCAGCAAATGCCAACTTTGTAGTTTTTGTGCACATTGCTATCTGCCTTTTCATACTGGGCTTTGCGGTTTCCTTTCTTTCCAGCGTGTTAATGAAATTCAGAAGCACTGATCAATTGTCTTGCTACACAAGTGAATGCAACTTCTATGTTACTGTGGTTTCTTAACATATTTTTGTACTTGCAGACTGCTCCCGTCTGCTTCAATTGCCTAATATTGAATGCTTCGAAATGTGTATCAGTAGACTCTCTCATACGAAGATACGCTATTTTCTATAACAAAAGAATATCCAAGAACGTTTTCCATCGCAACAGTATCCTTTTGTTATTTCTTGACCTGCCAAAACTTGAAGTGTGTCAATCTCTGTAACTGCAACCAGAGTTACTGTTAACAAAATTAGTCTGAGGTTGCAGTAAGTGGAGAAGATCAATTTTAAGCAACTCTCAGTTTTTTATTTTCTTGTTGGGGTCTAAAGCAGGAGAAATGCGGAAGTGATATATATTTATATAGATCATTTGTGACTTATATTGCAAAATATTGGACCTTCTTTGCTGCTGTGCCGCTAGATGTACTCTGTCCCAGCACGGTTTTGGTGTAATGTTGTTAATAAACGGTAGTATGTTGGTGTCATTGTCTTGACAATTTTGCTGCAGTATCTCGTATAGGGTTTACTCACTGTAATGTTTCTAGTTACTATTGATCATATCATCTGATTTATAGATGTTAAGACATTTTGTAAACATAATATGGCGTTCCTATCTTTTAGATATGTCCTCTGCTTATTTTCTTTAAATATGAAATGCGCCTATGAATCTGGAGGTAAACTAGTTCAAAAAATGAAATGCATACTTGAAATACAACCAATATCTTGTTGTACCTTTTCGTTATCTAACATGTAATTTCGAAGAAACTTTTTAGGTGTTCAAAACAACTTGTAAATATCACCTCCGTTCCTAAATACTCCCTCCGTTTTTTAATATAAGATGTTTTAGCCTTTTATCACATGCACATGTTCAAACTTGTATCTAGACATGTTTTAGTGGTCACATTCACTCATTTTGGTGTGTATCTAGACAACATGTGTAATAGCTAAAACATCTTATATTAAAAAACGAAGGGAGTATAAGCCTCTTTAGCCTTTTCTGTCCCACATGTATCTAGACATGTTTTAGTGCAAGATTCACATGAACCTTGGACTAAAACATGTCTAAATACATGTGGATCAAAACGGCCAAAAAGGCTTATATTGTGGAACGGAGGGACTAGTTTACTTTTATCAGTGTCTTCGTGTCCTCCTTCAGATGATATGGACAAATGCAGGATAAAAAAAAAATCAAAATCAATTGATTTCAGGCTAAATTCTTCTGCTAACAAGAACTGGACATATGCATATGGTTTCATAGCTCTGCTATGTTTCATTCTATATTAATACTTCCTTTGCTGCATGTGTTAACTCTATATTTTATAGGATGTGTTGTGAACATTTACATTTACAGCATGTACAATAAAAAAACTAAAATACACCATAAGATGTTTTAGACTTTATTCACATTCGCATGTATACAAATGTATCTAGACATGTTTTAGTTTGTATGTTCGCTCATTTAGTATGCATCTAGACAACATATGTAAACATCTTATATTTAAAAGCGGATGGAGTACGAGTTTTTTGAATACTGGCATTTGAAGTTTCACAGTTAGGACTGCTCGTTTTCTCGGGGCTGCAGTCCAGTTGCTTTCGGGAGCAGAGTTGATGGAGTTACCCTACGATGAGATTGCTATTTAGGAAGAATAAGAAGAATCTCATTCATGTGTGATCGGATTAACAACCAAAGTTGGCCTCGGATTCCGCAACTTTACTACATATTAATATGTTAATTTATTTTTTGTTTCCACATATTAATATTGTGTGGTAATCTAGCACTGTGTATATTATTTGTCATACTATCTTCTTCAAGTTTTCCTTAACACTTTTAGACTTGACTGATAAAAGGAAAAGAACAGATGCACTATCTCTTATAATGCGCATATTTGGAATCAAGGGGTGTTGCATAAAGTTCTTCCACTGCGACTGCGATGGATCTTCCACAAGAAATTCTAATTGCCTGTGAGTAAACAGATTTAATTCGTACTATTACGTCAGTAAAGTTCATTAGCCAACGTGGCTTTTGTTCGTAGTCACACTTATGCAGTCTCATATATTCATCTTTTCAACTTTCATCTATCTGACTATTGTTGGTATTGACTAATAGTTCCTGTTGGCAGGTGTCATGGGCTGCTTCAACAAGTGAAAAATCTCATAAGAAATTCCAAACGCTGTCAGTATGATAAACTATTTAGGAAGCATTGTTCTGCCAAGTTTAAGGTACTTTTGGACAATTAAACCACTTTTGAGTAATATGATACAGAATCACACAACAAAGCAGTTTATGGCTATTTTGTCTCGCTTCTCCTTTTTGCTGAGGTATCCTATATTATTTGCTTTAAACTTTGAATCTTAGAAAGGAAACCAACTCAGCTGCTATTTTGTGTTCCAGTTAGAACAATGAAAATAATATTTTTGTTACGGCATGAGAGACTTGTCTCTTAACTGTTATGCTGACCAAACATGATATATGCGAATTCTTGAACCTCAGTGTATAATTATATACAGTATATGCACAGACATTTTGCTGGTATATTATTTACTTGGTTAAAATAGCACAGATTTGTTAATGTCAAACTAGAAGAATGATGTCATATTCTCTTTCAATATAAAGCAGGTCGTAGAGGATGAGTTCTGTTCAGCTGATGTGGCCAACAATGAAGGAAGCATACAGTATTCAATGAGAGGAAAATCAGCATATTGTGATGGGTCTTTTGCATTGGAAGCTTACAGTACACATCAGCAAGTAGTATCCTTTGTCTGGGCAGTGTTGACACGAATTCTACCTCAGCCTTTGCTTGGCAATCCTTCTAGTAAGAGATCGTTAAGGAAAAACATTTGGAAGTTTATAAGGTTACGAAGGTTTGAATCATTTCAAGTAACTGATTGTATTGGTGAGCTGAAAGTATCAGATTATTCTTGGCTATCAAAAATTGGATTCACTACTTGCTGTTGCTCTCTACCAAGTAGAAAAGACACTGGCGCATCAAGTGGCATGGAGGAGCAGAAACAGAACAACCTCTTGTGTTGTTGGATTAGCTGGTTATATTCTGATGTTGTGATACCATTGATCAATACATACTTTTATGTTACAGAAAGGGAAACAAAGAGATATGAAGTTTTCTATTATCCAAAGTCAGTTTGGAGGAATCTTACTTGCAACACTATTGCTTCCTTAATTGCACAGAGCTTCAGGGCTTTGTGTGGTAGATCAAGGAGAGCAATAAGACATCTGTACCGTCCTTCAACAGTGAGATTTCTTCCAAAAACAAAAGATATGAGACCATTAGTAAATTTTAAAGCTCAATCAAAGGATGACATTCTCAGTAAGTGTCACTTAGTCATTAAGAAAGTAAGGGATGATAGTCCAGAGGTGTTTGGTTCTTCTGTTTTTGACTACGATAATGTTCACAGAAACCTTTCAAGTTTTATCTGTTCAGTAAGAAGACAGTTGAAGGAGCTGAAGATATATATTGTTGTTGCTGATGTATCCAAGGCATTTGATTGTGTTAATCATGACATGCTATTGAAAATTATGGATGAAGTTCTGAAAGATGATGAGTATGTCCTGAGGAAATGTTCAAAAGTAGTATACAGTAGGTCTAAGAATGCGGTTTACCGCTTTACTTCAAATGTCTCTGTCAGCAATGGAAACAACATCCAGGATTTCTCAATTCAGCCATCGTCAAGTGGTGGCATTCTTGTTGATCAGGTACTGTATCAGAGATCATTTCATTTATTCTCCTGGGGTCTACATAAAATATATGTAACAACCACTAAAGAATATTCAAATGCTTGTCACTGGAAGTCGAATCTTCTCAAGTCATAATATTTTGTTTGTCTCATTTAGTTGTGGAGCCTGTTTTGCATTTTCACTCGTTTGCCTATAGAAGTGTAAGTCAAGAGTGAAGCTTATCACGGGACCTTCTAATTACTTAAAATAGTTACTACGAATTACAACTCTAAAGTCTAAATTCAAATACGTGTATTGTAGCAACTAGACGTGCAATTGCTTAGATTAGTTTGTGTGAAGTAGACTGATTTAGAATCAGCCATATGCCGAACCTCTGCTCCTGTTATGTGTTCATCATTTTACAGTCCACAGACTTGGTAAGCCAATATGTGGCTTCGTATGGCATATTTCTTAAACCATAATCACATCAGGGATTTTTTTGTGCTGGTGTGGAAGTGCTCTGGAGCAAGTTTTTTATAATGTAAATATGTAATTCATGTGAGTAAAACTGTAAAGACACAAAATTATTCGGTGTATGTTGCCAATATTTGCTTGTAAAAGGGGCTACATCTGGTCTTTTTACCTAATACATAAAGAGGTCAAGTGCCTTGCCTTTGCAAGGATGGAACAATGGCGATGGCTAATTTTTATTAAGGTGTTTTTTTAGTTTTTCTTTCGGTTGTTAACCTCTTCTGCTCAGGCCTTATTGACTGTTGTACATGACACTTGTAATTTTGTTGATTTCTTCTGATAGAAGGGTGCAATTGGCAGGCTAATTGATAGCACTCACTATTTTTCAGTGCGGACTAATTGATGTAGATTTGGTGTTGTTTATTGTTGGTGATATTGGTCTTTACACGTGAGGTTCGTATCGTGGTATCCAGTCAGCTAAGAGAAGCCAAAGGGAGTAGAAAGTGATTTGTGAATATTTTTTCAGTTTTTGGTTGCCCCAAAACAAATCTAACAAATATAAATCTCTTATGTTGTAAGAAAATATCCTAATATAAGTAGTAAAAATAGAACTAATTGGTTGATAACTTCATAGGTATGAAATACAACAGAAAACAGAACTAATCCTTGCTTCTCGGCCAGGCCCTAAAAATACTTGGTTGTAAACTTGTCACAAAAGGGAGCCTGTTACTCCTTTTATGCTGTCCTTCTATCTTTTTGACAGTCTGTCTAATTCCTGTTGTTTCCTAGATAGAAGTGTCGGTCAGAAGAATGTCTTAAAACCTTACTTTCTTTTGGGAAATCAGGGCACTGTTAGTACAATCCGGAAGGAAGAGCTTCGTCGTATCCTTTTCGAACAAATCAAGTGCAATATTCTGAAGATTGGCCAAAACTTATACTTGCAACAAGGAGGCATTGCTCAGGGAAACAAGTTATCTCCCAACCTTTGTTCCCTGTACTATGGCCACCTTGAAAGATCCGCGGTATTCAATTTTCTGCATGATGGAATGATTAATTCAGGAGACGCTGTTTCAGAACCGGAATATTTGTTGATGAGGTTCATTGATGATTTCATGTTTATCTCTTTCTCAAAGAAGCATGCTTTAAACTTCTTTAATAGGATGAGAAGAGGCTTTGTGTACTACAACAGCTACATGAATGACAGAAAATATGGTTTTAACTTCAAAGTTGGAAGTAGCGAGCATTGCCATAATAGACTCTACATGGGTGATGATGGAGTGGCTTTCATACCATGGAGTGGTTTACTCATAAACTGTGAAAAAATGGAAATTCAAGCTGATTACACAAGGTATGTTCTGTTGTGTCTAGTTTAGTTGATTCAGTTCATCGATAAGTGATAAATTTCATTGATATGGTCCATATGGATCAAGGATCTAGGACTCTTGCCCGTTTTTAACCCTGAGAAATAAATGTACCATTGCTCTTGTTTTGCCATCTTGCTGTTGATACCTGGACTAATCATTAGTCGTGAATTTCTTTTAGACCACAGCAAATATATATAAGGTAAAATGTTGATACAAGGCTCCAGGATTTTCCTATATTTTTGTAAGCTTGTTGAGAACTTACAGTAGATCTGTGCAGTTCACCAGAAGTTGATTCAGTTCCTTCCTGGATACTTATTCTAACCTTGTCTTGAAGACAGAACTTGATTGTTTAGCGATCCATCAGCTTCATTGCTTGTCTTTCGAGATGTTAAGATGTACATTTATTTTAATTGCCTAAATATCATATTGTTTGTCTTACTGGTTTGGCAGTTACAATACTCCCATATTTTGCTCAGTAAGCATCACAGACGAATTTACCTAACCAAACGAACTAGTAATGAGCATGCACATGGTTTTAACAGGTATTCAAATATCACAATCATGTCCACGATCACCGTGAAGCTGCATTCTTCCATGAAGTGCCTTAGCAGCAAGCTATGCCATTATATGCGTCCAAAATGTCATCCCATTTTCTACGACTCCAATATCAACTCGCCAGGCACCGTGCGACTGAATCTATACCAGGCCTTCCTGTTGTGCGCGATGAAGTTCCATAGCTACATCCGAAGCTTGCCGTATTCCAGCATGAGCAAACCAGAGGTGCTGCATATCATCAAGAGCACCTGCAGGTATTAGATTTTTCTCGACGTCCATTTATCATCATACGAAAGAACTGCGCTCACAGTATTTCATCCAGCCTACTGTTTTCTACTCTCTCTCTCTCTCTCTAAATTATCAGACAAGGTATATAATTTGTAAGACAAATTTGACTTCTTGGGTGGCTTTGTCCTATTGATCAGATACATGCATAGTCGCATTATGAGGCGCATGCAAGACGCGGAGCTGCAACACGATGTGCGCCCGGTCCTAAAGCTAAGGCGCAAGGAGACCATCTGGCTCGGACTATCTGCGTACATCCGCGTTCTTCAGAAGAAGCAATCCTGTCACAAGGATCTTTTGGCACTGTTGAAATCGGAGGTTGAGGGATACGGCCACATGGACCGCGGCTCTGACAGTTTGCGCTACGCCGTGGATGACTCTCACTCTTCAATGTTCTGGAACTTCAGATATTAGTCGTAAGTCTACCGGGATGCGGTCCGCACTCATCATGTTTGTGCTTGAGCTTTATCATCATACGAAAGAACTGCGCTCACAGTATTTCACTTACAGCCTATGTCCACCTTCCACTTCTGAAATGGCAGTCCGCAGTCATCATGTTTGCGCTGAGCTTTCACTTACAGCCTATGTCTGGTTTTGTATGCTCCTATGCCTGCGACCATGTGTCTGACTAGCAAACATAGAACTTGAGCTCTACATCATTTTAGTATAAGCAGGTTCAAGAGTGTCATCCTACCGATTCCTATTAGTCATTCGTTAATCTTGATGGGCACCCAACTCTACATTTGGCTCCCTTTCTAGTTTTACTCTGAAACTCTTCCAGAACCACATATTTTTTATAGATAAAATCATCGACTCTATTCATTGATAAAAACACACTCTAACATCCGGGACATCTCATACCTACCGCTAAATCTCTTGAAAAGCTTTTAGCCTTTCACTGACATAATATCATTATCTTTTTCTCATTCATATCCCCGATGTCATTAACGATTGGTTGACATCAGCTGAGGGGGCACAAAGAAAGTATCTCTCTAGGTGCCTGTAGGAGTCATTCTTGAATAATCTCGGTTCCATAAAACACTTTGGTTATACCTAAAAGTCCCCGTTATAATCCCTAGTAATGGCAAGACAGTAGATGACCACCAGAGTATAACCGTCAATTATATGGTCACTAGATGTTCTCATGGTATAGAGACATAGTTAAGACAAACTTCATAATCACTTTACTACATCATTAACATTTGTTTGTCTCTTAGCAAGCAAGATCATATACTTCGGTTCAGTACTATTGTTATCCTAACAATTACCCTTTTAGTTGTTTGATTTATACAAAGTTCACGATCAGAAAAACATAATCATCCAACAAGATAAGCTAATTTTATAGATAAGATTAGAATCACTTGTTTTATTCATATATCTACACGTGCATGCAAGTTCTTGTTTGAACACTCACTATTCAAATACAAACAGTTATAGAACGAAGATCTAAACCTAATAATGAACATGGAGATAAATAATAACTTAATATTATTATCTCTACGGCATATCTCCAACACTCACATGGTTCAATAATCCGTGGATCATTCACTTAAGAGAAATTTGTTGTTGTCCTACAAATCCCTGCGTTTGGAGCAGCAACATAGTCTACAAGAATAGAAGCATGCAATTGACATAAGATCCTGAGTTTTGAGGGTCGAGTTTACTATGTTTGACTATGTACACATACAACCTATTACAAGTGACAGCGTGATATGTTCTACAAATTTATGTTATCTACAACTTATATAACAATCATACTCTAGATAACTCCAGTAATATTTTTGTGATGCCCGCACATTGTAAAAACTCTAATCGAGCTATTAAAAGATTTTAAATGGACCTAAACACATGTAGATATATGATCATCACCTAAGGAGTAGAAACTCTTCCACACGTGAAGGTGATTTGTTATTTTTTATGTTCCTACATTTAGACGAAATTCAACTAAAGAAAATATTGAAAATAAACCGGAAATATCATTTCAATATAAATTTCTTACTATACTAGTGTGTTATTAAACATCTAGGAGTTGCGGTTGCATGTATGTTCAACTTATCCACACAATGATGATTTGTGTTGTTAAATGCAATGAGAATATCAGCTAAACTTATTTTAAAAAGGTGCGGGAAATATATATTTAAGATTTACAAATATGAGATGTAGATAAGTAAAAATGTTTGATATAAGTAGCTAATTTAACAAGTCCGCTAGCTTCTCAACAGGGTTGCACGTAGGGTCCGCGATGCAATGGGCGAGTTTAGTTGAAGTTAGGGGGCTGCCGTCCCGGTTCATGGTTTCAACTTATGCACTCTCTCTTAAAAGCGTGGTGGGCATAAGCTACTCAAAATTAACATAATATTAGTGCAACGTAATTCTGTGTAAGATAGCATTTATATGGAAATCATGTCCTAACATAGAGATGTTATTTTAGTAACAATCTTTCTTATACTCCTCTAGAAAGGGAGACTCCAAACTATTTAGAATTAAGAATTAACAGAGTATAGCCTTAAGTACTTCGACATGAAGTTTGAATAGCAATAAACTAGCTCTAGGCACGAATATCTTGACTGTCACAAGACACCAATATCATATGTATTCTCTTTATCCCTAGTGAGATAACTAAAAAGGTAAAACCAAAGTGGATTACAAGTTTTGTTGTCGCTACCCGTTAACCACCGCATGTTACTCCATATAACGCACACGTTACACCTCACACGCTCTCTCATACATGATTTATCAAAATATGTAAAAAAGAATGGAGTACATAATATGCTTCTAACCACACATCTTAAACACAAAGCAATTACAATCTCAAATGTCAACTCATAAATAAAAGATTCACCACAAAGATATTACATAGACTAGCAAAATGCCCGTGCGTTGCTACATACACCCTGACTCCTTAAATGCTCTTACTAATTGATTAGCATTACCCGGATGACAAGAGATTTTTGCTCTAATGTTCTCTCTTCGGGAGTTGGAAGCCAGAGCAACACAAACACCCTGACTCCTTAAATGCTCTTACTAATCCGATTAGCTCATGCAAGAGCTTTTATATTGTGCCACCTGCAATGCGGGATTGACTTTACTATTTAGACTGGAAAATTTCAAGCAGTAAAATAAAAACATTACCGATTTTTCTTTCTTCCAGAGTATATATGACAACCAGCACACACAACGGTATGGACAAAATGCAAAACTACAATCATCACATGCAAGGCTAGGTTTGCAATGTTGTGCGTAAATACTTATCAATGACACTTTGCTTCATTACCTTCCACAATAATCAAATAATGCAAGAACTCTGACTACATGGCAGCATGCATTCTCATGCGATCTATAAATATTATCTTCTATTATTTCCAAGATAAATTCAGCCCGACCCTATATTTAAAGTCAGGCATGCATGCGCCAATGCTTATAGAGAAACCTGCAGGCTTTGGTGCAGACAGAACTACATGTGGATGCCAGAAGACACTAGTACAAAATATGCTTCTAGTTCCGGTTGGTAAGAAACTTTAGTCCAGGTTTACCAACCGGGACGCGGAATCGGGATTAAATGCCCCTACCTTTAGTCCCGGTTCTGTTTGCAACCGGGACAAAAAGACATCCACGTGGTCGTGTAGACGAGCTGCATCCGCGATGAACTTTTGTCCCGGTTTGTAACACAAACCGGGACTAAAGATGCGAAGGGTTTTAGGTTTTAGTTTTTTTCATTTTATCTCTGTTTTATTTTCTGTTTTATTTATCATTTAAAAGAAGTATTCTTACACTACAATTACACGCATAGATGCATAAATTATATAAAAGTCTAACGAGCATATATGTATATATTATATAACGAGTCTTACGAGCATACATCAATCATATATACACGAGTGTCGTCCCAACACGAGAATTACATGAAAATCACTAAGGACGGTTCACATTGTATTCTCCTATCGGGGCTATGACCTCGTCAAGCAAAAATCTAGCAATTTCCTCTTGAATTCCTCTTATGCGTTCATATGGTCTCAGATGCTCCTGTCTATTAATTTGCTGGATATATCAAGAAGAAGGTCGACATGAATATATCAATCGTCATTAAAAAGTAAAATTGTGAATTGATATATAAATGTTTAACGTACCAGCATACTTTTCCGCTCATTGACATACACGCGCATGTACTCGCAAACGAAATATCCACATAGATTGGTCGCCGGTTGCCGTCTCTCGCACTTTACGAACATAGATTTCAGTCAAATAATAATCAAGCATCACAATCCGATATTGAAACTAGAATTAAAGAGAGTACTCTACTTACGTCGATTTGTCTAAACACTAGTGGAAAAAGGACTTTACGTCCAGCCTATTAGTCCCGGCCGGGGTTGCGGCCGGTACTAATATAATACCAGTACCGGTCCAAACGACCAGACAGGCGGAGTGCAACAGGACCGGTCAATAAGAGACTTTTAGTACCGGTTGGTTACACCAACCGGTACTAAAGGTTTTGGGGGCAGGGGCTGCGGTGGTGAGCCCCACGGCGAGGACCATTACCAACCGGTACTAAAGTTTTCCCTGTATTTAGCATCTTCCACCCCGAGCCACAACACCATTTTTTCAGCTCGAGCACACTTCATTTTTCTCTCTCTTTTCTCTCCCAAAAGCTCAAGTTCACCCTTTTTTCTCCAACATTTGTCTAGATTGGTGGCACCTACCTATACAAGGGTTAGCACATTCATCTACTCTTCCGGCATTTCAAGTTTAGCTCATTTTCTTGCTAGTTTAACTCATTTGATTTTTGTAGTGCTAGCAAGGTGTTTGATAAAATGCCTAACTTAGGAATTTTATTTGTTTTATATGCATTTTAAGTTCAAACTAAAGTATGATTTGTGGTTTTTTGTAGTGTCGTCCAGTCCCCTTCCTCACCGTCGTCGATCTCCCGCGTCGTCCCGTCGCCGACACCACCTCGGTGAGCCTCTTGTTTTTATATTTTATTTTAAAAAATCTTAGTTATATAATTATTACTTGTATAATTTTATTATTCGTGTAACTTTTTGTTATATATAGTGTCATGGTTTTGACATCTGTCCACACCGGCTCTCGCCCGCTCTATTATTTGGATGTGGTACGATTGTTTGTTATAAGTATATGTTTGTTTAATTTCGTGTTTATAAAAATTATACCGACCAACTTGACGTAAATATATTTTTATCTAGGAGGTAGTTGAACCGGAAAATGAGCCCGACCCTATTGTCGAGTTTTTAGTAAAAGAAAACAATGATTTGAAAGCCAAATTGAAAAAAAGTGAAGATGTTCGTCTCAAAGAGAAGATGAAATGGGAGTTGAAGATTGCCGACGTCGTCGATGATAACGAGATCAAGATGGTGGCAATGCGCTTGGATCACGAGATCAAGATGAATGCAATGCGCTTGAAGCTTAAAAAGTTTAGAAAATATGTCATTAGTCAAGAGGCTTGGTATCATTATGTTGTTGGTTTAATAATTACCTTAGTTGCGATTTTGATCGCATTTGTCGTTGGATTTAAATTCTTTAGCTAGTTCTATGTTAGTTTCAATTAACGAATGTTTATGAGAACTATGTATTAGATTTGTTTAAATATGGTGAACTTGTATTAATGAATTGGTCACGTATCTCTCTATTCATGATATATATATATAGCTATTGTGTAATGGTTTTGGATATATTTACATAATGCAGATGAATTGACAATGTATGTACGTTGACCAACGCTTTCCGGAGTTCATGACCGGCGTGCTAGATTTTATCCGTGTTGCTGAGGCAAATAAACGGGATGGTTTTATGTACTGTCCATGTTGTGCTTGTAAGAATATGAAGGGTTACTCCAAATCAAAAACCATTCACATCCACCTGTTTGAGTCCGGTTTCATGTCCGGCTATAATTGTTGGACCAAACACGGAGAAACATGGGTTATAATGGAAGACAATGAAGAAGAAGAGGACGATGACAACTATCCTGAGTTTCCTGAATACGACGGTACTACAATGGGGGAACCTGGAGAAGACGCGACTGACGAAGAGGCGCCGGATGTGCCCGCTGATGATCTTGCTCGGGCCATTGCTGATGCACAGAGAAATAGCGTAAGTCAGAGGGAGTGGTTGCAGTTGGAGCGCATGTTAGAGGATCATAAAAAAAATTGTACCCAGGTGTCGAAGATGACCAGAAAAAGCTGAGTACCACGCTGGATTTGCTGCAATGGAAGGCTGAGAATGGTGTATCGGACAAGGGGTTTGAAAAGTTGCTGAAAAAGATAAAGAAGATGCTTCCAAAGGATAACGAATTGCCCGACAGTACGTACGAGGCAAAGAGGATCGTCTGTCCTCTAGGATTAGAGGTGCAAAAGATAAATGCATGCATTAATGACTGCATACTCTACCGCGGTGAGGAGTACGAGAATCTGAATGCATGCCCAGTTTGCGGTGCATTGCGGTATAAGATCAGGCGAGATGACCCTGGTGAAGTTGAGGGCGAGCGCCCCAGAAAGAGGGTTCCTGACAAGGTGATGTGGTATGCTACTATAATACCACGGTTGAAACGTTTGTTCAGCAACAGAGAGCGTGCCAAGATGTTGCGATGGCACAAAGAGTACCGTAAGAAAGACGCGATGTTCAGACACCCCGCCGATGGGTCGTAGTGGAGAAAAATCGAGATAGAGTTCCCGGACTTTGCAGATGACGCAAGAAACTTAAGATTTGGTCTAAGTACGGACGGCTTCAATCCTTTTGGGGAGCAGAGCAGCAGTCATAGCACCTGGCCTGTGACTCTATGTATTTACAACCTTCTGCCTTGGTTGTGCATGAAGCGAAAGTTCATTATGATGCCAGTGCTCATCCAAGGACCGAAGCAACCCGGCAGCGAGCTTGATGTGTACCTCAGGCCTAGTTGACGAACTTTTAGAGTTGTGGCGGGAAGAAGGTGTACGTGTGTGGGATGAGCACAAACAGGAGGATTTTGACCTTCGAGGGTTGCTTTTCGTAACGATTAATGATTGGCCTGCTCTTACTAACATCTCAGGACAGACAACTAAGGGATACCATGCATGCACACACTGTTTGGATGATACTGAATGTATATACTTGGATAAATGTAAGAAGTGTGTGTACCTGGAGCATCGTCGATTTCTTCCGGTCAGGCATAACGTACGGAAGAAAGACAAGCATTTCAAAGGTGAGGCAGATCACCGTAGGAGGCCTATGGACCGTACTGGTGAACAAATATTTGATATGGTCAAGGATTTAAAAGTAATCTTTGGAAAGGATCCTGGAGGACTACAGGTTCCGTGTGACGCTAACGGGCACGCACCCATGTGGAAGAAGAAATCTATATTTTGGGAGCTACCATATTGGAAAGTTCTAGAGTTACGATCTGCAATCGACGTGATGCACGTGACGAAGAATATTTGCGTGAACCTGCTAGGCCACTTGAGCGTGTATGGGAAGAAAAAAAACACAGAGACAGCACGGGAGGACCAGAAACGTTTGAAAGAACGAGACGGCCTGCTTTCAGAACACTATGAAGATCCTGCTAGCTATGCTCAAACCAAACAAGAGAAAGCAATATTTTTTGAATGTCTTAGCAGTATCAAGGTCCCGTCTGGCTTCTCGTCGAATATAAAGGGAATAATAAATGTGGCACAACAAAAATTTCAAAACCTAAAGTCTCATGAGCGCCACGTGATTATGACGCAATTGCTTCCGATTGCATTGAGGGGGCTTCTACCGGAAAATGTTCGAGTACCCATTGTGAAGCTTTGTGCATTCCTCAGTAGCGTAGTATGAAGCTTTGTATATATCTATATATGTATGTAAAGATGTCCTATATCTAAATTATATTATATATCAACGTGTATCGTATGTAGTAGCGTAGAATACATATACGAAAGTATATTACGTATGCATCAACGTGTGCCGTGTATATATAATACCGTATGTATGTAAAACAGTAGATGAAAAAGAAAACATAAAATAAAATTGCAGTGAAGAAAAGAAAACAGATAACAGAAAAAAATAAAAAACAGGAAACGAAAAATAAATTGCAAAACCCTAAAAGGTAACACCGACCGGTACTAAAGGTCTCCACGCGAAACGCTGCCCAGCGCCCCACGTGGAGGCGTTTTAGTACCGGTCTATAAGAAACCGGTACCGTTGCTGGGGGGGGGGGGGGGGGGGGGCATCCGTCCCGATTGCGCAGTACCGGTTGCGAAACCGGTACTGATGCCCCTTACCGACTGGTACTGAATGTGTGCTTTCCACTAGTGAAAGGTCAGCTCTGATTTAAATTGACCTACCCGACCCGTTTTATGAACTGCTTCCATACCCTGCCCCGGCAAAGAAAATGAATAACGATAACGATTGAAATTACCTCTTGAGCATTTCCGTAATGCTTGTGTACTCCGTCATGGGTTGCTTTAACGAGTCCTCGATATCAACTCTCGCATTGTCAATTTGAATGTTGAAGAGAATCCAGTGGTAGCTGCACACATCAACACATAGAAGAGAATACAGTAATTAAGTCTCTAGCTAACTCATCAAGGAAAAGTAAACGTGTACAAGACGGTAACACTCTCACCTGAAGTTATAAGGAAACAATATGTTCTCCTGGAACTGTTGTTGCTCCAAAAAATTGAGCAAATTCTTCTCTGTTTCCTCTGGCTCTGTATTTACATTATGTACATGAATTCAATCTGGGTCAATGAACCCAACTTGATAAACATTCTTCATCTTACATCTGAGAATCTTCATTCTGCATAATAGCGTACAAAAGAAGGTAGTGAGGACAATTATATTATAGGCTAATGATGAGATTAGCTAGAGACTTAATTAATTACAGAAATAAATTAATCACTTCTGAAAAAGTTCGTCAAAAATAAGGAGGACGACAGAACGGGGTTTTCCTGATCTGCAAGGTTAAAACCAAAATAAGGGGGACAATGTGGATTTTCCCAAAATCGTCAAAAATCATAAACATAACTCTAGATAAGTTGCAAATATGTGGAAATATCAAATAATGAAGTACAAAATTCATGTATGCATTTTACATGCATCAGTACGACTGTATTATTAGTTAGGGATTGGGATTGAGTCGAGGTTGTGGGTTTGAACGTGCCGGGGTGTATGTAGTGGCATAAAAATAATACTCCCTCCGTTCCCTTTTACTTGACGCGGGAATAGTATAGAGCAGTACCATGCGTGGCCTTATAGCTGCGACATGTAAATCCGAACGGAGGGAGTAGAAGAAACATGGAGGAATACAAAAGAGCAACAGGTAACCGTTATCCACCCAAAAATGTCAATGTTGGACCTCAATCAAACCCCACGTCAGCGCGATACGAGAAGGGACCTAAAAGACTGTATGTGGATCCCCTTTTAGCTAGTTTAAGGACTAAAATTGGAGCATATTATGAGTTTGAGGATGATTGTACCTAGTTTTATGGTAATAGTTGACTTCCACTTTTAAAAGTTTTTCCTCCTTTTCAAAATTTAAATTTTATGTTTTTTATACGTAGTTGTTTTTTTACAATAAATACAATGATATATTATAGTAACGAATAATACATGATAGAGATACATGAGCTGACTATAACGATTGCAAAATAAATTTTAAAAGAAACGTGCAAAATTTTGAAATCTGGAAACTCGATCTTCTTTTTCCATAGCAGAACTTTCCCGAAGTCAGCTCTAGAATGACAAAGGTATCAAATCACAAACCTATGAATGCAACCCTCCCATAATTTTTATTTCGAGCCACAATGCTAAGACTAGGTGCAGATACACAACCATTAAAGTAATCAACAAACATCATTAATTGCACAAACACTAGTATTCTAGGAAACGAAACCAAACAAGGAGCCGAGAGTACGAGTCACCGTTATAACCATTATCATTATCGAGAACATATCAGGCTGGACAAATACAATCCTCACGCCAACCATGAGAAAACGTACAAAATAGGCCTGCCGGTGGTAAGATCTGAAGGAGCATATCTGGACAAATTTACTACGTCAAGACAAATATTGCAAGGATAATCCTCGCATCAACCAAGAGAAAATGTCCAAAATCGGCCTACCAAAGTAAGATCGGCCTACCAAAGTAAGATCTGAAGGGCCATATAAGGGCCATATCTGAACAAATATAATCTTACAACACCACCATAACACCACTATTGACATCAGTAAGTAGATCTTGTCGTAAACCCAAAGATTACTTATTATAGACAATACCATCTCCATTAATGAAAAAGATTGTTACCAAAACACTATTCAATCTATTGAAACCACTATTTTTATCAAGAAGTCCACTCACAGATCGGGTTCCCCACCCCTCTCGACACCGGTGAGACCGATCGAAGGAGGGGGAACCGACCTATGGTGGAGGCGGAGGTGGTGGCGGTGGCTCCTAGGTTTCAAGGAGGAGGTCGCGTCAGAACACTAACATTATTCTTGTACTCCGTACAATATACACAGCTGGGTCCATTATCAAAGGATAACAAAACAAAACATTTAAGGGAACATAGTGCCATAAATACAAAAGAAATAAAAAAGGACAACGGTCCCGCAATCTCAATGGACTTCCAACCTAAACGTTTAAGTTTTCCATCTAAAAATAACCGAAACTAGAATCAAACTTCTGGGATATTTTTTTTACATTGCCAGAGTGCAACAGGCCTGCCATTTGACATATGACGCATCATGAAAGGTCGATCACTTTCCTAGATACTCACTCCGTTCTAAATTAATTGACTTCTATTTGCCCACATATGTGTATGTCATATTGGTAAATAGAAGTCAATTAATTTGGAACGGAGGGAGTAGATACTAAGGAATCATCACTTAAAAAGGTTTTGCACTTCTTTTTGTACGTCAACCTACCATCTATGTACGCTTAAGTGACATGCACACTATTGCTACGCATTTGCCTGCAATTACAACAACCAGATGGCGTGAAGTCCGAACCTGTTTACAGAATGTGATCTCCAGCAACCTAGATAGAAGGCACCGAGTGCCCGGCTTCAAATTAATAAAGCCCGGAACAGCAAGGGATACAAGATGCAGAAGAATGAGCTACAAAAGACAACAACGCAAACAAAGAAAAACACACAGCTTGCTCGTCGAGGCCCTCATCCAGCAAAGACACTAGTTCTTGCGGAGACTGTAGACTGTAGATAACAAAGACGATGAATGGACATCAAATGTTCAGCTTACGCTTGGTACAGCTAGACTTCCCATCTGAAGTATTCTGGGCAGTATCTGAGAAGATGATTGCGATGCAACACACCAAAGAAAAACTAAAGTAAGTCATTTGCTGCAGCACAGAAAGGTAAGAAAGGTTAGAGAATGAACCTCCCCGCATCTCGCATTAATTTTCAAAGATAGAAGGCTGTCAGCCCTCGTGTCCCCAATGTTGATCGCGGCTATTGGAGCATTTGCTTCATGTGCAAGCCTGGGATTTTATGATCAATTTGATGTTACGACAATAAGAAGACAAACTATCCAGTTTGAAATATTTAATCCAAAATCAAGAAATATAACCAAATAAGATAACTAGCTATCAACAACATTAAGAAACTCATGAAACAATATTTTCAGCTATACCTTGCCAGCCTAAAAGCAGACATTGTCATTACAGCTGAACCAACCACGAGAAGAGCATCACAGTTTCTTGCAGCCTCCTTAGCGTAATCAGCTCTCTCTTGAGGAACATTATCACCAAACATCACAACCTTCAAACAACAGAATAAGACATTCAAAAGTGTGTATAGAGACTTCTTAAAATGTTTAGAAATGGCGCCTTATTAAGTTTATACAGACTTGGGAAAAAAAGCTGAACAGTGGAATGACATTGATATATCAGTTTCACGTTACTTTTTAGTTATATAAATTGCTAAAGAGATCAAACAACAAATCCATAATTTAATGTCACATTTTTAACATTAATAACAGTACTCACAGAAAGGCACAAATAAAGATTCTCACATCAGGTTTTAGCACTCCATCACATCGAGTGCAACTAGGAATGTCAAAATCTTGCTCCCAAAACTTCTCATCGATCTCAATATCACCATCAGGCCGCTGCTGCATTCCAAAACTTTTGCTTGAGTTAGGCTGTCCCTCTTCCAAACTGTCAATAGCTAGAGCCCACTGCAACACAACAATATATCGCTCAGTCCTCAGAAATTACTGAAATCATAATACAAATTAGGCTGCTAGAAAGCACAGTAAAAAAAGACAGGGAAGCTAGAAGCTCTGCTATAGAGTATTTACAAGATTTAACAACTGAGCAATAGAGGCCAAAACAAAGAAAAGAAAAACAAATATAGTCAAGACTGGGAATACACACATATCGCTGTTCAAGAGGCAACAGCCTGTAAACACATGAATTGATAGGCTGTCGAACCTGATAACTTTTAACAATATTAACATCTTAATAATCAGTAGGAACCATGGTAAAATAATTTAAGTGGATTTTATGTCTATAATATATGATAATAACAGGTCAACAATTCACAAACAACAGAAATGACACCTTTTATATAATTTTCTCTTATTAAACCTTACACATCTACCACTACCACCTAATTACGAACCATAGTTTTAAGGACAAACTATAACCAGTACCAAATGGACATACCTTTGGGTTGAGGTCCTTCACTTGTTCTTGAAATGACTCTCGGCTGATGGATGTACCGCATTCTAAGCAAATTACCTCATATACACTTCCATGCAACTCAATTGGCTTACTACCAGCACGATGATGCAACCTAAAATACTCATACACAAAGTGATGGTGAAAAATGAGCTGCAGAGTCATTCTCAATTAACAAGAATATTTACCCAGCTCACTACCTATCCACATTCTGAGTAACCATCGAGTGAACACGGCCGACTCTTTCTAGTGAAGCAAGGGCGTAATGAGCTGTATTTGGTTGTGCTCTCGTGAACCTTCTCCATCCAGCATAGCTCCTAGCCCAGTAGCGCCGTCGGGCCCGAATGGAGCGAACAAACTCCTATTTTGTTCAAATGGAAAGTGGGGACGGATGACATAACCATTGGTAAGTTGATGTGGACAAATGGAAAGAGCATTAAGAAGCACTAGCATAATTCCTACTGCAAGTTGGCAAAAGTGGCCACCAGAAAGGCAAAAACCATGCTAACTGAGAAGAAATATGAAACAAAGTGTAAAATAGGATCGTGCAGTTAGAGCTGTTAGAAAGATGGATTACTATCATGTCTGGTTTGAACTTGCAGCTCTGAGAGTTCATTGACCTCTAGACTCTGCTTCAGGACGAGGGCCTGGACCACAGACTCCATTCCCTAGAAGTGAAGGGCTTCCAGTGACTACACGGTCCAATTTCTTGGTAGCCTTTCTCCTCACTGGTGCTCCATGGTCACATACTAGGGAATGACAAATGGCAAGCCCGTGACATCTAATATATGTCATGTCGAACTCTTGGAAAGAGAGGAGCCTCCACAACTTCAATGCAAAAATGCAAACTACCGTGACGTTGCGTCAATCCCCCTTTGGATACATATCTTTTGCAGTATGACTAGTGAGACCTTTTGGGAGCAATTTGTGTGTGGAACCTGGGGCTCTTGTGACTTGTTCCTCGCAAATAAAGCCTGGCTGTAATTAATACTCGATTGTTCCCTTAAATGAATGACAGTGCTACTGTCGGTTTCTGGAGAAAAAGAGTTCAAGGACGATACATAGATAGATCCATTAGTATTATTTCTTAATGGTAGAAGCATTTGTGCAATGGTTTCCATAGAATTGATTTTTAGATCCGACATTTTTCTAGTCAAGATTACGGAAGCAAAAGAGACTATTTTGTAAGTTCTTTGATGGTCCGATGCCAGGTGGCCCTATTGATGATATTTCACATGGATAATGCATGTCTAAGTTTTCCTCGTAAAAAAATGCATGTCTAAGTTGCCAAAAAATGTAGAAGAAACAACATTGTTAACTTGACCCAAAGTGAAGATCAAAAGAGCAGGCCAGACAATTCACATATTTTTCTTTGGATATTCCTTTATAAAATGTTTCCTATGAAGGAAAAAATTCTATTATCCACCTACATTAATCACTCACGATTAAATAGCAAGGGGGTAGAGATTCACACACCTGATGAGTAAGTGGTTTAAAACCAGAACTGTATGCTCCATTAGGACTGCCACAAAACAAGACTGGTAAAGCAGCTGATTGGTCCCAGGAGAGATTTAGAAATATAATCATGTATGTACCTCCTATAATCAGGAATTCCTGATTCGGTGCTCATTCCTGCTCCTGTTAATACCATGAGCTTATTGCTGAGACAGGTAACAGATAATTAAGCGCATTTCACTTCAAATGAAGCTCAGGAGCTTGACAAGCAAATCCATACAGATTTTTACCTCTTATCTATAAACTTGTACAATAGGTCGACATCCTTAGAGTTTGGAGGATCTGAATCAGGAACTATCCGTTTGTCTCTTAGAAACTGGATGTAAGTTTCACAATAATCTTTAGGTGCGACGGCAGATGAGTGGTTCTTTCTTGCTTGAATGGAACGAAAAGAACATCTTAACGAAAAAGGATTTTTCTTCCGATGAACAGATCCATTATATACTGATGCTTGGACATTGCAGAGATGAGGACAAAATCCTGAGACGTAATAGATATCAATTAGTAAGTGGGAAAATAGTATTAGCCTAATTGCCCCAGAATAGTAAATTCTCTGAACCAACTTGCCTTTGGGTAATCCTCGCAGAGCACTTCCGAAACCTGCAATTATCTGAATTGCATTACACATGCAAGTTGTATAATTAGAGTCGGGATTGAACACTAGGAAAAAGTGTATATTTAAATACATCCAAGTTATCACATTGGTATCTGACCAACACCTACTATAACCTGAGAATTGTTTCCAAAAACTTACATCATGATACCATCTTGATAGGTTCAGACCATTTTTTTGGGAGTATGAAACTAGGAAAGGGAACCTGAGGTATGAATCTCCACCTCCCTAAAACTACAAGCCGTCAGCCTCTGTAGCTTATTTTGCATATGCATCATAAGAGTGCTTGTGTCCAGATTTCTCACCAACAAAATCCTCCTAATTTGATCCTTCTAATGTCAAATCCCAACCTGGTGCTACTTCAGCTTCTCTCCTAGTTCGATGCTTCCCATGTCACAGTTCTGACATACCGGTTTGGGTGATACGGAAATGGCCGCTTAAAACAATCTCAGCCTCAATCGAACTAGAAACATATCCTACAACAGACAAAGGGCAATCTCATCCATCCCAATTTCTAAGTTGCTTAGGTAAGAACCCAATCCGTCAAACCCTACACTGCGCATAGCAGCCTTGGTAAAACTGCAATCACGGGAAGCAGAGAGCCTCGGCAAACGCCAATCGACAAACCGAGATCCACACGCGCCAGAGCAAACTAGGCCAAGGAACGAGATCAAGAGGAACGGTGCTTCTATATTGGGTGGAAAACAGAGTAAAATGGAAGGGCGACAACTGAGCAAGGGGTTGGTTGCTTACGGATGCCGAAGCGCGGCAGGCGTGCGCCGCTGGTGCCGCCGCCATCGGATACCGCGAGGCTGAGGCGGGCGGGCGCTGCCGCTGTTGCCCCTCTCCGGCGGGCGGTGGTAGAGGTGCTCACGTGGAGGCGGGGTCGCCGCGGGGCGGAGGCGGCTGAGCGCTTGGCTACGACTCGTTTTTTGTTTGGTGGGAAATAAAGAACCCCGCTGCCACGTCGGTCGGTACACCGTGCGCCGCTCAAATTGACATCACTCGAATTAACATTGCCGCCATGAGGTGGGTAATGCCGCGCTCCGCAAATTCGACCCATCTGACGCAAAACTTCAGCCCGAAACGAATTGTCCTCGCAAGTTTAGCACGATCTAACTCTTTTGGGTACCGTTCAACATGTCGGCGGTAGGATTTCACAAGGTACCGCCCGAGTCGCTGGCGGTACGATTCCTGGTCCACGGTTGTGCGTCCGAATGTTGACGTTGCCTACGTGGCGATACCGCCCGGTCAACTGGCGGTAGGCTCCTCGGGGTACCGCCTTCCCGGCGGTAGCGTTTGAAACTTAATCGCACCCCGAGCCCTAGCCCGATACCCACGTCCACAACTCTCCTTCCCCACCCGGCGCGAAGAACAGAGGCGGAGGCGGCGGCGGCTCCCTCTCTACCCCCACTCAAGTCCTTCCCATCCTCCATGGATTTCTAGGGGATTTGAGTCCTAAACCATTCTAAAGGTAAATCTCCCCCACCTCTCTCAGTTGAACCATGGATTTCGTCCGATTTGGGCTATTTTCGAAACCCTAGGTCTTGTTAAAAACTGTCTAGATTCATGGATATGTTGCAATGTAGTTGCTATTTAGGTTTGTTTAGCTCTATACGGTGACTAGTAATCAATGTAGTTGCTATTTAGGTTGACTTATTTGATACAAGGGTGTAGTAATCTATTGAGCCCGAACCTTTCTATCCATTGAGCCATGGTGACTAGTAATTGGAGGATGGCCGAGCCATAATTCTTCTATCTTAAGCAAATGTATTAGAATTTCGTAGTAAAACATTTTTCTTTAATTGTAAGATGGCCGAGCCTTTCTATCCCGGGCTTGATATGGTTTATGACAAGGAACATCGTGCCCGGTTCATCGAGAGGGGATATGTGGAGAGAGTTGAGGTAAGACAAAAAAGAATTGTGTTATTTTTCTAATGTTTGGAACTATGAAGATAGTGACAACATCTTGGTTTTTTCTATTTTTGTAGCCTATTGTCCCTATGCGTATGAGAGGCCACAGTGCGGATGATATGCCGTATGATGTCCGTTACGAGCCATACTTGGAGATAGCGGGTCTTCTACCCTTTGTCCTTCAGTTCAAGCGTAAGCCGCCGACGTTCAACCATACGGCTATAACCGCTCTTATTGATCGTTGGAGGCCTGAGACACACAGTTTCCTTCTTCCTTGTGGAGAGATGACGGTCACTTTGCAGGATTTTGCCATGATCACGGCCCTTCCGATTGATGGAGCCGCTCTCACAGGGAGGGTGGAAAGTATCGGGTGGGGACAGCGGGTTCTTGGTCTCACCGGTAGATTACCCCCCACGCCGTCGGAAGGAATTAAAGATACCCGGTCCTCTGGTGTCTTGTATTCGTGGCTTCGACAAATGGGTCCATGCCCGGCGGATGCCGATGAGGCGGTGGTACAGCAGTTTGCAAGGGGATACGTGTGGTATGTGTTAGCCCGAGTGATCTTTCCAGATGGGTCGGGCGACACGGCCTCTTGGATGTGGCTTGACCCCTTACATGACTGGGACGTGAAGTATAGTTGGGGGTCGGCCGGTCTAGCCTTTCTTTATCGGCAGGAAATTCGCTCGCAAAAATTTCATTTCTTATTTATTTATTTATTTATTTATCCCTTGTGCTCGTTTGAGATGTTTTTGTTCCATTGTCCTCATTTCACATGTTTGTTATTGTCCAGCTGGACATGGCATGTCGTAAGAGGGGATCGGGAGCCTCGTTGGGTGGGGCTGCGTGGCCCCTCATTATTTGGATGTGGGAGCGGATTCCGGTTGGACGTCCTCGAAAACTACCCCGGGAACCATGGGATTATGATCTTCAAGTTGATGACGAATGGCGGATGCCCACGATAGCATTTGAGTGGGACCGAGTCGAGACGTGCAAAGATTTGTCCATGGGCCGTTATAAGAGCTATACGAACGAGCTCGACACGCTTTCATACAAATTGGTAAGCTCATCTGGCATTGAACCCAATGAACCGTTGAATCTTATTGGTTAATGATTTTATTCTTGTAGGTTAAATGGACGCCTTATGTACGGCCGAGGGAATTCCCTCTAAACGCGATGTACATGCGTGACAGCACCCAATGGCGCATCAGGTGTCCTATGATATGTTTCTACGCCGTCGAATGGCAAAAGCAATTTGGAATAAAGCAACGCACCCCGCCGGCGAGCCAGAGCACAAGTGTTGATCTTCATAGGATGGATCGGAAGAAGTGCCCAAAAGAGAAAGAATGGGATCGTAAACACATCAAGTGGATTGAGATGTGGAATAACAGAGCCAAGTATCGTGAGAAGGATGGTACGATGAACTTGGACATCGCCTATGAGAGACACCTTGCTTGGCATGAAGAACAACACCGACTAAAGCTAAAACCATCGTGGACCACTCAAGATTGCTTGGATTTAGGAGAAGAAGATGGTGATAAAGAGTACAACCTCATGGTTAGGGAGAGCGAGGGAACATCTATGGACTACGCACCTGTTTTCAACCGTGTGGTACGTCTTGGAGCTTATTCCTATTTTGTTTGTTTTCGTATTTCCCATTCGTTACTAACATGGCGTTTTGTGATTTTTTGCAGGGTTTGGAGCTCACTCGTACCGTTAATGAGGCCGCCTACTCTCTTTCAAAGGAGCCGGGTACCGTGCAGTCTGAGAGATCTCTTAGAGGAACCATGACAATATACATCTTGTAATATATTTGTGTAGTGTACTATGGAAGTGTGGATTGCATCATTTCCCAACACTTGTTTATTTTTTGTAGAAATTAATGGAGCGGTGCCGTCGGATGGCGGCTTGGTTTCTTGCCACCGTGGGGACACCACCCGTGCATCTGCTCCACGTGCACGTACTCAACGTGCACATGCTCAACAACAAGAGGAGGAGGAGGAGGAGGAGCAAGAACACGAGGAGGAGGAGGAGGAGGAGGAGGAGTAGTAGGAGAACGAGCAGTTTAGTTGGGAAGAGATGACCTTGTCACAAATGCGGGACGCCCCGCAACCATCTGAGCCTACGCAGCGAACCCGAAAAGCGAACAAAATGTTCAGTCCCGAAGGACAAAAAGTACCACCACCACCCCACCGCAAGTCGGCACATGCCCCATCTCAGCCGGCTAGAGGAAGCAAGTACCAACCCAAGAGGGGAAGGAGAGCTTGATTGTAACTTATTCTTATGTCGTGTACTAATGGTTGGAACATGTAATATTGTCTAGTCAGAACCTATTTGAACTTGTTAAATTGTCTACCCGGAACCTGCGTAAACTTATTATTATGTCGTGTAGTAATGATTGGAACATGTGCTGTATTTGCGTTTGGACAATTATGAGCCCTACTGTCATTTTGACACTTTTGGTGTATAATTTTCTGGCTATATGTCTATCTGTGGATAATGTTGGAGGATTTTCCAGGCCGTACCGCCGGCCAAACGCGCGGTACCATTTGATATCTACCGCCGCTCTCGCTGGCGGTACCACCTAATCCGAAAAACAGCAAACGTTGTCTGCTAGGGAAGTCGGGCGGTAGCTCGCGTTCCCTACCGCCTGGACAGTCGGTGGTACGGTTCTTGCCGAAATACAGCTAACGCTGTTTGCTCGAGAAGTCAGGCGGTAGCGCGCGTTTCCTACCGCCAGGACTGTCGGCGGTACGGTCCTTGCCGAAAAACAGCTCACGCTGTCTGCTCTAAAAACACGGCGGTACAACTTGTACCTCTACCGCTCGCTGTGACGGCGGTACTATATTCAACACACCAATATGGTGAAAAAGTTTAAACCCGTGTACAAACAATTGACATATTTTTTAAACATGGATGAAAAGGCCAATAAGTCTAGACACAGTTCAAATACATAGATCCACCGATTTCATTACGAGTTCTCGGAATTAAAGTTCACGAAATAACAAGGTCTCAGCGACATAGATGATGTACTCCAATACAAGGTCTCGACGACATAGAGGAACATAAGACCTACAAGTCCAACACACGGGGCCATTTGCCCTTCTTGTCGCGCTCCGTGTCTTGAGCCCGTGCGATCTCCGCCATCTCTAGCTTCCGCTTTCTCTCTGCCGCACGAGTCTCCTTTGCGCAGCGCTTCTCCTCCTCCTCCCTTTGGCGTCGTATCGCTTCACGACGTTTGCGCTCTTCTTCCATCTTCTCTTCGCGCTCAATCTCGAGCCACCTAGCCCTAGCATGGCGTCGCTCAATAGCCATGAGAGCCAAGGTAGCTTCCGGCCGCTGCATATCTATCCAAGTGTAGTACGAGCAAAGAGGAGGCGGCTACTACACACAAAAATGGCTATCTTAGCGAAGTAGTTACGAAACCAAGTGTAAAAAGACCAAAGAGGACATAACATACCGGTGGACGATCGTACGTGCTCCGTGGACGCTCGGGAGAACGGCTATAGTTGGGACACATAAAAAACCTTCTACCTCAAAGAGTGGAGTTGTCGGTGCAACATTTAACAATACAAGGATCGTCACACCAACAAGTGGGAGTGATCACTTTTTTGGCCTCTTCCTTGTCCAAGTGTTCACGGCGGGCCTTATGTGGCTTGTAGTCTTGATCACCACAAGGAGGCCTATTGCTTGGCTCGGAGGAAGCCATGCCTACAACAATAACCAAATGTTAGCAACATTGATATAATAAGATTAAACATTAGGACAACACAAAAAAGAGTTAAATTCGTTTACCATTTATTTATTTATTTATTTTAGTTTTATTTAATTATTGTCGACCACCATGACCACCCCCTCTTCTACCACCCCTAATTCCAAGGAAATATCTAAAACCATGTGCACGACCACTAACACCACCTCCAGTACCACCACCACCACCACCACCACCACTAGAACCACCTCTAGTACCACTACCACCACCACCACTAGCACCACCTCGAGCACCACCACCACCACCACCACCACCATTAGCACCACCTCTAGTACCACCACCACAACCACCACTACCACCACCACCACCACTACCACCACCACCACCACCACCATCGGCTTGGCTTCCATTTGTAGTGCCGCCTTTAGATTTTTTCCGTCCTTGGGGGCATGTTCTATTGTTGTGTGCTGACTCATTGCATTGACCACATTGTTGTGTACCACGAGGCTCCATAAAATGGCCACTGCCCCATTCTCCCATGCGGGTTGTGTATCCTCCAAGTGCGTCCATGTCATTTCTGTATCTCTTCGTTCTCCTCCTACCTTTGGTTTTCACCACTAGTTCAGGGTCAGGCCTTATTACAGGGCCATGGTACTCCGGCCACTGAGATTGGTCCAAATAAGGCTTGAATCTTGCCGTCCAAGTCATAGCCACCTTCTCCAACGAGTGCTCGTTCATTCTCACCGTATCCGGATGGCATAGATCCACTGATCTTATGTTAGCCGCTGTGATCAAGTGCGAGCAAGGTAGGTGCAACAACTTGGGCCTCTCGCATGAGCACTCACGAGTCTTTAGCTTAACCTTGAATGAACGACCTCCAAATTGCACACCATCTTTTGTAGTCCCTCCTGGCTCGTTAACTTGGTAAACTCACTCGTTCTGGTCATAGCACTCCGTTCGTTGTCTCTCGGATTTGCTATTTTGTAGCTCCATCCAGTCATCTACTTTTGGAGGATACAATTTCCCTTCATCTACTGACGTGGGTATACCCGTCGGGCACCCGATCATTAGTATACCTGGTACAATCTAGACAAAGGCCCACCGGGTGGCCCAATGAAGACCAAGAAGCTGTTAAGGAAATAACTTGAAGAACAAGATAAGGATTCCTATTCGTAGTCTACTAGGACTCTCATGTAAAACCCCCCTGGCTGCATATATAAAGACAGGGAGGGGTAGACAAAAGGACAGGCCACGGCACGCCCACAATTAGACATAGCATACGGCATAGCATAGAGAGAACGCCTCTCACCACATCGCCCTGGCGGCCACCATGTAACCTCATATATCATCATAATCAGACAGGCAGGAGTAGGTCTTTACCTCACAATGAGTGGCCGAACCTGGGTAAATCCTTACTTGTCAGCCGTCCGGAACTACCAGCGCGCACATCTTCTTCCTCAAAATCTACCTAGGGTACTCGACTCTGGGATTGCCGTGGGCACGCCGCGTCATCTACCAACATGTCGATCTCAGTGGAATGTTTCTGAAAGTATGCGCTTAACTTGTGGAAGGTATATTCCGCTATGGCCGTCACGGGCAATGCACGGACACCCTTGAGAACATTGTTAAAACATTCGGCCATGTTGCTTGTCATGTCACCATATCTTCTACCGGCATGATCATGGGCACGTGCCCACTTATGCCTCTCTCCAAGATTTCTCCGCAAGAACTCTTTGCCCCCGGCATTAGTCGCGGCAAATAGCTTATCAAACCTTCTTGTGAAAGACCGGTTGGTGAATGCCACACAAACATCTGTTAGATCATCGGCCAACTCCTTGTTCTTACAAGCCCTATAAAAGTTGGCAACAAAATGCCTCATGCACCATCGGTGGTGGAGGCGCGCATGCCCTAGAATCTCAATCTCCATGGCATTGAGTATACCTTGATGTCGATCGGATATGACACATACCTCTCTACTAGGAGAAAACACCTCAGTCCTCACATGTTTCATGAACCATTCCCAATTGTCGTTATTCTCTCCCGACACCAAAGAAAATGCCACGGGCAACACCCGGTCACCGGAGTCGTGTGCAACTGCGATCAACAACGCCCCCTTGTACTTGCCGGTAAAAAATGTGCCATCTATGGATACCACCGGCCTACAATGAACAAATGCCTTGATGCATTGATCAAAAGTCCAGAAGGCACGCCGGAAAACTCCATCAACTTGTTCGACAAAATACTTCATGCCCGGATTCCTATAAGCCATACCTCCAAACAACCTTGGGAGGCGGTTGTAGGCTTCTTTCCATCCACCATACAACATCTTAAATGCGGCATGCTTCGCCTTCCATGCCTTCCCATACTTGATGTCGTATCCATAGAACTCTTTTACAAGATGCATCAAGAGTCTCGGTTTAATGGTTGGCTCATTCTTTATACTTGTGATGAATCTATAAGCGATGAAATCGGAGGTGAGTTGACGGTGCTTTGTGGACGGATTCCGGCCCCGTTTCTTTAACAAGTGATAGGCTTCACAACTTGTTATTTTCCATTGCTCGTGGGGAGTAGGTCTTGCACGGACAACCCATGGACATCGTACTTTGTCACAAATCACTGTGTACCGACTCTTCCCGTCTGAGTGCTTCACTATGAATGGCCTATGGTGCTTCACCGCATACTCCCTAAGCCACATTTGCAATTCCACGAAGTCCGGAAACTTCAAACCTTTCTTTATGCGGGACTTCTTGTCGTCATCGTCTTGAGTTGTGCTCGGTGTTGCTTCTAGATCTTTATACTTGCCACCATCCACTATAGCCTTATCGGCGAGCGTGAGATCACGAAAAAATGGTATTCGGTGATCCCGGCCTACCACTTTTAAAAAGGCTTGGACTTCTCTCGCCGTGAACCCATCTTCATCCAATTCTTCTAGACCCTCGTCCTCCGAGTCGGAGGCATAGCAACGGCGGTAAAAGATATCACGGTCCATGCCTTCCTCCGCAACTTGTGTCTCTACATCACCAATATAAGTGTCATGATACTCATCCTCCCGCTCGGACATATCACCCTCCATGTCTTCTTCCTCCCTATCTTCATCCTCATTGTCAAAGCCATAACCGCAATCCACATTGACATTTTCTTCTTCATCATCCACTTGATCGCTCATAGGAAGTTGGCTAATATTATTGAACTCGATAACATTATCAAGTGAGCCATCTCTAGTGGGGGTCATTGCTTCATGGGTGGGGCAGGCACACCGGTTCAAGTCAATTTGCAACCGATCACCGCCAACCTTGGTAGCAAATAACTCGAGTGACTTGTCTTCGGAGGCCGCCACAACCTCTTTGTAAGCCTCCCAATCTAGCTCGCTTGCAATAGGATTTTTTTTTCTTTCGAGGACGATGTCCCGAACCAACAAAATATCTTTCTTCTAGTTCAACTATCTCCCTTGGGTCCATCCATACCAAAACTTGCCTTACTCTTGCAACCACCTCGGCATACGTAGGGCTCTCGAGAAAAACCAAAACCTTTTCATTATCGTCGACCACAAACTCCCCATTATTACTAAAGAATGCTTCTTTGTCAACATAATGGATATTCACGATTCTTGCCATCTAAAATGTTGGACATGAGTTAGCAAACACACCACACTTAATTAAATTGGACATGTGTGCTAACCACTATTTCAAACCCTAGTTCTAGGTAAAACCAAATGAATGTGACTAACCCAATAAATCATAAACATCATAAACACTACATAACCTGCACTGCACCAATTACAAAAATGGATTTGAGAAAAACAACAAATCTAGGGTTTGAAAAAAGTGGCCAATGCAAAAAAAAAATAAACCAACAAATTCATGGAGTTAGATGATATTGCCTTATGGATGCAAATCCCCTACAAATCCGCGGTCGAGGGGGGCCAAATCGATGGGGGGTGGAGAGAGGCGACGCGCCGCCGCCGCCTTCTTCTGTTCGTAGTTCGTCGGGTAGGGAGAAGGTAATGGGGTGGTCGAGCACGGGTGGATGCGGCGTGTTTCTAAGTACTAGAGGCTACCGCCTGGATATCCGGCGGTACCCCTAGGAGCCTACCGCTAGTTTACCCGGCGGTACGGCCACGTCAGCAAAGTCAGCCGGACACCGATGGACTGTGGACCAGGAATCGTACCGCCAGCAACTCGGGCGGTACCCTGTGAAATCCTACCGCCGGCATGTTGAGCGGTACCCAAAAGGGTTAGATCGTGTTAAAAACTTCCGAAGACAGTTCATTTCGGGCTGAAGTTTTGCGTCAGAGTCAGATGGGTCGAATTTGCCCTCCCTCGTCGAGTCATCAGAAAAGTTTTGGTTACAAGATTTTTAATTTTGTTTTATTGCCTTGCAAGAAGAATAAAGTATTTTTTCTCTCCAATAGTTTGAGTGGATGCTTATGTTTCTATGAAAAATATAGTGTAAAAAAAACCTCTATAGGATTCTATAGAAAAGAAACTTACAAGGATATCCTCCTTCATTCTTACGAAAATCTTTTAAATCAAATGCTAACAGTCTTCGAGTCAGGGTTTTCAAAGAGCCGAGTTCAATCCTTGTAAACCGGCAATCAGAAAGCTACTTCATTTGACTCCTTACAAAAGAAAAACCTTGGCCATCCTCGCCAGTACCAGGGACAAGACCACCTGGAAAATTGGAAGTGTCGCCGCTAGCTTAAAGGGCTCCCGGTTGGAGAAGTACTGGATTTCGAGGAAGACCACGAGTTGGTCATCTAGGTCGGACGCCCAAACTCGGGGCGTCAAGGATGTTCACCAACATTCTGCGACATCTCAACTCCATGCCAGCCCAAAATGAGGGTGCACATCTCCTCCTGTATTCTCTCCCCTTCTCCACCATGGCACCCTGAATAAGAAGGCAAGAACTTGTCTATAACCGAGCCTGAACTACCAATAATACCTTATTTGTGGAGTAGCCTGCAGCTTCATAGCTCAACACATGTGAATTCAACCATGGTGGCTCTGTGTCAAGCAGAAAATCCACCTAGCACAATTAGATCCAGTCAAAGATAATTCATGTCGTCCTCCCAAACGAGCTTATTTGGGAGAGCACACCATCGCAACCAAATCACCACCGCTAGCCATTCGACGCTACTTGAAACGCATCGAAGACGTACACCCCAAGAGCACAAGACCAAACGCCAGGAAAAAGCCGACATCCCTAGCGCAAGAACTAACCTTAACCTTAATATGTACAAGGAAGCCTCGAGCACCTCTCCCATCTCAACTCCAACCAACGCTTCTGTTGGAGATCAGGGCTCGGGCCGAGCAAGAAATAATTCTCGGTGACGACTCTCGGTAGGTGAGACGTGGAAGAGAGAACTATTGTCAAAGGTCCTTCTATGATTCATGTTCAAGGGTTTAGGATCTCAATTTCATCTCCTATGGATCGAGTCTCCTAAAAATCTGTGTTGTACATCCATGCTTCTCGTGATATCCTACATCTTTGCATTTGCATGTACTAGAAAGTTAGGGGCCTGGGGTTCAGAGTGGAAGCATTGCATTTGCATATGATCACCTTTACTTATTTCTTTCTATTCAGGGTGGGAAAAAACTGGTTGACTAAAAACCTAGATACCATGCAATACAAATTTATACTAGCTCTAAATTTTGTCGGATGCAAAAAAGAAAAATCAACTAACTTCTCTCATCCGATTTCAGTCAGTTTCCTCCAAATAGTTTTTTGCCTACCCTACATGTGACTAAGGATTTTTTTTAACTCTCTTAATAAAGTAATGCAATGCAACAACAAGCGCTAGCTAAGTCGATAAAAAAAACACAGGACAGACAAAACAAAGACACAAAACATCATCCAGTTCTATTTCAGCGTGGATCTTCAACCAGTCCATGCCAATCATTTTTTGGACGAAGCAAATTGTTGTAGATTTGTGTTGCTTGATATCAACAAACAAATAAGCTGGAGACGTCCTTAACAAGATGCAGTGATCACTTTCCCTCAGCATAATCAATGGACATCCTGAACAAAGCTCGGCAAAACACATACTTTGGAGACTATTACCACCTACAATTGTATATAATTTTGCCCATTCATGTTAAGTACATACTCCACCCGTTCGATTTTCGAATGGATCATCGCTAAGATATAGCTAAGATATACGAGTTGTTCGAACTAAATGCCTGCATGGAAAGAGCGCAGTCAAAATTTCATAACTTTGACTACTGATATATAAAACATATTTACATTTGTAATAGTATCACTAGAGTTGCATGAAAAATATTTCATAATACGCAAATTCTAATCCTCGGTCGACCTCATTCTGGCTTACAACGAGGTCACGTCTAGCGCCGCTCGATCTCATCGCACGGGCGACACGCGTCGTGGCTGATAGAGATGCGTACACAGAGTCGCGGACCCACGCTCCGCTCCTTGTTCCCCGATTCCCCATTTCCATCAAATCAATTTCTCTCCCACGCCGCTGCTCGCTGCAGTGTCCGGCGATTCCGCGCCGTCGGTGAGAGATTGGGTTGATCTTCTACTCAAAGCGCCACCGCTTGTCGCTCCCCCCTCGCTGGCTTACGGTGGTCTCTCGCTCCCCACCATGGTTGGCCTCCTGCACGCCGCTTCGTGTTCTTCGACATTCCCGTGCCGCCGCCCCTGCTGTCCAAAGACAACGGTGAGGATGCTGACCAACTCACCCTGGCGGAGCTTATCCTAGGGTACAGGCTCGGGAGCAGGTTTCGCCCGGATCGATTCGGCCGGACGCGTGGCCCCATGGTGGCTCCGAACTCCGAGCGTCGAGCTCCTGGGTCATCAGCCTCCGACGAGCCGCCTCTGTTCCCTGCCTCTCCACTTCGTTAAGATCTTATCCAGCTTGGCAAGTACGCCCGGTCCTCATCTCTGCTCTTCTCTCTACCATGCGTGTTTCTCTCCTCTGATGCGTTAGTGTCACAATGTCCAATTTTACTGTGCTCTGCATCTGCTAGCTTGTTTTGCTGCTGTCTCTAGTAGTTTTGCCTTTGGTTTGATGCTCTCTCTTCTTGTGCTGCCTCTCTGATAGATCCAATCACACATGTTAGTTTAATTGGATGTAATTCTTCACAACTAGAATTGTAAGTACTAGTTCAATCTGAACTAGAAATGCAATGATTTACATTGTTTCTTCTCCTTTTTTTTGGTTGTTTTCTGTTGTGCAAAGTCTGGATGAAGATGCTCATGTGCTTTTTCATTGGTCTTTTCCGTTTAGTCACTTTGGAGGATATTCTTTTGCTTCATGCGTGGTGTCTGTCATTTTGCATCCAGATCGGCCATACACGGGGGGATCTATGTTCTATGTGTGGTAGGTGTCATCTTACAACCGAACCTTTGTGCTCAATATAGTTTTCCTTTAGGTCTGTTTGACTCGATTATTCTCTTTCTAGTCCTCTCCAAATCCAGTGACAGTGCCCAATTCAACAGTAACACGCATGCTGCATCAGAGCATGATAGCATGTCATGGTTGGCTTTGCACAACTCCTGGATTTTTCTGCTAGTTAAATTTGAAGGGGATTGAACAAGAAAAATTCCTATCGGCGATAACCTTAAACTAGCCAGAATCTACACTATACAGATATAGAAGTACGACGGATATCGGAATACATACCCTTGTAGACCGAAAAGCGGGGATTACGCTCCCGCACAAGCGTTGACGACGAAGACGACGTAGCCGACCTCTAGGTCGCGAAGAACTCGGCCCGACGAAGACGATGAAGATGACCTCGAGGTCGGGTGGAGGAAGTAGGCCTCCGAGTACCGCTAGCGCAGCACCTCGCAGGGTGTTACACACATACGGTGGAGACGACGGCCTCCGAAGCTCCAGTCCAGGACGAGCAGCGGAAGACTTGGACCGGAACACCAGCAGCGCGGCAACGGGCTATGGTGGAGAGATCCCCTCATCCTCCTCGGCGCAACTCCGACAAAGGGAATCACGTTATCGAGAGAGAATTCGGGAATTAATTGGTTGAATTAAAAGGCCAGGGGTGCCCCTCTATATAAAGGCTCCCGGGGGGAGCCAACCTTGCCAGCCAGGCAATGTGGGACTATCCCACATGCCTGGTTCGGCCAAGGCTGATGCGCCGGCCCTAGGTGGGCCCCATTTGGCCCACCTAGGCCGGCCAAGCCCCCCCCACCGAATTCCCCTAGGGAATTTTCCCCTCTTAGGCCTTCTTTCGACCAGAAGGCCCGTTTAGAGAAATCAGCCTAAATAAATTCGAAAATAAATATATAAAATCATATTTAGACATTAATTACACTAATTAATATCAAACATATTATATATAATTTATTCTAGCTCCGAAAACTATTTCGTCGCTGCCCGATCTCCATCGGACCTCTCCCGGGACGTTCCCGGTGATCTCTTTCCTTTCCGGTTGTCTTGTCGAAACCCCTTAAGTGTGTTACCCTAGCGGTTCGATATAATAACAGACATGATCGAGACTCCTCTCCGATCAATGATTAACTCGTAGGCCTGGACCCCATGAATTAACCCCTGTGATATAACGAATGACTTTCATCTATCAAACCTGGACGTCGAGTCTTAAACCTTTTGCCATAGCGATACTTAGCGTGTCCGAGCATCGTTCATAGATATCTCCATACCTAGCATGATCTTGTTACCGACAACACTATCTTCTACTCGTCTATGATATTATGTCAGCTGGTGACCTAGTCACATGTTTGCAAACTCATTTGACATAATCTCACCGAGTGGGCCCTAGAGTATCTATCCGGCTATACGGACTGACAAATCCCGCTCTTGACCCCTCGTCTCAACTACCCCTTTCCGATACCCAAAAGTATCACCGTTATTGTCACACTATATAAGATATGACGTTTGGTGCGATCAAAGTATCTTCCAGGAATAACAATAAGAGTTGGTCTCACGGTCAAAGGCGTAACGACTACGTCCTACAAATTATGGGTAAGTCCATCACATCGTTCCACCTAACGATATGACTCCATTGCCGACAGACGCCATGTCTCATGATCGGGAAACCTCAATCATCAATCGCGCAATGAAACTAGTCTTAGCAGAGGCAACTAGGGACCTGGTTGTTTATCTACCACACGTGTATTAATGTTTCCGCTTAATACAGTTATAGCATGGTATAAAACATATAATGAACAATTGGAATATAACCAATAAACTATCTTTATTAAGTGCCTCTAGGGCATATTCCCTTCAAAATTCATGTAATATGTGGTTTGGAACTGGATGTATCTGATTTGGATGTAATTTTATAACCATATGTTATTTAAATGGATCCTCCGCTTAGATGTGATAACGTTTTCTAGATGGAACTATGAACGGGTGTCCACATATGGATATCAGATGATAGATATAGCATTAACTAAAAAATGTATATCACTTTGGTTTAGATGATGTAAGTCAGGGGTAGATGTAAAAAAAAGCACCTAGACGTCATGGCGTTTCATGTGCACACAGAACTATTATGTGGATGTAATTTTCTTAATTTACTTTCTGCTAGATGTAAATTACATGGGACCTACTGGAATGCAAGCACCATTGTACATGTAAATCCCTTTTTTCCAAAAGCTACTGCTAGATGTAAATTACATAAAAATATGTTTCCCGTATATGCAATTTTAGTTGTTAAACCTAACACTAGATGTAATTTTCATATGGTATTGTTGGAACAAAAAATATTTTCAGCTAGATGTAATTTTATATGGTATACCATATGATGTTAATAAAGCTACAGCTAGATGCAATTTTGTGCACAACATGAAAATTATCCTGGTTATTTGTGTTCTACATGTGCTTCTCTCAAAAAATGCTACTAGATGTCATTTGCTAGGTTGCTACATTTTGTGTACTACTGGATGTGTTTTAGGTTGCTAAAAAAGGATGTCAGGTGTAAATTACACGAAAGCTAGTGGATGTCACCAATCCAGTAGCAGGAATTCCCCCCTAGTAGTACATATTGCATGACAAATAATGAAATTTTACATCTAACAAAGTTTACTGATACTTTCATCCAACTAAAACACACAATCGGTGTTTATACCTTTCATAATTTACATCAAACCATTTCTTCTCAACCCACCATGTTAATTTCTGGAGTAACTCACCATGACAATTTCTCAACTTATTGATTATAATTTACATACAATTTAAAACTATTTTTTTCACATTTTTACATCTAAGCAGCCCCGGTTTCTATTTTACAGGTGACACTCTGTTTTCAGGTGATATATCAGTATTCATCGAAGAACACAAAGGATGATGGATGAAAAAGGAGTACATGGGGATGGATAGTACATGATGTAGCTTTTTATATACCTTGTTCTATGTTGACCAAAAACATTATCTTTTGTAGCGATGCAGTTCTTACAGTTGTTTGCTGATAGAATTCCAAACTAGTCTACATTTCTTATTTCTTAATTTGGATGTCATTTTCGCTGATATGTCACTCTCCCATGGCGGACCTGCTTGCTGGAGAAGAAAGAAAAAGAAAAGGAGATGGATTGTACGAGGGTTTGGGGTTATGGGGTATACGGATTGGATCTGGAATTCTGAGTGCTGGATGTGGTCCCTGCCTTGTTTACATCCCGCACACGTCCTGCGCGTAGTCTTCCCAGAAAAGGAAAGTGGAACCACTGTCCGACCGACCTCGCTACAAGGTAGATCGAGGCTGACCTCGATCTAGCAGTGTCCTTCATAATATAGTCTCTCAAGCTTTACATATGAGTACAGATCTCTAGTCGTCAAAGATGCATGTGGAGACCATTTCACTCTCTATCAAATACATGGAGCAATATCTTTTGTCATAATTGTGTTGTCGATTTTGCAGTTGTTATAGAATATGTTGTTTGTTTGCAGAATAACAAATACAAATATGATTCTTCACAACAAAATTGTCAGCAATAGTAAAAAAAACACACATACAATTCTGTGTACGAAGCCTATAGTACCATACGTGATAGCCAATTATTACGGAAGCTTCAAAAGTGTTTATGTTATCTCACACATTATTGCCGATTGCCGACACAAAAAGTCGGACAGTTCAAAAAACATCTTTCCCGGCCGGAACCCCCGACGTAATATAAGGAATTTAGTTTAATTCCTGCGAATCAGCCATCTTAAAAGTCTCCGGGATTCAACCGTAAAAAATGATACTGTCCGGCGGATCAACGGCCATCAAAGTAAAATCACAACGAATCCGCAAATGTGAAAAGGAATTTTAATCCGCTGGTGATCTCTCTGCATCTAACATCCCTACAAATAAACGTCCATCCGACACTACGCTTTGCTAGCGCATCATACATCACTTGATCTGTCTCCGATCCATTCTGTTATTCTTGTACGTAAGCGCAGCAATCGTCGCACGTCGTAACTGCGGCCATGGCCTCTTCTTCATTCGTGGCCTTCGCGGCTCTGGCCATCAGCTGCCTCCTGCTCCTCCACTCCCGCAGCGTCTCCGGCTGGACCAACGGCGGCGCGACGTGGTACGGCCCCCGCAACGGCGCCGGCAGCGACGGTACGTACGTACATATATACAGTCGTCTCTACATGGACGCATGCAAGCGCATCCTGCATCCATGACGTACTAGTATATCGTAGTTGATCCTCAGTGTCAGTGATGGATGCGTGTTGCATGCAGGTGGTGCGTGCGGCTACCAGGGCGACGTCGAGCACCGGCCGTTCTCCGCTATGATCACGGCAGGCGGCCCCTCCATCTTCAAGAACGGCAAGGGCTGCGGCGCTTGCTATCAGGTGAAATGCACAGGCAATGTCGCTTGCTCCGGCAGACCGGTGACCGTGGTCGTCACCGACCAGTGCCCCGGCGGGCCGTGCCTGGCTGAGACCGCCCACTTCGACCTCAGCGGGAGGGCCTTCGGCGCTATGGCCAAGCCCGGTCAGGCCGACAACCTCCGCAACGCCGGCGTCCTCAAAGTCCAGTACAACCGGTACGTAAGCGGACACACACTCATGACTCATCTTCCCGGGCGTGGTCCATCGATCGATCCGCTAATGACCGTCCTGATCTGTTTGATTTCCTATATGCAGGGTGCCGTGCAACTGGCGCGGGACGGACATCGCCTTCAGGGTGGACGCTGGCTCCAACCCGAACTACCTCGCCGTTCTCGTGGAGGACGAGTCCGGCGACGGCGACCTGTCGGCAGTCGAGCTCCAGCAGCGCGGCGGCAGTTGGGCGCCGATGCAGCAGTCGTGGGGCGCAGTGTGGAAGTACAACTCGGGCTCCTCTCTGCGGGCGCCCATCTCGATCCGCATCACCTCCAGCTCCGGCAGGAAGCTCGTCGCCACCAACGTCATCCCCGCCGGTTGGCAGCCTGGCCACGCCTACCGATCCATCGTTAACTTCTGATCGATCAGTAGGATGTTAATTAATTAGTTTGCACCCGCGCCCGCTAGCTATCTATAGGTCTTAGCTCTGTAATCGCCACATTGATATGCGGCAGTTGTAGTTCGTGATCAGCTGGATTTCTGTCTAGTTTCTTATAACTATCAACATTGATAAACATAAACCCACAAGATTAGGGCCAATTGCATTGTTCGCCATCTTTCGAGAATAAATTCATATTGAAAACAGAGTTAAGTCTTTGAATGGAGTACATGCATGTCCCTAGAATCATGAATTTAGCATGGTACCTGATTTATAGATCATGGAACAACCAGGTTACTTGATTTTACATGATGGCCTTCATATAAATCGATTTATTATTTCCAAGAATGGAATTGCTCGACGACGAAACTTGTCTTGCGTGTACGACGTTGCAATCCAACGATTAGCATTGATGAAGAGATGCCATCCCTCGTACAAGACAGTCTGTCGGAGACTCTCCTATAGCCTCTCGAGAGGCTTCGCGCTATAGTTATGTTCCTTCATAGGGTAAAACTAGACAACTTGGCGCGGCGACACGCCGCGCCCGTGTGATTGTATGTGATGTTATAATATGTTTATAATAACGTTAAGTAAGGGTGATTAAATGTTTTTAATTTTTCTGAACGAATTTTTATGAATGTAAATACTGCGGTAAAACATGGTTAAAGGAGAAAACATTAGATGGGAGGTTATGAAGTTTGTTTTATTGTGGTTAACTAAACAAACATCATGCAAATTATAGTGAGGTAATGCTAATAAGTTTGGGTAATCTGAAAATATCTCATATTATTTTATACAAAATGGAGCAAAGAAGTATTTTTTTATAAAGAAGAGCAAACGGATCCATCCGATAAAGAATATGAAATCATGGTAATCGTAGGATATGTACTTTTCATACTACATCTAGTATAGATAGATCTGTGGAATGACACATAATATGGATGTGAAATCATATATAAATTTACCAATGATCATCGCAAAAAAATCAACAAAAGAGTTGAAGTAAACTGTGGCAAAAATACAGGGCGTTGGATTGGGGAATCTGAATTAACCTGATACGTCAAGTGGACCAAAACAGACTGCGGAGAACAGCGGCAGGTCCAGACTCGTCCTTGCCATCATGTGCAGTACCGGCAGGCGATGAGCGTGGTCGTTTGGGCCTGCAAAGTTGTCATTTCCCTGCCGTCCGCCTAGACACCTCGCAGACACAGCCCCTAGTCCACACTGTGACATTTTTGGAAGCTGAACACTACAGGAAACAAAAGAAACTGGACAATGAGTAAAGGTGAAGCAGAGCAAAATGAGAAAGGAAGGCAAACCATTGTCGAGATGCATCGGACATGTGAAGCAAGGTACATGTAACTTCAGAGGTTTGTTACAACTTCAAAATGTCTCGAACACACCCAATTCGACTCTTCAAACAAACAACTAATATTTTAATATAACAGTTTATGATATCTATAAGTTATATATTTCTTTTGCATACTGAAGTGGGAAATTTATAATATTTTCTTGTAGGAGACATCTTCCACTTTCTACCTAATCACACTGGTGAACTGAAATATTTATAGTGTACTTTGTCCTAATACTTTTCAAGATCAATGCTTCATACACAATCATGCAAAGAGTTAAACATGTGGATTCAAGAAAGAGTAGCAAAACAAAAGTGTGGAGTTCTCTAAACAGAACAAATGCTTTAGTTGATTGATATGATCAGATATGGGCCTTAGTGTTCTGAAATAGGGGTACTGTCACTGAATTGATCATAGTAAATTGGAGCCACAATATAGTTATTGTTTAATTGCAGCAATTGGTGCTCACAGCCTGAAAACTCGAATATAGAACAATGTATTAGCACCCATAGGTCTCGGAATAATTCTGCTACCAAAACAAAGGAAAGTATAATTATGTAGAAAGATAACTGAAAACAAAACCATGAAATGCGTGTACTCCCCCTCAGGTTCAAATATAATCTAGAAGAAAACTTTTTTCTTTCCGCACTTAAAAGGTGATCCATCCTTCGTGGCTTCATGTAAGAAAAGTCAGTATAAAAGTTCATTTGTGCTGGACTAAAATCATGGAAACTACCTGAAGGTGTAATTACTGAAGATATTAGCTATCAATTAGAAAGTTGTAGGCATATTGGTTCAGCAAAATTTATCCTATACCTGCACCAATTCCATATCTGCAAACGGCAGCCAATCTGGTTTCAGTTAGAGCACATAAATTACTTTTATACAACCAGAGATACATCTCGCTTCCGATTGCATAGTCATTTTCCAAACCAGTCAGCAAGATCATGTTCCCAAACAGCCGGTATACGTGCTAAAATGGCATGGGAAGTTGACACGTAGAAACTACATATATCTCAATGAACTCATGATAGGATAAACTCATGGATATCTTTACCAGTTATTGTGCCAATATGTATTTTCAGGTCAGACAGTTGAGGAACTCAACGGACCAAGTTTGAGAAATCCATTAGCATCAAAATCTTTAAAATAGGTGTCATGTTTCTAAAATTCCTCCACCAATACCCCTAAGGCTAAGTACAAAAAATATCAAGAAGGCGAGAATGGGTGGCTGCTAAAAAGTATACAGAAAGAATGACTCTATCGGGGTCTGATGGATACTTGTACCAGAACAAAAGTATAATCTATTTAAAGTATTTATAGAACATATACAATGTTACAAACATCAATGGTATTATTATTGTAAAAAACATAACATGGATGGAAGGCATGTCACAAAAACAATACTTATTGAGCTTATTCTCAACTATTAATACTGTACAGGCTTGGAGCAACACGGGATTTCAAAAAAGTTTGCTGTGACAAAGTAAGGATGAAAAAGCTAAGCACCATGTGATCTAATAAACAAAAATTATAAAAAGAAGTTCATTTGGTCTAATACGATTCTTAAACATCTAAATTGCAATATCTTGTTCAAAACTCAGGTGTTTCAGTTAAACGTAAAAAATGTTGCTTCAATTCTTGCGTTGTCTCAAGAAGAAGGACCTAGCTGCGGCATGCCATTGCTAAACTGAAAGGATAGTAAGAGGATAGAGAGCACAAATGCACCTACAGAGGCAGTAAATATATGCAGGAAATAAATGGTGTAAGAAGAATTGAATATAAGTAGCATTTCAAGAAATAAAGTGGCAACCACTCTACTGCTCTACATGACCACTCATCCCTTGATATCACATAAGTATATACTAACAACTGAAAACTGAAAGCAGTACAATGGCAAGGTTAAATCTGTATTTTAGTCGAATAAAAGCTGCTCTTTATGCTAGCAATGTACTATTCCATTTGTCACACATTCCAGAAACCCATCAAATGATTGAAAGCAAAGAGTAATAGTTGCCTAAGCCTTTAGTTCTAGCTGATTTTATACTCTCAGGGGTATTTTCATACAGTGAAAATTGAAGCATAAAATACCTTGTTATTGTAGGACACAACCAAAGCAACCCTCAAATGGAATTAACAGGTCAAGAGAAAGCGTAAAGAACACAATATTAAAGAACATGTAAAGAAAAAGGTTGCAATGTGCTTCTTAATAGCCCATAAGAAATAACATTGATAAGAAAAGTTGAAGACTGTATTTAAATGATTGAGTAACCACTTTGTTTGCAAAAATACATAAATTGTCTCAAGGATATCAAAGGATACAAAGTTCATTACTATATAGACTGCATACTCCAGGCCACCAAGATAGAATCGCTCGTGATAAGAAGCTGCACCCAAAGAACAGGGTACAAATCCAAATGAAGAAGACATAAATGGCCTATCAGCAAGAAACGAAAGCAACAGAAAAAGGACGTAAACTATAGTTCATGATTGTGGTAAAGCTATATATTAAATTTACAGTGGTTCCATATATATTAAATTTACAGTGGTTCCAAATATATTAAATTGGTTCTGTTGTGGAAAAGGTCCTTCTTCTTGATTTATAGCAAATGTCTGATTTATAGCAAATTTATTGGCATAAGAAAAATAATATAGCTAATCCTAAGATCACCATCTTGCAAAGTATATCTATACTTAGTCCTAATTCACTTAAAGTCGTAAATACTCAAATATTGCAGATCCGTTAGTCCCAAGTGAGGCATGCCTAAATCCATCACTCCCTAAATTGAGGACTTCGGCAAAGAGAAATACTCAATTATTTCAGAGCACTTGCCTCCTTGCCTTGCACAGAGCATCCAGACTGAATCCAAAATCCCATGAAATCTGTTCATAATGGAAATCATAATTATTCAGAAAATGCTAGTGATGATTATACTCATTTTCATCATCAAGGGCATAAAGTGATAGCTCTTATGGTCTATCAAAACAAACAATTGTAACACAAATAAACTAAAATATTGCAGTTCTAAATCACAGAGTCACATGCAAGTACACCATTAAACAAAGTCATGTGAACAGAAAAGGAGATATGAATATAACCACCTAAGTCAGGATGGAAAATGATTGTTTTTCTAATGATACAATACCAAAAGTGATTTGAATATAAACATCCGGCCAAACTATCTGTCATTGTGCAGACATACATGAACCACATGTCTGCATCAATAACCAAAGAAGGAGTCTATGTATACATCAGAACGAGTGCAGATCAACTGGAAAATTATTTGTAATTCTGTACCAACTAATGGCATTGAAATATCATGCAGCCGAGTTTCATATAACAGTAGCAAGATCCTAATTAACTGATTCAGTTCCACACGTAGTAAAGCAATGAGGCAACACTATTCAATTTCAACAAAAATTTCAGCAGCATGTAGTATTTTCTTAGAATACAACAGTAAATTATTTTTAATATTGAAGCGTGGATTGCAGAAACCAACCATCACTGTCCAGATCCAACATTCATTGCACAACAAAATTAGAGAGGACAAAGAAGAGGCAGGAGAGAGATGCGACCATTTCAGGGTCCTTGTGAATCCTCATATCGATGCACCACCAAGCATCACATCAAGGTGGAGAGAGGTCACGACTCACTTTGGTTGCAAGAAATGGAAAGGAATGATTTCGTAATTACTGAGAACAGCGGAAAGCTGGAAGCAAATAGGTAAACACTAATTACGTACATGTGGCCTTACTATCTAAGATTGTCTACCTCGATGAAATCTGAGGCACTTCTTTCTCGTTCTACACATTTTACTGCAAAACAGTCTTCCATACGAAACCTGCATGGACTAACCATAGAAAAATTAAAACTCCATGAAGGAGCAAATCGAACCTGCGGGACGGAGAACAGCTCACCGGGAGTCGTCAGATGAAAGGGAAGGAGGCCAATCGCCAGAGTAGAGTCGTCCTGCGCTCGCACGCACAAGACGATGCAGCGGCAACTCTGCAAAAAAAGGAGGCTGCTGCAACCCTGAAGGGAGTATGTAGTTCTTGTCGCCTCCATCCCTTTCATCCAACATGGCTCCGTCTCAGGAGCCTCTGCCGCTGAGTTGCGCCTATGTGGGGAAGATAAATCGCGCTGGAGGGAGAGGCGAGAAGCAGCGCGGCCCTCCCCTGCCTTCCCCCACCGCCGCGCGGCCCTCCCATGCCTTTCCCCAAATCGCGCCGGAGGGAGAGGCAAGAAGCAGCGGGGCCGTCCCCTGCCTTCCCCCACCGCCGCGCGGCCCTCCCCTGCAGGTTACTGGGCGACGTGTCCTATGCGGATTGGCTAAAATTAGCTGATGAACAGTTGCAGGAGGAATTGAGGCGACGTGGCTGCATCACAGCCGTCGGTCGTGACGATCGGATGGTGTAAACAATCAGGGCGACGTGATGAGAATAGCCGCTAATAGCGCAGCTAAATCAATTTAGTCCCGATTTAGCCCCTTAGCCGCTATTCTTTCCGCCCACATTTTTTATTATTATTTAGCAAACCCGCTATGGCTTAGCTACACTATAACCCGGCTATAATAGCTTCTAAAAAATCACCCATGGTAAACACAATTACTATCCCAGTATTTTAAACTTTGGATACATAGCACTGCTCTCCCAAGAATTGGTTCATTGTCTTCGAGGGTTTTCTTCAACACATGGATCAATTCTAAGATTTGCTGATGGCATATCATCTGCTCGGCAACAAGATCATGTGATCAACGATAATCTATTCAACAAAAAAGAATGCATATACTCCCTACATACATCCACTTTCTATCAAATTTAAGACACTTATTTTGGGACGGAGGGAGTAGATGCATATTAATGTAAGCTACGCGACTCTGGTCCTTGTCAATGTGAGGGTGTGTGTGCGTGTATATAATCTAATAAAAAAAGCTACATACAGTCAAAATATAGATGCATATTCATGTTGATCAATATAACCAAAAAGATAGATACATATGACTTCGTCAGTACATAAAAGACCCAGACCCAGAGGGTGGACATTCAAACCATCTCGATGGTCCATCAACGTTTGTCCAGTGTTGAGCACCAAACGAGCGTTTAGCACCTTAATTCCATCCCACATTGTTATTAATGTCCAGCTAATTGGTCTAACTAATTCCTTATAATTTCATATAATTAGCAAATTATTTTGTTGACAAAAATGATGTTGTCTCCATAAAGTCTATTGTTTATAGGCGTTTAATGCATTTTTGTTAATTTAGTTTAGTTTTTAAGTAAAAAAAAGATACATACAAACATACAACCAAAAGATAGATACTCATATCATTGTTGATACATGACCAAAATGTATATACATATGACTTTATCAATATATCTTTAAGCTACACGACTCCAATCTTCACTATGTGTTGTGTTTAGTTGAGTGTGTGCATTCGTCTAGGTTGTAAGACAATTTTATGTTAATAAAAATAAAGGCCGCACGCATCAATCGATGCAGAGGCCGGGACTGCCCCTTTTCTATTAAAAAAAATCGTCTAGGTTGTAACCCGTGATTCTAAAACAAAACACGACTACACTATACATAAATCCTAAGGTTAGTGCTCATTGGGATGTTCTTCAATATTCAAGTATCAATTTCAAGTTGAAATCATGACGCCTACAAAATCTCAATTAATTTATATGCTTCTAAAGAGCAAATAGATAGATGCAACTTCCCTAACATGTGTTCAAGCTACGTGAGGCACAATTGCCAGTAGTCCTTCTGAATGTGTATGTGCATCCATTGTACTTGGTGTTTCTATATACAAATTAAAGACATGTATCATGTGAAATTCACTTTGGCTCTAGAGTGCATATGCACCCGGTATTTGAAAAACACATTTTAGATTATTTAAAAAATCAAAGTAATTTCAAGGATAAATTTCAAATTTTATGTTTTCAGAAACTCGTTTCGCGTAAAACCGATACCTTTTGCAGTCTGTGTGAAAGGACAAAAAAATGTCTTATGAAAAGTATTATTTGGCATAATTTATTTTACCTTCTTTAGGGTAGCCACAAAAAATGTCGGTTTTTCAAGAAGCGACATTGTGAACACAAAAGATGCTAAGATCTATGCCTGATTTCGTACAATTCTTTTGTCATTTTAAAGTTCGTTTAAAATGTATTGGTAAACAAAGAATGCATATACATTGCAGAGCGGCTCAAACACGGGTGACTGTGTCCACGGTGAGGCGTTGACGCGCGTCCAGCTCACCTATGGGGCCCACCTCTCTCTCACCTTATCTCTTCTTCCTAGGCGTGTTCTTCTTCCTGGACGCAAACGGCTTCTCCTCTGCTCCATTTTCTTCGATCCCCTCTGCCCTCTTCTCGTTTCTTCTCCCCGTCACGAAGAAATACTGGAGAACAGAGGTTGGCGACTGTCGGAGAGTGACTCCCACGATACAGGGGTGATCACACTCTGAAGAGTTGTTCGAAGGGGGGCTGAACGCGTTGGTCAAACAACCCTCAACCGGCACGGCGACGGTGCTCGTCGAGCCTGAGGAGGGACATCACGACAGAGACAGACACCAGCCCGTACCCAGGTTCACGGCCCTCGGAAGGAGGTAAGACCGCTACTCCTGCTTGTCTGTATTGCGCTGCAGAGGGTACAGTACAATGAGCTTGCCGAGGGCTCTCTTATGGCAGTGTGGAGCTCAAGGAGGGAACACTAAGGTCTTCTTCCTCCTCGAGTGTGTTCGGCTAGGCTATGCTATGGTAGAGTGCCAAAGGTCCGGTCGATGCGAATCGGGGATCCGGTCGTCCGGGGCTTGATGGATCGATCCGTTGCTACGGAGGTGCTCCCTCTCCTTTTATAGGCGCCCCGGGCCTCATCCCTGCGTCCTGCGCGGTGGAAGGGTTCCCACATGGCGACGAAATGGAGGGGCGGGGTGCACCGCAGCTGGGTTGTCCTTGGACTCGGTCCATCGTCGTAAAGCCTTCCCTTGAGGCAGGAAGACCACCGTCCACGCAGGACGGCCAGCTGGTGCCGCAGAGATCGTGGGGGCGCCCACGGTGACGTCGTCGTTGGAGCGTAGCGCCGGCCATCCGCTTTATCACCAAAGGGGAAAAGTTCGTAGTCCGGTGCGGGGGGCACAGCTTTGTTGACCCCTTTAATCACCAGAATGGCAACTGCGGCATCGTCGTCACCGCGCGCAGGCGCGCGCGTCACTCTGCGGCCGCGGCAGAGGCCATGTGCGCTCTACGGCGGTTGCTTCACAGCGAAGTATCTCTACAAGGCCTGAGCGGCCTTGTGGAGGGATTTGCGTTGACTCCTCTCCAAGGGAGAGAGCCTTGTAGAGGGGCAGTCGCGGGGGGAGCCTCTTCAGGCCTTCGCTGCCCTTCAAGCCCTCTCGAGGACTTCTCCCCTCGAGAGTCTCTCCCAGTGTTGGCTTGGTCCTTAGTCATTCTTCGATACCGTCGCGTGCGAGGGCTGTATAGAGTGGGCCCCGCACACCCTGGATTCCACTGGTCCGACAGCGACCACCACCGAGCCGGAGACGGCGAAGCCGCGGCCGGCCGCGGCGGAGAGGGCGACGGTGAGGATGGACCAAGCCGGAGGCGGCGACGCCGACGAAGGCGAGGAAGAAACTTAACGGTGGGGGGCGGGGGGGTGTGGGGGAGGTCTGCCGGCGTCGGAGAAGAACATGACCTCCGGACCTAGAGGGATGGCCGGGAGGCGGCGCATCGGCGGTTCAATGAGGGCGGGGCGGCAAGGTGGCGCGGGAGCGCTGCCGGCCGCGGGCGGCGGTGGTAGGCGGTTAGGCCCAGTGTCGGCGGCGGGGGGTGGCTGCTGCGGAAGTACCTCGATGCGGCGCCTGCGGGCATGGGGCGTCGGGGCGTTCTTCCTACCGACAACTACTGTAGCACGGTAAGAAATCGATCGTGGCCATGGTCACCCGTCAGCTAGCATTGCCCTATACATTGGGAGCCAAAACGCCACTCCCAGTTATAATTGTTCATCTGCACAACCAACTAAACAGATACATGTGAATTCGACAATTGGTGCTACGTGTGTTCTTCCATTTGCACTGTACTTAATGCGAGAAGGGAATAAGAAGCTACGTGCCGATGTTCCAAAAACACAGTCGTTGAGATGCAGATAACGACAATTTTCTCCTAGTGAAAGAATCAGATTTTAATCGTTCGGGGGAGTTGCAACTCGGTGCCTTCTCGTTCTCGCGTTTGAGAGATGACGCAGACCTAAACACAACAAAAAAGATTACTTTGCTCCAACTTTTCAGGATGGTTATCAGTCTTCTCGTCTTGCTAAAAACAAATATGGTGGAAATAATATGATGTTTATGAAAAGCGGACAACGAGAAACTAATTATGAAAGCAAGTAATAACGGTATAAACAATATAATATAAAATGAACCCGGGACATAGTTTTACTTGTCGTGTCTCTCCAATAAAACATACGCATACATACCGGTACACATTTGCCGGTACACAGATTACAGCTGGGTAACTGAAAATTCATGAAAGCATTTTATATAGACTGCTATGATAAAGATTGACTTAAAATATTTAATATTAGCCATTACGTCAAAGTACATGTCGCAGCAGTGGAACATGGGGTTCTCCTAGCGCTGCCTAAGTGGGTCCACCGCCTGTGGGCCCAGCACAAGGATAAGCAAGGCCAAGACTCGACGCAAGGCCTGGCGGGCGCACCCGCGCCATACAAGACCTCCCGGGTGCACTGGACCCCCGGGGCCTCCTGCGACCCGGGAGGAACCGAAGACCCCGAGAGCGCGAGTCCCCGGCGGGGCCGAGCTCCCTCTCGGGTACAAGACCATACGACAAGAAGATAAGGTTTCTACCACGTTCCAGAGGATGGTAGAAGCCCCCAGAAGGCTTGGGAAGCAAGGCGCGGCCATGGGACACCACCTACCCACTGTCAGCCCGCGCCAGCCGCTTTCCCCAAAGGTGCCAGACGGATACTTGGAGGAGAAGCGGCCACGTCGCCGTCTCCACCACGGAGAGGGGTTGCTTCCCGCCAAGAACCCCTCACGCTTCTCGCATGACCTCTGTGGTATCCCCTTTCACTATAAAAGGAGGACCAAGGGCATGGAGGAAGGAGGACCGACTCAAGCTAGCTTAAGGAGTAAGCAAGCTCTAGCCAAGAACTCACCGGCGATCCAAGGTAGAAGACAACCACCAAGATAGGCTAGGAGGAGGAAGGGAAGGAAGGTGTTCTCCTCCGGGCAAGGATCTGTCCTCCCCCTTACTCTAGTCGGGTCACCCTGCCGGGTACTGATGCTCACGGGTGTGAGGAGTTGGAAAACCCCAAGAGGAAGGTGTGATGAGCGTAGTAGCAAGTTTCCCTCAGTTATGAAACCAAGGTTATTGAACCAGTAGGAGATGAAGAACACCACGAAGGTCTCCCTGGCGCCAAAAAAAGTGCTTGCGCGTGGTTGACGAGGGAGGTGGAATCTGCACAACACAATCAAGAAACTTTGCTCCAACTCAACAGTGGGGTTGTCAATCTCACCGAATTGCTGTAAGAAGGATTAAACGTATGGTGTGGAAGATGATGTTTGCAGAGAATGAAAGAAAGCAGTTTGAAGCTGGTTGTATTATCAGTTTAAAGAAAAGGACCGGGGTCCACAGTTCACTAGTGGTGTCTCTCCATAAATAATAATAATAGCATACATATGGGTAAACAAATTACAGCTGGGCAATTGACAGAATAAAGAGCTGCATAATGATGCATATACTAATGTCATGATGTCTAGTATGAGATTCATTTGGGCATTACAACAATATACATAGACCGTTCCAACCGCATCTATGACTAATAATCCACCTTCCGGTTAGCGTCTGCACCCCTTTCAGTATTAAGTTGCAAGCAACAGATTATTGCATTAGGCAAAGTGTGTAATGTAGGTAATACAATTATTCTTAGACAAAGTACTACTGTTTTATCCCTAGCAGCAACAGTACATCTACAATCTTAGAGCTTGCTGTCACTACCCCAGATTAAATAGAGACATGAACCCACTATCGAGCATAAATACTCCCTCTTGGAGTCACAAGCATCTACTTGGCCAGAGCATCTACTAGCAACGGAGAGCATGCAAGATCATAAACAACACACAACATGATATATTATGAAGCAAATGACATAGTATTCAATATCCATCGGATCCCAGCAAACACAACATGTAGCATTACATAAAGATGATCTTGATCATGATAGGCAGCTCACAAGATCTAAACATGATGACACAATGGGAGAAGACAACCATCTAGCTACTGCTATGGACCAGTAGTCCAAGGATGAACTACTCACACATCAGTCCGGAGACGGGCATGGTGATGTAGAGCCCTCCGGTGATGATTCCCCTCTCCGGCAGGGTGCCGGGAAGAGCTTCTGAACCCTCCCGAACTAGGGTTGACGACGGCGGCGGCTCCGTAATGTTTTGTGGAAAAGTGTTTGGGGCTTAGGTCTTGTATTGTCGGGGGCTTTAAATAGGCGAAAGGGCGAAGGCGGTGGAGGGCCGAGGCCCCGTCATCAGGTGCTGGCGCGGCCAGAAGTGGGGCCGCGCCGGCGCCTCATCTGGGGGCCTCGTGGCCCCTCTCTGTCAGGTCTTCGGTGTTCTGGAACCTCCCGTGAAAAATAGGGACTTTGGTATTAAATTCGTCCAATTCCGAGAATATTTCCTTAAGTGGTTTTCTGAAACCAAAAACAGCAGAAAACAGGGAACTGGCACTGTGGCATCTTGTTAATAGGTTAGTCCCAGAAAATGCATAAAACAATGCAAAGTGTATATAAAACATGTAGCAATTGGTATAATATAAGCATGGAACATAAGAAATTATAGATACGTTTGAGACGTATCAAGCATCCCCAAGCTTAGTTCTACTCGTCCTCGAGTAGGTAAAACGATAACAAGAATAATTTCTGAAGTGACATGCTTTCACACAATCTTGATCATATAATAATGTAATGCATGTAAACTGAGATCAAATGAATAAAAGTTGTAGTTTATATTGATATCAAATGAGTAATGAACAAACAAGTAGGAAGAACAAAGCAAAACTTTCAATGAATTAGTACTAGAGAACAATCAACCGTGCAAAGTAGATATTAAAGATGATTGAAGTTTCAAGAATAACAATATAATCATCTAATGAATCAAACACTCATGACAACTTTGTGAAAGGATCAAGTCAAGCAATAACAACATGCACGTAGAAGATCATCTCTCTATTTGTTCACTCAAAACAAGCAAGTGTTCAGCGTTGGTTCCTGGCACCAGGATGTTGTGGCTAAGAGAATGTTAATGGGGGTTTGGAAGGCCAACGGAAGAAAGTCTCACAAAGCTGAAAGTGATCATTAGACAAGAGGAAGTCTTACAATCGAAGCTATGCAAGGAGTAGTGATTGCCACACAACGGATGCACATAGAGCTATAAGTGTATGAAAGCTCTCCAATGGAACTAGTGGGGGTGCATCTAACTTGCTTGCTCATGAAAACCTAGAGCACTTTTGAGGAGGCTCATCATTGGAATATACAAACCAAGTTCTATAATGTGAAGTTCCCCACATAGTTATGCAAGTAAAACATGAAAACTCTCTCATAAGGAATTTGCTAAACATGAGCACAAATGATGACTATGAATATTACAGGTGCTATAACATGAGCACAAGTGTGGATAAAGAGTAGTAATGTTGCCCCCTTTTTATTCTTTCTTTTTTTTTCTATTTTTTTTTATGTTTCTCTTTTCGATGGCCTCCATGGCTCTTTTCACTTTTAGGGGCAAACATTCTAATATGACAACACACTTTTGATACAAATATCTCATAATGAATAAAACATAATGTATGAAACAATGCCTCTGCCAGTGTAGCAGGATATGCAATGATCTAGTGTAACATGGGTAAAACCACACATCAGCTATATAGAATCAAGCAAAGCAATATATAAATGATAAATGACAACAAGTCATGTAATTTAAGATGAAAGTTGCATGGCAATATATATCGGAACAGCTATGGAAATGCTGTAGTAGGTAGGTATGGTGGATGTTTTGAGGAAGATATTTGGCTTATGTGTAGGAGAACATGATGAAGATCTCCCACGAGTTTTGGATGTACCCGCGAAGTATGCACCAACTCTCAATGTGAGAATGGGCAATGCAAAGTACCGAAGAGGCTAGCAAATATGGTGGTGGAAGTGTCATGAAAACCGCAGCTTTAGAACTCACAAGAAAAAAAAATCCAACTAGAAATATGATCTTACAAGGCATAATGAAAATCACTCCATGAGGGACTGTGGCAAATGAACAAGTCACTGTTGGGACCCCGACCGTAGCGCATAACACAAAGTCATTACGGTTGTTTTTAACATTAGAAGTCATATATCATTATGCTATCAACTGGATATTTAGTGTGGCACAACTTCAAGTTTTCTAGACCAACCATTAATCATTCCACTTTACTAAACCATCATGTTTTACCATTAAGCATATTAATATCTCAAAACAACATCAATGATTCAAGTGACACAATTTAATGATCTACAAGATTATGTATCATTTAGTTATACCATCTACCACATTTAACATTTTCTGTTCTTAACCAAACACCAATCAACTTATTTAAAACATAAACTCTCCAAGTATTTAACAATAAAGTAAGAGAGTATAACATATGAGAACTAACAGCTCTGAACAAGAGGTGCATGAAAAATAAGAGATGAAAGTATTACAGTAGCTATAGAAGAATACTCAACAAGTATAAGTGAAGAATAGGAGTATTCAAATGAAAAAGCGGAGCGTGTCTCTCTCCCACACAAGAATGCTAGGATCCATTTTATTCAGAAAACAAAAATAACAAAAGCAAAAATAAAAACATACAGACGCTCCAAGTAAAGCACATAAGATGTGGCGGAATTAAAATATAGTTTCACTAGAGATAACCTGATAAGTTGTTGATGAAGAAGGGGATGCCTTGGGAATCCCCAAGCTTTGACGCTTGAGTCTTCTTGAAATATGCTTGGGTGACCCACGGGGGCATCCCCAAGCTTAGGCTCTTTAATCTTATTGATCACATCATATCATCCTCTCTCTTGATCCATGAAAACTTCCTCCACACCAAACTCAAAGTAAACTTCATTAGAGCGTTAGTGCATAATCAAAAATTCTCATATTCTGTATGGAGACAATCATTATCATGGTACTGGACATTAGCTACAGCCACTGGAATTTTATGGAACAAAAAGATCCATTCAAAAACAGCAGAAGAACCAATGCAAAATAGATGGCAGAATCTGTCAAAAACAGAACGGTCTGTAAAGACGAATTTTTCCGAGGCACTTAACTTGCTCAAATAAGAAAACTCAAAACTAATGAAAGTTGTATACATATCTGAGGATCACGCACAAAAAATCTCAGGTCATTTTGATTTTTCTGTGAATTCTAACGAATTAAACGGTGGACAGCAGAAAACTGTTCCTGCGCAGGAATCCAAATCTAGCATCAACTTTCTACTAGAGGCTTAACTTGACACAACTATGCAATAAAGTAAAGATACAAAGGAATTCCTACAGAAGTAGGCATGTTCCTTGACTCAAGAAAATAAAATAACAGGAATAAAAAGTGGGTTGTCTCCCATAAGCGCTTTTCTTTAACGCCTTTCAGCTAGGCACAGAAAGCAAAACTCAAGTATTTCCAACAGAAGAATCATCAACATTATAGTTTGTACGAATAATAGAATCAAAAGGTAGCTTCATCTTCTTCCTAGTGAAGTGTTCCATACCTTTCTTAAGTGGGAATTGGTACCTTATATTTACTTCTTTCATATCAATAATAGCACCAACCGTGCGGAGGAAAGGTCTTCCCAAAACAATAGGACAAGAGGGGTTGCACTCAATATCCAAGACAATAAAATCAACGGGGACAAGGTTATTATTAAGCATGACATGAACATCATTAACTCTCCCCAAAGGTTTCTTCAAATCATTATCAGCAAGAAAAACATCCAAATAGCAATGTTCAAAAGGTGGCAAGTCAAACATATCATAAAGTTTCTTAGGCATAACAGAAATACTTGCACCAAGATCACACAAAGCATTGCAATCAAATTCATTCACTTTTATCTTAACGATGGGCTCCCAACCATCTTCTAACTTCTTAGGGATAGAAGCTTCAAGTTTTAATTTCTCTTCCCTAGCTTTAATGAGAGCATTTGTAATATGTGTAGTAAAAGCCATATTTAAAGTACTAGCATTAGGACTTGTGGCTAGATTTTGCAAGAACTTAATAACTTCAGAGATATTACAATTATCATAATCAAATTCATTATCATCAAAAGTAATGGGACCATTATCTCCTATGCTCTTAAAAATTTCAGCACTTTTATCAAGCATAGTTTTAGGAGTTTTAGGCAATTTTAAACGTTTGGAAGTAGTAGAAGAAACATTGCCAACACCAATTATGTTACCATTAATAGTAGGAGGTTTACTAGCATGTGAAGTAACATTATTTTCAGTAGTAGTAATGGTGCAAACTCTAACAATATCATCATCTTTAGCTAATTATTCCTCTCTTTCCCATCTAGCATGCAATTCAGCCATCATCCTAACATTTTCATCAATTTGAACTTGGATAGCATTAATTTTAGCAAGGGTCTTACTCTCATTAGTATCATTAGTCATGACTTTAGATTTTAAAAGATCAACATCAATAACAAGACTATCAACTTTAGAGGCAAGAATATCAATTTTCCCAAGCTTTTCCTCAACAGTTTTATTAAAGGAAGTTTGTATAGTGATAAAATCTTTTAACATGGTTTCAAGTTCAGAGGAGGTATTCCTATTATTGCTATAAGAATTACCATAAGAATTACCATAAGAATTACCATAAGAATTACCATTATTAGGAGGATAGGGCTTATAGTTGTTATTACCATAATTGTTCCTATAGGCATTGTTGTTGAAATTATTATTTTTAATGAAGTTCACATCAACATGCTCTTCTTGTGCAACTATAGTAGCTAAGGGAACATTATTAGGATCCATATGAGATTTACCATTCACAAGCATAGACATGATCATATCAATCTTTTCACTCAAAGAGGAGGTTTCTTCAACAGAATTTACCTTCTTACCTTGAGGAGTCCTTTCAGTATGCCAGTCAGAATAATTAACCGTCATATTGTCCAGAAGTTTTGTTGCAGCCCCCAAAGTGACGGACATAAATGTACCTCCAGCAGCCGAATCCAATAAATTTCTTGAAGAAAAATTTAGTCCTGCATAGAAGGTTTGGATGATCATCCAAGCAGTCAGTCCATGGGTTGGGCAATTCTTAACCAGAGATTTCATTCTTTCCCAAGCTTGAGCAACATGTTCATTATCAAATTGCTTAAAGTTCATAATGCTACTCCTTAGGGAAATGATCTTAGCAGGAGGATAGTATTTTCCAATAAAAGCATCTTTGCATTTAATCCAAGAATCAATACTATTCCTAGGCAATGAAAGTAACCATTCTTTAGCTCTTCCTCTCAAGGAGAAAGGAAATAATTTCAGTTTTATAATGTCCCCATCTATATCCTTATATTTTTGCATTTCACAAAGTTCAACAAAATTATTTAGATGGGCTGCAGCATCATCAAAACTAACACCAGAAAATTGCTCTTTCATGAAAAGATTTAACAAAGCAGGTTTAATTTCAAAGAATTCTGCTTTGGAAGCAGGTGGAGCAATAGGTGTGCATATAAAATCATTATTGTTGGTGCTAGTAAAGTCACACAACTTAGTATTCTCAGCAGTAGTCATTTTAGCAAAATTTTAAAGCAAACCGAAATATAAATATTAATGCAAGTAACTATTTTTTTTGTGTTTTTGATAATAAGAAGCAAACATGATAATAACAAAGTAAATAAAATGCAAGTAACTAATTTTTTGTGTTTTTGATATTTAATAGCAAACTAAATAGGACATAAAATTTAACTAAGCAAGACAAAAACAAAGTAAAGAGATTGGGAAGTGAGAGACTCCCCTTGCAGATGTGTCTTGATCTCCCCGGCAACGGCGCCAGAAAAGTGCTGTTGCAGACTTGCTGACACAGAGGCGCTCCTATATCCTCGGCAACGGCGCCAGAAAAGTGCTTGATGCTCACGGGTGTGAGGAGTTGGAAAACCCCAAGAGGAAGGTGTGATGAGCATAGTAGCAAGTTTCCCTCAGTTATGAAACCAAGGTTATCGAACCAGTAGGAGATGAAGAACACCACGAAGGTCTCCCTGGCGCCAAAAAAAGTGCTTGCGCGTGGTTGACGAGTGAGGTGGAATCTGCACAACACAATCAAGAAACTTTGCTCCAACTCAACAGTGAGGTTGTCAATCTCACCGGCTTGCTGTAACAAGGATTAAACGTATGGTGTGGAAGATGATGTTTGCAGAGAATGAAAGAAAGCAGTTTGCAGTTGGTTGTATTATCAGTTTAAAGAAAAGGATCGGGGTCCACAGTTCACTAGTGGTGTCTCTCCATAAATAATAATAATAGCATACATGTGGGTAAACAAATTACAGCTGGGCAATTGACAGAATAAAGAGCTGCATAATGATGCATATACTAATGTCATGATGTCTAGTATGAGATTCATTTGGCATTACAACAATATACATAGACCGTTCCAACCGCATCTATGACTAATAATCCACCTTCCGGTTAGCGTCCGCACCCCTTCCAGTATTAAGTTGCAAGCAACAGATTATTGCATTAGGCAAAGTGTGTAATGTAAGTAATACAATTATCCTTAGACAAAGTACTACTGTTTTATCCCTAGTAGCAACAGTACATCTACAATCTAAGAGCTTGCTGTCACTACCCCAGATTAAATAGAGACATGAACCCACTATCGAGCATAAATACTCCCTCTTGGAGTCACAAGCATCTACTTGGCCAGAGCATCTACTAGCAACGGAGAGCATGCAAGATCATAAACAACACACAACATGATTTATTATGAAGCAAATGACATAGTATTCAATATCCATCGGATCCCAGCAAACACAACATGTAGCATTACATAAAGATGATCTTGATCATGATAGGCAGCTCACAAGATCTAAACATGATGGCACAATAGGAGAAGACAACCATCTAGCTACTGCTATGGACCCGTAGTCCAAGGATGAACTACTCACGCATCAGTCCGGAGGCGGGCATGGTGATGTAGAGCCCTCCGGTGATGATTCCCCTCTCCGGCAGGGTGCCGGGAAGAGCTTCTGAACCCTCCCGAACTAGGGTTGACGACGGCGGCGGCTCCGTAATGTTTCGTGGAAAAGTGTTCGGGGTCTAGGTCTTGTATTGTCGGGGGCTTTAAATAGGCGAAAGGGCGAAGGCGGTGGAGGGCCGAGGCGCCGTCATCAGGTGCTAGCGCGGCCAGAAGTGGGGCCGCGCCTGTAACATCCCAAAATAATATCATGAATTATTATATCAAAAATGTGGGCCAACAAAAACTTTTTATGAATTAATAGGTGTTGATTTCATATTGTTGCTTGTGATCATTGGTTCTTGTGAATGTGTTGGTTGTAGCTCTAATTAAAAACTTGAAGAAAAGAAAATAAACAAACCAAAACATAAAACAATAAAAACAATGTGACAAGTGTCACACTATTTCTCAAAATGGGAAATCCATTTTTTTCAAACCTAATTCAGTGGAGTGATAAAATGAACACTCCCATTTTATTCCCTCAACTTTTCCCTCTCCAAATATTAATTTCAAAAACCTAAATTCAAATTCTACTTCTTTCTTTATCTTATTCAAATCACAAGATGTGTTATGATGCACTTGCCCATATAAATAGTCAAATAGCACCACAAAACTTGACAAACATGTGTGAAGCAAATTATGAAAATAGAATTCAAAAATTGGAAATTATTTCTGGTTCAGGCATTTCGCCGAACACTTGGTGGTCGCCGCCAGGGGACAGGCAGCCGTGCCCACGTCGCCGTGGTCGGCGCTGTGGAGGAAGGAGGTGTTGACGCCGTGGTGACCCCGCGCCGTGCCCCCCCTCTCTCCCTCGCTCTTCTGCTCCCTTGGACACGGACATCGGCGCCACAGCACCCACCCTCGCCCCTTGCACGCGCCCGTGCTCGCCGCTCGCCATGGCCGACCCGCGGACACCGCTGTCGACCTCGCCGCTCCACGACGTCCCAGCGCCGTGCCCCCCCCTCTCTCCCTCACCTCGCTGCCCCCTCTCCCGCCGCACCGCAGCCCGCAGGAACCCGCCCCCGCCGGAGAGTCGCCGTGACCAGTGCGCGCCGCGCACCGCCCGAGCTCTCCCAGAGCACGCCAGGGCGTCCCCCCCCTGTCGAGCTTCCTCCACGCCTCCCCACGGCCCCATTCTGCTCCCTGGCCACCCCACAGCGTAGCCGCACCCCGCACTGCCCCTACGGCGAGCTGGCACGACCTCTGGTGCCCCCTGAGCCCAGTTCACCGTGCGCCGGCCGCCGGCTTTATAAACCCACCCCGAGCCCCCATTTGCTCCACACACCACCCCAGTCCCTCTCACTCGCTCCACCCCACTCTCCACTCTCCCGTGCACCGCTAGGAGGGCGGAGCCGCTGCCGCGAGCTGGCTGCTGCTCGTGGCCGTGCTCGACAGCCCGAGGTAGACGACGACACGGCCACGCCGTGCCGCTGCACCTCTTCCCTCTCGTCTCCCTTCCCAGGCCTTCCCCGCGACTCACCACTGCCACACCCTCACGCACCCGTCCTTTTTCTGTCCAGGAACGCCGCCAAACTGCTCGCCGGAGTTCGTGCCGGTCCGCGGAAGAGGAGCTTCACGCCGTCGACGCCAGGAACCTCCCCAGCCCGTACAACTCCGCCCAGAAGCTTCCCCGAGCTGCCGCACCCCTCCTGCACCCTCGCCGCAACCTCCCGAGCCTCAAGGTGAGCCGCCCGTCCACCGTGCCGTCGCCGGCGCAGTCGCGCCGCTCTGTTTAGGTCGCCGCCGTTCGCCACTGACGTGGACGAACGTGGGCCGTTGGATCTTGATCCAACGGTGCCATACCGCTTCGTTTAAATAAAGAGAGGCTGACGTGTGGACCCCACACGTCAGGTTCTAAACCTTTCCCCGCGCACGCACTGAGCCGCTGACGGGTAGACCCCACATGTCAGGGTTCTCAACATTATCCACTCAGAGCTTAAATTCGAATTTTAGATTAATTAGAAATCAATACTGTACTCAACTTTGAAATTCAATATCTCGAGTTTTAGAACTCCAAATAAACCAAACTCAACTGTTCTGAGTAGCTTATGAAATTTTCTAACCAACCCAAGTGGTTTCACCTCATTTGGATAAATAATAAAAATGTAGCATTAAAAATACCAAATAAGGTTTAAAATCTAAACTTGTTTGTTTCTGATACTCTGATAGGCCAAATGAGTTAAGACTAATTTTATTGGGTCACATTTAGTCATGGTTAGTTACCCCTAAGAGGATTTAATTTTAGGATCAACAGAATTTGATTAATAGCTAAAACTTGATTATTAAGCTTCTGGAATAAAACCATTATGTAGGGAGTTTGGTAACTCCAATTAACCCAAAATCCAATTGTGTTGTCTTCTACACATCAATAGCTTTCTGTAGGAATTTAGTTTGTATTTTTGTGACCAACATAACTAGAGATATGTAATTAAACATGTTCAACTAGTTTCTGCTATAATTAAGACATAATTAAATAATGGTTAACTCAATTAAATTAAAACCAAATTGTGTTGCTTGACGTATGAAATGGCTATTTAGAGCATTTAAGGTTGTATTGTTGTGATGATTGATTGAGTAGGTTAGTGATTGTTTTTATTGTTTGATTGTGAATTAGACGAGACCGTTGTCGGGTTTATCGAGGAAGAGGAGTTCGTGGAACCCGAAGATCAAGACCAAGAACACTTTGCCGAGCAAGGCAAGCTACTCTCTGAGCTTGCACCCTAATACATGCATTCATTATTAGAACAAGATTTACTTTTAAGACAAAGATCTGCTAAAAGCCCTTTTTAAAAAAGTATATGAAAATTATTTTGCCACCCTATGTAGAAATACAAGATAAATTATAGGATGGAAAAAAAATAAAGATTGTTTTATTCAAAACCCCTTTGAAAACCCTGTGTAGCTATAAAGCACCGAGATGTTGGTGTTGAAGTGGAGAAAAGGAGAATGGTGGTTTTGATAAAACGCACATTGTGTCTTTGTACTTACGTCAATCAGCCAATACCCTGTGCGACCACATTTACCCACATATGGGAAAGGGCTTGGTCATATAGTTTGCTCATATTAGTATGGGATACCTCATCCACGGAGATGACTCCGTTATGCATGAGGGGATGGTTTGATGAACTACCCCTGACCTGGGTCCTCGCTCAAACTCTATGAAAAGATAAGGAGGAGGATAGAAGGATGTCCCCTATACACCGCCAGACAAAACTATGAGTCCTCACACTTAGATCCCGACGGGCTGGGTTAAGTGTTGATGGAAAGTATCATATGGGCAGGTTCCTATACTAGCATGAGCAAAGGACAGACTAGGATCGGTGTCTCAACTTCGCATACACCTTGTATGGCGAGACGTGGCAGACACGATGAGTTGCCGGATGGATGTGGGAAAAGCGTGCTACCTCTGCAGAGTGTAAAACTATTCGAATAGCCGAGTCCTCGGATATGGACAGTTGAGAGACCCTACTTTGACCATGTGCAAGTTTTGGAAAAGAATTGAGTTTTTTTTTTAAAGAAAAGGAAGTGGGGAATGATCCATACACCTATACCAACGGATCGGTATGAGGTTGTTGGAGACCATGAACCCTGACGGGTTATGGTCAGAAAAAGGAGGAGTTTTGGAGAAACTAATAAAATGGGACATTATATTAATGATAGTTATAAAATTTCTTCTTACCTTCTTCAACAAAGATACAGAGATGTTTTAAATAAATAAAAGTATGAAATTAAAATGAGACTAGTGCATACTCATGTTGGAGTAGTTTGCGAGTACAATCAAATGTACTCATAATGGTTTCGTCCCTGGCTATTGTCGTAGCCAGACATGGAGGAGCACTACGCCAAGGAGGAGTATGGCGACTTCTATGCGAACTAGGGATCTTCATAAGTCGACTGCCTGTCGGGTCATTGTTAGAATATGACGTCTACTACGCCGTAATTTCCGCTGATTATTTTGGGTTGGCCCATGAAGGCACCTATGTAAGACTTGGTCTAAAGGACCGTTTATGTAAGACTTTAATTCGGTATTGTAATGGATGTAAACTTTGGTATTCAGTTCGGATTATGTGCAACGACAGACTGATCACGGGATCGTTGTGTTAAGCATAATCGGGTATTTCGGACAGCTAGTCCGGGGTCCCCACAGAGCTGGTATCAGAGCCATCTCGACTTTAGGAGCCTTAGATTAGCATGGTCGCTAGGTAGGCGTTACAAAAAGTTAAATTCTAAAATAAAGGAATGAAGTATTTTCGAAAAATGCTTATCTCTAATCCTCTCACTTATGCAAAATTCTACCCTCACTAAATATTACGCTTTCCCTTGTATCCTTAAAAATTTGGCACACTCGTCATTCTATTAAACTTAAAAATTTGCTCACTTGTTGCCTCACTACATTTAAAATTTTGATACACTTGTCATCACACTAACTTAAAAATTTGACTAAAAATTGTAGATGGCGATCCATTTCACCGAGTTCGTTCGGCTTGAGAAGGACGGCAAGTTGATGTTCGAGAAGGACCTGTTCGAGTTGAGCAAGCTGTTAGGTCGCCCCACTCCAGAGTTTAAGGGAGCCCAGGTGGACACTCTCGGCAACGGGAACCTGTCTTGGTTGGTCGAGGCGTCTGTTCGCGGGAACATCAAGTCCCCCGGATCCAGGACACTCATCTTTACCACCATGGACATCCACTGGGAAGACGGACTGTGTCGTGCCATGCAGCGGATGCTAGCCCGACTTTGTGAGGAGCACAAGGCGGAGCTGGTGAACTCTCGTTTCCAGTTTTACGGGAGGCGCACCGTCGATGGACACCCTATTCGGTCCCCTCTACACCCGACGTTCGGAGAGTATATCTTGGACATGGAGATTATGCTCTTTCGCACCCAGGAGGATCTGATGTGCGCTAGACTTCGGTCTCGCTTTGAGCGCATCTCGCTCAAGGAGAGTCGCGAGAGTGAGGCACACCTGAAGAAGGAGAAGGTCGCTCTTCTCAAGAAGAGGACCCAGCTGAGGAAGACCATAGCGAAGCTCCGCAAGAAGATGGCAGAGCAGGACGAGATGATCGAGGATCTGGAGCTCCGTACCGATGAGATGGAGGAGGAGGGCGAGGATCTCCGCAAGGAGAACAACGCTTTCCTCAGTGACGATGACGACTACCTGGAGGAGATGGACTATGAGTAGGAGGATGACGAGGAGGAGCTAGAGGACGAGGAGGAGGAGCCACTCGAGGCAGTTCTCGATGACGAGGAGGAGGACCCGGAGGAGCCACCCTACCAGTCAGACGCTGACGTAGCAGAGCCTGATGTTCCACCTCAGTAGGCGAGTGACTTGAGTACTACCGCAGGATTAGGTTGACCCCCTATCGCTAGTCGAGTCAAAGTAGTGGTTCTTTTGGGAAACTTGTACTATGTACATTAGCTGAAAGGCAATGTTGTAAGCTTGATGTGGTGAACTCTTGATGTGATGGTTGTGCTATATAAGTGTGCTAGTCTTGTTAATCTGTGTAAAATATTTCTCATACAATCCTTAATTAATCAACCATTATGCGAAACCAACCTTTTTCCTTTGGTCGAAACCTTTTGCCTTGCCCCTTATACCCGGTGTGCTTCAGGATGGTGGACACTCGTCGCTCCAACACGGATGGAGGACCACCACCACCACCGGAACCAACCACCGCCCAACTTCTTGCGCTTATCATGGAGGAACGCCAAGCTGCCCGGGCAGAGCGTCAAGCTCATATCGCTGCCCTGCAGCAGATCGCTGCCGCCCACAACAACAACAACAACAACAACAATGGCAATGGCAATGGCGAAGGAAATCAGCGGTCCACTTTGAGCGATTTTCAGAAGACCAACCCACCCACCTATTCCAAGGGACTTCACCCACTAGAGGCCGATGATTGGCTTCGCACCATTAACAACAACCTGGAAGTTGCAGCCGTGGGAGAACCTGAGAAAGTGCTGTTTGGAACCCACTACCTTGCAGGACCTGCACGGTCTTGGTGGGAAGCTACCAAGGCTCTCCAGCAAGCTGGTCATGTTATCAACTGGGTTGAGTTCCAGGAGAAGTTCCGCAAGAAGCACATTCCCGGCGGACTCATTGAGAGAAAGAAGGATGAATTCCGCAAGTTGCGGCAGGGAAGTAGAGATGTGATCGGTTATCTGGATGAGTTCACTGACTTGTCTCGGTATGCTCCTAATGACACCGACACCGAGGGGAAGAAGATGGAGCGTTTCATGAATGGACTTCATGATGAGTTGCAGTGTGCTTTGGTTATCCATGACTTTGTTGATTTGGAGTCACTTGTGGACAAAGCCATCCAGCTGGAGACCAAGCGCAAGTCTATGTTTGAAGGTCGTAAGAGGAGAATGATTGCCCAGGAAGGTTCGAGCAGCCAGAAGCCTCGCATCTTCCCACAAAACCCCAAGCCAGCCTATCGACCACCACAAACTCCACGCCCCAATTACCCTAGTCGCCCAAACAACCCAAACAACTTCAACCACCCCAATAACAACACCCGTCCCGGAGGGAACTCTAACAACTTCAATCGCAATGCCAATGTTGTCTGCTTTGATTGCGGCACTAAGGGTCACTACTCCAGAGAATGCCCCAATCCTAAGAAGAATGGTCCACGCCCCGGTGCACAGACACCGAACAATGGCCAAGGCCGTAATGGAAATGGCAAGAACCCCGCACCCCGTGGAAATGTTGCTGTTGCCAAGGGCCGTCTGCACCACATCAATGCTGAAGAGGCCATGGATGCGCCAGATGTTGTGCTGGGTACGTTCCTTGTCAACTCAGTACCTGCAACTGTTCTGTTTGATTCTGGTGCTACCCATTCTTTTGTTACCCAAGAATTTGTTGCTAAGGGAGGCTTAGTCGGAAACCTCTTACCCAAACCCATGGTCATCCAAATCCCAGAATCCACCATAGATACCAAGTCGTTTTGCCCTGACGTTTCCCTTGAGATCAAAGGAGAAAAGTTTCTAGTCGACTTAATCATTCTAGGAACCCAAGGTATAGATGTTATACTGGGTATGAATTGGCTAGCCAAGTACCGTGGTCGAATTGACTGCGCCAGAAGAGCTGTATCCCTCACCACCGACAAAGAAGTAGAAGTGGAGTATGTGTCAGAAACCAGTCGACCCCAACCAGGATGCCATGAGAGCATAGCTCGACCCACCCTAGATGAGATCCGTGTTGTTCACCTGTTCCGAGATGTTTTCCCTGAAGAATTGCCTGGTATGCCGCCAGACCGGGATATTGAGTTCATCATTGAACTTATCCCAGGAACAGCCAGCCTTGTTCAAAGAGTTCAAAGATTTTGGACTAGAGCTTGTTAGCCGCGGTTATCTCGCCAATTTAGAGTTAGCCCCAACCCTGATAGATCAAATCAAGGAAGCCCAAAAAGGTCATGAGAGCATAGAAGGAATTAAAAAGAAGATTTCTCTCGGTAAAGCGCCCGGTTTTACCGAAGATACTGAAGGAGTGTTGAGATTCAATGGTCGTATCTGTGTCCCCAATAACACGGAACTTAAGGAGTTAATCCTAAAGGAGGCCCACGAGACCCCCTATTCAATCCACCCCGGCGGAACCAAAATGTACCAAGACCTTCGTGAAAGATTTTGGTGGCACGGAATGAAGCGAGAGATTGGTGTTTTTGTAGCCAAGTGTGAGATCTGTCAGCGAGTCAAGGCTGAACATCAGCGACCCGCTGGATTGCTTCAACCTTTGAAAATCCCCGAGTGGAAGTGGGATGAGATTGGAATGGATTTTATCACCGGACTTCCAAGATCCAACCGAGGCCATGACTCAATTTGGGTCATCGTTGATAGACTAACCAAGGTTGCCCATTTCATTCCCGTCAATACCACCTATCGGGGAAATCAGTTAGCAGACCTGTATATTTCCAGAATAGTAAGCCTGCATGGTGTGCCTAAGAAGATTGTATCGGATAGAGGCACACAGTTCACCTCAAGGTTCTGGAAAGCCCTACACGAAGCACTCGGAACCAAGTTAGCATTTAGCACAACTTATCATCCACAGACCGGAGGCCAAACTGAGAGAGTGAACCAGATATTAGAGGACATGCTTCGCGCGTGTGTTCTATCCTATGGATCCAAGTGGGAAGATTGTCTTCCATTTGCAGAGTTCTCCTACAACAATAGTTACCAGTCTAGTCTGGAAATGGCCCCTTTTGAAGCCCTTTACGGCAGGAAGTGTCGTACGCCCCTGAATTGGTCCGACACCGGAGAAGGCAAATTGTTTGGACCAGATACCCTCCGTGAGGCTGAAGAACAAGTCCAACTTATCCGTGAACGTCTTAAAACTGCCCAATCCCGTCAGAAGAGTTACGCTGATCCCAAGCGTCGTGATGTCACCTTCAGTATCGGAGATTATGTCTATCTCCGAGTGACACCCCTTAAAGGAATGCAGCGTTTCCATGTCAAAGGAAAATTAGCGCCAAGGTATATTGGACCCTTTAAGATCATTGCCCGTCGAGGAGAAGTGTCTTATCAACTAGAGTTGCCCCAAGAGTTAGCAGATTATCACGACGTCTTCCACATTTCCTTGCTCCGGAAATGTCTTGAAGTTCCTGACCAGCCTGATGTTTTCAAAAACATCAACCACCTTTCCATCGACCTGAATCAAGATCTTACTTACCGTGAGAGACCCATCAAGATTCTCGACGAAGATGTTCGCCTTACCCGAAGGCGCGCGATCAAGTTCTACAAAGTCCAGTGGACTAACCATTCAGAAGATGAAGCAACTTGGGAACGCGAAGACTATCTTAGAAGCGAATTCCCAAACCTCTTTAGTGCCCAAACCTAGAAAATCTCGGGACGAGATTTACTTTAAGGGGGGAAGGATCTGTAACATCCCAAAATAATATCATGAATTATTATATCAAAAATGTGGGCCAACAAAAAGTTTTTATGAATTAATAGGTGTTGATTTCATATTGTTGCTTGTGATCATTGGTTCTTGTGAATGTGTTGGTTGTAGCTCTAATTAAAAACTTGAAGAAAAGAAAATAAACAAACCAAAACATAAAACAATAAAAACAATGTGACAAGTGTCACACTATTTCTCAAAATGGGAAATTCATTTTTTTCAAACCTAATTCAGTGGAGTGATAAAATGAACACTCCCATTTTATTCCCTCAACTTTTCCCTCTCCAAATATTAATTTCAAAAACCTAAATTCAAATTCTACTTCTTTCTTTATCTTATTCAAATCACAAGATGTGTTATGATGCACTTGCCCATATAAATAGTCAAATAGCACCACAAAACTTGACAAACATGTGTGAAGCAAATTATGAAAATAGAATTCAAAAATTGGAAATTATTTCTGGTTCAGGCATTTCGCCGAACACTTGGTGGTCGCCGCCAGGGGACAGGCAGCCGTGCCCACGTCGCCGTGGTCGGCGCTGTGGAGGAAGGAGGTGTCGACGCCGTGGTGACCCCGCGCCGTGCCCCCCTCTCTCCCTCGCTCTTCTGCTCCCTTGGACACGGACATCGGTGCCACAGCACCCACCCTCGCCCCTTGCACGCGCCCGTGCTCGCCGCTCGCCATGGCCGACCCGCGGACACCGCTGTCGACCTCGCCGCTCCACGACGTCCCAGCGCCGTGCCCCCCCCCTCTCTCCCTCACCTCGCTGCCCCCTCTCCCGCCGCACCGCAGCCCGCAGGAACCCGCCCCCGCCGGAGAGTCGCCGTGACCAGTGCGCGCCGCGCACCGCCCGAGCTCTCCCAGAGCACGCCAGGGCGTCCCCCCCCCCTGTCGAGCTTCCTCCACGCCTCCCCACGGCCCCATTCTGCTCCCTGGCCACCCCACAGCGTAGCCGCACCCCGCACCGCCCCTACGGCGAGCTGGCACGACCTCTGGTGCCCCCTGAGCCCAGTTCACCGTGCGCCGGCCGCCGGCTTTATAAACCCACCCCGAGCCCCCATTTGCTCCACACACCACCCCAGTCCCTCTCACTCGCTCCACCCCACTCTCCACTCTCCCGTGCACCGCTAGGAGGGCGGAGCCGCTGCCGCGAGCTGGCTGCTGCTCGTGGCCGTGCTCGACAGCCCGAGGTAGACGACGACACGGCCACGCCGTGCCGCTGCACCTCTTCCCTCTCCTCTCCCTTCCCAGGCCTTCCCCGCGACTCACCACTGCCACACCCTCACGCACCCGTCCTTTTTCTGTCCAGGAACGCCGCCAAACTGCTCGCCGGAGTTCGTGCCGGTCCGCGGAAGAGGAGCTTCACGCCGTCGACGCCAGGAACCTCCCCAGCCCGTACAACTCCGCCCAGAAGCTTCCCCGAGCCGCCGCACCCCTCCCGCACCCTCGCCGCAACCTCCCGAGCCTCAAGGTGAGCCGCCCGTCCACCGTGCCGTCGCCGGCGCAGTCGCGCCGCTCTGTTTAGGTCGCCGCCGTTCGCCACTGACGTGGACGAACGTGGGCCGTTGGATCTTGATCCAACGGTGCCATACCGCTTCGTTTAAATAAAGAGAGGCTGACGTGTGGACCCCACACGTCAGGTTCTAAACCTTTCCCCACGCACGCACTGAGCCGCTGACGGGTAGACCCCACATGTCAGGGTTCTCAACATTATCCACTCAGAGCTTAAATTCGAATTTTAGATTAATTAGAAATCAATACTGTACTCAACTTTGAAATTCAATATCTCGAGTTTTAGAACTCCAAATAAACCAAACTCAACTGTTCTGAGTAGCTTATGAAATTGTCTAACCAACCCAAGTGGTTTCACCTCATTTGGATAAATAATAAAAATGTAGCATTAAAAATACCAAATAAGGTTTAAAATCTAAACTTGTTTGTTTCTGATACTCTGATAGGCCAAATGAGTTAAGACTAATTTTATTGGGTCACATTTAGTCATGGTTAGTTACCCCTAAGAGGATTTAATTTTAGGATCAACAGAATTTGATTAATAGCTAAAACTTGATTATTAAGCTTCTGGAATAAAACCATTATGTAGGGAGTTTGGTAACTCCAATTAACCCAAAATCCAATTGTGTTGTCTTCTACACATCAATAGCTTTCTGTAGGAATTTAGTTTGTATTTTTGTGACCAACATAACTAGAGATATGTAATTAAACATGTTCAACTAGTTTCTGCTATAATTAAGACATAATTAAATAATGGTTAACTCAATTAAATTAAAACCAAATTGTGTTGCTTGACGTATGAAATGGCTATTTAGAGCATTTAAGGTTGTATTGTTGTGATGATTGATTGAGTAGGTTAGTGATTGTTTGTATTGTTTGATTGTGAATTAGACGAGACCGTTGTCGGGTTTATCGAGGAAGAGGAGTTCGTGGAACCCGAAGATCAAGACCAAGAACACTTTGCCGAGCAAGGCAAGCTACTCTCTGAGCTTGCACCCTAATACATGCATTCATTCTTAGAACAAGATTTACTTTTAAGACAAAGATCTGCTAAAAGCCCTTTTTAAAAAAGTATATGAAAATTATTTTGCCACCCTATGTAGAAATACAAGATAAATTATAGGATGGAAAAAAAATAAAGATTGTTTTATTCAAAACCCCTTTGAAAACCCTGTGTAGCTATAAAGCACCGAGATGTTGGTGTTGAAGTGGAGAAAAGGAGAATGGTGGTTTTGATAAAACGCACATTGTGTCTTTGTACTTACGTCAATCAGCCAATACCCTGTGCGACCACATTTACCCACATATGGGAAAGGGCTTGGTCATATAGTTTGCTCATATTAGTATGGGATACCTCATCCACGGAGATGACTCCGTTATGCATGAGGGGATGGTTTGATGAACTACCCCTGACCTGGGTCCTCGCTCAAACTCTATGAAAAGATAAGGAGGGGGATAGAAGGATGTCCCCTATACACCGCCAGACAAAACTATGAGTCCTCACACTTAGATCCCGACGGGCTGGGTTAAGTGTTGATGGAAAGTATCATATGGGCAGGTTCCTATACTAGCATGAGCAAAGGACAGACTAGGATCGGTGTCTCAACTTCGCATACACCTTGTATGGCGAGACGTGGCAGACACGATGAGTTGCCGGATGGATGTGGGAAAAGCGTGCTACCTCTGCAGAGTGTAAAACTATTCGAATATCCGAGTCCTCGGATATGGACAGTTGAGAGACCCTACTTTGACCATGTGCAAGTTTTGGAAAAGAATTGAGTTTTTTTTTTAAAGAAAAGGAAGTGGGGAATGATCCATACACCTATACCAACGGATCGGTATGAGGTTGTTGGAGACCATGAACCCTGACGGGTTATGGTCAGAAAAAGGAGGAGTTTTGGAGAAACTAATAAAATGGACATTATATTAATGATAGTTATAAAATTTCTTCTTACCTTCTTCAACAAAGATACAGAGATGTTTTAAATAAATAAAAGTATGAAATTAAAATGAGACTAGTGCATACTCATGTTGGAGTAGTTTGCGAGTACAATCAAATGTACTCATAATGGTTTCGTCCCTGGCTATTGTCGTAGCCAGACATGGAGGAGCACTACGCCAAGGAGGAGTATGGCGACTTCTATGCGAACTAGGGATCTTCATAAGTCGACTGCCTGTCGGGTCATTGTTAGAATATGACGTCTACTACGCCGTAATTTCCGCTGATTATTTTGGGTTGGCCCATGAAGGCACCTATGTAAGACTTGGTCTAAAGGACCGTTTATGTAAGACTTTAATTCGGTATTGTAATGGATGTAAACTTTGGTATTCAGTTCGGATTATGTGCAACGACAGACTGATCACGGGATCGTTGTGTTAAGCATAATCGGGTATTTCGGACAGCTAGTCCGGGGTCCCCACAGCGCCGGCACCTCATTTGGGGGCCTCGTGGCCCCTCTCCGTCAGGTCTTCGGTGTTCTGGAACCTCCCGTGAAAAATAGGGACTTTGGTATTAAATTCGTCCAATTCCGAGAATATTTCCTTAAGTGGTTTTCTGAAACCAAAAAGAGGAGAAAACAGGGAACTGGCACTGTGGCATCTTGTTAATAGGTTAGTCCCAGAAAATGCATAAAACAATGCAAAGTGTATATAAAACATGTAGCAATTGGTATAATATAGGGACATTTGCTTCTGTGCCCCGGTTCTCTCTAGTTTATCCGTCTGTGCCATACCCGCGTAGTTTCTCTCGTCTGTGCCCTGGCTGGCTCGCAAATCGGCCAAACGCTCCGTTGCCCTCTAGTCAACCGTCACTTGACCTGACTGGTGGGGTCGGCCTGGCGCGGCTCGGTTGGGATTTCCTGGGGTCGGCTTGTGTGCGGCTCGGCTCAAACTTACCACGTCTCCCGCTGTGTTGTTGAGTTGTTTTTTAGTCCCACCTCGCTAGTTGGGTGTGTGCGCGACCTCTTTATATACCACAACATTCCAAGGCTACTGTAAAGCATTGAAATGAGCAGGGTTTAACCGGGCCCGGACCCTCTTCTTTCAATGCTTTTACGGATGATTAGTCATTTGTCCCAACAAATATAAGCAATTTCTGGTGTAAAATACGTGTTGCTGTATAGATCCGCCCCTAAAATTGTAGATAGTTTTGATACGGATGATTAGTCATTTGTAATAGTAGATTGTTTCGGTATGGATGATTAGTCATTTGTAAGCAATTTCTAGTGTAAAATACGTGTTGGTGTATAGATCTGCCCCTAAAACTGTAGATAGTTTCGGTGATTAGTCATTTGTCCCAAAAAATATATGTAATTTCTGGTGTAAAATACGTGTTGGTGTATAGATCTGCCCCTAAAACTGTAGATAATTTCGGTAGAGATGATTAGTAATAAGCGGTTGGTCCAAATGAGAGGACTGGTTTATCATAAGCGGTCGGTCCAAATAACATAGAGGTTACATTGCATTAATTATGCTTACATCGCATTAATTAACTACGACTGACAATCAGCAGATAAACAAATCCTAGAGCAAGTATACAGAGATAAAATCCTGCAGCTATCAGATTAGCCTGCTTCTTCAGATCATTCATCTGCCTTAAGTTCTTGTTCAACTTCTTCAGTTCGCCTCTCACTTACTCAAGCCCCATCGGCGGAGCAACCATGTCAGACCCCATCGGTGGAGCAGAGGGCGCAATCTCCACATCAGACGGCAGAGGAAGGTCGCTGGACGCGGGCCACCTTCCATCCCGTTTAAGTTGCGAAACGCATTCATCCATCCACTGAAAATGGCTGCATGGTTCCAACCCCTGGAAAAGTCAACCTGAACCCTAAATCCCAAATCTGAGCAAGAAATTGAAAACACTTAAGAAATCAAAACAAAAGGATGCGAGAGAAAGATCTTTACATCATGTGGCAGGCTCTGGCATTTCAAATACTCGCGCCCCTTGTTGGGTGTCTCCGCCTTACTAGCCTTACGGAGCAGTGGCTACTTGCGTGAGCATTTAGAACATGGCGGCAACGGCACCTCAGGCTGCTTTGGCCAAGTGGGGCGAAGGAATGAACTGGAGGAGCTCGACATTGCTGCTGCCCTTTGTCGCCGGAGAGGAAGAAGAGGAAGAAGAGGAAGGAAGAGTAAGGAAGAGGAAGGAAGAGGAAGAAGAAGATGGTCCAAAGAGGATGGATGCTCTGTCTGTGAAGAGGAGGAAAATGGTGGGTCCGCGGTGAGCGTGTAACGGTCCCATGCGGTGGTGCGGCTGTTGCGAGTCCACCAACCCTTTTTGCTTAGAAATGGGGCCGTTTACCCTACCTTTGGAGCTCATTTGAAACACATCGAACGGGTTGTGCAAAATGAGCTTCTCACACGGGTTACAGCCAATCAGATCGCAGAATGAGCCTCTCGCGGATCGCCCCGAGTCTGCCAGATTCCTTCTAGAGGACGATCAAACGGCTGCAGTTCAGCGCTAGGGTTAAATCGACGGTCATTGTTCAAATGGGGTTTGGAGGCACTCAACGGGGTTTTGAAAAGTTTGATAAAGTGTCCAAGTTTCATTTTCGAGTGACTAAGAAGGATCGATGCTTCGTTTCTCAAATTTCATGTTTTAAACTTGTTACCGAAATTTGAAATGAGCTTCAAATATTAAAAAAAAATCAAAAAAAGGAAAATATTGCGCACATAGTCGTCTTATGTCATATACTAGCGACTCAAGTTGAAAAACATGGTCTAAATACATTCAAAATGAGAAGGGCATGGATCTCTTGTGATAGCGCAAAACTCAAACGATGAGGTCTAAGGTTGAAGAGAAGTGGTTTTGGAATTACAACATGAAATTTTCAAAAACCTCACAAAAGCTTCATTTTGGAGTGACTAAGAAGGATCCATGCTTAGTTTTTCATTTTCATGTCAAAAACTTGTTTAAATGTTGCTCAAACTTAGGTTTGATCGAATTTGAAATAAGCATAATAAATTCAAAAATTATCGAAAAATTGAAAAACCGACGCACATAGTCTTTATATGTCATATACTAACGACTCAAGTTGAAAAACATGGTCTACATACATTCAAAAGGAGAAGGGCATGGATCTCATGTGATATTGCATAACTCAAACTATGAACTCAAACTATGAGGTCTAAGGTTAGAGAGAAGTGGTTTTGGAATTGCAACATGAAATTTTCAAAAAACTCACAAAAGCTTCATTTTGGAGTGACTAAGAAGGATCCATGCTTAGTTTTTCATTTCCTTATTTTAAACTTGTTTAAATGTCGGTCAAACTTAGGTTTGACCGAAATTTGAAATGAGCTTCAAATATTCAAAAACATTCAAAAAAAGGAAAATCCTGCGCACATAGTTGTCTTATGTCATATACTAACGATTCAAGTTGATAAACAAGGTCTACGTACATTCTGACGAGAAATGCATGTATCAATTGTGTTTCTCAAACTATGTCGTATGAACTCAAGAGTAAAGAGAAGTGGTTTTGGACTTGCAACATAAAAGTTTGAAATAAATGACCGGAGGCAAGCTTATCCATCATAATATAATTACGGTGACGCATAGAGCGCGCACAGAACGTGCCCAGAGCGCGCCAGAGCACGCCACAGCGCGCCCAGAGCGCGCCAGTTCATGCCCAGAGCACGCCCATAAGGTGTTCGACCAAAATACATCCGACCAAAATACAACTCATAGTAATATTAATCAGTCTCTTCTTTGACGTCGTCAAAGTTGGACATCATCTCGTCAGCCCACTGCTCGATCTCTTCGCTGGGGTCGCTGACCTCTTCGTCCGACTGCTCGATGTCTTCGTCGGGCCCCTCGACGTCTTTGCTGACCTTCTCAAATGTCAGCTCGATGTACTCCTCCTTGAAGATCACCTTGATAACATAGAGATCACCAAAGCGAATCGGCAGTTGCTCCCAGAATAGATCCCAGTTCTCCGTGAACTCGATGTAAACCTCGTCGTTGACCACTCGATATGATCCAAAGATTTCGACATCGTCTCTCGCCAAAAGACGAGAATTTCCGTGAACTTGACGTAATATGAGATCACGCGATGGAATAACATCGTAGCCATCTAGTACCTCAATCTTTAGATGCTATCAAAATAACATGAGCATCGTATCAGAATAGTTCAAATGACAGAACTGAGGGATCATTCAAATGACAGAACATGAGCATCGTATTAGAATACCAGAGAAACGACATCTAGAGAATCATTCTCAATCCTGCGCACGTAGAACTGAGGGATCTCTTCCAACTCCTTCGTGGCATCTTTGAATAAAGCTAGAGATATCGCATTCATTTCTGAATAGGTGACATCTCTCGGTTCCTCAAATATGGTCGACAGGAGGGCTGGCTTGCAGCATCCGTCAGTCTGTTTAAACTCTGATCAAAGAGAGGAAGACATTCAGAAAACTTGTAAACTACTCAATGTGTAAGAAAAAGAACACAAACCAGCATACCCGTGTGTTGCACAAAAGGTTTTGCAGCATTGTGCTCGTTAGTCACTTCAACATTGAACAAATGCTGATCTTCATTCCAAGTGAATTTGACAACATCGCCCTCCTCGATGCCGTAGCATTCACATAGTGCTCTCCACTGCGTTCTACCGATCTTCGTGTAGATATGGGTGTTCAGGCTACCACTTAGCCGCTTACAGAGATATGTCCGATCCGTGTCAGTTTCAGTTACCCACCTATCCAGGTAGAAGAAGTACTGGTCTCCGTTCGAGCACCTTGCCTCCATCCAGTGCTTATGAGGGCCAATTGCCCGGCTCTGATCTAGAAGATATCTTAAAGGGCATGGCAGAATCTACATGTAATACAAAACCGGAGAAACTATGAAGACACTCATTGAAGGAAAAACAAATGACATTCCCTCGAATTTGAAAGGCAATACTTACAACGGTCGTTTTGTAACCGTGTTCCATCGGGACTTTGAAAGTATTGGAACGACGAGTTAGTGTGCGACAGAAAGTTGCTTCGTGAAGGCACATAGCACAGTGATCGACGCCATCGCTATCGCTACCGGAATCCTATTTTAACAAATGAAATTTAGAACCAGATAAACAGGCGGAACCTGGGGTTTTTCCCCATTCCGCAAGCCAAATAGAAAATCAAATCTCAAATCTACTCACATATAATGCACCAAACAAGAAAATGAAACATGTAGAGAAGATAGCACTGACCATCGAAATGGGGTTGATGGACTGCAGCTGGAACCGTCGGCGACCAAAAAAACCCAAACAGCGAAGGCGGCCGTACAATGACGATGACGATGGAGCTCCTTGCTTGTCCCTCCTTCTCGACGGGCCACGGAAGACGGGCGGGCGACGACAATGGCGATGGCGATGGAGCTCCTTTGCGTCTTCAATCACCTTGCTCTCCGCCCTCAATCCAACTCCTATTGCTCTGTTCTTGGGGGTTCCTCGGGGGTTCTCTCGGCGGCAGCAGTGAGCCAGGGAGAAAGACCACGTGGGCCCCATCGGCGGTATCCCTTGAATAAACAAGTGCCCCGGCCCCACGCCGACCCCACGCTCCGACCCCACGCCGACCCCAGGAAATCCCAACCGAGCCGCACATAAGCCGACCCCAGGAAATCCGAACCGAGCCGCGCCCGGCCGACCCCACCAGTCAGGCCAAGTGACGGTTGACCAGAGGGCAACGGAGCGTTTGGCCGATTTCCGAGCCAAACGGGGCACAGACGAGAGAAACTACGCAGGTATGGCACAGACGGATAAACTAGAGAGAACCGGGGCACAGAAGCAATTGTCCCTATAATATAAGCATGGAACATAAGAAATTATAGATACGTTTGAGACGTATCAGGTACCTCGCCGGAGAACACCATTGTAGCCACATCATGATCCAATCATCTATCCAGACATGCAGGAGTAGCGCTGTTAGCCTTCGGGCGGCTTGAACCTGGGTAGATCGCTGTGTGCTTTCCTTGTTTCCATACCACGTCGAGATTGGAGAGTGAGAGAGGAACTTGTCCGACGATCGTCCCCCGGGAGACGTTTCCAGCCTCCTTCGCGCCCCTACCGAATCTACAAAGGGGGTGCCTCGCATCCCCGGTGTCCGTGATTAGAGACACGACATCTGGCGCGCCAGGTAGGGGGCGCAAGCGCTGATCTCGTCTTCATCGACTCGGAGATCTTCGTCAAGTTCTTCTTCGCTGAGATCCACTCGCCGTGATCTTCGTCAAGCTCTTCTTCGCCGAGATCCACGTCGAGTTTCCTCCTCGCCGAGATCTACGTCGAGTTCTTCTTCGTCAAAGATCTGCCTCCAGTTCCTTTGCCGACGCAAGGTCTGCGCCGAGACCTTCACGCTCTCGGCATGGCCCGGAAAAGAAAAGGAGACGCGACGTTGGAGTTCCCACAGCATCCCGGTCTCGGTTATATCCTCGAGAGGTCTTCTCCTCCTCCGGTGGAAGTCCGGACATTCGGGACTAAGTTCGTCCCGTCCACCAAATGCGTCGATCCCTGGGTCAGCAAGGATGGACCCAAGGATCTCCCCACCGGCACCGAGAACCTTCTTCCCCCGCAAGCACAGGAGCACGCAGCAGAGCCTCTCTCAACAGCACTGCCCGATGAGGCGACGTCAGAAGACGGAATCCCGAATCAGGCCGAGAAAGAAACTCCGTCGGATGAAGAGGTCGACGGGTATATACCACAGGGGATCTGCATCCCGCCAAGGAAGGACGGAAAGCTCGGAGTCTGGTGTGTGTACCACCAGTCGGATAGCCACAGCTTGGAAGACTGTCGTCAGTTCTGAAATGGAAAATATCTAAAGAACAACAGAGGGGAATGTTATACTTGCGGGGAACCTGGGTATCTCAGCCGGGACTGTCCCCTCAAGCCGGCGAGAAAGGTTAAGTCAGATCTCCGAGTGCTCAAGAAGGAGAGGTCTCTCCCAACTTTCTCCAACGCCTCTACGCAGACTATTGATCCCCCGGGAAACCCTCTACCGATCTCTAAGCAGCCCACGCAAAGCACGGCTTCCATATGGGATCAAGCTTTTGCCCCGGGAGGTACTCCGTGCGGACAGTGGGAGCTCCCGGGTCACGTGGTGACTATCCAGATCGGGTTAAGCACACCCCCTCAGAAATATTGGTTTACTAAATGGATGGCTTCTGAGAAATCCAAATTAATCACCAACGGAATTACGGAACCGGCACCATTGCCGCATCAATAAATGGAATATAAAGGATTTGGTTTTCTTATCTTGAGCACTGGCTGCCGGAAGGGATTTTTCTGATAGGTCTCAGGACCGGCGTCTTCATTACGCCAGCAAGCATTTCCGGGTCTTCTCACCGGAAGGGATTTTTCTGATAGGTCTCAGGACCGGCGTCTTCATTATGCCAGCAAGTATTTCCGAGTCTTCTCGCTGGAAGGATATTTCTCTGGAGAAGAAGTCCAGTGGTCTCGGGACCGGCGTCATCACTACGCCAGTCAGCAACCGGAACACCTGTGTGGTGAAACTCCGAAGTATTGGAAGAAAAAAAATGAAGGGGATCGCAGGCAGAAAACAAAAATTTTCCTAACAGCGATAACCAAAAACTAGCCAGGATCTATACTATGCAGATATAGTAATACGGAGGAGATCGGTATACATACCCTTGTAGACCGAAAAGCGGGGATTACGCTCCCGCACAAGCGTTGTCGATGAAGCCGACGAAGACCTCGAGGTCGTGTAGAGGAAGCAGACCTCCAGCACAACTAGCGTGGCACCTCGCAGGGCGTTACACACGTACGGTGAAGCCAACGAACTCCGGGCTCCGATCCAGGGACGAAGCAGCGGAATACTGGGACCGGGAGACCAGCAGCACGGCGGTGTGCGTATGGTGGAGAGAACTTTTCCTTGGCGCAACTCCAACAAGGGAATCACGGGATGAAGGAGAAAGAGAGAGAGGAATTGGTGTGTTTCAAAGGCCAGGGGTACACCTCTATATAAAGGAGAAAGGGGGCTGCCAACCTTGCCAGCCGGGCGGTGTGGGACTAAACTCCCACACCCACCCCTCCCTCCTTGGTGCGTCGGCCTAGGTGGGCCCCGAGTCCGAAGGTAGAGGTCAAAGATATCCCTCTCAAGCAACCCTGCATTTAAGATACAAGAAGTGTCTTGTGTCCGCAACACACCCAATACACTTGTCAGATGTATAGGTGCACTAGTTCGGCGAAGAGATAGTGAAATACAAGTAATATGGATGATTATAAGTAGTAATTGCAATCTGAAATAAAAATGGCAGCAAGCAAACATGTAGCAGAACTTGTTGGAAACGGTGTTTCAATGCTTAGAAACAAGGCCTAGGGATCATACTTTCACTAGTGGACATTCTCAACAATGACATCAAAGCTGAATAATAAATACTACTCTCAAACACTCTCCTGTTGGATGATAAACACCATTCACTGTGTAGGGCTACAAGAGCACCCTCAAAGTCAGAGTAAACTAACACCACAGCGTCATAAAGGAATCACACACGGTGCACATACTGTCACCTTTACAACCATGAATAACCCCGGAGTTCATATTAAAGTAACCTCTAGAGTGCATAATAGATAAAGAGTAGCATCACATATTCAACTAGATTAGCTCATGGTCACATAAAGATCACACCATGGGAGAGAGAGATAAGCCACATAGCTACCGGTAGAACCCGCAGCCTCGGGGGAGAACTACTCCCTACTCATCGTAGGAGTCAGCAACGGCGATGGAGATGGCGGTGGAGTTGATGGATATGACTCCGGGGGCAATTCCCCATCCCGGCAGGGTGCCGGAACAGAGACTTCTGTCCCCCAAATCTTGTCTTCGATGGCGGCGGCGCAGCGGAACTCTTCTCGGGAAAAGGCTTATTGTTTTAGGGTTTTTGCGTCGGGGGCATTATATGGGCGAAATGGCGAAGGCGGTGGAGGCCCGAGGGCCCACCCTCAGGTGCTGGCGCGGCAGAGGGGGGAGCCGCGCCACCACCTGATGGCGGCGCCTCGGTGCCCTTCTTCGTCTCTTCTTCGGACTTCTGGAACGTGTCGGGAAAAATAAGGTCTTCGGTATAAAAATTGTCCAATTCCGAGAATATTTCCTTAAGTGGATTTCTGAAACAAAAAACAGCAGAAAACAGGGAACTGGCACTGTGGCATCTTGTTAATAGGTTAGTCCCAGAAAATGCATAAAACAACACAAAGTGTATATAAAACATGTAGCAATTGGTATAATATAAGCATGGAACATAAGAAATTATAGATACGTTTGAGACGTATCAGGGCTCTACATCACCATGCCCGCCTCCGGACTGATGCGTGAGTAGTTCATCCTTGGACTACGGGTCCATAGCAGTAGCTAGATGGGTGTCTTCTCCTATTGTACCATCATGTTTAGATCTTGTGAGCTGCCTATCATGATCAAGATCATCTTTATGTAATGCTATATGTTGTGTTTGCTGGGATCCGATGAATAATTGAGTACTATGTCATTTGCTTCATTATATATTATGTGAGTGCGTTATTTATGATATTGCATGCTCTCCGTTACTAGTAGATGCTCTGGCCAAGTAGATGCTTGTGACTCCAAGAGGGGGTATTTATGCTCGATAGTGGATTCATGTCTTCATTTAATCTGGGGGAGTGACAGCAACCTCTAAGATTGTGAATGTACTGTTGCTACTAGGGATAAAACAGTAGTTCTTTGTCTAAGGATAATTGTGCTACTTACATTACACACTTTACTTAATGCAATAATCTTTTGCTTGCAACTTAATACTGAAAGGTGTTGCGGATGCTATCCTGAAGGTGTATTATTAGTCATAGATGCAGTTGGATAACGGTCTATGTATCATGTTGTAATGCCCAAATGAATCTCACACTAGACACCATGACTTGTACATGCATCATTATGCAGTTCTTTATTCTGTCAATTGCCCAGCTATAATTTGTTTACCCTCATGTATGCTATTATTATTTATGGGGAGACACCACTAGTGAACTGTGGACCCCGGTCCTTTTCTTTAAACTGATAATACAACCTACTTCAATCCTGTTACTTTCATTCTCTGCAAACAAACATCATTTTCCACACCATACATTTAATCCTTTGTTACAGCAAGCCAGTGAGATTGACAACCTCACTGTCAAGTTGGGGCAAAATAGTTTGATTGTGTTGTGTGCAGGTTCCACGTTCGTGGTTGACACCGGTAGTGCGCCCTGCCAAGGTCAACCGCAGCAACCTTCGGAAGAATTCTAGTTTCCTACTGGTTCGATAACCTTGGTTTCACAACTGAGCGAAAGCTTGCTGCTACTACATCATCACACCTTCCTCTTGGGGTTTCCCAACGTGCCTATAGAGCATCAAGGATTTTTCTGGCGTCGTTGTCGGGGAAACTAAGCTCTTCTGCGAGGGGAGTCTCTCACTTCCAATCTTTTTATTTTGTTATTGTCTTGCTTAGTTTATTTTTATTACTGTCTTGTTTGCTTATTATTAAAAATACAAAAAAATTAGTCACTTGCATTTATTTTTATATTTTGGTTTGCATATTTTATTTTCAGTTTTGCATTTTGTGTTGCATTTGTTATTTCGGTTTGTTATTATGTTTAGTTCTTTACTTGCTATCAATCGATTCTATAGTTGATACAAAATATTATTGGCACGGTGGGTTCATGAAGGAAATACAAAATTATTATAAGGAATACCGCTTGTCTCTAAAAGGGAAATATTTATGGGAACAAATAAGTAGATTGAATTATTTTGCTAAGAACTTGTGTTCTACATATGACGAATCCTACTGCTTTAATGAATCTTTTTGTTGTAGAAGGCATAAACACCTACCTTTCCAATGTGATTATAATGATAATGAAACATTGGCTGCTTATGCTAAAGGAAACTATGACTTTGGTAATCTTGAACAAATTGAAGAATTTCTTGTTTTTAAGGGTGCCTATGAAATTGTTGGTTATATTCAAAATGATGATGCTCCTTGTAAAACTGAGAATTATGCTATACTTGGTTACTGTCTTGAGTATTATAATGATAATCCTTATATTGCTGAATTTCTTGAGAAAATACGTCCTCAAATAGAAGAAACCGTTGTCTTGCAGGAACCTGTAGAAGAAGAAATTGCTGAACCTGAAATCTCATTAGATGAAAAAGAGGAGGAGAGTGAAGAACAAAAGGAGGATCTACCTCCTAAAGATAGTAACTCTCTAACTCTTACATTATTTGATTGCCCTCCATGCGTGCCTAAGGAGGAAGTGTGCTATATTGTTGAATGTCATGAATCTATTGAAATATCTACTTTTGATAAATTTGAAATAAGCATGTTCCTTGACTCAAATAAAAGGGAAATAACATAAAGTAAAAATGTGCTCCCTAATGTTATATATGATAATGCTTTAGATGATGGTCCTATGCTTATCAATAATCCTCTAAGTTTAGAAGTTATTACTTATTTATGTGAGGATAAAATGATATAATTGCTGCTTGTGATGGTACTCTTACTCATGAGAGTCCTACTTTGTTCTTGAATTCTCCTAATTACTCCATGGAGGAGAAATTTGCTTATGTTGAGAGATACTTATGTGGTTTGCAATTGTCTCTAGTTCCAAATCTTTGTTGCAACCATGATCTTAAACTTGATATTTATCTTAGTAACTATTTTGAAAGAGGGAAGCATGCTAAGGAATTCCAAAATAAATTTAATGATCCTCTTTATGTGCCTATATTATCTAAGTTCAATGATTCTTGTGGTTATATGGTTGAATTTATTTCTACTACTGAAAATTATTATGAGAGAGGAGAATATGGTTGTAGAAGTTTTCATGGTACTAAAACACCTCTCTATATGCTAAAAGTTTTGAAGTTACTCTTGTTTTATCTTCCTATGCTTGTCACTTTGTTCTTTGTGAATTTATTTGTGTGCAAGATTCATATGCATAGGAAGTGGGTTAGACTTAAATGTGTTTTGAATTTGCTTCTTGATGCTCCTTTTGCTCCATTTTGTATCTTCATGAGAGCATCATTAGAACTATCAAGCCTAGCTAAAAGGCATTAAAGAAAGCGCTTTTGGGAGGCAACCCATTATCTTTTATTTTCAGCTTTAGTCAAGGAACATGTCTACCTCTGTAGCAATTCCTTTGTATCTTTATTTTATCGCATTGTTGTGTCAAGTTAAGCCTCTAGTAGAAAGTTGATGCTAGATTTGGATTTCTGCGCAGGAACAGTTTTCTGCTGTCCACCGTTTAATTCATAACTCTCTGTATAAACCTTCAAAAAATCTGATATTTCATGAGCGTGATCCTCAGATATGTACGCAACTTTCATTAGTTTTGAGTTTTCTTATGTGAGCAAGTTAAGTGCCTCGAAAAAATTCGTCTTTACGGACTGTTCTGTTTTGACAGATTCTGTCATTTATTTTGCATTGCTCCTTTTGCTGTTTTTGAATGGATCTTTTTGTTCCATAAAATACCAGTGGCTGTAGATAATGTCCAGTAGCATGTGTAATGGTTTTTTCCATGCAGAATATGAGAATTTTTGATTATGCACTAACCCTCTAATGAAGTCTACATTGAGTTTGGTGTGGAGGAAGTTTTCAAGGATCAAGAGAGAAGGATGATATGATGTGATCAAGAAGATGAAAGAGCCTAAGCTTGGGGATGCCCCCGTGGGTCACCCAACCATATTTCAAGAAGACTCAAGCGTCTAAGCTTGGGGATGCCCAAGGCATCCCCTTCTTCATCAACAAACTATCATGTCATCTCTAGTGAAACTATATTTTAATTCCGTCACATCTTATGTGCTTTACTTGAAGCGTCTGTTTTTTTTTGTTTTTTTTTTGTTTTTTTCATTCTCTGAATAAAATGGATCCTAGCATTCCTTTGTGGGAGAGAGACACGCTCCGCTTTTTCTTATGAATACTCGTATTCTTCAGTTATATTTGTTGAGTATTCTTCTATGTTACTTCAATACTTCAGCTCTTGTTTTTCATGCATCTCTAGTTAGAGTTGTTAGTTCTCTTATTTTATACTCTCATGTCTCATAGATAATTACTTGGAGAGTTTATGTTTAAATAAGTTGATTGGTGTTTGGTTGGAAACAGAAAATGCTAAATGTGGTAGATGGTATAATGAAAAGATATACATGCTCTTATGGATTGTTATCTTGTATGTTGTGGTGCTCGACAATTGTTTTGAGCTCTCAAGTAGATCATGTTTAAGCTTTTACATCATGTAGTTAAAACCCATTAGTGAAGAACTACTGTAAAACTTGTTGAAATTTGGTTTGCATGTTTGGTATCTCTAAGGTCTAGATATTTTCTAGTGAAGGTGTTTGAACAACAAGGAAGACAATGTAGAGTTTTATAATACTTGCAATATGTTTTTATATACGTCTTATTGTCATAGTTTATACTTGTGTTTTCTTCAAATAACCTTGCTAGCCAAAGCCTTGTACTGAGAGGGAATGCTTCTCGTGCATCCAAAACCTTGAGCCAAAACCCATGCCATTTGTGTCCACCATACCTACCTACTACATGGTATTTCCTGCCATTCCAAGCAAATACTTCGTGTGCTACCTTTTATTCAAAACTTATTATCACTTATTTGTTTCAATGTTTATTAGCTCATGAGGAAGTATGTGGTGTTATGGATATCAACCTTGTTATTTGCTTTTAGACAGACTTTCACCAACCAGACCAGTGGCATATACACCGCTTATCCATTAATTTTGCAAAAAGAGCTGGCAAATGGGGTGCCCAGTCCCAATTAATTACAACTTTAACCGCTGCATTCTCTTCACATTTTTGCCCTGATCTAATCAGCAAGCAATGATACTAGTTTTTAACTACATGTGTAAACAAAAGAGATAAGAGGGATGATCTGCCTTGCTGGTAGAAATAACGTCCTTCAATGGGAGCCGCTCTTGAAAGTCTGGTTGACAAGGTGGGTAGAGTGCCCAATACCATTTGTTGACAACGACAAACACCACTCAAAAACTCACTTTTATGCTCTCTATATGATTTCAAAAACCTATAAAAACTAAAAAGCTCTAGCACATGTTTGTATCCCTGCTTCCCTCTGCGAAGGGCATATCTTTTACCTTATGTTGAGTCAGTTTACCTACTTCTTTCTACCTTAGAAGCAAACACTTGTGTCAACTGTGTGCAACAATTCTTATATGCTTACTTATTGCACTTGTTATATTTCTTTGTGTTGACAACTATCTATATGATATACATGTTCAAAAGTTGAAAGCCAATGCTGAAACTTATATCTTCCTTTGTGTTGCTTCAATGTTCTTCTACTTAGAAACTGTTGCTTTATGAGTTAACTCTTATGCAAATCTTTTTGATGCTTGTTTGAAAGTACTATCCATGAAAAGTTTTTACTTATATGATGTAGTTGTTTACTCCTTGTCTATTTGTTAGCAAACTATAGACCATTGCCTTGAGTCACTTCATTCATAACATGAGCTTTACATTATTATATGATCAAGATTGTGTGAAAGCATGTCACTTCAGAAATTATTCTTGTTATCGTTTTACCTACTCGGGATGAGTAGAACTAAGCTTGGGGATGCTTGATACGTCTCCAACGTATCTATAATTTCTTACGTTCCATGCTTATATTATACCAATTGCTACATGTTTTATATACACTTTATATGGTTTTTATGCATTTTCTGGGACTAACCTATTAACAAGATGCCACAGTGCCAGTTCCCTGTTTTCTGCTGTTTTTGGTTTCAGAAAAAACTGTTAAGGAAATATTCTCGGAATTGGACGAACAAAAGCCGAAGTCCCTATTTTTCCCGGAAGCATCCAGAAGTCCGAAGAGGAGACGAAGGAGGGCACCGAGGCGCCCACATCATGTGGTGGCGTGGCTCCCTTCCTGGCCGCGCCAGCACATGGTGTGGGGCCCTCGGGCCTCCACCGCCTTCGCCCTTTCGCCTATAAAGACCCCCCGACAAAATAACCCTAGGACCCGAACACTTTTCCACGATACGTTCCAGAGCCGTCGCCGTCGTCAACCCTAGTTCGGGAGGGTTCAGAAGCTCTTCCCGGCACCCTCTAATGAAGTTTACTTTGAGTTTGGTGTGGAGGAAGTTTTCAAGGATCAAGAGAGAGGATGATATGATGTGATCAAGAAGATGAAAGAGCCTAAGCTTGGGGATGCCCCCGTGGGTCACCCAAGCATATTTCAAGAAGACTCAAGCGTCAAAGCTTGGGGATGCCCAAGGCATCCCCTTCTTCATCAACAACTTATCAGGTTATCTCTAGTGAAACTATATTTTAATTCCGCCACATCTTATGTGCTTTACTTGGAGCGTCTGTTTTTTTTTCTTTGATATTTTCATTCTCTGAATAAAAGGGATCCTAGCATTCCTTTGTGGGAGAGAGACACGCTCCGCTTTTTCATTTGAATACTCCTATTCTTCACTTATATTTGTTGAGTATTCTTCTATAGCTACTGCAATACTTCCAGCTCTTGTTTTTCATGCATCTCTTGTTAGAGCTGTTAGTTTTCTTATATTATACTCTCATATCTCATTGTTAAATACTTGGAGAGTTTATTTTTAGATAAGTTGATTGGTGTTTGGTTAAGAACAGAAAATGTTAAATGTGGTAGACGGTATGATGAAATGATACATAATCTTGTAGATCATTAAATTGTGTCACTTGAATCATTGATGTTGTTTTGAGATATTAATATGCTTAATGGTAAAACATGATGGTTTAGTAAAGTGGAATGATTAATGGTTGGTCTAGAAAACTTGAAGCTGTGCCACACAAAATATCCAGTTGATAGCATAATGATATATGACTTCTAATGTTAAAAACAACCGTAATGACTTTGTGTTATGCGCTACGGTCGGGGTCCCAACAGTGACTTGTTCATTTGCCACAGTCCCTCATGGAGTGATTTTCATTATGCCTTGTAAGATCATATTTCTAGTTGGAATCTTTTTACTTGTGAGTTCTAAGCTGCGGTTTTCATGGCACTTCCACCACCATATTTGCTAGCCTCTTCGGTACTTTGCATTGCCCTTTCTCACATTGAGAGTTGGTGCATACTTCGCGGGTACATCCAAAACTCGTGGGAGATCTTCATCATGTTCTCCTACACATAAGCCAAATATCTTTCTCAAAACATCCACCATACCTACCTACTACAGCATTTCCATAGCTGTTCCGAGATATATTGCCATGCAACTTTCATCTTACATTACATAACTTGTTGTCATTTATCATTTATATATTGCTTTGCATGATTCTATATAGCTGATGTGTGGTTTTACCCATGTTACGCTAGATCATTGCATATCCTGCTACACTGGCAGAGGCACCGTTTCATACATTATGTTTTATTCATTATGAGATATTTGTACCAAAAGTGTGTTGTTATATTAGAATGTTTGCCCCTAAAAGTGAAAAGAGCCATGGAGGCCATCGAAAAGAGAAACAGAAAAATATAAAAAAAATAGAAAAAGAGAAAAAGTAAAAAAAAAGAAAGAAAAAATAAAAAGGGGGCAACATTACTACTCTTTATCCACACTTGTGCTCATGTTTAGCACCTTTACTCCATATGAGAGAGTTTTCATGTTTTACTTGCATAACTATGTGGGGAACTTCACATTATAGAACTTGGCTTGTATATTCCAATGATGAGCCTCCTCAAAAGTGCTCTAGGTCTTCATGAGGAAGCAAGTTGGATGCACCCCCACTAGTTCCATTGGAGAGCTTTCATACACTTATAGCTCTATGTGCATTCGTTGTGTGGTAATCACTACTCCTTGCATAGCTTCGATTATAAGACTTCCTCTTGTCTAATGATCACTTTCAGCTGTGTGAGACCTTCTTCCGTTGGCCTTCCAAACCCCCCTTATTATTCTTTTAGCCACAACATCCTGGTGCCAGGAACCAACGCTGAACGCTTGCTTGTTTTTAAGTGAACAAATAGAGAGATGATTTTCTACGTGCATATTGTTATTGCTTGACTTGATCCTTTCACAAAGTTGTCATGAGTGTTGGATGCATTAGATGATTATATTGTTATTCTTGAAGCTTAAAGCATCTTTAATATCTACTTTGCACGGTTGATTGTTCTCTAGTATTGATTCATTGAAAGTTTTACTTTGTTCTTCCTACTTGTTTACTCATTACTCATTTGATATCAATATAAACTACAGCTTTTATTCATTTGATCTCAATTTACATGCATTACATTATTATATGATCAAGATTGTGTGAAAGCATGTCACTTCAGAAATTATTCTTGTTATCGTTTTACCTACTCGAGGACGAGTAGAACTAAGCTTGGGGATGCTTGATACGTCTCAAACGTATCTATAATTTCTTATGTTCCATGCTTATATTATACCATTTGCTACATGTTTTATATACACTTTGTGTGGTTTTATGCATTTTCTGGGACTAACCTATTAACAACATGCCACAGTGCCAGTTCCCTGTTTTCTACTATTTTTGGTTTCAGAAAACCACTTAAGGAAATATTCTCGGAATTGGACGAATTTAATACCAAAGTCCCTATTTTTCACGGGAGGTTCCAGAACACCGAAGACCTGACGGAGAGGGGCCACGAGGCCCCCAGATGAGGTCCCGGCGCGGCCCCACCTCCTGCCGCGCCAGCACCTGATGACGGGGCCTCGGCCCTCCACCGACTTCGCCCTTTCGCCCATATAATGCCCCCGACGCAAAAACCCTAAAACAATAAGCCTTTTCCCGAGAAGAGTTCCGCTGCGCCGCCGCCATCGATGACAAGATTCGGGGGACAAAAGTCTCTGTTCCGGCACCCTGCCGGGACTGGGAATTGCCCCCGGAGTCATCTCCATCAACTCCACCGCCATCTCCATCGCCGTTGCTGACTCCTACGATGAGGAGTGAGTAGTTCTCCCCCGTGGCCGCGGGCTCTACCGGTAGCTATGTGGTTTATATCTCTCTCCCGTGTGATCTTTATGTGATCATGAGCTTTGTAATCTAATTGAATATGTGATGTTACTCTTTATCTATTATGCACTCTAGAGGTTACTTTATTATGAACTCCGGGGTTATTCACGGTTGTAAAGGTGACAGTATGTGCACCGTGTGTGATTCCTTTATGACGTTGTGGTGTTAGTTTACTCTGACTTTGAGGGTGCTCTTGTAGCCCTACACAGTGAATGGTGTTTATCATCCAACAAGAGAGTGTTTGAGAGTAGTATTTATTATTCAGCTTTGATGTCATTGTTGAGAATGTCCACTAGTGAAAGTATGATCCCTAGGCCTTGTTTCTAAGCCTTGAAACACCGTTTACAACCAGTTCTGCTACATGTTTGCTTGCTGCCATTTTTATTTCAGATTGCAATTACTACTTATAATCATCCATATTACTTGTATTTCACTATCTCTTCGCCAAACTAGTGCACCTATACATCTGACAAGTGTATTGGGTGTGTTGGGGACACAAGAGAGACTTCTTGTATCTTAATTGCAGGGTTGATTGAGAGGGATATCTTTGACCTCTACCTCCCTGAGTTCGATAAACCTTGGGTGATTCACTTAAGGGAAACTTGCTGCTGTCCTACAAACCTCTGCTCTTGGAGGACCAACACTGTCTACAAGAATAGAAGCGTGCGTAGACATCAACGGGGGACAAAGAAGTGGCGGAACAGGGCCACCGATGGCCTGACGCCCACGAACGCCTCGCAGGCGTAGGCGAAAACGGCAAGAATCCGCACCGCGTTGGGATGCAAGTGCAGCATCGCCAAACCGTACGCCTCCAAGACAACCAAGAAGAACTTGGAAAATGGAGGGAGGAGCCTCATCGTCGAGAAGATGTGGAAGGTGGCTACCCCGCCGGCGTATTCTCCCCCGTCACGCTACCACTTCCGCCCCGCGGAAGCTCGAGGTCAAGATGCGGCGAACGTTTCCCATGGCCGCCTCATCGGAAAACTTGCTCGGCGACGGCAGCGCCCTGGTCACCCTTGGTGAAGCTGCCACCACCGGATTCGTTCCGGCCGACTTCTTCGCTGCCGTTCGCCGAATCCTCTTTGGGGCCATCGGGGCACGGAGCGGATCTGTCTCCGCGACGGAGGAAGTGGGAAGGGCGAGCAGTGGAATCGATGGAGAAAGACGAAGAGTTGGAGGCAATGGCGTGGGGGAGACTGGTGAAAGTGAGAAGGCAGCCGCTCTGGAGCCGTTAAGTCAAGGCCAGCCGCCTGCCCCACGCGTCACGTCGCGGCCCCATTACTCCGACGGGCGCGGGGATCGAGGGGTCGTGCCGACTTCGGCGCAACCCAACCGTTGGGCACACGACCACGTTCGAGGCCCGCGTGAACCGCAGCGTTCGGCACGACTCAGTCGACAAGGCTCGGGGGCTCGCCTCTACCTCAACTCGGCGGGCCCCACCCAGCAGCACGAGGATGACCAGGCGCCGGACCCACTTTGACTTTTTTGGTCATGCCTTCGGCAGCCTCAGAAGACCGAAGCCGCCGGGACCATGCCCGGGGGCTACTGTCGCAGCAGTGGAACATGGGCTTCCCCTAGCGCTGCCTAAGTGGGTCCACCGCCTGTGGGCCCAGCACAAGGATAAGCAAGGCCAAGACTCGACGCAAGGCCTGGCGGGCGCACCCGCGCCATACAAGACCTCCCGAGTGCACAGGACCCCCGGGGCCTCCTGAGACCCGGGAGGAACCGAAGACCCCGAGAGCGCGAGTCCCCGGCGGGGCCGAGCTCCCTCTCGGGTACCAGACCGTACGACGAGAAGATAAGGTTTCTACCACCTTCCAGAGGATGGTAGAAGCCCCCCGAAGGCTTGGGAAGCAAGGCGCGGCCAGGGGACACCACCTACCCACTGTCAGCCCGCGCCAGCCGCTTTCCCCAAAGGTGCCAGAGGACTCAACCACCCGAAGACGGATACTTGGAGGAGAAGATGCCACGTCGCCGTCTCCACCACGGAGAGGGGTTGCTTCCCGCCAAGAACCCCTCACGCTACTCGCATGACCTCTATGGTATCCCCTTTCCCTATAAAAGGTGGACCAAGGGCATGGAGGAAGGAGGACCGGCTCAAGCTAGCTTAAGGAGTAAGCAAGCTCCAGCCAAGAACTCACCGGCGATCCAAGGTAGAAGACAACCACCAAGATAGGCTAGGAGGAGGAAGGGAAGGAAGATGATCTCCTCCGGGCAAGGATCTGTCCTTGTCAGAGAGTGACTCCCAAGATACAGGGGTGGTCACACTCTGAAGAGTATGTTCGAAGGGGGCTGAACGCGGAGGTCAAACAACCCTCAACCGGCACGGCGACGGTGCTCGTCGAGCCTGAGGAGAGACATCACGACAGAGATGGACACCAGCCCGTACCCAGGTTCACGGCCCTCTGGAGGAGGTAACACCGCTACTCCTGCTTGTCTGTATTGAGCTGCAGAGGGTACAATATAATGAGCTTGCCGAGGGCTCTCTTATGGCAGAGTGGAGCTCAAGGAGGGGACTCTAGGGTCCCGAGTGCGCGTGGCTAGACTACGCTATGGTAGAGTGCTCAAGGTCTGATTGATCGATCCCTTGCTACAGAGGTGCTCCCTCTCCTTTTATAGGCGCCCCGGGCCTCATCCCTGCGCCCTGCGCAGTGGAAGGGTTCCCACATGGCGACGAAATGGAGGAGCGGGGTGCACCGCAGCTGGGTTGTCCATGGACTCGGTCCATGGTCGTAAAGCCTGCCCTTGAGGCAGGAAAGCCACCGTCCGCGCAGGACGGCCAGCTGGTGCCGTAGAGATCGTGGGGGTGCCCACGGTGACGTCGTAGTCCGGCGCGGGGGGCACAGCTTTGTTGACCCCCTTTAATCACCAGAATGGTAACTGCGGCGTCGTCGTCACCGCGCGCAGGCGCGCGCGTCACTCTGCGGCCGCGGCAGAGGCCATGTGCGCTCTGCGGTGGTTGCTTCACAGCGAAGCATCTCTACAGGGCCTGTGCGGCCTTGTGGAGGGATTTGCGTTGACTCCTCTCCAGGGGAGAGAGCCTTGTAGAGGGGCAGTCGCGGGGGGAGCCTCTTCTGGCCTTCGCTGCCCCTTTAAGCCCTCTCGAGGACTTTTTCCCCTCGAGAGCCTCTCCAAGCGTTTGGCTTGGTCCTTAGTCATTTCTTCGATACCGTCGCGTGCGAGGGCTGTGGAGAGTGGGCCCCGCACACCCTGGTTTCCACTGGGCCGACAGTAGCCCCCGGGCCCATGACGGGCACGGCGAAGCCCACTAGGCTCAGACGAAGCGCACGTGGCGGCTGTGGTAGCGTCGCAGGTCTTGCTGTTACTTTGCCGCTCTGAGGGCGGCACGGCGGCGCAATCCCTCGAGAAGCAGCAGGTCGTCGTTGTGGAGGCCCTCTTGGGTGTCCTCGTTGAAGGCAAGGACCCGTGGGGATCCGTGCTTGATTTCTGTGGGGAGGACTGCTTCGGCTCCATAGACGAGGGCGAACGGCGTTTCACTAGTGGGCTTTGCAGGAGTTGTGCGTATGGACCAGAGCACAGATGGGAGCTCGTCGATCCAGCCCTTGCCGTGGCCCTTGAGGATGTTGAAGCTTCTGGTCTTGAGGCCCTTGAGGACTTCCGCATTTGCTCGCTCGGCTTGACCATTGCTCTGTGGATGAGCCACCGAGGCGAAGCAGAGCTTGATGCCGAGTTTTTCGCAGTAAGACCGGAAGACGCCGCTGGTAAACTGCGAGCCATTGTCGGTGATGATGCGATTAGGCACTCCGAAGCGACAGACTAGGCTCCTGATGAATTTCACCGCTGCCCCGGCTGGTATACTGCGCGTCGGTTCGACCTCGGGCCACTTGGTGAACTTGTCGACGGCTACGAAGAGGAAACGGTAGCCTCCTTGCGATTTCGGGAAGGGGCCCAAAATGTCCAGCCCCCAGACCGCGAAGGGCCAGGAGAGCGGGATGGTCTGGAGCCCCAGCGCCGGCTGATGGATTTGCTTGGCGTGGTACTGGCAGGCATCGCAAGCTTGGACGATGGTGACCGCATCTTGAAGCGCTTGCGGCCAGTAGAAGGCCCTCCTGAAGACCTTGCCCGCGAGGGTGCGCGCGCACGAGTGGTGGCCGCACTCTCCGCTATGGATGTCTTTGATCTGCATTCGGCCTTCTTCAGGAGGGACGCATTTGAGCGCGATCCCATTTGGGCGCTTGCGGTACAGGTCTCCCTCGAGCATGCAGTAGGATTTCGCCTGTCGAGCGATTCGCTCTGCTTCCGCATCTTCTTTGGGGAGGATCCCCTTCATCAGGTAGTCTTTGAGCTCGTCAATCCAGCCTGTTTCTTGATGTGCCGCTGTCAGCAACAGACGCTCCCCTGTGTGAGGACCACAATCGGGTGCCCCAGTTTCAGGAGGTGGTGGGAGTGCTTCGTCTGTGCTTGCGGCTGTAGCTTCTTGTGGCTGCTTTATGGATGCCTTGGTGAGTCTTTCTTCAAAGACGCCTGCCTGCTGGGCTTGCCTTCGCGAGGCTCGCTTGGCGATGTCATCGGCCTCCTGGTTCTCTTTCCTCGGGATGTGCATGAGCTCCATGCCTCTGAAGTGCTTCTCGAGCTTGCGGACCTCCTCAAGGTATGCGGCCATGTGGTCGTCCTTAGGCGTGTAGCTTTTGTTGGAGAAGTTGACAAGCAACTGGGAGTCGCCCTTGACGAGTAGGTGCTTGACGCCTAGAGCAATGGCGGCTCTTAAGCCGGCGAGAAGCCCCTCGTATTCAGCGATGTTGTTGGAGATCTTGTTAATTGTGAAGCACAGCTGGACAGCGTAGTAAAGTTTGTCGCCTTTGGGCGAGGTCAAGATGAAGCCTGCCCCACCATTGCGGCAGGCGAAGGCTCCATCGAAGTGCATGGTCCAGTGGCTGGGCATCGTGTCTCCAGAGAGCTCGGCCTCTTCTCCCCGAGGCTCTTCAGGGCTTGGGTCAGTCCATTCGGCGACGAAGTCCGCCAGCGCTTTTCCCTTGATGACTCTTGTGGTGTCGAAGCGCAAATTGAATGGCTGCAGCTCGATGTTCCATCCCGTGACACGATCTGTGGCGTTGGGGTTGCGCAGGATCTGCTCCAGGGGGAAGGAAGTGACCACCGTGATGGGGTGGCCCTGGAAGTAGTGTCGCAGCTTCCTGGAGGCGATGAGGAGCGCAACGAGAAGCTTCTGCTGCATTGGGTACCGTTCCCGAGCGTCCCGCAGTACTGTACTGACAAAGTAGACGGGGTGCTCGACAAGGGCTGCCGATGGGGGTGCAGCGTCAGGCCTCTGCGGAGGCTCTTCAGGGCCCTTGCCGAGATCCGCCTGTGGAGGGGTCTCGGCAAGGGTGTTCGGAGCAGACTCGACTTGAGGCTGTGGGCCTGGCGGTGGGTCTGTGGAGACTGCTCCTTTGACGAGATCTTTGTCGGGCGGCATTGGACTTGGAGTGGCAGCGCTTTTCTTGGGGAGGACTGGCTCTTCCCTTTCGGCCACCAGGACGGCGCTTGCGGTCTGAGGAGTGGCTGATAGGTACAGCTTCAGATGTTCGCCTGTCCTGGGGGCTATCATGACTGGTGGGCTGGCCAAATACCTCTTCAAGTCTTCAAAAGCTTTGTCTGCTTCAGGGGTCCACCTGAATGTGCCGGACTTCTTCATGATCTTGAAGAATGGCAGGGCTCTCTCGCCGAACTTGGAGATGAAACGGCCCAGGCTGGCCATGCAGCCTGCTAAGCGCTGCATGTCCTTGAGCCGGCGAGGAGGCTGCATTCCTTCTATGGCCTTGATCTTGTCAGGGTTTGCTTCTATTCCGCGGTGAGACACGAGGAATCCGAGGAGTTTGCCTGAAGGTACCCCGAAGACGCACTTGGCGGGGTTCAGCTTGATGTTCACCTTGCGCAGGCTGGCGAAAGTTTCCTCGAGATCCTTTATGAGAGTGTCTCCCTAGCGAGACTTGACCACAATGTCGTCGACATAAGCTTCTGCGTTTCTGCCCATCTGCGCCCCCAAGGCTATCCTCATGAGCCTCTGGAAAGTGGCGCCGACGTTCTTCAGGCCGAAAGGCATGCAAGTGTAGCAATACACACCACAGGGGGTGAGGAATGCTGTTTTCTCCTCGTCCTCTTTAGCCATTTTGATATGGTGATAACCAGAGAAGGCATCCAGAAAACAAAGGAGGTCGCAGCCGGCGGTGGAGTCCACGATCTGGTCTATCCTTGGAATGGGGTATGGGTCCTTGGGGCAGGCCTTATTGACGTCTGTGTAGTCGATGCAGAGTCGGCCTCCTCCAGCGGGTTTAGGGACAACCACGCCGTTGGAGAGCCAAGTGGGGTGTGCGACTTCGCGGACGACATTTGCCGCTTTTAACTTTTCTACTTCCTTGACGATGAATGCTTGCTTCTCGGGGGCTTGCTTCCGCGCTTTTTGCTTGACGGGGCGTGCGCCTGGACACACGGCTAAGTGGTGCTCGATCACCTCCCTTGGTTATCTGACGGAGTCCATGCGAACATGTCAGAGTTTGCCCGAAGGAAGGCGACGAGCGCGCTTTCCTATTTGGGAGGCAAGGCAGCTCCTATGGTGACGCTAGCCCCGGAGCCCTCAGCCCCCGAGCCACTGGTGCTCAGCGACACCTTCTTCGTGGAAGCTTGCTCTGGAGAGAACATCTGTTTCTTCTTCTTGGGCCTCTCGAGAGGCTCCATGTCCTCGTCAGTCGGGAACGCCATGGCGGCTACCTTCTAGGCGCTCTCGACAGCGCGCGTGGCATCCAGGATATGACCATGGATGGCGATAGTGCCAGCGCTGCCGGGAATCTTGACCATGTTGTAGGCGTGATGCGTGACGGCCATGAACTTCGCGAGGGCGGGGTAGCCGAGGATGGTGTTATACGGCAGGCCAATGTGCGCGACGTCGAAGTCGATCAGCTCAGTGCGGTAGTTCTTCTGCGTGCCGAAGGTGACGGCCAGCCGGACCTGCCCCAGAGGTGCGATCGAACCACTGGTGACCCCTGTGAATGGCCTGGAGGGCATGAGCCACTCGTAAGGCACTTGAAGCGTCTCGAAGGTCTCGACAGAGATGACGTTCAGGCCAGCGCCCCCATCAATGAGCGTCTTGGAGACGGCAATGTTGTTGATGGTGGGGGAGCAGACCAGGGGGGAGGGTTCCAACAGTCTTGGTCGACTTGGGGTGGTCCTTGGCGTCGAAGGCGATGGTGTACTGAGACCACTTGAGGGGCCTGGAGGTCTCGACGCTTGGGAGTGCGGCGTTGAGCTCGCGGGCGAACTGCTTGAACTGGTTGTTGGACTTGGGCGCCTGAGCTCCACCGAGGATGCAGGCCATAGCCCCCCTTGGGGCCTGGTAGCCTCCATCTTCCTCGTCGGGGAGGTTATTGTTCTTCTCGACGGCGTTGGCTTGAGTGCCCGGCGGCTTCTGGTAGCTGCCCTTGCGTCCGCCTCTAAGGTAGCCGCGGCCTCTGCCGCGGCCCCCGCTGCCCTCTTCTTGCTCGCGCTCCCTGCTCAGCCTCTTGAGGTCGAAGCAGTTCTCTATAGCGTGGCCGCGCCTGTTGTGGTAGACGCAGAACGAACGGTTGTCCTCCTTCTTGTCGCCAGCTCAGGAGAGTCTCTGCGGGCGTACTTGGCATCTGGCTCAGCCGCTAGGACAGCGGTGGTTTTGCGCTTGGTTTCTTCCCGCTTCTTGTGACTCTTGGATCCCTCGGCCTGGTCGTCTGCCCGCTGGCTCATCTTGACGAAGAGGAGTCCCTCTTCAGCCTTGGCGCACTTGTCAGCGAGGTCGAACAGCTTTACCATAGAGGTGAGCTTGTCGTGAATGCCCAGCTTCTCGAGCATCCTGCGGTTTGTGACGCCCTCTCTGAAGGCGGCAATGACTTGCGTGTCGGGGATGTTCGGGATCTTGTTGCACACTTGGCTGAAGCGCTGGATGTACTTGCGGAGGGTCTCGTCTTTCCTCTGCACCACAGCGCGCAGGTCATTGTGGGTGAGCGCGCGCTCATAGGTGCCCTTGAAGTTGGCAACAAACTGCCTGCAGAGCTCCTCCCACGAGCCGACGGAGTCTTCAGGCAGGTTGAGTAGCCATGACAGTGCGGAATCCCTAAGCACGTGGGAGAACCAGTTGGCCATGACCTTGTCGTCCCCTCCTGCAGCTTGGATAGAGGTGGTGTAGAGCTGCAGGAACTCGATGGGGTTGCTTGACCCGTCGTAGCCCTTGGGAAGGGCAGGCCTGAACTTCTGTGGCCAGACCACGCGGCGTAGAGCGCGGGTGAAGGCCATGCAGCCGGTGGCGTACGTGGTGGTTCCGCCCTGGAGAGCCCTGCGGTTCTGCTGCCCCGCCTGGCCAATTTCCTCGACAAGGCGGTTCTGGAGGTCCCTCTGGCGCTCCATCCCCACCCGCGCGTCAGGCACGGTACGCTGCACGATTTGGCAGTCGCGCGGCGAGGACGCATGGGAGGCAGCCCTTTGCGCCGCAGCCGGAGGTGGTCCCGGTGGTGGCGGAGGCGCATTCGGCGCGGCCGTTCCTGCGCGGCCAGAGTGGTGAACCAGCGAACGCGACGGAGCGGGGCGCGTCGTCGCGATGTCGACGAGGTGGTGGAGGCGGTCGAGCCACTGGTCGTGGGCCTCCGGGTTGGGCCAGTAGCAGAGAAGCTCCTGAGCCATGAGCAGCGCAGTGTGTGGACCGGGCTCTGGACGTCCCTGAGAGGACGCGCTTTAGCGCCGAGACGGACGCGAGGACTCAGCGTCCTCGTGGTGCTCGGAGAAGTCCTCGTTGTCGCGGCCATCGTCGCCGCGGTGTTCCTCGCTCTCGGGCTCCTCCACGTGCGGGCCGGTGTTGGCGCGCTCCGCCGTGCGAGGGCGGCCGCGGCGGCCGCGAGTGGTGGCAGTGCCGGGCTCAGTATGAGCCCTGTCAGCTGCGCGCCTGTTGGAGCGTGTCGTGCGGGTGTCCGTCATGGCGCGGAAGCTGGTCGAAGCTTGAAGACGCGCCTCAGCCCCTACCTGGCGCGCCAAATGTCGGAGAGTGACTCCCAAGATACAGGGGTGGTCACACTCTGAAGAGTATGTTCGAAGGGGGCTGAACGCGGAGGTCAAACAACCCTCAACCGGCACGGCAACGGTGCTCGTCGAGCCTGAGGAGAGACATCACGACAGAGATGGACACCAGCCCGTACCCAGGTTCACGGCCCTCTGGAGGAGGTAACACCGCTACTCCTGCTTGTCTGTATTGCGCTGCAGAGGGTACAGTACAATGAGCTTGCCGAGGGCTCTCTTATGGCAGAGTGGAGCTCAAGGAGGGGACTCTAGGGTCCCGAGTGCGCGTGGCTAGACTACGCTATGGTAGAGTGCTCAAGGTCTGATTGATCGATCCCTTGCTACAGAGGTGCTCCCTCTCCTTTTATAGGCGCCCCGGGCCTCATCCCTGCGCCCTGCGCAGTGGAAGGGTTCCCACATGGCGACGAAATGGAGGAGCAGGGTGCACCGCAGCTGGGTTGTCCATGGACTCGGTCCATGGTCGTAAAGCCTGCCCTTGAGGCAGGAAAGCCACCGTCCGCGCAGGACGGCCAGCTGGTGCCGCAGAGATCGTGGGGGTGCCCACGGTGACGTCGTCGTTGGAGCGTAGCGCCGGCCATCCGCTTGATCACCAAAGGGGAAAGCTTCGTAGTCCGGCGCGGGGGGCACAGCTTTGTTGACCCCCTTTAATCACAATAATGGCAACTGCGGCGGCGTCGTCACCGCGCGCAGGCGCGCGCGTCACTCTGCGGCCGCGGCAGAGGCCATGTGCACTCTGCGGTGGTTGCTTCACAGCGAAGCATCTCTACAGGGCCTGTGCGGCCTTGTGGAGGGATTTGCGTTGACTCCTCTCCAGGGGAGAGAGCCTTGTAGAGGGGCAGTCGCGGGGGGAGCCTCTTCTGGCCTTCGCTGCCCCTTTAAGCCCTCTCGAGGACTTTTTCCCCTCGAGAGCCTCTCTAAGCGTTTGGCTTGGTCCTTAGTCATTTCTTCGATACCGTCGCGTGCGAGGGCTGTGGAGAGTGGGCCCCGCACACCCTGGTTTCCACTGGGCCGACAGTCCTCCCCCTTCCTCTAGTCGGGTCACCCTGCCGGGTACCTCGTCGGAGAACACCATTGTAGCCACATCATGATCCAGTCATCTATCCAGACATGCAGGAGTAGGGCTGTTAGCCTTCGGGCGGCCTGAACCTGGGTAGATCGTTGTGTGCTTTCCTTGTTTGCATACCATGTCGAGATCGGAGAGTGAGAGAGGAACTTGTCCGACGATCGACCCCCGGGAGACGTTTCCAGCCTCCTTCGCGCCCCTACCGAATCTACAAAGGGGGTGCCTCGCATCCCCGGTGTCCGTGATTAGAGACACGACAGTACATAGATCGTAATATCCTCCTTGAGATCGCTATCTAGCATATCCTCCAAAAGCACTAATTTGTAAGCAACGGACAATTACAATAAATTATGTACGTAATGTAAGCTATCCATATAATTATATAGACATAAACATCGTTGTTTCACCCCTAGTGGCAACATCACATCCCGTTCTTACATGTTTCTGTCACTCATGTGCAAAACCACGGGAGGCATGAACACATTATCTAGCATCAATCCCTGCCGCCATCCCTCAGTTTGCACCAGTAGGCCATTCCCGCCGCCATCCCGTCCACTCTTCGTCCGCGCTAGCACCAGAGCGGCTTCGAGCGTCACCGCGGCCGGTGATTCTCACGGCCGCGCGACTTGGGATGTCTACGACCCGACGTCGCCCACAAGGTGTTCGGCCATATTCCTGTCCCGGAAACAAGGTACAGTCTCGGCCATGGTCAGCTCCGACGGGTTCTATTTCAGCAACTACATCATGCGCCACTCCTCCTGCGATGAGTCCTTCGATGATGACAGTGATGGCCTTGGTGCCACCCTTGTCGTCATTGAAGGTTTGGAGAGGATGCATCCATTGTTTCGCAGCTCGTTGTCGGGACGTTCACCGGCATTGGACCGAAACAGATCAGGTGGCCACCTACAACTTTATGGGGACTATTTTCGTCAGGTAAAACCAACATATCCTCAAAAGATCTTCCGGCGTCGTTTCCGGATGAGAAGATCCTCGTTCAACCGGATCGGTTGGGAGTGCTCAACTATGATGATTACTTCTTGGCCAAAAAGGATGCATGCGGGGTGTACGGCTTCTCGTCGTACCAAAAATACACCACCGCAGTTCGCATGCTTGCATATGGAGTGGCCGGTGATCTTTTGGATGAGTATGTGCGGATGAGTGAGTCCACTTGCCTGGAATCAATGTATAAGTTTTGCAAGGCTGTGATTGCGGTGTTTGGCCCTGAGTACGTGAATACTTGAGGGAACCCAACCATGAGAACACGGCTCGACTCTTGTCAATCAGCGAGGCCAGAGGCTTTCCTGTGATGATTGGCGACATAAATCGTATGCACTGGAAGTGGAGAAACCGCCCTTCTACTTGGCAGGGGCAGTACAAGGACCATGTTGGAGAGTGCACGGTCATACTTAAGGCCGTGACATCACAAGAATTGTGGATTTGACAATTGTTTTTTGGCATGTCAGGCTCGCACAATGATATCAATATGCTTCAGCGATCTACGGTGTTTAACATGCTCTCCAATGGCAATGTCCCCGAGGTGACCTACGAGATCAATGGTCACACGTACAACAAGCCATATTACCTAGCCGGTGATATCTACCCTACATGGACTACATTTGTGAATACTATCTCTAATCCACAAGGTGAGAAGAGGAAGAGGTTTGCTAAAAAAAACAAGAGAGTACTAGAAAGGATGTGGAGCGTGCATTCGGTGCTCTCCAATCACGCTGGGCTATTGTTCGTCATCCTGATAGAACATGTACCAAAAAGACTATATGGGAAGTGATGACAGTTTGTGTGATCATGCATAACATGATCGTGAAGGATGAGCGTGATGACACCTTGCATGATCAAGCATGGCAGTTTCAAAATGAGTTAGTTGAGCCCCAAGGCCCCTCCAGTTTTGCTTAGTTTCTCAACTTTCACCGTGATATGCGTGAGAGGACGACTCATATTCAGCTCCAATATGCGTGAGTTGGGGACATCGGCAAGAAAGAAGCGGACAACGGATACAAAACGGATAAAAATCCTGTCCGTTTGGGTCGCCTCATTGGATCATTCTTACACCTCTCCCAGTAATATTTTGCATAGGAGCCCGTTGGGTTGTGCAGAATGTATTCTACTATATTGGTAGGGGTGTGGTTGCAAAGAACCATTGTAATAAGAGAAACATCCTTCTTCATGTAAAGTCTTCTCTCACTCACCTTCGCCCTCGCCCCCAAAACCCTTCCCCTTTCTTTCTTGCCCAGCGGCGGCGGCGGCGGAGGCAGAGGCGTAGTCGCAGCATCGAAGATGATCATCCCCGTCCGCTGCTTCACCTGCGGCAAGGTACCCCCTCACCATCCACCTCGCCTTCAGCTACCCTTTCTCCTCCTCCTCCTCCTCCTTACCACTGCTTCATCTAGGGTTTGCCTCTAGTTCCCTGCGTCTCTGGCGTCCCCGATTTTGCTTCGCTTCGCTAGGGCTTTCGTCGATTTTCTATCCTACGGTTCGTGATTCAGTTGCCACTTGCCAACCTCTGTGGACTTGTGCTGCGGCTTAGGGCACGCCGGCTGTTAGGGTATCCGCCGCCGCTAGACTCTGCTTTTAGGTTTATGCAGTGGTGGATTTCTGAGATTTTCCTCATCTGTTCTCCCAAATACTAAGATTTTTTTATCGTCCATGGTCGCTAGTCGCTCGTGGCATGATTTAATGCTAGGGTTTAATTGTATTATGTCACATCGATTGTTCCAGGGCGAGGTTAACTGAAAAGTTTCCCATTTGAAATTGTGTAGGTGTAATAACTCTGTTTTTTGTTCTTCTCTTACTACTGTATGCATTGGCAGAACTCCTGCCCTTTGCCAAATAAGAATAGGAGATCAGATGAACATTTAATTTTCTTTGCTTGTGCAGGTGATCGGGAACAAGTGGGACCACTACCTCGATCTCCTCCAGGCCGATTACACGGAGGGGTAAAAATTTATGCACATTTTGCATGCTGGTTCCTGTTTTATTGTTTGACCGTGCATATCGTAGTGGCTCTGTTTTTGTTCATGTTCTGGGAATTGAGGAAGCCTGCATTTTGCTGTTTATTTTCCGTTGGAAGGAAACATGTTTACTTAGTGCACATCTTTGCTTGTTCACCTGTATGTGAGGAAGTTGGAAACACGAGATCCGTGATACATGTAAAGCTGTCATCAATTGTGATACACCATTGTGATTGCAACCCAGACAAACGAATCGGTCGAACTAATGGTAGAATTAAGCTCGTGGACAGTAGGGGTGTGAGAGTAATGTTGTACATCTTTTGACTAAAGGTATACCAATGAATACCGAAGCGTACCTGATCCGTGATGAATAATGGAGAGATGTGATATATTTATCTAACACTAGTGTCTGTGTCGTGCAGCCTTTTCCCTGCTTTAAGAACCTTTGCAAGTCTTCTACGTGTGCCATTTCAGTGAGCTATCATTGTGACTGAGATATGCAGAGCAGTTAGAGTTATGAGACTGTCTAAACAAAACAGCGCAGTATGGCCGAGGGTTGCCTTTGTTGCATCGTATTACCTTGCAGTGCTCAAATTTATACTAAATTTTCTTGGTGTCTGAAGTAACGAGGAACATAGGGTCATAAAATGTAATAGTGTTGGCAAAAAAAAAGCAACATCAGGTTAGCAACTCCATACACTGCCGTGTTTGACACCGATGATAAGATGGAATAATATTACTTTTCTAGTAAATGAACACTATTAAGACAAAACAAAAGTACATGATGTGAATTATACTACAACGGACCCATATGTTGGAGTCCACCTGTTGAGCGTGGTGAGATGCTTGATGTCTGAAATACTGGAAACACCTGGACATTTGTATCATGTTTACCTCTATGGATAAACCGTAGAAAAGGCTGTTGACCCACAGTTGGCACTTACTTAGCAGTTGCCAGAATCATAGAAGAGCCTTTTTACCTATGCTGGCTTCTTAAGAGATTAGAATAGTGAACAAAATATCCTTTATGGCTTACTTGATAATTCTTAGCGTCGCACATCTTGTTGAAATTTTATATGTCAAAATCTGATTCTATTCATCTTCTTTCTGATGGTTTATGTTGCTAGGGATGCTCTGGACGCCTTGGGCTTAGTTCGCTACTGCTGCCGGCGTATGCTCATGACCCATGTTGACCTCATCGAGAAGTTGCTCAACTACAACAGTAAGTAGATGCTGTGATGTATCTATGTAAGTTAAGTTCTTTGCTATTTCATTTGGAAGTGACACTCGTTCATTTTCAGCACTGGAGAAGACGGAGACAACTTAATTTGAGTCCATCCTGTCGCGAAACCCTTGCTCCTCTCTACTTCTAGACATGGGTGGTTATCTACAATGTGTGAGGTCGTAATGTGAAGTTGGTTAGATCATGAATGTCCAAGGACTGTTAGTGTGACTATGCGTTTGTACTGTGTAACTTTCGGTACTATTAACGAACAGATGTATGCATTTGCAGTTATCACACCTGTTAAGTTCTAAACCTTGGAGTTATAAATCTGTGTTTTCTGTCTGATTGTTGGTTATGGGCAACCCATATGCATCTTATCATTCTACCATTATACTGAATAGAAATAGAAATGCACCGACCATCAACATTCACCTGCAAATGTGATTTTTTTTTCTGTTCCCTGGATGATATTGATGTATCTAAATCAAGATTAATGACTTGATTTATCTGAGCACATCCAAGTAATGCTTGTTGGAAGATTTGTTTGTGAGTGCTGTTAACACTGATATATCCATTCACGTTGCAAGGGGTGGCATTTCCGTTCTGGTTGACTTTGCTGCAATCATCACCATCGTGCATTGGTGCTTTGCATAATTTGCACATGCCAAAGCCTTGTTGTAGGTTACATATGCTGTGTGTTGGACGGTCGTGCTTGTTTATGCCTCATGCCGCATGTGATGAAGCATTCATAACATGTTCCAGGTAGGCCTAACCAAGTAACCATACAATCAACCCTCATTCCCGTTGACGTAGGAGTTTCCTGGAACACCACACAGGTCAGAAACCAGATGAAGATTCGGAATTAGTTGTGGAATCATGCTGACGATAAAATTTTCAAAAATTCTTGGATTGCTTAGATTTTGTTTGGACAAGTAATTTTCTTGGGATCTCTGGTGTTCAATTCACAATTTGAGTAAGCCCGAAACACCCACATCCAAAGTGGGTCTGTTTGCACAGAGGGTCTTTTTTTAGAACTGCTATTTTTGATCTTTGTGGGTTCAAGATCATTTTTTTTACTGGAATGTACACTCTTTTCTCCTATGGTGCTTGGGAGAAGGGTACAAAAATGTTCTAAGAAATCCACGATAACTACTACGTAGACGAAACATCAAAACTTTAAGAGAATTGCATATTCGCATTTGCAACCTCCCTCCTAACTACAGAAGGAAACCTGTACTCAACATATGCACAGAGATGAAAGAATAAAAAAGATTGGATGGTATCTACACAAAAATCCGGGGATTCCCGTCGTGGGTTGTGGAGCTCCCGTCCTCCGTCAGGCTGGATGATCGACTCCACCTCCCCTTCATGTATTCTTCCAGCGACATGTTGGCGGCCATGAAGTCCGCGCTGCAGATCGAAGCGCAGTCATCGTCGTCGACATCAAGCAGCGCCAGGTTGATGTATGACTGGATGTCGTTCTTCCCGACGGAGGCGACCGCGTATTCCTCGCTGTAATCGCCGCCGGTGTCTGACATGCCGAGCTGCGACCTAGCGCAGTGGATGGCGTCGCTGTTGCCCTCGAGTAACTTCAGAATCTGAACAAGTTCAGACGAAATGTAGCATGTGAGGAACTGTCGCTAAGCAAATAGTTCCTTGGAAAAGAAACCAGAGGTTCCCTAGATCTTACCTTTTCGATGCTCGGCCGGTGTTGCGGGGCTCGAGTGATGCAGAGCGCGGCGGCCAGGGTCATCCTCTCGACCTCGCCGGCGGCATCGCCATCTTCTGTCGATAGGCTCGGGTCAACGAGCTCCGTTAGCTTCCCTCCTTGTACGATGGAATTTGCCTGATCAAGCTTAAGTTAGATTAAAGAGACATTCATGTCTGTTAGTACATTGCTTGATGATTAACAGGTGCCGGATACTTACCCACATCACCAGGCTCTCCTGGCCCTTGGGGCCACCGGAGCCCACCGGCTTCCTCCCGGAGACGAGCTCGAGAAGCACGACGCCAAAGGCGTACACGTCGATCTTGTCGCTGACTTTGCCGTGCATGAAGTACTCAGGGGCCAAGTACCCGAACGTGCCGGCCACGTCGTCGCCGGTGATCTGCTCCGCCGCGTCCTCCGCCCACAGCGCGAGGCCGAAGTCACAGAGTTTTGGTTCGCAATCTTCAGAGATGAGGATGTTGGAAGACTTGACGTCCCTGTGGATCACCACCGGACGCTCGTTGCTGCCGCCGCGGACACCACCATGGAGATTGTCGAGGGCACGTGCGACTCCGATAGCCACCTTGAATCTCTCCGGCCAACATAACCTTGAACACTTGCCTTCTTTCTCACCTGCAACATGTCAAAGAAGTTGCATGAACATCCATGGCAATGGAAGAGTTGAGAAACATGCAAAAACAAGATTCTAAATTAAGCACACACCGTGCAGGATCTCCTCCAGGCTACCCCTGCGCATGTAATCGTACACCAGCATGAGCTTGCCGTCCTCGACACAGAACCCGACGAGGGCCATGACGTTCTTATGGTCGACGGAGCTGATGATGTCGATCTCCGTGACGAACTCGTTCACCACCTCCTCTGAAGGTTTCAGGACCTTCACAGCCAGCTCCTTGCCATCTTCGCAACGGCCGCTGTAAACATGGCTCGCGCCGCCTTTCCCGACTAAGTGATCTGCTCAAGACACAGCGGATTCAGGGGATCTTGATCAGCAGCATTCAGCGGCATTGCATCCGACAAAAGATTGGCTACGAGTAACTAACAGAATGACAATGGAATGTACTGTATTTGTACCTCGGGAGAAGTCAGAGGTGATCCTCGCAAGATCACTATAACTGAATAAGGTGTACATTGACGAGTACTTGTCTCTGATTGAGACCAACTCCTCGGGAACTTGCTCTGCAGTTTCCTCGGTCACCTCAGACGTCTGTGTCGAATCGCTTCTCGATTGAGAGGTCGGCCGGTGATGGGACATTTTGTCTGAACTTACTGGCGCTAGCGGTGAAGACCGGCTTGGAAGCCGCATCGCCCACTCAACCACGGACACCTCCGAACACTCCGGCGAGGCTGGCATGATGTCCTTCCTTAGCAGTGGCCACCCGGCAGCCACCTCCGGTAGTTCCCGCCTGTGACACCTCGCCGGAGTCGGTGGTGCTACCGTTGGCAAGACTCGGGCGCTCATCGGCATAGACATGTTCCGCTGCAAGGACCGGCAGTGGCCGATCACCGAGTCATCCTGAGCTTTCTCCCCGACTGTTGCCGCTGCGTCCAGTATCTTCCGGTAGATCATTCGCGGTGTCTCCGCCACGGCAGAATAGGTTCTTCGGGGGGACACTGCACAGAGAAATTTGAACCTCGTCAGCCAATTTGAATCCCCCAAAAAAACAATCGCCAAGTTCAGAAGTAACTGCACAAGGAAGAGCATATATACTTGTGCAGCAGTGGCTCATCTCCTCCTGCATTGCGTTGCCATGGTACACGATGGCACCCTTGCTGACTGCAAGAACCGTGCAGCTACCCGGGACCCTCTTCGCGCAGTACTTGGCTACCGCGGTGGCGCACAATCTGATCACAGGACGAGAACCAAAACAATGTCAGTCCTCGCAACAAACGAGTCGATCGGTCCTTCAAAAATTCAGAGTTCGATGTGAGGAAGAAACTGTCACGTACCCAAGAGGCGAGTTCTTCATGACCCCAAGGATGAGTTGCGCGGCGCCGGAGGAGATGGCCTCGTTCACCAAAGCCTTCTTGACGGATGATCCATGGCAGACCCGGAGCTCCAGGTTGATCTGATGAAGGGAGAAGGCAGGGAGTAAGCATTGCTCTGCTCGGACTAAACCAAAGAGGCGGGAAGAAAATTCTGCCGTGGGCCAGTGTGAACTGTGAAGTCAAGCAGTACCTGGTTGAGACTGCAGAAGCCGTCGTACGCGGCGAGCACGGAGGCGAGCGAGTCGGCGGCGGCCCTGCTCCCCTCCTCCGTCCCCGACCCGTCGTCCTTCGTGACGTGGAGCGCCACGACGCGGTCGCCGGCGCAGGCGGCCTTGGCGATCGCCCAGGTGAGCAGCTCCCTCCCGGCGACGTCCCTCCGGACGGCCACCAGCAGCGTCCTCCCGCTCCCGCCGTCGCCCCATCCGCGCGCCGGAACTCCCACCGGCGGTGGCGCGCGCAACATCTTCAGCGACCTGTGCTTCATGCTGCCGGCGCCGGATGAAGAAACCACGCGGACCGACCCGACCGGTGCTCTGTCTGTCCTACGACTTGCCTCTGCGTCCAGCGTCCGTCCCCCTGCTCCTGAATCTGAAGCTCTGGTTGGGTTTCTTGGAGGGAGAAGGAGAATTGCGGTTGCGTTATATGCGGGCGTGCGGTTGCGATCGCCGTGGCATCCAAGCTGGCTGCGCGGGCGACAAAGGTTTTTAAAAATCGGGCGGGCGCCCTCTGCGCTGCTTAAGCAGGAAGAAGACCCGCGACTCTGCGAGACTTTGAGTTAACGGTGACGGTGATGGGGAGGAGGTGGAATGGCCATGGCGTGTGCGTGTGGTCGCATCCACCCCTGCCGCCGTGCGGGAGTGATTTTTTTTTGTTAATAATAATGGGGGTTTTACTAGTCCTGTGCGCTGGGCGCGATCATCCTCTTTTACTTCTGCTGGCCATAGAAAAAGAGTTGACCAGGTACTTACCCTATAGACAGTCTTACTCCCTCCATACTCCTCCTAAATCTAAATATTTATATTCCTTTTCTACGCACATATCTACATATGTTTTATTATAATGTTCATATAAGTTTTACTCCTTCCGTCCAATAAATGATGTCTCAACTTGATCAAAAATTGGATGTATCTAGACATGACTTAGTGTGTAGATAAATCCAAATTTGATATAAAGTGTGACATCTTTTGTTGGACAGAGGGAGTACATTGAAACATATCTAGATACATGCGTATAAAAAAGTCTAGAAAAGCATATATTTAGTCATTTAGCAACGAAGGAGTATGTCTTTATAAAATCACGGGCTTTAAGTCATGATCAATCCGGTATTGTGCATCGGCACTTGAGGCGGCAAGCATGCTTGGAGGGGTAAGTGAAGGGGATCGCAGGCAAAAAACGATAAATTTTCTAACAACGATAACCTTAAACTAGACAGGATCTATATTATGCAGATATAGTAATATGGAGGAGATCGATATACATACCTTTGTAGACCGAAACGCGGGGATTACGCTCCCGCACAAGCGTTGTCGATGAAGCCGACGAAGACGACCTCGAGGTCGTGTAGAGGAAGAAGACCTCCGAGCACCACTAGCGTGGCACCTCGCAGGGATCCACACACGTACGGTGAAGACGACGACCTCCGGGCTCCGATCCAGGGACGAGCAGCGGAAGACTTGGACCGGAAGACCAGCAGCACGGCGGTGTGCGTATGGTGGAGAGAACTTCACCTTGGCGCAATTCCAATGGAGGAATCACGTTTTTAAGGAGAATAAGAGAGAGAGATTGGTTGTTCCTCAAAGGCCAAGGGGGCACCTCTATATATAGGTGGAGGGGGGCTGCCAGCCTGGCTGGCTGGGCGGTGTGGGACTATTCCCACACCAGCCCGCCCCAAGTGGTGCGCCGGCCCTAGGTGGGCCCCATTTGGCCCACCTAGGGCAGCCCCCCTTCCTCATGCACACCTAGGGGGGGAATTCCCCCTTATGGGCCTTCTCTCCCATGGGAAGGCCCATTTAAGGTGGGCTGCCTTTTAAATTCTGAAAATCATTAAATAAAAATGTATTTAACTATTAATTACACTAAATAATATTAAACACACATTATCTAATTTATTCCAGCTCCGAAAACTATTTCGTCGCTCTCCGATCTTCATCGGATCTTTCCCGGGACGCTCCCGGTGCTCTCTTCTAATTTCTCTTCCGGTAAACTTGTCGACTCCCCTTAAGTGTGTTACCCTAGCGGTTCGAGATCTCGCCAGACATGATCGAGACGCGCTCTCCGATCAATGACTAATTCGTGGACCTTGGATACCCAGAATTAATCCCTGTGAGATAACGAATACTTTGTAGTTCGAACCTAGACGTCTGAGTTTTAAACCTTTTGCCATGGCGATACTTAGCGTGTCCGAGACTCATTCATAGATATCACGATACCTAGCTTGATCTCCTTACCGACATCGCTATCTTCTACTCGTCCATGATATTATGTCCTGGTGACCTAGTCACGTGCTTGCAAGCTCATTTGACATAATCTCACCGAGTGGGCCCTAGAGTATCTATCCTGCTATGCGGACTGGCAAATCCCGTTCTTGATCCCTCGTCTCAACATACTCCCTTCCGATACCCGAGAGGGACACCTTTATTATCACACTGTTAAGATATGACGTTTGATGCAATCAAAGTATCTTTCAGGAATAGCAATAAGAGTTGATCTCACGGTCAAAGGCGTAATGACTACGTCCTACAAATATTGGGTATGTCCATCACGTCATTCTCCCAATGACATGATTCCATTGTCAACTGACATCAATGTCACATGATCGGGAAACCTCGATCATCAATTGCCCAATGAACTAGTTAGATAGAGGCTACTAGGGACCTGGTTGTTTATCTACCACACGTGTATTAATGTTTCCGCTTAATACAGTTATAGCATGGTATAAAACATATAATGAACAATTGAGATATGACGAATAAACTATCTTTATTAAGTGCCTCTAGGGCATATCTATTTCAGTCTCCCACTTGCACTAGAGTAACACTTAATCTAGTTTACAACTTGGTAAAAGCTCAACACCCATAGCAACTTGGTGCATGCTTGTCTCGTGGAAGAGGAATACAGTCAACAGATCTCACACATTGAGACCTATATGTGCTTTGCAACACTTTTATGTCACCTAGTTTGACATCATCCCGTATCTTACGATGACGGTGAAATATATCTTAGTCGATGGAGTGAGACTCGAACCTTCGCGTAGCATGGGCCTTAAAAGTCTAAGAGATCTATTAAGGGGAACCACATATGCTCAGAAAACTGCTCAGTTCAATCACACTTGCTACTTCTGAAGTTGCCATATATTTCTATACCTATGCAGATTATGCGACAGTGCATTCATATGCGACTTCGCAAGCTAACCATGTCTTTCTTCAAAATAAAGGACATCTCCTATATGAGATTTCTAGTCGTATGGGTCAGTGTCATATCTTGCATCATCGTAACCGTTTTACGGCAAGTTGTCTTTCCACTCTTACCCTTTACCAGAAAACATATCTTCAGTTCTCACAGACACTGAAGAATACACTTAACGTTTGTTCATTGATCCACACAAGGATCACTCTAGAACCCGTTCTTCAACCAAGAACTTGGGTCACACCAAGTCGAGCTTTCAGTCTGATAGAATCTATGTCTAAGGCATAGAGAATGTCGAACATCATATTCTTTCATTAGCTATCACTGAAAATGCCAAGATAAACTTAATATTTTACCTAGTCATACAAACAAGAACCTTTTTCTTCGCTTGTTCTATTCTGAAACACTTCAGAATCTTAACCTAGGAAAATATTCCGACCTAATGTTATTAAGCCCCTTTTGATCTATACAATTATAGATCGGATGCCTAATACTCCTAACTTCATTCATAGAAAATTTAATCACTTAAATAATCCTTTATACTTTACTAGAGGATCTGTATCATTCTCAATATGTCGTTACATATAAAATTATGAATGACATCTAGCTCCCACTCAAATATGCCTTCCACATATAAGATCAAGAAAAGCTACTTAGCTCCCACTCACTTCTTTGCAAATGCAATTTTCTTCAACTATTTTGGACAACTCCAAAATCCTTTAATCACATCATCAAAGTGAAGATTCCAGCTCCGATATGCTTGCTTCAGCCCATGAATGGACAGCTGAAGTTTGCATACATGTTTAGCATCCTCAGGATCACCAAACCATTTCATTGTACTAATTACAACTCTTTATTAATGATACCATTAAGAAACATGGTTTTCTTATCCATCTATCAATTTCTCAATTTGAAATTATATTAATTGCTAAACGACCCCGAATAGATTTAGGCTTCGCCACTTGAGACAAAATCTCGTTGTGGTCAACTTTTGAATCTGTCTGAACTGTTTCACGACAAATCGATCCTTATCTGTGTCTACTCTCTCATAAAATTCCATATTCTATTAACAGCTTAGATGCCATCAAGAAGATCTCCCAAGTCATTACCTGGTAATCGTACATGGATTTTATCTCGGATCATATATGACTCATAGCCATTTCTCGGACTTAGGTCTACCATCTCTTCTTCGCAGTTCGTAGGTCTGTCATATTCCATTAACATGACCTTCATAACAAGATTGTCGTACCACACAGTGTGGAACACAACCTCGTACGGCTACGTTCTTAGTATGAGCTCAGAGCATCATGATCTTTATCATCATCTTCTTTCTAGTTGAGGAGCATAACACCGGAAACACTTTCCGTTGCGCCACTCTGATGTCGGGAGAGAAAGTTCATTAACTTCGTCTTGCTCTACTTTCTTTCCCACTTATACCTTTGGACAAGAAACTATTTCTTTTGCAAGGTATATTCCGGCAACGTTTTTGCCTATGTCGTGAGACATGTACCCAACTACTTCTTTATGTACGGTACACTACAAAGATTTATCCATTTTAGGTTTGATCACATCGAAACATTAAATTGCTGAAACGACAATCTAGGCTAAAAGCCATGCCATCACTCATATGGTATTGTCTCCATGGATTTAAATGGTTTCCCTATTATCTAACGTGAATGTTATGTTTCTACCATATGACTCCAATGATCACAATAATTCGATAAGAGATTTATTTACCACACACTATCCGATAGGGTGCGATTACGACGTCCTAACATAGCATAACACTATGGTGTTCCATGCGACGTAATTTGTGGAACTCTTCTCACAACTCTTCCAATGATATGCCAACATTATAACTCAAATCTTTATTTCCTCGATCTGTATCGCAGGAATTTGATTTTTCTTGTTAAATTTATTTTCCTACTTCATTCTGAACTTGTTTGATCGAATCAAAATTTCCAGACTAACATTTCCTAAGTGGATATCCATATATCTACTCGGAATATTCATGAAGTCTATGAAATAAAGACTTCCACTATACGTTAAAGTACTTCATTGATTCACACACACCCATATGCATGATTCTCAACAAGTTATACTCAAAACGTTCAGTGAAGTTTACGAAATAAAGGTCTCCACTACACGTTAATTACTTCATTGATCCACATACATCTATATGCATGATTATCAATAAGTTATATGCCCACTTTCCGAAAACGGTGTCTTAGTTATCTTGCAAGTGTCAAAAGATCAAATCTAAGGACTTGTAGATCCATCCGTATGGAGCTTGTTCATTGACTATAACATTGACATGACTTAAACGGTAGCGCCACACGAATGTGGTGTCTTTATTAATTTTGTATCCTTTGGCATTAATATTATGAATGTGTGAGCTTCTACTATCTAAATTCAAATCGGCTTATGATCATTACTTCATAAATATAGGACAACGATTTTGTCACTTACATATATGAACAATCGTCTTGCTAGAGAAAACACACTTATAACGATCATACTAACAGGCGATCATAAAAGAATTTATTCAAATGGTAGATCTAGAGGGAGAGTGTCTATGGCCATCACAACATTTTGTCTGCCATCATCAACACACATTGTCGCCTCATCCTTCCAAGCTACTCAAGTAGTAAATCTGGTTTTCATAAAACATGACTAGTATCAAAAACTTAGTCACTACTGCGAGTACTTGCTTAGGTAAAACATTCATAACATGTATATCATATATACACCATCATCATTGATGACTTCCCGGCGATCTGTTTCATCTTCTTGATTCTTCCAACGCAATCAAGAACCATGAAGGTGAACGATTCCCCTTGCATGACATAGTCTATGACAAAGCATTTGCATCTGGCAACGTTGTCTGTCATCCAGTGATCGAGCTGAGCGAGGCGTCTCAATGTCATCAAGTATGACCAATGTCATCGAGTATGACCAGTGTCATCAAGTATGACTGCCACGTGCTCCTTCAATGCGTGTATTCTCTTCCATCTTGGTTGTGAAGAAAAACAGTCAACGTACTGATAAACTTTATCAACCCAACTTTAGGTATATCCCGAGTTTAGCGATCATCTCATATGTTCGCGATCTAACAACTCGCACCCACCGTTAATTCTCTATGGCAGAGATCATAGCATACACTGGACTATGATGATATTATCCGCACAAAAACTTGATAATCCAAATTATCTTTTTGTTAGCGGAATCTCCGGGTTTATCTCCTAGCGGGTATTGTATCACAAAGAGCTAATGGTTTAAACAAGGAGTATCCTCAAGCTAAAGTATAAAACTATGAAGTTTGGACCCAACCTTTTAAGTTTCTCAATCGCAGGATTGCGCCTAATTTTTAAAGAAGGCTATTACATTGGTTAATATCTACAAAGGTTTTGCAAAACATAAAGACTTTGTTCATTATAAAATAGGGTTCAAGTTTTAATAAAATAAAACTACCAGAACTCCCACTCAAAACGAATATCCCTCTAATCGTTTTAGTGATTACACGATCCTCATCCATTATGCAACCCCTCATCGTCAGAGCCGGCAACATAACTTCAAAGGTAGACATCGACATGTCAATCACAACAACTCTGTGACTCATGCTTAACCTTTCGGTCACCGTGTTTCGAGGCCATGTCTGTACATGCTAGGCTCGCCATAATAACCTTCAACGTATACGCTTGTGCAAACATGTATTACACCCACTGTATGCGAACGACGATATGTATGACACCCGATCGTCACGGCCTGCCTCATAACGTAGAACTTTCTTGATGGTGCACGTCGAAGGGAGAACACTAATGGTATTTTGGAGGGATCATCTTATATTACTACCGCCGTGTATATAATAATATATATATATACACAATATAAGATGCACTCAAAACATCAATATGTAATGCGATGTGACATGGTCCTTGCGCCGATGGTCTCCTTCGCGCCCACAGTTTATAAACAATTTAATAAACCTACCTTGACCATATCACATTGCCCCCTGCAAGATAAAGTTAGACGCTTTCTACTTTATCTTTTGCATATTTTACGTGGCTTGGGGCTTTCGTAAATAGAACAGGTTTCATACCTACCAACCTATTACCACAACAACGATCAAATAATTGCATGTTTATTCATCCCTTTCGGGCCCTCCATTGAAAATGCAAAGCCAACTAAAGAGAGAGAGACACACACCCGCCAGCCACATATACGGTACAAGCCGCATGTCAGTTGTGGAACCAGTCTCGCGTAAGCGTACGCGTAAAGTCGATCCGGGCCGCTTCATCAACTCAATGCTGCCGACAATGCAAGTGCACGCGAGAGGGTAGCAAATAAAAGAACGATGCCCCCGTGATAAACACGGGTTCTAAAAGCGTACAACTATATCTACGCATAGATTGGCTCTGATACCACTGAAGGGGATCGCAGGCAGAAAACAATAAATTTTCTAACAACGATAACCTTAAACTAGACAGGATCTATATTATGCAGATATAGTAATACGGCGGAGATCGATATACATACCCTTGTAGACCGAAACGCGGGGATTACGCTCCCGCACAAGCGTTGTCGATGAAGCCGACGAAGACGACCTCGAGGTCGTGTAGAGGAAGAAGACCTCCGAGCACCACTAGCGTGGCACCTCGCAGGGATCCACACACGTACGGTGGAGACGACGACCTCCGGACTCCGATCCAGGGACGAGCAGCGGAAGACTTGGACTGGAAGACCAGCAGCACGGCGGTGTGCGTATGGTAGAGAGAACTTCACCTTGGCGCAACTCCAATGGAGGAATCACGTTTTCCAAGGAGAAGAAGAGAGAGAGATTGGTTGTTCCTCAAAGGCCAAGGGGGCACCTATATATATATAGGTGGAGGGGGGCTGCCAGCCTTGCTGGCTGGGCGGTGTGGGACTATTCCCACACCAGCCCGCCCCAAGTGGTGCGCCGGCCCTAGGTGGGCCCCATTTGGCCCACCTAGGGCAGCCCCCCTTCCTCATGCACACCTAGGGGGGGAATTCCCCCTTATGGGCCTTCTCTCCCAAGGGAAGGCCCATTTAAGGTGGGCTGCCTTTTAAATTCCGAAAATCATTAAATAAAAATGTATTTAACTATTAATTACACTAATGAATATTAAACACACATTATCTAATTCATTCCAGCTCCGAAAACTATTTCGTCGCTCTCCGATCTTCATCGGATCTTTCCCGGGACGCTCCCGGTGCTCTCTTCTAATTTCTCTTCCGGTAAACTTGTCGACTCCCCTTAAGTGTGTTACCCTAGCGGTTCGAGATCTCGCCAGACATGATCAAGACGCGCTCTCCGATCAATGACTAATTTGTGGACCTTGGATACCCAGAATTAATCCCTGTGAGATAACGAATACTTTGTCGTTCGAACCTAGACGTCTGAGTCTTAAACCTTTTGCCATGGCGATACTTAGCGTGTCCGAGACTCGTTCATAGATATCACGATACCTAGCTTGATCTCGTTACCGACATCGCTATCTTCTACTCGTCCATGATATTATGTCCTGGTGACCTAGTCACATGCTTGCAAGCTCATTTGACATAATCTCACCGAGTGGGCCCTAGAGTATCTATCCTGCTATGCGGACTGGCAAATCCCGTTCTTGATCCCTCGTCTCAACATACTCCCTTCCGATACCCGAGAGGGACACCTTTATTGTCACACTGTTAAGATATGACGTTTGATGTGAAGGGGATCGCAGGCAGAAAACAAAATTTTCCTATCGGCGATAACCTTAAACTAGCCAGGATCTACACTATGCAGATATAGAAGTACGGCGGATATCGGAATACATACCCTTGTAGACCGAAAAGCGGGGATTACGCTCCCGCACAAGCGTTGACGACGAAGACGACGTAGCCGACCTCTAGGTCGCGAAGAACTCGGCGCGACGAAGACGATGAAGATGACCACAAGGTCGGGTGGAGAAAGTAGGCCTCCGAGTACCGCTAGCGCAGCACCTCGCAGGGTGTTACACACATACGGTGGAGACGACGGCCTTCGAAGCTCCAGTCCAGGACGAGCAGCGGAAGACTTGGACCGGAACACCAGCAGCGCGGCAGCGGGCTATGGTGGAGAAAGATCTCTCCTCGGCGCAACTCCAAACATGGGAGTCACGTGATCCAAGGAGAAAAAGGTAGAGAGAAATTGGTGTGTAGAGAGGGGCTCTCTACCCCTCTATATATAGGAGAAAGGAGGCACCCCACCTTGCTAACCAGGCAAGGTGGGACTATCCCAGCCGCACCAACCAAGGGAGGGGGGAGCCGGCCCCCACATGGGCCCCTTAGGGCCCATCCGAACTCCCCTTGGTGGGGTTTGGCCCTTGGGGGGGAATTCGGCCCCTACATGGGCCTTCTCCCTCCCGGAAGGGCCCATTTAGTGGGCTGCATGTTTAAATCCGAATTTAATCATTATAAATTCATTAAAATAATATTAATTCACTAATTAACATTAGTTTAACATATATAAACAATTTCCTCTCTTCCGGAACTTTTCCGAAACTCTCCGAACTACCTTCGGTTCTCCGATCTCCATCGGAACTTTCCCGGGACGTTCCCGGTGCTCTCTTTTCCTAATTTCTCTTTCCGGTTGTCTTGTCGAAACCCCTTAAGTGTGTTACCCTATCGGTTCGATATAATAACAGACATGATCGAGACTCCTCTCCGATCAATGATTAACTCGTAGGCCTGGACCCCATGAATTAACCCCTGTGATATAACGAATGACTTTCATCTATCAAACCTGGACGTCGAGTCTTAAACCTTTTGCCATAGCGATACTTAGCGTGTCCGAGCATCGTTCATAGATATCTCCATACCTAGCATGATCTCGTTACCGACAACACTATCTTCTACTCGTCTATGATATTATGTCAGCTGGTGACCTACTCACATGTTTGCAAACTCATTTGACATAATCTCACCGAGTGGGCCCTAGAGTATCTATCCGGCTATACGGACTGACAAATCCCGCTCTTGACCCCTCGTCTCAACTACCCCTTTCCGATACCCAAAAGTATCACCGTTATTGTCACACTATATAAGATATGACGTTTGGTGCGATCAAAGTATCTTCCAGGGATAACAATAAGAGTTGATCTCACGGTCGAAAGCGTAATGACTACGTCCTACAAATTATGGGTAAGTCCATCACATCGTTCCACCTAACGATATGACTCCATTGCCGACAGACGCCATGTCTCATGATCGGGAAACCTCGATCATCAATCGCGCAATGAAACTAGTCTTAGCAGAGGCAACTAGGGACCTGGTTGTTTATCTACCACACGTGTATTAATGTTTCCGCTTAATACAGTTATAGCATGGTATAAAACATATAATGAACAATTGGAATATAACCAATAAACTATCTTTATTAAGTGCCTCTAGGGCATATTCCCTTCAGTCTCCCACTTGCACTAGAGTAACACTTAATCTAGTTTACAACTTGGTAAAAGCTCAACACCCATAGCATCTTGGTGCATGCTTGTCTCGTGGAACAGGAATACAGTCAACAGATCTCACACATTGAGACCTATATGTGCTTTGCAACACTTGTATGTCACCTAGTTTGACATCATCCCGTATCTTACGATGACGGTGAAATATATCCTAGTGGATGGAGTGAGACTCGAACATTCGCGTAGCATGGGCCTTAAAAGTCTAAGAGATCTATTAAGGGGACCACACACGCTCGGAAAACTGCTCAGTCCAATCACACTTGCTACTTCTGAAGTTGCCATATATTTCTATACCTATGTAGATTATGCAACAGTGCATTCATATGCGACTTCGCAAACTAACCATGTCTTTCTTCAAAATAAAGGACATCTCCTATATGAGATTTCTAGTTGTATGGGCCAGTGTAATAACTTGCATCATCGTAACCTCTTTACGGCAAGTTGTCTTTCACCCTTTCCCTTTACCAGAAAACATATCTTCAGTTCTCACAGACACTGAAAAATATACTTAACGTTTGTTCATTGATCCACACAAGGATCACTCTAGAACCTGTTCTTCAACCAAGAACCATGGGTCACACTAAGTCGAGCTTTCAATCTGATAGCATCTATGTCTGATACATAGAGAATGTCGAACATCATTTGCTATCACTGAAAATGCCAAGATAAACTTAATATTTCACCTAGTCATACAAGTAAGAATCATTTTCTTTGCTTGTTCTATTCTGAAACACTTCAGAATCTTAACTTAGTAAATATTCCGACATAATGTTATTAAGCCCCTTACGATCTATACAATTATAGATTGGATGCCTAATACTCCTAACTTCTTTCATAGAAAATTTAATCACTTAAATAATCCTTTACACTCTACTAGAGGATCTGTGTCATTCAATATGTCGTCACATACAAAATCATGAATGACACCTAGCTCCCACTCAAATATGCCTTCCGCATATAAGATCAAGGAAAGCTACTTAGCTCCCACTCAAATATGCCTTTCGCATATAAGATCAAGAAAAGCTACTTTGCTCCCACTCACTTCTTTGCAAACACAAGTTTCTTCAACTATTTTGGACAACTCCAAAATCCTTTGATCACATCATCAAAGTGCAGATTCCAGCTCCGATATGCTTGCTTCAGCCCATGAATGGACAACTGAAGTTTGCATACATGTTTAGCATCCTCAGGATCACCAAACCATTATTGTACTAATTACAACACTTTCTTAATGACACTATTAAGAAACATGGTTTCCTTATCCATCTATCAATTTCTCATTCGAAATTATAGTAATTGCTAAACGACCCAGAATAGATTTAGGCTTCGCCACTTGAGACAAAATCTCGTTGTGGTCAACTTTTGAATCTGTCGGAACTGTTTCACGACAAATCGATCCTTATCAATGTCTACTCTCTCATAAAATTCCATATTCTGTTAACATCCTAGATGCCATCAAGAAGATCTCCCAAGTTAATACCTGGTAATCGTACATGGATTTTATTTCGGATCATATATGACTCATAGCCATTTCTCGGACTTAGGTCTACCATCTCTTCTTCGTAGTTCGTAGGTCTGTCATATTCCATTAACATGACATTCATAACAAGATTGTCGTAACACATAGTGTGGAACACAACCTCGTACGCCTACGTTCTTAGTATGAGCTCAGAGCATCATGATCTTGTATCATCAGCCTTTTTCAAGCTGTGGAGCATGACACCGAAAACACTTTCGGTTGCGCCATTCTGATGTCTGGAGAGAAAGTTCATCAACTTTTCCTTGCTCTACTTTCTTTCCCACTTATACCCTTGGACAAGAAACTATTTCTTTCGCAAGGCATATTCCGGCAACGATTTTGCCTATGTCGTGAGACATGTACCCAACTAACTCTTTAGGTACGGTATACTACAAAGATTAATCCATTTTAGGTTTGATCACATCGAAACACTAAATTGCTGAAACGACAATCTAGGCTAAAAGCCATGCCATCACTCATATGGTATTGTCTCCATGGATTTAAATGGTTTCCCTATTATCTAACGTGAGTGTTACGTTTCTACCATACGACTCTAATGATCACAATAATTCGGTAAGAGATTTATTTACCACAAACTATCCGATAGGGTGCGATTACGACGTCCTAACATACCATAACACTATGGTGTTCCATGCGACGTAATTTGTGGAACTCTTCTCACAAGTCTTCCAATGATATGCCAACATTATAACTCAAATCTTCATTTCCTCGATCTGTATCGCGGGAATTTGATTTTCTTGTTAAGTTTATTTCCTACTTCATTCTGAACTTGTTTGATCGAATCAAAATTTTCAGGCCAACATTTCCTGAGTGGATATTCATATATCTACTTGGAATATTCATGAAGTCTATGAAATAAAGACTTCCACTTCACGTTAAAGTACTTCATTGATTCACATACACCCATATGCACGATTCTCAACAAGTCATACTCAAAACGTTCAGTGAAGTTCACGAAATAAAGGTCTCCACTACCCGTCAATTACTTCATTGAACCACATACATCTATATGCATGACTATCAACAAGTTATATGCCCGTTTTCCGAAAACGGTGTCTTAGTTATTTTGCAAGTGTCAAAAGATCAAATCTAAAGACTTGTAGATCCATCCGGTATGAAGCTAATTCATTGACTATAACATTGACATGAATTAAACGGTAGTGCCACACATATGTGGTGTCTTTATTAAGTTTGTATCCTTTGGCATTAATATTATGAATGTGGGAGCTTCTACCATCTAAATTCAAATCGGCATATGATCATTACTTCATAAATATAGGACAACGAATTTGTCACTAATATATATGAACAATTGTCTCGCTAGAGGAGACACACTTATAACGATCATACTAACAGGCGATCATAAAGAATTTATTCAAATGGTAGATCTAGAGGGAGAGTGTCTATGGCCATCACAACAATTTGTCTGCCATTATCAACACACAATGTTGCCTCATCCTTTCAAGCCACTCAAGCAGTAAACCTGGTTTTCATAAAACATGACTAGTATCAAAACTTAGTCACTACTGCGAGTACTTGCTTAGCTAAAACATTCATAACATGTATATCATATATACACCATCATCATTGATGACTTCCGGCGATCTGTTTCATCTTCTTGATACTTCCAACGTATTCAAGAACCATGAAGGTGAACGATTCCCCTTGCATGACATAGTCTATGACATAGCATTTGCACTTGGCAACGACGTCTCTCATCCAGTGATCGAGCTGAGCGAGGCGTCTCAATGTTCATCAAGTATGACCATATGTCATCAAGTATGACCAATGTTATCAAGTATGACTGCCACGTGCTCCTTCAATGTGTATATTCTCTTCCATCTTGGTTGAGAAGACAATCAGTCAACGTACTGATAAACTTCATCAACCCAACTTTAGGGGTACCCCGAGTTTAACGACCATCTCATATGTTCGCGATCTAATAACTCGTACCCACCGTTGGTTCTCTATGGCAGAGATCATAGCATACACTGGACTATGATGATATCATCCGCACAAAACCTGATAATCCAAATTATCTTTTGTTAGCGGAATCTCCGGGTTTATCTCCTAGCGGGTATTGTATCACAAAGAGCTAACGGTTTAAACAAGGAGTATCCTCAAGCTAAAGTATAAAAGTATGAAGTTTGGACCCAACCTTTTAAGTTTCTCAATCGCAGGAATGCGCCTAATTTTAAAAGATGCTATTACAATGGTTAATATCTACAAAGGTTTGCAAAACAGACTTTGTTCATTATATTTGAGTTCTAGTATTTTTAGAAAATAACTATCCGAACTCCCACTCAAACGAACATCCCTCCTGGTCGTTTAAGCGATTACACGACCCCCATCCATTGCACAACCCCTCATCGTCAGAGCCAGCAACACAACTTCAAGGGTAGACAATTGTCAATCACAACAACTCTGTGACTCATGCTCGACCTTTCGGCCTCCGTGTTCCGAGGCCATATCTGCATATGCTAGGCTCGCCACAATAACCTCCACGTAACGCTTGTGCAACATGGCTTACACCCACTGTATGCGAACGACGATATGTCTGACACCCGATCGTCACGGCCTGCCTCATAACGTAGAACTTTCTTGGTGGTGCTCGTTGGAGGAAGAACACTAGTGGTATTTTTGAAGGGATCATCTTATATATAACTACCGCCGCGTAACTAATATAATCACACAATATAAGATGCACACAAAACATCAAATGTAATGCGATGTGATATAGTCCATTGCGCCATGGTCTTCTTGGCGCCCGCAGTTCATAAACAATTTAATAAACCTACCTTGACCATATCACATTGCCCCTGCAAAATAAAGTTAGACGCTTCTACTTTATCTTTTGCATATTTTACGTGGCTTGGGGCTGTCGTAAATAGAACCGCTTCATACCTACGAACCTTATGACCACAACAACGATCCAATAATTGCATGTTTAAGCATCCCTTTCGGGCCCTCCATTGAAAATGCAAAGCCAACTAAAGAGAGAGAAACTGACACCCGCCAGCCACAGATACGGTACAAGCCGTATGTCAGTAGTGGAACCAGTCTCGCGTAAGCGTACGCGTAAAGTCGGTCCGGGCCGCTTCATCAACTCGATGCCGCTGGAATCACAAGTGCACGCTAGAGGGTAGCAAATAACAGGAACGGTGCCCCCGTGAAGAACACGGGTTCTAACAGCGTACAGCTATATCTACGATAGATCGGCTCTGATACCACTGAAGGGGATGGCAGGCAGAAAACAAAATTTTCCTATCGGCGATAACCTTAAACTAGCCAGGATCTACACTATGCAGATATAGAAGTACGGCGGATATCGGAATACATACCCTTGTAGACCGAAAAGCGGGGATTACGCTCCCGCACAAGCGTTGACGACGAAGACGACGTAGCCGACCTCTAGGTCGCGAAGAACTCGGCGCGACGAAGACGATGAAGATGACCACAAGGTCGGGTGGAGGAAGTAGGCCTCCGAGTACCGCTAGCGCAGCACCTCGCAGGGTGTTACACACATACGGTGGAGACGACGGCCTTCGAAGCTCCAGTCCAGGACGAGCAGCGGAAGACTTGGACCGGAACACCAGCAGCGCGGCAGCGGGCTATGGTGGAGAAAGATCTCTCCTCGGCGCAACTCCAAACATGGGAGTCACGTGATCCAAGGAGAAAAAGGTAGAGAGAAATTGGTGTGTAGAGAGGGGCTCTCTACCCCTCTATATATAGGAGAAAGGAGGCACCCCACCTTGCTAACCAGGCAAGGTGGGACTATCCCAGCCGCACCAACCAAGGGAGGGGGGAGCCGGCCCCCACATGGGCCCCTTAGGGCCCATCCGAACTCCCCTTGGTGGGGTTTGGCCCTTGGGGGGGAATTCGGCCCCTACATGGGCCTTCTCCCTCCCGGAAGGGCCCATTTAGTGGGCTGCATGTTTAAATCCGAATTTAATCATTATAAATTCATTAAAATAATATTAATTCACTAATTAACATTAGTTTAACATATATAAACAATTTCCTCTCTTCCGGAACTTTTCCGAAACTCTCCGAACTACCTTCGGTTCTCCGATCTCCATCGGAACTTTCCCGGTACGTTCCCGGTGCTCTCTTTTCCTAATTTCTCTTTCCGGTTGTCTTGTCGAAACCCCTTAAGTGTGTTACCCTAGCGGTTCGATATAATAACAGACATGATCGAGACTCCTCTCCGATCAATGATTAACTCGTAGGCCTGGACCCCATGAATTAACCCCTGTGATATAACGAATGACTTTCATCTATCAAACCTGGACGTCGAGTCTTAAACCTTTTGCCATAGCGATACTTAGCGTGTCCGAGCATCGTTCATAGATATCTCCATACCTAGCATGATCTCGTTACCGACAACACTATCTTCTACTCGTCTATGATATTATGTCAGCTGGTGACCTACTCACATGTTTGCAAACTCATTTGACATAATCTCACCGAGTGGGCCCTAGAGTATCTATCCGGCTATACGGACTGACAAATCCCGCTCTTGACCCCTCGTCTCAACTACCCCTTTCCGATACCCAAAAGTATCACCGTTATTGTCACACTATATAAGATATGACGTTTGGTGCGATCAAAGTATCTTCCAGGGATAACAATAAGAGTTGATCTCACGGTCGAAGGCGTAATGACTACGTCCTACAAATTATGGGTAAGTCCATCACATCGTTCCACCTAACGATATGACTCCATTGCCGACAGACGCCATGTCTCATGATCGGGAAACCTCGATCATCAATCGCGCAATGAAACTAGTCTTAGCAGAGGCAACTAGGGACCTGGTTGTTTATCTACCACATGTGTATTAATGTTTCCGCTTAATACAGTTATAGCATGGTATAAAACATATAATGAACAATTGGAATATAACCAATAAACTATCTTTATTAAGTGCCTCTAGGGCATATTCCCTTCATGATGCAATCAAAGTATCTTTCAGGAATAGCAATAAGAGTTGATCTCACGGTCAAAGGCGTAATGACTACGTCCTACAAATATTGGGTATGTCCATCACGTCATTCTCCCAATGACATGATTCCATTGTCAACTGACATCAATGTCACATGATCGGGAAACCTCGATCATCAATTGCCCAATGAACTAGTTAGATAGAGGCTACTAGGGACCTGGTTGTTTATCTACCACACGTGTATTAATGTTTCCGCTTAATACAGTTATATCATGGTATAAAACATATAATGAACAATTGAGATATGACGAATAAACTATCTTTATTAAGTGCCTCTAGGGCATATCTCCTTCAGTAAGAGCATCTCCACCGGCACCCCCAAACGGCCCTCCAAAGGCCCATTGGGGTCCGGACAAAAAAACCGCCGCAGCGGCACCCCCACGCGTGCCCACCCTCTAAATTTGTGTCCGGCCCCTCCAGCCCACCCGCCAAACTTGGGGGCCTGCCTGGGTGCGCCGGACATCGTCCGAGCACCCACCCGACATGCGGCCCCCACCCGTCATTAAGACAAGAAGAAGGCGTGACGCTGGTACACGATGTCGTGTAGCGCGGTGCGCGCGTTAATGCCGCGTGATAAGGGGTGGCCCGATCTTCTCAGTGAGCGGTGGGTAGATGGATGATGGTGGAAGATAACTTGCGAGAATCCGACGAACTCTCCGGTTGTTCCCCCGTTGCCAATGCAACAACTCTTCAACCCAATGGATATTCGCGACGCCTCACACCGACGCAACGTAGCCGCCGACCACGAAGAGGTTTTGCAATCTACTAATTCCCAGTGGAACAACAGATCACACTCAAACTTCGGAAAATAATCTCCAGAGCGAAACACAGTGGAGAGGTTGAATTCCTGAGCGCAACATAGAGGAACTCGAATATAGATGAATGCTTAGCAATCCAATCTAGCGTTTATGTTTAAACGTGGTCTCTAAACCTAAAAGCCACGAAATTACAAGCCTTATAAAGGCTGCTGGACGTCCAACATTGTGTTGGAGTCAAAACCTAACTTTCCTAACTTTAACGGACTCTGTTTGGAAACAGGCAGAAAATAACTCGTGACTTGTTGCGGTCACCGCGCCCAGTCCGAGCCGAACCGGGGCATGGGGCCGGACCCATTGGAAAGCCCTTCAAATTGACTTTTCAGATTGTGCTTCTTTACTCTATTTGGAGTCCGTATAAAGAATCCGCGTCCGTTTCAAATTCAGGACTTCTGTCAGTCCGAACCGAATCTGAACAAATCTTGAATCCGAATTGGAAAGGATCTTTCTTTGTTTGCAGCATCCCTTCTTCGCGTGATGGCTCCACTTCCTCCCTCGCCTCCCTCGTGCTAGCCACCTTGATGTTTGTCAACAGCCTCCATTCCTTTCCCACATCTTCTTCTCCATTCGCCATTATCTTCATTAACTCAAACCTAATGAAACATAATAACTTAGGCAGTATAACATTCTTATAATTCATGGTATCATATCCAACTAGGAATGAGTTCACCTTATAATAATCATCGATCAGGCTTAATATTTCCTTCCAGTTTAAGCATGGATAATCATCATAATCCACTGATATATCCTCATCATCCTCCCTTTCTTCAAGAACAGCCGTCCTCGGCTGTGGATAAGTCGAAAGCGGAAGAAACAAAAAGAACAACGTATACGTAGAGTACATGTATATATAGCTTGTTGTACCATTTTTCTTGACACACAAATTAATATCAATAGACCAAAGGCAACTGAAATTGCAAGTATAAGTGAAGTTCAAATTTGTAGCACACCTAGGACACAACGCATGATACACACAAAACGTATGTGCAAAATCAGGTTGAAATCTAGCAAGAGCAGTTCCCTGTAAAACATCAACTAGACTAGAACACGTCATATGATCATGAGAATAAGGTATTGTCCCAAAGCAAAAAGATCTCGGCACATAGCATATAGGATTTAAACTAGGACAGTTTAATTCAGCAATTTTATCATACGTAATGCATATGTGATCCACCATAAATTCATCATTAATGCTATACTCACCAATTAAATTAATAAAGAAACAACATGCATGTGTGCCAGAACGCAAATATGAAATTTCAGATATCTTGTCCATAGCACAACTCAAATTCATAGGTTCATCTAGCATTACATAACAAACAATAGTATCAAGTGGAATTCGAGCAAGCACTTCCTTATGTGAAATCAGTACCACATGATCTAAATTCGAAATTAGCAATTTATCACATGGTTTTGAAATATGTGTGTAGTTCAAATCACAGGAATCAAGCAAAGGAGTAGACTCACAAAGTGATTCGCTTGCTGGCTGCAGCTCCAAATCAGTACCTTTTTCAATGGTAATCTCCTCAGATGTAGTAGGCACTATTACATCATCCTCACGTGGTGATGCGGGTTGTAGAGCTGATGGCTCCCTTTCTTCAAAAGCAACCTGCATATCACATGAAACAACACTAGGAGTAGAGATTATGACGTTAGTAGAAATATCCTCACATGTCCTATCATCTACTACACTCATGTTATCTTGTTCTCTCATACTCTCGAAGTGGATGCACTCAACCTCACGTTTAGTGGAGTCACACAAGTCACTTTTTATAACACTCTCACTCAATTTGGCTATGTGGCTCTCATTCTCACATGGGATTTGATGCACAATGTGGTCAAGATGACATATAATGGATCTGTCACCGTCCATGATGACCTTGTACTTAGCCGATAAGCTAAATTCTTTTCTCCTCTCCTTGCGAAGAAGATGGTACTCATGAAAATCATCGGCTGAATTTTGTAGCAGAAAACCCCGCTTCATGTTCCACATGAACGAAATTTTGTTAACCTCGGGGCGAGCTCGAACTTGAAACTTCCTGCACCAAGGATCTCCGAGAAGTACGTGACAAGAGTCAAGTGGCATGGGGGATACATCACATCGCACAATCTCAGTATGCTCGCCGAAGGTAAAAGGAACTTCAGCACTGTGGGAAATAAGCAGTGTGCCATATGATGAGCGTAGAAGGTATGGCTTCAGATTGGAAAATTTATGTAGCTGCAACTTCTCTACAACCTCAATACTGACTAAATTGAGATTAGAAGATCCGTCAATGGTGGCAGCAGCACATCGCTCACCAATCTGCACACGATGGTGGAAAAGGCCATCACCATTGAAAGCACCTTGTTCTTCCTCCCAAAAAGTATCACTACAATATTTATGGTGGAGGAAGTGATATTGACGTGTCTCCAAAGTATCCATAGCACTGTCTACCATGGTTAGTGAAAAACAAACAGATATGTATATATGTGGAAAACTCTCAACTCACTCAACCGAAAGAAATTGTGGATCTTACTGTTCCACAGTGAATTAGAAAAGCTCACCACTTGTAGTGACAGTACATGCACGGATGTGATGCAGCGAATATTATGGGTTTCAATGCGTCACACAGCAAACCAGGGTATTTAGTGGAGCTTGGTAGGGATACCTAACTACACCAGTTCAATTCCTAGTGCTGATCGGACACAACAGGGAAACTCACACGGTGGAGATAAATGGGGCAAAAACAACTTTGAAAATTGAGCTCAAAATATGATATATCGGAGTAATGCTCGGTTGTTTCAAATGCACAAGAGAGATGCTAGCAAAAAGGCTCTAATGACAGGCACAAGATTGCTCAACTATGCAACAAAACACAATCAGCAAGCTCCTCAACTGAAATTTGAACTTCGGCCTTTGATTCTTTTCTCTTCTCTGAATTTTTTTCTTTTGTCACTTTTTCTCTCGTCTCTTTTCTCTTTTCTCTTTTTTTTTTGATTTTAAATTTATGGCCACAACAAAACAGGAGCACTTGAGCAAACACGCTGAGACAAAGTGTGCAAGAAAACCGATCAAAAGAGCAGCCTGTCGAGCACAAGAAAATTTGCTATTCTCAATGGGTAAGTTCCTACTCACGTGCTGTAGAAAGGCAGTGGCTAAGCTAAACAAAGTTACGGAAATAACAACAGAAGATTTGGAAACAAACAGAACTTAGAAACCTAACTCTACTCGGAAACTGTCCACGCGGGATATTTTCTGTTTTTGGACTCCGAATTCAATAAGAGAAAGCAAAACGATTAGAACCCTAAACCTAGACTTGGACAAGATTAAAGTTACGCAAAGGAAAATTGACCAGCAACTATGAATCAAACCGATGCAATCTAAGTCTATGGCAAAATCTAAAACCTAATCTTTTTGTATGGCTTTTTCTGGATAGGACTGAAAATAAAACTACGATTACGGGGATGGATTGCTCACCGAGTAAACACTGGAGTTCTGATACCAAGATGATAAGGGGTGGCCCGATCTTCTCAGTGAGCGGTGGGTAGATGGATGATGGTGGAAGATAACTTGCGAGAATCCGACGAACTCTCCGGTTGTTCCCCCGTTGCCAATGCAACAGCTCTTCAACCCAATGGATATTCGCGACGCCTCACACCGATGCAACGTAGCCGCCGACCACGAAGCGGTTTTGCAATCTACTAATTCCCAGTGGAACAACAGATCACACTCAAACTTCGGATAATAATCTCCAGAGCGCAACACAGTGGAGAGGTTGAATTCCTGAGCGCAACACAGAGGAACTCGAATATAGATGAATGCTTAGCAACCCAATCTAGGGTTTATGTTTAAACGTGGTCTCTAAACCTAAAAGCCACGAAATTACAAGCCTTATAAAGGCTGCTGGACGTCCAACATTGTGTTGGATTCAAAACCTAACTTTCCTAACTTTAACGGACTCTGTTTGGAAACAGGCAGAAAATAACTCGTGACTTGTTGCGGTCACCGCGCCCAGTCCGAGCCGAACCGGGGCATGGGGCCGGACCCATTGGAAAGCCCTTCAAATTGAATTTTCAGATTGTGCTTCTTTACTCTATTTGGAGTCCGTATAAAGAATCCACGTCCGTTTCAAATTCAGGACTTCTGTCAGGCCGAACCGAATCTGAACAAATCTTGAATCCGAATTGGAAAGGATCTTTCTTTGTTTGCAGCATCCCTTCTTCGCGTGATGGCTCCACTTCCTCCCTCGCCTCCCTCGTGCTAGCCACCTTGATGTTTGTCAACAGCCTCCATTCCTTGCCCACATCTTCTTCTCCATTCGCCATTATCTTCATTAACTCAAACCTAATGATACATAAACATAATAACTTAGGCAGTATAACATTCTTATAATTCATGGTATCATATCCAACTAGGAATGAGTTCACCTTATAATAATCATCGATCAGGCTTAATATTTCCTTCCAGTTTAAGCATGGATAATCATCATAATCCACTGATATATCCTCATCACCGCGTCGCCAGTTCCCAATGCGACGTGACGCCGTCCTGCAGCACGCCTAACAATTACACCGGCAACACGACGCGGCGCATTTACGGCGTCGCCGCCCTTCGGCCAAGGATTAAAGGCATGGCGACGCCTTTTGCCTCGCCCTTCACATCCCCCGACCTCGCCTCCCACATCCTCCCGCCTCGCATCGCCTCGCCTCCCACATCCTCTCGTCGTCCCCCATGGCCAACACAAACGAGACCTGGGAGCTCTACCGGTATGGGCTCCTCGCCCCTCCGGATTGCCGCGTCCCGAAGGGGTGGCACATCTCCAACGGCGGCCTCCTCGTGCCGTCGATCCCCCGAACGGAGGAGCTAGTCCACCGATACGTCGCTCGCCGACGCAGTTGGCTGACGCCCGCAGAGCGCCGCCTCCCCGAGAACGACGACGGACAACATAACTGGGGGAGGTGGCTCGATCAGTTGGAAGAGGAGTGGCAGGCCGTCATCGAGCTCGTCGACAGCCCCGACATGCTCTTGTCGCGGTGGAACGCCACCGGGCGCCGCCTCTGGTGGGATCGGACTGGCACACCGTGGCCAGCGCGATCGAAGCCGCGAGGCGGCACGCCACGACGGGGAACATCCTCCCGCTCCGGCTGATGCCGCTGCCGCCGCGGACGCGCGGCCCCATCGCACAGAGGCGCCGGGGAGCGCTAGGCATCGTCATCCGCGACGAGCCACGCCGCCGCACCCCTCCCCGCCGCCACTCCCCACCTCGTGGACAACTTTTCCTCCGCCAACGCCGCGAGGAGCCGCGCGCCACCGTCAAGTTCAAGGAGGAGCCACATGAGCCGCAGACCAACGACCTGTACAAGCTCCCGTCACCGCTGCACGACCCGATGGACGACGGCTGCCCCGGACTCCTCGTTGCCATGGCCGCTTCGGTGGCCACGTTGGAGCAGGAGGCGACGGGTTGGCTTCAGACGATGCACTCCACGTCGGTGGAGGCATCCGGGAGTCGCGGCGGCAGCAGCGTGGCCACGGCCACCTCCAGCACCCGATCCGCTCGCGCCGGCGCCTCCTCTTCCGGCAAAGTCATTGTCCTCGACGACAGCGACGACGACAACGAGTTCGACTGGAGCGACGACGAGTAGGCTAGAGTTAGGTCGGCGGCTTCACATTTGCAATTTTCTTCAAATTATGTAAAATATTTCTAAATTTGAATGAAATTGCAAATTTAGTTCTCGTGCACAAGGTGTTTGTGTTTATAACGTAAAAATAGCGGTCACCGGATGGGGGGCGCCGCTGTGGAACACTCCCAGCAAATTCGTGGACACATGTCCGGCGCCCCCAAAGGGTGTCCAATTGGGGGGTGCCGGACACATATTTGCTGGGTGCCGGTGGAGATGCTCTAAAACTAGCACTTGACCTTAGCCAAGAGGATATTCCTTTGAAAACCGATAGCTTCGAGTTGGCCAGACAGCTACAAGCAAGGAGTACGATAGATTAATGCTAGAACTTTTAGTCTAGATACATCCACTTTTATAAAATATATGTCATCTAATATGAAATGGAGGGACTAATACTAGTTATGAGTTAGCTAGATTCGGCTCGGATGAAATTACGGGTCGTATTGGTCGGCATTGTAATGTTATTTTTCCATAATTAATACAATTTTCCAGAGAAGATGGCAAATGACAGAACATGCGCCAAACCTCCTATATAGATCCACCCATCCACCAGTCGACATCAAAGAAGACGCCGCTTGTGAGGAGGAAACAATCGGAGGAAAAAATACCAAAAGGGTAGCCGCTGCCTCTGCCACGCCAATGACCATATGAAACCCTTATTCTTGCCACGTTCAACCCCGCTAGACAACTGAAACCGAACCTACGTCTACGGATGTACATAATCCGCACATTGGATTGCGACAACCCTGGTCCTGCCGGCGACCAAGAGCCGTTAGGGGTGAGGAACAACCAAATAACAGCGACGGAAGACGCGGTGCGCTGGTGCCCACAACACAATCAGGTTGTGTCTCTCTTCTTCAGAGGGAGAAGGTGATAAATCTACAGTTACGATTAGAATGAGATGACTAAAATTTTGATTGAGTGGGATTTATGTAAGAAAAAGTTATAGGCAATTACAATACCAACCTGATGTAGTTTGGAGTACTATAAGTGTCCGCATCAAAATCACATGCCACTGGTGTAATTTACTCTGATTTAGAAAAATCATAATTGAACATTATTCTACTGCAAGCCCTTTTCTCCTCTTCTCGTTGATAAAGTAAGCCCTTTTGTTCACAAATGTTTTGGCTTATAGTACAGTACTGAGATTACTAAATACTCCCATAAAGGAAAAAACAAAAAGACAGAAGGAGAGCGCGAGAGGGATCGAGAGACAGCGAGCAGACAGAAGAGCCGGGTGGAGCAGAACCGTAGGATGGCAGCCTGGCAGATGGATGGACGGCAACGCGCGTGTCCATGAAACAAAAAGCAAGAGAGATAAGGTTTGGGCCAGCCCACCCAGCTACAACCTCTCTCCCTCCCTCGCTCGCTGCTCCCCTACCTGCCCTACCTCGCCGGCGTCGCCAGCTCCTACCAACCCGCCGCCTCCATGCTCCACCCACTGCACCGCCTGCCCGCCGCCCCTTCCCGCCCGGCTGTCCACCCGCAAGTATCCCCCGGGCCGCCCTCCCTTCGTCTCAGCCGTGCGTCGAGGGCGACGCCGACGACGCCCGTGGTATGCTGCTCCGGTTTCGCGGGCTCGCTGCATGTGGGGAATCAGGGGAGCGAGTTCGAACCTCGATCTAGATCGATCTATGGGGGTCGGGGTTCGACGGCGGCCCGTGTTAGTCCGGTATCGGTGGATCCGGGGTTCCAGGCATCGAAAAATGGGTACGGTTATAATTCAGTAGCTTGTATTATTTATTACTTCATAGAAAATTTCATTATGGAATCTAGCAGTAGCCCCTAGATAGATGTAATTTCGGTTGGTGATATGAACAATTTTCTAGAATACACCATGGAAGGGTGTATCATTTTCAATGAGGAAGTAGCCCAGCGGCTCAGAGAACGCCTTTCGGCTTACAACGCTAATCCGAAGACTAGCCACCACACACACTACAACCACAACGCGGGCCTTGCCCAAACTGAACCTCAAAGCCCCGTCTCGACCAACGCCGGTCGCCTCCGAAGAAGGACACCTTCAACCGAACTCTCCTTGTCAACATACCCTCCACCCTCGAGTGCCTAAGAGTTATCCTTGTACAGTTTAAACGACATCTATGATAGTACGCACATTATTTGCTCAGAAAAGTAAAGTAATCTTAGTACCTCTGTGTTCATGCAGTACCAGAGGCAGAGGTAAACACCTTGTATCACCTAGTGCCAGCTTAAATCATGCACCGTCACCAAGATTTCGACATAGGAGGGGTTCACGATTTATCGTTCGGGCTGAAGCGGTGAGCTTTTCTTTTTCCAACATATACGCTGCTGATGTTATTGCTTACAATTACTTGATGTCCTGAGTGATTTAAATTTTCAATTAACAGGATTTCTATTCTGTACTTGGCGTGGCAAGAAATTCTAGTAAATCCGAAATCAAGAGTGGTGAGTGTCTTTTAATGTATTGGCTTGATGCTATATAGTTTTTTACTTACTATGTAGTTTGTTAGTAAGTTCTGGTTCAGTCCTGTCCAAACCTTCTTGTAGTTATCATGTAATTCAGCAAACAAATCCTTGTGATGGTCAGACATGCTAAACAATTCATATTCAGTTTCCAACCTCCAATTTTAATACTGTTTTAGTCTCAATACAGTCTACGTGTAATATAATATCCGTACTGCATTATGATATGTTATCATTGGTGGAATATAGCCTGTACCATTGGAATGTAATTGGTGCAAAGCGAAACATTTATCATTGGTGCAAAGTATGCCAATGTGACCTCTAGGGTCATTTTATTTAGACTAAAGAATATAATGCATCTACTTTTAAGTTTAGGAAGCTAAATGGTTACCATTTCATATATGTGGAGAACACTTTTTCTTCCTTTAGAGATGTGAGTTCATGCTCTTCCTAATGTCACTTTCGTTTATCATTAGCTGCTACTTTCTGTTCAATGGAAAATTTTAAGTTAGTAGTCAGTGTTGGAAACATGCATGTTCGTTCTAATAGATAATAATATTCTCTGTTACAGCCTATCGTAAACTTGCTAGGAGCTATCACCCTGATGTGAACAAGTAAGTTGGCTAATATTATCTTGGTTCCTTTTCAGCTACTTATAGATCATTTTCAATCTTCTTCTTTTCTCATGGCTAACTGCTTGACCTTGTGCCCTTCTAGTGTCCATGCATATCTTTTGATTCTTAGTTTTTGTGCATTAGCCTTAGTTCCATCTTGCTGATCAAAGACCACAGAGTTGGTTCTTATGATTTTTGTGTGTTTATTTTAGAGATCCTGGTGCTGAACAGAAGTTTAAGGATATCAGCAATGCTTATGAGGTTAGGCCAACAGTCATCCATAAACCCTAAAGTTCCATCTATTCTGTGTCTTGTGTTATAGGCATGCGCGTTTCTCCAAGCTAACATAAATGTGGTTGCTGGTTATAGGTTTTGTCTGATGATGAGAAGCGAGCAATCTATGATAAATATGGAGAAGCTGGTCTGAAGGGTTCAGGCATGGGAACAGGAGTAAGTGTTCCTAGATAGTTGTCTAGTTCACAAGTTTGATCAACAGTAAGTTTTGTTGTTTTAGACTAACAATCATATAAACATTTTGGCCCTGCAGGATTACTCAAACCCATTTGATCTCTTTGAGTCACTATTTGAAGGGTTTGGTGGAATGGGTGGAATGGGCGGGGGTCGTGCTGCTCGTAACAGGCCAATGCAAGGTGATGATGAGAGCTACAATCTGGTACTTAATTTCAAGGAAGCAGTGTTTGGTGTGGAGAAAGAAATTGAGATAACCAGACTGGAAGGCTGTAATACTTGTGATGGAAGTGGTGCCAAGCCTGGCACAAAGCCTACTACGTGTAAAACTTGTGGTGGTCAGGGCCAGGTGGTCTCCTCCACAAGAACACCGCTTGGAATATTCCAGCAGGTGTCCACCTGCAATACTTGTGGCGGCACTGGTGAGTTTGCCACCCCATGCAAAACCTGTGGCGGCGATGGCCGAGTGCGCAAGACAAAGAGGATCAGTTTGAAGGTCCCTGCGGGAGTGGATTCTGGAAGCAGGTTGAGGGTCCGTTCTGAGGGAAATGCTGGTCGGAGAGGAGGCCCGCCTGGAGACCTTTACGTCTTTATTGATGTTCTTTCTGATTCTGTTCTCAAGCGAGATGGGACAAACATTCTCTACACATGCAAGGTTTCTTACATTGATGCAATTCTTGGGACAACCGTCAAGGTCCCCACTGTTGATGGGGTAGTTGATCTGAAGATACCCTCCGGGACTCAGCCGGGCACAACTCTGGTGATGTCTAAGAAGGGTGTTCCACTCCTTGGGAAGTCCAATGCTCGTGGAGACCAGCTAGTACGTGTCCAGGTTGAGATTCCAAAGCGTCTAAGCAGCGACGAGAGGAAGCTGATTGAAGAGCTTGCAAACCTTAACAAGGCTGAACCGGCAAACAGCAGGAGATGATGGTTGCGTCAGGCTAAGCTGGTTTTGGGCTTGTGCGGTAGGCAATTTTGATGCAAATTGCAGTGACGGAGTTACAGTTTGAGTTGTAACTGTAGGAATTATGTGCTCATTCTGCACACAGTGACCTGGAGGGAAACTGCAAGAGATAAAGCCATGTCTGTATTTTCATTTTAAGCTATAGAAAGGTAGGTCACCGCAAATCACCAAATGGATGGTGAACTTTTTGCAATAGCCTGTTGTATGCTTTGGCCGAGCTTATTAGCCTATTTTAGACAGCACGCTTCTTGTATCTCTGGAAAAATTAGGATAACTGTTTACTGCGATGTTGCGGAAATGCTGGACCATTCTGAACATTATGTAGGCAGAAAAGTGAAAATGTGGCAAAATTTGATGTTTCTATGAAGCATTGGGAATTTGTTACTCCCTCCATTTCAATTTAGTTCGCGTTCTAGCTTCAGTCAAACTCAAACTTTATTAAGTTTGACCAAAAATATAGGAAAAAATATCAACATTCATAGAATCAAATGCATACAATATAAAAATATACGTTATAATGATTTTAACACTATGATTTTTTATTGTAAATGTTAATTATTTTTTTCACAATATTTGGTCAAACTTGACAAAGCTTGACTTTGACTAAACCCAGAACGCAAACTAAATTGAAACCGAGGGAGTAAGAAATACACCCACTCTACCTGATGATTTAAAGCTGATTATTCAATGCGTATGTCCTTCATGCATGCATTCTTATCACCTGTAAATGTAGATTACAACATCCCTTCCAAAACCTAAGCTCCCTGGATATGGAGGCCTGTGGTGCGTCGCTGTGCTGGGCCCGCCTGTCATGCTCGCTGGGGGTGTTTTACGTAGCCTTTTGCTGCTTCTTTTGGTTGGGTCCACGTGTCTGCCTCTTTGTGGGTCTATGCGCTGCTGCTCGTTTGCGTAGGCGGTGGTGTGGGGCCTTTCTGGGAGGTCGGTTTGCTTTGTGGTGCCTACCACGGGCGACGCGTGGTTTCTTCTCGCTTCTCATCGTCTGGTTTCTTCTTCGTTCCTGGTGACTTGTTTCTCCTCTTTCTCCCCGGTGGGTGTTTCCGGCGTGCGGGTGGGTTACAGCTTCGTTCCTCGCTTCTTTCTATGTTTTTTGATTTCTCTTTTGTAGATTGATTCCTCGGCTCATTGGATCTCGAGGCTTTGGATTTGGGGATTTTACGGTGGCGCTGTTGTCATCCTGCGCGGTGGCCGCTGGTGATCGCCCTTCATCCACTTCGGCTCTTCCGCGGCTGACTCGGGCCGTAGGTTGTTATTTCTTGGCTTGCTTTATATTCAGGTTGTAGCCTTTAGGACGCGTCATGTTTCTTCCTGTTCGGTTTGGTTGATTGTTTCCGGTTATTTTTGTTTATTTACATCTATTCCTCACCCAGCTTGCGTCGCTCGTTCCTCAGTAAAGTCAACACGGAAAACACCAAATCGGAAGTCACGGCGGCGGAGCTCGACCTAAATCACCGGCGGGAGGCTGCAGCGCCGTAGCGTGGGCGCGCGGCAGCGGAGAGAACTGGCAACCGGCGACCGTGCGCGCGACGAGCCGGCGACCCGGGACGCGGCGACGGCGCGGCCCGGCGGCCGGGTGTGCGCTTGCTGCCTTGGGCAAGCGACCGACATCCGACGAACCGTCCATAGCTTCTTCCTTCAGTCTCCACTCTCAAGTCGAAGAGACCAAGCTATCGAGCTGCTCATCTCCGTCAGAGTCAGACTAGCGAGCTGCTCATTTGACTGGTAACAGGTACAGTACAAGCAACTGAATTTCTCTTTGTGCATTTGTGATTGAAAAACAAAGATATTGAACCACCGTGTGATTAGCTTGTATGTGCATTGTATTGATTCAACAATTGGTGATGATGATGTTATCAAGCTTTTTATGGCAGCAAAAACACGCAGAGTAGTGTAACTGTGGTTTTTCTATTATCTTCTATTGGCATAAGATCTTTTTAGAACATCATGTAATTTCGTATTATTTTGGTATAAAACATTAAGGCCAAATTTATGATGCTTTTTAACCGAAACTTTTAAGCTTGGCACCCCCGTTGATCAATTCCTAGATCCGCCACTGCTTGATGCTTATTCTTAGTGAGTTAGTTTACTTGTTTCATCTGTTGTTCTTTGCTGATTTTGTCTAACTAAGTTGCTACAGCCTAATGAATGCTATGAATCGGGAATGAAAACCGCATTGATGTATCAATTCATCTAATCAGATTATATGCATAGGTGAACATATTGTTTCGATAATTTACTCACTCTATATAAGTTGTCTTATTCATGTAGTTCATAAAATCTTTCTCTTGATGGGATTGCCACTAATTCTTCTAAATTGCAAAGTAGTCAATCTTGATGCATGGCAATTTTAGTTATCTTGTGCATCAGGTGACAACAAATGATTAGGATGCAGTATATGGTTTCTTTATGTTTATTTGGTGATCCCTTAGGAAACAAAGATTACCCCACACCCAAATCTTACTATGCTTGCTTCAGGAAGTATAACTTCATATTTTATGGTAGCATGATACAACACTTTCTAATACAGAGCTGGATGTCAGATTCCCATTACCATGTTGGCCTTTAAAACATTCCTGATATTATCTGCTTGAGGCCGACTATCATTCTTGGTAATTAACTTGACTACTTAAATCGCTAATTATGTCATAAAACACAATATTCTATCAATTATGGGTTAAATGAAAATACTACTCTGCATCCCTCCATCTAACCTGAATGTTTCGATAAATCTATTTTTGCGTGTTCGATTTCTTATAGTTGCTCTAATCTGGTATCTAAGGTACCGCCTCAAGCTTAATGTTAAGAACTACTTTATGAAGTACAGGCATATGTCCTGTATTAGGAATAGTGTTTATACTCTAAATATCTCCATTTATGTTCGATTATCCTTTTTTTCTTGAAATAGACAGTGCCGAAGGGAAACTCCCTTAGTCCTTTGTATGTCCACTGCAATCTGTTGTGATTTATTTAGAGGGTGGTCTTGTCAGTTTATATGTGGGTTTTGTGTTCTTTATACAACCAGAGAGTGTTGTGGTACTACTTTTCGGTTCACTGAAATTAAAATGTAGGAGCTTTAGGTTCAATTTGTTGGTTTTCAAGGAACATTAGTTCATTTCGCTGTTCTGCAGGCTATGGCCGCACAATGGTATATATAGGAAGTAGAGATACTGTTTTGGTTAGTACTAGGAGTGAAGAAATTATCTTACAGTCACCATTACTTATCTTATGTTAGGAATATAATATTCTGCTTAGGTGAAATGTGTCTGATAGTTAGTTGTACTCTCGGAAAGGTTTGTACGATGTTAAGTGCTACAGATCTACTTTTTATGAATTCCTGGTAGTTCTTATTGCTAGGATGGCTACAACGACAACTAATTTATAACAGAGGGAATCGATTGGCGCTTGTTTGACTTCTTTATGACGATAATGTATTCACTACCAGTGATAGTGGTATGTGTGGTTCTTTTCTGAAAATATGTAATCGGAATTGAATCTTTTATGATTCTAGCTCATCTGGTGGTGTGATACACATTTTACCAACATAAATGTCTAGGTTTTAATCTGTTGAATTCAGATGTTTATATTGTAAACAAAATACACCTAGGCAGACGCACAAGGCAGACATGGTATCTCTGTACCTTTGTCTTCATACTTGCCCCGGAATTGAAGTAAGGAATTGCTAAATTTCCTGGTCTTTTTGCTGGCTCATGTTACCATTGGTGCACTTATTTTGCAGCGTGGCATTGGTGCATTTTGGATGCGTGTGGTGCAGAGCCAAGATTCATGCTGCTAGCGTATGCTTGTTTCATATTGTAGACGTGCTCCACTGTGGGGTTTTTTACCGTCATTCCTTTTCATATGCATTTTACATGTGTCTTAAGGGCGATACCATGAGGGTGAGTGGACCCTGGTGCTTGGGGTGTCCCTGGTATTGTTTGTATCATGACAGTTCAGTTTATATCTATGCAATATTTTGTGCTTCTTCATAAATTTCGGTCCTTCTTTGTATGCGCTTTACATATGGCTCGAAGGCAGTACCAGACCATTAGAGTGATACGAGTCTCTTCTACTGGGAGTATCTCCCATGAGTTATAGTTACCTCTTGGTTTTAACTGTTGGTTGTTTTGATCTTACTTTGGTCATGGTATACCTCCAAAAGCGTGTGCGTGTGATTAGTTCTTTGCTTTCCTGCAAACCTCTTTTCTTTCCTCTAACATTTTCAACTCATCGCCAAACAAACTAATGCATGCAGCAAAAAACGGGCGCGGCATCGCGCGCCCAATCCTTCTAGTCAACATCATGTCAGCTTGTTAAAAAGGCTTACATTTTGAGACAGAGTTAGTAACACTAGTACTTCCATTCACCTTGTATGTATCAAAGGAATGAACTAGTTATTTGACATGATAGTTTGTCGGATGTCTACAATAAGGTGTTACAGAGAGAGAAGACGGATGCACCACATGCATTCATGTAAGAACCATTTATGTTGAACACCTCTTCGTCGATGTTTGGATTGTTGCATTACTTATCAAGCTACTAAAGCAAGAGATTAAGTTTATGCAGATGAACATGTTCAGCATCGGTGCTGCACAAGACCCCTTCCTTGATGGCCGGATTCTTGTACTACAACTTATCCCTAGCTAATCCATCTCGCTAGTCAACACATGGTGGGAGACCAGTGGAACACGATAAAGAAGAAGTCTGAAAGCCGGGAATAAAACAGTCTCGACCACCGTTAGAAAAAAAAAACAGTCTCGACCTGCAACGGGCAATGATCGTAGTATTGTGGATGGGAGAAGAAGATGGTTGATTATGTGTCCGAGGCTATTTGTTAATATGTGCCCAACATGCTGTGTGATGTGACATATGCGAAATTCATGTTCTAAGAATTATCATTTCATATGTTTTATCGAGCATTTCTTCTTCACTATTACCATAAACTGTTATTATTTTTGCTGTTACGACCTCCTCTACGTAAATTATCGTTCAGTGATTAGGTTGTCGAAACTCTTTGAAGATTTACTGAGTTAAATTCAATTTTCCGAAATGGCAAATGCCACTTTTAGAAATATTACATTGAAGAGTTTGAGTAGTTTTATGCCCGTTAGTAATACTGTACTAGTATTGAAGTCCAGAACATTTCCTCGCTATCCTTATGAGTGATGTATGGGACCATGATAAGATCCTTCTGTAAACTTAGGTAACAGCAGAGAAGCAGCGTGTGGGCCTTAACTGCTTACTCCATGATGGGTGTTACAATTTTTTCCATTCTAGCCCTCACTCCCGCTCCCGTGCGGCTCGACCTGCGCCGCACCGGGGCGCCAGAATCCCAGCCGCCGCGACCTCCCTCAGCGCCGCCTCTCACCTCGCCGCCGCCAGGGGGGCGTCGCCGGGCAAAGCCCGTGCGGCGGCGGCGGCGGCGGGGCCATTCTCGAGTAAAGACGGAGACGGTTGGCTCGTCTGCAGCCTGCAAGTGTGGAGGCGGTCGTGCCGAAGCCCAAGCAGGCGATGCTCCCGGCGAGCCCAAGCGGTCGACGTCGTGGTTAGCCCAAACAGGCGACTTCGTCAAGAGCCCAAGCGGGCGGTTGCTGATCCAGGGAGAAGCGGCGGCGGGTGGCTCATCCTATGGGGTGCTGCGGGCGTGGACGGTGACGCCGTGGTGCGCGCCGCTGCGGGCTTGTTCGGCGGCGGCCGGATCTGAGCCAGGCATGGCCGGCTGCTCCACTTCCACCCCTTTGGGCTGGATCTGGGCCTAGGCGGGCCTGTGCGGGACGTTGCAGCGGCGGCTCCACCAGGAAGACGCCCTCATGGCCGGCTTGTCGGGGTCACCGCAGCCGGCGATGGGCGTGCTGCAGCGAGCGTAGACGACGATGTCGTGGGGAGCTGGGGTGTGCCGCGCCGGGCTAGGTCGGCGGCGTCCAGTTCCGACGCATCTGGGCCTGGGCGGGTCCGAGGTGGCTGAGTCTGGTGGTCGACAGCAGGCCCTGCGCTGCTGGTCACGCTCCTGTTGTCCCGGCTACATTTGTGGCCTGATGGCGTAGATGCAGACTCCAAGTGAAAGCTTAGCACTTGCCGACGGCGGTGCCGATGACGACGGTACCTTCGGTGCCGAACTCCTTCTTGAAGGCGTCATCGTCGAGCTGCATCTTCTGCCATCGCAAGTCTCACGTGAATCCGGGTGAAAATCTAGGCTCCTTCGGAGCGGGCGGCGAAGACACTTGTGTCATGCCTTCTTGAAGGCGCCGCCTTGGAATCCTTGACACTTGTGGCATGGCAGGTTTGCGACAGCAACACACGGTCTGCTGTCGAGGGTGGTGGAAGCCGGGGTGGCGACTCCGGACGGTGGATGGATGCCGAGGCGGCGGCCTCGGATGGCTTTGCCGCGATGGTTCTATGGGGTTCGACCATGGCGTAGCAAGGAATGGGTGACGCTCTGGTGCTACAAGGGTAGCAAGTTCGTCGGCCTGGCCCAATCGACGCGTTGGTCGGTCGGGTTGGCACGTCGGGGCGGCGGCCCCGGATCCTTTGGCGCGGCGTTCGTGGTCTGCTGGTGGTTATCTTGCGTAGCATGGGCTACAAGGTGTCTATTCTGTGCGGCGTTGCGGCTCGCGACCGAGCAGGGAAGGTCGGAGCGGCGGCTCCGGATTGTTGCGTGTGTTTGTCGCAATTGTGGCCTGGTGTCGTGTGGACGACGAGGATACATTGCTTGTGCGGTTTTTTGACCCAGTTTTCCTCATAAACTGGGTCGCTCTGTACGGTTTTTAGCCCGGTTTTCCTTATAAACTAGGCCGGTCATCTCGACCCTCTCCTTCTATCGCTATCAATATAGCAGCTCTCCTGTTTTATTTCAAAAACAATTTTTTCCATTTTCCTGGATCATTGCTTGAATTGCTTCTCTAATTGAACTTTCCTCAAATGCACATTCAGTGGGCCAAGAGAAGATGCAATCCGAATTGGATCTGCTGGTGCTGTTAGAAGGCCAGGCAATTTACCTTGGTGCTAGAGAGAGTGCTTTCAGGAATATAAAAACCATTGCAGAATGCCTTGCAGATGAGCTTATTAACGCTGCTAAAGGTACTACCAACAGATATTATGCCTTGCAGATGAGCTTTTTTACGAGTATATCTTTTTTTTTTTTTTTTGAAATTATTTTACGAGTATATCAAGACACAGCCAAATGTATTTCATATGTTACTTTGTGTGAATGCGTGCCCATGTGCTATGAGTATTTTGTGCCCACACATAATTACAATGATAGTCAAAAGCAGTATTTCTGTTTTTTTGGAGTTATACATTGCTTAAGGTGCAAAAGAAATTGTGGTATATGCAGTTCCCAGTTACTCTATATATCTGGTCTGCAAGCACTTGAGGAAATGTTATGTGTTTTGGCAACTTAGCGGTGCATTGCTACTTCCAACTGCACAGCTGATTTGACATTGCTATATGTGCCCCCCTCATATACTTGGTATAGTGAATCCTTACCCTTGCTGCATGTTATGCTAGAACTGAGCAACCCAATGGTCTCACCAGCTTCATTGTGGATGCATCAAAAACAACATTTCAAGATCTGACATGATGAACTTTCTTAGCTTAGCTTCATGTACACGAGTAGCAAGGCACTAGTTGCCTTTGTCATCCTTGGAAGTTGGAAGGTGCATTATATACATATATGTGTGTAGTTCCACCCGGGAAGTAGTTTGAATTTGTCCTATATAAATATTTGACACTTTACACCATAGGGCTACTTGATCGTGTCTTCCGAAGTAATTTGATCTCCTTATTTGACCCTTTCATCTGTGAACTCAAAATAATTTGTCATTCCTTGTTTTGTGCAGTTACACAATCAAGAAGAAAGATGAGATCGAGCGTGTTGCCAAGGCCAACCGTTAAGCACATGGATACCCAAAAGTCAGAAGGGGGAGAGTAAAGGTTACAATAAACGTTGCTATTTCTGTCTGTCTAGCTTATTTGAGAATTTAGCCTGAAGTATTTGGCACATCTGTTTATGAGGATGTTTTTTTTTCTTTTTTCAAAAAGGGTAGTCCCGGACTTTGCATCAAGCGATGCACACAATCATTTATTAGAACAAAGTAATAGTATGAGTATCACATCCAAATTACATCTCAAAACGCACAAAGGTAAGGAGATGCTAATAGAGCCCATCAAAAAGCGTTTAAAAAGTGACTACTGAAGTCGACTAATATGCCGCCACGTGGGTTGGGAGAAAAAAATCTTGTGCCACCATAAGTAGGCGCGTGCACCCAGACTCCATGAGGTCCCGCCGGTACGAAGGAAGCAGAAAGCCCATAGTCTGATCCAGTGCGCCGCCGAGTGAATAACATGTAAAACATTAGAACAAACTTTCTTGTTAAAAACTAAATCATTCCTACAACGCCAAATAGACCAACAAATAGCGGAAACGCCGATACGTATCCTACCTTTTGTCTTTTTGTCAATCCCATTTAACCAATTCCCAAACAGATTGGAAACATTTGTAGGAGGTGGGATGTTATACGTACAGAAAACAACCCTCCAAATAAGTTTAGCAAACGGGCACTCAATGAATAAACGGTTTATAGTCTCAACTGAACCACCGTGGGGGCAATTCAAATCATCAATTCAATTTCAGTTTGCAAGGTTATCTTTGGTTAGGAGTAACTTTCTATCAAGAAACCACACAAATACTTTTATCTTTAGTGGTATCTTTAACTTCCACAAATAAGTTTTGAAAAATCTTGTATGTCCATTCATTAAATCCTCATACATCGATTTCACGTTGAAGGTCCCATTTTGAGTTAGTTTCCAGCGAAACGAATCTGGACGGTCACTCAAAGTAATATCCATCAAACGCAAACATAAATGAGACCACATGTCCCATTTGTTCCCAGTAAGATTTCTCCTAAAACTCATATTCAACGGGGGTGCATTATGCATCACAGTATGTACCGAAACGTACTTATGTTGCACAATATTATAAAGCGATGGATATTGATCCTTCAACGGGGTATTTCCTAACCAAGTATCTTCTCAGAATCTTGTTGCCTCTCCACTACCTACTTGAAAAAATATCTCTAGCAAAGAACTCATCTTTTAACTCTCATAAGGCCTTTCCAGAAGGGTGAATCAGTCAGTTGCATCTCAACATTTGATAGCGTTGTGCTATGAAGGTATTTGTTCTGCAGAAGCTCCTGCCAGACACCTTCGTCATTCAAAAGTTTAAACAGCCATTTACTGAGTAAACATTTATTTTTGAGTTCTAGCACTTCCACGCCAAGACCGCCCTGGTCCTTTGGCCGGCAAATAATATTCCACTTCGTTAATCTATATTTGCGTTTGTTTTCATCGCTCTGCCAGAAAAACCGTGATCGATAAAAATATAATCTCTTTCTTAGCCCTATGGGTATTTCTAGAAAAAATAGCATAAACATCGGTAGACTTGTTAAAACGGAATTAACAAGTACCAATCGATCACCGTAGGAAAGCATTTTCCCTCTCCAGCATCCAAGTTTGCCTTCGAAACGGCTTTCAACTGGATACCATTTAGAGTTTAAATGTTTCCGATAATGAATAGGAATTCCAAGATTTTTGAAAGGTAACGAACCAGTACCACAACCGAAAATTTGTTTCTACTGGTCTTCCACCTCCTTCGCTTTGCGGAAGCAAAAAACCTCACTCTTATGAAAATTGATCTTAAGCCCTCGAAAGCTGTTCAAAAATACATAAGATGAGTTTCATATTCAATGCTTTGTGCAAATCATGCTCCATAAACAAAATCGTATCGTCTGCATATTGTAATATCGACAGGCCTCCCTCAAAGAAATGAGGAATCATGCCTCCTATTTGACCATCTTCCTTCGCCCTTGCGATAAGAATAGCCAACATATCAGCAACGATATTGAAAAGCATGGGGGATAGCGGGTCTCCTTGCCGTAGTCCCTTTCTGGTTTGGAAATAATGACCGATGTCACCATTAACCCGCACCCCAACACTTCCTCCCCGAACAAATTGCATAATCCATTCACACCACTTAGGTGAGAAGCCTTTCATACGCAACGCTTGTTGGAGGAAGGGCCATTTAACTTTATCGTAGGCTTTCTCGAAATCAATTTTAAATATGACCCCATCCATTTTCTTACGATGAAGCTCATGGATAGTTTCATGCAAGACCACCACCTCTTCTAAAATGTGGCAGCCTAGCATAAAAGCCGACTGCGTTGGTCGGATAACCTTTTGTGCAATTTCAGTAATACGATTAGTACCAACTTTTCTAAAGATTTTAAAGCTTACGTTAAGTATACAGATCGGTCTGTATTGCTGTATTTGAACCGCATTATCTTTTTTTGGTAGCAACGTGATCACTCCAAAATTCAACTTATACAAGGGAAAATTTCCTTGTTGAAGTTGACCGAACATGGTCATTAAGTCCTCTCTAATCACCTCCCAAAAGGTTTTATAGAACTCAGCTGGAAAGCCATCAGGCCCCGACGCCTTGTTCAGCTCCATTTGCGAAATTGCATCATACACTTCTTTCACTAAGAAATCAGCTGTAAAAATGTCATTCTCTTCAGAAGTTAATTGCGGTATATCATGATGCACACTATCATCAAGCGAAATGGTACTTGGTGCCGAATCACCAAAAAGTTTTTTATAATACTCTGAGATGTATGTTTTTATGTTTGCTTCCCCCACTATGGTTCCTTCTGCTTGCTCTAACTGAAAGATCTTTTTCTTTCTATGTTTACCATTTGCGATAAGATGAAAATATTTCGTATTACTACCTCCCTCTTGGATGAATTTCACCTTTGCCCTCTGTGCCCATTTAGTCTCCTCATCACGTCTAAGGCAACACATGCGATCATTTGCCTCTTTCAGTCTTGCGCGCTCCGACGGCGAAAGAGAAAGAGTTTCCGCTTTAACATCCAGTTCATCTATTAAACGCAACAAACGTTCCTTCTCTAATTTATATTTCCCACTCTGATTCTTAGCCCAACCTTTTAAATAACGTCGTATGTGTCTTATCTTGTTCTGCCACACCTCAATTGGTGTGACACCCCCCACTGGACTTGCCCATTCATTGGCAATCATCTCATAAAAACCATCTTGCCGAAGCCAAGACAATTCAAACGAGAAGCAGGAATTATTCCCAACATGTGCTCTCACCCCTGAATCAATCAGAAGTGGCGTATGGTCCGAACCCGTACGTGTCAACGCTGGCACAGTAAGTAATGGGGAATTTCAATTCCCACTCGGTGGACACCAGCACCCTATCAAGTTTCTCAAAAGTAGGATTTTCTCTTCTACTAGCCCAGGTATATTGTCTACCAGTTAATTCGATTTCTTTCAGTTCCAAACTCTGAATTATCGCATTAAACATAATAGGCCACCTTGGATTGTAGATAGTGTTATTCTTTTCCTCAGGTTTCCGAATTATGTTGAAATCCCCACCTACCATCATCGGTAATGGTTCATTCTCACATAAACGAACTAACTCTGATAAGAATTGTGGTTTGAACTCATCTTGAGCCGCACCATACACCGGTATCAGCGCCCACTGAAACCCATCGTGTTTAGATTTAAGTTTTAGCTTAATGCAAAAATCACCTGCATCTACATTGTTGACTTGAATAGTGGTTGTATTAACCCCGATGAGCATGCCCCCCGATCGGCCTCTCGGCGGTAAACAAAACCATGAAAAGTCTAAACCACTCGCAAGATGATTAAGGAAAGGTGTCGCAAAGTTAGATCTACCAGTCTCCGATAAGGCTATAAAATCTAACTTTTTCTCTCTAATTGTTTCTTGCACGAAGAAATGTTTCCCACGGTCACGAAAACCCTCACTGTTCCAAAAAAGACCTTTTAAATCATGCATCTATAATTTTAGTTTTAATCTTAATGCGAGCACTCCTCCTTTTATTTGAGCACGAATAATCTTTTCTTTTCCGGGTTTTCCTAACTTTATCCTGAGTAACTGGGAAGTCCGAATGATCATCCAAGACACCCGAAAAGTAAACATCCTCTAAGTCTTCTGTTAAGCTAGCTACTGTTTTAAGAGTAAGACTATCCACAGGATCCTCCAACTGCCGATGCAAATTGTTTTGGACCACTGTGATAGTTTTATCCAATTCCGATTGCTTAATAGATTGTGCCGCGTTAATAGCATCTAGTTCTGACAAACCTAATTATACTCCCAACTTAGATGCCATATCTGAAATAAGCTTATCTGAAAAAGAAAGTAAGGAAAAAACTGTAGTACCTTGTGACAAATCGCGGCGATCTGCCAACTCCATAGCACGTCCCAGCTGGGTGTCATCCGCGTTGCGCTGGGAACGAATCCTCTCGCTACAACGCAGACCTAGTGCCTCCACGTCCGGGATGCCACCGAAGTCGACCACCGCCTGTCTGACATCCGCCCTCTCCATCACCCTAGCAGATCTCGGAATGGTGGGTGTGGGCGTGTGAAAAAACGGCGTAGGGAATGCCAGCACACTCGATCCCCACCCGCGCCTGGGGAGGGAGAGCATATGGCAGTCCGCATCGCACCCCCACCACAGCCGCCGGAAGCTGCCTCCGAAGAGCGGGGGGGGGGGGGGGGGGGGGGGGGGGGGTGGCGACGGAGTACACATCGTCGCAGCCTCGCACGCCGCCGAAAGGGCCGTGTCGGCCCAAAGCCAGAAGGTGGAGGGGTCACCACGCCCCTCTCATCCGAAGTCGCGCCAGAAGACATAGGGGACAACATGCGCCTCTCATCCGGAGTCGCCGTGTCGACCACAGCAGCTCCGGCCCCCAGGTCGAAAACAGTCTCCTCCGACGCCGAGACACCCGAGTGTATCTCAGCCGCCGGGAACACCACCCGCTGCACCTTCTCCACCGAGTCAGCCAATAGCGCAGCAAACTCCTTTCTAGCCATATATCAATGTCACGTCGGACAGTCAGGGAAAATACCAAACCCCTCTTAACCGAAGAAACAGGAGGAGTATCATCCACTTTCTTTCCATCATCATTTGCCGCTTGCACCTCTGTAGATTTAGCATTGTCTACTTTTGGAGCATATTTAGCCACAGCCTCCGCAAAGTCATCTCCAACGTCATCATCTTCATTATTGTCCTCCTCCTCATCATCATCAGATTTACCCACCTCCACATCACGATCCACCGGTGCTTCCAACCCCTCCACCTCGAAAGTCAGGTCATAGAAGCCCTTATTAATCAACAAGGAAATGTGACGTGGAAGCTTTGAAGGATTTAAACAACCAATCAAGATCCGAAGAACCCCATGCTCTCTCGTATAAACCATGTCTATTTTCAGCGTTTTCCCAAACATATCGCCCACACCCCATAAAGCTAAAAAATCACCAATATGAGACCGAGGAAGACCTGATACTCTCAACCACACCTCTGGAAGAGTGTCCATAGGCTCAGGAATCTGATCCCAGCTATCCACCGTTATCTCACAGGTGCTGTTTGGAACCCGACAAGTACCAAATTTTTTGAGCCTCTCAAGATCAGTCCTAGTGGGGAATTGCACCTAATAAATATTATGTCCCTTCTGATGCACATCCCAAACAAATTGGTCGGAAGGAACCAGACGCTGTAACTGGATGACAAGTCTCGGGATACTCATCTCTCCTCCGGTCACCACGACAGAAGCAAGTCAAACATTCTCCATCCGTGGTTTGTATGAACCAGGGCAAGGAAACTCAAAGAAAATCAGCTCCTCATGTGCAAAACCATGCATACGTATCTGCGGCTTCGGCGCTGTCAACAAATGACAGTCACTATCACCATGAGCTGGACCCTCACAAATGTCACAAATATCAACTGAGCAATCCTTCGATCGGTGCCCCATCACGCCACATCTTTAACATTTTTTGCCCTTCTTCGGAATAGCCACAGCAAGCGCATTTGCGAGTTGATCCGCAGAAACAGGTTCGGAAATTGCCACCGCTACCGACGCTGAAGTCGTCGCGGCAACCGGCTCCACCACAGCAGCACTGGTCACTGTGCGAGTCACAGCCTGTGGCTGTCGCACCTGAGCCACAACCGGAGCCACCACCGGAACCGCCACTGGAGCCCTCCAGTTGAACTTTGCCTCGCTAAGCTGGCCTCGAACACCCCGGTTATCAGCTCTGCCTCGGCTACCACCTCCATACCCGTATCCACCAGCACCTCCATAACCAAAACTGCCAGCTCCTCCATTGCCGTAGCTGCCATAGCCGCCATTGCCATAGCTATCCGCACCATAGCCACCGCCATTGCCGTAGCCGCGGTGAGCTCCCGCGTCACCCTGACCGAACGCCATGCGATCATGCCCACTGCCAAAATCCTCGGCGCCCTGACCATGGCCTCCGCGCACAACCGCGTAGTCGCCGCGGCCCTCAAAATGTTTCCGTCCCCGGTAACCTGGGAGCTGGTATCCTCCGCGTCGACCACGCCCGGCAAAGCCAGCACCCGCATGAAAATTCCCACGACCAGCAGCAAAACCACCATCGCCATGATTCCCCTGAAAGCAAGCCCCGGTCGCCTGGTTCTCCACTTGGCCCGCCATGCCGCTGGTGCCACCCGCTTCGTACGAAATGAAACGGAACGGCGGCGGCGCGCCTCGGCCAGCAGCACCACGACCGTGGTCTCCTCCTCCGCGCGCTCCATCCCGCGAAGACATTGCCGCCGCGCGTGTAGTCTGCCAGAAAAACCCTAACAAACCCCAGAGACCAACTCCTGATCGATATGACCTCGAACTCGAATCAGTGGACGTCCGATCCGGTCCTAAGCAGGCCATGCATTTTGGGATTTTTTGAAACGAATCCCACGAAGGGCTCCTTCTTCCTCCGGTTCCGAAACTTTCGAAATTTTGGACCGTGAGATCTTGCCGCAATTACCGGGAATGGAGATGGACGACAGCGACGAACGACCGTATTCCAGTCTCCACCATCTGGATCCTCAAAGAACACCGATGGTTCCAAGACCGGCACCCGCGGCGCACGAAAACGTCGCGCCTCGCATCCTCCATTCGGTCGCTGCGCTACAAAAGAAGTTAGGGAAGAAAAACATTGAGATGCAAACCTCTGATTCCTCCTCTTATCTATACGGCGCCTGATCTTCGCCGAAGACATTGTTGCCATCTGGTTTGAGCATGGTGTAGGAGTCCCGCATGCCTCTTCTAGCGTATCTCGTCGGTATCTTGCATCCGAGGCCGCCTCACCTCTGCCTTCCGCTTCGTCCTCACTAGACGATTCCGTAGAGAGAGCCCAGAAACGCCCCCCCCCCCCCCCCGATCCTCCTCGCCCCGCGATCTCCTTCCGAGGGCACCTCCGACCGGCGTCCCGTCCGGCGACGAGATCGCCGTTGGAACGAAAAATTGTAGTTCCGTGAAGCCAAGGTTTTGCATCAGGCTTGGCCATACTAAAATCTGTCTGTTGAGTTCAGAGTGTGCATTGTGTATGTCTGCGCGTTTGCAAATGTTAGCATGTTCGAGTGATTTGTTACAAGAGCCGATGGATACCTGATTTGCATGAATTTGTTGGTAAATGCTTACACCGGATTCTCACTGTTGGACCCTACTTAATGTTCACCAGAACATGTATCTAGACGAATTCAAGAGTCGTCGTACTTGGTTTCCTTTGTTCTTGTGGCAAGCCAAATTCTAATTTGTGCTTTATTTACCGTGCAATAATCAGGATGGACAGAACTTTTGATTGTACGTTGAAACTTGAAAGAGTAGGAAGCATGCGGGACGAGTGTCACACTCCTGTAAATTGATACGACCATTATATGAAGTACTCCCTCCGTTCTGAGTTAATTTTCTGAAGCAACGACGACAGAGTTTGCTAGAGAGGGAGTAGATATCTCATGCGGATTGCGTAGATCTAATCGTATGTCGGACATATTGGCTTTTTAGTAGGTGTCGGGGGGCTTGATGACCCACAAGTATAGGGGATCGCAACAGTCTTCGAGGGAAGTAAAACCCAAATTTATTGATTCGACACAAGGGGAGCCAAAGAATATTTATAAGCCTTAACAGATGAATTGTCAGTTCAGCTGCACCTGTGAATAGACTTGCTCGAGACAGATTATCAGTAGCAACAGTTTTATAGTAGTGACAGTAGTGAAATAACAGCAGCAGTGAAATAAAGACAGCAGCAGTGAAATAAAGACAGCAGCAGTGATTATAATAGACAGCAGGATTAAAATACTGTAGGCACAGGGACGGATGAACGGGCGTTGCATGGATAAGATAATTCATGTAATATCAAGACATAGGCATTTGCAGATAAATAAGATAAAGTATCCAAGTATTTATTAACCATAGGCATGTGTTCCAATTTAGTTGTGCGTGCTCGTAATGAGAAACTTGCACATCATCTTTTGTCCTACCAGCCCGTTTGCAGCGGGGCCTCAAGGGAATCTACTGATAATTAAGGTACTCCTTTTAATAAAGTACCGGAGCAAAGCATTAACATTCCGTGAACACACGTGATCCTCACATCACAGCCATCCACTCCGGCTGTCCCAATTATTGTCACTTTGGGGCCTTCGGTTCCGGACAATAATATGTGTATACAACTCATAGATATGATCTAAAACATTGATTATCCTCATGATACAATAACTTGTTCAGATCTGAAATCATGGCACTCGGGCCCTAGTGTCAAGCATTAAGCATCACAAGTTGCAACAATGACGTAAAACACCGATAACGGATACTAGGCACCATGCCCTAATGATATTACAGCTATTACATGAACGATCTCATCCAATCCCTACCATCCCCTCAAGCCTACAACGGGAAATTACTCACACATGGATGGGGGAAACGATGATGGTTGATGGAGAGGCGTTCATGATGACGATGGCGATGATCCCCTTCGATTCCCCGTCCCGGCGGAGTGCCGGAACAGGAACTTCTGGTCCCCGAATTGAGTTTCGAGGTGGCGGCGCCGTACAGATGTGTTTCTGGGAAAAGTGTTCAGGGTCCTCTCGTTTTTAGGTCTGAAGGAGTTTATATCCGAGAGGGAGACGCGAGGAGGCGACCGAGTCGGCCTCATGGGGTGCTGGCGCGGCCAGGGGCTTGCCGCGCCAGCACCTCATCTGGCTGGCTCGTGGCCCCCCTCCGTCAGGTCTTCTGGCTCCGTGGGTCTTCGCGCAAAATAGGGGCTTTGGCATTATTTCTGGTATTTTTCCCTAAAGTTGAATTTCTGCACAAAAATAAGACACCAGGGCAATTCTGCTGAAAACAGCGTTAGTCCGTGTTAGTTGCATTCAAAACACAGAAATTAGAGGTAAAATAATAGCAAAAGTGTTCGGGAAAGTGGATATGTTTTGGACGTATCAACTCCCCCAAGCTTAGCTTATTGCTTGTTCTCAAGCAATTCAGTTAACAACTGAGTGCGATAAAAGAACTTTCACGAACACATTTGCTTCATATGATGTAAATATTCTCATTATCTGGCAAATGCTTAGGCTATTCATAATAAGATATATATAAATGGTGTCACCTAGTTAGTTATGTAAACTATGAAGAGATGCCAATCATACCAATAGTAAATAACATGAAACATATCAATTCACAGGATTGCAAGGCTCATAAGAAAGTATGATAAGGTGGTATCTCGCTTGCCCGAAAGTGTACAGCAAAACATAAATGCCCAGGCACCTCCGAGATTTAAGAGAAGACTAGAGATAAAGATGTCAAAGATAAAAGCATCAAAGTTACACCGCAGTTAACAGTATTCTGGGACAATCACATTACACTAAGAATGACAACTATGCTCTCAAGACGGTGCTCAAAGAAGTGATGGTGACTCAACAGTAAAGTAAAAGATATGCCCTTCATTGAGGGAAGCAGGGATTTGACATGTGCTAGAGCTTTTCATTGTTTTGAAAACAGAAGTAAAATTGTTTTTGAGTGGTGGTTGTTTTGTCAATGAATGGCAATAGAGTTCTTGTTATCTTCCATACTAAGCAAGTTGAGAGCGGTTCCGAATTATTTAAAATCAAGCATTTATAATATGCATCTTTATATTTTATCTTTTTGATATTTTGACACTCCTCCCAACCTTTGCTTTTCACAAACCATGGCTAACCGAATCCTCGGGTGCCCACCAGCAATCACATACCATGGAGGAGTGTCTATTTTTCACTTTTCAAAACTTTTGATATTATAGTGGTCTAACCAGCTCTTTGCAATATTAGTGACAAGCAGATGAAGCATGCAAGTCGATACTTAATTAGTATGGAAGATAACAAACCCAACTACTACTTCCTCATGAGCTTAAAACAGTGGCACAAATTGAGAAGTGTTTGAAGGTTTTAAAGGTAGCACATGCAAATTTACTTGAATGGTTTGAGATGCCATGCATAGGTATTTATAGTGGACTCTTTGGAATAACTTGGTTTTCAGGGATTTGGAAGCACAAGCAATATTGCTTAGTACAAGTGGAGGCTAGCAATAGACATGGAAGCGACAATTCAAGAGAGCAATAACCGTCATAATCATGCTTGCGACAAAATAAAATTAACGGAGGCATAAAAGTGATACTAGAACTCCGAGGCAAAATAAATCATCAAGGCTTAATTGACTCTTTGTTTTAAGTCATATACATGTGTGAGCATGTGCCAAGTCGATACAAATGAATTTGTTCAGAGGAGGATACCACAATGTCATACTCTTTCATGAACAAAACAATGCAAGCAAACATCCATAGAAACATGTCATCTACTATTAATAAATTGGAATTGATCATAAGAGAACATAAACAACTAAGCATCCACCAATTGACATATATCTTATGCAAACCATCTAAGCATGCTCACATGAATGAGTATATGTGCAAAAATAAAAAACAAATAGAGTTCATTACCAGCCTCTTACCCAACTCGAATTGTCATATATCGTCATTATTGCTCTTTCACTTGTGTGGCTTGAATAATATGAAATGAAAACCAATATCCATGGAGTAATGGATGGCATTGAGCTCTGAAACAAACTATACAAAACCAAAAAGAAACAACAAATATTTTGGATTTTCGGATTTAGGAACTAAAACAGAACAAAAACAGAACAGCCTGTGAAGACGATTTTTTTCGAGGACCTTAACATGCTCAGATCAGAAAACTCAAAACTAATGAAAGTTGCGTACATATCAGAGGATCATGCACAAAAAATTTCAGGTCATTTGGATTTTCTACAGGAAGTTATGATTTAAACGGTGGACAGCAGAAATCTGTCCTTGCGCGAAACAGCAAACAACAAAGCAAAATATTTTTGTGTTTTTTTTTGCATATTGAACTGAATTAAATACTAAGCATACTAATACTAGATACTAAAACAAACCAGCCAGAGAAATAACAGAAATCTTTTTGGTATTTTTGAGTTTTGGAAAGCAAAGCAAAACATGAACAAATAAAAGAAAGAAAACTAAAACGAAACATGGATATACAAAGTACCGAATGATGATGATATATAGATGAGTGTGCTATCGGTATACCTCCCCCCAAGCTTAGGCTTTTGGCCTAAGTGGAGGTCAACCCCATGGTGAATAATGGTTCCAGCCCGGCGGGTCAACCCTGGTGAAGTCGTACTCTGGCTCGGCTGCAGTGGAGGAAGACCCCGAAGGTCCTGCATACCCCGGATCTGGGTACGAGGAACCAGCTGTCTCAGGGGGCTGACTAAAGTTACCCTCATGCTCCTCTTATTTGTCTCCCACGTTCGGGCCGTGTTGCCCCTCAAGTGTGTCAAGCTCAGCCTCCGAGACTGACCAGTTTTCCCTGGCATAAAGGTTAAGCGGAGGTGCAGGCAAAATAACAGTTCTAACAATTGTGGACACTTTCAAATATTGCCTCTTGGGAAATGTTATAATGTAAGGGAGAACATGCAAACTACCATGGTCAGCAATAAAGTTATGTTTCTTCACGGAATCAATGTCTAGTTTTTCTATAGGAAGCAGAAAATCAAGGGGGTGAGGTGCCAAACCATGCAAAGCTAATAAACGAGAGGCAACTATACCTCCACAAACTCCTCCCTTCTCACGGTTAGTGGTGAGACGGTAGGCAATCAGAGCACCCAAATTATAAGTTTTATCATTGCGTAATGCAGCAGCTAGAAAAGCTAAGTCAGACAAGGCCAATTTACTCGCTGCTTTCCTAGCAAGAACACATTTAGTAATGAAGTAGGCAAAGTATCGAATGGAAGGGAGATGAATACTCCGGATTTTACCCTTCTCTTGAGAGAAACTCCTCCCATAGCAAATGTTTTCATATAAGTCCAGCAATGGCTTAGGCTTCCCTTTCAACTTCTCTCGAGATCCCCCTTGTGGTACTTTAATTGCTGTACAAAAAACAGCAAAAGGCAAATCCACAGATTTATTGTAAATCTTATAGTGCACCATAGGGTTAGATGAGGTCAAATTGCAGTTGAAGTCCTGCACCACCGACATGGCTAGCTTAGCATATTGAAAGGGTTGATCATCAACAAAATGTTCTAGTCCTGTATTGGTCATTAGAGTATGAAAATCACGTGTAATCCCTGCAACACCCATGAACTGTGAGCATGGGTAAATAGCAGGGAATACACTCTCTTCGCGATGAACCTTCCTCTTCTCATGCACCACTATCTCATGTTGGTCTATTGCATATGGGTTCCACTCCATGTTCTGAATTTTTTAACAAATAACATAAAAATTGATTTTTAGCCAACTAAATGAGGGGAAACCACTATAGTGACTTGCTAGAGGCTTAAGCATTCATCAAAACTAGTTATCCTAACTTAGAACAAGCATTTAAACTCACTAAACATGATATCTACAGCAGCAAAATGCTCAATATATAATCCACTAAACAAAATTCTACTTGGATAATCGGAGGAGTCACATACCGGAGAGCGAATACCCCAAATCTCAGCAACAAAGATGGGCTGAGCAAGGAGATCGAAAATCCGAGGGCAAAAGCAGCAAGAACATGAAATTTTCGATGTGGGAGTGTTTGGTCGGGAGAGAGAAAGAATGGGGAGGAAGGAGAGTAAGTGGAGGGGCCAGGTGGGCCCTCATCATGCCCTGGCGCGGCCAGCCGCGCCACCACCTCATGTGGGGGCATGGTGGGTCCCCCTGGCTACCCCTTGGCACTTTCTGAACCTCCCAGAAAAATAGGATTTTTGGTATAATTTTTTTGAAATTCTGAGAAAATTTATTTTTTATTATTTTCTGGTATTTTGCATTAATAATTTTAATATTGAAAAATTGTTTTCTAACACCAAATGCAACTAAACTTTGCAAACTAAATGATATTACAGTAGGTAAAACAAAAATGAGAGAAAGAAAGTTGTTTAGCACTTTCATGCATTTAAAATGCACTTGTTAACAAGGTTGATCAAGTCTTGCCACCAAATGAATTTTATATGACATAAAAGATTTAAACTTCACGGGACACTCATGTTACCTTGTATCGTATTGGTATGGATCCAATCATAAGAGTTTTGTATTCTTCTATATAAGGACAATCAATACTTCCCACTTTAATAGATCTCACATTGGTAATTGTATTAACTCCACGTATTTTGTCCAACCTCTTGGGAAAATAAACAATATGTTCTTTGTCATTCACATCGAAAGTTACTTTTCCTTTATTGCAATCAATAATATCCCCTGCAGTATTTAGAAAAGGTCTCCCAAGAATAATAGACATATTATCATCTTCAGGCATTTCAAGAACAACAAAGTCAGTCATAATCAAGCAATTAGTAGCTACTTGAACAGGAACGTCCTCACAAATGCCAACAGGAATAGCAGTAGATTTATCAGCCATTTGCAAAGATATATCAGTAGGTATCAATTTATCAAGGTAAAGTCTCTTGTAAAGAGAGAAAGGCATAACACTAACTCCTGCTCCCAGGTCACATAGAGCAGTTCTAACATAATTATTTTTGATAGAGCAAGGAATGGTTGGTATACCTGGATCACCCAACTTTTTTGGAACCTTGCCATTAAAAGAGTAATTAGCAAGCATAGTAGATATTTCCTCATTAGGAATTTTCCTTTTATTAGAAACAATATCTTTCATATATTTAGAATAAGGAGGCAACTTAATAGCATCAGTCAAAGGAATTTGCAAGAACAAAGGTTTCATCTAATCACAAAATTTATTATAATGTTCTTCTTCTTTGGTTTTAAGTTTCTTAGCAGGAAAAGGCATTTGTTTTTGGACCCAAGGTTCTCTTTCACTACCATGTTTCTTAGCAATAAAATATTCCTTACTGTACTTTTTATTTTTAGTGTGTTTTTCAGGTTCCTCTTCTATTTCTTCCCTATCCGAATTAGCATTTTTATCATTATCATTGGCATTATTATTATCATTGTTAAGTTCATTACCACTTTCGGTTTCAGCATCAGAAACAGATATACTATTAGGATTGTTAACAGGTTTAGAGGATTCTACAACAGTTTTATGTTTCTTCTTCTTTTTCTTAGAAGGAGCACTAGGTTCATTAATTTGTTGAGAATCTTGTTCAATTCTTTTAGAATGTCCCTCAGGATACAAAGGATCTTGAGTAGATTTACCACCTCTAGTTGTTACTTCACAAACATGTTTTTCTTTATCCCTAGAGGCATTCATTAACATTTCTTTTTGCACTTTAGAAAGTTGATCAATTTGAGTTTGAACCATATGAAAATGTTTAATAAGTATTTTAACATCATTGGAGGTTCTATCAACAATATCATGCAAGTTACTAATAGCGCGAGAGTTTTCTATTAAATGATTCTCAATTCTCATATTAAAATTACCTTGCTTAGCAATAAAAGTATCAAATTCATCTAAACATTGATGAGGAGGTTTAGAGTAAGGAATATCTCTATCATCAAACCTTTGGAGAGAGTGTACCTCAATTATGGGTGAAGGAGGAATTGGCTTACATAATTCTTCTATAGGTGGTAAATTCTTCACATTTTCAGATTTAATACCCTCTCTTTAAGAGATCTCTTAGCTTCATTCATCACTTCATCACTTAATTCAATAATACCCCTTTTCTTCGGTGTTGGTGTAGGTTCAGGTATGTCCCAATCATCATTATTCTTGCATATTTTAGCTAATAATTCCTCAGCTTCTTCGGGATTCCTTTTCCTGAAAACACAACTAGCAAAACTATCCAGGTATGTCCTAGATTCAGCAGTTAGTCCACTATAAAATATATCAAGTAGATCATTTTTCTCCAAATCATGGTTCGGCTGGCCTCTTAATATGGAGCAAAAACGTGTCCAAGCCTTAGGCAATTTCTCACCTTCATCTTGATTAAAATTATAAATTCTTAACAAAGCATCATGTTGAGTACTAGCAGGAAAATATTTCTGAAAGAAAGTATCAAGCAAACCAATGGGACTAGTAATGGAACCAGGAGACAAATTATTATACCAAGTTTTAGCTTCTCCCTTTAATGAGAAAGGAAATAGTTTAGCAACAAAGTAAGTGCGTATTTTTATATCTTCAGAAAACATACCACTCAAATTAGAGATTTCATTCATGTGTTCTACAACACTTTCATTTTCGGTTCCACAGAAAGGTTCTCTTTCAACAATAGCTATGTGAGCCAAATCAATAGAGAAATCATAATCTTTATCTTTAATGTTTATGGGAGATGCAGCAAATTTAGCATCAGGAGATAATTTATATCTAACAGCATGTTTTTCAAGAAGGCTTTTCATAGCACTAGCATCTTTAGTAGCATTAATCTCATCAACAAAATCATCATAAAGTTCCACATAAGTTTCATCGGGATCATCTGGAAAATACTCTCTAGACTCAGGTGAACTAGCAGAAGTATTAGAATTTTCAGCATTTTCAGTTTGTTTAGATTTATCAATTATAGCATCTAGAAAAGGTCCTAAGGAACTGTTTTCATCAAGCACAGTAGAAGCATCATCACAATTTTCAGAAGCATTTTCAAATTCAGCAGAAGTAATAGTACGAGTAGCATGCAGCGGTGAAATAAGCTTACTCATCACAGACGGAGAATCAAGTGCAGCAGCGGAACTCAGTGTTGTACCTTTTCTTGTTGTGGATGGCAGTATGGGAAACTTCTTATCACCAGGCTTTCCCATGATGAATGAATTCCAGAAAGCAATATGAATCTCAGGTGAACTTATAAATAAAGCTATGCTCCCCGGCAGCGGCGCCAGAAAATAGTCTTGATGACCCACAAGTATAGGGGATCGCAACAGTCTTTGAGGGAAGTAAAACCCAAATTTACTGATTCGACACAAGGGGAGCCAAATAATATTTATAAGCCTTAACAGATGAATTGTCAGTTCAGCTGCACCTGTGAATAGACTTGCTCGAGACAGATTATCAGTAGCAACAGTTTTATAGTAGTGACAGTAGTGAAATAACAGCAGCAGTGAAATAAAAACAGCGGCAGTGATTATAATAGACAGCAGGATTAAAATACTGTAGGCACAGGGACGGATGAACGGGCGTTGCATGTATGAGATAATTCATGTAATATCAAGACATAGGCATTTGCAGATAAATAAGATAAAGTATCCAAGTATTGATTAACCATAGGCATGTGTTCCAATTTAGTTGTGCATGCTCGTAATGAGAAACTTGCACATCATCTTTTGTCCTACCAGCCCGTTTGCAGCGGGGCCTCAAGGGAATCTACTGGTAATTAAGGTACTCCTTTTAATAAAGTACCGGAGCAAAGCATTAACATTCCGTGAACACATGTGATCCTCACATCACAGCCATCCCCTCCGGCTGTCCCAATTATTGTCACTTTGGGGCCTTCGGTTCCGGACAATAAAATGTCTATACAACTCATAGATATGATCTAAAACATTGATTATCCTCATGACACAATAACATGTTCAGATCTGAAATCATGGCACTCGGGCCCTAGTGTCAAGCATTAAGCATAACAAGTTGCAACAATGACGTAAAACACCGATAACGGATACTAGGCACCATGCCCTAATGATATTACAGCTATTACATGAACGATCTCATCCAATCCCTACCATCCCCTCAAGCCTACATCGGGGAATTACTCACACATGGATGGGGGAAACGATGATGGTTGATGGAGAGGCGTTGGTGATGACGATGGCGATGATCCCCTTAGATTCCCCGTCCCGACGGAGTGCCGGAACAGGAACTTCTGGTCCCCGAATTGAGTTTCGAGGTGGCGGCGCCGTACGGATATGTTTCTGGGAAAAGTGTTCAGGGTCCTCTCGTTTTTAGGTCTGAAGGAGTTTATATCCGAGAGGGAGACGCGAGGAGGCGACCGAGTCGGCCTCATGGGGTGCTGGCGCGGCCAGGGGCTTGCCGCGCCAGCACCTCATCTGGCTGGCTCGTGGCCCCCCTCCGTCAGGTCTTCTGGCTCCGTGGGTCTTCGGGCAAAATAGGGGCTTTGGCATTATTTCTGGTATTTTTCCCTAAAGTTGAATTTCTGCACAAAAATAAGACACCAGGGCAATTCTGCTGAAAACAGCGTTAGTCCGTGTTAGTTGCATTCAAAACACACAAATTAGAGGTAAAATAATAGCAAAAGTGTTCGGGAAAGTGGATACGTTTTGGACGTATCAGGGCTACCCCCGGATAGGGTAAAGATGTGGTTGTTATGCTGTTGTTTATGATTGTTGTTGTCCTTATCCGTGTACCAAAGGCCAGGTGGCCCTTCGAGCTGTGAAGAGACGCCCTTTCGTATGGGTAGAGAGGTGCCCCTTGGGAATGGCAAAGAGGTGCCCCTTGGGGAAAGTAAAGGCCAAGCTGCCTCCCCTGGTGACACTATAAATAGGCCTCTAGCCCCTCAGTATGATGCAGGCAGAAGAAGATGACTCCTCTAAGAACTAGCTTCTCGAAGATGTCTTTGGGAGCAAGCCTAAGACATCTTCGAGGGGCTGGGCCTAGAAGTATTCTCTTATGAGGTAGGGGAGACATACACAAGTGAGCAGTACCATGGTAGGACCGGGGTAAGGAGAGACCAACATGTGCCCATGTTGGGCAATACCGGCATGTACTCGGGCATGTAGGGACCGAGGTATGGTGATGAGGTAGTTCGGCTTGAGGTGGACCGACATAGCGTGACTGACATCCCTATGTCGGTATCTTCTCTTTATGTTTTGTGTACAGGAAAGAGGTTCCGGCATAGCCGTGCCGGAACTCGGAAGAGTGTTCCGGGTAGAGGAGTCCGGTATACCCATGCCGGACTGAGAAGGAGTATCTGGCATGTCCATGCCGGGTTAGACACGAGATGTCGGCATACTTCATACCAGGACAGAAGTCAATGACATGATGACATCCCCGCCTGACGCGGAAGCTCAAGTCGCGTCCCGCCTGACACGGAATCGGGGCAGAAGGTGCCGTGCGGGTACGGCAGGACTGTTCACCCGTACCGCTGACTCGGTGACAGTGGACAAGGCATGGGTAAGCCATGTCTTGTCTCTGACAAGGAGACAATCATCACCTAGCCCGGTGTCTGATACTGTTAAGGACATGATGACCTAGCTCGGCACAGCTCGGCGGCTAGGTCGTGGTAGACCTTGATGACACTACCGTTGGCGTGGCTACAGTGCGCGTGGGCCCCGGAGCCGGTAGGGTTTCCTGCCAAGCCGGCCGGGACTCTATATAAGGAGCAATAACTCCTCCTGCGAGAGGGACGCCCGAACCTTAGTTTTTTTTGAAGCAATGACTGTAGGGGAGAACCCACCTTAGTTTCATTTATTGCTAAGAGCCTTGCTCTCTTCTCTCCCCTAGCCCCTCATAGTTCTTGTGTTCTTCCTCACCGTGGAGTTGTACAGCTCAAGGAGCATGTTGTAGTTCTTGTGAGACACATATAGAGAGAGACACAAGCAGGAGTAGGGGTTTTACCTCCTCACGAGGGCCCCGAACCTGGGTACATCGGGGTGTTTGTGTTGTTCCTGCTTGTTCTTGTGAGTTCTTGCATCTTTCTGTGTGAGCTTCTCAGCTTGCTAGCCCTCCCCGGATCCACCAGCGTCCATTCGGCCCCACACTTTAGCCATCCTATGGCATCTGCCGCGATACCACCACGACAGTTGGCGCCCACCGTGGGGCACGCAGAGGCGCTGGCTGGTGTACGCATCCGGACGGGTTCCATCGTCAACTCGGCCACGCGCGTCGTTAGCGGCCTTGTCTGCAGACTCGGCTCGCTCAACTTCGTCAGCGACAACGCCGGGTACTTCGGCTGCAAACCGTTCCCGGCAAACGGCTGCCTCATCAAGTTCGGCTCCTTCGTCACCTACGTCGCCACCGAGATCGTCTGCGAGTACCCGGGGCAGGTGCTTGTGGCCGAGGATCCCCCTCTGTCTGTGCGGCTCGCGACCGGCGTACCACTCGCCCCGAGAGCTGCGCGGTCATGATGGCCGGGGTGACAGATGCTGTCGGCGCGGAGAAGGCTGTCGCACCCACTACAAGGTCTACTCGGCTGGCGAAGCAGGCGCTGGAAAGAGAGGCCCACGCCAACGCTGAGACTTCCCATGTCCCGGTAAGGCCTGAACCTATGAGAGAAATAGTGCAGAAGTTGGCAGTGCCGGTAGTAGTTGTGACTGATGCAACCCAGGCTGTTGCCGAGTTAGAGGCACAGCGTCAGTTCTTGCACCAAGAGGCTATAGAGATGGCCGAGTTGCGGAAGGAATTAGACCGTACTCTCCGAGAGTACAATGCTGCTCATGGTTTTACTCTCGTAGTAGATCAGCCTAGCCGAGTAGAAAGTGTGCGCAGAAGAGGCAGAGCCCTCAATGCCGAGTTGAACAGAGATGGTAGAACTAGCTCCAATGTGACTCCTAGTGTTGTGTCGGCTGGGAAGCCGAATTACAGTTCTACTGCTAAAACTCTTAGGGCTGCCGAGGCGGCGAGAGCCGAGTTGTCTGGCCTATCCGGAGAAGCTCTCTGTAAGCAGCAAGACCGAGTCAATGAGTTAGTCGGTGTGGCTAATCGGCAGAATGAGGCCTTTCGAAGGCAAACACGGCTGTGGGTGGATCCCAAGTCGTTCATTCGGCTAAGGCAGCCACCGAGAAATCCAGGGGGCAAGCTTCCTCTCCGCATGTCGGAGGAGATCGTGCCCGGAGTGTGACTTCTGGTAGAAACAGACAGTTGCAGATGCAGACCTATGACCCGGCATATGCCGGAAAGCAGATAGCCGAGCAGGGCAATGCCGGTCGCGGCCAGAGTAGAACCAGGTAGGGTCCGAGTGACCGGAATGTCGGAAATGCCAACTCGGCTGGCTGAGGTCACCCACCTCGGTACCCAGTGCAGAACCATATTCCGAGGCAGCAAGATGTCAGAAATGTGCAGCAACCACCAGGTGCTGGCCAAGTGGGCAGCAGATATGATGATGGCAACTCGGCTATGGCGAAAGCCGGGTACCAGACCTATGACAATGCACTAGGCTCTCGGTTGGGACCTCGTCAGTTGGCATCTAGCGATGCTCGCTACAAGCTGGACAGAATTTACATGTCCGAGATGATGGAGGAGCAAGGCCCACCTGGCCCTGCATGTTTTGGACCCCGGATTATGATGTAGCCACCAGTGCGTCATTTTTAGCTCACCGGGGTGCCAAGACATATGACAGCAGCACCAAGCCAGAGGATTGGCTGACAGACTATGTGTCGGCAGTACATATCGCGGGAGGCAACCGCCGTTGGGCGGTGAGTTATATCCCGCAGATGTTAGAAGGGCCAGCTCGGATCTGGTTGAACAACTTGAGAGAAGGAAGTGTCAACTGCTGGCTAGACTTTGAAGAAGCTTTCGTTCGCAACTTCTCCAGCACTTACAAGAGGCCAAACCAACCTCAGCGGCTTGCTATGTGCAAGCAGAGGGATAATGAGACCGACCGAGACTACTTAACTCGGTGGAGTATTGTTCGCAATTCCTGTGAAGGAGTTGTTGAGGCACAAGCCATTTCATGGTTTGCACAGGGATGCCGGCATGGCTCCATGCTCTGGCAGAGGCTTGATACGTCTCCAACGTATCTATAATTTCTTATGTTCCATGCTTATATTATACCCATTGCTACATGTTTTATATACACTTTATATGGTTTTTATGCATTTTATGGGACTAACCTATTAACAAGATGCCACAGTGCCAGTTCCCTGTTTTCTGCTGTTTTTGGTTTCAGAAAAACTGTTAAGGAAATATTCTCGGAATTGCACGAAACAAAGGCCAATGTCCCTATTTTCCCCGGAAGCATCGAGAACACCGAAGAGGATACGGAGGAGGGCCACGAGGCGGCCACACCTGTTGGTGGCTCGGCTTCCCACCTGACCGCGTGAGTAGTTCATCCTTGTACTACGGGTCCATATCAGTAGCTAGATGGTTGTCTTCTCCTATTGTGCCATCATGTTTAGATCTTGTGAGCTGCCTATCATGATCAAGATCATCTTTATGTAATGCTACATGTTGTGTTTGTTGGAATCTGATGAATATTGAGTACTATGTCATTTGCTTCATAATATATTATGTGTGTGTTATTTATGATCTTGCATGCTCTCCATTGCTAGTAGATGCTCTGGCCAAGTAGATGCTTGTGACTCCAAGAGGGGGTATTTATGCTCGATAGTGGGTTCATGTCTTCATTTAATCTGGGGGAGTGACAGCAACCTCTAAGATTGTGAATGTACTGTTGCTACTAGGGATAAAACAGTAGTGCTTTATCTAAGGATAATTGTGCTACTTACATTACACACTTTGCTTAATGCAATAATCTGTTGCTTGCAACTTAATACTGAAAGGTGTTGCGGATGCTATCCGGAAGGTGGATTATTAGTCATAGATGCAGTTGGATAACGGTCTATGTATCATGTTGTAATGCCCAAATGAATCTCACACTAGACACCATGACTAGTATATGCATCATTATGCAGTTCTTTATTTTGTCAATTGCCCAGCTGTAATTTGTTTACCCCCATGTATGCTATTATTATTTATGGAGAGACACCACTAGTGAACTGTGGACCCCGGTCCTTTTTTCTTTACATTGATAATACAACCTACTACAAACTGTTATTTTCATTCTCTGCAAACAAACATCATTTTCCACACCATACGTTTAACCCTTTGTTTACAGCAAGCCGGTGAGATTGACAACCTCACTGTTTCGTTGGGGCAAAGTAGTTTGATTGTGTTGTGTGCAGGTTCCACGTTCGTTGTTGACACCGGTAGTGCGCCCTGCCAACGTCAGCTTCAAGAACCTTCAGAAGAACCTTCATCTCCTACTGGATTGATAACCTTGGTTTCATAACTGAGCGAAATTTGCTGCTGCACTACTTCACACCTTCCTCTTGGGGTTTCCCAACAACACCACACCGGTGCATCAAGCTAATTTCTTGCGCCGTTGCCGGGGAGATCAAGCTCTTCTGCGAGGGGAGTCTCTCACACTCAAATCTTTTTATTTTGTTATTCTCTTGCTTAGTTTATTTTTATTACTGTCTTGTTTGCTTAAATATTAAAAAAATTAGTTACTTGCATTTTTATTTTTATTTCGGTTTAGTTTTAATTTTGCTAAAATGTTGCTCCCTAAGTACACCCTAGAAGACCTGTCAGTAGGTAGTGGTTCTATAGTTGGAAAAGAGAACATTGAAGAATTCTTTAATCATGTTAGTAAGCATAAAGATTTTGAGGATAGATCCATAGCAGAACTTGCTCCAAATTATGAAACTGCTGCAGCTTCTTTAGTTCACATATTAGAGGCTAGGTTTGTTAACCTTCACCCCATAATACAACAAATGTTTCTTAACCTTCATGATGTTAAAAATGCTGAAAAGAAAGATTTAATTATGGAAACCTTGCTTAAAGAATTTGGTGATGTTGCTATAGAAGATAGAAAAGTCTTTGATCGTTTTAATATGCTAGGCTCATGTGTAGATGTTATTAATGCACTTGAAAAATTGGGGAAAACCGAACCTACAAAGGGGGAAGAAATTAAAGTACCAATACCTGTTAAACTTGTAGCTATGCATGAATCCTTGGAAGAAAATTTTGACTGGATTGTCCCTCAAAACCCATTTGATGAATGTAGTAAACCTAAAAGTAATGAAAGAGGAACCTCTGAACCTTATATAGATAAAATACAATGCATAGTTGAGAGGCTTTCTGTTCTTGGTTTGGATAACACTTAAGTATCACTTTCTGTGCCTAGCTGAAAGGCGTTAAAGAAAAGCGCTTATGTGAGACAACCCACTTTTTATTTCTGTTATTTTATTTTATTTTGAGTCAAGGAACATGTCTACCTCTGTAGCAATTCAATTGTATCTTTATTTTATCGCATTGTTGTGTCAAGTTAAGCCTCTAGTAGAAAGTTGATGCTAGATTTGGATTTCTGCGCAGGAACAGTTTTCTGCTGTCCACCGTTTAATTCATAACTCCTTACAGAAAAATCGAAAACATCTGATATTTCTGTGCGTGATCCTCAGATATGTACGCAAGTTTAATTAGTTTTGTGTTTTCTGATTTGAGCAAGTTAAGTGCCTCGAAAAAATTCGTCTTTACGGACTGTTCTGTTTTTGACAGATTCTGCCATTTATTTTGCATTGCTCTTTTTGCTGTTTTTGAGTGGATCTTTTTGCTCCACAAAATACCAGTGGCTGTAGCTAATGTCCAGTAGCATGTGTAATGATTTTGTCCATGCAGAATATGAGAATTTTTGATTATGCACTAACCCTCTAATGAAGTTTACTTTGAGTTTGGTGTGGAGGAAGTTTTCAAGGATCAAGAGAGAGGATGATATGATGTGATCAAGAAGATGAAAAAGCCTATGCTTGGGGATGCCCCCGTGGGTCACCCAAGCATATTTCAAGAAGACTCAAGCGTCAAAGCTTGGGGATGCCCAAGGCATCCCCTTCTTCATCAACAAACTATCAGGTCATCTCTAGTGAAACTATATTTTAATTCCGTCACATCTTATGTGCTTTACTTGAAGCGTCTGTTTATTTTTATTTTTGCTTTTAGTATTTTCATTCTCTGAATAAAATGGATCCTAGCATTACACACTTTGCTTAATGCAATAATCTGTTACGTGCAACTTAATACTGAAAGGTGTTGCGGATGCTATCCGGAAGGTGGATTATTAGTCATAGATGCAGTTGGATAACGGTCTATGTATCATGTTGTAATGCCCAAATGAATCTCATACTAGACATCATGACTATAGTATATGCATCATTATGCAGTTCTTTATTTTGTCAATTGCCCAGCTGTAATTTGTTTACCCTCATGTATGCTATTATTATTTATGGAGAGACACCACTAGTGAACTGTGGACCCCGTTCCTTTTTTCTTTACATTGATAATACAACCTACTGCAAACTGTTACTTTCATTCTCTGCAAACAAACATCATTTTCCACACCATACGTTTAACCCTTTGTTTACAGCAAGCCGGTGAGATTGACAACCTCACTGTTTCGTTGGGGCAAAGTAGTTTGATTGTGTTGTGTGCAGGTTCCACGTTCGTTGTTGACACCGGTAGTACGCCCTGCCAACGTCAGCTTCAACAACCTTCAAAAGAACCTTCATCTCCTACTGGATTGATAACCTTGGTTTCATAACTGAGTGAAATTTGCTGCTGCACTAGTTCACACCTTCCTCTTGGGGTTTCCCAACAACACCACACCGATGCATCAAGGCTGCAGAGAGAGATGCCGGCTACTCTGGCCGAAACCATCCGCGTTGCGGATAGCTATGCACTTGGTGATCCAATGCAGCCTTTGTTGAACTCGGCAAAGCCGAGTAGAAGGTACCCGGTGAACAACAGATCCGGACCGGTACAACGGGATGATCAGCAGAACTTCGGATGAAGCGGAGGGAGCCGGACTTCCGGTATGAAGCGCAACATGTTGCTGCAGTTGCACAAGCTCTGCCGAATGCCGGCAGCAGCCAGCGTCCGAAGAACGATGGCCCAGCTTGGGGCCAGAATCAAGAAGTGAAGACGCCATGGGCTGGGCCGAGTAAGCCCGTGAGTTATGAGGCAATGCTGGTTGGACCGTGCAGCTTCCATACTGTCGTGGTATTGTCACGGCAGATGTTTCCGGGTGGATACTTTGAGATGAGGGGCAAGGCGACTCTGGTGTTATGAGATTGTCTAGCTCTACGGGGAAAGATGTTTTTTACCCAAGTTTGGGTCCCCTCGGTGGAGGATCCCTACGTCTTGCTATAAGTCACTGATATGATAATATGTTACATGGTGCGCCAATGGCGATCGCCGGGTTTAGATGAACCCGGGCGTGGGAGCTCTCTCTTGGGAGCTCTCTCTATTTTGTCTATCTTACTTGGCTTCTCTTATTCGACCTATCTCTCTATGACCTAGGAGCCCGCTTATATAGACATCCGGGTCTCCTAGTTTACATGGTAAGACTATTGGAGTTCTACTCTAACTCATCTTGTCTTTCGTATCCTCCAAGTCATTGACTCCGTGATGCATATTGCCTCCGGGTCTTCTAGATCCTTATTTAGTTAGGCCGGGTTACCGACAAGCTCTCCGGCCTATCTTTGAAACCCGACCATACTTTCCTCTGCATGGGCCTACCGGGTTATGATCCCCCCAACAGTAGCCCCCAGGATAACTTGGACATCAGACTTGGCTTGCTTCACCTTGCACTCTTGGGCATAGTCTTGGGGAACCCGTCACTTCTTTTGTCCGGGTTATCATCTGAAAAAAACAATAACAATCATCAAGCAAGCAGGCTCTCGGGTTTCAGTTTGGCCGGCTCTTGCTGGCGGCCTATTCATAACCCGGCCATCGCTTTGCGACTTTCATCTCTAGGACTTTGGATATGAGCTTGGTTTGCTCTCTTTTGTGACCTTGATCTTGATCATCATGTTCCGGATGGAGCCGTCAGCTCAATCATCCGGGTTAATCTCCTGAAATAAGATAAATACTTTGGACTAAAAGTCCAAGTTAATTAAATCACGGGGGCCGACTCTTCTTGGCGTCCCTCCTCAAATAGACATGTCTTCTTCAACCCGGGTTCATCTGACCCAGATTTGCTTAAGCCTGCTCATGCGGAGGCTATGCTGAAGGATGCTCCACATATGTATAACCCTGGATTGATGCAGCCTACTCACACGGAGGCTGTCATTTAAGACCCGGTTTTGAAGACCCCGCGCGAAAGCCTCCTGCTTAAATTTGAGATCCGAAATTGATTTTGATGCTTCACCTCGGGGAATATTACTTTCCGACTCTAGCCCCCAAGTGCCGGGTTGTTGCTCGCAGCAACCTGGGACTTCAAATTTCCTACTTTAATAGCTTTTGAGCTTCAAATTGGGTAGCCCCCAAGAGCCGGATCTGCAGCTTGCTGCGTTCCGGGTCTTCTTGCAGGCCTTTAAATTTATAATACCCAGAAATCTTCAAACTGAGTAGCCCCCAAGAGCCGGATCTACTGCTTGCAGTGTTCCGGGTCTTCCTTGAGAACTGTAATAAATCTTAGCTTCAAACTGGGTAGCCCCCAAGTGCCGGGTTCTAGCCTGCGGCAACCTGAGACTTATAGCAATTTGAGCCTAACTGACTTTTCTGATGAGTAGCCTGAAGGAGATATGCCCTAGAGGCACTTAATAAATATAGTTTATTCGTCATATCTCAATTGTTCATTATATGTTTTATACCATGCTATAACTGTATTAAGCAGAAACATTAATACACGTGTGGTAGATAAACAACCAGGTCCCTAGTAGCCTCTATCTAACTAGTTCATTGGGCAATTGATGATCGAGGTTTCCCGATCATGTGACATTTATGTCAGTTGACAATGGAGTCATGTCATTGGGAGAATGACGTGATGGACATACCCAAAATTTGTAGGACGTAGTCATTACGCCTTTGACCGTGAGATCTACTCTTATTGCTATTCCTGGAAGACACTTTGATTGCATCAAACGTCATATCTTACATAGTGTGACAATAAAGGTGTCCCTCTCGGGTGTCGGAAAGGAGTATGTTGAGACGGGGGGTCAAGAGCGGGATTTGCCAGTCCGCATAGCAGGATAGATACTCTAGGGCCCACTCGGTGAGATTATGTCAAACGAGCTTGCAAGCGTGTGACTAGGTCACCAGGACATAAGATCATGGACGAGTAGAAGTTAGCAGTGTCGGTAACGAGATCAAGCTAGGTATGGAGATATCTATGAACGATTCTCGGACACGCTAAGTATCGGATGGCAAAAGGTTTAAGACTCAGACGTCCAGGTTCGACGGTAAAGTATTCGTTATCTCGCAGGGATTAATTCTGGGTATCCAAGGTCCACGAATTAGTCATTGATCGGAGAGGAGTCTCGATCATGTCTGGTGAGATAATCGAACAGCTAGGGTAACACACTTAAGGGGAGTCGACATTTAGACCGGAAGAGAAAATAGGAAAAGAGAGCACCGGGAACGTCCCGGGAAAGTTCCGATGGAGATCGGGCAGCGACGAAATAGTTTTCGGAGCCGGAATAAATTATGTAATATGTATTTAATATTAATTAGTGTAATTAATAGTTAAATATATTTTTATTTAATTTTTCCTGAATTTTTAAAGGCAAAAAACCCTAAATGGGCCTTTTTAGGCAAAAGGGCCCATGAGGGGTGGGGGGGGGGGGGCAGCCCCCTGGTCCCTTTATATAGAGGGGTACCCCTGGCCTTTGAAACACACACCTAACTCTCTCTCTCCTTGGATCCCGTGACTCCCTTGTTTGGAGTTGCGCCGAGTATAAGTTTTCTCCACCATACGCACGCCGCCGTGCTGCTGGTCTTCCGGTCCCAGTCTTCCGCTGCTTCGTCCCTGGATCGGAGCCCGGAGTTCGTCGGCTTCACTGTACGTGTGTAACACCCTGTGAGGTGCCACGCTAGTGGTGTTGGAGGTCTGCTTCCTCTACACGGCCTCGAGGTCGTCGTCGGTTTCATCGACATCGCCGCGTCATCGTCTTCTTCATCGCGCCAGGTTCTCCGCGACCTTGAGGTCGGCTACGGCGTCTACCTCAGCAACGCTTGTGCGGGAGCGTAATCCCCGCTTTTCGGTCTACAAGGGTATGTATACCGATCTCCTCCGTATTACTATATCTGCATAGTATAGATCCTGGCTAGTTTAAGGTTATCGCTGTTAGGAAATTTTTTGTTTTCTGCCTGCGATCCCCTTGAGTGGTATCAGAGCCGATCTATGCGTAGATATAGCTGTACGCTAGCTTCACCCGTGTTTATCACGGGGACATCGTTCTTATTATTTGCTACCCTCTCGCGTGCACTTGCACTGCCGGCAGCATTGAGTTGATGAAGCGGCCCGGACCGACCTTACGCGTACGCTTACGCGAGACTGGTTCCACAACTCACATACGGCTGGTTCCGTATATGTGGCTGGCAGGTGTCTGTCTCTCTCTCTTTAGTTGGCTTTGCATTTTCAATGGAGGGCCCGAAAGGGATGAATAAATATGCAATTATTTGATCGTTGTTGTGGTCATAGGATCGTAGGTATGAAGCGGTTCTATTTACGACAGCCCCAAGCCACGTAAAATATGCAAAAGATAAAGTAGAAGCGTCTAACTTTATTTTGCAGGGGCAATGTGATATGGTCAAGGTAGGTTTATTAAATTGTTTATGAACTGCTGGCGCGAAAGGAGACCATCGGCGCAAGGACCATGTCACGTCGCATTACATTTTGATGTTTTGTGTGTATATATATAGTATATATATTAGTTACACGGCGGTAGTTATATAAGATGATCCCTCCAAAATACCATTTGTGTTCTCCCTTCGAAGTGCACCACCAAGAAAGTTCTACGTTATGAGGCAGGCCGTGACGATCGGGTGTCAGACATATCGTCGTTCGCATACAGTGGGTGTAAGCCATGTTGCACACGCGTTTACGTTGAAGGTTATTATGGCGAGCCTAGCATGTACAGACATGGCCTCGGAACAAGGTGACCGTAAGGTTAAGCATGAGTCACAAAGTTGTTGTGATTGACATGTCGATGTCTACCTTTGAAGTTATGTTGCCGGCTCTGACGATGAGGGGTTGCATAATGGATGAGGGTCGTGCAATCACTAAAACGATTAGAGGGATATTCGTTTTGAGTGGGAGTTCTGGTAGTTTTATTTTATTAAAACTTGAACTTTATTTTATAATGAACAAAGTCTTTATGCTTTGCAAAACCTTTGTAGATATTAACCAATGTAATAGCCTTCTTTAAAAATTAGGCACAATCCTGCGATTGAGAAACTTAAAAGGTTGGGTCCAAACTTCATAGTTTTATACTTTAGCTTGAGGATACTCCTTGTTTAAACCATTAGCTCTTTGTGATACAATACCTGCTAGGAGATAAACCCGGAGATTCCGCTAACAAAAGGATAATTTGGATTATCAAGTTTTTGTGCGGATAATATCATCATAGTCCAGTGTATGCCGTGATCTCTGCCATAGAGAATTGACGGTGGGTACGAGTTGTTAGATCGCGAACATACGAGATGATCACTAAACTCGGGATACACCTAAAGTTGGGTTGATTGTCGGCCCAGTAAGGACCGGGGTATGCACGGCCCACTCCCTACAGGCCTCGCCCGCGAAGATCTTCGACAGAATGATTAAGGACCAAGATACCGCTTGGAGAGACCCTCGAGAGACATCTCCGCTCGAGGGCCTGAAGAGGATGCCAGGGCCTGAAGAGGACCCTGCGCTTCAAGAGACTCCCCAGGCACAGCCCGCCTGGAGAGGAGTCAGCAGAAAACCCCTCCACAGGCGACCACGGCCCTGTGGAGACACTTCGCGGCTAAGCAAGCGCTGCAGGACGCACATGGCCCCTGCAGCAGCCGCAGGGTGACGCGAGCATCCCAGTTGCCATTCTGGTGATAAAGGAGTCAACAAAGCCGCGCCGCCTGCGGCAGGACAGCCAGGACTTTCCTCTTTGGTGATAAAGCGGCTGGACGGCGCAACGCTCCAAGAAGATCGTCACCGTGGGCTCCACCACGACCTCTGCTGCGCCTGCGAGCCGCCTTGCACCGCCTGCAACCTGTCGGCCACGACGCGCTACTTTAGCACGGATGGACCGCATCCATGGACGGGCGAGCCGCGGTGGACTCCCGCTCCTCCATGCGACTGGCGTGTGGGAGCCCACCAGCACGAGGACGGAGCCCGGGGCGCCTATAAAAGGAGCAGGAGCTCCACCGTAGAAGGGGATCGCCCAATCGCGCAATCGCACCCTAAACGCATAGGATAGCCAACTGCTGGAGGAGGAAGACGACCATTGTGTCCCTCTCCAAGCACTAAACTGCCTCAAGAGAGCCTTCGGCAAGCTCATTGTCCTGTAACCTTCACAGTGCAATACAGACAAGCAGGAGTAGCGGTTTTACCTCCTCCTGAGGGCCGTGAACCTGGGTACGGGCCGGTGTTCAGTCCCTCCTTCGAACCTCTCTTCAGGGGGAGACTACCCCTGTTCCGTGGGAGTCACTCCACGACATTTGGCGCGCCAGGTAGGGGACTGAGGCGCGTCTTCAACCTCCGAACTCCGCGCCATGATTGACACCCGCGCGACGCGCGCCAACCGGCGTACCTCTGAGAGAGCTCACACTGAGCCCGGCACTGCTCCCACCCGTGGCCGCCGTGGTCGCCCTCGCGCGGCCGAGCGCGCTGACACCGGCCCGCGCGTGAAGGAACCAGAGAGCGAGGAGCACCGCGGCGGAGACCAGCGCGACGACGAGGACCTCTCTGAGCGCCGTGGGGACGCTGAGTCCTCGCACCCGTCCCGGCGCCAGAGCGTGTCCACGCGGGAGCACCACGAGCCCGCCCCGCATACCGCGCTGCTCATGGCCCAGGAGCTCCTCCGCTACCGGCCAAGTGCCGAGGCACACGACCAGTGGCTGGACCGCCTCCACCACCTCGTCGACATCGCAACCACGCGCCCTGCTCCGTCGCGCTCCATCGTACCCTCCGGCCCTGCAGGGACGGCCGCACCAGGTGCGCCCCCACCGCCGCCAGGACCACCTCCGGCCGCGGCGCAGAGGGCTCCCTCCCATACTTCCTCGCCGAACGACTGCCAAATCGTGCAGCGCACCGCACCTGACGCGCGCGTGGGCATGGAGCGACGTCGCGACCTCCAGAACCGCCTCGTCGAGGAGCTCGGTCAGGCGGGGCAGCAAAACCGCAGGGCCCTCCAGGGAGGAACGGCCACCTATGCCTCGGGCTGCATGGCCTTCACGCGCGCCCTGCGTCGTGTGGTCTGGCCGCAGAAGTTCAGGCCAGCGCTCCCCAAGGGCTTCGACGGGTCCACCAACCCTCTCGAGTTCCTGCAGCTCTACACCACCTCCATCCAGGCTGCAGGGGGAGACGACAAGGTCATGGCCAACTGGTTCTCCCACGCCCTCAGGGACTCAGCGCTGTCCTGGCTTCTCAACCTGCCGGAGGACTCCATCGACTCCTGGGAGGAGCTCTGCAGGCAGTTCGTCGCCAACTTCAAGGGCACGTACGAGCGCGCACTCACCCACAACGACTTGCGCGCTGTGGTGCAGAAGAAAGATGAAACTCTTCGCAAGTACATCCAGCGCTTCAGCCAGGTGCGGAACAAGATTCCAAACATCCCCGACACCCAGGTGATCGCTGCCTTCCGCGAGGGCGTCACGAACCGCAGGATGCTCGAGAAGCTCGGCATCCACGACAAGCTCACCTCTGTGGTGAAGCTGTTCGATCTGGCGGATAAGTGCGCCAAGGCTGAAGAGGGACTCCTCTTCGTCAAGATGAGCGCGCGGGGGGACGACCCTGGCGAGGGGTCCAAGAGCCACAATAAGAAGGAAGAGCCCAAGCGCAAGGCCACCGCGGTCCTCGCGGCAGAGCCTGACGCGAAGGGCTCCCGCAGGGGTTCTCCCGAGCACGGCGGCAAAGAGGTGGACCACCGTCCGTTCTGCGTCTACCACAACAGGCGTGGGCACGCTACAGACGACTGCTTCGACCTCAAGAGGTTGAGCAGGGAACGCGAGCGAGGAGAAGGCAGCGGAAGCCGCGGCAGAGGTCGCGGCTACCGCAGAGACGGCAGGGGTAGGCGCGATGGCGGCTACCAGAAGCCGTCGGGCACTCAAGCCAACGCCGCCGAGAAGAACAACAACCTCCCCGATGAGGAAGATGGAGGCTACCAGGCCCCGAGAGGCGCCATGGCCTGCATCCTCGGCGGAGCTCAAGCGCCCAAGTCAAACAATCAGTTCAAGCAGTTCGCCCGCGAACTCAACGCTGCGCTCCCGAGCACCGAGACCTCCAGACCCCTCAAGTGGTCCCAGTACACCATCGCCTTCGACGCCAAGGACCACCCCAAGTCGACCAAGACTGTTGGAACCCTCCCCCTGGTCTGCTCCCCCACCATCAACAACATCACCGTCTCCAAGACGCTCATCGATGGGGGAGCGGGCCTGAATGTCATCTCTGTCGAGACCTTCGAGACGCTTCAAGTGCCCTACGAGTGGCTTATGCCCTCCAGGCCGTTCACGGGCGTCACCAGTGGTTCTATCGAGCCTCTGGGGCAAGTCCGCCTCGCGGTCACCTTTGGCACGCAGAAGAACTATCGCACAGAGCTGATCGTCTTCGATGTCGCCCACATCGGCTTGCCGTACAACGCCATCCTCGGCTACCCCGCCCTCGCGAAGTTGATGGCCGTCACGCATCACGCCTACAACATGGTCAAGATTCCCGGCAGCGCCGACACCATTGCCATCCATGGCCATATCCTAGACGCCACGCGCGCTGTCGAGAGCGCCTACAAGGCAGCCGCCATGGCTTTCCCGGCTGACGAGGACATGGAGCCTCTCGGGAGGCCCAAGAAGAAGAAGCAAGTGTTCTCTCAGGAGCAAGCTGCCACGAAGAAGGTGTCGCTGAACACCACCAGCTCGGGGGCTGAAGGCTCGGGGGCTAGCGTCACCATAGGCGCTGCCCTGCCTCCCAAATAGGAAAGCGCGCTCGTCGCCTTCCTTCGGGCAAACTCTGACATGTTCGCATGGACTCCGTCAGATATGTCCGGCGTACCAAGGGAGGTGATCGAGCACCACTTAGCCGTGTGTCCAGACGCATGCCCCGTCAAGCAAAAAGCACGTAAGCAAGCCCCCGAGAAGCAAGCTTTCATCATCAAGGAAGTAGAGAAGCTAAAGGCGGCAAACGTCGTCCGCGAAGTCGCGCACCCCACTTGGCTCTCCAACGGCGTGGTCGTCCCTAAACCCGCTGGAGGAGGCCGACTCTGCATCGACTACACCGATGTCAACAAGGCCTGCCCCAAGGACCCATACCCCATGCCAAGGATAGACCAGATCGTGGACTCCACCGCTGGCTGTGACCTCCTCTGCTTTCTGGACGCCTTCTCTGGTTATCACCAGATCAAGATGGCTAAAGAGGACGAGGAGAAGACGGCATTCCTCACCCCTTGTTGTGTGTACTGCTACACATGCATGCCCTTCGGCCTGAAGAACGCTGGAGCCACCTTCCAGAGGCTCATGAGGATAGCCTTGGGGGTGCAGATGGGCAGAAACGCCGAGGCCTACGTCGATGATATCGTGGTCAAGTCTCGAGAGGGGGACACCCTCCTGAGGGACCTCGAGGAAACCTTCGCCAGCCTGAGAAAGGTGAACATCAAGCTGAACCCCGCCAAGTGCGTCTTCGGGGTCCCTTCAGGCAAGCTCCTCGGATTCCTCGTGTCCCACTGTGGCATAGAGGCAAATCCTGACAAGATCAAGGCCATAGAGCAAATGCAGCCTCCCCGCCAACTCAAGGATATGCAGCGCTTAGCGGGCTGCATGGCCAGCCTTGGCCGTTTCATCTCTAAGTTTGGCGAGAGAGCCCTGCCATTTTTCAAGATCATGAAGAGATCGGGCACATTCAAGTGGACCCCTGAGGCGGACAAAGCCTTCGAGGACTTAAAGAAGTATCTGGCTAGCCCTCCAGTCTTGGTGGCCCCCAGGGCAGGCGAGCACCTGAAGCTGTACCTCTCAGCCACCCCTCAGACCGCAAGCGCCGTCTTGGTGGTCGAGAGGGAAGAGCCTGTCCTCCCCAAGAAGAGCACTGCAACTCCAAGCCCAGAACCCCCCGACAAAGGCCCCGTCGAAGGAGCAGCCTCCACAGACCCACTGCCAGGCCCACCGCCTCAAGTCGAGTCTGCTCCCCCCACCCCTGTCGGGACGCCTCCACAGGCGGATCTCGACAAGGGCCCTGAAGAGCCTCCACAGGGGGCTGACGCTGCGCCACCTCAGGCAACCCTCGTCGAGCACCCCGTTTACTTCGTCAGCACAGTGCTGCGGGACGCTCGCGAGAGATATCCAATGCAGCAGAAGCTCCTCGTCGCGCTCCTCATCGCCTCCAGGAAGCTGCGACACTACTTCCAGGGCCACCCCATCACGGTGGTCACCGCCTTCCCCCTGGAGCAAATCCTGCGCAACCCCAACGCCACAGATCGCGTCGCAGGATAGAACATCGAGCTGCAACCATTCAACTTGCGTTTCGACACCACGAGGGTCATAAAAGGAAGAGCGCTGGCTGACTTCGTCGCCGAATGGACCGACCCAAGCCCTGAGGAGCCTCGCGAGGCAGAAGCCGAGCCCTCGGGAGGCACGGTGCCCAGCCACTGGACCATGCATTTCGATGGAGCCTTCGCTTGCCGCAATGGCGGAGCAGGCGTCGTCCTAACTTCGCCCAAGGGTGACAAGCTATACTACGCTGTCCAGCTGTGCTTCACGATCGACAAGATCTCCAACAACATCGCCGAATACGAAGGCCTCCTCGCCGGCTTAAGGGCCGCCATCGCTCTAGGCGTCAAGCACCTACTCGTCAAGGGAGACTCTCAGCTGCTCATCAACTTCTCCAACAAGAGCTACACGCCGAAAGACGACCATATGGCCGCATACCTCGAAGAGGTCCGCAAGCTCGAGAAGCACTTCAGGGGCATGGAGCTCATGCACATCCCGAGGAAAGAAAACCAAGAGGCTGACGACATCGCCAAGCGGGCCTCGCGAAGGCAACCCCAGCAGGCCGGTGTCTTTGAAGAAAGGCTCGCCAAGGCATCAATCAAGCAGCCTCGAGAGGCCACAGCCGCAGGCGCAGATGAAGCGCTCCCACCACCTCCTGAGTCTGGGGCGCCTGATTGCGGCCCCAGCACAGGGGAGCGCCTGTTGCTGACGGCAACCCACCAGGCCTCAGGCTGGATTGATGAGCTCAAGGACTACTTGGTGAAAGGAATCCTCCCTGAAGAAGATGCTGACGCAGAGCGAATCGCTCGACAAGCGAAATCCTACTGCATCTTCGAGGGAAACCTCTACCGCAAGCGCCCAAATGGTATCGCGCTCAAGTGCGTCCCTCCTGAGGAAGGCCGAGAGCTGATCAAGGACATCCACAGCGGGGAGTGCGGCCACCACTCATGTGCGCGCACCCTCGCAGGCAAGGTCTTCAGGAGCGGCTTCTACTGGCCTCAAGTGCTTCAAGATGCGGTCGCCATTGTGCAAACCTGCGACGCCTGCCAATTCCACGCCAAGCAAATTCATCAGCCGGCGCTGGGGCTTCAAACCATCCCGCTCTCCTGGCCGTTTGCGGTCTGGGGGCTGGACATCTTGGGCCCCTTCCCAAGGTCGCAGGGGGGCTATCGTTTTCTCTTCGTGGCCATCGATAAGTTCACCAAATGGACCGAAGTTGAGCCAGTGCGCACCATACCAGCTGGGGCCGCGGTGAAATTCATCAGGACCTTGGTCTGCCGCTTCGGCGTGCCCAACCGCATCATCACTGACAATGGCTCGCAATTCACCAGCGGCATCTTCCGAGCCTACTGCGACAAGCTTGGCGTCAAGGTCTGCTTCGCCTCGGTGGCTCACCCACGTAGCAACGGTCAAGCCGAGCGAGCAAACGCAGAGGTCCTCAAGGGCCTCAAGACCAGGAGCTTCAACATCCTCAAGGGCCACGGCAAGGGCTGGATCGACGAGCTCCCTTCAGTGCTCTGGTCCATACGCACAACTTCCTCAAGGCCTACAGGCGAAACGCCGTTCGCCCTGGTCTACGGAGCTGAGGCAGTCCTCCCTGCGGAAATCAAGCATGGATCACCACGGGTCCTGGCCTTCAATGAGGACACCCAAGAGGGCCTCCACAACGACGACCTGCTGTTCCTCGAGGGACTGTGCCGTCAGGCCGCCCTCAGGGCGGCGGGATACCAGCAAGACCTGCGACGCTACCACAGCCGCCATGTGCGCTCACGCACCCTTGAGGCGGGCGACCTCGTCCTCAGGCGAATCCTCTCCAGGGAAGGCCTCCACAAGCTCTCGCCGATGTGGGAAGGCCCCTACAGGGTCTCCCACGTCGCCAGGCCTGGCGCAGTGCGCCTCGAGACCGAAGACGGCATCCCCGTCAAGAACCCGTGGAACATCGCGCACCTGCGCAAGTTCTACCCGTGATCATTGTCACGTCAAGGCATCAGGCTGAAGAGGCAGCTTACGGCTCCACCTCCAAGCATTTTTTGTCTCTAGAGGTTAAAAGCTCACGGCTTAAACCTCCAAGCCCCAAAGGCTTCTCTCGAGGGTCAGCCCTCGGAGCTCTCCATGTAACGAGCCGCCTCAGGCCGTTGAGAGTCTCTGCCACTAATGGGTGGTCCCCATGCCTCGACATGGTCAAATACATTAACTTGGCAACCCCAAGCATAATGAGACAATTTCGTTCCTAAGTGAACTATGCGCTACGGCGCCGCTATCTAATATTTTGGTGGTGAGTTTTATTCCAGCATTATTTTCTTTGTTGAAAATGGGCACTTATATCTCTCCACATGCGCACCTCGCGAGCGGGGGCTGAGTACGGTGCCAGTGCCTCAAATGACACACCAGCAGCACTGCAAAACCCAAGGATCCGAGCTCTGGCTGGAGGGCAGGCCCTCACAAACACGCCATCTCTACAAAGGACCTTGGTGCTCTCTCTCCTCGCAAGGAACGCCTGAGGGGACCTATAAGCGCGCATTAGTCCCTTGTACCGTGCACAAGCGTTTGGGTTTGCCTCTCTAACATCTACAGAGAACAAGCGTCTCTACAAGCCTGAGGAGGCAGCAGGGAAAAACCCTTGAAGAGGACCTCCTCGCCAGGCTAAAAAACCTCTACAGGGCAAAAGCCTCGAGAAGCTAAGTCCTACACCTGTGACTCGAGAGCCTTTTCTCCCCAAGCGCATGTTTGTCCCTCGAGCGATTTCGTTCTCCCTTGTGCTTCATGGGCTACTCGCACGTCAAAGGGGGGCACTTGAGCATCGCGACTCAGGGCTCTTACCTCTCCAAGCCTTAAACTCCCCCCGGCCTTGCTGAGTCATTGCTCTAGCATACCGCAGCGGCGGAGTCATAGCGCGAAGAGATGGGCCCTAACGACGCAGAGAAAACATAGACATGAAAACAAGGCAGAAAAGGCCTCTCGAGGGGCAAACAAGTTAACACGAATAAGCTTAAAGAGTATATTACATGCCCAAAATATGCAGTGTCTGAATACAAAAACTATCTCAGATACAGGCGCTCAAAGGCGCGATAATCAAGGCTCAAGCGGAGTCCGCGCTAGCACGCTCCTCCTCCTCAGCGTCTTCCTCCTCGGCAGGGGCAGCCTCCTCCTCGCTGTCCTCCGCAGCCACCTCCGCACGCTTGAAGCGGTTGCAGAAGGCCTCGACTTGCTCGCGAAGGGAGTTGGAGACTCGCAAGGCCTCCCCGGCCGGCCGCGCCTCGGTCACCGTGGAGAGGTCGAAGCCGGGCGTGAGGAGCCGGAGGTTGGTGAAGATGCGGTCGACGACCACCTCCAGAAGCTGGCGGCTCTCGACCTCAATCACCTCGCGGAGATCGGCGACGGGGCTCTCGAGAGCCGTGAAGAGCTGGTCGAAGTAGACCAGGTACATGGCACATCGCCACGACCGCGAGCCTCGGTGAGCGGAGCCTCCGCGCCAAGCTGAGCAGCAAGCTCATTGCCTCTGGCCACCAGCGCCTGGAACATGCGCTCCCGCTGCTTCGTGAGCACGCGAGCCGCCTGCGCGGTGTCCACGGCTTCCGTCACCTGCTTGGCCGCCGAGCCCGCCTGCCCCTCCACGTCCTTGACGAGGGCGTCCAGCTCCAGGACAGCCGCCCTGCGACCCTCCTCAGCCTGGCGATAGGCATCCTTGGCGCGCTGGAGGCGGACCTCGAGCTTGGAGTTGGCCTTCTCAAGCTCCGCGATCCGCTTGGCGTCAGCGGTGTGCTTGGCCTTGAAGCGGTCCTCCTGCTTCTTGGCCTTGTCGCGGTACTCCTTGGAGGTGGTCCGCCTGAATTCCTTCTCGCGCTCCGCGAGGGCCGCCTCCGCCTCCATCTTCTTCTCGGCAAACCGCTGCTGGAAGCGCTCCAGGGTTTGCTTCTGGGCGGTGACGTTCTCGTCATGCCTCTGGAGCGCCTGAGCCAGGTCTCCCTCGCGCGCCTCGAGCTCTTCGCGCTTAGTGGCCAGCTCGCCCTCCGCCTGGAGCCGTTGCTCGTCCCGCTGCTCCACCTCCCTCTCCCTGGAAGCCAGCTGTCGCTCGCGCTCGGCCAGGCTCCTGCGATCCTCCTCCAGAGTCTCCTACGCGGCCCGGTGGGCGGAGAGGAGCTGGGACTCCAGCTGGGACACCTCGCGGCGTTTCTGCGCCAGCGAGCCCTCCATAGCCTCGCGCTCGGCCTTCACCTCCGCGAGGAGATCGGCGGCCGCGTCGCGCGCGTCCTGGAGGGGGGCAAGAAGCTCGTCTGCGTCGCGGACGGCCCCCTCCCGGACCTCCTTGGCAAAGCGGATGGCCTCCTCGCGTGCAGCCTGGAGGGCCAGATCCTCCTGGCGGCGGGCCTCAACAGCGGCATGGAAGCGTCTCCAAGCCTCCGCAAGCTCGCCGCGTTGCTGGGCGAGCTGGGCATCCTCGAGGGCGAGCTGCGCCTCCAAACCCTCCAGAGACTCCCTCACCAGGCGGAAGGCCACCTCGCGGTGCCCCTTGTTCCAGTCCCAGCCGCTAAGGACCAGGCCGCGTTGCGTGGAAGGCCCGGCCCCGGCGTCAAGCCTGGAGAACGAGGCCTCTGGGCGTGCCTGGGGGCTAGGTTGCTCCCCGTCCTTTGCCGCGCCCAGGCTGGCCTCGCCGCTCTCGTCGCCCTGTCGCGTCGCCTCCTGCGCCTCGCCCCCCGCTGCGGGGCGTGGCGGAGACGAAGGAGCTCCCCCTGCAGAGGCGCCCGCACTTGGCGGGCCCTGGTCTGTCCCGGCCTCTGGCTGCGCGAGAGGCGTAGCTGAGCGCGGTGGCGTAGCCTCGCGTGCCGGAGTCGGCTCACGCGGCGGCGTAGCCGCGCGAGGCGGGGTAGGAGCTCGAGGAGGGCTGGCCGCCCGCTCCTCCTGCGCCTCCATCACCAGCGGCTCGGGGGGCGGTGCAGCGGCTTCCGCCTGAGGCGCTGCCGCCCCCGCCAGAGGCACAGCTGCCTCCGCTTGAGGCGCCTCTTCGGTTGGGCCTGAGGAGGCCGTCTCCGCAGGCCTCGCGGCCTCTTCAGCCACGGCCTCTGCCGCGGTTCCCTTCACCTCCGCTGCCTTGCGAAGCCTGCGGCGCTTCGCAGGCACAAGGTCGCTGGCAAGAATCAGGGGGCGATTATCAGAATCATGGAAAGAAGAGTACAATAATCAAGCAATCCGCTGTTAAAAGCACTTACCCGGACTCCTTGGCGCCGGTGTCGACCCACGCCAAGCCTGGCGAGCGCCAGGAAGGCTTGCCCTTGGCGCCTGACCCCTCCGGAGGCGCCTCGGCTTTCCTCTTGGAGGGGACGTCTGACGGCCTCGCCCCGGGCCGATCCACCGCCGCCTTGGAGCGGGGCTCGCGACGCCCTGGCGAGGCCTCCTCGTCAGAGGCCTCCTCCTCAGCCTCCTCCTCCTCCGCATGGCGCGAGGGCACCACCACGAAGGCGTCGTCGTCATCGCCTGACGAGATGTCGCAGATCTCGCCAGTAAGGGGCCCGGCCCTCGAAGAGGACTCCTCCCCCGCCGCGGCCTCCTCCTCGCCTTGCCCAGCTCCTGAGGCAGAGGGCGTCTCTCCTCCCTCCGCCTCGTGCACCACCGGCACAGGCACCATTTTCCCCGCAGGGCCTGACGGGGTGTACGGAGGCATCCCTGCCAGAATGGCCAGGCGCTCGGTCATGTTGCACTGGTGCAGAGGCCGGAGCGTGATCGGGAGTTCGTCCATGGCGGGCACCGCTGGGTTAATGAAGAGCGCAGAAAGGACGTTGTCGACCGCGTCCTTGTCGTTGTCCTCGCGGTGGAGTCGCATCTTGTCCTGGGGGCGGGAGTACATCCACATTGGCACCGAGTGCGCCTGGAGAGGAGCAATGCGGCGCGTCACGAAGTCCGCGACGATGATCTGCCCCGTGAGGCCTTCCTCCCGAAGGTAGCTCAGGCGGCCCGTCAGCATCACGTTCTGCGCGCCGCAGAAGGAAGCCTTGCCCCAGTTCGAATTCTTCACGGGCGGCGCGTCGGGGACCTCGAGGAAGGCGCAGGGCTGCTCCACCCCAACGAAGAACCACCGCTGGCGGAAGTCGTCCACCTTCTTCGTCACCGAGGTGATGGCCTTGCCCTCGCTCCACGACATGGGGATGTAGACGCTCCCCATGCCGTCCACGATGCGGAACAAGACGCATCCAGAGCGCTCGTTCTTCGCCGTGCTCCGGAGCGCGTAGAAGCACCGGAAGAGATCCACCGTGGGCTCCTAGCCGAGATACGCCTCGCAGAGGTAGGCGAAGATGGCGAGGATGAGCACGGAGTTGGGGTGGAGGTGCAGCAGCTGGATTTGATAGAAGGCCAGCACCGCCTCCAGGAACGGAGAGAAGGGCGGCACCAGTCCCGCTGCGACGCAGTGCTGGAAGACGGGGAAAAACCCTCGCGGGCGTTTCTGTAACATCCCAAATTTTGGAACCAAGAAAAACTTATTTTTATTAGACCCAAAATTCAGAACCAACAAAAACTTTTGAAATGTTGCACTGAGGATTGTGTTTTCCTTCCCATTGCTATGTTTGACGTTGTGTGGCTGCTCCTTTTTGTGTGTGTGACTTGTTTGTCTTGAATGCATCATCCTTGTGATTGTGGTGATCTTGTTGTGTTGTTGCTTGTGAGTATAATTAATTCAATGTGCCAGAGCAATAAATTAAAAACACACACTTGACAACAAAATTGGTATGTGACTTAAATAAAGCAAAACCCCTAAAATTATTCAACAAATGGAAATTTAGATCAGGAGTTGAAGAAATGATCTAAATAAATTATTTTCCCTACATAACTATCTATTTCCTTCAAACAAATATTTTCTCTATGAACTTATAAATTATTTGAAGTTAATATATTTGTCAAGGAAGTTCCAAGAGTTCAAAGATAATATTTTGAACTTGCTTTAAAATTTCTTAAGGATTATAAATTTGTTTTTAAGAAAAATGCCATATTTAAACCCTGTGAACAAAAGTTATTCAAAACATTTTATTTTCAAATACCAAATTTTGTGGAGCTTCTACATGTATATGGGGGCCTACCCAAATATTTTCAAATTTTTATAAAATGTTTTAGTAACCCAAATAAAATCCCTAAAAGCTACTGGTTTTCAAAAGGAATTAAAAGAAATAGAAAAGGACTTGGATGTGATGGAAAATAACTTGCCAGGGGCCTTTTTGTGAAACCCCCATCTCCTTCCTGTAGCCGCAGCACGGCATGGCTACAGGAGGGCGTGTCGCCGTGCTCCCCGACGCCGTGGCTCGCCGCCAGACCCCCCCCCCCTCGCTGTGCTCTTGCTGACCGGACCCCCCCTCTGCCCCTCACTCCTCTGCCCCCTCTAGACCCAGCATCGGCGCCGCGCTTCCCTGTCGCACGCGCCCGTGCCGCCGCCGACATGTCCGAAGACACCCCGGCGACGTGCGTCGCCGCCCGGACCCCCCACCTCCTCTCCTCTCCCCTGCCGCTCGAGGGCGAGCATAAAACCCCCCCCGAGACACTCCTCTCCTCCTCGGGCTTCCTCTCCCTCTCCTCTCCCTCCCATTTTTCTTCCTCCGAGCCGAGACGGAGCCGAGCGGGGCGTCGCGCCTCGCCGGCGATAGAGACCACCCCGCGCCAATTAGAGACCACCCCTAGCTCCTCCTAGTCTCCCTCTGCATCCCCATCCAAGGAATCGCCGCGGGAAGCCGCGAATCGAGCTGTCCGTCTTCATCCTCTTCTGCTCCGACCGCCGCCGTTCCTTCTAGCCCGCGAGCACCTCCGTCCACCATTCCCCGCCATTCTCGTCCCCCTGAGATCCCCTCCTCGTGTTCTAACTCCGGGACATCGCCATTTTATTTTAGGGTCACCGGAGCGCCGTCGCCGTCCTCGCCGGAGCTCCGGCCATCTCCCTCCCTGAGCCTCTGTTCGTGTCGAGGAAGAAGAGGACGCCTCGTACCGCTTCGCCGCGCGTGGGCCGCTGGCTGGGCTGCCCTCTGCTTCGCACGGCCAGGTCTGGGCCAGATCCGGCCCAACCTCATTTTTTTTCCAGTAAATGCATTATGTGATTTCATTTCTGTTAAAAATTGCAGTGTAGCTTTAAATCTTTTGTGGTAAATCTGAGATAGATATTGGAGTGCTTCAAATTTTGTAGTATTCCTGTGTGTTTTCTTAAACATGCCACACTGGTTGTTTGCAAAAATATGACTTTAAGTGCTGTCTAGATTCAATCTTGTAAAAAGTATCTTTTTCACTAAATAGTTAATATCTAGAGTTTTATAAATCCAAATATTGCAAACTAAAATTCTATGGATAGCCTGAAGTGATACCTTTCTAGATATGTAAGCCTTGCATGCAAATGAAACCTAAAACAGAAGTTCTATCCATTCTTGTAAACACACCAGTGGCACTTTGGTGATTTTTGTAGATTTTTAGGAGATGAATTTTGGACTGAATCCAATTGGTTTGTCTTCTATATGTATAGGAGAACATATAAATAGCTTGGTTTGAATTTAGGAGTCATTGATTGACTGTGGTGATAATTAGAAGGTTTAGGTCTTTTCTGGCCTTTTTTCTGTAAATACTAAAAATGACAGAAATATGGTTAAGTTTGTAAATTCAATATCTTGATATTTATAACTCCAAATAAATCAAATTAAAATGTTCTGGAATGTTTATGAAATTATCTAACCAACCCAATTGGTTTCACCTCATTTAGATAAATAATAAAAATGTATTATTCAAAATGCCATAAAGGATTTAAATTCTAAACTTGTTTGTTTCTGATACTATGATATTCCAAAAATTCCCAAACCAATTTTATCAGCTTAGTACTGCCATGTAGTAGCTACCCTAATTTTGGTAGAATTAATTAAGCAAGTTTGGTTGTGGTCTTTAAGCTAAACCCTTCTGGACTAAAACAAAGAAATATGTTTACTAGTTAACCCAAACGAGTTAGAACCAATTTTGTTAGCTCACATATAGCCATGTTCACATGCCCCTAAAAGGGTTTAATTTTAGGATCGACAGAACATCTGTGGAAGCCAAAACTTACTTATTTAGTTGCTGGTTTCAAAACCTTGTGTAGGGAGTTTCGTAACTCCAATTAATCCAAATCAAATTGTGTTGTCTTCTACACATCAGTAGCTTTCTGTAGAATTTTAGTTTGTATTTTTGTGATCAACAGAACTTAAGATATGTAATTAAACATGTTCAACTAGTTTCTGCCATAATTAAGACATAATCAAATAAGGGCTAATTCAATTAAATTGAAACCAAAATGAGTTGCTTGATATATGAAGTGGCTATTTAGAGCATTTAAGGTGGTATTGCTGTAATGATTGTTGTGCTGCTGTTGCTTGCTAGTTGTTGTTGTTTAGCATGTTATAATATGTTAGTACTGTTAGTGTTAGTTGTTAGACACATTGGTGAGTAATATGTTTGCAATGGCTTGATGGACTTGATAGTCTTGGAGTGGAATACTAGCTTAAATATCTTGTTAGTGCATCCATCTTAGCTTGGTGAGGTATTTAAATTATAGAGATTAATTGGTGACTTAACTTTTGTTTGAAGTATTTCCTAGTTAGGAAAAGGGGTTTGTGAATTACCTCTAATTGAGGGTATCTTTGTGCTATCTTGTTTGGGCATGTGTATGGTGTTATACTCTTGATTAGTATAATGCCCTTGTGAATATATATCCTAGTTGGTCGTTTAGTTAAAATAGTGCTATGATGTGGTTTGAATATCTTTTTGTATACCAATTGTGGTATGGTTTGCTTATTGAGTGTTGTTCTATTTTTATGTTTGCGACGCTAGATATAAACGCTACCGAAGTGGTATTTGGAGAGGATTTATCGGAGGAGGATGGTATTTATTTGTTGGGCAGTGAGAAGAAGTCCAAGAACATCATACTGGAATCAGGCAAGCTATTCCCTGAGCTTGCATCTTTATACATCTATTTTGGGTCACATGTTTAACTTATAAAGAGCATATGTGATTTATGTGGTGGTTGCCACTAAAGCTATGATTTTGAAAACCCTTTTCCAAAATACAAGTATATTATTTTGACACCCTATATGGAGATATTAGATGGAAATTCTTTTTCAAACTATAGGATGGGAAAAATATTGTTTACTCAAAACTCCTTTGAAAATACTTGTGTGGACATGGAGCACCAAGATGTGGTGATGAATTGGAGAAAAGGAGAATGGTGGTTTTGATAAAACGCACATTGTGTCTTTGTACTTACGTCAATCAACCGATACTCTGTGCGACCACATTTACCCACATATGGGAAAGGGCTTAGTCATATAATTTGCTCATATTAGTATGGGATACCTCATCAACGGGGATGACTCCGTTATGCATGGAGGGATGGTCTGAGGACCTACCTTGACATGGGTCCTCGCTCAAATTCTATGAAAAGATAAGGAGGAGGATAGAAGGATGTCCCCTATACACCGCCAGATAAAACCTATGAGTCCTCACACTTAGATTCCGACGGGCTGGGTTAAGTGTCGATGGAAAGTATCATATGGGCAGGATCCTATACTAGCATGAGCAAAGGACAGACTAGGGTCGGTGACTCAACTTCGCATACCCCTGGTATGGCGAGACGTGGCAGACACGATGAGTTATCGGATGGGTGTGGGAAAAGCGTGCTACCTCTGCAGAGGGTTTAAAACTATTCGAATAGCCGAGTCCTCGGATATGGACAGTTGAGAGGCCCTACTTTGACCATGTGCAAGTTTTGGAAAAGATTTGAGTTTTAAAAAGAAAATGAAGTGGAGAATGTTCCATACACCTATACCAACGGATCGGTATGAGGTTGTTGGAGAATATGTATCATGACGGTTTATGGTCAGGAAAAGGAGGAGTTTTGGAGAAACAGATAAAATGGTGATTTTTCGATAAAATGTTTATTAAAGAGACTTCTTACCTTTATCAACAAAGATGCCCCTTTTGGGAAAAAGTTTTAAAGAGACTCCTTACAAAGGCAGATTTATGGGAAAAGTTCTGAAGACCTTCTTTCCTTTTTCAATAAAGATATAGAGTTTTTCAAGGCAAACAAAGTTTTATTTAAACAAATAAAAGAATAGCGCATGCCCATGTTGGGGTAGTTTGCGAGTACGTAAATGTACTCATGGCTGTGTCCCTGGATATTCCCATGTCCAGAGTTCAAGAAGAAGCAAGATGAAGACCGAGAGACCGATGACGTCTGTGCGAACTAGGCCGTCTTCCCAGTCAGCTGCCTGTAGGTGTCTTGGCAAATGACTCGGGCCCCACGTTGATTGGTGTTTTCCGCTGCAATAACTTATTGAAGATTATGGCTTCAATCGAGTAAGTAATTCCTTCGGAAATTATGGATGTTCTTTTGATACCAGTTGATTGTGCTCAGCGACAGACTGATCATGGGATCGCTGATGTTGTAGGCACAAGGGTATTTCGGACAGCTAGTCCGGGGTCCCCACAGACTTGGTATCAGAGCCATCGTTGACTGTAACAGACCTTAGTTAGCATGGACGTTAGTTAGGAAAGAAATATTTTGTTAAAAATATATTGTTACCAAAAACATATTTTTATCTAAGGAAGTCCAAAAATGACTTCCACTCTTCTCACCTTCTCAAATATTTCCGAGTCTCATCCCTCTATTTTAAGATTTTCCAAGGATTTCTCTAATCCCTCTTACCCGTTCAAAATACTTGACGATGAACCCAAGTGAGACCTAATTAGCTAGCACCTACGAGAAGAAGCTTCCATTGCAAGTACTCAACATTCCACATCGAGGTGATGGATCCGCCAGTACCAATATTATCGATATCAACACAGCAAGAGACCCCCGAAGACCTCAACTCAATATCAACAATTCCACTCAGTTACTCCTTCGATAATCTCAATTTCTCCAGCTGAAGACGAAGGCGACAAAGTGAAGGCTTCACCAACCCTATCAACCAAGGCCCATAGGAAAAACATGATAGGACCCTCGGGTGTACTACCCGATTACCACGAGTAGGACATTCTTTGGTACTAAATGTACCTTGTGTGCTCTTTGCTTATGTGCACTATGCTTCTCTGTTGTTTGTTTGAGACTTCTCTGTTAGTGTGTCGATTTTCTTGTGCGTTCACAATCACGTCTTAATGGCAACATAAAGTAAAACCAGAGTTCTCTTTTTATAAAAATTCCTTTTCGTCAGTTGCACCTTGTTGCAGGTGTAGAGCCTCTTAGGAAATATTTTCTGAAAAATTCTTCTTATCTCAACCATCTCCCGATAAGAACTGACAATTTTGCAAGATACAAAAGACCCCCGATCTTTAACCAATAACCTGAAATTTTTGCAACCTAACCGGAAAAATCAGATAATGGCCTTCGAGCACCATCTGGAGCAAGTGCGTCAAGATCTCGAAGAGGAACTGCTAAGAAGATTCAAGCTCAGAGACCGCAAGAAGAAGGAACTGCGTCAAAGAGATTAAAAAGAGATTTCTTAAATTGGTAACAAGTAATTAATATACCGGACTATCCTTGAGTATTCGGAAACTCATACATCAGAAGCTGTTATTATTAATCTCTCTAAAAAAAATAGTGTGATATTCCAATGTTCGTGTTGTATACAAGTAATTTGGTAACAAGCCTCATGAACTTGTTAACAAATCGCTTTTATATGCTCAAACACTTGAGTGTCATACCCAAACTAAATAGAACGCCAGATAATCCAGTACATCTCAGCCTCTGGAATATGAAAAGTAGTTTGTTGACAAGACTAGCTACCTTGTTAACAAATTCTTTCTATATGACTAAGGCCATTCGATGTCATAAAAGACAACCACATTCTTATACACCCAACCAATAGAAATAAATGGTGTTAGAACCCAACTAAAGGACAATAAATTTTTCTTAAAAGAAAGTATATGACTCAGGAGATATTCAAGTTCCAAATAAGAAAGTCAACAATGAAGTCCCTCCCTTATTCAGCTGAAGAAGGACAAATACAAAGACAGGTGTCGACAAGCTACTCCAGGAGAAGGTTGCCTCCAAGTCAACTCCAGCTGCGACTCTCCACAAGACCAGTTCAAGACCCCCTTTTAAGGGGGGAAGGCCTGCAATAGGTATACCAGAACGTGGTAATTAGATTTGTGCACCTTGGCCCTGTAGAATCCGGAAACATCCAGCCAAGACTATCCATACGAGTTAATCGTCAAGACAACCCCATCATAAAGGATCTGAACTCAGCACATAATTTTATCAACAGAGAAAGCCTCACAACATAAAATTGTCAAGATCACACGTGGTGAACTAAATAATGAAGGCACAACCTCGGAAGTGTAACCAGCCTAAAACACATGCCCTCGCACTCCCCTGTTACCCCACCTTGCAAATCTCGGGACGAGATTTATTTTAAGGGGGGAAGGTTTGTAACATCCCAAATTTTGGAACCAAGAAAAACTTATTTTTATTAGACCCAAAATTCAGAACCAACAAAAACTTTTGAAATGTTGCACTGAGGATTGTGTTTTCCTTCCCATTGCTATGTTTGACGTTGTGTGGCTGCTCCTTTTTGTGTGTGTGACTTGTTTGTCTTGAATGCATCATCCTTGTGATTGTGGTGATCTTGTTGTGTTGTTGCTTGTGAGTATAATTAATTCAATGTGCCAGAGCAATAAATTAAAAACACACACTTGACAACAAAATTGGTATGTGACTTAAATAAAGCAAAACCCCTAAAATTATTCAACAAATGGAAATTTAGATCAGGAGTTGAAGAAATGATCTAAATAAATTATTTTCCCTACATAACTATCTATTTCCTTCAAACAAATATTTTCTCTATGAACTTATAAATTATTTGAAGTTAATATATTTGTCAAGGAAGTTCCAAGAGTTCAAAGATAATATTTTGAACTTGCTTTAAAATTTCTTAAGGATTATAAATTTGTTTTTAAGAAAAATGCCATATTTAAACCCTGTGAACAAAAGTTATTCAAAACATTTTATTTTCAAATACCAAATTTTGTGGAGCTTCTACATGTATATGGGGGCCTACCCAAATATTTTCAAATTTTTATAAAATGTTTTAGTAACCCAAATAAAATCCCTAAAAGCTACTGGTTTTCAAAAGGAATTAAAAGAAATAGAAAAGGACTTGGATGTGATGGAAAATAACTTGCCAGGGGCCTTTTTGTGAAACCCCCATCTCCTTCCTGTAGCCGCAGCACGGCATGGCTACAGGAGGGCGTGTCGCCGTGCTCCCCGACGCCGTGGCTCGCCGCCAGACCCCCCCCTCGCTGTGCTCTTGCTGACCGGACCCCCCCTCTGCCCCTCACTCCTCTGCCCCCTCTAGACCCAGCATCGGCGCCGCGCTTCCCTGTCGCACGCGCCCGTGCCGCCGCCGACATGTCCGAAGACACCCCGGCGACGTGCGTCGCCGCCCGGACCCCCCACCTCCTCTCCTCTCCCCTGCCGCTCGAGGGCGAGCATAAAACCCCCCCCGAGACACTCCTCTCCTCCTCGGGCTTCCTCTCCCTCTCCTCTCCCTCCCATTTTTCTTCCTCCGAGCCGAGACGGAGCCGAGCGGGGCGTCGCGCCTCGCCGGCGATAGAGACCACCCCGCGCCAATTAGAGACCACCCCTAGCTCCTCCTAGTCTCCCTCTGCATCCCCATCCAAGGAATCGCCGCGGGAAGCCGCGAATCGAGCTGTCCGTCTTCATCCTCTTCCGCTCCGACCGCCGCCGTTCCTTCTAGCCCGCGAGCACCTCCGTCCACCATTCCCCGCCATTCTCGTCCCCCTGAGATCCCCTCCTCGTGTTCTAACTCCGGGACATCGCCATTTTATTTTAGGGTCACCGGAGCGCCGTCGCCGTCCTCGCCGGAGCTCCGGCCATCTCCCTCCCCGAGCCTCTGTTCGTGTCGAGGAAGAAGAGGACGCCTCGTACCGCTTCGCCGCGCGTGGGCCGCTGGCTGGGCTGCCCTCTGCTTCGCACGGCCAGGTCTGGGCCAGATCCGGCCCAACCTCATTTTTTTTCCAGTAAATGCATTATGTGATTTCATTTCTGTTAAAAATTGCAGTGTAGCTTTAAATCTTTTGTGGTAAATCTGAGATAGATATTGGAGTGCTTCAAATTTTGTAGTATTCCTGTGTGTTTTCTTAAACATGCCACACTGGTTGTTTGCAAAAATATGACTTTAAGTGCTGTCTAGATTCAATCTTGTAAAAAGTATCTTTTTCACTAAATAGTTAATATCTAGAGTTTTATAAATCCAAATATTGCAAACTAAAATTCTATGGATAGCCTGAAGTGATACCTTTCTAGATATGTAAGCCTTGCATGCAAATGAAACCTAAAACAGAAGTTCTATCCATTCTTGTAAACACACCAGTGGCACTTTGGTGATTTTTGTAGATTTTTAGGAGATGAATTTTGGACTGAATCCAATTGGTTTGTCTTCTATATGTATAGGAGAACATATAAATAGCTTGGTTTGAATTTAGGAGTCATTGATTGACTGTGGTGATAATTAGAAGGTTTAGGTCTTTTCTGGCCTTTTTTCTGTAAATACTAAAAATGACAGAAATATGGTTAAGTTTGTAAATTCAATATCTTGATATTTATAACTCCAAATAAATCAAATTAAAATGTTCTGGAATGTTTATGAAATTATCTAACCAACCCAATTGGTTTCACCTCATTTAGATAAATAATAAAAATGTATTATTCAAAATGCCATAAAGGATTTAAATTCTAAACTTGTTTGTTTCTGATACTCTGATATTCCAAAAATTCCCAAACCAATTTTATCAGCTTAGTACTGCCATGTAGTAGCTACCCTAATTTTGGTAGAATTAATTAAGCAAGTTTGGTTGTGGTCTTTAAGCTAAACCCTTCTGGACTAAAACAAAGAAATATGTTTACTAGTTAACCCAAACGAGTTAGGACCAATTTTGTTAGCTCACATATAGCCATGTTCACATGCCCCTAAAAGGGTTTAATTTTAGGATCGACAGAACATCTGTGGAAGCCAAAACTTACTTATTTAGTTGCTGGTTTCAAAACCTTGTGTAGGGAGTTTCGTAACTCCAATTAATCCAAATCAAATTGTGTTGTCTTCTACACATCAGTAGCTTTCTGTAGAATTTTAGTTTGTATTTTTGTGATCAACAGAACTTAAGATATGTAATTAAACATGTTCAACTAGTTTCTGCCATAATTAAGACATAATCAAATAAGGGCTAATTCAATTAAATTGAAACCAAAATGAGTTGCTTGATATATGAAGTGGCTATTTAGAGCATTTAAGGTGGTATTGCTGTAATGATTGTTGTGCTGCTGTTGCTTGCTAGTTGTTGTTGTTTAGCATGTTATAATATGTTAGTACTGTTAGTGTTAGTTGTTAGACACATTGGTGAGTAATATGTTTGCAATGGCTTGATGGACTTGATAGTCTTGGAGTGGAATACTAGCTTAAATATCTTGTTAGTGCATCCATCTTAGCTTGGTGAGGTATTTAAATTATAGAGATTAATTGGTGACTTAACTTTTGTTTGAAGTATTTCCTAGTTAGGAAAAGGGGTTTGTGAATTACCTCTAATTGAGGGTATCTTTGTGCTATCTTGTTTGGGCATGTGTATGGTGTTATACTCTTGATTAGTATAATGCCCTTGTGAATATATATCCTAGTTGGTCGTTTAGTTAAAATAGTGCTATGATGTGGTTTGAATATCTTTTTGTATACCAATTGTGGTATGGTTTGCTTATTGAGTGTTGTTCTATTTTTATGTTTGCGACGCTAGATATAAACGCTACCGAAGTGGTATTTGGAGAGGATTTATCGGAGGAGGATGGTATTTATTTGTTGGGCAGTGAGAAGAAGTCCAAGAACATCATACTGGAATCAGGCAAGCTATTCCCTGAGCTTGCATCTTTATACATCTATTTTGGGTCACATGTTTAACTTATAAAGAGCATATGTGATTTATGTGGTGGTTGCCACTAAAGCTATGATTTTGAAAACCCTTTTCCAAAATACAAGTATATTATTTTGACACCCTATATGGAGATATTAGATGGAAATTCTTTTTCAAACTATAGGATGGGAAAAATATTGTTTACTCAAAACTCCTTTGAAAATACTTGTGTGGACATGGAGCACCAAGATGTGGTGATGAATTGGAGAAAAGGAGAATGGTGGTTTTGATAAAACGCACATTGTGTCTTTGTACTTACGTCAATCAACCGATACTCTGTGCGACCACATTTACCCACATATGGGAAAGGGCTTAGTCATATAATTTGCTCATATTAGTATGGGATACCTCATCAACGGGGATGACTCCGTTATGCATGGAGGGATGGTCTGAGGACCTACCTTGACCTGGGTCCTCGCTCAAATTCTATGAAAAGATAAGGAGGAGGATAGAAGGATGTCCCCTATACACCGCCAGATAAAACCTATGAGTCCTCACACTTAGATTCCGACGGGCTGGGTTAAGTGTCGATGGAAAGTATCATATGGGCAGGATCCTATACTAGCATGAGCAAAGGACAGACTAGGGTCGGTGACTCAACTTCGCATACCCCTGGTATGGCGAGACGTGGCAGACACGATGAGTTATCGGATGGGTGTGGGAAAAGCGTGCTACCTCTGCAGAGGGTTTAAAACTATTCGAATAGCCGAGTCCTCGGATATGGACAGTTGAGAGGCCCTACTTTGACCATGTGCAAGTTTTGGAAAAGATTTGAGTTTTAAAAAGAAAATGAAGTGGAGAATGTTCCATACACCTATACCAACGGATCGGTATGAGGTTGTTGGAGAATATGTATCATGACGGTTTATGGTCAGGAAAAGGAGGAGTTTTGGAGAAACAGATAAAATGGTGATTTTTCGATAAAATGTTTATTAAAGAGACTTCTTACCTTTATCAACAAAGATGCCCCTTTTGGGAAAAAGTTTTAAAGAGACTCCTTACAAAGGCAGATTTATGGGAAAAGTTCTGAAGACCTTCTTTCCTTTTTCAATAAAGATATAGAGTTTTTCAAGGCAAACAAAGTTTTATTTAAACAAATAAAAGAATAGCGCATGCCCATGTTGGGGTAGTTTGCGAGTACGTAAATGTACTCATGGCTGTGTCCCTGGATATTCCCATGTCCAGAGTTCAAGAAGAAGCAAGATGAAGACCGAGAGACCGATGACGTCTGTGCGAACTAGGCCGTCTTCCCAGTCAGCTGCCTGTAGGTGTCTTGGCAAATGACTCGGGCCCCACGTTGATTGGTGTTTTCCGCTGCAATAACTTATTGAAGATTATGGCTTCAATCGAGTAAGTAATTCCTTCGGAAATTATGGATGTTCTTTTGATACCAGTTGATTGTGCTCAGCGACAGACTGATCATGGGATCGCTGATGTTGTAGGCACAAGGGTATTTCGGACAGCTAGTCCGGGGTCCCCACAGTTTCCCGTGCGCCGCGGGCTTGAGCGCGGTGGCGCCGTGCTCGTTGGTCCGGTCCGCCACCAGGAAGCGGACCTTGTCGAGGGCCTTGTCGTTGACGCGCACGCCTAGCAAAGCCGCGCCGTTTGTGAAGAGGACCCCGCGGCCGCCTTGCCCTTGTTCTTCGCCGGACTCATCGTCGGAGGAAAGGAGGGTGCGGCGCAAGGAGAAGCTGGAGAAACTGGAGAAGAGGGCGCCGGAGAGCAGGAGCGAAGAGCTCGGTGCGGATGGCGTCTGCGAGAAGAAGTGGGAGTAGTAACGGCTCCCTGCCCCGGCGCGGAGACTTTATGTCTCGTCAAGGAGCAGTTACCGGGGCGTGGTGGGACCCCCCACGACGCACGTCCCACATTGTGCGCAACCGTTACTCGCCGGAGTGACGCGTGGCTCGGCCCGGCCTGCAGGATTGGCCCCACGACGCTTCGCCTAGACCCAACGGGCCTCGTCGTGCCCATCGTGGGCCCGGGGGCTACTGTCGGCCCAGTAAGGACCGGGGTATGCACGGCCCACTCCCTACAGGCCTCGCCCGCGAAGATCTTCGACAGAATGATTAAGGACCAAGATACCGCTTGGAGAGACCCTCGAGAGACATCTCTGCTCGAGGGCCTGAAGAGGACGCCAGGGCCTGAAGAGGACCCTGCGCTTCAAGAGACTCCCCAGGCACAGCCCGCCTGGAGAGGAGTCAGCAGAAAACCCCTCCACAGGCGACCACGGCCCTGTGGAGACACTTCGCGGCTAAGCAAGCGCTGCAGGACGCACATGGCCCCTGCAGCAGCCGCAGGGTGACGCGAGCATCCCAGTTGCCATTCTGGTGATAAAGGAGTCAACAAAGCCGCGCCGCCTGCGGCAGGACAGCCAGGACTTTCCTCTTTGGTGATAAAGCGGCTGGACGGCGCAACGCTCCAAGAAAATCGTCACCGTGGGCTCCACCACGACCTCTGCTGCGCCTGCGAGCCGCCCTGCACCGCCTGCAACCTGTCGGCCACGGCGCGCTACTTTAGCACGGATGGACCGCGTCCATGGACGGGCGAGCCGCGGTGGACTCCCGCTCCTCCATGCGACTGGCATGTGGGAGCCCACCAGCACGAGGACGGAGCCCGGGGCGCCTATAAAAGGAGCAGGAGCTCCACCGTAGAAGGGGATCGCCCAATCGCGCAATCGCACCCTAAACGCATAGGATAGCCAACTGCTGGAGGAGGAAGACGACCATTGTGTCCCTCTCCAAGCACTAAACTGCCTCAAGAGAGCCTTCGGCAAGCTCATTGTCCTGTAACCTTCACAGTGCAATACAGACAAGCAGGAGTAGCGGTTTTACCTCCTCCTGAGGGCCGTGAACCTGGGTACGGGCCGGTGTCCATCTCTGGCGTGATAGTTCCTCTCCAGGCCCGGCGAGCACCGTCGTCGAGCCTCTCGAGGGTTGTTTGACCTCCGTGTTCAGTCCCTCCTTCGAACCTCTCTTCAGGGGGAGACTACCCCTGTTCCGTGGGAGTCACTCCACGACATTGATGAAGTTTAACAGTATGTTGACTGTTTTTGTTCTCAACCAAGATGGAAGAGAATACATGCGTTGAAGGAGCACGTGGCGGTCATACTCGATGACATTGGTCATACTTAATGACATTGGTCATACTTGACATTGAGACGGCTCGCTCAGCTGGATGACAGACAACGTTGCCAGATGCAAATGTTTTGTCATAGACTATGTCATGCAAGGGGAATCGTTCACCTTCATGGTTCTTGATTGTGTTGGAAGAATCAAGGAGGTGAAACAGATCGCTGGGAAGTCATCAATGATGATGGTGTATATATGATATACACGTTATGAATGTTTTACCTAAGCAAGTACTCGCAGTAGTGACTAAGTTTTTGATACTAGTCATGTTTTATGAAAACCAGATTTACTGCTTGAGTAGTTTGGAAGGATGAGGCGACAATGTGTGTTGATGATGGCAGACAAAATGTTGTGATGGCCATAGACACTCTCCCTCTAGATCTATCATTTGAATAAATTCTTTGATCGCCTGTTAGTATGATCGTTATAAATGTGTCTCCTCTAGCGAGACAATTATTCATATATGTTAGTGACAAAATCGTTGTCGTTTATTTATGAAGTAATGATCATAAGCCGATTTGAATTTAGATGGTAGAAACTCCCACATTCATAATATTAATGCCAAAGGATACAAACTTAATAAAGACACCACATTCGTGTGGCACTACCGTTTAAGTCATGTCAATGTTATAGTCAATGAACAAGCTCCATACTGATGGATCTACAAGTCCTTAGATTTGATCTTTTGACACTTGCAAGATAACTAAGACAACGTTTTTGGAAAGCCGTCATATGACTTATTGATAATCATGCATATAGATGTATGTGGATAAATGAAGTAATTAATGTGTAGTGGAGACCTTTATTTCGTAAACTTCACTGAGCGTTTTGAGTATAACTTGTTGAGAATCATGCATATGGGTGTATGTGAATCAATGAAGTACTTTAACGTATAGTGGAAGTCTTTATTTCATAGACTTCATGAATATTCCGAGTAGATATATGGATATCCACTTAGGGAATGTTAATCTGGAAATTTTGATTCGATCAAACAAGTTCAGAATGAAGTAGGAAATAAATGTAACAAGAAAATCAAATTTCTACGATACAGATCGAGAAATAAAGATTTGAGTTATAATGTTGGCATATCATTGGAAGACTTGTGAGAAGAATTCCACAAATTACGTCGCATGGAACACCATAGTGTTATGGTATGTTAGGACGTCGTAATCGCACCCTATCGGATAGTGTGTGGTAAATAAATCTCTTATCAAATTATTGTGATCATTGGAGTCATATGGTAGAAACATAACATTCACGTTAGACAATAGGGAAACCATTTAAATCCATGGAGACAATACCATATGAGTCATGGCATGGCTTTTTAGCCTGGATTGTCGTTTCAGCAATTTAGTGTTTCGATGTGATCAAACCTAAAATGGATAAATCTTTGTAGTGTACCGTATCTAAAGAATTAGTTGGGTACATGTCTCACGACATAGGCAAAAACGTTGCCGGAATATACCTTGCAAAAGAAATAGTTTCTTGTCCAAGGGTGTAAGTGGGAAAGAAAGTAGAGCAAGACAAAGTTAATGAACTTTCTCTCCAGACGTCAGAGTGGCACAACGGAAAGTGTTTCCGGTGTCATGCTCCTCAACTTGAAAGAAGCTGATGATAAGGATCATGATGCTCTGAGCTCAAACTAAGAACGTAGGCGTACGAGGTTGTGTTCCACACTGTGTGGTACGACAATCTTGTTATGAAGGTCATGTTAATGGAATATGACAGACCTACAAACTATGAAGAAGAGATGGTAGACCTAAGTCCGAGAAATGGCTATGAGTCATTTATGATCCGAGATAAAATCCATATACGATTACCACGTAATGACTTGGGAGATCTTCTTGATGGCATCCAGGCTGTTAATAGAATATGGAATTTTATGAGAGAGTAGACACTGATAAGGATCGATTTGTCGTAAAACAGTTCCGACAGATTCAAAAGTTGACCACAACGAGATTTTGTCTCAAGTGGCGAAGCCTAAATCTATTCGGGATCGTTTAGCAATTACTATAATTTCAAATTGAGAAATTGATAGATGGATAAGGAAACCATGTTTCTTAATGTTATCATTAAGAAAGAGTTGTAATTGGTACAATGAAATGGTTTGGTGATCCTGAGGATGCTAAACATGTATGCAAACTTCAGCTGTCCATTCATGGGCTGAAGCAAGCATATCGGAGCTGGAATCTTCACTTTGATGATGTGATCAAAGGATTTTTGGAGTTGTCCAAAATAGTTGAAGAAACTTGCATTTGCAAAGAAGTGAGTGGGAGCTAAGTAGCTTTTCTTGATCTTATATGTGAATGGCATATTTGAGTGGGAGCTAAAAGAAATTCCTTGGTCTTATATACGGATGGCGTATTTAAGTGGGAGCTAAGTGTCATTCCTATTTTATGTAACGACATATTGAGAATGATACAGATCCTCTAGCAAAGTATAAAGGATTATTTAAGTGATTAAATTTTCTATGAATGAAGTTAGGAGTATTAGGCATCCGATCTATAATTTTATAGATCAAAAGGGCTTAATAACATTAGGTCGGAATATTTTCCTAAGTTAAGATTCTGAAATGTTTCAGAATAGAACAAGCGAAGAAAAAGGTTCTTGCTTGTATGACTAGGTAAAATATTAAGTTTATCTTGGCATTTTCAGTGATGGCTGATGAAAGAAAAGGATGTTCGACATTCTCTATGCCTCAGACATAGATTCTATCAGACTGAAAGCTCGACTTGGTGTGACCCACGTTCTTGGTTGAAGAACGGGTTCCAGAGTGATCCTTGTGTGGATCAATGAACAAATGTTAAGTATATTATTCAGTGTCTGTGAGAACTGAAGATATGTTTTCTGGTAAAGGGTAATAGTGGAAAGACAACTTGCCGTAAAACGGTTACGATGATGCAAGTTATGACACTGACCCATACGACTAGAAATCTCATATAGGAGATGGCCTTTATTTTGAAGAAAGACATGGTTAGCTTGCGAAGTCGCATATGAATGCACTATCGCATAATCTACATAATAGGTATAGAAATATATGGCAACTTCAGAAGTAGCAAGTGTGATTGGACTGAGCGGTTTTCCGAGCATATGTGGTCCCCCTTAATAGATCTCTTAGACTTTTAAGGCCCATGCTACGCGAAAGGTTCGAGTCTCACTCCATCGACTAAGATATATTTCGCCGTCATCGTAAGATGCGGGATGATGTCAAACTAGGTGACATAGATGTGTTGCAAAGCACATATAGGTCTCAATGTGTGAGATCTGTTGACTGTATTCCTCTTCCACGAGACAAGCATGCACCAAGTTGCTATGGGTGTTGAGCTTTTACCAAGTTGTAAACTAGATTAAGTGTTACTCTAGTGCAAGTGGGAGACTGAAGGAGATATGCCCTAGAGGCACTTAATAAATATAGTTTATTCGTCATATCTCAATTGTTCATTATATGTTTTATACCATGCTATAACTGTATTAAGCGGAAACATTAATACACGTGTGGTAGATAAACAACCAGGTCCCTAGTAGCCTCTATCTAACTAGTTCATTGGGCAATTGATGATCGAGGTTTCCCGATCATGTGACATTTATGTCAGTTGACAATGGAGTCATGTCATTGGGAGAATGACGTGATGGACATACCCAATATTTGTAGGACGTAGTCATTACGTCTTTGACCGTGAGATCTACTCTTATTGCTATTCCTGGAAGACACTTTGATTGCATCAAACGTCATATCTTACATAGTGTGACAATAAAGGTGTCCCTCTCGGGTTTCGGAAAGGAGTATGTTGAGACGAGGGGTCAAGAGCGGGATTTGCCAGTCCGCATAGCAGGATAGATACTGTGGGGACCCCGGACTAGCTGTCCGAAATACCCTTGTGCCTACAACATCAGCGATCCCGTGATCAGTCTGTCGCTGAGCACAATCGAACTGGTATCAAAAGAACATCCATAATTACCGAATGAATTACTTACTTGATTGAAGCCATAATCTTTAATAAGTTATTGCAGCGGAAAAACACCAATCAACGTGGGGCCCGAGTCATTTGCCAAGACACCTACAGGCAGCTGACTGGGAAGACGGCCTAGTTCGCACAGACGTCATCGGTCTCTCGGTCTTCATCTTGCTTCTTCTTGAACTCTGGACATGGGAATATCCAGGGACACAGCCATGAGTACATTTACGTACTCGCAAACTACCCCAACATGAGCATGCGCTATTCTTTTATTTGTTTAAATAAAACTTTGTTTGCCTTGAAAAACTCTATATCTTTATTGAAAAAGGAAAGAAGGTCTTCAGAACTTTTCCCATAAATCTGCCTTTGTAAGGAGTCTCTTTAAAACTTTTTCCCAAAAGGGGCATCTTTGTTGAAAAAGGTAAGAAGTCTCTTTAATAAACATTTTATCGAAAAATCACCCTTTTATCTGTTTCTCCAAAACTCCTCCTTTTCCTGACCATAAACCGTCATGATACATATTCTCCAACAACCTCATACCGATCCGTTGGTATAGGTGTATGGAACATTCTCCACTTCATTTTCTTTTTAAAACTCAAATCTTTTTCCGAAACCATCTCCAACAACCTCATACCGATCCGTTGGTATAGGTGTATGGATCATTCTCCACTTCATTTTGTTTTTAAAAACACAAATCTTTCCAAAACTTGCACATGGTCAAAGTAGGGCCTCTCAACTGTCCATATCCGAGGACTCGGCTATTCGAATAGTTTTAAACCCTCTGCAGAGGTAGCACGCTTTTCCCACACCCATCCGATAACTCATCGTGTCTGCCACGTCTCGCCATACCAGGGGTATGCGAAGTTGAGTCACCGACCCTAGTCTGTCCTTTGCTCATGCTAGTATAGGATCCTGCCCATATGATACTTTCCATCGACACTTAACCCAGCCCGTCGGAATCTAAGTGTGAGGACTCATAGGTTTTATCTGGCGGTGTATAGGGGACATCCTTCTATCCTCCTCCTTATCTTTTCATAGAATTTGAGCGAGGACCCAGGTCAAGGTAGGTCCTCAGACCATCCCTCCATGCATAACGGAGTCATCCCCGTTGATGAGGTATCCCATACTAATATGAGCAAATTATATGACTAAGCCCTTTCCCATATGTGGGTAAATGTGGTCGCACAGAGTATCGGTTGATTGACGTAAGTACAAAGACACAATATGCGTTTTATCAAAACCTCCATTCTCCTTTTCTCCACTTCAACACCAACATCTTGGTGCTCCATGTCCACACAAGTATTTTCAAAGGAGTTTTGAGTAAACAATATTTTTCCCATCCTATAGTTTGAAAAAGAATTTCCATCTAATATCTCCATATAGGGTGTCAAAATAATATACTTGTATTTTGGAAAAGGGTTTTCAAAATCATAGCTTTAGTGGCAACCACCACATAAATCACATATGCTCTTTATAAGTTAAACATGTGACCCAAAATAGATGTATAAAGATGCAAGCTCAGGGAATAGCTTGCCTGATTCCAGTATGATGTTCTTGGACTTCTTCTCACTGCCCAATAAATAAATACCATCCTCCTCCGATAAATCCTCTCCAAATACCACTTCGGTAGCGTTTATATCTAGCGTCGCAAACATAAAAATAGAACAACACTCAATAAGCAAACCATACCACAATTGGTATACAAAAAGATATTCAAACCACATCATAGCACTATTTTAACTAAACGACCAACTAGGATATATATTCACAAGGGCATTATACTAATCAAGAGTATAACACCATACACATGCCCAAACAAGATAGCACAAAGATACCCTCAATTAGAGGTAATTCACAAACCCCTTTTCCTAACTAGGGAATACTTCAAACAAAAGTTAAGTCACCAATTAATCTCTATAATTTAAATACCTCACCAAGCTAAGGTGGGTACACTAACAATATATTTAATCTAATACTCAACTTAAGTCCTTCAAGTTCATCAAGCTAGGCAATATTTTACTCATACCAATTTTTCCAACAAATTCCACTAACAGTACTAACATATTATAACATGCTAAACAACAACTAGCAAGCAGCGGTAACACAACCATCAATACAGCAATACAATCTTAAATGCTCTAAATAGTTACTTCATATATCAAGCAACACAATTTGGTTTCAATTTAATTGAATTAGCCATTATTTGATTATGTCTTAATTATGGCAGAAACTAGTTGAACATGTTTAATTACATATCTTAAGTTCTGTTGATCGCAAAAATACAAACTAAAATTCTACAGAAAGCTACTGATGTGTAGAAGATGACACAATTGGATTTGGGTCATTTGGAGTCACCAAACTCCCTACACAATGTTTTGAATCCAGAAGCTAATTAATCAAGTTTTAGCTATTAACTACATTCTGTTGTTCTAAAAATTAAATCCTTTTAGGGGTGACTAACCATGACTAAATGTGACTCAATAAAATTGGTCTCAACTAATTTGGACTAACAGAGTATCAGAAACAAACAAGTTCAGATTTTAAACCCCTTAGGGTATTTTGAATAATACACTTTTATTATTTATCTAAATGAGGTGAAACCACTTGGGTTGGTTAGAAAACTTCATAAGCTTTCCAGAACATTTTAATTTGATTCATTTGGAGTTATAAATATCAAGATATTGAATTTACACACTTAACCCTATTTCTGTTATTTGTAGTATTTATAGAAAAAGGCCAGAAAAGACCCAAACCTTCTAATTGTCACCACAGTCAATCAATGACTCCTAAATTCAAACCAAGCTATGTATATGCTCTCCTATACATATAGAAGACAAACCAATTGGATTCATTCAAAAATTCATCTCCTAAAAGTCTACAAAAATCACCAAAGTGCCACTGGTGGGTTTACAAGAATGGATAGAACTTCTGTTTTAGATCTTATTTGCATGCAAGGCTTACATATCTAGAAAGGTATCACTTCAGGCTATCCATAGAATTTTAGTTTGCAATATTTGGATTTATAAAACTCTAGATATTTAATTTCTAATGCAAAACATACTTTCTACAAGATCCAATCCAGACAGCACTTAAAAACATATTTTTGCAAACAGCCAGTGTGGCATGTTTAAGAAAACACACATGAATACTGCAAAATTTGAATCAATCAATTTTAATATTCGAGGATTAAATGGTGGATTAAAACCTAGAGCATAGTTAACAGGAATTAATGAAACGAAAATGGATTTGACTGAAAAAAAATGTTTAATGGGCCAGATCTAGCTAGGCACGAGCCGCACAGTGCCGGATTCGGCCCAACGGCCCACGCGGCGCGCGCGCGAAGTGAGTGGTTACGCTGCCGTGGATCTCGCCGCGGACGGCCGAGATTAGAAGCGGCTGGGTTCAAACGAGACCGCCGATTTGGAGATCGACGGCTTGGCGTCGTCGTCATCCCTGCGACGCGCGCAGACGCAGAACGCGGCCAGGAACTTCGGCGAGGATGGCGAGCTCACCTAGGGGACGCGCCTGAGGACGACGGGGACGGTTTCGAGGTGCGGAGGACATGGGGAGGTCGGGGGCAGCATCAGTTCTTGCCGGAGCGCTCCAGGTTGACGGCGGCTTCGTCGGGAGCTTCCACGGGTCGACCATGGCGACGGCGGCTCCGGTGTCCTGGGAAGAAACGGCGATGTCCAATAAGTAGAGCAGAGGAAGGGGAGCACGGGGGTGCAGAAATGGCGGGGAATGGTGGTCTGTGTGGCTCACGCACTTGCTCGACATCTCGGCGACGGAGAGGAAGGAAACGCGGCGCGGCGGCGATTCACGGCCTCCCGGGTCGATTGCTTCTACGGGGAGGGAGAGGAGGTCGTGGCGGAGCTGGGGGTGGTCTCCATTTGGCTCGGGGTGGCTCCTATCGCCGGCGAGGTGCGATGCCCCGCTCGGCTCCGTCTCGGGCTCGGAGGAAGAAAAGGGGAGGGAAAGAGGAGAGGGGGAGGAAGCCGGGGAGCAGAGGAGCGGCTCGAGGGGAGGCCTTATGCCCGCCCTCGAAGCGGCAGAGGAGAGTGGACGAGGGGGCCTGGGCGGTGCGACGCACGTCGCCGTGTCGTCCGCGGACATGCCGAGCGGCGGCACGGGCGCGTGCAAAAAGGGGGGGGCGTGGCGCGGATGTTGGTGTCCAAGGGGGCATAGGAGCGAGGGGGAGAGGGAGGGGTCCGGGCGGCGAGCGCTGCAGCGAGGGGGGGGGCCCGGGCGGCGACGGCGCAAGGGGAGAGCACGGCGACATGGCCACTGTCGCCATGCCTCTCTACAGGGAGATGACGATTTTGCCAAAACCCCCTCGCAGAATATTCTTCCACTTTCACAAACCAGTCCTTTTCTATTTTTCTGTTAATTTATTGAAATCCAGTAGCATTTCAAGGATTTATTTGAGGCACTAAAACATTTTAGAAAAATTTGAAATTATTCATGAGGCCTCCTATATACATGTAGAAGCTGCACAAAAATTGGGGCTTCAAAATAAAATGTTTTGCACAAATTTTGTTCATAGGGTTTTATTTTGACAATTTTGCTAATTGTCAAAAGATATTCTTTTGGAATTTTGAAACAAGTGAAAAATATTAATTTTGAACTCTTGGAACTTCCTTGACAAATATATTAACTTCAATTAGATTTTATTCTCATAAGAAAGTATTTGTTTGAAGAAAATAGATATTTAAATAGGGAAATTAATTTATTTAGATCATTTCTTTAGCTCATGATTTAAATTCCCATTTGTTGATTAATTTGAGGAGTTTGTTTTCAAGATAGGTCACATATCCAATTTGATATCAAGGGGATGTGACCCTTAGGTACAAATAAGGAATTGTCCACACAAGCAACAACACAATATGATCAACATCAAAATCAAGGCCACATCATTCAAACCATAGAATTAATCCTATCACCATCCAAATAACAAGTCACCCAAGTTCAAACATAGCAATGGGAAGGGAAACACAATCATCAGTGAAACTTTTCAAAAAGTTTTTGTTGGTTCTGAATTTTGGGTCTGGTAAAAATAAGTTTTTTCTTGGTTCCAAAATTTGGGATGTGACAGATCCTTCCCCCCTTAAAATAAATCTCGTCCTCGAGATTTGCTCGGTGGTAACAGGGGAGTACGAGGGCACGGGTTTTGGGTTGACTACACTTCCGAGGTCGTGGCTTCTTCAGTAAGGTCACCACGTGAGGTCTTGACAAATTTATGTTGCGAGGCTTTCTATGTTGATAAACTTATGTGCTGAGTTCAGATCCTTTATGATGGGGTTATCTTGACGGTTGACTTGTATGGATAGTCTTGGTCGGATGTTTCCGGTTTTTACAGGGCCAAGGCGCACGGATCTCCTTACCACGTTCTGGTGTACCTATTGCAGGTCTTCCCCCCTTAAAAAGGGGTCTTGAACCGGTCTTGTGGAAAGTCGCAGCTGGAGTTGACTTGGAAGCAACCTTCTCCTGGAGTAGCTTGTCGACATTTGTCTTCATATTTGTCCTTCTTCAGCTGAATAAGGGAGGGACTTCATTGTTGACTTCTTTGGTTCTTGATCTTCGTGAAGCTTTGGGTAGAATTGCAAGAGGTCCAATCTAGGGTATCGAGCTCCCACAGGAGTCTAAAAGTCAATTCGAGTGTCCCGAGGTAGGTGATTTGGGGAGTGGATAGACGATTGTTCAAATGTTACGGGTTAGCGGATCTTAGAAAAAGTTAGTGAAGAACCTTCACACCCGTTGTTTTTCTCAAATGGTAACTTTTTCTGTTCTTGTTTTAGAAATCATATCCTTGGGAAAACACTATAAATCTCCATGTGACTTTCTTATTTGGAACTTGAATATTTCCTAAGTTATACACTTGATTTAAGAAAATTATTATTGTCCTTTATTCGGGTTCTAACATCATTTATCTCACCCCTGTGGTGAAGGAATCCACTTAGTCCGAGCAAAGCTTTCTATTGGTTAGTTGCATAAAAATGTGGTTGTCTTTTATGACATCGAATTGCCTTAGTCATACAAGAAGAATTTGTTGACAAGGTAGCTAGTCTTGTCATCAAACTACTTTTCATACTCCAGAGGCTGAGATGTGCTGGATTATCTGGCGTTCTATTAAGTTTGGGTATGACACTCAAGTGTTTGAGCATATAAAAGTGATTTGTTAACAAGTTCATGAGGCTTGTTACCAAACTACTTGTATACAACACGAACATTGGAATATCACACTATTTTTAGAGAGATTAATAATAACAGCTTCTGATGTATGAGTTTCCGAATACTCAAGGATAGTCCGGTATATTAATTACTTGTTACCAATTTAAGAAATCTCTTTTCAATCTCTTTTGTCGCAGTTCCTTCTTCTTGCGGTCTCTGAGCTTGAATCTTCCTAGCAGTTCCTCTTCAAGATCTTGACGCACTTGCTCCAGATGGTGCTCGAAGGCCATTATCTGATTTTCCGGTTAGGTTGCAAAAATCGCAGGTTATTGGTTAAAGATTGGGGGTCTTTTGTAGCTTGCGAAACGGTCAGTTCTTATCGGGAGACGGTTGAGATAAGAAGAACTTTCCAGAAAATATTTTCCTAAGAGGCTTTACATCTGCAACAAGGTGCAACTGACGAAAAGGAATTTTTATAAAAAGAGAACTTTGGTTTACTTTATGTTGCCATTAAGACGTGATTGTGAACGCACAAGAAAATCAACACACTAACAGAGAAGCATAGCGCACATAAGCAAAGAGCACACAAGGTACTTCTAGTACCAAAGGATGTCCTACTCGTGGTAATCGGGTAGTACACCCGAGGGTCCTATCATGCTTTTCCTATGGGCCTTGGTTGACATGGTTGGTGAAGTCTTCTCTTTGTCGCCTTCGTCTTCAGCTGGCGAAATTTATCGAAGGAGTAACTGGGTGGAATTGTTGATATTGAGTTGAGGTCTTCGGAGGTCTCTTGCTTTGTTGATATCGATAACATGGGTACTGGCGGGTCCATCACCTCGATGTGGAATGTTGAGTACTTGTAATGGAAGCTTCTTCTTGTAGGTGCTAGCTAATTAGGTCTCACTTGGGTTCATCGTCAAGTATTTTGAACGGGTAAGAGGGATTAGAGAAATCCTTGGAAAATCTTAAAATAGAGGGATGAGACTCGGAAATATTTGAGAAGGTGAGAAGAGTGGAAGTCATTTTTGGACTTCCTTAGATAAAAATATGTTTTTGGTAACAATATATCTTTAACAAAATATTTCTTTCCTAACTAACGTCCATGCTAACTAAGGTCTGTTACAGTCAGGATGGCTCTGATACCAGGTCTGTGGGGACCCCGGACTAGCTGTCCGAAATACCCTTGTGCCTACAACATCAGCGATCCCGTGATCAGTCTGTCGCTGAGCACAATCGAACTGGTATCAAAAGAACATCCATAATTACCGAATGAATTACTTACTTGATTGAAGCCATAATCTTTAATAAGTTATTGCAGCGGAAAAACACCAATCAACGTGGGGCCCGAGTCATTTGCCAAGACACCTATAGGCAGCTGACTGGGAAGACGGCCTAGTTCGCACAGACGTCATCGGTCTCTCGGTCTTCATCTTGCTTCTTCTTGAACTCTGGACATGGGAATATCCAGGGACACAGCCATGAGTACATTTACGTACTCGCAAACTACCCCAACATGAGCATGCGCTATTCTTTTATTTGTTTAAATAAAACTTTGTTTGCCTTGAAAAACTCTATATCTTTATTGAAAAAGGAAAGAAGGTCTTCAGAACTTTTCCCATAAATCTGCCTTTGTAAGGAGTCTCTTTAAAACTTTTTCCCAAAAGGGGCATCTTTGTTGAAAAAGGTAAGAAGTCTCTTTAATAAACATTTTATCGAAAAATCACCCTTTTATCTGTTTCTCCAAAACTCCTCCTTTTCCTGACCATAAACCGTCATGATACATATTCTCCAACAACCTCATACCGATCCGTTGGTATAGGTGTATGGAACATTCTCCACTTCATTTTCTTTTTAAAACTCAAATCTTTTTCCGAAACCATCTCCAACAACCTCATACCGATCCGTTGGTATAGGTGTATGGATCATTCTCCACTTCATTTTGTTTTTAAAAACACAAATCTTTCCAAAACTTGCACATGGTCAAAGTAGGGCCTCTCAACTGTCCATATCCGAGGACTCGGCTATTCGAATAGTTTTAAACCCTCTGCAGAGGTAGCACGCTTTTCCCACACCCATCCGATAACTCATCGTGTCTGCCACGTCTCGCCATACCAGGGGTATGCGAAGTTGAGTCACCGACCCTAGTCTGTCCTTTGCTCATGCTAGTATAGGATCCTGCCCATATGATACTTTCCATCGACACTTAACCCAGCCCGTCGGAATCTAAGTGTGAGGACTCATAGGTTTTATCTGGCGGTGTATAGGGGACATCCTTCTATCCTCCTCCTTATCTTTTCATAGAATTTGAGCGAGGACCCAGGTCAAGGTAGGTCCTCAGACCATCCCTCCATGCATAACGGAGTCATCCCCGTTGATGAGGTATCCCATACTAATATGAGCAAATTATATGACTAAGCCCTTTCCCATATGTGGGTAAATGTGGTCGCACAGAGTATCGGTTGATTGACGTAAGTACAAAGACACAATATGCGTTTTATCAAAACCTCCATTCTCCTTTTCTCCACTTCAACACCAACATCTTGGTGCTCCATGTCCACACAAGTATTTTCAAAGGAGTTTTGAGTAAACAATATTTTTCCCATCCTATAGTTTGAAAAAGAATTTCCATCTAATATCTCCATATAGGGTGTCAAAATAATATACTTGTATTTTGGAAAAGGGTTTTCAAAATCATAGCTTTAGTGGCAACCACCACATAAATCACATATGCTCTTTATAAGTTAAACATGTGACCCAAAATAGATGTATAAAGATGCAAGCTCAGGGAATAGCTTGCCTGATTCCAGTATGATGTTCTTGGACTTCTTCTCACTGCCCAATAAATAAATACCATCCTCCTCCGATAAATCCTCTCCAAATACCACTTCGGTAGCGTTTATATCTAGCGTCGCAAACATAAAAATAGAACAACACTCAATAAGCAAACCATACCACAATTGGTATACAAAAAGATATTCAAACCACATCATAGCACTATTTTAACTAAACGACCAACTAGGATATATATTCACAAGGGCATTATACTAATCAAGAGTATAACACCATACACATGCCCAAACAAGATAGCACAAAGATACCCTCAATTAGAGGTAATTCACAAACCCCTTTTCCTAACTAGGGAATACTTCAAACAAAAGTTAAGTCACCAATTAATCTCTATAATTTAAATACCTCACCAAGCTAAGGTGGGTACACTAACAATATATTTAATCTAATACTCAACTTAAGTCCTTCAAGTTCATCAAGCTAGGCAATATTTTACTCATACCAATTTTTCCAACAAATTCCACTAACAGTACTAACATATTATAACATGCTAAACAACAACTAGCAAGCAGCGGTAACACAACCATCAATACAGCAATACAATCTTAAATGCTCTAAATAGTTACTTCATATATCAAGCAACACAATTTGGTTTCAATTTAATTGAATTAGCCATTATTTGATTATGTCTTAATTATGGCAGAAACTAGTTGAACATGTTTAATTACATATCTTAAGTTCTGTTGATCGCAAAAATACAAACTAAAATTCTACAGAAAGCTACTGATGTGTAGAAGATGACACAATTGGATTTGGGTCATTTGGAGTCACCAAACTCCCTACACAATGTTTTGAATCCAGAAGCTAATTAATCAAGTTTTAGCTATTAACTACATTCTGTTGTTCTAAAAATTAAATCCTTTTAGGGGTGACTAACCATGACTAAATGTGACTCAATAAAATTGGTCTCAACTAATTTGGACTAACAGAGTATCAGAAACAAACAAGTTCAGATTTTAAACCCCTTAGGGTATTTTGAATAATACACTTTTATTATTTATCTAAATGAGGTGAAACCACTTGGGTTGGTTAGAAAACTTCATAAGCTTTCCAGAACATTTTAATTTGATTCATTTGGAGTTATAAATATCAAGATATTGAATTTACACACTTAACCCTATTTCTGTTATTTGTAGTATTTATAGAAAAAGGCCAGAAAAGACCCAAACCTTCTAATTGTCACCACAGTCAATCAATGACTCCTAAATTCAAACCAAGCTATGTATATGCTCTCCTATACATATAGAAGACAAACCAATTGGATTCATTCAAAAATTCATCTCCTAAAAGTCTACAAAAATCACCAAAGTGCCACTGGTGGGTTTACAAGAATGGATAGAACTTCTGTTTTAGATCTTATTTGCATGCAAGGCTTACATATCTAGAAAGGTATCACTTCAGGCTATCCATAGAATTTTAGTTTGCAATATTTGGATTTATAAAACTCTAGATATTTAATTTCTAATGCAAAACATACTTTCTACAAGATCCAATCCAGACAGCACTTAAAAACATATTTTTGCAAACAGCCAGTGTGGCATGTTTAAGAAAACACACATGAATACTGCAAAATTTGAATCAATCAATTTTAATATTCGAGGATTAAATGGTGGATTAAAACCTAGAGCATAGTTAACAGGAATTAATGAAACGAAAATGGATTTGACTGAAAAAAAATGTTTAATGGGCCAGATCTAGCTAGGCACGAGCCGCACAGTGCCGGATTCGGCCCAACGGCCCACGCGGCGCGCGCGCGAAGTGAGTGGTTACGCTGCCGTGGATCTCGCCGCGGACGGCCGAGATTAGAAGCGGCTGGGTTCAAACGAGACCGTCGATTTGGAGATCGACGGCTTGGCGTCGTCGTCATCCCTGCGACGCGCGCAGACGCAGAACGCGGCCAGGAACTTCGGCGAGGATGGCGAGCTCACCTAGGGGACGCGCCTGAGGACGACGGGGACGGTTTCGAGGTGCGGAGGACATGGGGAGGTCGGGGGCAGCATCAGTTCTTGCCGGAGCGCTCCAGGTTGACGGCGGCTTCGTCGGGAGCTTCCACGGGTCGACCATGGCGACGGCGGCTCCGGTGTCCTGGGAAGAAACGGCGATGTCCAATAAGTAGAGCAGAGGAAGGGGAGCACGGGGGTGCAGAAATGGCGGGGAATGGTGGTCTGTGTGGCTCACGCACTTGCTCGACATCTCGGCGACGGAGAGGAAGGAAACGCGGCGCGGCGGCGATTCACGGCCTCCCGGGTCGATTGCTTCTACGGGGAGGGAGAGGAGGTCGTGGTGGAGCTGGGGGTGGTCTCCATTTGGCTCGGGGTGGCTCCTATCGCCGGCGAGGTGCGATGCCCCGCTCGGCTCCGTCTCGGGCTCGGAGGAAGAAAAGGGGAGGGAAAGAGGAGAGGGGGAGGAAGCCGGGGAGCAGAGGAGCGGCTCGAGGGGAGGCCTTATGCCCGCCCTCGAAGCGGCAGAGGAGAGTGGACGAGGGGGCCTGGGCGGTGCGACGCACGTCGCCGTGTCGTCCGCGGACATGCCGAGCGGCGGCACGGGCGCGTGCAAAAAGGGGGGGGCGTGGCGCGGATGTTGGTGTCCAAGGGGGCATAGGAGCGAGGGGGAGAGGGAGGGGTCCGGGCGGCGAGCGCTGCAGCGAGGGGGGGCCCGGGCGGCGACGGCGCAAGGGGAGAGCACGGCGACATGGCCACTGTCGCCATGCCTCTCTACAGGGAGATGACGATTTTGCCAAAACCCCCTCGCAGAATATTCTTCCACTTTCACAAACCAGTCCTTTTCTATTTTTCTGTTAATTTATTGAAATCCAGTAGCATTTCAAGGATTTATTTGAGGCACTAAAACATTTTAGAAAAATTTGAAATTATTCATGAGGCCTCCTATATACATGTAGAAGCTGCACAAAAATTGGGGCTTCAAAATAAAATGTTTTGCACAAATTTTGTTCATAGGGTTTTATTTTGACAATTTTGCTAATTGTCAAAAGATATTCTTTTGGAATTTTGAAACAAGTGAAAAATATTAATTTTGAACTCTTGGAACTTCCTTGACAAATATATTAACTTCAATTAGATTTTATTCTCATAAGAAAGTATTTGTTTGAAGAAAATAGATATTTAAATAGGGAAATTAATTTATTTAGATCATTTCTTTAGCTCATGATTTAAATTCCCATTTGTTGATTAATTTGAGGAGTTTGTTTTCAAGATAGGTCACATATCCAATTTGATATCAAGGGGATGTGACCCTTAGGTACAAATAAGGAATTGTCCACACAAGCAACAACACAATATGATCAACATCAAAATCAAGGCCACATCATTCAAACCATAGAATTAATCCTATCACCATCCAAATAACAAGTCACCCAAGTTCAAACATAGCAATGGGAAGGGAAACACAATCATCAGTGAAACTTTTCAAAAAGTTTTTGTTGGTTCTGAATTTTGGGTCTGGTAAAAATAAGTTTTTTCTTGGTTCCAAAATTTGGGATGTGACAGATCCTTCCCCCCTTAAAATAAATCTCGTCCTCGAGATTTGCTCGGTGGTAACAGGGGAGTACGAGGGCACGGGTTTTGGGTTGACTACACTTCCGAGGTCGTGGCTTCTTCAGTAAGGTCACCACGTGAGGTCTTGACAAATTTATGTTGCGAGGCTTTCTATGTTGATAAACTTATGTGCTGAGTTCAGATCCTTTATGATGGGGTTATCTTGACGGTTGACTTGTATGGATAGTCTTGGTCGGATGTTTCCGGTTTTTACAGGGCCAAGGCGCACGGATCTCCTTACCACGTTCTGGTGTACCTATTGCAGGTCTTCCCCCCTTAAAAAGGGGTCTTGAACCGGTCTTGTGGAAAGTCGCAGCTGGAGTTGACTTGGAAGCAACCTTCTCCTGGAGTAGCTTGTCGACATTTGTCTTCATATTTGTCCTTCTTCAGCTGAATAAGGGAGGGACTTCATTGTTGACTTCTTTGGTTCTTGATCTTCGTGAAGCTTTGGGTAGAATTGCAAGAGGTCCAATCTAGGGTATCGAGCTCCCACAGGAGTCTAAAAGTCAATTCGAGTGTCCCGAGGTAGGTGATTTGGGGAGTGGATAGACGATTGTTCAAATGTTACGGGTTAGCGGATCTTAGAAAAAGTTAGTGAAGAACCTTCACACCCGTTGTTTTTCTCAAATGGTAACTTTTTCTGTTCTTGTTTTAGAAATCATATCCTTGGGAAAACACTATAAATCTCCATGTGACTTTCTTATTTCGAACTTGAATATTTCCTAAGTTATACACTTGATTTAAGAAAATTATTATTGTCCTTTATTCGGGTTCTAACATCATTTATCTCACCCCTGTGGTGAAGGAATCCACTTAGTCCGAGCAAAGCTTTCTATTGGTTAGTTGCATAAAAATGTGGTTGTCTTTTATGACATCGAATTGCCTTAGTCATACAAGAAGAATTTGTTGACAAGGTAGCTAGTCTTGTCATCAAACTACTTTTCATACTCCAGAGGCTGAGATGTGCTGGATTATCTGGCGTTCTATTTAGTTTGGGTATGACACTCAAGTGTTTGAGCATATAAAAGTGATTTGTTAACAAGTTCATGAGGCTTGTTACCAAACTACTTGTATACAACACGAACATTGGAATATCACACTATTTTTAGAGAGATTAATAATAACAGCTTCTGATGTATGAGTTTCCGAATACTCAAGGATAGTCCGGTATATTAATTACTTGTTACCAATTTAAGAAATCTCTTTTCAATCTCTTTTGTCGCAGTTCCTTCTTCTTGCGGTCTCTGAGCTTGAATCTTCCTAGCAGTTCCTCTTCAAGATCTTGACGCACTTGCTCCAGATGGTGCTCGAAGGCCATTATCTGATTTTCCGGTTAGGTTGCAAAAATCGCAGGTTATTGGTTAAAGATTGGGGGTCTTTTGTAGCTTGCGAAACGGTCAGTTCTTATCGGGAGACGGTTGAGATAAGAAGAACTTTCCAGAAAATATTTTCCTAAGAGGCTTTACATCTGCAACAAGGTGCAACTGACGAAAAGGAATTTTTATAAAAAGAGAACTTTGGTTTACTTTATGTTGCCATTAAGACGTGATTGTGAACGCACAAGAAAATCAACACACTAACAGAGAAGCATAGCGCACATAAGCAAAGAGCACACAAGGTACTTCTAGTACCAAAGGATGTCCTACTCGTGGTAATCGGGTAGTACACCCGAGGGTCCTATCATGCTTTTCCTATGGGCCTTGGTTGATATGGTTGGTGAAGTCTTCTCTTTGTCGCCTTCGTCTTCAGCTGGCGAAATTTATCGAAGGAGTAACTGGGTGGAATTGTTGATATTGAGTTGAGGTCTTCGGAGGTCTCTTGCTTTGTTGATATCGATAACATGGGTACTGGCGGGTCCATCACCTCGATGTGGAATGTTGAGTACTTGTAATGGAAGCTTCTTCTTGTAGGTGCTAGCTAATTAGGTCTCACTTGGGTTCATCGTCAAGTATTTTGAACGGGTAAGAGGGATTAGAGAAATCCTTGGAAAATCTTAAAATAGAGGGATGAGACTCGGAAATATTTGAGAAGGTGAGAAGAGTGGAAGTCATTTTTGGACTTCCTTAGATAAAAATATGTTTTTGGTAACAATATATTTTTAACAAAATATTTCTTTCCTAACTAACGTCCATGCTAACTAAGGTCTGTTACAGTCAGGATGGCTCTGATACCAGGTCTGTGGGGACCCCGGACTAGCTGTCCGAAATACCCTTGTGCCTACAACATCAGCGATCCCGTGATCAGTCTGTCGCTGAGCACAATCGAACTGGTATCAAAAGAACATCCATAATTACCGAATGAATTACTTACTTGATTGAAGCCATAATCTTTAATAAGTTATTGCAGCGGAAAAACACCAATCAACGTGGGGCCCGAGTCATTTGCCAAGACACCTACAGGCAGCTGACTGGGAAGACGGCCTAGTTCGCACAGACGTCATCGGTCTCTCGGTCTTCATCTTGCTTCTTCTTGAACTCTGGACATGGGAATATCCAGGGACACAGCCATGAGTACATTTACGTACTCGCAAACTACCCCAACATGAGCATGCGCTATTCTTTTATTTGTTTAAATAAAACTTTGTTTGCCTTGAAAAACTCTATATCTTTATTGAAAAAGGAAAGAAGGTCTTCAGAACTTTTCCCATAAATCTGCCTTTGTAAGGAGTCTCTTTAAAACTTTTTCCCAAAAGGGGCATCTTTGTTGAAAAAGGTAAGAAGTCTCTTTAATAAACATTTTATCGAAAAATCACCCTTTTATCTGTTTCTCCAAAACTCCTCCTTTTCCTGACCATAAACCGTCATGATACATATTCTCCAACAACCTCATACCGATCCGTTGGTATAGGTGTATGGAACATTCTCCACTTCATTTTCTTTTTAAAACTCAAATCTTTTTCCGAAACCATCTCCAACAACCTCATACCGATCCGTTGGTATAGGTGTATGGATCATTCTCCACTTCATTTTGTTTTTAAAAACACAAATCTTTCCAAAACTTGCACATGGTCAAAGTAGGGCCTCTCAACTGTCCATATCCGAGGACTCGGCTATTCGAATAGTTTTAAACCCTCTGCAGAGGTAGCACGCTTTTCCCACACCCATCCGATAACTCATCGTGTCTGCCACGTCTCGCCATACCAGGGGTATGCGAAGTTGAGTCACCGACCCTAGTCTGTCCTTTGCTCATGCTAGTATAGGATCCTGCCCATATGATACTTTCCATCGACACTTAACCCAGCCCGTCGGAATCTAAGTGTGAGGACTCATAGGTTTTATCTGGCGGTGTATAGGGGACATCCTTCTATCCTCCTCCTTATCTTTTCATAGAATTTGAGCGAGGACCCAGGTCAAGGTAGGTCCTCAGACCATCCCTCCATGCATAACGGAGTCATCCCCGTTGATGAGGTATCCCATACTAATATGAGCAAATTATATGACTAAGCCCTTTCCCATATGTGGGTAAATGTGGTCGCACAGAGTATCGGTTGATTGACGTAAGTACAAAGACACAATATGCGTTTTATCAAAACCTCCATTCTCCTTTTCTCCACTTCAACACCAACATCTTGGTGCTCCATGTCCACACAAGTATTTTCAAAGGAGTTTTGAGTAAACAATATTTTTCCCATCCTATAGTTTGAAAAAGAATTTCCATCTAATATCTCCATATAGGGTGTCAAAATAATATACTTGTATTTTGGAAAAGGGTTTTCAAAATCATAGCTTTAGTGGCAACCACCACATAAATCACATATGCTCTTTATAAGTTAAACATGTGACCCAAAATAGATGTATAAAGATGCAAGCTCAGGGAATAGCTTGCCTGATTCCAGTATGATGTTCTTGGACTTCTTCTCACTGCCCAATAAATAAATACCATCCTCCTCCGATAAATCCTCTCCAAATACCACTTCGGTAGCGTTTATATCTAGCGTCGCAAACATAAAAATAGAACAACACTCAATAAGCAAACCATACCACAATTGGTATACAAAAAGATATTCAAACCACATCATAGCACTATTTTAACTAAACGACCAACTAGGATATATATTCACAAGGGCATTATACTAATCAAGAGTATAACACCATACACATGCCCAAACAAGATAGCACAAAGATACCCTCAATTAGAGGTAATTCACAAACCCCTTTTCCTAACTAGGGAATACTTCAAACAAAAGTTAAGTCACCAATTAATCTCTATAATTTAAATACCTCACCAAGCTAAGGTGGGTACACTAACAATATATTTAATCTAATACTCAACTTAAGTCCTTCAAGTTCATCAAGCTAGGCAATATTTTACTCATACCAATTTTTCCAACAAATTCCACTAACAGTACTAACATATTATAACATGCTAAACAACAACTAGCAAGCAGCGGTAACACAACCATCAATACAGCAATACAATCTTAAATGCTCTAAATAGTTACTTCATATATCAAGCAACACAATTTGGTTTCAATTTAATTGAATTAGCCATTATTTGATTATGTCTTAATTATGGCAGAAACTAGTTGAACATGTTTAATTACATATCTTAAGTTCTGTTGATCGCAAAAATACAAACTAAAATTCTACAGAAAGCTACTGATGTGTAGAAGATGACACAATTGGATTTGGGTCATTTGGAGTCACCAAACTCCCTACACAATGTTTTGAATCCAGAAGCTAATTAATCAAGTTTTAGCTATTAACTACATTCTGTTGTTCTAAATATTAAATCCTTTTAGGGGTGACTAACCATGACTAAATGTGACTCAATAAAATTGGTCTCAACTAATTTGGACTAACAGAGTATCAGAAACAAACAAGTTCAGATTTTAAACCCCTTAGGGTATTTTGAATAATACACTTTTATTATTTATCTAAATGAGGTGAAACCACTTGGGTTGGTTAGAAAACTTCATAAGCTTTCCAGAACATTTTAATTTGATTCATTTGGAGTTATAAATATCAAGATATTGAATTTACACACTTAACCCTATTTCTGTTATTTGTAGTATTTATAGAAAAAGGCCAGAAAAGACCCAAACCTTCTAATTGTCACCACAGTCAATCAATGACTCCTAAATTCAAACCAAGCTATGTATATGCTCTCCTATACATATAGAAGACAAACCAATTGGATTCATTCAAAAATTCATCTCCTAAAAGTCTACAAAAATCACCAAAGTGCCACTGGTGGGTTTACAAGAATGGATAGAACTTCTGTTTTAGATCTTATTTGCATGCAAGGCTTACATATCTAGAAAGGTATCACTTCAGGCTATCCATAGAATTTTAGTTTGCAATATTTGGATTTATAAAACTCTAGATATTTAATTTCTAATGCAAAACATACTTTCTACAAGATCCAATCCAGACAGCACTTAAAAACATATTTTTGCAAACAGCCAGTGTGGCATGTTTAAGAAAACACACATGAATACTGCAAAATTTGAATCAATCAATTTTAATATTCGAGGATTAAATGGTGGATTAAAACCTAGAGCATAGTTAACAGGAATTAATGAAACGAAAATGGATTTGACTAAAAAAAATGTTTAATGGGCCAGATCTAGCTAGGCACGAGCCGCACAGTGCCGGATTCGGCCCAACGGCCCACGCGGCGCGCGCGCGAAGTGAGTGGTTACGCTGCCGTGGATCTCGCCGCGGACGGCCGAGATTAGAAGCGGCTGGGTTCAAACGAGACCGTCGATTTGGAGATCGACGGCTTGGCGTCGTCGTCATCCCTGCGACGCGCGCAGACGCAGAACGCGGCCAGGAACTTCGGCGAGGATGGCGAGCTCACCTAGGGGACGCGCCTGAGGACGACGGGGACGGTTTCGAGGTGCGGAGGACATGGGGAGGTCGGGGGCAGCATCAGTTCTTGCCGGAGCGCTCCAGGTTGACGGCGGCTTCGTCGGGAGCTTCCGCGGGTCGACCATGGCGACGGCGGCTCCGGTGTCCTGGGAAGAAACGGCGATGTCCAATAAGTAGAGCAGAGGAAGGGGAGCACGGGGGTGCAGAAATGGCGGGGAATGGTGGTCTGTGTGGCTCACGCACTTGCTCGACATCTCGGCGACGGAGAGGAAGGAAACGCGGCGCGGCGGCGATTCACGGCCTCCCGGGTCGATTGCTTCTACGGGGAGGGAGAGGAGGTCGTGGCGGAGCTGGGGGTGGTCTCCATTTGGCTCGGGGTGGCTCCTATCGCCGGCGAGGTGCGATGCCCCGCTCGGCTCCGTCTCGGGCTCGGAGGAAGAAAAGGGGAGGGAAAGAGGAGAGGGGGAGGAAGCCGGGGAGCAGAGGAGCGGCTCGAGGGGAGGCCTTATGCCCGCCCTCGAAGCGGCAGAGGAGAGTGGACGAGGGGGCCTGGGCGGTGCGACGCACGTCGCCGTGTCATCCGCGGACATGCCGAGCGGCGGCACGGGCGCGTGCAAAAAGGGGGGGGGGGCGTGGCGCGGATGTTGGTGTCCAAGGGGGCATAGGAGCGAGGGGGAGAGGGAGGGGTCCGGGCGGCGAGCGCTGCAGCGAGGGGGGGGCCCGGGCGGCGACGGCGCAAGGGGAGAGCACGGCGACATGGCCACTGTCGCCATGCCTCTCTACAGGGAGATGACGATTTTGCCAAAACCCCCTCGCAGAATATTCTTCCACTTTCACAAACCAGTCCTTTTCTATTTTTCTGTTAATTTATTGAAATCCAGTAGCATTTCAAGGATTTATTTGAGGCACTAAAACATTTTAGAAAAATTTGAAATTATTCATGAGGCCTCCTATATACATGTAGAAGCTGCACAAAAATTGGGGCTTCAAAATAAAATGTTTTGCACAAATTTTGTTCATAGGGTTTTATTTTGACAATTTTGCTAATTGTCAAAAGATATTCTTTTGGAATTTTGAAACAAGTGAAAAATATTAATTTTGAACTCTTGGAACTTCCTTGACAAATATATTAACTTCAATTAGATTTTATTCTCATAAGAAAGTATTTGTTTGAAGAAAATAGATATTTAAATAGGGAAATTAATTTATTTAGATCATTTCTTTAGCTCATGATTTAAATTCCCATTTGTTGATTAATTTGAGGAGTTTGTTTTCAAGATAGGTCACATATCCAATTTGATATCAAGGGGATGTGACCCTTAGGTACAAATAAGGAATTGTCCACACAAGCAACAACACAATATGATCAACATCAAAATCAAGGCCACATCATTCAAACCATAGAATTAATCCTATCACCATCCAAATAACAAGTCACCCAAGTTCAAACATAGCAATGGGAAGGGAAACACAATCATCAGTGAAACTTTTCAAAAAGTTTTTGTTGGTTCTGAATTTTGGGTCTGGTAAAAATAAGTTTTTTCTTGGTTCCAAAATTTGGGATGTGACAGATACTCTAGGGCCCACTCGGTGAGATTATGTCAAACGAGCTTGCAAGCGTGTGACTAGGTCACCAGTACATAAGATCATGGACGAGTAGAAGTTAGCAGTGTCGGTAACGAGATCAAGCTAGGTATGGAGATATCTATGAACGAGTCTCGGACACGCTAAGTATCGCATGGCAAAAGGTTTAAGACTCAGACGTCTAGGTTCGACGGTAAAGTATTCGTTATCTCGCAGGGATTAATTCTGGGTATCCAAGGTCCACGAATTAGTCATTGATCGGAGAGGAGTCTCGATCATGTCTGGTGAGATAATCGAACCGCTAGGGTAACACACTTAAGGGGAGTCGACATTTAGACCGGAAGAGAAAATTGGAAAAGAGAGCACCGGGAACGTCCCGGGAAAGTTCCGATGGAGATCGGGCAGCGACGAAATAGTTTTCGGAGCCGGGATAAATTATGTAATATGTATTTAATATTAATTAGTGTAATTAATAGTTAAATATATTTTTATTTAATTTTTCCTGAATTTTTAAAGGCCTTTTTAGGCAAAAAGGCCCATGAGGGGGGGGGGGGAGGAGTCCCTCCCAAGGGAGGGGCTAGTTCGGCCAGCCCTAGGTGGGCCACATGGGGCCCACCTAGGCCGGCGCACCAGCCTTGGCCGGCTGGGGTGTGGGATTAGTCCCACACCGCCAGCCTGGCAAGCTGGGCAGCCCCCTGGTCCCTTTATATAGAGGGGTACCCCTGGCCTTTGAAACACACACCTAATTCTCTCTGTCTCTCCTTGGATCCCGTGACTCCCTTGTTTGGAGACCGAGGATAAGTTTTCTCCACCATACGCACGCCGCCGTGCTGCTGGTCTTCCGGTCCAAGTCTTCCGCTGCTTCGTCCCTGGATTGGAGCCCGGAGTTCGTCGGCTTCACCGTACGTGTGTAACGCCTTGCGAGGTGCCACGCTAGTGGTGCTGGAGGTCTGCTTCCTCTACACGGCCTCGAGGTCGTCGTCGGTTTCATCGACATCGCCGCGTCATCGTCTTCTTCGTCGCGCCAAGTTCTCCGCGACCTTGAGGTCGGCTACGGCGTCTACGTCAGCAACGCTTGTGCGGGAGCGTAATCCCCGCTTTTCGGTCTACAAGGGTATGTATACCGATCTCCTCCATATTACTATATCTGCATAGTATAGATCCTGGCCAGTTTAAGGTTATCGCTGTTAGGAAATTTTTTGTTTTCTGCCTGCGATCCCCTTCATAGCCCCAAGAGCCGGGTCTGCTGCCTACACCTACTCGGGGCTCTCTAAATTTCATAGTACCAAGTTATTCTGATGGTGTACGCACACCCTGAGAATTTGCTTTATTTGATGAACGTTATCTGTCGTTCTGCAAATCCTTTGATTTAGATGACCCTTTAGGTTTCCTTGAACTAAAAGCCGGATTTCGCATGGATTTTTCTTGTCGCCTCTTCTCTGATAAAAACAGGGTCAGACAAGTCCCAATGGCCATCAGGCTGATTGAATTTACAGGTGAGCAATCAGGCCATATAAGCGCGAGTCACATCGAGCTTAAGCTAGGAAACCAAGAAAACAGTGGCTCTGATACTTGCCAGATCATGAGATTGTAGCTGTACCTTTCTTTTAAGTAATCAGCCCCCATGACCAATGTGGCTTTTTTGCCGGGTCTTGAGTTTGTAACTGCGCTATTCAAGCGATCAGCCTCCAAGACCTCAAATTTGCCATATTTCGAAGCACTCTCGGGCATCGCTAACCGAAGTTGCGTAGCACTATTGGGCGAAGCTTATTTTTGTTGCAAACCGCTCCTGGGCATCGCTAACCGTAGTTGCGTAGCACTCTTGGCGTTATGGATGATGTTTTGCAAATGCGCGGGGCGTCCTGGGCGGCCATAACAATATTGAAGATGATCGCGTTGCCGCGGGGGCGGGCTCATGGCCCAGTCCCCAATAGTTATCTGAAGCCAGTACATGACCGGGTCATCAATCCTTGCGAGATCGTCTGAGGCCGTCTGGTAGCGGCCGGGTCGAACTGACCACATACTTTTTTATTTCTCTTCTCTTTTTTCCAACAAGCAGCAACACACGGAGAAGCACTCAAGGGCCCCTCTCCGATCGCTATAATTTTCCTTGGTACTTTGAACCATTGCTATAGTATATTTTCTCCTTGGACTGAAATTCGCCTCAGACCCGTACGCTCACGCGAAATGCCCGCCTAATCGTAATCCGGCTGGCGACGTGTTCTTTTCTTTCCTCTCTCTTTTTCTTTCTTAGATTCGGATACCGTGTTGCCCATGGACCGATTAATACACAAGAGCACTAATTGCACTTGATTTGATTTCCCGTGGGCACGTATCTGAACTTGAAGTAGTACTACTTTTCTCCTTTTTCTCCTTGAAATTTGTCTCATCGGTCCACGTGCTTGTCCGTGTACAAGTTGACGATTACTTCTCTTTCCATGACCTTCCTTGCGCTGCGCGCATGAGCTAGTAGCTCACGTAGGTGGTCCAGAACGTGACCTTCCTTATTCACGTGATCTTGCTTCTCGATCCGCATACAACTCCAGCTAATGATGTCTTTCTTTTTGGGAGATTTTGTTCGATCTGACTTTTCTTTGCCGGCCTTGGAAAACTGGACTGCACCCAGCGTGAGTGCTATTCGACCGCCACGTAGAACCCTGACTATGAATCTTGATCTGATAAAGTTTAACAGCAGTACATGAAGGCCACATTAATCTAATACGACCGGTTGTTGCTTTGACGTGTCTCTGGTTCCTCCCGGCCGGCTTCTACATGTTGACTTCTTTTGCCGGTTTTCTGCTTGTGACTTCTTGCATGACCGGCTCCTCTGTGGCTGGCTCTTCTTTTTCCAGTGAATCTATTTCCGGCTCCTAGCCGGAATTTGAACTGTGCGATCTTCTTGTTGATTGTTGATGATCTCGCCGACGGCGATTCTCTCCATCCTCGCAGCGCTTCTCCTTTGATGACAACATATTTGGCCGCATGCCCTACGGTGGGCGCCAACTGTCATGGTATTGTCACGGCAGATGTTTCCGGGTGGAAACTTTGAGATGAGGGGCAAGGCGACTCTAGTGTTCAGGAGATTGTCTAGCTCTACGGGGAAAGATGTTTTTTACCCAAGTTCGGGTCCCCTCGGTGGAGGATCCCTACGTCTTGCTATATGTCACTGATATGATAATATGTTACATGATGCGCCAATGGCGTTCGCCGGGTTTAGATGAACCCGGGCGTGGGAGCTCTCTCTTGGGAGCTCTCTCTATTTTGTGTATCTTACTTGGCTTCTCTTATTCGACCTATGACCTAGGAGCCCGCTTATATAGACATCCGGGTCTCCTGGTTTACATGGTAAGACTATTGGAGTTCTACTCTAACTCGTCTTGTCTTTCGTATCCTCCAAGTCTTGGACTCCGTGATGCATATTGCCTCCGGGTCTTCTAGATCCTTCTTTAGTTAGGCCGGGTTACCGACAAGCTCTCCGGCCTATCATTGAAACCCGACCATACTTTCCTCTGCATGGGCCTACCGGGTTATGATCCCCCCAACACATACGACCGATGTGCATAAGCCGGCGAATCACTCAACTCGGCAGTGCAGCTGGTACCAGCACACCCTGAGGGAAGGAGGTGGATCAGGAGGATACCAGTCGCGAGCTCCACCAAGGCCGCCAGCACCGAGACCTCCACCACCACTCACCGGGGCTAATGCTATCCCGATGAATGCACCTACTCCGAGAGCACCACCGCCAAGACCAGTCAATGTGGTGAACGTCCGAGGCAACAATGCTTGATCAAGCCGGCAAGTGGATTACCCCCAAGGCAAGTACAAGGAGGCTCATCAGAGCTATGTGGTCTTTGTGGCTGAGCCCACTGACAAGAAGTGCTTGCACCGGCTTGCATTGGAGGTAAAAGAAGTTATGCCGGCAGTGACCAAGTTCATGCACTGGTCCGAGCAAGAGATCACCTGGAGCAGGAAGGACAATCCCCGAGTCATGCCGACTCCGGGAGGGTACGCTCTGGTCGTGGATCCGACATTCATCGGGCCCACCATCAATGTTCGGTTCACTCGGGTTCTGATCGACAATGACAGTGCCATAAACATCATGTACCGAGATACCATTGTGAAGATGGGCATAAACTTGAACCTGTTGCAGCCGAGCAGCACGACCTTCCATGGCATAGTGCCGGGTGTCTCTTGTGCACCTATGGGCAAAATCTGGGTCGATGTGCTATTCGGCACCAAGGACAACTGCCGGACTGAGAGCATCCAGTTCGAGGTGGTAGATCTCGAGAGTCCTTACCATGCTTTACTCGGTCGGCCAGCTCTAGCCAAGTTCATGGTGTCCACTCATGTGGCATACCTGAAAATGAAGATGCCGGGTCCAAATGGTATTATCACCATCTCGGGCGACCACAAGCGCTCCATCGAATGTGCCTCGGCTGGTTCCTGCCTGGCCAAGTCACTAATCATTGCTGCTGAGAAGATGAAGATGCACCAAGTGGTGGCCATGGCTCAAGCTACGCAACTCGGCATGCCGGGTGTGATGAACCCGGAGCAGAATGCATCCTTCGAGGTGCCAAGGGAGACCAAGAAGATCTGTATCGACCCCGAGTTCCCAGAGCGCAAGGCCATCGTAGGCACTGACCTAACCGAGAAATAGGAAGGCGAGCTCAGTCTCTTCCTCCGTGAGAATCGGGATGTCTTTGCATGGTCAAATAAGGACCTGCCGGGCATTCCGGGGGAGTTGGCTGAGCACTCTTTGTTTGTCAGACCGGATGCAAAGCCGGTGAAGCAGCCGATACGTCAACTCTCGGATGAAAGGAGAGCGGCGATACTGGATCATCTAGCCGTACTGCTAGCGGCTGGATTTATCATGGAGGTACTGCACCCGGACTGGTTATCTAACCCGGTCCTGGTAGAGAAGAAGAAAGATGAACCAATGGTGGCCAAGGTGTGGCGTATGTGCATCGACTTCACAAACTTGAACAAGGCTTGCCCGAAAGATCCGTTCCCACTACCCGGATAGATCAGGTGATCGATTTCACAACCGGGTGTGAGTTGTTGTCTTTTGTAGATGCTTATTCTTGTTTTCACCAGATACCCTTGAACCCTGCTGATCAATTGAAAACTGCTTTCATTACCCCGTACGGGGCTTATTGCTATCGTGTCATGAATTTTGGCTTGAGAAATGCTGGTGCGACATACCAGAGGTTTATGCAGAAATGTTTGCATGATCAAATCGGTAAAAATGTGGAGGTGTATGTCGATGACATTATAATAAAAACTAAAGAGAAATCCACTCTGGTAGAGGATCTCCGAGAGATATTCGCGAACTTAAGGAAGTTCCGAATGAAACTTAACCCGGATAAATGTACATTTGGTCTGCCGGCAGGAAAGTTACTCGGTTTTCTGGTGTCGAGCCGGGGTATCGAGGCGAATCCGACTAAGATCAGGGGCATTGAAAATATGAGACTGCCGAGATCACTCAGGGATGTGCAGAAATTCACCGGATGCTTGGCATCTTTAAGTCGGTTTGTAAGCCGGTTGGGAGAGAAGGCCTTACCTTTGTACCAGCTTATGAAGAAGAGCAATAAGTTTGTGTGGACTCCGCAAGCGGATGTGGCATTCAACGACTTGAAAAAGATGCTGGCAACTGCACCGATATTAGCCTCACCTTTACCCAAGGAGCCAATGTTACTCTATATTGCGGCCACAAACCGAGTTGTGAGCGTGGTGATGGTGGTGGAGCGATAAGAAGAGGGCAAAACTGTGCAAAGACCGGTGTACTACCTGAGTGAGGTGATCTCGACATCCAAGCAAAACTATCCTCACTACCAGAAGATGTCGTATGGCGTATACCTGGCAATCAAGAAGTTGAAACACTATTTCCAAGAGCATCCAATCATAGTGGTGTGTGAGGCTCCCATATCGGAAATCCTTGGTTGCAAAGATGCCAGCGGCCGAATAGCTAAGTGGGCCATTGAGTTGTCTCCTTACACTCCGACTTATGAAAGGCGAGATGCCATCAAGTCTCAGGTACTGCCCGACTTTCTTGGGGATTGGGCCGAGATGCAGTATGAACCACCCTTGCCGGACTCCAACTACTGGAAAATGAATTTTGACGGCTCCAAGACGAAGATCGGGCTAGGTGCAGGAATAGTCCTCACATCACCAAAACAAGACCAACTGAAGTATGTGCTGCAAATTCACTTTATGGCATCCAACAACGTAGCCGAGTATGAGGCACTGGTGCACGGGATCAAAGTGGCTAAGGAGATTGGTATTCGTCGAATAGAGTGCTTCGAAGACTCAGATCTGGTAGTGCAGCAAGTCTCGGGAAATTGGGATGCTTTGGATGCCAACATGGCGTCTTACCGATTCCATGTCCAGATGATTTCGGGATACTTTGAAGGATGCGAGTTCAAGCACATACCTCGGGCGGAAAATGAAGCAGCCGACATACTGTCCAAGCTAGGCTCGTCCCGAGACCCAATTCCGCCCGGCATAGCTTTGGAGCATCTGAGAAAGCCGTCGATCAAGCCATCGCCTGAGTCCGAATCTATCTTTATCTCGAAGAAGCCGGAGTCGGAGGCCGTGCCCATGGAGGTGCATGTCGGATACATTTGGGAAGACTCGGGGACTGCTCAACCATACTCGGGGACTGCGCAGAGGATATCGGTGGAAGCAATGTCGGCTGAGCCCATGGAGATAGACGCACCAGCCTTTCCTGTGCGACCAGTGCCGGATGGGCACAACCAATAATGGCTTACATGTTGGATGGAAGTTTACCCGACGATGAAGTCGAGGCCAGGCGAGTGTTGAGAAGGTCCAAGGCGTACACCATCATCAACCCAGAGTTGTACAAGAGAAGTGTAACCGAGGTGTTGCAGCGTTGTGTCGAGCCGGAGGAAGGGCAAGAGATGTTGCTAGAAATTCATCAGAGAGAGTGTGGTCATCACTCTTCTTCAAGAGCCTTGGTGGCTAAGGCATTCCGGCATGGATTCTACTGGCCCAGTGCTCTGCAGCAAGCAGAAGATATCGTCCGGAAATGTGAAGGGTGCCAGAGATTTGCTCAAAAAATACATGTGCCTGCCTCGGCACTCAAGACCATTCCCATCACTTGGCCCTTTGCTGTTTGGTGCCTAGATATGGTGGGGCAGTTCAAGCCGGTCCGAGGCAACATGACGCATATGCTGGTAATGGTGGACAAATTCACTAAGTGGATCGAGGTGAAGCCAATCCGGAAGTGTGACGGTCATACTGCTGTCTCATTCCTGAAAGACATCATACTGAGATACGGCTACCCGCACAGCATTATCACAGATAATGGCACAAACTTTGCAGTGGGAGAGTTTGCTCGGTTCTGTGCTGAAAAGAGAATCCGACTTGATGTGGCCTCGGTGGCACATCCTGAGGCAAATGGACAAGTAGAGAGAGAAAATGCCTTGGTACTAGCCGGCATAAAAGCTCGATTGATTGAACCTCTGCTGAGGACTCCGGGTTGCTGGATAGAAGAGATACTGGCAGTACTGTGGGGTTTGAGAACCACACCGAATAGATCGACTGGCTGTACGCCATTCTTTATGGTTTATGAGCAGAGGAAGTTCTCCCGATCGACATACAGTATGACTCACCGAGAGTGGCAATGTGTACTGAAACCGAGGCAAAAGAGGCAAGAGAAAATGATGTTGACTTACTCGAAGAGGCACGCGAGTTAGCCTTATCTCGGTCGGCCATATACCAGCAGAATCTCAGACGATATCATAGCCGGAAGATCCACCCTCAATTGTTCCGAGAAGGAGACTTGGTGCTGAGGTTGATACAGCGCACTGCCGGCATGCATAAATTGTCGCCTCCATGGGAGGGACCATTTGTTATGAGTAGGGCTCTGCACAACGATGCATATTACCTTGTAGATGCACAGGAAGCAAGGAAAGGTGTAATGGACAAATCCTGAGAAGAGACCAAACGACCCTGGAATGTAGCCCTACTTCGTCCCTTTTACTCTTGAAGGGCACAGTGTATGTATTTCGGTCTCCTTTAAATAAAATGCCGGCAATCCGAGATAAACTCGGGGACTGCCTTGTCTATATGCATGTATGTCGTCTCGGTTTTTTCTATATCATTTGTATGCCGGCACCCCAAGATAAAACTCGGGGACTGCCTTGTCTATATGCATGTGTTTTGTTATTTATGTTGTCTATATGCCGAATAGTTTTTTTTAACCTTGTTTCAAAGTTCAAGTAATGTATGCTATCGGATATGATCTTGTGACTCGACTGACGAACGCCTAAATGGTAGTCAAGAGCAGAGGTTGTGGAATGTAGTAAACATGAAAACGGACTCGGGGACTCAGTCTAAAAAGCAATTCGGCATATGTTGTTTACTAACCCGGTTTTTCAATTATTTTTCTTTGTATCGGATGACTCTAAACCTTAACTCGGATATTTACAAGTACTGTATGCTATAGTTGTGGTTTTGTTACTCGATTGTCGAACGCCTGTATGGTAGACAAGAGCAAAGATCACTAAGTATAGTGAACAAGAAGTAAACCCGGGGACTTGGCGCAAAGTGATCTGGCAACAAGTCATGTTCACTAAGTTAACAAAATAAAGAGTAGCACTGGGAAACACTTAAGAGTATTTACATTTGCACCCGGCATTCCGGGGATTTAATGTTGTTGCGCATGAAAGTTCAGGTGGCGGTCTTGGAGCAGGACGGATCGGCGGGAATGGTCTTGACAGCAGCAGTAGCGGAAGCCATCTCCAGGGGGATGTCGGCCGTGGCCTGCTCGGAGGTGTCGACTACTTCCGGATTGGCGTTGTCGGCCGCGATGTTCTTGGAGGTGTCGGAAGTTGCCTCTGGGGGGATGTCGGTTGTAACCGGCTTGATGATGTCGGCAGCTGCGGTCTCGGCGGCCGTGGCCATTGTCTCGGATGCCGGGGTATCCTTGGCAGTCTCGGCGGCCCCGGAGGCTTCCCCTTGGGCATCCTTGGCAGCTCGCTCCTCCTCGGCAGCTTGCTCCTCCTCGGCAACTTGCACTTCTTCCTCGTCGGAGTTCTCTTCTTCCTCGTCATCCCCGCTGTCGGCGTAATCTTCTGCGTCAGAGTAGGTGTCGCCATCGACATATTGGTGGACCGACGCCTAGCTGGCCATAATAGGTGACTTTTTTGCGGCACTCGATCTTGGCTGGGTCCGAGGTCCAGGACGAGTTGGCGCGCAGTGACTGCACCTTCGCGAGGTCAATGGACTCATACCAAGTCATTATGAAACTCAGTGGCGCGTCCGCCCCGGCCCGAGTTGCTGAGGATCTCCATGCCCGGAGCCTAATCTCGGCCTTCTGAAGACACTTGGCTAACTCGTCGACGGTTGCGGGGGGCTCACTTCCCGGCCACATAGTCCGGTAAGCCCGGATGCTGGCGTTGAGTAGCTCGATGCCAATGGCTTTAAGCGGAGAGATCCGGGCACTGAGGGCCGTCAGGTGGTCCTCGATGTCCCACTCGTCCGGAATGGGGCCAAGTTTGGCTCTCTTTTCACGAGCCTTGGCGGTAATGTTGGCAGCGGAATTCCGGGAGTGCTCAAAGTGTTCTGAAGAGAGGAAGACTGTTACCGGGTTAGATTGTATGCCGACATGTAAATAATGTCGGTAGAAACAAAGAAAATAAAGAAGAAGGTGAAAGAAGCTTACTGTCCATCTAGCCGTTGAGTTTTTTGAGCTCGGACAGCCAAACGTCGCACTTGGCCTTCAGGATGTTCAGTTCTTCTTGTGCCGAGGTGGCGCGAGTCTCGGCCTGCTCAAGGACGTCCTTCTGTTTTTTAGCGGCCTCCGACAAAGTCTTCTCCACGTCGGCCTTCTCGGATTTGGCCTTCTCGAGTTCCCGCTGGAGCCGAGATACCTCGGCTTGCGTCTTCTCAAGAGCGGCTTTCTACTCGGCTATGACTTAAGCGTCAGCGGCAGCTGTTGAAAACAACAAAGCAAAGTTATTGAAAAGGGAAGTCGACTTTGCTTCGGATGCAAGGCTTATGAAAAAGAGACATACCCTTTGTTGTATGCTCCTCCCGCAGTTCCTTGAAGGATTTCTTGACATGCCCGTACTCGACGAGCACCCGCTTGAACAGCTTGGTCCGAGCTCTAGTGCAATCCTGAAAAAGATAAATGCGACATGAATCTCGGGGACTTCATGTCGGGAATTTTTTGAAGATTCCCGCCGAGTGATCTTTACTCGGTTGAGTCTCAATCACTCGACCCGAATCGGGGATTGGGGATACTGTGTATGTAAAGACTTACCTCTACGGCTTGGGTAGCTTGCAGGACTGCGACATGCATCGCATGCATGGTTTGCGCTACATTTCTAGGCCCAACCGGATGTAGGGATGCCGGAGCGTCGGAGGGAACTTCGCCAGTTTCGATAGCGTTCCACTCAAGAGTGAGTTGCGCTACCGAGCTTAAGGGGCGGCCACTGGGAACGGGTTCCTCACTGGCGGCGCGGGCGGGACCTTTGCCGGCGATAGCTAGCAGGGCTTGCCGGGCTGCGATCGGAGCCGTGGGTTGTAGCAAGGGCACGGGTGCTCGCTTGCTCGCCACAGCCGAATCCTTGGCAAGGGTTGGCAGACCCTGCTTGGTCGGAGAAGGTGGAGTGGCCTTTGAGATCACCGCCTTGGATTTCTGCGGCACCGACTTAGCGACCTGCTTCGTTGGCGGTTGTTGTGGTTGTGGTGGTTGATGTGGTGGTGGCTATTGAACTAGAGCCGATATCACCGGAGTCCCGGTCTGCTCCATCGCGGAGCGCTGTGTCTCGGCACCAGACCCGGCATCCCGGTCGGAGGCACCTTGGGCTCCTCCGGCTGCGGCCTTTGAAGTCGGCGACGGTGAACCAGCCCGAGTTGGGCTGCCACTCTCTACTTCATCCGGGCGAAGGGGCTGGCGCATCGGCGCACTCTGGGTTACCTCGAGTGGTTCCCTGTGCAAAGATAGAAAACGTGTTAACTCGGCATAAGATTATCTCGGCTGATGGCAAAGAAGGAAGTGCATACGAGTTGGGCTAGGAAGACTTTACCCTTCGGTGACGGGAGGCCCCCGCTTGCGCTGAGCTTTGTTCCCCGGCTCCTTGTTCCCCGGTTTCTTGCCCAGCTTCTGCCTCTTAGCTGCGGGAGCTGGGGCTTGGGTTCCCGAGGTCCCGGCAGTTGAGGTGCCGGTCCCTGCGCACTTGCGCGTTGCGCCTTGTTTGCCCGAGGTGGTCGATGTCGGAGGTGCTGGAGGAGCGTAGTTGAGGGGACGAGCGTCAATAACATCTAGTATTTGACTGTCGTCGTCATCGTCATCTGCCCAATCTTTGATGGAATCTCGAGCTTGAGGCTTACCCAGGGCAGGGACGCCGGCATCAGGGATCGACATGTGATCCTCGTCATCCGGGTCTTCAGTCTCGGGCACGTCCGGGACAGGAAGATCTTCACCCCATTTGAGTTTGGGATCTAGCCCATCCTCTTGGGTCTGACGATCAAATACCTGCGAGGAAAGCATAGTGAACTCAGAATGAGTGAAAGTGGTAAAGCATGATGTCGGCATAATGTTATCTCGGCCGGCTGACGATGTCGGTTCGGGCAAGAGGTGACTTACTGCTGCCGGGAGCCAATCCCGGTTGTGGGGCTCCAGGTTCCATTCCCACTCGTCCGACATCTGCGTCTTGGCGATGGCCTTGACGCGCCTGTGTGCCTCGGGTTTCCCCATCTCGAAGGTGCTGGTCCGGGTTGGATCATACCGGCCACTCATGTGGCATATCTTGTGAACTCTGCGTTGAAGAGGGATGACGCGGCGAGTGATGAATGTCAGCAGGAGGTCATCCGGCGTCGGCACGATCTCCATCGTGTCGAAGTGTTGCTCGATCTTGTTCAACTCGGCGTCAGTGTTCTTGGGGTTGAAATCCCAATTGAGTTGCGCAGTGGTCGGCCGAATGTTGAACACGGGAAGATTGAGGAGGTCTTGGTAATCCGGGCTCTTCACGTAGAGGAAGGACCGCTGCCACTTCCGGCATGACTCAAGCCCGTGAACCCTGGGGAGAAGGGAGCTGTTCCGGGGTATAATCGTGGCGGCTCCGCATTCCACCATGTCATTGGGAAGCTTGGTCCTACCCGGATTCGGAACACTCTGTTTCCGAAGGCGGAAGAACTTGGCCCACATGTTCACCGTGGGCCAGAGCCCGAGATAGCCTTCGGTTAGGGCGACAAACGCCGATAGTATGGTGATGGCATTGGCCGGAAGGTGGTGTGGTTGGAGGCCAAAGCGGGCAAGGAAACATCGGAAGAAGGGGCTGGCGGGAAGCCCAAACCCGCGTTCGAAGTGCGAGAGGAAGACTACCCGCTCGCCGGGTTGAGTTTCCGACTCGATCTCGTCGCCAGGAATCCGGCATATCAGGTTCGCCGGCATGCGGTGATACGTCTCAAACGTATCTATAATTTCTTATGTTCCATGCTTATATTATGCCAATTGCGACATGTTTTGTATACACTTTTATATCATTTTATGTATTTTCTGGGACTAACCTATTAACAAGATGCCACAGTGCCAGTTGCCTGTTTTCTGCTGTTTTTGGTTTCAGAAAAGTTGTTAAGGAAATATTCTCGGAATTGGACAAACGAAACGTCAAAGTGCTTATTTTCCCCGGGAGGTTCCAGAACACCGAAGAGGAGACGGAGGAGGACCCCGAGGGGCCCACACCCCCTCCCGGCGCGGCCCCCCCTTCTGCCGCGCGAGCACGGGGTGTGGGGCCCTCGAAGCACCGCCGCCTTCGCCCTTTCGCCTACTTATACCCCTCGGATATCTAAGACCTAGGACACGCACCTTTTTCCTCCACGAAGTCCAGAGCCGCCACCGTCTCTACATCACCATGCTCGCCTCCGGACTGATGCATGAGTAGTTGATCCTTGGACTACGGGTCCATAGCAGTAGCTAGATGGTTGTCTTCTCCTCTTGTGCTACCATGTTTAGATCTTGTGAGCTGCCTAACATGATCAAGATCATCTTTAGGTAATGCTACATGTTGTGTTTGCTGGGATCCGATGAATATTGAGTACTATGTTATTGCTTCATAATATATCTTGTGAGTGCGTTGTTTATGATCTTGCATGCTCTCCGTTGCTAGTAGATGCTCTGTCCAAGTAGATGCTTGTGACTACAAGAGGGGGTATTTATGCTCGATAGTAGGTTCATGTCTCTATTTAATCTGGCGTAGTGACAGCAAGCTCTAAGGTTGTAGATGTACTGTTGCTACTAGGGATAAAACAGTAGTACTTTATCTAAGGGTATTTGTATTACTTACATTACACACATTGCCTAATGCAATTATCTGTTGCTTGCAACTTAATACTGAAAGGGGTGCGGACGCTAACCGGAAGGTGGATTATTAGTCATAGATGCGGTTGGAACGGTCTATGTATATTGTTGTAATGCCCAAATGAATATCACACTAGCCATCATAACTATAGTATATGCATCATTATGCACTTCTTTATTCTGTCAATTGCCCAGCTGTAATTTGTTTACCCGCATGTATGCTATTATTATTTATGGAGAGACACCACTAGTGAACTGTGGACCCCGGTCCTTTTTCCTCAAACTGATAAACAATCCTACTGCAATCCTGTTACCTTTATTCTCTGCAAGCAAACATCATTCTCCACACATACGTTTAATCCTTTGTTACAGCAAGCCAGTGAGATTGACAACCTCACTGTTAAGTTGGGGCAAAGTATCTTGGTTGTGTTGTGTGCAGGTTCCACGTTCGTTGCTGACACCGGTAGTGCACCCTGGCAAAGTCATCTTCAACAACCTCCGGAAGATCTCTAGTTTCCTACTGGTTCGATAAACCTTGGTTTCACAACTGAGGGAAAACTTGCTGCTGCACTACTTCATACCTTCCTCTTGGGGTTTCCCAACAACACCTCACCGGTGCCATCATGCGGCGTGACCGTACTAGCCAGTTAATCTCCTCTTGTGTGACGTCGGATCCATCCCATCCGCCACGTTCGCTCTCCTCCATGCCGAGATCGAGATCTTCCTCGGCGTGTTCAGAAGACATGTCGGAGATCTGCAGGAAAACCGAGGTCAGTCCGATGTCGGAAGTTCAATATGTCGGTCAGACCGAGGAAGGTGAGATACCTAGGTAGAAACAGAAATCTGCTAGCGGGGTATCCGAAAGAAGATCTACCGCAAGAACTTAAATGAAATGCAAATAGATCTATAAAGGTGCTCTAAGTGGCTTGGTGCGCGAAGGTCACCGCAAAGTTTGAGCAAGATCTACGGGGAAAATCTAGGGTTGATCTAACATGTTCATGCGGTGAAGGCTCGAGGAACTACTGTGGATGAACTAAGGATGAATTACCGAAGAACGTTGGAAATCTAATAAAGACCGGTGATGATTCACTTACCGGAGAGGAAGTCCACGCGATGGCAGTGCACGGTGAAGAACTCTACGGCGGTGAACGTGCTCCGGTCGGCGGTGCGGCGTGCGTCCGGCGTCGTGCTCGGGCGGTGCGCGGCGACGGCGGCAAGAAGGCAAGAGATGGAGGAAGAAGAAGAAGTGGGAAGCGAAGGGGATGATGACTCCCCCGCTCCCCTACTTATAGAGGGCGGGCGGGAACGGTTACCGATTTTCCCGCCCACAATTTATGAAACGGTCGCGGGATCGTGTGCGGCAGTTGATGCCGTTGAGGTAACTGCGGCCGCACGATCGGCCACATCGTGGGCCACGGGGTGCGAACCGTCCGCGGTGGGATCGTGTGCGGTTGCCGGCGCGGGAACCGAGTGGGCGCACCAGAGGTAAAGCACTTGAGTGCCTGTGGAACTTGATAGCATGTGGGGCCCGTACGGCGTGCTCGCAGTGGTGTGTCAGCTCGCGTGGCGAGACCGAGACAAAGTGCAGCACTTCAGCGCTACGTCTTGTGAGATAATCTGAGGAAAGATTTCCTTGTGTGACGGACAAACCGAGGTATGGCTCCATGTCGGATTAGTTTGAAAGTTCATCGCTTACCACTTGATATTGGAACGACATGGTGATGTCGGATATTTAATGTTGGACCGACTTAGAGATGTCGGAGGTTTTGGTTGAACCGGCATGGTGATGTCGGATGCTTGTTCAAAGCGGTTGGTTGTTTAAATCTGGTGCGGCTCTTCATCCGAGGCTACAGAACCACACCAGCTTCAGGGACTAGTGTCGGGGGGCTACCCCCGGGTAGGGTAAAGACGTGGTTGTTATGCTGTTGTTTATGATAGTTGTTGTCCTTATCCTGGTACCAAAGGCCAGGTGGCCTTTCGAGCTGTGAAGAGACACCCTTTCGTATGGGCAGAGAGGTGCCCCTTGGGAATGGCAAAGAGGTGCCCCTTGGGGAAAGTGAAGGCCAAGCTGCCTCCCCTGGTGACACTATAAATAGGCCTCTAGCCCCTCAGTATGATCCAGGCAGAAGCAGAGGACTCCTCTAAGAACCAGCTTCTCGAAGATGTCTTTGGGAGCAAGCCCAAGACATCTTCGAGGGGCTGGGCCTAGAAGTATTCTCTTATGAGGTAGGGGAGACATACACAAGTGAGCAGTACCATGGTAGGACCGGGGTAAGGAGAGACCAACATGTGCCTATGTTGGGCAATACCGACATGTACTCGGGCATGGAGGGACCGAGGTATGGTGATGAGGCAGTTCGGCTTGAGGTCGACCGACATCCCTATGTCGGTATCTTCTCTTTATCTTTTGTGTGCAGGAAAGAGGTTCCGGCATAGCCGTGCCGGAACTCGGAAGAGTGTTCCGGGTAGAGGAGTCCAGTATACCCATGCCGGGCTGAGAAGGAGTATCCGGCATGTCCATGCCGGGATAGACACGAGATGCCAGCATACTTTATGCCGGGACAGAAGTCAATGACATGATGACATCCCCGCCTGACGCGGAAGCTCAAGTCACGTCCCGCCTGACACGGAAGCGGGGCAGAAGGTGTCGTGCGGGTACGGCAGGACTGTTCACCCGTACTGCTGACTCGGTGACAGTGGACAAGGCATGGGTAAGCCATGTCTTGTTTCTGACAAGGAGACAATCATCACCTAGCCCGGCGTCTGATACTGTGAAGGACATGATGACCTAGCTCGGCATAGCTCGGCGTCTAGGTCGTGGTAGACCTTGATGACACTACCGTTGGCGTGGCTACAGTGCGCGTGGGCCCCGAAGCCGTTACGATTTCTTGCCAAGCCGGCCGGGACTCTATATAAGGAGCAATAACTCCTCGTGCGAGAGGAACGCCCGAACCTTAGTTTCATTTATTGCTAAGAGCCTTGCTCTCTTCTCTCCCGTAGCCCCTCATAGTTCTTGTGTTCTTCCTCACCGTGGAGTTGTACAGCTCAAGGAGCATGTTGTAGTTCTTGTGAGACACATATGGAGAGACACAAGTAGGAGTAGGGGTTTTACCTCCTCACGAGGGCCCCGAACCTGGGTACATCGGGGTGTTTGTGTTGTTCCTGCTTGTTCTTGTGAGTTCTTGCATCTTTCCGTGTGAGCTTCTCAGCTTGCTAGCCCTCCCCGGATGCACCAGTGTCCATTCGGCCCCACACTTTAGCCATCCTATGGCATCTGCCGTGATACCTCCACGACAGTAGGTGTCTCTCCTTCCAAGCTATGCCTAATAAATCAAGCTAGACAGGGTGCAAAACACAAGTCTACTTCCCAAATGAATCTTTTTTTATGAAGTTTATATGGCTCAGTCAAAGAGCTTGAAGTAAAATATTTAGGGAAATGATACCGTTCCTCAGGAGGATCGCACGCGATGCGTCCTCCGGGTCGAGCGGGCACCACGCGTCCCCGTGTGCTGGCCCCACCCCCGTACCTTATCTACTCCCCGCTCGCTTCTTCCCCGCGTTGCTCTCCACCCCTTTTCTCTTTCTGTTGACCACATCACGGCGCCGCCCGTTGCTCCTCCTTAACTCCGCTGCTCCGCCGCTCGCTGCACCGCCCGATTAACCGCCCGCTGATCCTCCGCGACCGCTGCACCACCCGCTGCTCCGCCGCCCGCTGCTCCTCCACTGCTCGCTGCACCGCCGCCCGCTGCTTCCCATCTCGAGCCTCTCCCCACAACAGTGAAGGAGCCGCGCCGCTGCAGAGCGCTCATGGAGGTGCTTTCGTTGGACAGCGGCCGTGCTGCCACGACACGACGGTGGTGCTGCCACCGGCGAGATGTGATGCTGCCAGCGTGGTTGCTTTTGTGCTTCCCCGATTCGCCGAGCCCGCTGTCCTGGGACGCCATGGGAGCGAGGTGCCGCATGCTGCCAGCAGTAGGAGGAGATGCTTCGTGGAGGGCGGCGGAGCTGCCGACAAAACACGGCAGTGCTCCCATGGCAGGGCGGCGGTGCTCTGAGGTTAGATCGTCGGCGACATCCCGCGCTTCTCACCAAGAGAAGTGCAGCCAAGGTGCTGCCCACAAGAGTCGGGGTGCTGCGAGCTGATGGCGGTCGTTGCTACCAAGTTTTATGGATTTGTATCATAGGATTTTTTTTCTTTTGCTACAACTTTTTTCGATTTTGCTCCATAGAAAGAAGTCTGCTACAAATGTTCTGTGTTTTTGCATTTTATGAAGAATTTTTTGCTACAATCTTCCAACTGGTTTGCACCATACGTTGTACTGATGTGCATCAGTGTATGAACATTTTTGCTACAATCGATCTGCTGTTCAGCTACCATAGCAAGGCGATTTTGCTTCCAATCTGGTCGCTGGTTTTGCTACCATGGGAGGGGGCGCAGGGGCGCAGATGGTACCAATGAAGATCTCGTGGTGCATTGTAGGGAGAATTTTGCTACTGCCATCTCACGACTAGAATTTTGCTACAACCGTTCTGTTTTTTTTTTTTTGCTACCCAGAGCCTCTGGATGCAAATCCTCTTAAAAATTTGCTACAATTCGTTCTGTTTTTTTTTGCTACCCAGAGCCTTTGGATGCAAATCCTCTTAAATTTTTGCTACAATGGTTCTGTTTTTTTTTCTACCTAGAGACCCTGGATGCAAATCCTCTTAAAATTTTGCTACAATGGTTCTGTTTTTTTGCTACCGAGTCATTATGTTTTTTGCTACCCAGAGCCTCTGGATGCAAATATACCTACTTATATAAAAGCTGGAGGATTTCACCCCCTCTCAGCGCTCCACGTCCCACGCAAAACGTCGGCCGTCCGATCGCCGCAACGGACGGCCTTGATGAAGCCCCGTCCAACACCGCGCGTGCGACACTGTTCAGTCTCTATTTTTGTCCAATAAGAGCGCGCCACGTCGCCCAGTCACCCCGGTTCGAGCCGGTCACCCGCCCTCCGCGCCGTCCGATCCGGATCCGACGGTCCGCGCGGCATTTGTGCAGAAAAGCCCTTCTGTCTGTCAAAATTTACGAATCAATCCACTGGTATATAACCCAAAACCTAACCCTAGAACCCAGCACCTCCTCATTTTCCCACCCCGTTCCTACCCAAGGCTGCTGCCTCCGGTCTCCAACCGCCGCCGCCGCCGCGCCTTTGCCCCAGCCGCCACCGTCCCCTCCACCGGAGAATCCTCCACCTTCTCCTCTCCCACCGCCTCCGTCACCACCGCCGAAGGAACCGCGCTGCTGCGCCGTGGTCCTGTCACCGCCCCCATGCAGAGCCTCTGCTACACCTCCATCCTCTCTGGCGGTCGCCTGGAGCTCGGCTCCTGCCTCGGCAAGGTAAGCCATGTTTCTTCCTCTCTCTTCTCTGCATCCCGCAATTCCCGCGAGAAACAGCTACACGGGAAACTGATGCAAGCCTGTGCGTGTCTCGCTGTGTTCTTTCTCTATATCCCGAGGAGGCGACGCCGGCGATGACCGGCCGGCCGCTGCGACCAGGCCCTTCTCCGCCGCGCCCACCCCACCCCTCTCCGCCATGCCCCATATCTCCCTCTCTGCCCTCCTCCATCGGTAGGCAGAAACCTAGCATTGGGGGATAGCTCTGGACTGGGGATTGAAATGGATTCCGTGTGCAGTGCACCGGCTCCTGATCGGTAAGTTTCTCCTCTTAATCTTCGTACTGTGTATTGTTCATGGTAGAGCTGGAATAACACGATTAGTGGTGGATTTCTAACCTGTGCATTTTTTCCAATTTGAGAACAAGATAACACCAAGGAAGAAGAAAAGGAACTAGACACGAGAGTGGAGAGGGCAGGGCAAAGCAGTCATTGCAGGTCTAAGATTAGAGGGAGATACCTGTTAAAATAGCCCATCTTGATTTAACTGCTCAAATTCATTAGTGATCTACCTAATCTGTTTAATTTGTGCAGTAACAATGCGAGCTGGTTTGGTGAAAAATCTGTCTTCCTGAGGGCCATGATGGAAGTGTAGGAGATATGCCCTAGAGGCAATTAATAAAGATTTTTATTTATCATATCTCATTTGTTCATAATACGTTTTTGTGTCATGCTATAACTATATTAAGCGGAAACATTAATACACGTGTGATACGTAAAACAACCAGGTCCCCAGTAGCCTCTTTTTGACTGGTTCATTGTGCGATCGATGATCGAGGTTTCCCGGTCATGTGACATGGCGTCTATTTGACAATGAAGTCATGTCGTTGGTAGAACGATGTGATGGACATACCCAACATTTGTAGGACGTAGTCATTACACCTTCGACCGTGAGATCTACTCTTATTGCTATTCCTGGAAGACACTTTGACTGCATCAAACGTCATATCTTACAAAGTGTGACAATAAAGGTGTCCCTCTCGGGTGTCGGAAAGGAGTATGTTGAGACGGGGGGTCAAGAGCGGGATTTGCCAGTCCCAGAGCAGAATAGATACTCTAGGGCCCACTCGGTGAGATTATGTCAAACGAGCTTGCAAGCGTGTGACTAGGTCACCAGGACATAATATCATGGACAAGTAGAAGTTAGCAGTGTCGGTAACGAGATCAAGCTAGGTATGGAGATATCTATGAACGAGTCTCGGACGCGCTAAGTATCGCATGGCAAAAGGTCTAAGACTCAGACGTCTAGGTTCGATCGGTAAAGTATTCGTTATCTCGCAGGGATTAATTCTGGGTATCCAAGGTCCACGAATTAGTCATTGATCGGAGAGGAGTCTCGATCATGTCTGGTGAGATAATCGAACCGCTAGGGTAACACACTTAAGGGGAGTCGACATTTTACCGGAAGAGAAAAATAGGAAAGGAGAGACCGTGAACGTCCCGGGAAAGTTCCGAGGGAGATCGGGCAGCAACGAAATAGTTTTCGGAGCCGGAATAAATTATGTAATATGTATTTAATATTAATTAGTGTAATTAATAGTTAAATATATTTTATTTTAATTTTTCCTGAATTTTTAAAGGCATTTTTCCCTAAATGGGCCTCCCCAGGCAAAGAGGCCCATGATGAAGGAGATATGCCCTAGAGGCACTTAATAAATATACTTTATTCGTCATATCTCAATAGTTCATTATATGTTTTATACCATGCTATAACTGTATTAAGCGGAAACATTAATAGACGTGTGGTACATAAACAACCAGGTCCCTAGTAGCCTCTATCTAACTAGTTCATTGGGCAATTGATGATCGAGGTTTCCCGATCATGTGACATTTATGTCAGTTGACAATGGAGTCATGTCATTGGGAGAATGACGTGATGGACATACCCAATATTTGTAGGACGTAGTCACTACGCCTTTGACCGTGAGATCTACTCTTATTGCTATTCCTGAAAGACACTTTGATTGCATCAAACGTCATATCTTACATAGTGTGACAATAAAGGTGTCCCTCTCGGGTGTCGGAAAGGAGTATGTTGAGACGTCAAGAGCGGGATTTGCCAGTCCGTATAGCAGGATAGATACTCTACGGCCCACTCGGTGAGATTATGTCAAACGAGCTTGCAAGCGTGTGACTAGGTCACCAGGACATAATATCATGGACGAGTAGAAGTTAGCAGTGTCGGTAACGAGATCAAGCTGGGTATGGAGATATCCATGAACGAGTCTCGGACACGCTAAGTATCGCATGGCAAAAGGTTTAATACTCAGACGTCTAGGTTCGAACGGTAAAGTATTCGTTATCTCGCAGGGATTAATTCTGGGTATCCAAGGTCCACGAATTAGTCATTGATCGGAGAGGAGTCTCGATCATGTCTGGTGAGATAATCGAACCGCTAGGGTAACACACTTAAGGGGAGTCGACATTTTACCGGAAGAGAAAAAATAGGAAAAGAGAGTTCCGATGGAGATCGGGCAGCAACGAAATAGTTTTCGGAGCCGGAATAAATTATGTAATATGTATTTAATACTAATTATTGTAATTAATAGTTAAATATATTTTTATTTAATTTTTCTTGAATTTTTAAAGGCAAAAATCTCTAAATGGGCCTTTTTGGGCAAAAGGGCCCATGTGGGGGGGAGGAGTCCCCCCAAGAGGAGGGGCTTGGTTCGGCCAGCCTAGGTGGGCCACATGGGGCCCACCTAGGGCCGGCGCACCATGTATGGCCGGCTGGGGTGTGGGATTAGTCCCACACCGCCAGCCTGGCAAGTTGGGCAGCCCCTGGCCTCCTATATATATGGGGGTACCCCTGGCCTTTAAAGACACACCTAATTCTTTCTCTCTCTCTCTCCTTGGATCCCGTGACTCCCTTGTTTGGAGTTGCGCCGGGGATAAGTTTTCTCCACCATACGCACGCCGCCGTGCTGCTGGTCTTCTGGTCCCAGTCTTCCGCTGCTCGTCCCTGGATCGGGCCCGGAGTTCGTCGGCTTCACCGTATGTGTATAACGCCCTGCGAGGTGCCACGCTAGTGGTGCTGGAGGTCTGCTTCCTCTACACGGCCTCGAGGTCGTCGTCGGTTTCATCGACATCGCCGCGTCATCGTCTTCTTTGTCGCGCCAAGTTCTCCGCGACCTTGAGGTCGGCTACGGCGTCTACGTCAGCAACGCTTGTGCGGGAGCGTAATCCCCGCTTTTCGGTCTACAAGGGTATGTATACCGATCTCCTCCGTATTACTATATCTGCATAGTATAGATCCTGGCTAGTTTAAGGTTATCGCTGTTAGGAATTTTTTTGTTTTCTGCCTGCGATCCCCTTCAGTGGTATCAGAGCCGATCTATGCGTAGATATAGCTGTACGCTAGTTGCACGCGTGTTTATCACGGGGACATCGTTCTTATTATTTGCTACCCTCTCGCGTGCACTTGCACTGCCGGCAGCATTGAGTTCATGAAGCGGCCCGGACCGACCTTACGCGTACGCTTACGCGAGACTGGTTCCACAACTAACATACGGCTGGTTCCATATATGTGGCTGGCGGGTTTCTGTCTCTCTCTCTCTTTAGTTGGCTTTGCATTTTCAATGGAGGGCCCGAAAGGGATGAATAAATATGCAATTATTTGATCGATGTTGTGGTCATAGGTTCGTAGGTATGAAGCGGTTCTATTTACGACAGCCCCAAGCAACGTAAAATATGCAAAAGATAAAGTAGAGGCGTCTAACTTTATTTTGCAGGGGCAATGTGATATGGTCAAGGTAGGTATATTAAATTGTTTATGAACTGTTGGCGCGAAGGAGACCATCGGCGCAAGGACCATGTCACGTCGCATTACATTTTGATGTTTTGTGTGCATCTTATATTGTGTGTATATATATAGTATATATTAGTTACACGGCGGTAGTAATATAAGATGATCCCTCCAAAATACCATTTGTGTTCTCCCTTCGACGTGCACCACCAAGAAAGTTCTACATTATGAGGCAGGCCGTGACGATCGGGTGTCAGACATAACGTCGTTCGCATACAGTGGGTGTAAGCCATGTTGCACAAGCGTATATGTTGAAGGTTATTATGGCGAGCCTATCATGTACAGACATGGCCTCGGAACACGGAGACCGAAAGGTCGAGCATGAGTCACAAAAGTTGTTGTGATTGACATTTCGATGTCTACCTTTGAAGTTATGTTGCCGGCTCTGATGATGAGGGGTTGCGTAATGGATGAGGATCGTGTAATCACTAAAATGATTAGAAGGATACTCGTTTTTAGTGGGAGTTCTGGTAGTTTTATTTTATTAAAACTTGAACCCTATTTTATAATGAACAAAGTCTTTATGTTTTGCAAAACCTTTGTAGATATTAACCAATGTAATAGCCTTCTTTAAAAATTAGGCGCAATCCTGCGATTGACAAACTTAAAAGGTTGGGTCCAAACTTCATAGTTTTATACTTTAGCTTGAGAATACTCCTTGTTTAAACCATTAGCTCTTTGTGATACAATACCCGCTAGGAGATAAACCCGGAGATTCCGCTAACAAAAGGATAATTTGGATTATCGAGTTTTTGTGCGGATAATATCATCATAGTCCAGTGTATGTTGTGATCTCTGCCATAGAGCATTGACGGTGGGTACGAGTTGTTAGATTGCGAACATATGAGATGATCGCTAAACTCGGGATACACCTAAAGTTGGGTTGATGAAGTTTAACAGTATGTTGACTGTTTTTCTTCTCAACCAAGATGGAAGAGAATACACACATTGAAGGAGCACGTGGCAGTCATACTTGATGACACTGGTCATGCTCGATGACATTGGTCATAATTGATGACATTGAGACGCCTCGCTCAGCTCGATCACTGGATGACAGACAACGTTGCCAGATGCAAATAGTTTGTCATAGACTATGTCATGCAAGGGGAATCGTTCACCTTCATGGTTCTTGATTACGTTGGAAGAATCAAGAAGATGAAACAGATTGCCAGGGAAGTCATCAATGATGATGGTGTATATATATGATATACACGTTATGAATGTTTTACCTAAGCAAGTACTCGCAGTAGTGACTAAGTTTTTGATACTAGTCATGTTTTATGAAAACCAGATTTACTGCTTGAGTAGCTTGGAAGGATGAGGCGACAATGTGTGTTGATGATGGCAGACAAAATGTTGTGATGGCCATAGACACTCACCCTCTAGATCTACCATTTGAATAAATTCTTTTATGATCGCCTGTTAGTATGATCGTTATAAGTGTGTCTTCTCTAGCAAGACAATTGTTCATATATGTTAGTGACAAAATCGTTGTCCTATATTTATGAAGTAATGATCATAAGCCGATTTGAATTTAGATGGTAGAAACTCCCACATTCATAATATTAATGCCAAAGGATACAAACTTAATAAAGACACCACATTCGTGTGGCACTACCGTTTAAGTCATGTCAATGTTATAGTCAATGAACAAGCTCCATACTGATGGATCTACAAGTCCTTAGATTTGATCTTTTGACACTTGCAAGATAACTAAGACACCGTTTTTGGAAAGCGGTCATATGACTTATTGATAATCATGCATATAGATGTATGTGGATAAATGAAGTAATTAACGTGTAGTGGAGACCTTTATTTCGTAAACTTCACTGAGCGTTTTGAGTATAACTTGTTGAGAATCATGCATATGGGTGTATGTGAATCAATGAAGTACTTTAACGTATAGTGGAAGTCTTTATTTCATAGACTTCATGAATATTCCGAGTAGATATATGGATATCCACTTAGGGAATGTTAATCTGGAAATTTTGATTCGATCAAACAAGTTCAGAATGAAGTAGGAAATAAATTTAACAAGAAAATCAAATTTCTGCGATACAGATCGAGGAATAATGATTTGAGTTATAATGTTGGCATATCATTAGAAGACATGTGAGAAGAGTTCCACAAATTACGTCGCATGGAACACCATAGTGTTATGGTATGTTAGGACGTCGTAATCGCACCCTATCGGATAGTGTGTGGTAAATAAATCTCTTATTGAATTATTGTGATCATTGGAGTCATATGGTAGAAACATAACATTCACGTTAGATAATAGGGAAACCATTTAAATCCATGGAGACAATACCATATGAGTGATGGCATGGCTTTTAGCCTAGATTGTCGTTTCAGCAATTTAGTGTTTCGATGTGATCGTACCTAAAATGGATAAATCTTTGTAGTGTACCGTACCTAAAGAATGAGTTGGGTACATGTCTCACGACATAGGCAAAAACGTTGCCGGAATATGCCTTGCAAAAGAAATAGTTTCTTGTCCAAGGGTATAAGTGGGAAAGAAAGTAGAGCAAGACGAAGTTAATGAACTTTCTCTCCAGACATCAGAGTGGCGCAACGGAAAGTGTTTCCGGTGTCATGCTCCTCAACTTGAAAGAAGCTAATGATAAAGATCATGATGCTCTGAGCTCATACTGAGAACGTAGGTGTGCGAGGTTGTGTTCCACACTGTGTGGTACGACAATCTTTTTATGAAGGTCATGTTAATGGAATATGACAAACCTAAGAACTACGAAGAAGAAATGGTAGGCCTAAGTCCGAGAAATGGCTATGAGTCATATAAGATCCGAGATAAAATCCATGTACGATTACCAGGTAATGACTTGGGAGATCTTCTTGATGGCATCCAGGTTGTTAATAGAATATGGAATTTTATGAGAGAGTAGACACTGATAAGGATCGATTTGTCGTAAAACAGTGCCGACAGATTCAAAAGTTGACCACAACGAGATTTTGTCTCAGGTGGCGAAGCCTAAATCTATTTGGGGTCGTTTAGCAATTACTATAATTTCAAATTGAGAAATTGATAGATGGATAAGGAAACCATGTTTCTTAATGGTATCATTAAGAAAGAGTTGTAATTAGTACAATGAAATGGTTTGGTGATCCTGAGGATCCTAAACATGTATGCAAACTTCAGCTGTCCATTCATGGGCTGAAGCAAGCATATCGGAGCTGGAATCTTCACTTTGATGATGTGATCAAAGGATTTTGGAGTTGTCCAAAATAGTTGAAGAAACTTGCATTTGCAAAGAAGTGAGTGGGAGCTAAGTAGCTTTTCTTGATCTTATATGTGAATGTCATATTTGATTGGGAGCTAAAAGAAATTCCTTGGTCTTATATACGGATGGCGTATTTAAGTGGGAGCTAAGTGTCATTCCTGATTTTATGTAACGACATATTGAGAATGATACAGATCCTCTAGCAAAGTATAAAGGATTATTTAAGTGATTAAATTTTCTATGAATGAAGTTAGGAGTATTAGGCATCCGATCTATAATTGTATAGATCAAAAGGGGCTTAATAACATTAGGTCGGAATATTTTCCTAGGTTAAGATTCTGAAGTGTTTCAGAATAGAACAAGCGAAGAAAAAGGTTCTTACTTGTATGACTAGGTAAAATATTAAGTTTATCTTGGCATTTTCAGTGATAGCTGATGAAAGAAAAGGATGTTCGACATTCTCTATGCCTCAGACATAGATTCTATCAGACTGAAAGCTCGACTTGGTGTGACCCACGTTCTTGGTTGAAGAACGGGTTCCAGAGTGATCCTTGTGTGGATCAATGAACAAACGTTAAGTATATTCTTCAGTGTTTGTGAAAACTGAAAATATGTTTTCTGGTAAAGGGTAAGAGTGGAAAGACAACTTGCCGTAAAACGGTTACGATGATGCAAGTTATGACACTGACACATACGACTAGAAATCTCATATAGGTGATGTCCTTTGTTTTGAAGAAAGACATGGTTGGCTTGCGAAGTCGCATATGGATGCACTGTCGCATAATCTACATAATAGGTATAGAAATATATGGCAACTTCAGAAGTAGCAAGTGTGATTGGACTGAGCGGTTTTCCGAGCATATGTGGTTCCCCTTAATAGATCTCTTAGACTTTTAAGGCCCATGCTACGCGAAGGTTCTAGTCTCACTCCATCGACTAAGATATATTTCGCCGTCATCGTAAGATGCGGGATGATGTCAAACTAGGTGACATAGAAGTGTTGCAAAGCACATATAGGTCTCAATGTGTGAGATCTGTTGACTGTATTCCTCTTCCACGAGACAAGCATGCACCAAGTTGCTATGGGTGTTGAGCTTTTACCAAGTTGTAAACTAGATTAAGTGTTACTCTAGTGCAAGTGGGAGACTGAAGGAGATATGCCCTAGAGGCACTTAATAAATATAGTTTATTCGTCATATCTCAATTGTTCATTATATGTTTTATACCATGCTATAACTGTATTAAGCGGAAACATTAATACACGTGTGGTAGATAAACAACCAGGTCCCTAGTAGCCTCTATCTAACTAGTTCATTGGGCAATTGATGATCGAGGTTTCCCGATCATGTGACATTTATGTCAGTTGACAATGGAGTCATGTCATTGGGAGAATGATGTGATGGACATACCCAATATTTGTAGGACGTAGTCATTACGCCTTTGACCGTGAGATCTACTCTTATTGCTATTCCTGAAATACACTTTGATTGCATCAAACGTCATATCTTACATAGTGTGACAATAAAGGTGTCCCTCTCGGGTGTCGGAAACGAGTATGTTGAGACGGGAGGTCAAGAGCGGGATTTGCCAGTCCGTATAGCAGGATAGATACTCTAGGGCCCACTCGGTGAGATTATGTCAAACGAGCTTGCAAGCGTGTGACTAGGTCACCAGGACATAATATCATGGACGAGTAGAAGTTAGCAGTGTCAGTAACGAGATCAAGCTGGGTATGGAGATATCCATGAACGAGTCTCGGACACGCTAAGTATCGCATGGCAAAAGGTTTAAGACTCAGACGTCTAGGTTCGAACGGTAAAGTATTCGTTATCTCGCAGGGATTAATTCTGGGTATCCAAGGTCCACGAATTAGTCATTGATCGGAGAGGAGTCTCTCTCTCTCTCCTTGGATCCCGTGACTCCCCAGTTTGGAGTTGCGCCGAGGAATAGTTTTCTCCACCATACGCACACCGCCGTGCTGCTGGTCTCCCGGTCCCAGTCTTCCGCTGCTTCGTCCTTGGATCGGAGCCCGGAGTTCGTCGGCTTCACCGTACGTGTGTAACGCCCTGCGAGGCACCACGCTAGTGGTGCTAGAGGTCTGCTTCCTCTACACGGCATCGAAGTCTTCGTCGGCTTCATCGATAACGCTCGTGCGGGAGCGTAATCCCCGCTTTTCGGTCTACAACAGGTATGTGCACCGACCCCATTTCGTACTACTATATCTGCATAGTATAGATTCTGGCTAGATTAAGGTTATCGCTGTTAGGAAATTTTTTGTTTTCTGCCTGCGATCCCCTTCAGGAAGGTTGTCGTACGCCTCACACGGATCTGGCAAAACAAAAACAGAGACCAGGAAACGTATGAGTTAAGACTCCTTTTTATTAACCAGCAGGCATACAATGATTGGTACAATAGAATGCTGATTTGTTCTTGATCGCTCACATTGTGTGTACTAGATATAAATATCTACATTAGCACAGTTTTTCCATTTATTGATTGAAACTATAATTCAGTAACATGAATTCATTGGTACCCTTTCCGATTACATTCTGTTGGTTTTTATGCTCCGTTTGTACTTGCTAATATTTTGCTGCACCTGATAGCATCCAGTATTAATAGTTAGTTTTCTTTCATATACATGCAATCTCTTTAAAACCAATTTGATGGAGAAGCATATGTTGTTGTGATGTGCAAGTCCAGAATTGATTCAGGATTCGTTCCGGTGACTTTCATTTGTTAATACATGTTTTTTCTTCGGTCCCGATTGTGTACGCACCTATCTAAGCTGATATATATGAATATGTGATGCCTCCCATATCTTGCTATTGCAAACCTTTATCTTTGCTTTGTTTCTATGCTAGACTTAGGATTTTGATTTTGTATTGTCCAATTAAGAAGAGTGAAAATTCAGATTCGGATGATGCTACATAATAGTTATTATCACCAGAAATTATGATTTTGATGGTTAGCTTGCAGGTGTTCAAATTGATGATATTGTTGTACTTGGCATAGTTATTGTTAAGATCAATGCTTTATTTAACAATTAAATATTTTGCCTTTTATGTTCTCTAAATTTTATACTCTCTACCAATAATTTTTATCTTCCTGCAGTTTAGTTTCGAGATGCCCAAGATTAAATTGCAGAATAAACAGATGAACAACTTATGTATATATCTACTGACTTGCAGGGGGGAGGATCAGACTGCTTCTGTGACCCAGAATAGAAGCGCCTGCACTATACATCAACTTCTCCATGCCTTTCCTATCCATTTTTGTATAGGTAATTCCTTCTTTCTGTCTATTCATAGGAAGGCCTGACTCCTTACAAATTCACCAATTATATACAGCTGTGTTTCAATATTTTGTGCAAAATTGCAGTGGGCTTTTTTGTCTTACTAGCATAGGATGGTATTCTCGCTTTTTTTGGCATGAATGGAAACTTGGTCACGTGAGATGAATGATGCAGCTAATGCGCCACTTCATCAGGTAATGACTATAACTCTGTGGTTAAAGTTCAAAGCATGTGTACATTCAATCTATACGCGATTCATTGATATATGAGATTCCTTTGAGCCTGATGCTTATGCTTCCTTTTTGTTTTGCATTTTCCAAAGTATGTGTAGTATTACACCCAAGAATTATATAGATGTAAATGTTAAAAAAAGTCATATAAATTTGGAGAGCAGCGCAAGAATAAAATAAATTGCATGATGTAGAGTGCATATGTATTATTGTCGCTGAATGCTGATAGCACAATTCATGCTCAGATAAGCATCTACCTGGACGACCACCAAGCACCATAGATGAATCCTTTTAGATTATGTACTTTTCTTTCCGTGTTGGAAGATTGTTTGTTCCCTCTGAGCTTTTGAATATTTTGGATGTGAAAACAATGAATCGACGTGCTTTGTTGCATCTTATAACATAAAATAATGTCCAAGCTAGAATATTGCTTCTAAAGCTTTTGTATCTAACATAATGGGAATCACAGTTGCTATGTAATCTAGCTGCTCTCTTTTACGATTACCAAATGGTGTATATTATTTGATGATTTGCAGCTTCAGCTAAACAATTATTTTTACTCAACTTATGCCTTTTTCAGAACCTTGACTGCTTGTGTGTTAGTGGGTATAACCTGATCCTAAACCATGATATGTGTTTCTGTTAGCAGTTTTCACCAAATAAATTATTTCCGTGTGACCTTGATGCTAGACATAGGACCATATGCGTTGATGTTCACTAACAATACAAGGTTACAAAAATGCTCCCGAAAATAAGGTTTGGTTTTGTTGAAGATCGGTTTGACATTTGCGTCGATGTTTAGGATTTGCGTTCAAGATAGTATTGCATGTGGTTATCAATTTTTTGTAGTGCGGATGGTGCAGATAATATGATCATCTCGCACACAGATGAATATTATATATTATTTACTATCGGTGGATATTATTTACTTCTTTCTTTTAGGCTTTGCTTCACATGGTGGATATTACTTCTTCTTTTTTAAGCTTTGCTTTAGAGTACATTATGTTGCTTCATAATGTTCTCTACTTTATTGCTTCATACCATACTGTGCCATTTGTCTGACTTCTTATCTGCTTTTTGTGTTGAATGTAGCGATACGCCGCACCCGTGTAGTTTTAAATGTCATACATAAGTTAGCACCTTCTGTTTCAGTTTCAGAGATTAGGTGGAATCTTGATGAAAAAGATGTGTATTTAAGTTGTTTTGCTTTTGGGTTGGTGTCCTTATTTTGCAGTGGTGATGATTATATATGAAAAATAGTACACATATAAATGACATAATATCTGTTGTTTTGCTTTTGGGTTGGTGTCCTTATTTCTGCAATGGCGAGGTCCGTTTCCTTGACTCCAATTTACCACATGTGGCTAGATTGTTGTATCTCTGATCTTCTATTCCTCCATAAGTATTTATTAATAGGAATCCTAATTAGTCCCCCTGTTTTTGCTATAGCAGCCCTGGGATAAATTTCACGACCCGAGTGTTTGAATAAGAGATATTTCTAATTGAGAGATATGTCTGAGGTCTTGCTTTGATCTTCATATCATAATTTATTTATTTATTTTACAGGAGGTAAACCATTATTAATCTAGCTCCAGTCAATAAATATTATGATGCTTCCAAACCACATTCCATTGCTTGAGGGTTTCAAGAAAATCCACAGGTTCTTGATTATGTCTTCCTTGACTGGAACAATTAGGAGTTGGCACTGTCAACGTGACGGTGCCTTTAGGTCTAACGGTGTCTAATTTGATTGGAATAGGTCATTGATTTAGCGCCAGCATCCATGATTCATCCACTGTAGGGATACCATGAAGATGAAGTATTCACTGTAGGCCACCATGAATTTAATTTTCTGTGTTTTCCCTCTAGGTGCGGTCACGGCGAATTGCTGCGAGCAGAAGTGGACATGGACCTGGGTCCTCTGCAATTAGCTGCGGTGAGTAACGCCTACGAGCTGCATATGCCCATGCATCGCCACATCCACATGAGGTCCATGGAAACTGCAACGAAATCGTTTGACTGAAAATATAATGCCAACCATTTGGTAATACTAATCGACTTTGTTTGTAATACAGCTGCGGAAAATCTTGGTTGACTCTGATCGTAAATTGTGCGGACACCTCCACTTGTTAAGCCAAGGTGAGCATGAGGTAATTAAGCTTAACACATTTACAAATAAAATTTGAGTTGTAATGTACTCACTGAGTTCACATTATTTAGATATGGAATTTTTATTTCCTACATATACATACATGTATGACAAAGACATACTTTCTCATGCTAATCGGAAGGTATACAACGGCAAACTGAACAATGTAGCTTTCTTCATAGTTTTACTGTTTCTTATGCACAGATGTCCAACGGTAAAATATGGTTCCGTTAATCTGTCCCGAAATTGTTTGCTTAAAACAACTAGATTTCTCTTATGTTATTTAGCAATCAATTTGTATAGTAATTTTGGTCTCAGTATCAAACAAAATGATGTTTACTTGGCTAATTTGCATGCATATGCCCAGGATGAACTAAACACACTCAGGATCCAGCGCACATGCCCGTGGAGGGTCCAAATTATATGGCAGTACAGCAAATGAATATTTATATAGCAAATGAGTATTTATATGACCTCCATACAACTAGAATTTTGGCTTCCTACAAAGCACGCTGAAGAAAGTGCTCGGATAGTTCATTGCTGCGGAAATCCTTATATTCACAGCGCCTGCTCAGATGGTTCATTGTAGGAGGTCAGTTCTTATTTCTATTGCAGCGGTCATTGAAGTGTTGTCGTACTAGCTCTAGCCCAGAAAAACGTCTGGGAACAAAAGACAGAAGTAACCGGTTTCCGCTGTTCTTTATTATAGCTAATTGTCTCAATTGTATTGTTGTAGTACATATCTAAGATTACCTACCCCTGAAAAGTTCATATGAAAACATGTGTGACTAAATCGAACCCACATGGTGTTTATGTAATTTGTTGTCATGTCGTCACTGTTTAATGTATAATTATCTAGCTACTACTTTGTATAATTGAGATAAGAGATCTTCCATGCTTCATATAATGTTCTTCTACAAAACAAGACGATGGATTCATAGATTACCTCAACTTATTGTAATTTACATATTGTTTCTTTGACTGCCAACAACAAAATAAACTCCATGGTCACCCATCTAATATTTTCTCTCCTAATAACAATTTGTTTCATAACTTATATTTATAGAAATAAATACAAGTAATAATCAGACGGGCGCGGCGTCGTTCTGTTTTTTTTGCTACCCAGAGCCTCTCCGGCGAAATCAAATTTGCTACAGTAGCACATTTGTGTTGCTACGAAATCTCCGACGAGGTCTCCGGCGAAGTTAGTCTTTTTTTTTCTGGGCGAACCGTTTTTTGCGACATAGGGAGCAAAAGCGGGTATTATTTGCTACGATGGTAGCAATGCGCGGGGTTGGTGGGGTTGCGCGGGATTTGGTGGGGATTTGGGGTTTGGGTCCACCAACGTGACATGAAGGAGAAAGGGGTATCATGCGGGAGGCGCACATGAGATGGGACAGGTGTCAATCGCTGGATCCGGAGGATTTTCACCCCAAATCCTCCGGAGGACGCTCAGCGCTGTCCAAATATTTGCGCTGTCCAAATATTTATAGACGACTCTAACAAAAGTATACTCGGATTGGTTTGTAAACAGCGAAAAAATTAGCATTGCAGTGTATCTTATTGGCAAAATCAAGTTCGGCGTCGACTCATAAAGATTTCCTTCTAGAGGGCACACGAGTCACTGTGGCTCCACCCTTTGGGTTACACGCGTAGACCCGTCAGGCAAAGGTTGACTTTCCGTTGTATGCTTAGTTGTGCGTAGTTAAACAGATTTAGCCCTATATGAGTGGCAGGAATTTCATACGGAGTAGGATTTTTAATAGTAGGTAAAAAGTTGCCTATGGATCAAACATATGATGCTACCAAATTTCTGCGAATTAATTTTCTATGCCTAAATATAATCCCTCCGATCCGTAATTATTCGTGAGGTAGCAGGAAATTTGTACTCCCTCCGTTTCACAATATAAGATGTATTAGCTGTTACACATGTCATATACATTAAGCTAAAAAGTGTGAACATATACACTAAAACATGTCTAAAAACTAAGATAATATGAAAAATGATTAAAACAGTATATTATGTAACCGAGGGAGTACTAGCCAAGAGTTGTTTCCTCGACACTTATATTGAACTGGAGGTAGTAGGAATTTAAACGTGTACTTCAACATCGTTTTAAGACTTAGCCCTACGTAAAATCTGAGCACTTTTTCTTTGTTTTCCTACGCTCCTTCTCCACGACGATCCTTATAGTTGTCTGCAATCATCTGTTTTGTATTGAGAAATCTAACATATTAATGTGTGTTTCCTATCCCTACATCTCCTAATCCCACGATAAAAAAACCCTTGCCTGATTGTACGCACAAGAGTTAATTACCAAAAAAAAAAAATCTTTCATGAAAGTAGTCAGCCTTACTTGTTGGAACATCTGGAAAGAGAAAATTGCGCACACCATCAATGTTTGGTGATAAAGTTGTACAAAACACAAAATCAAAACAGTTTTTGCGGCTAGCTCCAACTTTTGGGCTAATATGTTGCGGCTAGCCCCAATTTTTGGGGGTAATATGTTGCGGCTGCACCAAATAGATGTATTACGACTCTTAACAACGTATCTGACAAGTGGGGCTATATTTTTATAACGTGTACAACACTTTTGAAAATAGTTATCATAATTGTCTGATAATTAAAAAATATTATGTTCAAATATGTCCTCATTTTTTCATTTATTTCTATACTAAAACACAAAGTATTTCATATTGAGATTTACCTTTTATAGTACATATCACTTAATTAGATATATATTTTTTCAAAACTTTAAATTATATGAGGGTTGATGGTTATTTGTGGGGCTAGATTTATCATATATTATGTACTTGTATTGTTTATAAAGTTAGGTCTCATATTTTAATTTCTAATTGGAATTTAGATATCATTATAAAAATATAGAAAAAATATGTCATCTATTTTATTTTATCCTAGTACAATTTTATAAGTGTGATATATGGTATAAATTTTTTGCCCCACTTGTTAGGTACTACCTTGTTTTTTCTTTATAGGATGTTTTAGTCTTTTGATGTTCACATGTCCAAAATTGTATCTAGACATGTTTTAGTGTTCATATTCACTCATTTTTGTGTGTATCTATACAACATGTATAATAGCTAAAATATCTTATATTAAAAAACGGAGGGAGTAGTTGTAAAGTACACTAAGATATCTATTTGGGCTAGCCCCAACATATTACACCAAAAGTTGGGGTTAGCCGCAAAAGTTGTCTTGATTCTGTGTTTTGTACAACTTTATCACCAAACATTTATATTGTGTGCAATTTTCCATCTGGAAACAATGAAATGGGAAGATCTTTGAGCATATCAGGCCTACTTTTGCTGGATGCAAGTGTAATTTTTTTCACGACATCTCCTTACTGCTTAGGAATAGGATGAAAAAGAAGCTTATCACTGATCTGATGAGATGTATGGATAATGATCTGTTTTAACTTTGTTATCCTTGGTAGACTTTTCTTTCTCTCTATAAAGTTTGACATATATATTTCTGGGTAATAAACATTTTCTGAGGGGCTTTTGCCTCACCGTTCAAAAATATTCTTTTTTTTGCTGTTTACCGATAATGACATATTGACATCACTACGTGAGAAGATGGGAGCATATATCAGTAAGTCAAAACTAGTGGGTGTGAGGTTAACTCCTATTTTGAAACAGGGAAATGGAGAACATACAAGAATTATGGTGTCATATTGTTGTGTACGAGCTAGGACAAGAGTCAAGACCAGAAATAATTTCGATGCCACTTAGATTTTTTTTCAAAAGCAAAGAGAATGATTGACATAAATAATGTGTCATTTCTTTCTAAAAGAGATCCAATGCTTTGCTCATACCAGACGTAAAAATGGAAAGTTATTTGCTCCAATTTCCAAAATATAGTAGTCTAATAGCCACTTGGCCATTGTTATTGTCTTAAAGCATCTCCACTGGTAACCCTAAAAGTGTGTCAGACGGACACTCGAGTCCATCCCAAAACTTGAGAAGTTTAACAAAAATATAAATGAAAGGAAACAATTCCATCCAAATTTGTTGCTACTTTACCTCAGATTAGAGTAACATTTAAAATTACCCTAAACCGTAACGAAATTATCGTCGTCAGAAACATTGACATTTCTGATCTCCGTTGTTGACCACCGCAACACTTGTGTGAGGCTGGACGTGTCATGCAGATCGGCGGGATGGTGGTGGGGCAAAAATCACAAACCTAAACCCTCATATCTCAACATACAGGCGGTAGGTTTAGGTAGGTTTAGCTGGGCTACCGCCCGAGCTATAGGCGGTAGGGTCCTGGGCAGCAGCTACCGATCGGTAAACAAGAAGTAAAAAGGTTTTTTTAATGCCTCTGGATAGGTACAGCTGTAGTATCTGAACTTAACACACCAAGTCACACCACACACGCACTCAACACCTCACACACACCCTAGTGTGCAAGCTAAGACCTACAGATCTATACAAACCCCACGCATTTTGTGATTCTTTAATGCTGTGGCTCGAACGCGTGCTGAGAGAGGCTAACAAAGAATATTACACTGCCCCTAATAAACAGTGCAGCAACAGTGTCCGTGAACAGTATCACTACAGTATGCGCGCTGTTCCTAGTGAACAGAACCACGCGGGTGAGACACCCAGAAAATCGCTCCCATCGGGAGTCGATCTCGGGTGGGGAGGGAGGCCACTGCCTCACCTTACCACTGAGCCAAGGCTAAAAAGGTTGGTCCAGTGGCTAGTGTCCTTGTCTACCGCCGTGAGGTTCTTGGTTCAAACGCCCGCAACAACATTTTAGTTCTTTTTAATTTTCATTGGGTTCTCGGTTCAGAACTGCGATGTGCTCTCTGACACAAGCAAGGTGGGCATGAAGCCTACGTGTCTACAGGGTCATCATGATCACGCTGATGAGAGGGGATGACCTAGCTTACGACAGCTCCTAGACATGGCATGCGAAAGGCCACCCCACCCTTCGGCAGCAAGCCCAACTCCATCTTCGTGCCGACGTGCCCCACGATGGTGAGCTCGTCCTCGACCATCGTTGCCTTCAAGGCTGTTAGGGCCATCCAGAGGTCCTCGTCCTCGGGCTCCGGCTTGACCTGGAGCTGGCGCGGTGGTGAGGGCGGGAGGATTCCAGTCTTCCGCATGTGCGATGGCGGTGACTACCGCCCGCTCGGCGGTGCGGGGGGCCTCGTGAAATGGCTCTGGCGGCGTTGGTCGTGCTCGTCCTTGAACCACGTTTGACAGTTCGAGGACGACACGTCAAAGGTGGGGTCGCGGTAGTGCTCTGGATTGAGCCGCGCGCGCCCCCGCACGATCTCCAGTTCCCGCGCGCTTGCTCTGCGGGATAGGTGGCACCGGAATCCACTGGGGACTTAGATGCCAGTTATCCGGCTGCTTCACGTCAGGTCAGGGCACGGGGACAACATGGTCCCAGTAACACTGATAGTCCTCGACGCAGACGTAGCGCCAGTCCTGAACCCTAGCCCGACGGCGTGATGGTGGTGCCCTGGCCGCGATGGAGGTGGAGGGCCGGGGAACAGGGGCTTGGGGTGGAAGGGCGGAAGAAGGTGCTTGGGGAAGGGAGCGGCGCGAGGGAGACGGCGTCGGGGATGGCGTCCGCATCCGGCGGCGGGACCCCGAGGACGACCCCGCCTTGTGGTTGTTCTTCGTGGGCTTGTGATACGTCTCAAACGTATCTATAATTTCTTATGTTCCATGCTTATATTATACCATTTGCTACATGTTTTATATACAATTTGTGTGGTTTTATGCATTTTCTGGGACTAACCTATTAACAAGATGCCACGGTGCCAGTTCCTTGTTTTATGCTGTTTTTGGTTTCAGAAAACCACTTAAGGAAATATTCTCGGAATTGGACGAATTTAATACCAAAGTCCCTATTTTTCACGGGAGGTTCCAGAACACCGAAGACCTGACGGAGAGGGGCCACGAGGCCCCCAGATGAGGTCCCGGCGCGGCCCCACTTCTGGCCGCGCCAGCACCTCATGAGGGCGCCTCGGCCCTCCACCGCCTTCGCCCTTTCGCCCATATATTGCCCCCGACGCAAAAACCCTACAACAATAAGCCTTTTCCCGAGAAGAATTCCGCTGCGCCGCTGCCATCGAAGACAAGATTCGGGGCACAGAAGTCTCTGTTCCGGCACCCTGCCGGGACGGGGAATTGCCCCTGGAGTCATCTCCATCAACTCCACCGCCATCTCCATCGCCGTTGCTGACTCCTACGATGAGGAGTGAGTAGTTCTCCCCCGGGGCTGCAGGCTCTACCGGTAGCTATGTGGTTTATATGTCTCTCCCATGTGATCTTTATGTGATCATGAGCTTTGTAATCTAGTTGAATATGTGATGTTACTCTTTATCTATTATGCACTCTAGAGGTTACTTTATTATGAACTCCGGGGTTATTCACGGTTGTAAAGGTGACAGTATGTGCACCGTGTGTGATTCCTTTATGACGTTGTGGTGTTAGTTTACTCTGACTTTGAGGGTGCTCTTGTAGCCCTACACAGTGATTGGTGTTTATCATCCAATAAGAGAGTGTTTGATAGTAGTATTTATTATTCAGCTTTGATGTCATTGTTGAGAATGTCCACTAGTGAAAGTATGATCCCTAGACCTTGTTTCTAAGCATTGGAACACCGTTTACAACCAGTTCTGCTACATGTTTGCTTGCTGCCATTTTTATTTCAGATTGCAATTACTACTTATAATCATCCATATTACTTGTATTTCACTATCTATTCGCCGAACTAGTGCACCTATACATCTGACAAGTGTATTGGGTATGTTGGGGACACAAGAGACTTCTTGTATCTTAATTGCAGGGTTGCTTGAGAGGGATATCTTTGACCTCTACCTCCCTGAGTTCGATAAACCTTGGGTGATTCACTTAAGGGAAACTTGCTGCTGTCCTACAAACCTCTGCTCTTGGAGGCCTAACATTGTCTACAATAATAGAAGTGTGCGTAGACATCAAGCTATTTTCTGGCGCCGTTGCCGGGGAGGTGTGTGCTTGAAGGTATCTCCTTTAGATTCTGCAGTTATTACTTTTTGTTTCTTGTTTTTGTTACACTAGTTAGGCTAAATGGAAAACAACAACAAAATTAGAGATCTTTATGAAATTTATATTAAATTAGGACATGATACTTTTGAAGACAAAATTAAAAACCCTATGGAAGTTTGTTTGCATCATAGTGGTAGTAATGTTATTAGTATAAATTCTTTGGACACCATTATTGCTAAGGCTGTGGAAAAGCCTAAGCTTGGGGAAGCTAGTTTACGTAAAAATAATCATAATCATTTTTGCTCCTCAGCTTTGGAGAAATTATTTTGCATTGATAATGTTTTGCCTCCAATATATGATAAATCTGATGATGCGTGTGATATTTTCAGTCCACCTACTATTGAGGATATGGTTTATGTTGATTATGATATGCCTCCTATATATGACGTTTACAATGATAAATATGATATTTTCGGTCCATCTACTATTGAGGATAAAATTAATAATGATTATTCTATGCCTCCAATTTATGATGATTACAATGATGGATGTGATAGTTTTGCTCCCACTATTACTAATAAAATTGATTATGCTTATGTGGAGAGTAATGATATTATTATGCTTATGGATCATGATAAGAATGCTTTAGGTGATAGCTATATTGTTGAGTCTATTCATGATGCCGCTGAAAATTATTTTGAGAGAGTAAAGTATGGTTATAGAGATCTTCATGTTACTAAGTTTCTTCTCTTTATGATGAATGTTTTGAGCCTTCTCTTGATTTGCTTTTATTTGCTGGGTATTTTAAGACCCACTGGTCATTATGAGAGAGGGAGACATGGATTCATACATCACAATAATATTAAGTCTCCTCTCTTTATGTTGAAATTTTTTAAGTTGCACTTGTTTTGCGTTCCTATGCTAGTCACTATGTGCTTTATTAATTTATTTTCTTACAGGATTCCTTTGCATAGTAAGTGCGTTAGATTTAAATATGTTTTATATATGCTTCTTGATACTCTCTTTTATGTTTCAACTCTCATATTTATTCATAAATATCACTATGCCTAGCTAAAAGGCTTTAAAGAAAAGCGCTTATGGGAGACAGCCCACTATTTTATTTCTGTTATTTTTCTTTTATTTGAGTCAAGGAGCATGCTTACCTCTGTAACAACTCCTTTGTATCTTTATTTTATTGCATAGTTGTGCCAAGTTAAGTCTCTAGTTGAAAGTTGATGCTAGATTTGGAGTTCTGCGCAGGAACAGTTTTTCAGTTGTCCACCGTTAAATTCATAACTCTTTACAGAAAAGTCGGAATGACCTGATATTTTCTGAGCGTGATCCACAGATATGTACGCAACTTTCATTAGTTTTGAGTTTTCTTATTTGAGCAAGTTAAGTTTCTCGAAAAAATTCGTCTTTACAGACTGTTCTGTTTTTGACAGATTCTGTCATCTATTTTGCATTGGTTCTTTTGCTATTTTTGAATGGATCTTTTTGTTCCATAAAATTCCAGTGGCTGTAGCTAATGTCCAGTACCATGATAATGATTATCTCTATACAGAATACGAGAATTTTTGATTATGCACTAACCCTCTAATGAAGTTTACTTTCAGTTTGGTGTGGAGAAAGTTTTCAAGGATCAAGAGAGAGTATGATATGATATGATCAAGAAGATGAAAGAGCCTAAGCTTGGGGATGCCCCCGTGGGTCACCCAAGCATATTTCAAGAAGACTCAAGCGTCAAAGCTTGGGGATGCCCAAGGCATCCCCTTATTTATCAACAACTTATCAGGTTATCTCTAGTGAAACTATATTTTAATTCCGCCACATCTTATGTGCTTTACTTGGAGCGTCTGTTTGTTTTTATTTATTTTCTTTGATATTTTCATTCTCTGAATAAAATGGATCCTAGCATTCCTTTGTGGGAGAGAGACACGCTCCGCTTTTTCATTTGAATACTCCTATTCTTCACTTATATTTGTTGAGTATTCTTCTATAGCTACTGCAATACTTCCAGCTCTTGTTTTTCATGTATCTCTTGTTAGAGCTGTTAGTTTTCTTATATTATACTCTCACATCTCATTGTTAAATACTTGGAGAGTTTATTTTTAGATAAGTTGATTGGTGTTTGGTTAAGAATAGAAAATGTTAAATGTGGTAGACGGTATGATGAAATGATACATGATCTTGTACATCATTAAATTGTGTCACTTAAATCATTGATGTTGTTTTGAGATACTAATATGCTTAATGGTAAAACATGATGATTTAGTAAAGTGGAATGATTAATGGTTGATCTAGAAAACTTGAAGCTGTGCCACACTAAATATCCAGTTGATAGCATAATGATATATGACTTCTAATGTTAAAAACAACCGTAATGACTTTGTGTTATGCGCTACGGTCGGGGTCCCAACAGTGACTTGTTCATTTGCCACAGTCCCTCATGGAGTGATTTTCATTATGACTTGTAAGATCATATTTCTAGTTGGAATCTTTTTGCTTGTGAGTTCTAAGCTGCGGTTTTCATGGCACTTCCACCACCATATTTGCTAGCCTCTTCGGTACTTTGCATTGCCCTTTTTCACGTTGAGAGTTGGTGCATACTTCGCGGGTACATCCAAAACTCGTGTGAGATCTTCATCATGTTCTCCTACACATAAGCCAAATATCTTTCTCAAAACATCCACCATACCTACCTACTACAACATTTCCATAGCTGTTCCGAGATATATTGCCATGCAACTTCCATCTTACATTACATGACTTGTTGTCATTTATCATTTATATATTGCCTCGCATGATTCTTTACAGCTAATGTGTGGTTTTACCCATGTTACGCTAGATCATTGCATATCCTGCTATACTGGCAGAGGCACCGTTTCATACACTATGTTTTATTCCTTATGAGTTACTTGTATCAAAAGTGTGTTGTCATATTAGAATGTTTGCCCCTAAAAGTGAAAAGAGCCATGGAGGCCATCGAAAAGAGAAACAGAAAAAGTATCAAAAAAAAGGGGGAAACATTACTACTCTTTATCCACACTTGTGCTCATGTTATAGCACCTGTAGTATTCATAGTCATCATTTGTGCTCATGTTTAGCACCTTTACTCCATATGAGAAAGTTTTCATGTTTTACTTACATAACTATGTGGGGAACTTTACATTATAGAACTTGGCTTGTATATTCCAATAATGAGCCTCCTCAAAAGTGCTCTAGGTCTTCATGGGCAAGCAAGTTGGATGCACCCCCACTAGTTCCATTGGAGAGCTTTCATACACTTATAGCTCTATGTGGATCCGTTGTGTGGCAATCACTACTCCTTGCATAGCTTCGATTATAAGACTTCCTCTTGTCTAATGATCACTTTCAGCTGTGTGAGACTTTCTTCCATTGGCCTTCCAAACCCCCCTTATTATTCTTTTAGCCACAACATCCTGGTGCCAGGAACCAACGCTGAACGCTTGCTTGTTTTTAAGTGAACAAACAGAGAGATGATTTTCTACGTGCATATTGTTATTGCTTGACTAGATCCTTTCACAAAGTTGTCATGAATGTTGGATGCATTAGATGATTATATTGTTATTCTTGAAGCTTAAATCATCTTTAATATCTACTTTGCACGGTTGATTGTTCTCTAGTATTGATTCATTGAAAGTTTTACTTTGTTCTTCCTACTTGTTTACTCATTACTCATTTGATATCAATATAAACTACAACTTTTATTCATTTGATCTCAATTTGCATGCATTACATTATTATATTATCAAGATTGTGTGAAAGCATGTCAATTCAGAAATTATTCTTGTTATCGTTTTACCTACTCGAGGACGAGTAGAACTAAGCTTAGGGATGCTTGATACGTCTCAAACGTATCTATAATTTCTTATGTTCCATGCTTATATTATACCATTTGCTACATGTTTTATATACACTTTGTGTGGTTTTATGCATTTTCTGGGACTAACCTATTAATAAGATGCCACAGTGCCAGTTCCCTGTTTTCTGCTGTTTTTGGTTTCAGAAAACCACTTAAGGAAATATTCTCGGAATTGGACGAATTTAATACCAAAGTCCCTATTTTTCACGGGAGGGTCCAGAACACCGAAAACCTGACGGAGAGGGGCCACGAGGCCCCCAGATGAGGTCCCGGCGCGGCCCCACTTCTGGCCGCGCCAGCACCTCATGAGGGCGCCTCGGCCCTCCACCGCCTTCGCCCTTTTGCCCATATATTGCCCCCGACGCAAAAACCATAAATCAATAAGCCTTTTCCCGAGAAGAGTTCCGCTGCGCCGCCGCCATCGAAGACAAGATTCGGGGGACAGAAGTCTCTGTTCCGGCACCCTGCCAGGACGGGGAATTGCCCCCGGAGTCATCTCCATCAACTCCGCCGCCATCTCCATCGCCGTTGCTGACTCCTACGATGAGGCGTGAGTAGTTCTCCCCCGGGGCTGCGGGCTCTACCGGTAGCTATGTGGTTTATATCTCTCTCCCATGTGATCTTTATGTGATCATGAGCTTTGTAATCTAGTTGAATATGTGATGTTACTCTTTATCTATTATGCACTCTAGAGGTTACTTTATTATGAACTCCGGGGTTATTCACGGTTGTAAAGGTGACAGTATGTGCACCGTGTGTGATTCCTTTATGACGTTGTGGTGTTAGTTTACTCTGACTTTGAGGGTGCTCTTGTAGCCCTACACAGTGATTGGTGTTTATCATCCAACAAGAGAGTGTTTGAGAGTAGTATTTATTATTCAGCTTTGATGTCATTGTTGAGAATGTCCACTAGTGAAAGTATGATCCCTAGGCCTTGTTTCTAAGCATTGAAACACCGTTTACAACCAGTTCTGCTACATGTTTGCTTGCTGCCATTTTTATTTCAGATTGCAATTACTACTTATAATCATCCATATTACTTGTATTTCACTATCTCTTCGCCGAACTAGTGCACCTGTACATCTGACAAGTGTATTGGGTGTGTTGGGGACACAAGAGACTTATTGTATCTCAATTGCAGGGTTGCTTGAGAGGGATATCTTTGACCTCTACCTCCCTGAGTTCGATAAACCTTGGGTGATTCACTTAAGGGAAACTTGCTGCTGTCCTACAAACCTCTGCTCTTGGAGGCCTAACACTGTCTACAAGAATAGAAGTGTGCGTAGACATCAGCTTGCTTAACCAGCGGCACATCGCGGCGAGGTGAGCGACGAGGTGGCTAAGGTTCGTGAGAGATTGGGGGTGGCGCAAGTGGAGCGAGTGGGGACTGGTGTGGCGGTTCGATGGCATTAAAAAGGACTGCCACCGGGGAGGCTGACCGACGCGTGTCACTGGCATGTGGACCAGGGGAGGACACCAAGCGGTCACGCGGTCAAATCCGCCATGTGTCCGCAAAGCTGGTCCAAATTTGGGCCAGGAATGGGTCGACCCGGACGCGCGACGGACCAAAAGCGGACATACCTCGAATTTGCGTCTGCGCGTTGGGCCGTGTTTTCGACCCAAACGGAGCCGTGCGGATCGGAGTGGGCTCGATGGGTCGCCCCGTTGGAGTCATCCTAGTTGGGCAACATAACCGGACATGGCAGACACATGAAATATGTATAGATTTTATCCTCGGTTAACGGATAGACATACGGTTCATCTCCACCTTTTTCATACCACTGAACTTAAGGAAAGGATCCATTCTATCCGTCCAATATCATTTTTTGCACAACCATTCATTAAATAGGAAATAAAATCAACGATTATATTAAATATACAAAATAAAAAGACCTAAATTTTAGGGCTCCTCTACATAATGGCGTTGGAGTAGTTGGCTCATTGATCGCCGGTTTGGGCGGTGATGCCTCAGCCTGAGCTGATCTTGAAGCCCACAGTGGTGCAAACTATGTTGGATCTGCACCAGGAAACCGCAACTCCCATGAATACCAAGGCTCCAACGTGATCCGTGTCGGGGTTGGTTCTCTAGCGTCCTGCACGGCTGGCGCCCCGTCTTCTCGGTTTGCCAAAGAGAGTTGCACACGGTTTTGGAGTAGCCGAGTCTTGTTTCTTTTAGCGTCCTGCACGGCTTGCGCCTCGTCTTCTCAGTTTGCCAAAGAGAGATGCACACGGTTTTGGAGTAGCCGGGTCGTCGGCCTAATGTGAACGCCGACGATCTATTTCCCGGCATTAAATCCTAGTGCTACACTTAATTAAGGACGATTAAACTAAAAATGCTAAGAAATTAACAACCAGCCACCGGAGCTCGGTTGCATGGCCGGCACGGGGGAAGATCAAGGAGGTCAGCGGGCCAGGAGTAACATCCAATTGCAACTCTGTTTGGCCATGGACTTGTTGGCTCTTTGACGTAGACATATCCTCCGGGCACCCGACCGTTGCCATACCCGATACGACTCAGGCGAAGACAGACTTGGTCGTCCATGCAGAAGCCCATAAAGTCCAATAAGCTGCATAGTCAATGTCGCAGCAGTGGAACATGGGGTTCCCCTAGCGCTGCCTAAGTGGGTCCACCGCCTGTGGGCCCAGCACACAAGAGAACAAGGCCAAGACCTCCCGGGTGTACAGGACCCCCGGGCCTCCTGCAACCCAGAAGGAGCCGAAGACCCCGAGAGCGCGAATCCCTGGCGGAGCCGAGCTCCCTCTCGGGTACAAGACCGTACAAGGAGAAGACAAGGCTTCTACTACCTTCCAGACCATGGTGGAAGCCCCCAGAAGGCTTGGGAAGCAAGGCGCGGCCAGAGGACACCACCTACCCACTGTCAGTCCGTGCCAGCCGCTTTCCCCAAAGGCGCCAGAGATCCCAACCACCCGAAGACGGATACTTGGAGGAGAAGAGGCCACGTCGCCGTCTCCACCACGGAGAGGGGTTGCGTCCCACCAAGAACACCTCACGCTCCTTGCATGACCTCTGTGGTATCCCCTTTCCCTATAAAAGGTGGACCAAGGGCATGGAGAAGGATGATCGGACAGAAGCTAGCTTAAGGAATAGGCAAACCATAGCCGAGAGCTCACCGGCGAACCAAGGAAGAAGACAACCACCAAGCTAGGCTAGAAGGAGAAAGGGAAGGAAGGTGATCTCCTCCGGGCAAGGATCTGTCCTCCCCCTTCCTCTAGCCGGAGTACCCTGCCGGGTACCTCACCGGGAAACACCATTGTAGCCACACCATGATTCGTCCATCTATCCAGACATGCAGGAGTAGGGCTGTTAGCCTTCGGGCGGCCTGAACCTGGGTAGATCGTTGTGTGCTTTCCTTGTTTGCCTACCACGTCGAGCTCGGAGAATGACTAAGGAACTTGTCCGGCGATCGTCCCCCGGGAGACGTTTCCAGCCTCCTTCGCGCCCCTACCGAGTCTACAAAGGGGGTGCCTCGCATCCCCGGTGTCCGTCCTTCGAGACACGACATTTCTGTTTTGCATTTGTTATTTCTATATCTTTTACTTACACCTTGTGCTTGACAACCACTTGGTGAGGTTGAGGGCACAAAACAATTTACTTTGTTTTGTAGGTTTCATAAAGAAGGATAAGGAGACAACAGCTTTTGGTTCATTTCCCCGAGAGTTCGATATTAAACCCTCGAGTCACCCTCGTGGGGAAAATAGTCTTTTCCCTTACTACACACTCTGCACTTGGAGTCTCAACCTAACCCACATTCTTTTGACGCAGGTGTTGGAGCTAGTACATATTCTGGAGCCATCATCATCGTCAAGGGTCATCATCGAGCATCCCTGAGATCCGCTCGTTACCAACAAGCATGGCCGCCACATGCGAACAAGGGCATTGGAGCCAGGAGACCTAGTCCTCCGGAAGAAGCAGAAACTTGATGGCATGAACAAAATGTCATCCAAGTGGGAAGGTCTGTATCGGGTCACACATACCCTGAGGCCTGGAGCAGTCCACCTGGAGGATGAGAATCGCAAAAGAGTTATTATCGACTATGCACGCCGAGGGGGTTAGTGTTTCGTAGTAGGGTGTAAGAATCGTCGCCAAGAAATAAAAGATAAGTTTTCAATTCTGTGAGCCTCAATTTTTGTCGTAAAATCGTTTTTCCGCAACAACCCGTAAGCAGGGGGTTGGTATGTGCCGGTGGCTGACGGGTCGAGCGCGAGTGCCTATCATCGGGGGCTGCCTATCCAGTCATGCCGTGCTGCCGCAAAAAGGAGAAATTGGGCAGTGCTGGCTTTAAAGCACATAAGTACATAAATGCACTACCAACTTTGCTTGCGGATTGCTTCGGATAAACTTTTTCACGACACAAAGAGAGGGTCCATTTTTTTCCTACTGAAAGTTTGCTATGTGCAGCGCCTCCCCGGGACCGGGAATCTTCAAAGGAGACTGACGTGGAACTGGATACCCGGGAGAGGCCAAACAAATCAGAAAAGCGATTGGGGAAACAGATAAGTCTTTGCATTTGCATCTTGCATCTTAGGCATATATCTCGCTTGGAGTCAATATATTGTCAACCTGAGCATGCTCGACGGTGTATGAGAGCCCTGGCGGAGATCAGGCGTCCTCCCTGGTAAACGGTCAGTTTCCCTCTGACTTAGTAGCTGAGGCTGTGGAGTATAGTGCTTCCAGGGGTATTACTACTGCAGCAGACAGTTAGGATACTTGTCACCTGAGTTGACTCCTCATAAACTTGAAGGCACATAGTGCAAAGGGAGATTGGGAAATGACCCCGGGAGTTCAACTAGGATTTGCATTCATATTTATTTCTGAAATTACATTATGGCATTACATTCGGAAAGGCAACCTATGCCCATATCTAGCCTGTGCTACTAAGGCCAGTCCAGGCGCCGTGGCTGTGCGAACCCATTTGTTCTTTGTCTGCCGGAAAACTTTTTCTTTGCGGGGACGCCTGGATGAGGAAAGGGACACCCGCGCAGAAATCTTCAGGGATCTCGAGGATCTGGAGGTCCCCCGGCGTACCCTGGGACATACCGACTGCAGAGGGCGTGGATGCAGTCGTGGAACCTATCCATGATGGCTTCCTCCTCCTGCAGCAGAGAGAAAAATGACAAGACGCCAAGTCAGTTTTCACTGCCGGGGCAAGGCGAGCTCGAAGTAGACCTCACCTCAAAGACGTCGTCCAGATCCTGGAGGAGCCTGAGCAACCTCGGGCTGCGTGCAGCCTCGCTCCACAGGGCTGCGAGGACTTCATCCTTCCGATTCGCCACCGCCACCGACGCATCCATGACCGCGGGGAAGACAAGCGACGGCCGAGGATGGGCGGCGAGACCGGCCGCGCCCCGAAATGCCGACTCCGCGGTAGAGATCTCTGAAGCTGCATCCCCCGACATCGCCGCCGCATCACCGGACATCTTCGACAAGCAAGCGTTTCGCGAGGAAGGGAAGTGGAGGCGAGTGGAGCAGAGGGGGAGAAGTGTGCAATGAAGGCTGGGGGCTGCGGAGTCTTTTATAGACTCCTCGGCCACCACCTACCGCTTGGCATTCCAGGTACCGCAGTAATGGGGACTCGTTTTGCAAAAAACCTGTTCTAATTCACACGGAGTGCAAGTACAAGAGGCGTAGAACGGAGACAAGCTCTGCTTCGACAAAGACAAGAACTACTACAAGGTCCTACTTTTTTATAGTAAAAGACTTCACCCCCGACAACCCGGGAGTGCGAGCGTCCACCGGAAGGTGCTACTTCCAGAAGTACGTCGATGAGGCCGCCAAGAAGGAGGTAAAAGAGAACTTCGACGTCTCTCTTTCGGCTTCCCGCTTCCTTAGAACGACGAGCCCTCCTCCACCTTGACGCTGGACGAGCTTTCCTCGTCTTCAACCTCGTCGAAGGAGCTGCAGCCGCCGCCGCTGCTGCTGCTGCTCTCCATGCAGCACTCGGTGCGTCCCCCGGCAGCGCTGAAGATCTTCACGGAGAGCGTCGCATCCCCGTCGTACAGGAATGTCACCCTCTGCCCCCGGGTTAGCCGCCAGGAGCGAGAGAATGACTTCCACCCATGGCCCAGGAGCATGGAGTCGACGGTGTACTCCGCCCAAACCCAGGAGGGCCCGTTGGGGCAGCCTTCGACCTGCAGCCATAAGTCGGAGGGCTGGCCCTCTGCCATGGCCATCGCAAAGGAATTCGTGAGGCGCAGGCGACCACGAAGCCGGCGATCTAGATCCACCACGAACTCGAACGGAGCGAAGCCCGTGTGGGCCGAGCTCCTCGGAGGAGGGGAGGCCCGACCACGGCCACCGCGGCCGCCCCGGCTCCCTCTTCCTCAACCACGGCCACAAGCGGTCCCTCTCTCGTTGCAGCTTGAACGGTGCGTGCACACCCTCGCCCCCTCTTCGCCGGCGCCATTGCGGCAATGGCTCTATTAGATCGGGGGTAGGTAGGCAAAGAAGATGGATGAGGAGCCAAGGAGCTCACCCCTGCTTTTATAGCACGAGTTCCTCTCCCCACGGAGGACTCCTCGGTTCTGCCGTTACCAGGAATCGAGGAGGCCTATGAAGTTATTCCCCTGAGCGGAATAACTCCAAGATGACCAGGCGCCGGGACCCACTTTGACTTTGTTTTTGGTCATAGCCCCGTCAGCCTCAGAAGACCGAAGCCGCCGAGACCATGCCCGGGGGCTACTGTCGCAGCCGTGGAACATGTGGTTCCCCTAGCGCTGCCCAAGTGGGCCCGCCGGCTATGGGCCCAACCCGAAGATGGACAAGACAAAGACTCGTCGCAAGACCTGGCGGGCGCACCCGCGCCAAGCAAGACCTTCTGGTTACACGGGACCCCCGGGTGGAGCCGAAGACCCCGTGAGCGCGAGTCCCCGGCGGAGCTGGGCTTCCTCTCGAGTACCATTCCGTACAAGATGAAGATAAGGCTTCTACCACCTTCCAGAGGATGGTAGATGCCCCCAGAAGGCTTGGGAAGCAAGGAGCGGGCGGGGGATACCGCCTGCACGCTGTCAGCCCCCATCCGCAGCTTTCCCCCAAAGGTGCCAGAGGATCTCACCAACCCAATGACCGATACTTGGAGGAGAAGAGGCCACGTCGCCATCTCCACCATGGAGAGGGGTTGGCTCCCGCCAAAACACTCACGCTCCTCGCATGACCTCTGTGGAATCCCCTTTACGTATAAAAGGAGGACCAGGGCATGGACGAAGGAGGAGGCAAGTAGGTTGCAAGGACACGAGCTCATCGGTGATCCCAAGGTTCAAGACAACCACAGAGCTAGACTAGGGCGAGGAAGAGAAGGAAGGTGATCTCCTCCGGCCAAGGATCTGTCCTTCCTCTTCCTCTATCCGAGCACCCTGCCGGGTACCTCGCCGGAGAACACCATTGTAGCCACACCATGATCCATGATGCACCGGTGTGGTGTTGTTGGGAAACCCCAAGAGGAAGGTATGAAGTAGTGCAGCAGCAAATTTCCCTAAGTTGTGAAACCAAGGTTTATCGAACCAGTAGGAAACTAGAATTCTTCTGAAGGTTGTTGGCGGCGAAATATGGCACGGCGCAACACCAGGGATTCCGGCACTGACGTGGAACCTGCACACAACACAACCAAGATACTTTGCCCCAACTTAAAAGTGAGGTTGTCAATCTCACTGGCTTGCTGTAACAAAGAATTAAACGTATGTGTGGAAAATGATGTTTGTCTACAGAGAATGAAAGTAAAAGGATTGCAGTAGGTTGTTTTATCAGTTTAAGGAAAAAGGACCGGGGTCCACAGTTCACTAGTGGTGTCTCTCCATAAATAATAATAGCATACATGAGGGTAAACAAATTACAGCTGGGCAATTGACAGAATAAAGAACTGCATAACAATGCATATACAAGTCATGATGTCTAGTGTGAGATTCATTTGGGCATTACAACATGATACATAGACCGTCATCCAACTGCATCTATGACTAATAATCCACCTTCAGGATAGCATCCGCAACACCATTCAGTATTAAGTTGCAAGCAACAGATTATTGCATTAAGTAAAGTGTGTAATGTAAGTAGCGCAAATATCCTTAGATAAAGAACTACTGTTTTATCCCTATTAGCAACAGTACATCTACAATCTTAGAGGTTGTTGTCACTCCCCCAGATTAAATAGAGACATGAACCCACTATCGAGCATAAATACCCCCTCTTGGAGTCACAAGCATCTACTTGGCCAGAGCATCTACTAGTAACGGAGAGCATGCAAGATCATAAATAACGCACTCACAAGATATATTATGAAGCAAATGACGTAGTACTCAATTATTCATCGGATCCCAGCAAACACAACATGTAGCATTACATAAAGATGATCTTGATCATGATAGGCAGCTCACAAGATCTAAACCTGATGGCACAATAGGAGAAGACAACCATCTAGCTACTGCTATGGACCCGTAGTCCAAGGATGACCTACTCACGCATCATTCCGGAGGCGGGCATGGTGATGTAGAGCCCTCCGGTGATGATTCCCCTCTCCGGCAGGGTGCCGGGAAGAGCTTCTGAACCCTCCCGAACTAGGGTGACGGCGGCGGCGGCTCTGGAACGTATCGTGGAGAAGTGTTCGGGTCCTAGATTCTTGTATTGTCGGGGGGTTTAAGTAGGCGAAAGGGCGAAGGCGGTGGAGCCCTGAGGGGCCCACACCACGTGGTGGCGCGGCCAGGGGGGAGCCGCGCCTCCACTAGGTGTGGCCGCCTCGTGGCCCTCATCCGTCTCCTCTTCGGTGTTCTGGATGGTTCCGGGAAAAATAGGGGTATTGGCTTTTGTTTCGTCCAATTCCGAGAATATTTCCTTAACACTTTTCTGAAACCAAAAACAGCAGAAAACAGGGAACTGGCACTGTGGCATCTTGTTAATAGATTAGTCCCAGAAAATGCATAAAAACCATATAAAGTGTATATAAAACATGTAGCAATTGGTATAATATAAGAATGGAACATAAGAAATTATAGATACGTTTGAGACGTATCAAGCATCCCCAAGCTTAGTTCTACTCATCCCGAGTAGGTAAAACGATAACAAGAATAATTTCTGAAATGACATGCTTTCACACAATCTTGATCATATAATAATGTAATGCATGTAAATTGAGATCAAATGAATAAAAGCTGTAGTTTATATTGATATCAACTGAGTAATGAGTAAACAAGTAGGAAGAACAAAGTAAAACTTTCAATGAATCGATACTAGAGAACAATCAACTGTGCAAAGTAGATATTAAAGATGATTTAAGATTCAAGAATAACAATATAATCATCTAATGCATCCAACACTCATGACAACTTTGTGAAAGGATCAAGTCAAGCAATAACAATATGCACGTAGAAAATCATCTCTCTATTTGTTCACTTAAAAACAAGCAAGCGTTCAGTGTTGGTTCCTGCCACCAGGATGTTGTGGCTAAAAGAATAATAAGGGGGGTTTGGAAGGCCAACGGAAGAAAGTCTCACACAACTGAAAGTGATCATTAGACAAGAGGAAGTCTTATAATCGAAGCTATGCAAGGAGTACTGATTGCCACACAACGAATGCACATAGAGCTATAAGTGTATGAAAGCTCTCCAATAGAACTAGTGGGGGTGCATCCAACTTGCTTGCTCATGAAGACCTAGAGCACTTTTGAGTAGGCTCATCATTAGAATATACAAGCCAAGTTCTATAATGTAAAGTTCCCCACATAGTTATGCAAGTAAAGCATGAAAACTCTCTCATATGGAGTAAAGGTGCTAATCATGAGCACAAATGATGACTATGAATACTACAGGTGCTATAACATGAGCACAAATGTGGATAAAGAGTAGTAATGTTGCCCCTTTTTTTTCTTTTTTCTTTTTTTTTTCTCTTTTCTATTTTTTATTTATTTTTTACTTTTTCTGTTTCTCTTTTCGATGGCCTCCATGGCTCTTTTCACTTTTAGGTGCAAACATTCTAATATGACAACACACTTTTTATATAAGTAACTCATAAGGAATAAAACATAGTGTATGAAACGGTGCCTCTGCCAGTGTAGCAGGATATGCAATGATCTAGCGTAACATGGGTAAAACCACACATCAGCTGTAAAGAATCATGCAAGCCAATATATAGATGATAAATGACAACAAGTCATCTAATGTAAGATGGAAGTTGCATGGCAATATATCTCGGAACAGCTATGTAAATGCTGTAGTAGGTAGGTATGGTGGATGTTTTGAGGAAGATATTTGGCTTATGTGTAGGAGAACATGATGAAGATCTCCCACGAGTTTTGGATGTACCCGCGAAGTATGTACGAACTCTCAATGTGAGAAAGGGCAATGCAAAGTACCGAAGAGGCTAGCAAATATGGTGGTGGAAGTGCCATGAAAACCGCAGCTTAGAACTCATAAGCAAAAAGATTCCAACTAGAAATATGATCTTACAAGGCATAATGAAAATCACTCCATGAGGGACTGTGGCAAATGAACAAGTCACTGTTGGGACCCCGACTGTAGCGCATAACACAAAGTCATTACAGTTGTTTTTAACATTAGAAGTCATATATCATTATGCTATCAATTGGATATTTAAGTGTGGCACAGCTTAAAGTTTTCTAGACCAACCATTAATCATTCCACTTTACTAAACCATCATGTTTACCATTAAGCATATTAATATCTCAAAACAACATCAATGATTCAAGTGACACAATTTAATGATCTACAAGATTATGTATCATTTCATCATACCATCTACCACATTTAACATTTTCTGTTCTTAACCAAACACCAATCAACTTATCTAAAAATAAACTCTCCAAGTATTTAACAATGAGATATGAGAGTATAATATAAGAACACTAACAGCTCTAACAAGAGATGCATGAAAAACAAGAGCTAATAGTGTTGAAGTAACATAGAAGAATACTCAACAAATAATAGTGAAGAATACGAGTATTCATAAGAAAAAGCGGAGCGTGTCTCTCTCCCACAAAGGAATGCTAGGATACATTTTATTCAGAGAATGAAAATAACAAAAACAAAAACAAAAACAAACAGACGCTTCAAGTAAAGCACATAAGATGTGTCGGAATTAAAATATAGTTTCACTAGAGAGGACCTGATAGTTTGTTGATGAAGAAGGGGATGCCTTGGGCATCCCCAAGCTTAGACGCTTGAGTCTTCTTGAAATATGCTTGGGTGACCCACGGGGGCATCCCCAAGCTTAGGCTCTTTCATCTTCTTGATCACATCATATCATCCTTCTCTCTTGATCCTTGAAAACTTCCTCCACACCAAACTCAAATTAAACTTCATTAAAGGGCTAGTGCATAATCAAAAATTCTTATATTCTGCATGGACAAAACCATTACACATGCTACAGGACATTAGCTACGGCCACTGGTATTTTATGAAACAAAAAGATCCATTCAAAAACAGCAAAAGGAGCAATGCAAAATAAATGGCAGAATCTGTCAAAAACAGAACAGTCCGTAAAGACGAATTTTTTCGAGGCACTTAACTTGCTCAAATCAGAAAACTCAAAACTAATGAAAGTTGCATACATATCTGAGGATCACACACAAAAAATTAATGGATAAGCGGTGTATATGCCACTAATCCGGTTGGTGAAAGTCTGTCTAAAAGCAAATGACAAGGTTGATATCCATAACACCACATACTTCCTCGTGACCTAATAAACATTGACACAAATAAGGGATAATAAGTTTTGAATAAAAGGTAGCACACGAAGTATTTGCTTGGAATGGCAGGAAATACCATGTAGTAGGTAGGTATGGTGGACACAAATGGCATGGGTTTTGGCTCAAGGTTTTGGATGCACGAGAAGCATTCCCTCTCAGTACAAGGCTTTGGCTAGCAAGGTTATTTGAAGCAAACACAAGTATAAACTATGACAACAAGAAGTATATAAAAACATATTGCAAGCATTATAAAACTCTACATTTTCTTCCTTGTTGTTCAAACACCTTTACTAGAAAATATCTAGACCTTAGAGATACCAAACATGCAAACCGAATTTCAACAAGTTTTACGGTAGTTCTTCACTAATAGGTTTTAACTACATGATGTAAAAGCTTAAACATGATCTACTTGAGAGCTCAAAACAATTGCCAAGCACCACAACATACAAGATAACAATCCATAAAAGCATGTATATCTTTTCATTATACCATCTACCACATTTAGCATTTTCTGTTTCCAACAAAACACCAATCAACTTATTTAAACATAAACTCTCAAAGTATTTAACAATGAAACAAGAGAGTATAACCTAACTGCTGCGGCTTTCAGCTTTCGCCATAAACATAAAACAATAAGTGTTGCGGCTTTCAGCTTTCGCCATAAACATAAAAGAATGCTAGGATCCATTCTATTCAGAGAATGAAAATAACAAAAGCCAAAATAAAAACAAACAGACGTTTCAAGTAAAGCACATAAGATGTGAAGGAAATAAAATATAGTCCCACTAGAGATGACCTGATAGTTTGTTGATAAAGAAGGGGATGCCTTGGGCATCCCCAAGCTTTGACGCTTGAGTCTTCTTGAAATATACTTGGGTGACCCACGGGGGCATCCCCAAGCTTAGGCTTTTTCATCTTCTTGATCACATCATATCATCCTCTCTCTTGATCCTTGAAAACTTCCTCCACACCAAACTCAAAGTAAACTTCATTAGAGGGTTAGTGCATAATCAAACATTCTCATATTCTGCATGGACAAAATCATTACACATGCTACTAGACATTAGCTACAGCCACTGGTATTTTGTGGAACAAAAAGATCCAATCAAAAACAGCAAAATGAGCAATGCAAAATAAATGGCAGAATCTGTCAAAAACAGAACAGTCCGTAAAGACGAATTTTTTCGAGGCACTTAACTTGCTCAAATCAGAAAACTCAAAACTAATGAAAGTTGCGTACATATCTGAGGATCACGCACAGAAAATATCAGATTTTTTCGATTTTTCTGTGAGTATTTATGAATTAAACGGTTGACAGCAGAAAACTGTTCCTGCGCAGAAATCCAAATCTAGCATCAACTTTCTATTAGAGGCTTAACTTGAACAACAATGCGATAAAATAAAGATACAAAGGAATTGCTACAGAGGTAGACATGTTCTTTGACTCAATATAAAATAAAATAACAGAAATAAAAAGGTGGGTTGTCTCACATAAGCGCTTTTCTTTAACGCCTTTCAGCTAGGCACAGAAAGTGATATTCAAGTAGCATCCAAATCAAGAACGGAAATCCTCTCAACTATGCATTGTATTTTATCTATATAAGGTTCAGAGATTACTCTTTCATTACTTTTAGGTTTACTATTTTCATCAAAGGGGTTTTGAGGGAGCAATCCAATCAAAATTTTCTTCCAAAGCTTCATGCATAGCTACAAGTTTAATAGGTATTGGTACTTTAATTTTCTCCCCCTTAGTAGGTTCGATTTTTCCAACTTTTTCAAGTGCATTAATAACATCTACACATGAGCCTAGCATATTAAAACGATCAAAGACTTTCCTAGCTTCTATAGCAACATCACCAAAATCTTTCTTTTCAGCATTTTTAACATCATGAAGGTTAAGAAACATTTGTTGCATTATGGGGTGAAGGTTAACAAACCTAGCCTCTAGCATGTGACCTAAAGAAGCTGAAGCAGTTTCATAATTTCGGGCAAGTTCTGCTATGGATTTCTCCTCAAGATCTTTATGCTTACTAACATGATTAAAGAATTCTTCAATATTTTCTATTCCAATTATAGAACCACTACCTACTGACAGGTCTTCCAGGTTGTACTTAGGAAGCAACATTATAGCAAAATTAAAACTAAAACCGAAATAACAATATTAATGCAAGTAACTAATTTTTTTATATTTTTGATATTAAGCAAACAAGACTGTAATAAAAATAAACTAAGCAAGACAATAACAAAATAAAAAGATTGGGTGTGAGAGACTCCCCTCGCAGAAGAGCTTAGTTTCCCCGGCAACGGCGCCAGAAAAGAGCTTGATGCACCGGTGTGGTGTTGTTGGGAAACTGTAACGTCCCCAAAATAGCTATTTGGTATTTAAGATTTGTGTGTGCATCATGAGCATCATTTGCATCTAAGTTAAAAGTGCACAAAATTTGAGTTTTAAAATAAAAGAGAAAACCCTAAAGTGGCCTAAACCACTTGTTTATTTTGAATGTGTTAAAAGATTTTAAAATTTTCAAAATCTAAAGTTGCCAATGGCTTCCTTGTAAAATTCTGAGTTCCCTGGTATTTTTGTACAGATTTTCTGTTTACAAAAAGGGCCCTCAAAACCTTTATTTTCCAAACCAGGGGCCTATTTCCAAAAGTTCTGCAGTTTTCCAAATCTCCAGGGGTTTTCTGCAAGAAGACGTCGTCTTCAACCTTCTGACCTCGGGTGCGTCCGTGTCGCCCGCCCGGCCGTTCGACGCCACCTCTGCGCCGCGATTCGCGCCACCGACGAGCGCCGCCTACAAGAAGACTCCGCCGCCGCCAGGACGAACCCTAGCCACTCTTCCCTCTCCTCTTCTTCCCCATTTCCGCCGAAACCCTAGCTCTCGGGTCCGGCGACAAATTCCGGCGATTGCGGCCACCTCCGGCCACCCCTAGCTCCGGAGAGCAACTCTGAAGCTGCGCCGTGCTCTTCTCTCCCTCCTCCTCCAGCTGTTCGTGCAGGGAATCAAGGAAATCGAAGGAATCGGGCCTTCTCCTCCAACCCCGGCCGCTGGCCTCCGCAGACGATTCCGGCGAATTCCGACGTCCCCGCGCTTCCTCGACGCCTCCACGAGCTTCAGGGTGAGATTTCGGTCCTCCTGGACCCCCTGCTGGCCTCCCTCTCGCCCGCGTCCGTCCGGCCGCCGTGCGCCCTCTCGGGCCGCCGCGCAACCTCGTCGCCGGAGAAACGCCAGCGACCATCCGCTGGTGGCGCCGCCCGTTTCGGGTCGCCCGCGCTCTGGCGCGTCTAGCGCGCCCTTCCGCGCTGCCCCTCGCGCTCCTGTGCGTCCAGTTCATCCTCGGCAGGGAGCTCCTTCCATTGATGACGTCATGATGACGTCATCATCTCTTTTTATTTTCTGAAAAATATTTAATTCCTTTTCTGAAATTCCTTAATTATATGACAGGTGGGTCCCCTTGTCAGAATTTTAATGTTTTCTAGAAATGATTTCCAAAATTGTTAAATATCTGACATGTTGGTCCAATATATTTATTCAATTTCATAAATGTTTTAAATTGAATTAAAAATGGTTTAAACTTTGAAAATTCATAACTAATTCATTTTAATTCAGAAAAATATGATTAATATATCAAAATTTGCAGAAAAATAAGATCTATTCAATTATGTCCAGATCATGCATGTTTAACCAACTTTGAACCATGTTTAAAATAGAAGAACACTTTACCATTTCTTTAGATATGAGGTTTGTTCCAAACTTCATTTAAAATGTGATATCATGTGTAGGGTTTACATTTCAATCCTTTAACATGTCATGTCATACATTGTGCGCATTGCATTGATGCCATGGTTGAATGTTGTTTCCCGTTTCTTTTCCGGTGTTTTGTTCTTGCGGTAGAATGCGAATTCGAAGTGAAGATCGACAACACCGAAGGCCTTTGCTGGATCATCGGCGATCAAATCAAACAGAAGCTATGGAGGACTTATTCTTGGTTATCTCGATCAGCTCAAGCCGAAGATTTCAAAAAGCGTTATATTTTGCTATCGAAGAGCAAGGCAAGCATAACCTCTTATCTGCACATATATAGTTTCAAAGTATTTGATTCTGGTATTATGCATGCGATTCAAATGTGGTTTTGAGTTGAGGCATCGAGGGTTGCATGTGGTGCATCGCTAGATTCTTCTATGCTTAGCCCTGCTTAGATCTTCCCTCTGCTCCATCTGGTTGATGAATCAGAGCTGTGAAGGATGACGTGGAGTGATCAGAGATGTGTTGAATATGCTAAAGGCTTGGATGGGAGGCCACATAGGGATTGTGGTGGGTTGTTCCATTCTTGCCGACCTAGGAACTGAGTTCTCGTCTTTGGAACCAAGACTATTCGTGCATCCACACAGGGCATTCATTTTCCCCTCGGCTCCAACTTGCCTAGCCTACTACGTGAAGCCACTAGTTCGAGTGTTCCATTTGCGTGTGCGGTAAAATGAGTTGAGGAAATTAGGGCTCGGGTCAGGAGAGTGTGACGCTCTGATCTTGACCCCGGCAACCCGCACTAGGGATCGCTGAGATGGCGGTCTGACCTACTGCTGTGGCTCATGGACATAGGTGAAGCTTGGGAAAGGTCGTGGCCAACCCTTCTGCCGGCACTCCCCGGTAGAGTGCTAAAAGTACTGGCGCATCGGTTGGTTGGCGTGTGTGGGTAGTTACACCCCCTGCAGGGTAAATCTTTTCGAAAAGCCGTGTCCACGGATATGGACGACTTGGTACCTTATGTCCGATGATCATAGATAACATTAATCTAATTATAAAACTTGCCAACTAAGGGAGGATTGCTTCCTCGGGTTGAGCGAGGGGGTGATTCTGGTGGGTGGTACAACTCATGATGATCTTGTGGAGACTAAAGATGTGGAGGAAACTTGTGTTTCACTCTCTTATCCCTTTTCAAAAGTCTACTGATGCGAGATTCTCTTCTCCCTCGATTTAAAACAAAACTGGCTTTATGCAAAGGACTTTCATGAATATTCTCTGAACGGGCAGATATATAATAGGTTAAATAAGTCTTGTTGAGTACCTCCTGTACTCAGCCTTGCGCAATTATTTGGACAGATGTGTTTTGTGGACATCGACATCGACGAGTAGGTGGGGGTTCCCAGACGGCAGCCTGGAATCTATGGACTGGGACGTCGCCGTTATGCTTTCTGGCCTCTTAGGCCTTTTGCTGATCTCGCTATGTCTAATAGCATAATTTGCCTTCCGTTGTATTGGTGATTGACAGGTCAGTGACCTTATTTGGTGATATTTGCTTCTTCGCTCTATTAAGAGCTTAATATATTGCTTGTTGTGTTGTAGGGTCTCCGTTGTGTTATCAATTTCAACTGTTGCCTCTCGAGATCTTTGTTAGGCTTATCTCAGATTAAGGTCTTAGATTTGTCTAGCTTGGCTCTTGGGGGTGCTACAGAAACCCCAAGAGGAAGGTATGAAGTAGTGGAGCAGCAAATTTCCCTAAGTTGTGAAACCAAGGTTTATCGAACCAGTAGGAAACTAGAATTGTTCTGAAGGTTGTTGGCGGCGGAATATGGCACGGCGCAACACCAGGGATTCCGGCACTGACGTGGAACCTGCACACAACACAACCAAGATACTTTTCCCCAACTTAACAGTGAGGTTGTCAATCTCACTGGCTTGCTGTAACAAAGGATTAAACGTATGTGTGGAAAATGATGTTTGTTTGCAGAGAATGAAAGTAACAGGATTGCAGTAGGTTGTTTTATCAGTTTAAGGAAAAAGGACCGGGGTCCACAGTTCACTAGTGGTGTCTCTCCATAAATAATAATAGCATACATGAGGGTAAACAAATTACAGCTGGGCAATTGACAGAATAAAGAACTGCATAACAATGCATATACAAGTCATGATGTCTAGTGTGAGATTCATTTGGGCATTACAACATGATACATAGACCGTCATCCAACTGCATCTATGACTAATAATCCACCTTCAGGATAGCATCCGCAACACCATTCAGTATTAAGTTGCAAGCAACGGATTATTGCATTAAGTAAAGTGTGCAATGTAAGTAGCACAAATATCCTTAGATAAAAGAACTACTGTTTTATCCCTAGTAGCAACAGTGCATCTACAATCTTAGAGGTTGCTGTCACTCCCCCAGATTAAATAGAGACATGAACCCACTATCGAGCATAAATACCCCATCTTGGAGTCACAAGCATCTACTTGGCCAGAGCATCTACTAGTAACGGAGAGCATGCAAGATCATAAATAACGCACTCACAAGATATATTACGAAGCAAATGACGTAGTACTCAATTATTCATCGGATCCCAACAAACATAACATGTAGCATTACATAAAGATGATCTTGATTATGATAGGCAGCTCACAAGATCTAAACATGATGGCACAATAGGAGAAGACAACCATCTAGCTACTGCTATGGACCCGTAGTCCAAGGATGAACTACTCACGCATCAGTCTGGAGGCGGGCATGGTGATGTAGAGCCCTCCGGTGATGATTCCCCTCTCTGACAGGGTGCCGGGAAGAGCTTCTGAACCCTCCCGAACTAGGGTTGACGGCGGCGGCGGCTCTGGAACGTATCGTGGAAAAGTGTTCGGGACCTAGGTCTTGTATTGTCGGGGGGTTTAAGTAGGCGAAAGGGCGAAGGCGGTGGAGCCCCGAGGGGCCCACACCACGTGGTGGCGCGGCCAGGGGGAGCCGCGCCTCCACCAGGTGTGGCCGCCTCGTGGCCCTCCTCCGTCTCCTCTTCGGTGTTCTGGATGGTTCCGGGAAAAATAGGGGTATTGGCTTTTGTTTCGTCCAATTCCGAGAATATTTCCTTAATAGCTTTTCTGAAACCAAAAACAGCAGAAAACAGGGAACTGGCACTGTGGCATCTTGTTAATAGGTTAGTCCCAGAAAATGCATAAAAACCATATAAAGTGTATATAAAGCATGTAGCAATTGGTATAATATAAGCATGGAATATAAGAAATTATAGATACGTTTGAGACGTATCAATCCACCAATCAATCCAGACATGCAGGAGTAGCGCTATTAGCCTTCGGGCGGCCTGAACCTGGGTAGATCGTTGTGTCACTAGTAGAAAACATGTTATCAGTGGCGCACCATTTTCGAATTTTGTGGCGCACGCATTGCGCATGGTGGGTGCGCCACAAAATTCTCGCCACTAAATTACAATTCTGTGGCTCACCGGCCCCATGCGCCACAGAAATCACAAAACAATTTGTGGCGCATTTCACAACCATGCGCCACAGAATTTCTTTTTCAGGTTAAAAAAAATGACTGCCACCGCGGTCATCGGCGTGCAAGGGAAGAAAGAGGACGGCGCCCCCGAACACACCCTCTGCCGCCGCCGGCCACGTCCCGCGCTGGCTCTGGCCACGGGCGGAACAAGTATGCGCAGGCTAGGACGGGGATGGGCCGGCCTCCGTGACAAGCTTGGAGTTCACGGCGGCGGCAGGTGACCTCCCCGGCGCTCGACGATGTCCTTGTACTCGGACATGACCCGCTGGCGCAGCGCCTGGAAGTCGAGCATGAGGTCCATGGCCTCGATCCGGACGCGGATCTCGCGGGCGCGGCGGAGCACGGCGACGACGTCGGCGTTGACGCGGCCCCGCACGGCGCGCAGCGCTTCGGGCGGCGAGGAGGTGGCCATCTCCTCCCGGACCACCTCCGCCTCCTTGAAGAAGCCATTGAGGCGCTCGTCGGTGACGCCCCCCACCTCCGTGAGCTCGGTCTCGTCGGCCCCCGCCTCGCGGTCCTTCATCTTCCGTGAGCTCGGTTCCGCGGAGGTCGGAGGCAGGGCGGGAGTAGGCAGCGCATGGGATCGAGGGGAGGGAGAGAGAGAGAGGCGAGGAGAAGAGGATAGGATGCGTACGCGCATGGTGGGAGAGAGAGGCGCGTGGTGGGATAAGGTTAGTCGTGGTGGGTGCGTGGTGGACCCCACATGGTGAGAGAGAAACGGATCTGGATCTGGATCTGGATATATTCTGTGGCGCATCTAAACATGTGCGCCACAGAAAGCCACATTTTTGTGGCGCATCCGACCACATGCGCCACAGAAATGTGTTAGATGCGCCACATAAACTCACCTTTCTGTGGCGCATGTGGTCAGATGCGCCACAGAAAGTCATATTTCTGTGGCGCATCTGCTCAGATGCGCCACACAAAACAATGCGCCACAAAAATAATTTTTGTGGCGCACGTTTTTGGTGCGCCACAAAAAGGGCTCCACCTATAACCCTTTTCCTACCAGTGTGTGCTTTCCTTGTTTACCTACCACGTCGAGATCGGAGAGTGAGTGAAGAGCTTGCCGCGGTCGTCCCCCGGGAGACGTTTTCAACCTCCTTCGTGCCCCTACCGAATCTACAAAGGGTGCCTCGCATCGCCGGTGTCCGTCCTTGGAGATACGACAGTAAACTGTCGGTTGTTAGTAGTCATACCGAAAGGTTGACAGTAACCGTCGGGCATTATTGTTCTTGTCGGTTGTCATCATATTAGCCAGCAATATGTCGGTTATTAAATTAACCGTTAAAAATCAGGGGCTTCCTACCAGCGAATAATTCGAAAAGGGACAAATATGTGCTTTGTGAAATCCAAGAAAAGCCAGAGCGCTCCAATATTGAAACTAAAAGTTCATTTTGGATAGGCACCCAATCACTTATCCCATCAACGTGATACTCAAACTAGCGTGTCTTTTGCAGGATAAGTTATTCCCACTAGCTTAGGAAAGGAAAAAGTAAGTCTTAAAATAATGCCCTCTCCATTTTTAGGTGGCTTGAGAGCATAAACCCAAGCATACCACTATGTTACTTTTTTTCGATAAAGGGAGCTTTATTACTTACCGAATATTAAGCATTACACCCGACCTCTGCATAACGAAGATGCACACAGCCGCCAGGTTCAATGTTCAAAATAAATAAAAAGTACAGTAGACGTATTACATATCATGTTGAGAAAGTGTAAAAACGCCTAAGATGTAGGAGGGCCGATCCGCAAATTATGCTGTCATCCATGTTGGGATAAAAAGTCTCTCGCCGTATCCTCCAGTCTTGTACACACCTCCATAAATAGGTCTCGATGCTCCACACGTTGCAACGGAGACCACGAACGGAGTGTAGCAGTAGTCCGGTAGATAACCTGCATAAGAGAATAATTTTTATCATCAAAAACCTTGTCATTCCTACATCGCCAAAGCGACCATATTACGGCCAGTGCTGCCACCCTAACAAGTTGTTTGAACCTATCGTCCACACCATTGGGCCATGCACCAAACATATTGGCGACGCTTGTTGGTGGGTATAAGGTAGAACCTATCTGGATGATTGACCATATAGAACTAGCAAATTTGCACTCGAAGAATAAGTGCTTAATTGTCTCATCTTTGTGACAATATACACACTTTTTACTTCCATGCCAATTGCGTTTTGCAAGATTATCCTTTGTTAATATCACCCCTCGACGTAGATACCATGCAAAGACCTTGTTTTTGAGTGGTATCTACATCTTCCAGAGTTTTTTATTATTCTCTACTGGCATGTCTGGTTCGATTAAAGCTTTATACATAGAGTCCACTGTGAATTTACCAGATTTGTGTAAATTCCACCGAAACTCATCAGTCCCCTGTGACAGGTTGACCAAAGCCAGCCGTTGTAGCAACTCATTCCAAGATGCTAGTCGAGGACCAATAAGATCTCTTCTGAACGTCACATTAGGTGGGAAATTCTCCAACACCATAGAAAGTGTATCACTTTTGTGACATCCCAGGACTATATTGTATAAAGCCGGATATTGTTCTCGGAGGGAGGTAGAACCTAGCCACCTATCTTCCCAGAACCTTATCTCCGACCCATCCTTAATGGAAAAAGTACCATATGGTAAGAAGAATTTCTTCGTAGCCATTAGGCCAGCCCAAAAATGCGAATCACCTAATTTCCAGGAAATCTGGAAACCGCATTCCTTCCAATGTACTTTCTCCTCTGTATAGTTTGCCAAACCCCTTCTTCGGATAATAGCTTGAACAACCATTTACCGAGAAGAGCCCGGTTTTTGGCCTGAAGATCATGGATCCCCAGACCACCAAATTCCTTGGGGCGGCATACTATACTCCATTTAGCCAGTCGATACTTCTTTTTCTCATTGTCCCCTTGCCAAAAAAATCTTGATCGAAAGTAATCCAATCGATATAAGACTCCCTTTGGCAATTGGAAAAAGGAAATCATGTAAAGTACCATGTTGGTTAGAACTGAATTAACAAGAACCAGTCTACCACCTAGGGACAATAATTTTCCTTTCCAGCTAGATAGTCTTTTCTGAAGTCTTTCCTCGACGTGTTTCCATTGTGCGATCGTAAGCCTTCTGAAATGGATCGGAATGCCTAGATAGTTGATTGGAAACTGGCCTTGCCCACAGCCAAATAATTCAGCATACTGGGCAGCCACGTCTTGGGCCTCACCAAAACAGAACAGTTCACTTTTATGGAAGTTGATTTTAAGACCGGAGAGTTGCTCGAACGCTGATAATATTAATTTCATGTTCTTCGCTTTTTCCATATCATGTTCCATAAAAAGAATTGTGTCATCGGCATATTGTAGAATAGATAACCCCTCATCAACTAGATGTGGAATTACCCCTTCAATTTGGCCGTCTGTTTTGGCACGCTCAATGATAATAGCTAGCATATCAGCAACTATATTAAATAGTATAGGTGATAATGGGTCGCCTTGTCATAAACATTTTTTCGTTTGGAAGTATTTGCCAACGTCATCGTTGACTTTGACGGCTACACTCCCTCCCGAAACAGTTATGAATCATAGCACGCCATTCATCAGAAAACCCTTTCATTTTAAGTGTTTGCTGAAGAAATGACCACTTGACTTTATCATAAGCCTTTTCAAAGTCTATTTTGAGTATTACCCCATTAAGCTTTTTCCGATGTAATTCATGAATTGTTTCATGTAAAACCACAACCCCGTCAAGGATATTGCGGCCCTGCATGAAAGCCGTCTGAGTTGGACGTACCACATGATCAGCCACAAAATTTAGCCTAATAGTTGCTGCTTTGGTAAAAAAATTGAAGCTAACGTTAAGAAGACAGATAGGCCGAAATTGTTGGATCCTTTCTGCTTCATTAACCTTTGGCAACAAAATGATCTCTCCAAAATTTAGTCGAAAAATCTCGAGTTGTCCAGCATGTAACGCTTGGAATAACTCAAGCAAGTCCAACTTGATTATCTCCCAAAAATTCTGATAAAACTCAGAGGGAAAACCATCCGGACCTGGCGACTTGTTGTGTTCCATTTGGAAAACAGCCTTTTTAACCTCTTCCTCAGAGTACTGAGAAGTGGGGTGGGCATTCTGCTCATCAGAAACTTGCGGCATATCCTTCCGTCCGTGTTTCATCCATTGAGAAATCACTCTCATCGGGTGCACCGAACAGATTTTTATAATATCTCGTGATATAAGATTTAAGTTGCTCATGTCCTTCAATAATGCCCTAATCTTGATTAAGAGAATGAATGAGTTTCTTTCTATGCCTGCCATTTGCAAGGCTATGAAAGTATCTCGTATTCGAATCTCCCTCCAAAATAAATTGGGCTTTCGATCTCTGGTACCATTTGAGCTCCTCTTCATGGAGAATTCCGGCCATCTCCGCATTGGACTTATTTTTATAGTCAATCTCTTACGGAGAAGCCTCCAGCTCGTCTATAATAGTAGACAAACGAAGCTTCCCATTTTTTAATTGGCCAACCATATGTCTCGCCCATCCACGTAGGTGTTTACGCAATGCATATATTTTAATATTCCACCTTTGGATCGGGGTTTGACCGCTGACTGGTCTCTCCCATATCTTTTTAACCATCTCAAAGAATCCTTCCCGATGTAACCAACCTAATTCAAATTTGAATAGTTGTTTACATGCTGGTCTAGGTGTCCCTGTAGTTATAAGTATGGGAGCATGATCTGACAATGCCTCTATACGTTCAAGAGCCCGTACCGAGACCATAGGAAACTTGGTTTCCCAAGCTGAGTCCATTAGTACATGGTCCAGCTTTTCGTATGTCGGATCAGGGAGGCTATTTGCCCAAGTAAATTGCCTCCCAACCATAGTAACCTCTCGCAAATCAAGGCTATCAATGACTGCGTTGAATAAGAGAGGCCACTTATTGTCAAATCTCCCCCTACTCTTCTCATGTGCAAACCTTAGCAAGTTGAAATCACCACCTATAATTATAGGGTATGGATTATCTTTTGCAAGGTTTACTAATTCACGGAGAAAAGCAGGTTTGTGCTCATCCTGGGCTGCCCCATACACGGATACCAGACTCCATGTGAAATTATCGGCTTTGTTACGGATATGGAACTTTATATGAAAGTCACCCTCCGAACTAGCCAACACATCCATGGTCTCTTGTCTAACACCGAGTAATAGGCCCCCGGATCTACCACGTGGCGGACGGGATACCCATGTGAACTCTACACCACCGGATAGGCGATTTAGTAGACTCACCGAGAAGTCTCGTTTACCAGTTTCCGAAATCCCCACAAAGTCCAATTTATGATCCCTGATGGAATCAGCAATGCGTGCGTGTTTAGCCAAGTCCCGAAGACCTCTGCTATTCGCGAACATGCCATTCATCGGGAAACAATTGGGGATGTGGATATTTTCGCCTTCCTTTGTGGCGTTGTTTTATTATTTTTCTTTGAGGAATTAGCTTAAGATTTCCGGTCGGATGCTTTAAGATCATATAATGAACTTAGCATCGCCTCATCCAAGCCCCCCTCAGTGACCTCCCCTACCAGATTTGCGAGGAGCTGGACATCAATTGTGTCATGTAGCTGCTCTTCATCCGGATGTGGAGTATACGACTTACACGAGACTTTTGGAGTGACTGTTAACCGGTCATATTCCAAATGTCTCAATGCTTTAGTCGATAACGCAATGTTGTTACTATTATTACCCAAAGAAACTCCTACACTATTCAACTTCGCATTAATATTTGAATTTGAAAATGCAAGGAAAGATTTGTGGGCTTTTTCCGTACCAGCATCGTCGAGGTTTTTTTCTGCTTTACGCCGCATCGCCTTCCTCATAGAGTCCTCGTCGGAGTGAGACGAACCGTCCGGAGCGACAGCGTGTCTCCCACTCCTCCTAAGTGGTGTCGACCCCGGGGTTAACGGTGACGATGAAGAGTGAACCCCAGGTGTGACAGCAGCTGTGGGCGTCATCATCTGCAACGTCTCTTGCGCCTTGCTCCCGTTTGGTGGCTGCATCGTGCTCACCACAGTATTCCCCGGAGTAACATCAACCACAGCAAAGTCCATTGCCTCGGTCACAGCAGCCGACATGCGCGTCAGAGAATCGCTGGTAGAATCATCGACCAGAAAATCCTTCCCCGTCCGCTCGCATGTGAGGCCATAGTTGGATTCGGTCAACTTAGCAGCTGACAGCAGCTCATCGGTTCTGGGCCTCTCAGAGCTCTGTCCATCGCTCGCCGGCGTCGGATAGCTGGGCTGGGCTGCCTGCTGGTGCGAATCAGCCAGCTTGCTGAAGCTGGGTCGCGCTGCACACTGGACGCCGCTCGCCGGCGTTGGGCTGTTAGTCACCACACGCTTCGTAGTGGACTGTGCTGGTACAGCACCAGCATCCTGCACCGGTAGCACACAGCTGTGTGCCGCCTGGTGCTGCAACTGCTCGAGAGCTGGCTCAGCTACAGGTGCAAAATGTACTCCCGGCTGTACAGTAATACGGCCATGCGCCACCTGATGCCCATACAAATCCTCCGAAGAGACAAACTGTGCCACTATTTCTTTTCCACGCGGTGTCCGTGGTCTGGGATTAAAAGGAGTCACCGCAATACCTTGTATCCCACGCGGAACCAGAGACAAAGATGTAGTTCTCGGCCCAGACACATTTGCTTGAGGCATCGCTGTATCTCCATCCGTCACCGCATCATTGCCTTGCACATCTGGCGTTGAACGTTGCACATCATCATAACCTTTACCATCATCATCCTTCCCTTGCCTCCTCCACAAAAAGGGTACAAAGTCCGGCTCAGGGACAAAATCTGCCGCCTCTCTTGTGTAGTGGAAGACATAGCCTTTGAGTATAACAAAGACATTGGCCTTAACGGTCTTTGTATCCCACACATTAGGGTCAGACATTACCACCAAAACTCTCACAATATTATGACGGCGTAGAGCAAGAAGATCAACATCCATGGTCTTGCCAATGAGAGTACCCACAGCCCATATGCCCAGAAAGTGGCGCAGCGAGTTCGGAACCCCCGTCACATGCACCCAAGTCGGGGTCAACTCCGCTGTATGCATGATATCATCAGTCTTCCACACACTAAAAGTTATCTTTGACTTCTGACGTGGCACACCAAGCTCGAAACCATATATCCTCTCCAAGTCAGCGAATGACGGGAAGTTAACCAAGAAAGAATTGTCTTTATGCGGCATAGCCTCCCAACACCAGGATGACTCGGCTGGACAAAATCGCGCTACCAAAGTCTGCACAAACTCTGCAGCAACAGGACCCCCCTCCACAGACACCAACGCCACCGGCAAGGTACTCGGAACGAGATGGGGCTTGAAAACCCCGTCCGGCAAATGGGTGAACATTGTGTCATTACTCCCAATACCCGCCAACCCTGCATATGGCTTCGGTAGTCGCAAAATAGGGCACCGATCAGTGGGATGAACAATCTTATAGCAGAAGTAACAATACCGATCAACAGTGCATTCCTTTGTAGCATGTGTATCCAATTTGCAGTGATTGCACTTTTTCTTCTTAGCAACAGTGGCCACGGGCTCAGCCACATCCGCCACCGGTGTCACCGCCACAAGACCAGCGGGAATACCAGCAGCCAACGGCATAGCCCCAACCACACCAGCCCCTGCCGTAGCCGGCACCGGCATCTTCTTCTTCTTCCTCTTGTTCTTGTTGATGGTGTTTGCCACTGCACCCAAAGCAAATGGCACGGTCGTCACATGGGCAGCGACCAACGGTGTAGGTGTAGGAGCCGCAGCACGCGCCACACCCGTGCCGATCGCCACCGGGCCTCCCCTGCCTGTTCCCGGTCCGGCCGTCCGTTCAAACAGCATCGGCGGCTGGGTCTGGGGAAGCACAGGTGCTATGCCTGGGGCTGCTGCAAGTTGACTCCCGGCCGCAGCCGCCCCCGCAGAAGAGCCGACGACGGAGGAACCTCGTGGAGGCGCTCCCGACATGGCTGCGACAACCTCCGCAAACGATCGCGTTCCCGGCGCGAGAGGAGTCAAGGGCGTCCTCGGGGCGAGAGATGCGCGCGGCGTAGGCTCAGTTGACTTTGGTCGCGCTGGAGTCGAAGGAATCGAAGCAGGAGCAGGGTCGGGTGGCGTTGATTCAGAAGGCTGAACCCTAGACGAATCGCGTCTCCAAAGACATGCGAACCGACGTCTCGGATGCGCAAAGGAGAAGGGACGGTCCATATCCTCATGCAGCTCGGGCCCACGCGCAGCGACTGGATTTTGAACTTCCATGGATTCCGCATCGTACGCGCAATCACCGCGATCTGCAACGGGATCGGTGACAACGCGAACTTTGGAACGAGCAGCAGCATCGGCAACCTGGCTCGCCGGCGAGGTTGGCATGAACATGGCGAGCGTCGCCTTCGGGGATAGACGAGGACGAGGTAGAGGGCCGCGCCACCCTAGCCGCACCGGGCGCAAGACGTCGCTCCCTCGCCGCACTAGAGTCGTAGGCGACCGCGAACTCGACGGCTCTGGCATCCCCAGCTGCGAGCACGGCGGCGCCAAGGCCGGGGACGCACACGGCGGCGCGGAACCGAGCGGAGACGAAGACGATCCCCTCTCCCAGAATCTGGACGCCGGCGTAGGGAAGCCGATTTCATTCCAGAATTCTTGGGCTAGCTCCTCGTCCGATCGATGTCCTCGCCTAGTCATGGTTGTCCATCCACTCCCCGGCGCCTCCTCGTCTAGAACCTCGAGCGCCGCTTCAAAAGGGGCCTCCGAAGCACAGTCGTCCTCGTCCACTACATCTTCTTCCTCCTGGAGACAAGAGAAACGCGAGTCCAAGGCTGGCGGCGGACTCGCGAAGCTACCCGTCCGAAACCCATCAGGCGGGAGCGTCAGTCGGCGACGGCGAGTCGCCTGTAGCGTCGCCTCCGCAGGCTCCATTACAGGTGTTTCTTCATTCAGACACCACTATGTTACTTTGCGCGTCGTAAATATGTGCGAGCAATGTGCTTTTGAGCTAGTAAAGTGGAAACCATTACGCATGTGACCTTCAGTTCTAGACTGGTCGCGGTCGTGTTGTAACTCACTCCGTTTCAAATTAGATGACTTACATTTGGAATACATGTCTAAATACATATACTTTTAGCTAAATGTATGACGTCTAATTGATTTCATGTATAGATACATCCACTTTTATCCCATGTCTAGGTACATCCAATTTTATACAAATGCAAGTCATCTAATTAGAACGGAGGGATACTTTGAATTCGGACTGAAATCGTTAGAGAGTTGTATGACTGATGTGGGAAGGCTGAGCCTTTTTTCCTTTATGGAGGCATTCATAAATATCTCTAGCTATGCCACGTAACAATGAGACCAAAGAATGTCACATCTTCCCTCCATTCCAACACACAAATCCATCTTTTAGAAACATGGTACGAGCGCAAACGCATACGTAAACATATAAACGTACAACGCACGAACGTCTTACCCTGTTAACACTTTTGGACGAGTGAACCGGCTAATCTTACAGGAGTCTTGTAGTTTATGTGTGCATCATCTCCGGTGGTGGAGCCAGGAATTGAACCGAGACGGGTCGAACAAATAAGGTCTAATTTTCTACGTGAAAAAGTAAGTGCATTCAATAAAACAAAGACCCAAACGGATTCAATTTCATATTTAATCAAGTATAATTACAAACTGACAACAAATAACAAAAAACTACATATAAAATACTGCTACATTGTGAAAAGATAGTATCGTACCATACTACCATTAAGTTGAATCCATATTGGTAAGGCGAAAATGTCGAGGAAGGTGACCTCTACGATCATTGTAGCCATGAAAACGTAACATAATCTTCCTATCATCAACTTTTGCAAATATCTCTTTCCCAACATAGCAAATCATCAAATTATTGAGCCAATCATCCCCAATCCTGTTTCGAAGATCTGACTTTATAATATGCATTGCCGAGAAAATTCTCTCAACTGATGATGTTGCCACAGGTAATGTCAACGCAAGTGTAATAAGGCAATAGACCAATGGAAAAGTCAAATGTTGTCTCTTCTGAACCAACTTGAGAGCAAGATCACTCAGACTATCACAAGTTGTGAACTCAGCACTTCTCTTCATCACATCAACATATATGTCCAGTTCGTCGACCAAGAGACAACAATCATGTGAAGAGAAATCAACAGAGCACATAGTTGCAAGCTCAACTAGCTTCTCATTATCAAAGCTGCTAAATGAGTCTCTAGGATCAAGGCATGCAACACACAATAATAGGCGTGTAGAAGTTTCAGAAAATCTGTGATTCATCTCAACTATATTTCTATCAAGCACCTCATTAAAGAGTTGTACCTTATAATGATGGTAGAAAGTAACCGTCTTGCGTGAGCTCCTTGGATAGCCTCTAGCTGGAATATTGTCATCCATATTCGGTACAATAATATTTCTTACACAACAAAAGTTAGTAGCAGCAAGCAATAGAGGCTCCCATCCATCATCTCTCAATTTCTGCAATAGACTTTTAACTGAGACAATCATATTCATAGCGCTCACTATGTTTTGATCCTTGGATTGCAATGCTTGAGACAAACCATTTGTTAAACCAAGCACTCGAAGCATCAAATGCAAGATAATAACAAACTCAAAACTTTCCATGGTTATCATAGAACCTGAATCCAAACCTCTGTCCTCAGCATCTGTCCCATCATGAGAAACACTGCATAGCACTTCAACGATTGAATCCCACATTTGTTGAATCCGAATTAGAGTTCTATGGTGTGACCCCCAATGAGTATCACCTGGTCTTGCTAAACTTGTCTCTTGATTTTGGCCTCTTCCCGACGAGATCTCCCCACTCTCTAGCTGTGCTACCAAACGGTCATGATGCAATTGCAACAATGCATCTTTCTTCTTACAGGAGGCACTGGTCTACAAGAAATGTGCATGTAGAAATTAGAATTGATATATAGATAAATATTGACAACTATTAGCAATTGTGTACAAGAAAAACTAACCATACTGACAATCTTGTTTAAGTGACCAAAGAAGTGACCAATTGGTAGAAGTCCTTTCACAACCGCCACAACAACCAATTGAAGTTGGTGGGCAAAGCAATGCAGATAAAAAGCATGGCGGTTGTCGGCCAATACCAATGTTTTTAAACCATGTAGCTCCCCACGCATATTAGAGGCACCATCATATCCTTGTCCACTTAATCTAGACATGGACAGATTGTGTGAAACAAACATTGCATCTAAATATCTTTTCAAAGAAGCCGATGTAGTATCAAGAACATGCTCAACACCGAGAAATCTTTCCATGATCTCTCCTTTTTGGTTCACAAACCTACAAGTAATAAGATAATAACATATAAGAATACAATAAATCAGTAGAGAGAAACTAGTCAATAACATATAAGTGTCGTGTCTCGAATCACGGACACCGGGGATGCGAGGCACCCCCTTTGTAGATTCGGTAGGGGCGCGAAGGAGGCAGGAAACATCTCCCGGGGGACGATCGTCGGACAAGTTCCTCTCTCGCTCTCCGATCTCGACGTGCACTACACCACAGCAGTACATTCCCGACAGGCGTCGGTCGGCAAAAGCAGGCAACACCGTCGGAATGTTGGTCGGGAAAGCTGCCGTCTGACGGTTGGTCGGGAAACATTGTATATAGCGTCAGATAGTCGGTCGGTAATATCACCAGCTTTACTGTCTAGCCATCGGTCGGCATTTCCGCTGTAGCCGACGGAACATCGGTCGGCAAAGAATTACCGACCAACTGCTGGTCGTTAAGTTGACCGGCCCGTGCTCATGCGAAAATTTAGCGCCAAAATTAGAATAGTCCACGCGTGCAAATTCCATTTCCCTCCCCTAAATCCCCAAACCACCGCGCGCGGCTGGAAACCAAAATCCCCAACCCACCGCCCACGCGCAGCTGGAACCCTAAATCCCAAACTACCTCCCGCGCGTGCGGCTAGAACCCTAAATCCCCAAATTCATCAATCCCACGTCTCTCTCCAATCTTCCTGTCTCCCTCCACCTTCGAGTGCCCACCAATCTCTCCCCCCGTCTCTCTCCACCGTCGAGGGATCTGGGAGCCGGGGAAGTGCCCGTGGAGGTGCCTCTCTGCTCCCCTCGCCGACACGCTCCCCTCGCCTCCTCGTAGCCCGCGCTCCTCAGTCGCCTCGCTCCCCTCCACCTTCCCTCACCGCGTTCTCCTTGACGCAAAGATGAACTTTTTTGTCCAAGTCGGCGAGGAATCGCTGGATCCGGCGTCGGCGAGACCGGATCCGGTGGCTGCGAGGCCGGAATAAGGAGGCAGTGTGATAAGGGGAGGACGACGAGGACCTCAAGTTCGACCCCCTCGTGACGGTGGCGCTGGATCATGCCGCTGCCGCCGAGGGCCTTCTGACGCTGCAAGGAGGGAGACACGGACGAGGACACCACGGAGGAGTCGCGCCTGCTTGTTGTGTCCCCACTGCAGCAGCACGTCGCCACCGATGGTGGAGCTCGGGGAGGCCGTGTCGGATGAGTCGAAAGGGTGGTTGAGGCCGTGCGGTCCTGCGTTGGGCTCAGCGAGGCCGCCAATGACGACGGCTGCGGCGCGAGGGGCCTCGCCGGCTTGGAGTCCAGCTAGGGAGGCGGCGAGGTACGAGGCCAGTCGGTGACTGTCGGTAGGGGCGTCGTCGTCTCTGAAGGATCTCAACGCCGGCTTGCGGGCCACGCCGCTGCTGCTGCCACCGTCCGCACCAACGCCATGAACAGGAGCAGGTCAGCATCCTCTCGCCCATCCCCTCTCTCCCTATTCTAGAGCAGGAGTAGGTCGAGTTGGATATGGCAGTTCATACTTACCATGCTTATTGTATATTGAGTACCAACAGATAAAAAATCTATCTGTTTTCTTTCAGTTCAGTTTTTACTAACAAAATTGCTAATAATACTGCTTTATCTGAGCTGAATTTGTAACCTCTTATGACTGCCTACAATCAGGGATCATCTTGACAACCTTCAACAACTGGCACGTCAACTAAAGTGTCTAATTTTTGCTTAGAAATCATGAAGCTGAGCAGATCTTTGATTGTTTATCCAGCTATTGTATGAATTTTCCATGGTAACTCATTAGCAAACCAGTCATCTTTTGTTGCTTTGAGAAAAAGTGTGAAGTTGGTAAATTTGCAAGTCAATTAGAGGTGTTGTATTAGATTTCTCAAATGCCCCTTTCTTTTGGGTGCGGGCATGTAGCATCAGTTCGTTACAGCTCGATCCATCGCTGTTAGTTGTGACACACAATTGATCTTCAACATATTGATTTCACAATGATATGAGAGTGGTATTCTTCTTGGCTAGCTGCTACCAATTCAGATTATTTTTTCACATGTCCTTCCTTATATGCTAGAAACCAGGATTAGTTATGGTCCAGTTAGTATCTAATTTTCATCTTGATCACCATACACATACCAGCTCTCTTAGCATCTGCGACCAATTATGATGATCAATATGCATTTTTGCAGAGAAAGTTGGATGAGCAGCATGGCAAAAGTGGGCGTATGTGGAAGCCAAACAAGGGCTGAAGCTGGCGAGCGCCATGGTTGGCAGGTGTAGTTACTTACTCATCTTTCTCTTCTGCTCCTTCAATTGGTTTACTTATGACATGGTATTGTTAATTTGTTTTAGGTGCAGCTATCTCATAGTCTTCACTTAAATTTAACAGTTGTGTGCCCTTGCTGATGGTTATTTTCTTGACATTTGAGCTATTTAATTATGGCTTGATTTAAGGATAGGATCGGTGAGAACATGTTGCCTGATTGTGATTATCTATTCTTATAGTTTGCAGCTCAAGCATTTGGCGATTTCTACTGATATTGAACAGCTTCTAATGCAACTCATCTCAACACATTTCAGATGCAACTCATCTCAACACATTTCAGGCCGAAGCTTAATTTTGCCAAGTATATGTCATATGTGCCAATTTTTCTGACGACTATATAGCTACCACCCTACCATATTGATATAGCCATTGCCTATATGATGTCCATCCGACCACTTTGTTAATCCAACGAGCAGCATGTTTTAACTTTTGAACATTTTGTAAATAGAATACATGAAGCTATCTGATGACATTTCCCAGGCAACTGACGTCCTGCAAACTGTTGCAAATTATGTGTAATTTTGCTAGATGAAGCCGTATAAACTAGCTTCCTCTAGCTCATGTCGCCGCTGATGAATGAAGCAAGGCAGGTATCTATTGCTTGTACATTTGCTTATGCTTTGCTGTGTAGTTCTTACTTGGTAAAAAAAAGTTGTATGCTGGTATCATTTAATAGAATAGCATATCATCAATTTGCTTTTGCTGGTATCATTCTGCTGGTTACCAATTTTCAATGCTGGTTATCATTCTGCTTGCTAGTTATCAATAAAAAATCAATTAGCATTTGCTGGTTATCATTTTGCTGGTTGTAGTTGTTACTTGCACAATCTAAGGAACAATCTCACATGTGTATATTGTTTGTGCAGGTGTCCCCTTCAAACATGCAAAACTTTTGCCGCAAACCACCAAGTAGATGGATGTTTCCATCAACAAAATGATCTGTGAAAACTTGGTCATATGGTAGTCATTTGGCTTCCATTTTGTAAAACTGGTTAAATGCTAGTAATTTGGCTTCCATTTTGTAAACTTGGTTATACAGTGGTCATTTGACTTCCATTGTGTAAAACCTACTTATGGGGTGACAAGTTATCTATTATTATGTGATCTTCTATGTTGTAATCAACTGAGAACTACATATGAGTATTAGTGTTGTAAGAATTTAAGACATTTGTGCTCTTATGTGTTTGATATGTGCATGTATACCTGTCTCAAATGTACTGAAATTTGAAATTCAAAAACCGAAAATTGCTTAATTGTCGGTCGGCAATACCAATCCCCGACCAACTGGTAGAAGGAAATCTCCCACATCACGGGCCAAAGAAATGTCGGTCGGAAAAGAAAAGACGGTCGGCAAAAGAAAGGTTAGTCGGCAAAGCTTTTGCTGTGGTGTCGCACCGTCGGTCGGCAAAGCAAAGTCGGTCGGGAAAGGCCTTTGCCGACCGGACTTATCTGTCGGGGTTCTTTTGCTGTGGTGTAGTGGTGGTATGCAAACAAGGAAAGCACACAGCGATCTACCCAGGTTCAGGCCGCCCGAAGGCTAACAGCCCTACTCCTGCATGTCTGGATAGATGGTTGGATCATGGTGTGGCTACAATGGTGTTTTCCGGCGAGTTACCCGGCAGGGTGATCCGACTAGAGGAAGGGGGAGGACAGATCCTTGCCCGGAGGAGATCACCTTCCTTCCCTTCCTCCTCCTAGCCTAGCTTGGTGGTTGTCTTCTACCTTGGATCGCTGGTCAGTTCTTGGCTAGAGCTTGCTTATTCCTTAAGCTAGCTTGAGCCGGCCCCCTCCTCCTATATGCCCTTGGTCCTCCTTTTATAGGGAAAGGGGATACCACAGAGGTTATGCAAGGAGCGTGAGGGGTTCTTGGCGGGAAGCAACCCCTCTCCGTGGTGGAGACGGCGACGTGGACTCTTCTCCTCCAAGTATCCGTCTTCGGGTGGTTGAGACCTCTGGCACCTTTGGGGAAAGCGGCTGGCGCGGGCTGACAGTGGGTAGGTGGTGTTCCCTGGCCACGCCTTACTTCACAAGCCTTTTGGGGGCTTCTACCATCCTCTGGAAGGTGGTAGAAACCTTATCTTCTCGTCGTACGGTCTTGTACCCGAGAGGGAGCTCAGCCCCACCGGGGACTCGCGCTCTCGGGGTCTTTGGTTCCTTCCGGGTCGCAGGAGGCCCCGGGGGTCCTGTGCACCCGAGAGGTCTTGTATGGCGCGGGTGCGCCCGCCAGGCCTTGCGTCGAGTATTGGCCTTGTTTATCCTTGTGCTGGGCTGACAGGCGGTGGACCCACTTAGGCAGCGCTAGGGGAACCCCATGTTCCACTACTGCGACAATAAGATTATAAGAAATAACCTCAAGATCACAGCCATTTGCTCTTTAACTGATACATCACGAGACTCATCGACAAGTAGATAAAAAGATGCATTTCCAAGCTCACTCATTATGACTTGTGTAGTCTCTTCTGCACATGCTTTTGCTATATCAAGTTGGATTTCACGAGATGTCAATAGACAATTGCCAGGAGCATTCTCATTAATCACATTAGCTACATCCTTGCATCTTACGCCATACCAATCCAACATCTCACGAAAATTGCCCTTGTTCAAGGAAGTGCTAGACATGTCATGCCCACGAAAATCTAGTCCTTGTTCAAGTAGAAATCTGACAGCACCCACAACAGCCCTCCCGTTGACGAAACATCTGAAATAAACTACCGTCTCCCATTAAAGAACTCCACCAAGAAGACGGTAATTGAACAACTTTAGCCCATACGAGCAGATTTATATCATAACAAATGAGGGTTCAATAGAGAAATCCTAATTGTGTTATTCTAACTTAAACTTTGTTAAGTTAGATCAAGTACAGCAAAAACGTATTATTATCATCAATATCAGTAGGTAATTTTAGAGTGTGTATCTATTTCTTATAATAGATTTCAATAACTATTTTTAGAATTTGATATAACTATAAAAGTTTGATGTAGGAAAAAACAATCTTAATTACATTTTGTGAAGGAGCAGGTAGAATGCCATGCGAATGAAGAATCCAAACTAGAAGAGTGATCAGAGCATCACAAGTCTCATAGCCCTCTCATTGGCTCACTGGGGTCCGAACATGAAATGGACCAGCAACACCGCCATTCGGTCTGGAAGGCCCGAAAAACTGTCCAGCAACCCCTTGCCCAAACTCAAACTTCAGGACCGACAAGGGTGTGTTGGACAGGTCCGCCACATAGGACTCCGACAACAAGGGCCAACATCATCGATAGAGTCTCGTCGTCGTTATTTAGTGTCATGCACCCACCTCACTTGTTCAGTCCCCCAGGTTAGTACACGGCTGTTGTACGCCATTCCCTCGCCACACCTTTCCCTCGATGCCACCACCTTGAATTTCGACACCATGGTGCATAACGATGAGGCCGGCAGCCCGAACATCTGGAAGTGGATCATCTTTGTCATCAAGGCAAGAAAGCTCGCCGGACACTCAGATGCCTAAACGATGCCCCGTGAGCTTTGGTAGTGTTCCCGTGCCTCACCGGCCACACTCACTATGAGGAGGTCTAGTTACAAAGGGGGCATATGTTGGTGAAGAAGAGGAACAACCCTCTCTATGCCCCAATAGGAGGTGATTGGACAACCTGTTCAAAGAAGAGAAAGTCGTCACCCACGAGAACTACACGGGCTCTACCCGTCGGCGTGGCTCAATATGTGGAGGAAATTATGTGGAATGCACCATGGAGTAGTCAGTCATTGCTGCAACCAGTTGCAACGCTGCCAGGACGGAGCACCGAAGCGGTGGGAGCCCGTCCTCGACGAGGTTGCGCCACAGAAGGAAGCCAAGCAACAACACGTCCATGTGGCGCGGCAGCTCCAGGAGGCCAAGGAAGCGCAGCTCGCGCCGCGTCCATGGTACGAGTATATGGAGGAGGACGACCGGCCTCCATGTTCTCCACTCCTCGAAGGCCTGGTTGGCCAGACGTGGAGCTGGAACTTGAACCCGGTGCCGCGGCTGCAGATGCCGCCGACGCCTCCGGAGGAGCAGGAGCAGCCTTCCACGTCGCTGGCCACCGTCTCACCAACGTACCTGTGGAAGGCGCCGCCCTACACCGTCCTCTCGGACGAGGACGACGAGTAGAAAGCCCGTGAAGGACATTTTTTTTTTAATTTTCTTTCTTTTTCCTATTTTAGATTATTATGTAAAATGACCTCCCCTATGCAATAAAAAATGTCCATGTATGGCCTGGTTAGAAAAACGAAAAAAAAATTATACGATTCGTCGCTCACAAGTCAGACCGGCACGGAAACGATCTGCCCGCTCGACGATCCAAACGAATAAAAATGGTTAAAATGGTCTATTCGTTTAGTTCGCCCCGTTGGAGTTATCTTTTACACTTGCGCTGACACCGGTGACGTAGCTGGTAGTCTCGCGCGCGGCCGCCGCGTCCAGAGTCGCTGACCGGCGCGTTCCTTCTTCAGACTCTGTCAGCTAGGCCCCACCGGCCGCGAGCCGTGAGGAATCCGCGTGCGCTATGTGTGGCAAAGCCGCAATGTACCAGGCGATATCATCGAATCTTTTGCCCACGAGGTTCTCTGCTCCCATTATTTGCGAAACGTGGCTGAGCAATAATGAACGAGATAAATGATTGGGTTCGAACAATACTACAGTAGCTTATCATCAGCGCTAAAGTGGTTTGTTCCAGAAACAGGTTGTCACAGTACGGTGCGCGATGGGCTACGTTTCTGACGGCATATACTATGCTAGACGTGCACATTCCGGAGTCAAAAATAGAAAACAACGATATGTGAAGAACGACAAAACTGACCTTGTCTGCAAAATTAAACACAAAACATACGACTTTCGAAAATATTTCAAAACTAACTCGCTTGTCGTTGTGGCGCTATTCTCTATACCATAGCGACCCGGGCTCGATTGCTACGCCCCTGTCTACTCGAAAATTTTAAGTCTCTCTATATCAACGTTAATTAACATTAGAAATCAAACCGGCATAAGCAAATAAGTAACGAAGTATTACATACTCGTCTAGCCATCATGAAACCAGTGACAATGAAAACAAAATTTAATATATAACTCGGGGGAAAAAGAAGCATATTTGGAGGGGTTCGAAATTACATGTTTTAGTGCACAACGTCGAACAAGGGCAATACCCTTGACAGTATAGCGCATCATGCTTCAGCTAAGGGAGTTACCCTAGGTGACTTAGAATTTTCGTGACGAGAATGGGTACGGCGTTGCCACGTTGGAAGGGGTATAGCGCACAAGATAGAGGAGAGTGCCCCGGCGATACGCGCTACCGTGTTAAGTTAGTTTAAAGAAAATCGTTGAAAGTAGTTTATTTTGTGTTGAAGTTTGCAGAAAATGCCAGTTTTATCGCAACCCTATCCCATGGAAATTATAAGTCTTATAAGTGGAACCGGAGGTGTACCATGTGGAAAGAAATCCAGGCGACAGTCATCTAATGTACACAGTCAAGCTTGGCAAAGTATGTTTATCTTTAGCCGCAATTTCTAAGGGCATGGTCAATAACCCAAATACAACAATACTCGCCTAACAAGGAGGCTAAAAAATACAGTAACTCAGAAAGCATTAGCACTGAAACTCTGAAAGACTGATGAAAGTGGTGTGGTGGCAGAAGAGATACACATTCGTTGACCAGCCGACCCATTCACACGGTATTGACGCCACGGGCGACGCCTCTTCGGCCACTCCACTCCGCTTCAATCTCTATATATGCACCACCTTCGTCCCCTCCCATTTCCCCCACACAGACACACGCGCCTACTCGCGCCAACAACACTCCCTCATCCTACTTCTTAGCAAGCTCAGCGGAGCTGAGCTTCCTCGTGCCACGCGTACATAATTCGATCAATCTGTTCTCGCTACGAGAAGTACTCAAAGCTAGCTGAGAATTGTTTGTCGGAGTACTAGCAAGAAATCAAGCGATGGCGGTGGGCAACGGCGGCGGGAAGAAAGTGGTGTCCCCGATGGAGGTGTCGGTCGAGGCCGGGAATGCCCGGGACGGAGCCTGGCTGGACGATGACGGCCGCCCGCGCCGCTCAGGAACCTTCTGGACGGCCAGCGCGCACATCATCACCGCCGTCATCGGCTCCGGCGTGCTCTCCTTGGCCTGGGCCATCGCGCAGCTCGGCTGGGTGGCCGGCCCCTCGGTCATGCTCCTCTTCGCCGCCGTCATCTACTACACCTCCACGCTGCTCGCCGAGTGCTACCGCACGGGGGACCCCGCCACGGGGAAGCGCAACTACACCTACATGGACGCCGTGCGCTCCAACCTCGGCGGCGGGCGGGTCGTATTCTGCGGGATCATCCAGTACGCTAACCTCGTCGGCGTCGCCATTGGGTACACCATCGCCTCTTCCATCAGCATGCGGGCTATCAGGAGGGCCGACTGCTTCCACGCCAACGGGCACGCGGACCCGTGCAAGAGCTCCAGCAACCCCTACATGATCCTGTTTGGACTCGTGCAGATCGTCTTCTCGCAGATCCCCGACTTTGATCAGATATGGTGGCTCTCAATCGTAGCTGCGGTCATGTCCTTCACCTACTCCGGCATTGGACTCTCCCTCGGCATCTCCCAGACCATATGTATGCATGCATCTCATCTCCCCGAAACAAACATCACACTCCTTTTCTTTGTCTTGTCAAATTAATTGTCCTTGGAAGCAGACGATACTCACCTGAGCTTAATTACTTCCTTGCAGCTAACGGTGTGATAAAGGGCAGCCTTACCGGCATCAGTGTCGGCGTCGGCATCTCCTCCATGCAGAAGGTGTGGCGCAGCCTGCAGGCCTTCGGCGACATCGCCTTCGCCTACTCCTTCTCCAACATCCTCATCGAGATCCAAGTAAGCCCACGACCGACCGGTGCTCGGCTCTTTATTCTCTGGTTGGAAGAAGCTCTGTTTCTTACTTACAGTCGCTGACAACATACATGTTCTCGCTCAGGACACCATCAGGGCGCCGCCGCCGTCGGAGGCGAAGGTGATGAAGCACGCGACGCGTCTGAGCGTGTCGACGACGACGGTCTTCTACATGCTGTGCGGCTGCATGGGGTACGCGGCGTTCGGCGACGAGGCCCCCGACAACCTGCTCACGGGCTTCGGCTTCTACGAGCCCTTCTGGCTGCTGGACATCGCCAACGTCGCCATCGTCGTCCACCTCGTCGGCGCCTACCAGGTCTTCTGCCAGCCCATCTTCGCCTTCGTCGAGCGCTGGGCGAGGTCCACCTGGCCCGACAGCGTCTTCATCGCCCGAGAGTTCCGCGTCGGACCCTTCGCGCTCAGCGTCTTCCGCCTCACCTGGAGGTCTGCCTTCGTCTGCATGACCACCGTCTTCGCCATGCTCCTCCCCTTCTTCGGCAACGTCGTGGGGCTCCTCGGCGCCGTTTCCTTCTGGCCGCTCACCGTCTACTTCCCCGTCGAGATGTACATCAAGCAGCGCGCCGTGCCACGGATGAGCACGCAGTGGCTCTGCCTCAAGATGCTTAGCGTCGGCTGCCTCATCGTCTCTATCGCTGCCGCCGCTGGCTCCATCGCCGACGTCATCGAAGCTCTCAAGGTGTACAAGCCCTTCAGCGGCTGATTTCTCACACGTGCGTGTATCAATTTAGTTGCTATACATGTAGTCGCATACGGAGTATACCACTACAGATCGAAAGAAGAACACATTCGCCCTGAGAGAAGTTTTCACTGAGGCTCTTGCTGAAGGTCGTTATTACAGCTAACAGATTAGGCGCCTCGTCGGGGACCTCTGGTTGCATTCCTCAGAAGATGAGGGGTGTAGTCTGTAGTAAAACTAAGAGTGTAGGGTTCCCTACGCAAAGTAGTAATTTTTGTCAAGGGGTCGTATCACTGTAATTTTTGTTGTACAACATTTTGCCGGGAAAAAATGTCAACTAATAGTATATACTCTATGTTTGAAGAAAAGACCAAAATATCCCGTGCCTCTATTCACATGGAATTTACTTAACATTTTTTCATTGCAAACATACACTTGTAAGCCTTTTTTCTCTCAACATGGAGCGGCCTCTCGAAGGGCCTAGATACCGTTAATTGCGAAACGGGCAGGTACAAATTACATAGGGGACCAACACAAATATAGAAATAACAATTAGCTCCTTAGCTTTTACATCAAAGACCCTACAAAGAACTTCAAAATCACAATTAGGTCATGCACAACACCTAGGAAGAAAGAGCTCCAGTCGTGGCCGTCTTCAACCTCCTGGGCCAGAACTTCTTGTTTTAGAGGGGGAATCCATCAAGCTTGATCAACCATTAAAAGGCAATCCTAATGTAGGAGGTTTTGGTTGGAATCAGAAATAGTGCTTCCGGATCCAGTACGTCCACTCCACTTGGCTCCGAGACAACATGAAGCACCACAACAAGCTCTCCACAAGACCTTCACATGGAGGTAGAAGAAGCGCCATGAGCCATCGCCGGCGCATGCGGCCACCTAATGACCTCCAGAGTCGACCGACCAACGAGGCTAGCTGAGTGTGTACTCCAACTTGCGGTATCCAAACTACATGGAAGATTAATTTCAGAGCCGAACATAGCAGCACACCACCTCTACCCCATCATCGTCGACGCAAGCATAGGAGATATGCAACGCTTTGTCCTTCACCGACACCAAGCTGCCATGAAAGGCCTTATTGATGGAGTAGGTAGCCCCCCTGGCCACCCTTGCATCTGGCTCCCTCCATGGAGCACCACCACGACAGCAAAACGCATCGACGAATACCAGGTCTGGTCCAACAGATCTGGTAACTTACTCCCGGCACAAGGCCAACTACCAGCATGACGCCAAGCCAACCTACAGGAACTACTACTACTGTCCTACTATGTACAACCCTATTGCCGGTGCCTCTCCTTACCTCTTGCCAACCGGCATCTCCGGTGAGAACAACCTCATATCGACCTGGGTTTCATGGGACAAGTCTCAAAAGCGAAACAACAGAGGAGCAATCGAGAGAAAGGGACGAGTAAATACTTGTAAGCTTAAAGAAAATTTACAAAGATCAAGTTTACCAATTCGCCAGAAAACCTGTTTCCCACTTAAAATGTAGATAGAATGTATCATAATCTCCGGTCAAATGTATTAAACCCTACTTTAATTTCAATGGTGTATGCATGATTTTAAGGGGACAACAATAGTCATCTTATTTTACTTTCAATTGTGTCCTCTCTCATTATAGGAAATTACCAAGGTTTGGAACCAATAGTTATGAGAACACTATTCATAGAGAATATCTGGATTAGAAAGTGGAGAATCTTAGGTAGATCGAAGATGATAAGACGACACTTTTTTCTCATCCAAAGAAGAAACGGGTGGACAGACATGTAGCTAGGACGGGAATGCAAGTACTAGTCATTAATTAGAGCTCACCTGGACCATTTATGTTGCTTTCTTTCGTTTCTTTGCAGGCATCGAAAAGGAAAGAACGTCTCCCTGGCAAAAAAAGAAAAAAGAAAGAAGAGCGAAGCTTGGAATCGTCCCATTTTCCTCTTAGATATTTGGTGGTGAACATATGATCATTGTTGATTGTACTGTAGGAGTACATGATGTACCTTTCTTTTTGATTATGTGTTAGCTAGCTAGAGTAGGTCGTTAGAGTGTTGGGTGTTAGGTCCATATGTGTGACAAATTTTGGTACACACGATTGATATGATGCATTTTCTTGCTCATGCATGCATGGGTGACACTAATAAGTGATGTCGTAATTATCGTAACAGTAAGGAACTTTGTAGCATCTTGTGGTTCTCTTTATTTTCTTGCTTGAACAAATAGCCTGGCCACTTGGGGAACATTTTGTAACGTGTCGGAGTCCACATATATATCCAACTCGGTTCGGAGGTTCTTTTACCTGTGGGCGTGATTACTGACTAGCCTGTTGCTCCTAGGCGTGATCCGTTATCGAATCGTCAGACGGCATGCGCGAGCTAGCGCGTGCTATCCAGCCCCTAACGAGAGCTAGAGCTAGTGCCTAGTGGGACAAGACGACGAGAGGATCCATGGTGGGAGCGATTGCAAGATCCATCGGATTCTATAGTGATGCTGTGATGGCAACAACACAAGATCATCACATCCACGTCCTCCGCCACTTCCCCGAACCCTAGGGCCAAGGGTCATCCTCGTTCTCATCTAGATTCACCCAAAAGAAATTGCATATATAGGAACACCTTTAAATGATTAGTATTGCTTATTTTTCATGTGCCGGCGCATTACGGACAGGTTCTTCTCATGCTTTTGGAGCCTGTGGATCACACACCTTTTGCATTGGCTAGCTATCTAGCTAGATCGAGTAGTGGGCATGCACTGCATGCATATGCGCACGAGATCTCTGTGAGCAAGTCAACGCGCTTTTTTTGCCCTCCTCGATAGACGATATAGTCTTCTCGTCAACGCACTAGCTAGCAGCAACCAACAGGCGCGAGTCAACTGCCATTAATGTCAGCTAATGCTTTGGAAGGGAACTGCAGTAGATAGACAGGTGCCGCTTGTTTGGTCAATAAGCGAGTGGTCACGGACGACTGAGGTCTGCCGACTTAATCACTCTTAGGGCTCGTTTGGTATTTATCATTTTATTTCAGTGAAATGGCAGTAATAGGGATAAAAATTGACTTAACATAGCATATGCATTTTTTGAAATTTCAATTGAAATGACATTCTAATTCTATAACAGCCAGACACATTTGGTATGAAATTTCTGAAATGAATTCTAAAATGATGAGTGCCAACAACCCGTTAAGCGTATTTTTACACAAATTCATAAATGCAAGCGACCCACAAAACGTTGATGCATTCATCGGAACACAAAGTGACATGACCGACACAATAAACCAATAAAAGCGTACGAAGTACTTGAGAAATCAAACCAACGTGACTTAGTTTCCTCCATTCTACACGCCACAATGTAAGCAAATATGTGATGATCTCCCTCTTCAACAGATCCAACAGGCAACACCTGGTGAGCAAGACGTCAACTATATCATGCCTTTATCGTGTTATACCCGGTCCCGATCCCCTCTTAACTGCCCCTGGATCCACCGAAGCGATATAGGGTTTGGCTGTTGCCACCCTCTCCCTACTTTCGCCGGAACGTCGTTGGGAAAAGCCCGGGCAAGGGAGGATAGTAGCTGTGTGGCTTCCCTCTGCTGCAGTTCTAAAGCATTGCTTCCGATGCATCTCCAGTGGGTGTCCTGATTCGGCGTGTGCGTTGACATGGCGTGGGTTACGTATCCATCTGGCCTCTTTCGCTATCGACGAACCACTCTGACGGCGCGGCTGGATCAAGGCGGTGGTGTCACCGTGCCGACTTTGGCTTCTCATGGCGCATTCCCAAATTGGTTTAGGCACGCTCTTGGGCCATGATGATCGACGGTGATGCTAGTGAAAACTTGTTTTTGGCCTCGACCGGGATCGTCGACTGCGGCATCCTTGTGCGCTTCGACCCTAGATTCAGCCATGCCATATAGGTTATGACGACGAGCCTTGGAGTTGATCCCTATCCTGAAGATGGTCGGTGGAAAATGACGTCCGCTTTCGGAGCACGCGCATGTGGTATGTCCTGAGGGTCGGATGGACCGGTTCGTGCTCCTGGCTCGCCGTTGGGCGTCTTGATGACACTTCCGAATTTAGATATGCGGCTTTGGTGTGAGCTGTGGGGCTAGGGTGATGGCCCCAATCGTGTCCATCCCCAACATCAATCCTGTAGGTGTAGTGACAAATGACGTGAGATTGGTGGCTTCGGATTGATTCAATATTTTTATGTAAGGCTATATTAAATAATTGAGATTGTGTGCATCAATTTGATGCAAATACGGGAGGCTTCTCTACCTCAATGGCAACTAAATTGGTATGAAAAGAGTAGTGTGTGTAGAGTGCACCACTTTGAAAGCGAGGCTTGCAAGAAAAATGTAAAAGCATTTTGAACTTGTCTTGGAAGGGTAAAGTGCTATTTTTCTCTATGTAGATGGTACTACGTACGTATTGTTCGTTCTTTCTAGACGAATTTTACCATTGGGTTGAAGAGAATTGTTCCCACGCAACACTACTGGTAGTGACTCTCCAATGTATCGTCGCGCTCATGCGGTGGCCTAACGTTAGGTCTCATCTGTTGCTTCCTTCTCTGGGTCGAATTGATCGGTTCCAAAACGAAATGACAGATTCCTAGCTAGCTAGCTAATGTGCTTAATAAGCAGGCAAATCAAGCACACATGTACGAGTAGGACACTTGTCATGTCACTGGAGAGAGCCGTGTGTCTCATGGAGATACGGCCGGCCGGACGCCCCCCTGCCGGTGCCTAAGGTTGGCTTGCTTGCTGAACTTTCGAGAGAATCTTCTCAGGTCTCCATCGGACGGGACGTCTCACCCACGACGAAGACGACGAGAGGTGACTGGAGCGGCGACCTCCGGCGTCGGCCCGGCTCCGAGCGCGCGGTGACCGGCCGGCATGTCCGGCGGCCGGGTAGTAAGTCGTCAATCAAACAAAAGTCCACGCATGTCGCGTTGGTTGGGCCCGCAAGATAATTAGAAGAGATCCTGAAAGCATTCGCGGTGGCGGGTCGCCACGGCTAGCAGTCTAGACTAGGACAACCCCGTGGGCTTTCACGTGATACAAATATTCTGCTCGATCGATCGGGACCATCTATATATGTATGTACTCCATGTTGGTCTCGTCTCTTTTCCCGTCGTCGTCTCCGGCCACGGCGTCATTTGCAAGTGGCGGAAGAAACGGAGAACCCGACGGGCTGTCCTAGCCATGTCGTATTTTGTGGCGTTTAGCTAGCTCTTCGTCTAGTGAGGTCCAAACCTACATTTGTTCCCTTGCCAGCAAAAACCGTGCCCACTTCAACCACCGTTTTCTATGTGTCGTCGTCGTCGATGTGAGAAAACCCTATTTTGCTAGGTTCTACGTACAAATATACTACGTAGATGCCTAACATAATTCTCTTTTGGAAGATGGATGCATGATGAGGGAGAATAATAATTAAGTGGATGCCTGGATGGGGTTGCATCCTTGCATTGCAACCATGAGTTGCAACAGCTTCAGTTCACCTCCTAAATCCATTCATCTCGATGCCCACTGCACGGTGTAGAGCAAAAACTTCTTTCGTAAAGGAAGAACTAACGAAGAAAAAGACATGCCCTAAATTCCTATTACAAGTTTACTACGTATACGCTATATATAAAACTAATATAGAATAAAGCGTCTGAGAAGCCAACAGAAAGCAAATCCTGAGTCTGAGTACAGTACATCTAGCCTTTAGCAAGAAATTAGTGGCATGCAAATTGAGAATTGGATTGTCCATTGGCATTGACTATTCGTCGTGTTACAATCTAGCTAAACCACAGTTACAATCTCACACCAGGTGGGAAAAAAGACAGACACGGTTGACGAACAGTGATCGCTGGATTTGCGTCATGTCTAAAGATCTCAACCATGCTTTAGAAAAATCACCTCAGACGAAATTACCTTCCTGATTTTAAGTGAAGAAGTCCATCAAGTGACCTATATGCATCGACGACCATGCAAAAGGTAACCAATAATTGACGCACTTATAGACTCTGCTGATGTACTACAAGTCACAACACATTAAGCCATATCGCTGCCTGTCAATATCGAATTCTAATCAAGCACCTTATACAAAATGCCGAATTGGCTAGGCACGGCATATAATTGCTTCATGAACTCAAAAGCACCATATGCTGGCTACACCTTTCAAGAAGAAAATTGTGCACATAAGACAAGTGAGAATATAAATTATTCGGATAGTCCACATCGATGGGCGACAATCTACAAGCCAGTAAATATTCCTTACAATAATAGTTACCACCTGTGTCTAGCAAACCAAAGCTCCAAGCCAAGCTTACTAGCCCCCTAACTCTACAATATGTTCAATGAGTTGTAGTCTACGTACACTCTAGTCATCACCTTTTTATCTGCCTGATGAAAACTAGCCCCCTAACATGCATGCATGCATGGCCGTTGTGTTTTCTTGCATGTGAAGTAGGCGTCCTTGACAACTTCCCCGTAGAACTTAATAAACATGCATATCTATGTTAGCATATATCCATTCTAGTCATATGTTCAGATCACAATCGATAAAGGTGAACCTATATAAACGTATATCACAACTACTATAGGCTGGTAGTGGTAGCATATATTTCCTCGAATAGATGGTTCAAGGTCCAAGAAAACTGCACGCTAAGAATATGTGCAGCCGATTAGGTGATGCGGACACGAGTTCTGGGAAAGAAAAAAGTTTGGAACTTCCCTGTGTAAAGAGCATCTGTATGCACATAGTGTATTGGATGTGAGGTCACTTGTCACGAGAAAGCAGTTCGTTTGGTTGCCGCGCAGGATGAGATTGAATCGTCAAAAAAGGTAACCGCAACTTGGCATGAAGAAAGCTACCGTTGGAGCCTGATCATTCGGTGGAGCGATGAACCTATTCATCACGCGTCTTTGTCAAAGTTATGGGAGACAAGCAAGGCTGCAATCAGTTTAGATGTGAGTTACGGGCTTTGATTGCCGAGAAACTTGTATTTTCGATGGAGGAAGTTTTGGCAACCGCTTAGGCCTGTGTCAACGTATTCTTTTTCTCGTCACGTTTTCATACGAGTAATAAAAATTGAAGAAACAATTAGTGCAACACATTGTTTCTCCTGAGTTGTATGTAAATTTAAAATTTTGAAACTAATGCATACATATAATTGGTCTAGCAACTATTTTTTATCTATGGCCACATGCAAACTTGTATCTTTACTTCTTTAGACTAGTACTTGACAGGGATTTCGCTAAACTACAAACTCGCTATATCTCTTCATTAAGTAGTATGCCACATAAACAAAAAGCGTATGAAACCATGGTAAGAAAGTTGCATTGACATAGACCTTATTAGCAACGGCGTGCACTACTTAACTACAATACTCATAACAGAAACTGGTTATCAGTTTTTAATAGTGATTCAATGACGGCCAGAAAAGATTTGGCTTCGGTTCATGTTGGTCCAGCGGGACTAAAGCAAGCGCGCACTTGTGCTTCTTCCATAACGCAATGTTTCTGCAATTGGTGGATAAAATACACGCACTTTTACCTTTACGAAAAGATGTTCAGCGAATTATATCTCTTATACCAAAAACCAAACTGAATGGAGTAGCAAAAGTGGCGTTACACATCGTGGCGCACGTGCTCAACAAAATTAAGATGTGTCTTGTAAAGATTAAGCATGCTAATCAATCGAGCCGCAAACTTGCGAGAGTTAGTCGGCATGCGTGTTGAGCTAGCCGAACGACAATATTTAGCCTTTAACTAGCCATGAAGCTGGTGCAGTTGTGGCATGCCAATTGGACCATCCATGCATTTGACTAATTGTTGTTTTGCCGTCTACCTCTATCTAGCTAAATTATACGCAAGATGGGCAAAAAATCTGACATGGAAGATCGATCGACGAACCGTGTTTGCTGGATTCACACACGTAAAAAAAACTTACATGCTTTAAAAAATCGCTTGAGACGAAATCAACTTCCTGATTTCAAGTGACCTATGGTCCATCAAGTGACCGCATGCATTGACCATACCCGATGATAACCAGTGATTCACGAGCAAGGTATAATCCAATACCAAGTTGTTCCCATCAACTCACAATTAAAGATGGTTAGGTGGCCAGCCTCACACGTATAGTTTCTTCAGGGGCGGTCCTGAAATTTCAGGGGCCCAGGGCGAAAACTAGAACATGGGCCCTACAAGTATAAATAAAATATACAAGCAAATATAGAATGTTACTGATATAAACGCTTAAAATATATATATTGTTGATTTGAAGTATATTGTAAATATTATCTTAAAAATCCTATCATTTCTAAACACAAAGTGACTGATGATGGTATATTAGTACACCAACGCTACCTAGAACCACGTTGTCATAGTGGCTGTGGACACAATGTGTTCGATTTTCGACAAGTCGGATTCTCACCGCCCGTGGTGGGCTCAGCCAGCACATGGAGATAAATAATTTGATAGAGAAGGGAAATATCTACATTATGAAAAAATGCGTATTTTTAACAAAACAAAAAATACGTTTATTAACAAGAAAATTAAATGCGTTGATTACATTTTGCATTTCCCTGGAACATTTTTTTAGAGAACCTGGTACTTTTTCTGGCCAAGGTCTAGTCCACCAGCCCCTTAATCCTTTCATTAAACTAATTGAATGAATAAAGGCCCAGACGGCCGAAGCCCAAGCAACAAAAGGAGGAAAAATGGCCCAATCTTACTACGTCCACCAGGAAGCATCGCTTCATCGTCTTTCTCTGAAACGGTACGAAAGGTTCAGAAGAAGCTGCAGAGAACTGCTCTAATGGCGTTGACGCTTGATCACTCCTCCGCCACTATATGCCCTGCCTACTTAGGACTTGGGGCCCCTTGATTTTGGGGGCCCGGGGCGGTCGCCCCGTGACACCCTAAGGGCCGGCCCTGAGTTTCTTCATCCATAAACTGAAGCACCATTGTACTCCCTTTATTCTAAATTTCTAAATTAGATGATTTCGATTTGTCCAAAATTGAATGTACCTAAACATATTATAAATCATCTATTTTAGATTAAATCTATTGGGGAACGGATGGAGTACGTACCTTTTGACCTGTACCCATGGAATAAAAAAGAACACACATGGACAATTGAACATAAATTGCTAACGAGCACTACCTATTTAATTGACACTATTTGTATCTAAATTTGAACTATTTTAACTCAAAATACGGTACAGAGGGAGTAGTCAGCATCATACGTGTTCATCACTTTCCCCTCATTATTCCTGTCATGCATGATTGCTAAGTAAACGCTAACACGTACACGGGTGCATGCATGGGCGCGCCCGGAATCTTCACGCGAACGTACGTGCTCTTGGAACCTTTCTCAAAATTAGTCAGGGTTAATTGGATCGATGCCACTACAACTTTCACGCTTTGGAGAAATGGCATTACAAAAACTAAAGTTGGAAATATGCCACTACAACTTCTCAATACCTCTACATATGCCATTATGGTCATTTAACAACATAACGGTTCATAAAATACATGTATTCCAGTGTGTACTGCTGTATTTAACATATTCTCTGTAAAAAACTTTTGGCAGCTATGTTTTATCATTCCGGCGCCAAAAAGTTCAAAAAATGTTCAAAATTCGAACTCCTCAGAAAAATATGAAAAAATTACAGAAAATCAAATGCACTAATATGAGTGTACTGTTAAAATATGAGCCGATTCTGGACATAAATGGACGCTCAAACTGACATGTTAAGGTCTGTCCAGAAAATTGTCAACCGGTGTACTGAAAATAACCGCTGTGTATTTTAGTTTGAGGGTCCATTTATACCCAGAATCGTCTCATATTTGAACAGTATACTTATATTACTCTATTTGATTTTCTGTATTGTTTTCAGATTTTTCTGAGAAGTTCGAATTTTGACCATTTTTTGAATTTTTTGGCGCCGGAATGACCAAAAATAGCTGACGAAAGTTTGTTACAGAGATAATACGGTAAATACGGCAGTGAACACTGAAATACATGTATTTTATGAACCGTTATGTTGTTAAATGACCACAATGCCATATGTAGAGGTATTAAGAAGTTGTAGTGGCATATTTCCAACTTCAGTTTCTGTAATGGCATTTCTCCAAAGTGTGAAAATTGTAGTGGCATAGATCCAATTAACCCAATTAGTTAACATGATCTATCTATCCTCCTATATGACTATATCCACTATAGACCATCTTTAGTCAATTTGATCATATCCAAATCAAAAAAGTTAACTTATACAAACATGTATCATCGCAACTACTGCAAGAGTGCATTTATTTCTGGAGTACATGTACACATATAGTGCACGGTCCAAGAAAACTGCGCGCATGCCAAGGAATTAATATTACAAACGGTTTGGGTTTGGAGCTTGCTATTGGTTGGCATCTACCACCTCTTTTCATAAATATAAGACGTTTTAGCTCTAATACATGTTGACTAGATGCACATTAAAATGGATGCACTTATACACTAAAACATGTCTACATACATGTAGATACATATGAATCTAGTCAAATACTAAAACATCTTATATTGAAAAACGGAGGGAGTAGTATATAGTGTATGGATGTGTTATCTCTGGAGTCTTGTCAGATAAAGTACTGTATGGTTGCTCGAGTGGGATCGTCCAAAAGATAGTCTCAACTTGTACATATGAAGAAAAAATGGCATAGTTGAAGCTATAGATAAGTTAACCTTTCTAAAAAAAATAGAAGGGGACACGCTAATCATTCGGATGAAGCGAAGAACATATTCGTGGTAGCCTAGTCAAATTTACGGAGGACAAGTAAGGTCTAGCTGTACTGTCTAGAATGTGCGAGTTTTCATGCAAATAAAGATGTAACGAGAAATATTTTGACTGACTTTGCCATTCTACATCTTTTCTCTTTTCTTTATTTTTCCATTTTGTCTTTTGGCTGTACACATTCTTAATATATCAATTAGTTCTTATCATTGTGTTCGTATAGAGTTTAGTTGTATTTGCTATCTTTTTTAATTTAAGCTAAATGAAAAGTCCATTTTAATGAATTAAATATAAATATTTAGAAAATACAGATAATTATATCACTACAGCAGAACAGACATTTGGTAACACAGACTTGTGTTACTACAAGTTCAAAAGCGTGTTACTATGCCAGGCAGTAACACAATTTAGAATGTGTCCCATTAGACCGTGTTACTATGAGGTGTCCACTGTCACACATAATAATTGTTACCACAAGTTAAAAATCGTGTTACAATTTTGATATAGTAACACGCATATTATGTGTTACCAAACACAGTAGTAACACAGTTTTTTAACTACTGTAACGTAAGTAGTAACAAATTTTCATCCATGTGAAATATTGGTAGTAACATGTTTTCATAAATACAGTAACACACTTGATAAAAAATTAGCCTAAGACTAGTAACACAATATCCAAATGATGGAACACAATAGTAACACGTTTGTGTACTATCACTATTCGTGGGAAGATAATTAATGTATTTTTAATTGACATAAATTGGGTATATTCAATTTATTATTTGTATCTCGATTATAAATAATAATTACACATGTTCAATGTAATAATTTATTGCACGGCGAAAATAAAACAGAAGAATGACGCATTCACAAATTTAGTATCATGATATGTCGAGCATACAATATTGTAGAATCATATTGCATTGTAATAAATAATTAACAAAATCACACTTACAACGTCATAATTTGACCAAGGAAAACATCTTTGCGAAAAGTATTACACCATAGCATATGTTTCAGTTCGACCGAAGAACATATCCTGAGTACTATTACATCTTCGTAATATCCATGTAAAACTATAATTATTAATAAGTGAAATCTATGCAACTTTTTTGCTTCTTCATCTAGCCAGAGAATTCAGCTGCAACTTAGCCATCCTTTGTTTGGATCTGCAAAGAAAATCAAACAAATATTTACAATCAAATTTACATAAATATGAATCTAGGAAAATTGAAGATTTTTTTAATTAACTTACAAAAGGTGAAGGCCAAGCAATTAATAATCCTGAAGCGAAAGCATCACCAAGTGTCTTGCAACCATCTACTTCTCTCACTAACTCCTCATTATCCATAATAGTGTCATCTATGTGCACAAGTGTAAATTCAACACCTAACTCAATCCCAGCAGCCTTAGTTTTAGGATCAGTACTTCGGCTAGTTGCATATGCAACATTCCGCTTGTTGGGATACGTTGAAGTCTTCAGAACTACTTTGGAACCAACCTATATTAGATCAATATTAGTATACAACCACAATAATTCTATAATGTGCTAACAAATGTTCATAGTATGCAGAATATATGTTAACTGATAAACACAAAATTGGTTGTAGATAGAGTGATGTCTGGAGGTGGATTTTTACCTTCAGTGAAGAAGTACGCCTTCTTTTTGTGGAATTTGAGCGTTGATGTTGATTTATAGTCCCTTGTTGCTCTAGTCTTGAAGAAAGTTCACCTGTACGATCTCTCTTTTCCCTCACCTAGAAAGAGACAATAATGGTACATGCAATGATTTTTTTACCCAGGAGATTCAAAAGGCTGAAACTAAAAGGCTAAAACTCAAAAAATCAAAAGCACACAAATATACCTCTGGCACAGATTTGATAAAAAGGTCTCGTGTTGATGAGTTGTGTTGAATCAGTAATGAATTGACATTACCATGGTCCGCATTCTAGTTCCATGACACAACAAGGATGAGCAAATCATTGCTGAATATTCTATATAATTGTGACATGAGTAAGAGTGGAGTAATAACCTTTTTGAGTGAAAGTGCTACATTATTATCGTCAATCATGTCATTTTGCATAGACGAGTGTACTTCAACAGGTTCATTGCATTGAACTCTCTAGAAACTGAAATATCAGTACACAATTTTCAAGAGACTAGCAATGATAGAACAATGTATGACATTACCTTTGTTATACCATCGTGTACTGGTAACCGAGAAATACCATTATCTTTTGACTGGACATTTTCCTACAGAGCTAACAACTATGAGTAAAATATGGATAGAAAGCCATACAACAACAAGAGAAAAGGAATTCGTTCACCTCTTCTTCTATTCCAGTATTTCCATAGCCTTCTTTTTATTTGTTATTCATATCTTCAATAATCTGGTCTTGCCTTCTTATATGTTCCTTCAGCTTTGCTATTTCCTCCCAAACGCCAGCTTCAGCTTCACATGATCCATCGGTTGTGGTCATATTGATGTTCTTAAGATACCGTGGTGTCCGGATGTATGCTTGCTTAGGAATTGGAAGCAAACCCATGACATGCACTTGTCCACTCTTTTCTACACCCAACACCTTCAACAGGGCATCACCTTCCCATGCCACTCTTCCATTGGCATTTTGTGCAAGCTCTGGTTGCTCAGCTATTAGACCCTCCAATCTAGCCTATAAGAAAAGAAGCATGCATATTGTACTAATTAAATTGAATTGGAAGGTGATCCACAATAACAGTACAAGTATATTAACAACCTACCAGACGCTCATTTTTTCTTTATTTTCAGCATTATCCTTCTTTTTATGAGTTGCTAAGAAAACCTTTGCTCTGTGTGGTCGTTTCTTTTCCGGAACAGCTTGTCTCTACAAAACAAGAACAACTTTGATATAGCAAAAAAAGACAGCAAATAACTCGTAAATGATGAAAAGTACTCACAATGTCTTCACCCCAACGAGCATAACTCGTTGTACCAGCATTATGTGAATTCTTCACACGGGAACGACTAATTATGTTCTTCTCACTTATAGCCTATTACGACATAATCATACAAGAAGTGTAACTTTTAATGTGAGACAAAAAAACTCAGATTTAAAAGTCGAACACATAAAGTAAGGTATCTCATTCATTACCCTTCCTTTTTTGGACTTCCAAAATTTGATAAGTCCACGCCATTGATCTTTGTCCACGTGGTCTGGACATAGCTAATACAAAGCCTTCCTCTTGATGTTTGGATTTCTGTTAATGGATGGTGTGAATATAGTTTTTTTCAAACAACACTTGAATTTCCTCCAGTCTCGTCCAGTTGTTTTGAGTATCCATTTTTCACATGATGTAGGATACACAAACTTTGTCTGAAAGTACAAAATAAAGAATGAACTTAAGACATGGGCCCCGGTGTTTCCAGGCCTGGTGCTTCTATGGAGTGTGAGGATACCATAATTTGGGCGAGTAGCTGTGTTGACATGTGGACTTTGGTGTCTGGTGGAATGTTCAGTGCAGATGTAGCAATGTTGTTCACTGTCTTTGAGGTACCTGTCATGGCCTGATTCTACCATGTTCAGTTGTTGACTTGGCTTTCAGGTGATGCTTGCTTGCCATGTCAGGTGCGGTGTGAGATAGAGGGTGTGTTTGGGAGAGCTTCACTCTACTCCACTCCACTCTTATTTTCTTTTCTCTTTTATTTTTTTCCTGACAATCATGTGCTACAAGACCTTCAGCGTCTCAAGTAACAGAGTTGAACCGGACTTTTTCTTTGCGTGACTGGTTGTTGCACATGTGAAGGTTATCAACGTGAGATGATGATTACTGATATATATATTATATTTTAGGCTTTGCATGACAACGTTATGTTTCGCACACTTGAATTCCCTACAGGTGATTGATAGTAGCTATTCTTAGCTCATGCATAATCATCCCATTAACATCATCTCAGCATGCACTGAAAATCAAACAACCTCAAGCAGGCAACATCGTTGCCAAACTCCTGTCAAGATTGGTTGCAGGGTCAGAGACGAGGGATGTTGAAGATCGATGTAGGTTCCCGGTACAGGAAAACGACCAAATTAGCGATGGGCAAAATTATGTCAAAATAGTTCGGTATTTACCGTCAAAGAAATCGATTTTATCATTTTGCATTAAAGAATTTCATGTTGAGACATGGGCCTATTTACACATAAATTCAGTTTCCCCATATAATAGAGCCTGTAACATAATGGATTAATGTTACTCTCACCTTATGTTTGTAACGCATTCCTAGAAACACATACTTATATGTGACTATGTCAATATATCTGTAACACATTACTCGGAACACATGTTTATATGTTACTTGGTTGATATCTCTGTAACACAATTTCGGATCTTATAAAATTTGTGTTACTGTCGAGAGTTGGAACACAAATGATGTGTTACTAGAAATTTATTTGTAACATATTTTGCTATGTGTTACATGATTGTGTTACCAAATCTCTGTTCTGTTGTAGTGTACACCTATTTTTTCTGAAGTTTGAATTACACATGAATCAATTAGGATGAGGTACATTAATTCACAATTTTAGGGTCACTTAATGTTATGGGTACAAAAATGCATAAAAATACATGCAACTGAAGTTACAAGTTGTGGTTGGATTATGAACATAGCCTTGGAATTGAATTGGAGTGGGAATACCAAATCTGAGTTGGAAATTTATTGGCCTCCAATTCCAAATCAGTTGTTTGGATGTGATTATATCCTTGTTGTAATCTAAGGATGGCATCAAATTCCTTGTTTGGATGTACAAGTCGTGCAATCGAGATTTTTGGTGAATCAGATAGGAGGGGAGGATGGCCAGCGACCGGACGCGGGGCTGCGAGTCTCCAGCGGCCATGGACGACTGGCGGGGAGGATGTCCGGCGGCGGAGCATGAGGATGCAGTCTCCAGCGGCCATGGACGGCTGGCGGGGAGAGGATGACCGGCAGCGGAGCACGAGGATGCAGTCTCCAGCGGCCATGGACGACTGGCGGGGAGGATGACTGGCGGCGGAGCACGAGGATGCAGTTGCCTGGGAGGACGGCCGGCGACGGCTGGGCGCGGGGCTGTAGGGCTGTAGCAGCCACGGAGGACGGGCAGCCAGGACGGCCGGTAGCGGGGCGCGGGGGCGCAGCGGCCAGGGAGGACGATTGGTGGTGGCGGGGCGCTGTTCCCATTGATCTAGGGCGAAGAACGCGATGGGGTGGAGAAGGCGGCAATGCGGAGAAGACGGTGAAAAGGCAAGGCGGTGGCGGGGAAGAGGTCAGGGAGAGGGAGAAGGCTGGGCGATCACGCACCTTGCTGTCGCTACCGTCCGGTTCGCTCGAGCACTCCTTGGGGATGAAGGGGTATGCTCGCGAACGAGTGATTCCGCGCGAGTACGGAGGTGGAGGGCTCCATATTCAATCGAGCCTGCGGACACGCGTGGGCTGGGCCTTAGAATTGCCTTAGATTTCCAGGCCTGAAAACGTGGGACACCCAAACCCTCGAATTCAGGCCTATCAATACCAAATGTCCAATTTCAAGGCTGCATACCAACATCCAAACACAGCCTGACTGAGATATTATTTGATCGGTATCGTGAAGCCGACATTGACGTTTTAATGTCAAAACTTAGTGTCATTCTTGCATAGCCGTTTTCGGTGTTCACCATGTTAAAACTCTCATTGACATGCGATGCAACATTAGTGCAACAGTTCAAACTCCAAACCAAGCATCAATATGTACTATCTCTTTCTATACGTGAAACTAAAGTTCCCATAACCAAAGTCCTTGGCGGAATTCACGTGTATGCTGATGCCGTATTTAACTTGTTGTAGGATTTGTCAGTTAGCATTCGTGATGGAAACGTCATTACTACAGACTTGATGCCTGGGGCCCGGCTAGCAGGGAGCCCTCTCAGGCCATTTGCCTGTCTGCTGCCTCTGACATGTGGGCCGGTATCGTGTACTGATAGGGCTGTTCTATTCTGTCCACACGTCCTCCTCTCCTTCTGCCGACATGCGTGGCCTTTTTCCCTATTGCGAAGTAAAATCTTCTTCCTCCCCGCCGCTGCTTCCTCCTCCCATCGACCCCCTTCTCTCCGGCTCCCTTCTCTCCTCCCCTTCCCCACATCGTGGCTGCTCCTTGCGAGCCGCTCCAGTGCTGCTCGGCGCCGCTCTCCTTGGTAGGTGCTGGAAGTGGGTGCGTGACATGGCCGCCGCCCCGGCGACGACGCGAAGGGCGCGGAGAAGATGTCGGCGGAGGCGGCTTGGAGTCGGTGGAGGCGAGAGGGCTCGTGCTCCCCCGCCCGGTTCCTCGTGGCGGAGCCAGAGCTGGTCGTTCCGGGCCTCTCATTGGCAGCGGGGATGGTGGCCGTTCAGCCGTTCCTACCCCTGCGCCGCCGGACGGACCCACTGTGCCGCCGCCGGACTGCTCCACTGCGCGTCGCCACCGTCGCAACGCTCCATTTAATCTATTCCCAGGGTGCACATTTGGTTTCTTATTGCAGATGTCAGCGGAAGATCCTATCTGGTAAGGTGTCCAATAGGGGTATTTGTTTTCAGATAAAAGGCATAGGCCCGACTTTGAATTAACAAAGCAGGAGAGTACGTTACAGTGCTGCGGCATACAGCTTAGCCAAATACAACTGCTGCGGCATACAGCTTAGCCAAACAAGGAACTACTACCGAAGGTAAAGAACTAAGTACGCGCCGGAAGCACCGAGGAGTGGATCTCCTTAAGTTTTCCGACCAGCCAGCTTGCCCCTGCCTGATCCTGCGGTCTGAGAAGTGGGAGCCACGCCTTTATAAATAACATGGTTTTGAAGATGATATCAGCTGGATGTTTGATCACTTTCTTTTCGATAGCAAGTTTATTTCTAATTGACCACAACGCCCAAGACTGCGCCGCAAACAAGAACCAGACCATCCTACGGGATCGGGAGGCTAGCTGCGCAAGAATACTCGCGAGATGCGCAAAGTTATTAGGGCACCAGGCTCTCCCTAGAGCCTGGCGCAAGACAGCCCATGCGAAATTGGCCCCGGCCCCAGAACAAGTGAAGAACATATGGGTAGCATCCTCTTCCACCGCGCAGAGAGAACACTTCCCATCTGACGGGCCTCGCCTAGTCGCTAGCTGCGATCCCGACGGTAAACGGTCAAGGACAAGCTACCAAGTGAAGATGCAGATTTTAAGAGGAAGTTTGGCCTTCCACAGCTCCTTGAAGTGAAGCACTGTCGCCCCTTGCGACAGGTGCTTATACATAGAGCTAACTGTAAACTTCCCAGAGGGATCTAGGGACCCAGATATCGAATCAGGGGAGGTAGAAAGCGAGCTTGATTGGATAATGGCATCGAGTTGCCTCCACTGATCTGTCCCGACAGGACCCAGCGTCCTTCGAAATCTACAGCCCCTCGTAACCGCTTGGTGGACAGAGAGGTTCACATTGTCACAGATGCTGAACAGCAAAGGGAACCTGTCCTTTAGTGGCCCCTCCCCAATCCACCAATCTTGCCAGAAACTCGTCCGGACCCCGTCCGCCACATGGTGTTTAGCCCCAACTTTGAAGTAGTGTTTGATTTTGTGCAAGCTTTTCCAAAACTGTGAACCCCCGTGGTTTGAGCATGAGAAAATATCCCCGGTCGCCGTGTATTTGGCCCGGATCAGAACTGCCCAAATGGACCCGTCCATTTGGTAGATTTTCCATATCCATTTTAACATCAGCGCAATGTTCATAAGATGAGTATTGAGGACCCCCAGCCCCCCACATTCTTTTGGGCGGCAAACAGCCGGCCAGTTGAGCATATGGTACTTGCGTTTAGGGCCCGACCCTTCCCAAAAGAAACGTGCCCGATGTGAGTCAAAGGCGTCGTGCACTCCGTCCTGGAGGAGAAAAAGACCCATAGCGAACAAAGCCGCAGGAGTTAGACAGAATCAGCCTCCCACCGGAGGACAGGAATCGACCCACCCATGGTTCGACCCTCGCTGCGAGCTTAGCTATCAAAAAGGTATTGGGAGCGCCCTTTCTGTTCATCTTGCTTTGTTTTTCAATATGAAATAAACAGATGAACCGGTGTTTTGTTGAATCTGTACAAAAGTTCTGCACATTTATTACTTTGATTTGGGATATTAGCCTTTTGCAGACTAATTTATTGCTTAACCTATCTGCTTGCGAATACTTTTATACCATAAAGTAGTTAGGTTGAAGAGAGATTGGTTTTTGTATGCCGCATTTGGTGTCTAATGTAGTGTGTAATCAGTTCCTGTGTGGAAGAACAGGACATCTTACTTTGTTACATTCAAAATTCGAAAGCCACGAGAATTTTATTCTAGATATACATTGTATAGTTTCTCTCCCCCTTCAAGCAGCCTTTCCACCTCCTACATCCCCGCTGGCAGCAGGTAGCAGATTCATGTCACCGCCCCTCTCTCCCTAATCCCTTCTCAATCCTATGTTTGTGTCAGATTGTGATTATAGCTCTCATTGATCAAGATTTAATGTAGTCAAATCTATGTTAACACCAACGGAGCATGCATTATTGAGTTCTAGGACTTACTTCATTGATGTAATCATGTACTTCTTTACAACATGTATCTTCTCGCGAAGACTTTGTTGGAGGGCAAATGCGAAGTTTGCTCTTGCACTACTGAAGACTTTTTTTCATGGTGTAGCAATTAGATTATGTGCTCATACTGATCTTGTTTGGACAGAACAAGGAATTCAGGGATAACTCCACTGACATATAGATAACCATCTTATTTCTTCAAGCTATCCTTTAATGCTGAGCTCCGCCGTCCTATTTTCGTAGTACAATCTTGTGCTATTTTTTTCTTCCATCGTTTTCTTAACATAATATTCTCCGTATACATGCGTATCAAGTGTGATATATGTTTGAAAGATGACTAAGAGTAACAGTATTATTGTATGGCTAGATTAATTAATATTCCAACCACTAATCATGTGTTCTAACTCATAACAAAAGCATACATATGTGTACCTTTACTTTTTATACTGTATTAAATTTACAATTGAACTCACCATTGAGTTCCTAAAGTTTTGGGTGATCAGCCAGCACCTTTAGGTTGCCCGCATCGCACACAAAGGGGAAAGTAAGATGTTGGGGTTATCGTGTGCCTCAACGGCAGGGTCGTCGACCCCATGATACAGGTGATCCAGAAGTAGGTAAGTTATATTGCCCGATTCTGATTGCACCCTATGTTTTTTCGGTTGCAGCACTCTTACGCTTTTGTAATGTCGTTGAAGGGCCACGGAGACGAAGCAGCTAGCCTTCTCCGCTGCTCTCGGCCTCATCATCGGGATCTTCCCGATCTGTGGTACAGGGGTGGTGTCGATTGTGTCTCCATCCCACGAATATTACTTATTTTCCATAATCTAAAATAGGAGTATGTTGTAGCTTTGGAGGATGTCTTGGTTGAGGAGAACAGAGCTCTGAAAAATAAACAGTTGCACAACAGTGTTCTATAAGCCAGTTACATTTCTATTAATGGTTTTGTATGTGGAAATTGATTAGTATTTTGGCTACTGTAATTTTTTAACTAACTGAATCATGCATCGTGTCCTAGGCCCGGTCTAATGAAAGTTGGCTTTAAGATTTTACAATGGTGACTTGAGTTGTGGCAGAACACTTGAAATATTGGATGTTGGTTATGAAACTCTAAAAGTTGAGGTTCATTGCTGCTGTGATGTGGAGTCATACACATGCTAAGTTGTTGGTAAGTGCATCCGGTTTATTTCGCTCTTCTGTTTCTCCATACGCTGATGAATGATACAATAATGAACAGCTTTGCCAAGCATTTGTGTATGGAGCCGAGCCGTCGTTTTAGAAAAATAGTGATTATATTTCCTGTAGACTATATGTTGCATTAAACTAATGTTTATCAATGGTTTTCAATTTATGAGGTATATAGAAATATAGATATCATCATTTTCCTCGGACTGGAGTGATATGATTTGTCTAATCCGCGACTGGATAAAAAACGTGCAAGCGGGCCATGCGGAAAATGTTGTGACTGAATTGACTTCATCAAGTCCATACCGCGTTCTGAGTTAGATGCCATGCCAGGACGAGGTAATTAGAATTTATGAATTTTAAAATACATTCATATTTAGTAGAACTAAAGTAGACATAAGTTTACTGTTCTAAGGGTGTCTTCACCTAATTAGGCGAAGTAGATAGTTATTGTTTGAGAATCTCCTTGCGACTGCGGGTGATACTACCTGTCTTTCAGGTATTTTTTCTATGGCTGTGCTTTCCTTTGAAGATGCATTCCATTGTTTTTTTCCATTGCTTCTTCTGTATGCTCCGTCTTTTAGGTTTATATTGTTTTATCGGCTCATTTCTTCACCGTCTCCGTGTAGACATCGTCAGAATAGTGACTGGAATATCAGATATTGTGTCTATGTCTTAAACGGACACTTAGACTTACAGATACACGGTATGTTTCTGCTACTTAACTATTATTGAGCTACGTAGTTTTTAACTCACTATTTATCTTGGTCTGATAGGGAAACATCAACAGGGAAACAACAACAGTTGTTTTGTGGAGCCAAAATGCTGAAATTGTTGATACCAGAAAGTGGATAGACGACAGTTCTAGCTGTGGTCATGGGATGTACCTATAAGAGGCAGAATTGTAGGAAGTTTTCTCATATTTATCCATAATGTATCAATATTTCTATTTACATTTTCTGAGGTGTACGCTATTTTTTTGTTATCTACTGCTTTTGCAACAATATTTGAGTTGTCTGTTGGCTTTGGTTCTCAAGTGTGTATTAATGCTGATATCCCCTAAAATGTTGCATCCGTATTTTCTATTTTATCTTATGTCAAAAAAATGCATGTTCATCTGGATGTTTTAGTTAGACAGTTGGATATCTCAAATATTGCCAGATGTTGGCTCAACATGTCTTGAGTACAGGATTGTTTTTAACAATGGCAAAACTCGGGTGACTATGAAACGTCACAATCATGTATTAAAAAATGACAAAGCAAACGCCCTGCCAGCCCTGTCAACCAGGCAATTGCATGCACGCAGTGACGCCAGCGCGGCGAAGCGCGCTGATTTGTCTAGTCTGAAGGTAATGTGCGTATATGGCCTGTATTTAACTTGTTGTAGCATTTATCAGTTAGCATTCGTGATGGAGGTTATCTTAAGGTACTGTGCGTATATGACCTGGACATAAGCATGAATCACAAATAAACGGACACATTCGTACTTTTTGCGAGAGCTAAGTATAAAGAATTTATATGAGCCCAATAAAGTAATCTTTGTTTACTAATAAATCTGGAGGTTCAGTGTGCTTCCGAAGCTAGGGGTTACAAATATGACATTGACAGCAAGGTTCCAAGTTGTATGTTTTTTCACAAGCTGATTCCAATAATTAATACTCCCTCTGATCCAAATAAACTGTTAGTTTTACGTGTTACGTTACTTTCTTACGACATTTAAATCGGATTGGATGGAGTAGCTATAATTAAATCATCATCTCGATATTCCATGTCGCCATAGTTCAGAGCAACTGTGAAACTATGTAAGAGTAGTTAGATCTTAAATCACGGTTTATCAAGAAAAATCGCAGGGATACTTGTGGAGATGCTATGTGTACTCAACGCTTGCTGCCGCTTCGTTGGCCACCTGCATCCCATCTTCGATTGCAGCGACAAGAGAAAGAAGTGCGATGAGAGCTTATGTGTGTACTTGTCTATTCTCTATAGAGCCTCATCATCAAAACTTGGTGAATTATTTCCCCACAAAGCAACCCCCATTGACCCAGGCATTTGGCTTTGGCGAGAGGTGTTTTTGGTTGAAGTGAGACGTCGCCTGAACCGATTTCCTGCTATGTCTTGGGCACTGCTAAGTTGGTAGTGTCGATGGTATTGTGAGTTTGCGACTGCCTGGAACTCACACGCAATGAGTTCTTATCCACTTACTAAAGAGTGATGGTAGAATAATCTTTTGCTTACAGATAAAATTAATTTTCAACAAAAGCTTATCCTTCTCACTGATGGGAACTTGCATCAAGTAGTCAGCAAACTATTCGCAAAAGAAGGGTCAGCAAACTACATAAACGAAAACAAAACCAGTCAATTGTTAGTCCGGTTTAGTCAAAGAAACGATTTGACGGACGGGCAGAGTGGCCGTTTCAGGTGGCCACTACCACATCAGTTACTGAATCCTGGTCCGCCGAGCCCTAAAGTTGGGTGGTACGCCGGACGACAACCTCCTAGTCTCTACTATATTAAAGCAAAAGCTGTGGTGAGTCGTCCGTCGTCGTTGGGCTATCGTGAAAACTTGCCTTCCGCCTCGCAAGAGAAATTGCCTGCAGAAAAAAAAAAACCGCACGTCCTCGAGGCCTCCACGGCTCCACCTCCTCCCCCGAACTGCAGGTCTCCACTCCCAGATCTCTTTGCTGAAACCGAACCACCCCTTCTCCCACAACAAGGGAGAGCAATGCATTGAGAAGGCACCGGCGGACGCGGTGATCTGTTCCTCCCGACGCGAGAGGAAAGCACGGAGCAACGACCTATGGTGGGGAGTGGAGCCCGAGAAGGCGCTGCGTCCCCTACAGGAGAGGGAGCTGCAGCAGGGCGCGGGGAATCTCGACCCGACAACGACGCACCATCTCGACCTAGCGGCGATTGGGAGTTTGGGACCCGCCCTCCCTCCTCTAATCAAGCCCAATGGCGTCCAGTCGTGTGACATCGGTGCCGCCGCCACTGTATTCTCAATCACTCAACACCCTCGATCGTGCGCTAGCCAAACCAGGTATTTTTCACACGGACTGCCTGTGCATGAGTGCATCAATTGTTGATTAGGCAATATATTGTATGGATTGTTAGATTAGTTAATGTCTTCATGGTGGCCATTTATTTGATCAACTCCACTACTAATTGCTCTTCCTGACCTCGAGCAAGAGCATGAGATTCGTAGCCATACTGCCATAGGCCGATCACCTCCTTGCCTTCTTGGAAGTTATTCGTGTTACTCACAATACCTTATTTCTATAACCATTTCACAGATAGAGGAAAGCATAAAGAGAATCGAGTTGAAGGTATGTGTTACGACACATTTTCTGTTTCGCCATTAACCTTATTACTATGAAGAGGATAAGTTTTGTTAAGTAAATTATGAAATGTAATTTATTCCATACCTTCTTTCTGGCGAACTGTTTGACGCAGGGAGAAATTGTGAAACACACTGATCTCAAAGTAAAGATTTCAGATCATCAGGTGGAGGTAAACTTGGCTGATTCGCGTGGCTACGAGAAGTATGCCATAACTACTTTGTTGAATGAATCAATCCCGCCACCAGAATTTATTTGCAGTCATGCCAACTGGAAAGGTACATTCTAATGCGCCTCCCGCCTCTACTTTGGTGGTACTATTGTTAATCAACATAATATTTTGAACAGCAGCCTATTCTTTTTTAATGTGAAGCGACTTATTAAAGCATCAGTTGTTCATATATGCAGTGATTGCGGTCCATGATGCTGATAGGATTCGTATGATCTTCAGCATTATATCGGTTGGTTTCTAGGGAGGTATGCAGGATTTGCCTCATGGAATTGCCAGTAGAATTGCTGTGAGCGCGAGTAATAATCTCCGACAGGCAATACGTTCTTTTGAAGCTACGTGGAAAGCAAAGTAAGCAAACGGAATGGCTTTCCTCCTCCGTTTAATAGTCGGATAGTAGAATTGCCATAATAGCAGTCCACTTTGGAAACTACAATGTGCCTGGATACCACTTATCATGTAATGCTATGAACAAAAAAAAGGTGCCACTCAACCAAAAAATGTTTGCAAGTGGTGCAGTATTCATTTTGAGTAAAAATACTGAATCTTCAACTGATCCATCGAGGTGTATGTTTCGACATGCTTTCTCATAACTTCCGGTTTGCGTTGCATGTTTTTGTCCAAAAGTTTATAATCTTTCGGCTTTCCATATTGATAAATAAACCCTTAACAAACACAGTTATCCATTCAGAAAAGACCAGCCCATTTTGACGGGATGGGAGGAGGAAATTTACGATGTTGCCAAAAAAATCATGGAGGAGCCAAGTCCAAAGCAGTAAGATACCCCTTTCACTGTAATGGTTGGCAATTCTGTATGCGCGAATTTCTTTTTTGAATTTCAGAATGAAAACATTTTTTTCTTTCTAAATTTGACTTTTACTCAGGCTGTATCTCATTCGAAGCAAGATCAGAAAAATGATTGAACATAATGTGTCACCTTATTTCATTTTCTGCGTAAGATCTGCCCTCCCTTATGTGTTTTTTTTGTGATTCCCAGAGTCTTGCCGAGGTTCATTTTGTCAGAGCTTCATAAATGTTCATTTTTCTCCTTTTTCTTTCAGATGCAGCACTTGGTTACTGAACTGAAAAGGGAAAGGGATGAAGATTTTTAGAATAGTATTGATGAACTGGCGTCGGAGTTGAACCGAGCATGACCAGTAGCATATTTTTTTAAGCTAGACTGCAAGCATTTTAAGTGATAGTTCGTTTTGCATGATGTGTAGTGTGTGCTAGGATATACTGCTATTTGCTTGCTTGTTTCAGACAGAGCAATGCATAGTATACAAATCTCAGGACACAGCTTTGGTCACAAGACCTATCAATATAGAAGGTTTCGCTGTCGAGGACCCTGACCAAGGGGAGGCCATCCAATGCTTCATAAAGATTGAAGGTACACACAAAATAAAATAAAACGGTTCAATTCACTTCGGAACAGTCGTGTAATGGACTAACTATACATTGCAAAATCCTGCAGAATTCACTGTGAGGTTCATGAGCTTCTACAGAGCGTTAATAGCCAAGAATTCGATCAGAAATGTAAATTAATTACTGGGTGCAACAAAGGGTAAGAAATAGTATGTGATGAGTTAAATAATTTGTGCCAACACGCTGAATATAATTTACATTTCAGTGGAATGGTGGACAAGTTTTTCTTTTGCCCTCAAAAATAGAAGTTTGTTCAATTTAATTCAGTAATGTTGAATTCAGACCATACACAACAAATGGTTTAATTTTTAGTGCCTACAATTAAGCAAGTTGAAAAAATTGAGGTGGTCCGGCTGGGAACGCCAGAGAGCCGAGGTCGGTAGGTTGTCAATATAAGTCGCCAATGCCAGGAAGAATCTGCAAGAAATGCACCAGGTATTTCAGATTGCTACCTCCCTCCCTCCCTCCATTTCTTTCTGCGTATTTTTCTGATTCTTGCTGCTGTTGTTGTGGCAGCAAGGCAAATGCAAGCAGGAAGATACAATGTGAGTCGGTCAACTCGTGGAACTTCTTTTCTTTGCTAACAAGAGGCTCGCCGGTGAGGAGCCCTAATTTCAATACATAAACAAAAAATCTTGTGCTTGCTGTAGTTCTATTACCAAGTAATGGACTCCCTTATTGTAGACGGACCACTGTTGTTTCCATGTGCTTCTTGCCTCCGTTGCTGAATTGTTCTCACTTCTGATTTCCTTTGTCCTTTGTGTTGTGTTATTTTGGTAAATTCCAGGGATTTGTATTTGACAATCCATAGTTCGGTGTTGCAGGGTTTATTGATTCTAGCTGAATAATCTGATCGGTCCAGCACTAGCTTGTCCTACCTGCAAGATATCTTGTTAGTGACATGGAAGAAGTGCAGAGTAACCAGGATAATTTCACACTCAGGGGCTTTACTAAAATGATCACTGATGCCATGTTTCGAAACCATGTCGGAGTGGAACATGGGGTTCTATGCATAGTAGTTTTTCATATCGTGTTTGCCTATTTCCCAAGTATAGGGCCTATTCCCTCTAGCTGGAGCATTTTGCTAATTTGCAAGTCAAAAGTTTCTTCTATCAATGAGTTAGTGATGCATAGTTGTCTATATAATTCTTCAACTTAGAAGGTGAACCAGGAAGGAGTGAATTATTAAAATAAGTTCATAGATTACATGCTTCCGCAATGTAATTTACTTTTTTACACAAAGAAGACAAAAATCTCTTAACGTCGCATCCAGCATTCTGATTTTACATAAAGAATTTATGATGGTCATGTATATGCTCATGATCATCATGTTGTTTCAGATTTACCCTGGCTATGCAACAATGGAGAAACTCTTGAGGCCTCGAGTTACAGCGAATGAGGCATTGACAGGAGTGGTGAAATTAGAAACTAAAGTCCTTTTTCTTCATATAAATAGCTTCATCGTCAGTCTTCATTGCAAAGAAATTCCCGCCAACATGTATGTATCTTTGTGTTAATATAGCGATGAATTCTTGTCGAAAAGGCTGATTTGGGAATGGTATCAGACCTTACTTAATATTCATTTAGATTTTTTTATCATTTTATTTGATTATTGAGATCCTTCAAACTTAAATTGTATTGTTATATTTTCATGATTCTTTATATCATGTTATTTTTACTAAAAAGCTAAATCAAATTTTGAGAAAAATCATGTATTCTTTTAAGAAAGAACACCTTCTATTCTTGGAAATGATAAGAGTACCAAGTGGGCTTTTTGAGAGACATATATAGCTAAACTCAATAAGAGAAGTGCTCCGGTGCTTTCCAGAAAAACAAGTTGCACGAATTTTAAAGCACATCGACGGCTATGATTAGGTTCACAAAGTGATCTAAGAGGAGTACTAACTACGTGGGATTAGCATCCTTAATCCCCACCTCTAATCACAGCCATCGCTTTGCTTTAAAATTCGTGCAACATGTTTTCTCGGAAAGCACCGGAGCATTTCTCACTCAATAATGTGGTGTAGAAATTGTGTCGCCGTAGCAACGCACGGGCATTCAACTAGTTTGTTGAATTGTGAGAACTTGTTGCGTTTGTGAGAGAATTTGGACATGCATTATGTTGCAATGAACCAAATGAGTTCAACGTATCAATCACTTACAGTTTGCAGGCATGATTGATGCTGCGTAATGTTAGACTAGCTTCTTTCGGTAGAGACGAATAGGCATGGAGTTCATATAGATTGCAGTGAGAAACAGAGAGAGAGAGAGGGGAAACGGAGGGATACCTTCGCTGTGGCTCGAGGAGCTCGAGCCGGAGGCCATGGTGGTCGACGGCGTCGGTGACGGAGTGGTGGCGGCGCGGTGGTGCTTCCCGTGAGCACTGCGCTAACCCTAGATCGGAGGGGATGTCGGTGGGGTGACTGGCGGCACGGTAAACCTCGTTCCGTGTGCCCCAGCCCCCACCTCTTTATATAGCGCAGGTCACAGGGGCCCACCGTCCATAACGGAACGGGCGCCCCCGATCAGGGCGCAGTCAAAGGGATTTGTTCGAGCCGTTGGGCTCGTACGTGAGAGATCAATCTAACATTCTCCCCCTTGATCTCAACTTTTACTTTTACCTTTTTCTTTACTCGTTTCATCACGGATTAGTACATAGAGCATGTTTCATCGTCACAGCTCAATTGCCGATAGAATCAGACAGCCACTATACACTTTTCTGTTTTGAAACAAATTCTTTTACCTTTGGGCATCTGTAATCCAGAAATCATAGGCTTTCCATTAAACCCATGCCGGCTGTGTGTTCCTTGAACACACTGGGTGGTAAGCCTTTCGTTAGCGGATCCGCAAGCATATCTTTTGTCTTTATATGCTCGAGACTTATAGTTTGATCCTGGATTTTATCTTTCACAACATAATACTTTATATCTATTGCCTTTGTAGCATTACTCGACTTGTTGTTGTGAGCATAGAATACTGCGGGCTGGTTGTCACAGTACATCTTTAGTGGTTTGTCAATGCAATCTACCACTTTCAAGTCGGGTATAAATTTCTTTAACCATACCGCCTGCCCCGTGGCCTCATAACATGCTATGAACTCTGCATACATCGTGGAAGATGCAACTAATGACTGTTTGGAGCTTTTCCACGAAATAGCCCCTCCTGCGAGAGTGAACACGTACCCTGATGTGGACTTTCTATCATCTTTGTCTCCCGCAAAATCTGCGTCTGAATACCCTCTTATCTCTAGGGATTCAGATCTTCTATATGTTAGCATGAGGTCTTTTGCGCCTTGCACATAACGCAAAGCTTTCTTTACCATATTCCAGTGCTCTTGACCTGGATTCTCTTGATATCTACCGAGTACCCCGGTGATAAAAGCTAAGTCAGGGCGAGTGCACACTTGTGCATACTGTAAGCTTCCAACAGCCGAAGCATATGGTACTGCTTTCATTCGATCGATCTCATATTGGTTCTTGGGACATTGAAATTTCCCAAAACTGTCGCCCTTGACTATAGGAGCAGGTGAAGTACTACTTTTATGCATATTATACTTCTTTAGAACCTTTTCTAAATATGCCTTTTGTGATAGTCCTAACACTCCATTCTTTCTATCTCGGTGAATTTCTATGCCCAAAACATATGAAGCTTCACCAAGATCTTTCATATCAAAATTTGAGGATAAAAACTTCTTTGTTTCTAGTAGTAGACTAATATCACTGCTAGCAAGCAGGATATCATCCACATACAGAATTAGGAAAATATATTTCCCACTTTTAAACTTTGCATAAATGCAGTTGTCCTCAACATTTTCTTTGAATCCAAAACTTTTAACTGTATCGTTGAACTTTAAATACCACTGTCTAGAGGATTGCTTTAACCCATAAATGGATTTCTTTAGGCGGCATCCCATATGTTCCTTCCCCTCCATGAAAAAACCCTTGGGTTGTTTCATGTAAACATTCTCTTCTAAATCTCCATTTAGAAATGCCGTCTTTACATCCATTTGATGCAGCTCTAAATCAAAATGTGCAACTAGTGCCATGATGATTCTGAAAGAATCCTTACATGAGACCGGAGAAAATGTCTCATTGTAGTCTACCCCTTCTCTTTGCGTAAAGCCTTTTGCCACAAGTCTTGCTTTATACTTTTCTACTTTCCCATTGGAGTCATACTTTATTTTGTAGACCCATTTACAGCCTACTGTTTTGGCTCCTTTAGGAATTTCCTCTAAGTCCCAAACATTGTTAGAACTCATCGATTTCATCTCGTCTTCCATGGCCTCTAGCCATTTCGAAGAGTGAACGCTACTCATGGCTTCTTCATATGAAGTGGGATCTCCTTCCATATGAACTGTTTCTGTGTTATAAACTTTATAATCACTAGAAATAGCTGATTTCCTAGCTCTTGTAGACCTTCTAAGAGTCTCATTCTCTGGCACATCATGTGTTTCAACGTGTGACTCTTCTTCTAAATGTGGCTGTCGTTGCTCCCTTTCATGCTCAACAACGGGTTGAGTCGGCTCCTGACAGACAGGTTCCGAATCTGGCCTCGTTGTGGTCACGGGTGGAGTTACAACAGGTGCTTGCACCACAACCTCGGGGATTGTCGGTGCAGCTACAACAGGTAGTGCGAAAAATGGCTCTTGAATCATCGGAAAAGGTGCACACACCCTCTTCTCTTCAAGATCAATTTTCCGAGCTACCATGCTCCCCCTCATCATTTCGTCCTCCAAGAAGACCGCGTGTCTCGTTTCTACAAACTTTGTATGTCTGTCTGGACAGTAGAAACGATAACCTTTTGATCTATCAGGATAGCCAATGAAGTGGCAAGTTACTGTTTTGGGGTCTAACTTTGCAATATGTGGATTAAAAACTTTTGCCTCAGCTGGGCTCCCCCAGACTTTCAAGTGGCTTAGAGAAGGAACTCTCCCTGTCCACAACTCGTACGGTGTTTTGGGCACCGACTTACTTGGTACTCTGTTGAGAATATGAATGGCGGTTTTTAACGCCTCCATCCATAATCCCAATGGCAGTGTGGAATAACTCATCATACTGCGCACCATATCCATGAGAGTACGGTTACGCCTTTCAGCTACTCCATTTTGTTGCGGTTCGCCCGGCATAGAATACTGGGCGACTATTCCATTTTCCTGTAAAAACCTTGCAAAAGGTCCAGGTACTTGACCATATGGAGTGTGCCGACCGTAGTACTCCCCCCCACGGTCGGACCTGACTATTTTAATTCTTTTATCATGTTGATTTTCAACTTCAGCTTTGAATATCTTAAATTTATCCAATGCCTCAGATCTTTCTTTAATTGGATAAATATAACCATATCGGGAGTAATCATCTGTGAATGTTATGAACGAGTCATACCCATCCACACTTTTCACCGGAAATGGTCCACAAATATCAGTGTGAATAATTTCTAGTGTTGCTGTGCTACGGTTTGCACCCTTTTTAATTTGCTTTACATACTTTCCTTTTATGCAATCTATGCATTGTTCGATATCTGAGAACTCTAACGGAGGAAGGATATCATTTTTAACGAGGCTTTCTATTCTTCCCCTCGAAATATGGCCTAATCGACAGTGCCATAACTTCGACGAGTCATGAGTTCGCTTTCTTTTCTTTTGTTCTTTGTTCGACAAGGGAATTTGTTCATTCACATTGCACACAGAATGCACTTTTTCACGCAAGGATAACAAATAAAGCTTATCATGGAGTAAAGCAATACCCACACAAGCATCTTTAAACCATATGGCACACTTGCCATGACCGAAATAACATTCATAACTGTCTTTATCCAAGCACGATACACTTATTAAATTTCTGTGAATAGAAGGCACATATAAAACATCTCTAAGCATAGTATTGAAACCATCAGCTAGCTCCAAGGAGACGTCGCCAACAGCCTCAACTTCTGCTTGAACTCCATTTGCAACTTCAATATGTCTTTCGCTTCTTTGCAAAGTTCTTGTCGAATGGAATCCCTGTAAAGAATTTGTAACATGAACAGTTGCACCTGAGTCAATCCACCAAGTAGACTTTGAAAACTGTATATACAGGGATTCATTTACAAAAGAAACTGAGTCTTTACCATTCTTTGCCATTATGCTCTTGAGCCAATTTGGGCAATCATGCTTGAAATGCCCTTTCTTCTTGCAGTAGAGACATGTGTCTTTGTCCACTGGAAGCTGTTGCTCATACTGTTGGGGACCTTTGCCATATGGCTTTGAAGGGGAACCATTGTAGTTCCTGTTCTTGTTGTCCTTCACATAGTTCAAGGAGCCCCCATTCTGAGACTTGAGCCTTTCCTCCTCTTGAGACAACATGGCGATGGTCTTTTCAATGTCCCATTTTTCAGGTGACACATTGTAATTGACAACAAAGTTGTCAAACTGTTGTGGCAGTGAAGCCATCACCAAGTGAACTATAAGTGCAGGCTTGAGCTCCAGATCAGCCTCCATGGACTTAAGCTTAGCAGCCATGTTGCTCATTCTGAGAATGTGCTCCCTTATGCCATGTGTGCCTCCGTGATACTTTTCTGTCACCAGCTGTTTTAGCAGCTGGGTTGCATATGTCTTTGAAGAACCAGTAAACTGGCTCTTTATCTTTTGGAGATACTCTCCCACAGAGGCACACTCTTCAATTGAGCCCACAATGGCGTTCTCAACTGTGTTCTTCAGAAAAGCCATGCACTTTTTATTGGTATTCACCCACTTTTGATTCTGTAGGGTGTATGCCATCTCTACTGGACCATGGTCCAGCAACTTTTTCTGCCAAGCAGATTCATCATCAGTTGTCTCTTTTACTGGCTCTGCTGGCCTGACTGGTTGTGGAGTAGTCAGAACCCAGTCAACCTCAGCACAGACAAAGGCCAGTTCAACTTTCTTCCACCACTCAGCGTAGTTATCACCCCTGAGCGTAGGAATGTCCTTGAGGCAACTCATCAGGTGAAAACTTCCTGAAACCACAAGGATGTGAGATAACAAAAACAATTGCATACGTTTAATCCAACGTTGGTATAAATTAAAGCATACAACTGTTGTGCAATTAAAACTATATCACCGTTGGGCAATAAAAGAAATAAATGCACCTTTTAACACATAATAAACAAATCATGATCATGCTATTAACAACGTTGGTCATATAATAACAGAATCATAATCATCTTTAATATCACTTTTAATCATGCTTTTAATTCTCACTTTATTGCTTTTAAGCAATTATTACTTTTAACTATTTGCAGCGGAAAAAAATGAATAAAAAATTCATAGACTTTATACTTTTCAGAAGCATTCTGTATACTTTATATTTCCTAAAACAAATTTTCGTTGGAATAATTTGAATTGGAAAAAACTGGATGAAATTTGCTCAAAAACTGAACAAAAAACAATAAACTGTGCTCCTCTCTCTCACAAAAAACGGCGGCGGAAAAATTCGTTCGCCGGCGACGCCCCGGCGACGGCGAGGAGTGCCCGCGCGGCCAGAAGACCACCACGAGCCCCTCTCCTCTTCTCTGTTCTTTACCTTCTCCTCCACCGAAAACAGCCCGAAGGCAATCTCGGTCAGAGAAGACGGCGGCTCCCTGGACCTCTTGCCGGCCGTGCGTGCACCCGCGGGTGGGCGCACCGCCGTCAAGCGGCTCAGCGGCGGCGCCCTTTGCCGGCGACCTCATGCCGGTGAGATTTCTTTCCCCTTCCCCTCTTGTTTAGGGTTAGGGTTTTCGATTTCTTTTGCGGGATTGGTTAGGGTTCATCTGTTCTTTGCCCCGTGGGGTAAGTTCTTCGTCCGATGCCCCTTGTGGTGCGCATCGGATCGAGAGGAACGGCGCGGCCTTGCGGCGGCGCACTTTGCCGGTCAGCCCGAGGGCTTCCGGTGACCTTTTCTTTTCTTTTCCAATGCTACCGAAGAATAAAACTAGGATCTAAGTGCTCTGATACCATTGTTAGACTAGCTTCTTTCGGTAGAGACGAATAGGCATGGAGTTCATATAGATTGCAGTGAGAAACAGAGAGAGAGAGAGGGGAAACGGAGGGATACCTTCGCTGTGGCTCGAGGAGCTCGAGCCGGAGGCCATGGTGGTCGACGGCGTCGGTGACGGAGTGGTGGCGGCGCGGTGGTGCTTCCCGTGAGCACTGCGCTAACCCTAGATCGGAGGGGATGTCGGTGGGGTGACTGGCGGCACGGTAAACCTCGTTCCGTGTGCCCCAGCCCCCACCTCTTTATATAGCGCAGGTCACAGGGGCCCACCGTCCATAACGGAACGGGCGCCCCCGATCAGGGCGCAGTCAAAGGGATTTGTTCGAGCCGTTGGGCTCGTACGTGAGAGATCAATCTAACACGTAAAAGTCATCTCGGTGGGTAGCTATCCATTTGTTTTCTTGGGGAAACAGAACTAAACCATATATGCTGCTAATCGATTCATAGAAAAAGAACAGAACTAAACCATATTATGATATTGGGATAGGCTTCCACCAAAGTTCACAACAAGCCTCTGTAACAGCTATGCATAATCTATGCTTCACGAAATTATCGTTTCCTGCATCTCAAATCCTTGTTTACTGCAAATATGAGATTGATAATTGTCAAATTGGATGATTTTCATCACAGTAAAATGAAATCAACAAAAACTCATTCTAACTTCTAAGATCTTACCACACTGTAACTGCTTGTCCTACAAGGCAGCCTCAGTTGAGCTGGTGAGCAAACCTGTATAAATTTGAACACGCAAAAGAATGAGTGTACACCGTGTATGTGTGACTACGTTCAGATAACAACTCCCAAGTTAATGCAATAGTAAGTATCATACAGAAACAAAAGTTATAAGACTGGGAATGCAAATGCGTGTTAATCGAGATATATGATGATCTGGAATGAATGACTCACAATTTTTACGAGTCTGGCGGACACAAATCTTCTCAATTTACATAACACTATCCACGAACAACCGTACCAAAGCATCGACTCTTGCATCATCCTTGCAACACTTAATGATCTTCACCTTTGTAAGGTGTGTGCAAGCAAGCAATGTACCGGCCAGTCTATTCTTGTCAGACAATGCCTCTGCTTTGTTATTACCCTTTATGCAGAACGCAACACATTGTTACAAAATACGTGCTCAAATTAAACAAAAATAGCATTGAGTAACTTCCATCAGATAAAAAAAAGTAGCATCCGAAAGAAATGTAAAATGCACATACCGATTTAAGTTCAACAGAGAGCCTCTCCAGATTTGGGCTATGGTGTAGAAAGGAAACTAATGGAGCAAAGTCATCGGCCATACACCATTCACCAAGGAATAATGTCTTTAGGTTGCAATAGCTTGGGCACGTTTTCAGTTCCCTTTTCAGAATCACCTTCATATGTGAGTTGTGACCAGGGATTTGGTTACTGATTGAAATACCGCGGTTACCGCCGGTAACCGGATTTCTCGGTGCCCCCCGGTAAATGCGTTTACCGGACGAAAAATCTCGAGGCATTTGAATTTGAATCAATTTCGTCCTTTAAAATCATTTTTTTAAATTATGTTTGATGTTTTAAGTTCGAATTTCAAAATTTGTTTAAAAATTTCGGTCGGTAACCAACCGGTATTTTCTCGGTAACCACGGTTACCGGAAATCCCAGCCCCCTCCGAGATTTTTTTGGAACCGGTAACCAAAACCTTGGTTGTGACACAGCAGTGAATTTGTTAAGTTGGTACTTAAAATGAAGAGGATATATGTTGCAGATATTGTACGGTAGGAAAGGGTTTAATTACAATGTATGTTTTCTCATGTTGTAAAAAATGTTGCTGATGAATGCAAACTAGTGGAGAACTTCTGCATGCTAGCAGAGAGGTATATCAGTGAAATATGTACCTCTCCAAGATGAGCACTGAGATCCAACCTAGTAGCACTTGAAAGGCTGAGAAGTAGTTTATCTCCACCAAAAACAGTAGGGCCCTGATAGCCACCTAATATGGAGTTGTTGCCATTTATACCACGACCTTGCTATCGCCGCTCTGTTCATCGTCAGAGTCGTCTGCAACTCTGCAAGCTCGCCATACTGACATGTACTAATGCTATGGGCATCTCTACCATAGACATCATCGTACAGGTAAGAAGCATTGTCGCCGGAATAGCTTAAAGTAAGTGGAAAATCATGGTGCACTTCTTTCAGCTGGTCATCAACAGTAGTCAAGAAAGAGTCAACCAGGATGATGGTGGCTGTGGCCAGTGAACCCATGGTACTGAAGGAGGGAGCTCGGTTATATGGTTTGACACAGCGAAGCGACACAAGGTTTGGAGCAGTGACGGAGAGGTCCACCTTGATCCTGCAGTTCTCCATACTCAAACTCCTGAGAGAGGCAGACGATATGTTGTTTCTGCTGCCTTTAAGAACGCAGTCCCTGAGTTCCAGAACTTGCAAAGAAGGGCACTGAGAAGAGAGCTCATTCAACGTCCTGGCACGCAATCTTGCAAACCATAGCTTGAGTTGTTGGAGGTGAGTGCAGGCGACGGAGACGCGGTCGAGATCAAAGCATAGGCCCGGGTGCTCCGGATGATCAGTAAGCTCGATAACCCGAGCGCGGCGTTGGATGGCAGCAGTGAACCATCTCGCTACATCCGAAGAGTTATAGGTCGGCTTTTGGTGCTCGTTGTCGTACATCCCGGGGTTCTCACATTCGGCGTGTACCAACCGGAGAGTGTCCAACGTTGCCACCTTGTCCCGCCTGTTCAAGAAGGCGTCGACAAACTTGGCAAAGCTCACCGGAGGTGGGCGGTGCTTGTAGCTGTAGAAGGCACGTACATCGACGCAGGGCGAGGAGGCCCATACGTCGCGCCAGCGGCGCGAGAGCACGCAAGTGCGAGCCATCTCCCACGCCCTGATGCCGCCGCGTGACATGATCTGGTGCAGCATCGCGTCCGGGAGAGCGCTGAGGCGGTCGACCTTAACCACCTTGGCCTTCTTCCGGTCCGGCTCCGGCGCGCCATCGATTCCCTCTTCATTTGCTTGTCAAACTCAAACACAAGAGATCGATCGCCTGCATGCACTTGGAGTTTAACATGGCGCATAAAAAATTAATCTTACAGATTGAACGAAATCTCTCGGCAAAGCAGCATCTTGTGTTGATGGTAAACACAGTGGAAGAAAAAGGGCCGGGAGGAACTGCAGTGCTGACCTGACCTGACCTGCAGAAGCCGCCGTCGAACGAAGGTGAATTGGAGGAAAATTAGGGTTTGTGGGTGTGGCTACGGAAAATAATGGGATGGAGGAAATGGGGTGGCATATATAACTGTACGGATTAACGGCATAAAGCCTGGAACGATTGTTAACGGAAGGGGAGTTGACTTTGCCGTCGTCGCCTTGCTCCGGCGACCTAAGGCCATCTTCGTCGCATTGGCTTCTGATGCAAACTTTTCTGCACTTTGCTCCACCATTCTGGCCTAATTGATTCGCGATTCCCCTCCTTGCACGACCACGTGCAACAAAACTCTAGGTTTGCATTTCGGTGACGGTGCGGCTCCGCCATGCTCGCGGTTGTCTCGGTGCTTCGTCAGGGTCTAGAGCTTCGCCCTATGTGTTGCTCTGGTGCTGGTGCGCGTGTTGCTCACTTCGTCCACTGGCCCCCCTCTAGAGATTGCACGACCACTGCATCATCGCATCGCATCAGAGCTACGACCATGGATGTCGGGGGGGGGGGGATTGATTATAACCCCTATTGGTGTGCCCCAGCAACATAAGCCCCCTTCTTCGTTTTATTCCCTTCCAAGCCCCCCAATTCGGTCTAATTATTGTAGATGAGGACCTTTAGAGTATTTATCTCCTTATTAAGGTAATAATCAATAATATTAATCTAATTAATGAAAATATATCCTTGCCTATTTCTAAGTCGCAAGAGAGAGGAGGGCAGGCCCGTTCGTCTCTTTTCTACCACCTTCTTTCCAAACTGTTCTTTCCAAACTGTCGCCAGCCACTAGAGCGCAACATCTTCCGCCCCTGGCTAGCAGGTGGGGGCTTAAAGAAGGACCATTGGCGGAGGAGCTCGCCGGGGCTAGGATGCGGGGTGGCCGGGGTGCTGGAGACCGAGCTCGTCCGATGGTGAGGGATGGTACAGGGCAGGGCCGGAGGTTGCATCCGGCGATGCCGGGATGGAGCCGACGAGGTTGCAGCCGACGTGCCAGAGGACGCGCAGGGCGGCGAGAGACGACCGAGCTCGGCCGGCACAGGCCCAGGCGCGAATGAGTTGTAGGAGAGGTTGAGCTCCGAGGAACGTCGGGACCTCGCTGCCGAGAAGGTTGTACATGGGCGGAGCAGGGGAGGCATGGGAAGGGGAAGTTGGAGACCAAGCTAGCATGATGGCAGCCAGAGCTAGGAACAAAAATGCTACGGAATCTTTCCGACTTCTCCGCGAAAAAACGGAAGCATGATGGAAATACGGAAATAGAAACGAAACTTTGCGGAAAGGAAACAGAAACGGAAATAGAAACGAAAACGGAACACTATATTCGGGAGGAACGACTGCGGAAATGAAAATTATGTTTCCGGTAGTACGAAACTTTTCATTTTTTTAATCCAGCGATTTCCAAATCCAAAAGGGACGAAAATTCTAGTGAGAATACTTAGACACAACCTAAGAGCTGAATAAAAATGAAAATAGTATGAAGCTACCATGTTTAAGACCTATGTATTAGCATATTATCTCTCCCTCGGGTCGTTCCCAGTTCTCCATTTCAGTGTTATTATCGGGATATGGGCAGGTACGGTAATAGATATTTTTAATGTTACACACTAGATTCTATAAACATTATTTCTCCTTATGACTTTATTTGATCTTAAAAGGTTAGCATGTTTGTTTATTTGGTTGGCTTTTACTTAATTATTTAAGACGTCTCTTAGTTCCGGTGAATTCCTGCTTTATGTTCAGTCTCCGCATCATATTCGGTTTGTATTTGTTTCCAACAATAGTTACATTGTTTTCTTATTTGTTTACAGGGTTTTTGTATTCGTTCCTGCTTCCGAAACAATATGAAAATAAATGTGACACCACTCAGTTCTGTCTGTATCCGCTCTGTTTTCACCCCTAGCCGGAGCAAGGGCGGCACGAGGCAGGGAAACCGGAACAGGTCAAGCGGCCACGCAGGGGCGGCACCGGCGCAGGGACAGCCGGAGCTCAACATCGAGCGCGGCTAGAGCGAGCACGGGTTTTGGGGATAAACAAAACCGGGTTTCGTTGATTTTCTTGATTGCAGATAATAATTAGACAAATATTTTATAATATTACCTTAATCAAGAGATACATACTCCAAAGGGGGGCATCAGCAACAATTGGACTGAATTGGGTGGGGGGGGGGGGGGGGGGGGGGGGGGTTGGAAGGGAAGGGAACGAAGAAGGGCTTATGTTGCTAGGGCACACCAAGAGGGTGGTTATAATCAATTCTCCCCATGTCGGGAGGTAATTGATCTCTTCTCCTTCCTCTAGTACTCAAGCTTGTCTAGCAAATTAGGTTAAGGCACGTTTTATTTCTCTGTTAGGTGCTTGTGTTGAGTTCTTGGCCACCTCCTAATGATCCACTGATGTGTGTGCACTGCCTACTTTGCTAGATCAGTTGGTGTTGATTTAGCAATTTTAGATCACCCCATAACCCGTGGAAGTAATTTTGGAGCAATTCGTGCTCTGTTGGTGCTGTCAAATAATCTTAGACTTAGACCTATGACGTGATTGATCAATTCTGAGCTATGAACATGTGTTGTATGTTCTAGGAGTGATGAAATTATTTATGCTTTAATTTGCTTGTGTGGCTCACTGTGTGCCTCCTAGAGAGTTGCACATTGGCGATGCTTGCTTAGACGAATTCTTTTTATGCTTTCCTATGCTGCATGTGCAGATATGTGCTAAACTCATCTATTCCAGTTGTACCGGTTCACTGGTTTGTGTATATTTTGATAAGAATAGATGCTGCACTTTTTGTATCTTACTTTCTATTACTTATAAAAATTGATGTGCTTAACACAACTTTGCTAGCAATAGATAATACACGTCTTCTCTTCCCACACTGTTGTGTGTCCGAACAGACACCGCGGAAGCCAAGTCGCCTCCCTTTTGATTTGTTCGGTAGAGATGCGGGGCGCGAGGGAGTCCCGTGGGCGTAGACGAAGAGTTAACAAGGCCACGACAAACACGCGATGTTTACCTAGGTTCGGGCCATCCAAGGAGGATAATGGCCCTACGTCCTACTTGTTTGATCTTATATTATGCCATATGGTGTGAGTACAATGGTGTGGATTCCTCCTCCCACTCTTTCTCTATCTTGGGCTCTTCGTCGAGAATCAATGCTAATGTTCTTCGTCTATCTGGATGTTCGGCTCCAACTGCCGACCGTCCGATCTCTCCAAAAGAGTCCTCTTTCTCTGTGTCCCTCCTGTCCTTTTTATAGCAAAGAGGAGACACCCGTCGTGCGCGGTGCGTGCCTCGTTGCGCCATGAGGCACCCGCTGCCAGCCAAGTGTCGCCGTGCATCTGACGGCGGTCGTGGGAGGTGCCACCTGCACCTCCACGCGTCGCGGCAACTCCTCCACGTCGTTTAGTCTTGATGTCCGTTTTGCCTCTGAGTCCCTGATGACGGGGCCCGCGTAGACATTGGTACGCGTATTCCCTACCGGGGCAAGTTGACCCCGGGAATGAACCTTCCCGGCATCGCGGGCGACGCTTCTCTATGACGTTCGGCTTCCATCCCATGCATACTCCTTCGTGGACACCCCGGTTGGCACGGTGTCGACACACACTAGTACATGTCCTGTAAACATGGTTCTATTAGGAACATGTGCTAAAATCCCTTTCTCCCACTTCCAAATGCATGAAACATATGCTTAGCATGGTCCTGTCATTCCTCTCTTCCTCGCACTGCTGGCTTAGCAAAGCATCACTCTATCATTTATTGAGATGGCTTGCATTCCTCATTGTCACTCAACAAAGGACTAACCTGTTGTCGTTGAGCAGATTGGTCTTCTGAAAAATGATGGTAACATGCATGTTTCTGTATGCTTGCTCCTCCTGGCTGTTCAATGTTCTTTGGGTGTATTTTTCTAAGGTGCCAAGAATTTAGGTGGGTGTGATGTCTACAACAAGGTCATGTAGATTAGTGGTGATGTGGTGTGCTGTATGAGCTGTGGCTAGGCCTTTTATTTAGGGGAGCGCTGAGCGTCCTCCGGGGGCTGAAAATTTCCAGCCCCCGCATCCCCCTGCCGACACGTGTCCAATTATGTCTCCTAATCCCGCTTTTGCTCCCGCGAAGCAAAAAACGATTCGTTTGTTATAAGAATTTTACGCTATTGCAACAAATTTCAATTTTCATCTAAGTCCCGCAATTGCTTTCAGGAAGCAAAAAAACGGTTCGGTTTGCTATGAGGATTTGCGTCAATAGAGAAAAAATTGCTACAAATCTTACAGAAATTTGCACACAAAAACTGCAGCACGTGAAGAAGAAATTGCTACAAACAATGTGAATTTGCATTGAAAAAAGATTTTTTTTGCTACAAATCTTACAAAAAATGCCCACAGTAGCATCGCTAGCTACTGGTAGCAAAGCAAGCTTCTATGGCAGCATAAGGAATTGCTACTTGGCAGAACCAACAAAATTGCTACAAAAATTCTAGAGATTTGCATCAAAACTGAAAAAAATTGCTATAAAACTTTCAAACATTTCACCAGAAATCAAACAAAAAATGTATCAAACCTGAAAATTTGCTACAAATGATTTATGAATTTGCATCAATAGAGAAAATGTTATGCTACAAAACTTCATAAAAATTGCACCACAACGAGAAGAAAAGACACAAAATCAGCAATTGTTTTTGCTCTAGCAGTACCATTGCCGACCTACGGGAGCAACGCTGCCCGCCGTGGCAGCACTGCTGTGGACGCCGGAGAGCAGTAGCACTAGCACCTCCGCCCTCCCTGGCAGCACCGCCGTCCCCCATGGCAGCTCGGCACCGTGCCGCCGGTAGCACCGTCGTCCCCCATGGCAGCACTGCTGCCCGCCGCCGGTAGCACCGCCCGCTGCCTCTAGTAGCACCGCTCGATGCAAGGACCTTGCAGCATCACCACCTTCCATAGTAGCACCGACGGACGAGGGAGAGGCGAAGCTCGACACAACTCGAGTCGCGGCGCCATGGTGGCGGAAGCGCGAGACCTTGGGTCAAGGAACAGGAACGGCTGCGCGGACACCATCCCCGCCGCCGCCTAGAGGCCCGGGAGGACAAGCCCAGCCACAGCTCCAGCTCCGGCACCGCCGCGAGGAACCCTCAGACGTGGGCTTGGGGAGAGCGGCGCCGTTGGCCGGGAAGGAGGCCCGGTTAGGTGGCGGCGGCCTTGCCGTGAAGGCGCACGGGGAACGGCGACCTCGCCGAGGAGGCGCGCGGTAGCGGCCGGTGCAGGGAGGCGCGAGGGTCGGCGGGCGAGCCGTGGAGGGCGGGGGAGGCTACCTCGCCGGTGAGGCGCGCGACGGCGGCCGAGCCGTGGATGGCAAAGCGGCGCGTGCTTCTACATGGCCGTGGAGAAAGTAGGAGACGGGAAAAAAGTAGAGGATGCGTGTGGCTGGGAGAAGATAAGGCTGTGGTGAGCTGTCATACGTGGGTTCCATGATGGACGTGTGTCGAGAGGAGGCGGAGGATGCGGAGGCTGCGATCCTCCGGAGGTAAAGAAGCGTTTTCCTTTTATTTATCCAGGTTTGGATGTCTTATGTTTGTGACATCAGGATAACTTGTTGGATGTGAATCACCTGCTTTTAGTGGCCCTCTACTGCTTATGCTCAGTTCACCACCCCTTGTTGGAGATATGCCCCAGAGAATATTCAGTAATCATTTTATCTCTAAATTATTAAAGTTTTTATCTTTATGCTACAACTGAAGTGGCAATTGAATATTGAGTTGATACGTCGTAAATGTATATATAATTTTTGATGTCTCATGCTTGTTTTAAATCATTACTACATGTTTATATTGCATTATTATATCATTTGAGCCATTTTAGTTCAATTACTCTTCTGAATTGCTGCCTGAATTTTTTTACAAAACTGCTGGCTAACATATTACGAAAGGTGGTTCTGAAAATTGTCCAAACCAGTATGTTTTTCTCAAAGGAAGATCTATTCAAGATTGCTTGGCTTGGACATTTGATTTTCTCTACCAGTGTGAAAGCTCCAAGAAGAAAATTGTTTTACTGAAACTTGACTTTGCAAAAGCATTTGACACTATTGATCATCAGGCTATGCTAGCAATTATGAAACAAATGGGGTTTGATAATAAATGGATTAATTGGATGGAGATAATCTTTGCAACTGTCAAATCCTCTGTTTTACTTAATGGAGTCCCAAGAAAGTAATTTTGGTGTAGAAGAGGAGTAAGGCAAGGGGACGCCCTTTCTCCATTGATCTTTGTTCTAGCTGATGATCTTTTACAGTCAGCCATAAATGATGCTTTGAGACCAAAATTAATCGAAATACCTTTCCTTGTTGACTAGAATATGCATTATCCAGTGATTCAATATACTGATGATACTTCTATCATCATGGCTCCATGTCGCCACCCAAACCACCTACTCCGGGGCCGCCGTCCCAACGTAGCAATTGGCCGAAGTCGTACCAATCGGGTCAACGGACCTACTGTACGCACAACATCAGTATGCCACTCAACCCGCACTTGGCCAAGACCCTACCCCACAGGATCCTCACCTCGTGGGAGCCCGAGGCCGCCGCCTCGACGTACCGGGAGGTGGATGCCGGTGCAGCGTCCCCCGTGCTTCTACAGTTCAAAGAAAGGCATTGTAATCAACGATGTGCTTCTGAGCTGCAATGAGTGTGGGTGCTTCGGTGCCCTTCACCGTTACCGTGAGAAAAGAAAAAAACGCACCTGATAGTTAAACGGAACCCAATCCCATTTTTATCCGGGAACTCGGACCCGACTTAACGCACACACGTATGTATATCCTTTTATACAACCCGTCACTCCGTGCGTATCCGTATCGCCTGGAAACCCACTCCTTCTTTTTAACCTAGATCCTAGCGGCGGCCATCTCCTGCAAAAGAAAAAATCTCCTGCACACATCCACGGTCAGGCTTTTTTGTTGACGACCGGCGGCGCCTCCTCCTTCCGGTGTCCTCCAAGAGGCGGAGCACACGCGAGCAGCGACCGCTGCCCCCATCTCTCGACGCGTCCCTCCTGATTTTTTTTCCCGTTCAAGAGGTATCCGAGGGCGGTGAAGGGGCTGGAAAAGATGAGTACTACGGCCACTTCCTCCCAGTCCTTTGACCCATGTCTCGGCATCCCTAAATGATTTATGCTTGACACCGCAGTTGTCCTCGGAAAGATTGTCAATGGCACAAAGGCCACATTCCGCTCGGATGCGGGTTTGGAATTCTCTATTTCCCTGGACCGTGCCATTCCGCCAGCATCCTCTTATGTGTACCTTGATTGCGCACAGGCGGTGACACCCCCCACAGAGGAGCACGGCTTCTATGGGGCTTCCTCTGTTGTTGCTGCCGATGGAGAGCTACTGCTTGTTCGCATCGTGGTGCCCGTGAAAGGGAAGTATGGGTACAAGTACCCTGTAGAGTACTTCATCTACGCACCCGACCTGCTAATCCCTTCAATTGAGTGCCTACCTTATATGGATGGTACTGAGTGGGCACGATGGCCTGGGGTTCTTGGCATCACTCGCTGCGGCCATTCCTGTATGGTTGTGGGCTTTAGAAAAATTGTGATGTGGAAGAAGGACACCCGCAAGGAGCTGGTTCAACTTGGTCGCTTCTTCTCAGATGACAAAAAGTGGGTTGTGGAAGAAATAGAGTTGCCTTACGACCTTGAGAATGGTCTGGAGCCATTTCAATGGGACACTGCCTTCTCTTTCTCGTACGGTAACATGATGTCTGTTAAACAGTTAGGATTGTATATTCTGTTAGGATTGTATATTCAGTTAGATAGGATAGCTACAGATTGGTTAGCATCCGTTGGTTGTTAGGATTCGGTGTATCTTGTAAACCCTAGCCCAAGAGGCTTCTATATATATGAGACAGGGATGAACCAGTTGGTCATCGCCTCACCGCAATCTCTCTTCCACCTTCCTCTCTATTCTTTTACATGGTATCAGAGCTAACACGACCAATGTCTTCCTTCGCTCCTACCGCCGTCGTTGCTCCCATCCCTGTGACCTCCTCCGTCACCGTGCGCCTCAACCACACCAACTTCATGCTATGGCGCGCCCAGATGGTGGCTCACCTCCGCAGCCACTCCCTCCTCGGCCACATCGACGGCTCCATCAACACCCCACCTGCGACGATCATCGAGACCTCCGGCACCGGCGACACGCAGGTGACCAGCGAGATCGTCAACCCCGCCTACGCTACCTGGTACGTGCGGGACCAGACGGTGCTCAGCGGCTTCTTCGCCACCGTCACTGAAGAGGTGCTCGCGACCATCATGGGCGCCGCCACGGCTCGTCAAGCGTGGCTTGTTCTGGAAGGCATGTTCGCCTCCAGGTCTCGAGCTCGGGTCATCCAGATCCGATCTCAGCTCACGGCCGCCAAGAAGAAGGGCACACCGGCGGCCGACTACTTTCGCCAGATGAAGACACTGGCTGACACGCTGGCGGCCATCGGCCAGCCTCTGCGCGAGGAGGAGGTGATCGCCTACATCCTCTCTGGCCTTGGGTCGGACTACGATCCCCTGGTGACATCACTCACCACCCGCAGCGAGGAGCTCACCCTTGATGAGGTCTACTCTCACCTCCTCTCCTTCGAGCATCGCCATGAGCAGCATGACGCCGAGATCATACTCGGCACGGGCAGCCCATCTGCCAACTTCACCGGGCGCCAGCAGCAAGGAGGCGGCCGCCCGAGCAACCCCAACGGTGGCGGCAACTTTGGAGGCCGCGGCTACAATGGTGGCCAGGGCAACCGTGGGCGTGGACAGGGCCGTGGCAATGGAGGACGTGGTGGACCTCCACAAGGCCGCGGCAATGGAGGACAAGGTGGTGGCGGCTCAGGTGGAGCCCGCCCGGTGTGCCAAATCTGCAACAAGGTTGGCCATGTCGCCATCCGCTGCTACAACCGCTACAACCACGCCTACAACGACGATGAGGGGCACGCGCAGCACGCCGCCAACGTCGCCACCAGCTCCTACAACACCGACAACTCCTGGTACATGGACACAGGGGCTACCGATCACATCACAAGTGATCTAGACCGCCTGGCCGTTCGTGAGGTCTACAACGGCAATGATCGCGTCCACGTCGGCAACGGAGCAGGTTTGCATATTACTCATGTTGGTCATGGTACTTTGAACACTTTTGCCAAGTCTCTTGATCTCCGAAACATCCTCCATGTTCCACAAATAACAAAGAACCTCCTTTCTGTTCATAAGCTTACTAAAGATAATGATGTTTTTGTTGAAATTCACCCGTATCACTTTGTTGTTAAGGATCTGGCGTCGAAGAAAAGGGTCCTGGAAGGCAGGTGTGAGGCTGGACTCTACCCCATCAATTCATCAGCAATAAACGCCAACAAGTGTGCCATGTTCTCTGTTAAAACTAGCAAGGAGCAATGGCATCGGCGCCTAGGTCATCCATCGTCTCAAATAGTTGCATCTATCTTGAGCTTAAATAAAATTCCTTTTTGTAATTCAGCGCATGCACATGTCTGCAATGCTTGTCAAATGGCCAAGAGCCATCAACTTCCTTTCCCACATTCAAATCATGTTTCCACATCTCCCTTGGAGCTTATTTATACTGATGTTTGGGGTCCTGCTGTTACCTCTGTTGGTGGTTACAAATATTATGTTAGCTTTATCGACGATTTCACAAAACACACTTGGCTTTATCCTATTGCTCTTAAATCTGACGTTGAACCAACTTTCTTGCGTTTTCAAAAACACGTCGAACTCTTACTCAACACAAAAATAAAAAGCATTCAATCTGATTGGGGTGGCGAATACCGTCGTCTTCACAAATACTTTCTTAACAATGGCATCATCCACTACATCTCATGTCCTCACACTCACCAACAGAATGGCTCAGCCGAGAGAAAACATCGCCACATTGTGGAAACCGGTCTTGCTCTTCTTGCCCATGCGTCGATGCCCGTAAAATTTTGGGACGAAGCCTTTTCTACAGCCACATATCTCATTAATCGATTGCCCACTCGAGTCATTGATAATGCTACTCCCCTTGAGCGCCTACTTGGTGCCAAAGCTAAACCAAACTATCATCTTCTGAAAAGCTTCGGTTGTGCTTGTTGGCCTCTTCTTCGGCCCTACAATGCACACAAGTTATCTTTCCGCTCTAAAGAGTGTGTGTTTATTGGTTACAGCAATGATCACAAGGGGTACAAGTGTCTAGATCCTGAAACTGGCCGGGTATACATATCACGCAATGTTGTCTTCGATGAACTCATATATCCCTTCTCTCGAAAATTTTCAGTCTCTTTTAAAGACTTTGGCAATCTTGTTTCTAGTACCACTAACCCCATGACTAATGTGCACGATCAGCTCCTTGATGTTGTGAATGCAGACGCTCAAATAGGAAGCAGTGGCTCCCGACAGGAGGTACCAAACGCTGCAGTGACAGCGGCACAACAGCATGTCCAGCAGGACAATGCTGAACCTGAAGCTCAGCCTGACAACGATGACGCTGAAGCTGAATCCGATGGTTCCGATGGCGATTTTGAGGCTCCCTCGCCCTCTCCTCCTGGATCGCCTGTGGCTCCCTCTCCTCCAGTACGTGTGCATGGCACACGTCTTCGCAGCGGCATCACCAAGCCGCTAATTCGCAAGGATGGTACAGTCACGTACACTGCTGCCCGACTAGCTGAAACTGAACCAGGCTCGGTTGCTGCCGCCCTCCAGCATCCGCAATGGAAGGCCGCTATGGAAGCTGAGTTCTCTGCACTGCAACGCAACTCCACCTGGCAGCTGGTTCCGCCGAAACCAGGGGTCAATCTCATTGACAGTCGCTGGGTGTTCAAGATCAAGCGCAATGTCGATGGCAGTGTTGAGCGCTTCAAAGCTCGACTCGTTGCCAAGGGCTTCAAACAGCGTCACGGCATTGATTATGATGACACGTTCAGCCCCGTAGTGAAGCCTACAACCATCCGTGTCATACTCTCCCTTGCCGTGGCGCGAGGGTGGCATATGCGGCAACTCGATGTTGACAACGCTTTTCTGCATGGATATCTCGAGGAGGAGGTGTATATGGTGCAGCCACCTGGCTTCGTTGATCAGCGGCATCCTCATCATGTGTGCAAGCTGGAGAAGTCTCTCTACGGATTGAAGCAGGCGCCTCGGGCATGGTTTGCACGTCTCAGTGGTAAACTGATGGAGCTCGGTTTTGTTCCATCTAAAGCTGATGTCTCCCTGTTCATCTACAACACTGCAGCAGTCACAATCTATATGCTAGTATACGTTGATGATATCATCATTGTGAGCTCCACCAAGCCTGCAGCCGATCAGCTTCTTGCACAACTTCGAACTGAATTTCCAGTTAAGGATCTTGGCACTCTCAGTTTCTTCCTTGGCATAGAGGTAAAACCCACTCAAGATGGAGTTGTTCTTGCTCAACGAAAGTACATCTCAGATTTGTTGACAAGGACCAATATGCTTAAAGCAAAACCTGTTAACACTCCCATGACTACCACCACGAAGCTCTCTCGATTTGATGGTGCTTTACTCTCTCCGGCTGATGCTACAAAGTACAGAAGCGTGGTGGGGGCACTCCAGTACCTGACTTTGACAAGGCCAGATATTGCTTTCAGTGTTAACAAAGTTTGCCAATTCCTGCAATCTCCCACTGATTTACACTGGACAGCAGTTAAAAGAATTCTGCGATATCTCAAGCAGACCATGTCTCTCGGTCTCCAGCTGCAAAAATCCTCCTCTCTTTTGGTCAGTGGGTTTGCCGATGCGGATTGGGCAGGATGCCCGGATGATCGACGATCTACAGGAGGTCATGCTGTTTTCCTAGGATCAAACCTCGTTGCTTGGAGCTCCAGGAAACAGCCCACTGTCTCGCGTTCTAGTACAGAAGCCGAATACAAGTCAGTCGCAAATGCAACAGCAGAAATCATGTGGATTCAAGGGCTGTTGAAGGAACTTGGGATTTTTCTGAATCGTGCTCCAAGTCTCTGGTGTGACAACCTCGGTGCCACCTACTTGGCAGTCAATCCAGTGTTCCATGCCCGAACTAAGCACATCGAAGTCGACTACCATTTTGTCCGAGAAAGGGTGGCTCGCAAGGCTCTGGATGTGCGTTTTATTTCTACACATGATCAACTTGCAGATGTACTGACTAAACCTCTGAATGTACAATCCTTTGTAAAATTTAGAAACAATCTAAACTTGGTAGTACCACGTTGAGATTGAGGGAGGCTGTTAAACAGTTAGGATTGTATATTCTGTTAGGATTGTATATTCAGTTAGATAGGATAGCTACAGATTGGTTAGCATCCGTTGGTTGTTAGGATTCGGTGTATCTTGTAAACCCTAGCCCAAGAGGCTTCTATATATATGAGACAGGGATGAACCAGTTGGTCATCGCCTCACCGCAATCTCTCTTCCACCTTCCTCTCTATTCTTTTACAATGTCCTTTGTTGATTACAGAACCGGTGTGCTGTTATGTGATATTTTTAGCCATTCTCCTAAGCTCCAGTACGTCAAATTCCCCGTACCGGTGACAAAAGTAAACTTCAATGTTGATAATGTGGAAGAAGTGGGTGCACCGATCGAATCGTATAGGTCCGTTGGTATCTCTGATGGAAAAATCAAGTATGTTAGTGTTAACAGTTGCTGCAGGAAGTCCTCTGGACCCACCATCAAGACATGGACGCTGTGCATTCCGGAGATGATGTGGAAGGAAGACACCATCCTCAATGTCAAACAACTGTGGGCAACAGCCTTTAAAGCTTACTGCCTACCTCCCTGGGTTCCACGGTTCCCTGTTGTCGATGCACAAGACCCTGATATACTACACTTCGTATTGCTGGGACCAAATTATCATGACAGGGTTTGGATAGTCACTATTGACATGAAGACAGCGACACTGAAGTCCTGCAAAAACTACCGTAATGCTGAGAAGAATGATGAATACAAGGGGTTATTTATGTACAAACCCTTCATATGTAGCGTGCTATCTAAATACACAGTAGGGCCGTCAGGTGCTTAAAAATAGTATGCTTTATCTTTTTTTTTAAAACATAAGGGGGCAAAAGCTTTGTCCCAATCAATTAAATAAGAAGTTTTACAACGAGAGTAACAAAGTTACAACGGGACTACTCTCACGGTATTATTTGACACAATTTTTTCGCACTGGCAATGACCCAATGGCGACACTCATGCTTGATCTTATATAACATTACTTGTTGGGGGGGCGTGTTTATTTTCGAACAGCTGCGCATTTCGTTCATTCCAAACTTCCTAAGAGACAAGAAGGGCAAGGGAAGCCCATGATTTCCGTCGAGATATTTGGAGCCACCAATCGGGGATGGTAAGTGTCGGCCAATCGTTGATGCGAAGGTCATGGATGCCAAGCCATTGTCGAATGTTGGTCCGGCAAGGGCGTGGGTTTTTTATAGGTCACGTATGTGGGCTGTCGGGTTCCTTCTTATGGTAACGGAGATTTCTCAGATGTTTGTGTGCAATGAGCACATATCTGTAACAAAGGTCAAAATATATTTGTTGCCAATATTTATTCCATATTCACCCGTTGACTTTGTTGTGGGCATGTCTTATGTCCAATGCGGGCACGTGAGGTGGTGCCATTTTCCGTCCTCTAACTCGTGCCGTTTCTATATAGTATCAGATGTGTCGTTATGTACTAGTGAGAGGTGTTATGCCTACCTTTTGTTCAAGCTGTTTGGAAAATTATAATTCCACCTAAGATACATTTCTTTCTCTGCCTTGTCTCTCATAACAAGATTCTCACTACAGACAATCTATAGAAGAGGCAGGTGGTGCCTGATGTGTCCTGCCTATTTGGTTGTGAAAATGAATCGTGCAACCACCTCCTTTTTGAATGTGTGGTGCCCATTGTCTTATGGTCTGAAATAGGTCCATTGACTCTTTTTTTTGAAACAAGGCAAAAGCTTTGCATTTTACATTGATAAAGAAGGAGCAAACATGGAGGACAAGGTCTAAAAAAGAAAAAGATACAACTCAACCACACCGGCCCCGAGGCCGCGCCCCACACGGGTCGACGACCGAGTTGCCCTAGCAACCAAGGTCGACACCAAAACCCCTCGACGCAGCAAGGCGGAGGTGAAGGTCCGGAGCCGCCGCTCCGACATCCACGTTGGCCAGAAAGCCGCGCCCCACACGGGTCGACGACACCACACGTCCTCAACGCAACGCGGCGGAGGAACCTCGACGCCTCACAGCGGAGGTGAAACATCCGGAGCCGCCGCTCCGACATCCACGCCAGCCCCAGGGCTGCGTCCCGCACGAGCCGACGACCAAGACGCCCAAGCGACCCAAGTCGACGCTCCACCACCTCAACGCAGCGCGATGGAGGCGAAATCCGGAGCCGCCGCTCCGGCATCCACGCCGGCCCCAAAGCCGCGCACCCCCCAAGCCGAAGGCGAGAAACGCCGCCACCAATCACACCGCTCCACAGGTCCCACTGGTCGGAGGAACATCCAAAGCGAGGCCTCAAGAGGCAAAATGACGCCGAAGCGCCACTCTCGCCCGATCCCGCGGGGATCTAGGGTTTCCCCCGGAGAACCCGGCTTGGAGAAGTGAAACAACCGCCTCGACGACTGATACGTCTCCAACGTATGTATAATTTCTTATGTTCCATGCTATATTATACCAACTTATTACATGTTTTATATGCATTTTATATAGTTTTATGCATTTTCTGGGACTAACCTATTAACAAGATGCCACAGTGCCAGTTCCCTGTTTTCTGCTGTTTTTGGTTTCAGAAAAGTACTTAAGGAAATATTCTCGGAATTGGACGATTTCTTTTCAGAAGTCAGTTTTTATTTGGGAACGTTCCAGAAAACCGAAGACGAGACGAAGTGGGCGACCGAGGCGGCCACACCACCTCGTGGCGCGGCAGGAGCCTGGGCCGCGCCAGCAGGTGATGTGGGCCCCTCGGGGCGCCACCGACCTCGCCCTTTCGCCTACATATACCCCCCAGACTAAAAACCCTAGCACGGTGTTCGATATTTCCTCCACGGGTCCAGAGCGCCGCCGCCATCGAAGACAAGATTCGGGGGACAGAAGTCTCTGTTCCGGCACCCTGCCGGGACAGGGAATTGCCCCCGGAGCCATCTCCATCGACTCCACCGCCATCTCCATCGCCGTTGCTGACTCCTACGATGAGGAGTGAGTAGTTCTCCCCCGGGGCTGCGGGATCTACGGTAGCTATGTGGTCTATCTCTCTCTCCCATGATGTGATCTTTTATGTGATCATGAGCTTTGTAATCTAGTTGAATATGTGATGCTACTCTTTATCTATTATGCACTCTAGAGGTTACTTTAATATGAACTCCGGGGTTATTCACGGTTGTAACGGTGACAGTGTGTGCACCGTGTGTGATTCCTTTATGACGTTGTTGGTGTTAGTTTACTCTGACTTTGAGGGTGCTCTTGTAGCCCTACACAATGAATGGTGTTTGTTATCCAACATGAGAGTGTTTGAGAGTAGTGTTTATTTATTTAACTTTGATGTCATTGTTGAGAATGTCCACTGGTGAAAGTAGGATCCCTAGGCCTTGTTTCTAAGCATTGAAACACCGTTTCCAACAAGTTCTGCTACATGTTTGCTTGCTGCCATTTTTATTACAGATTGCAATTACTACTTATAATCATCCATATTAATTGTATTTCACTATCTCTTCGCATAACTAGTGCACCTATACATCTGACAAGTGTATTGGGTGTGTTGGGGACACAAGAGACTTTTTGTATCTTAACTGCAGGGTTGCTTGAGAGGGTTATCTTTGACCTCTACCTCCCTGAGTTCGATATACCTTGGGTGATTCACTTAAGGGAAACTTGCTGCTGTTCTACAAACCTCTGCTCTTGGAGGCCCAACACTGTCTACGAGAATAGAAGCGTGCGTAGACATCAACGACGCCTTCAAGAAGGATGCGGCGCCCGGAGGCGTCACCATCGTCGGCCCCGGTCGACAACCAGGGCATGGCTTTCGCCCGGCGGTGTGCCACGAACCTCGCAAACCGCCTGTAGAGGCCCGACCAGACCACCAACACCGCCTGCCGCCACCACCGCGACACCTCAGTCGACGACGGACGCCAAGCCGGCCCCGGCCCAGCCGCAGGAACGCATCCGGGGCCGCCGCCCCGGCCTCCTCATCCCTGGTCGCACGCCAGCCACGAGCAGGAGCCCCACGCCGAAGCCGCACGCAAAGCCTCCGAGCCACGCCGCCCAGATGCAGCATGCCGCCGGCGAACCACCCCAGCCCCTCCGGGCCCGTCCAACGCCGCACCACGCGTCGCCGCCGCAGCCCCCGACGCACCCGACCGAGCCCCGAAGGCCGCGCCACCGCGCCGGCGACGAACCTGGCCTGCCGCCCTCACGGCCAGGCGCAGCCCGTCCCCACCAGATCCGGGTGTCGGAGCACCGGATCCGCCACCACGCCGAGCCCCAGCGTCCCCGGAGCCGCCGCTCCGGCCTTCCAGCGCCGGCGAACTCGCCAGACTCGGCCCAGACGAGCCCGACGCGCCCCCGCGCGCGAGGCGGAGAAGAAGCACCCCCGCCCACCAGTTGTGTGGCGGCGGGGAGGCCGCCACTGCCGCGGTGCGACGGCCGGCGACAGCAGCGGCGAGGGAGCGCAGAGGCGGGTTCCCGGAGGCGGCGCGTCGGTCGCCCCAGTGCCGCCTGGGCGCGGCACGGGGGTGGGGGTGTAGAAAGTTTCTGTTAGGTCGATTGACTGATTTAACTATTTTACTTGTCAATTATGAGAAAATTGCTAGTCTATGGTTGAGTGAGTTAAAGCATGAAATGCATAATGGACTGGTATGCATGTGTTGTGGAGGAGATTGATGTCTGCTCATTCACAGTGGATGGTCTTGCTCTCCGAGGCTGCGAAGGAACACATGGGTGCGTTGGTGTCCAAGATGGCGCTGATTGTTCGAAGCCCTCCCCCTCTGATCTGGCGAGATCCAGGCTGAGAAACCCTATGCAGATCTGTGGACCACTCAAGCGTGCTATGCTCGGTCCTCTCTGTGATGCTCAGGCAGATGACTGGGAAGCTACAACCAAAGCGTTGGCGGAAACTCTGAAGAAGGCTTCCATGGTGATGATCTAAGGGCATCTCCAGTCGTCTCGCCTCCCCAGGCCCAAAACGCCGCTGTTTTGGGGCCGCCGCGGCGCCAAACGACGCTAATCTGGAACCTAGGGGGCGCGGTTTCCAGTCGTCCCCCAGCCCAAGTTTCGGCCCATGCAATTCAAAAATGGCGCAAACATTATTCGGCGCAAACAGTGGCGATTTCATTACAATTCGGCGCAAACTCGACGATTACAAAGCACGAAATTAAACTAAAAACTAAAACTTAAAAACTAGGCGATCTAAACGCCTAGTCGAACAGGCCGAGGCTGGCCGCGATCGCCTGGCTGTAGTCGGGGTCGCCGCCGTCGTCGTCGCGCTGCATGCTCGGGCCTGGGTCGCCGCCGTCGTCGCCGCACTGCGTGCTCGGGCCTGAGCCGTCGTCGTCGCGCCACCACCTGCTCTGCTGCAGGGTGTGGACGTACTCCTCCTCCTCGTCGGTGTCGGGGTCGAGGACGACGTAGGGGACCTCCTTCGGCTGCGGAGGAGGGGGGATGCGGCGGCGGCGGGCATTGACGGCGGCCTGCGCCTGGCGCTCCTCGCGCTTGCGCTCCGCCTCGGCGAAGAGCTAGCGCTGGACCTCCAGCTCCTACGCCGTGAACTCGCGCAGGCTCCAGTCGTCGGCGAAGTCGTCCGTCGCCGGCTGGATGGTGTTGAAGAGGAGCTCCTCGGCCTCCTTCAGGCCGGGCCACTCCTCCTGCTGCTCCTCCTCCGCCGGCTCCGGCTTGGGCTCCTTCTTCGGCTTCACGAGGCGCCGGAAGAGCGAGGGCGGAGGAGATGCCGCGCGGCGCCGGGAGGAAGCGCGCGGCTCGCCGATGCGCAGGGCGCCGCTGCGCATGGGGGCAGGGCGCCCGGAGTTGAGGAGGGGGGCGTGAGGGACACCGAGCGCGTACCTGACAAAGGCGCCGACCGCGCTGCGCCGCAGGAAGAGGAGGTGGCCGAGGAGGAGCTGTCCGATCCCATCCGGCGCGGCGTCCACGTCCACGGCGGCATCGTCAGCCGGGGCTCGTTGCCGGCGTAGATGTGGTCGAGCACCCACTGGAGAGTGCGGTGCTCGCCGCCCCACCACCGTTTGCGCCCGGCGGAGTTGCAGCGGCCCTCCACGGGGCCGTTGTTGCCGCGGTCGACGACGTCCTCGTCATGGCGGTGCTGGAAGTACGCCGTCCAGAAGGCGTCGTTGCCTTCTGGCCTCCAGCGCCATTCCGCGGCCTGCTCTGGCGTCAGGCCGGCGCGGACCTCCGCAATCGCCCACCTGAACTGCTCGCCGGCAGGGACGGGGGGCACGGGGACGCCTCCCGCGCTGAGCTGCCACGCCCCCTGGCCGCCGGAGGCGCTGGGGACGCGCATGTCCGGCGGGCACGGATACCCCGCCTGGTGCAGGGCCCAGGCCTCGTCCTTGTGAAGGTGGCGGCGGCGGCGTCGTAAGCCATATCGTCGGTGGCGGGTGGGTGGGAGAGAAGGGAGTGAGAGGCAGAGCCGGCGAGGGAGAGGAAGTGTGGGGAGAGACGGCGAGGTCTCGGGGGGGAGGGGGGGGGGGGTTATAGCGCGGTGGCCAGGCAAGGGGCGGTGGCACGCCATTACTCCGGCAGCGCGCCGCGTGACCCTTCGGATTGGACGTCGCAGCCCCCGCCGCGCCACGCCATTACTCCGGCAGCCTTTGACTGCCGCGCTATCGCTGGCCGCCCGCCACGCCTTAACTTCGGCAGCCTTTGACCGACGCGGGAGCCGAGGGGATGAGCACGCGGCCTCACGGGCGGTTTCTGTTCCCGCCATTTTCTGCCGCGTCGCTGACAGCGCTGGCCCGTGTCGCGTTTCGCGCCATTTCACCCCCCCAAGCCGAACCCAGTGGGCTGGGTTTCGCCTGGGTGCGCCGGCGCAAAATAACGCCGAAACGGCGCTAACTGGGCTTCTGGGGGGGGGGGGGGGGCTTTTGGCTTGCGCCGGCGCTAAAAAGGCCTCCTGAGGGGGTCTAGGGGGGGGGGCGACTGGAGATGCCCTAAGATAGAAACAACTGGAAAGTTATCCAAGAGTAGTAAAAAGAAGCCGTATGTTGTTTCCTTGTGTTTTGGTTGTCCAGTCTGTTTAGTTTGAACACTTTTAAAGTTGTATTATGCTGGGTTGTTTTGCGTTTCTGGGTTAGACATGCCGTTCTACCCTTAGTGTTGTAAACTTCTTAAACAAAATCTTTGTAAGACTTGATGGTTTCGTTGTATGATTGGAGCTCCGACAAGGCCCTTTTTATCTAAAAACAAATCACAGGATACATATACCAATGCCTGTTACATTAATAAATTTTACTTACAAACTGCAACATCTCATCCTCCCCCATAACCCGTTCACACAATTAACATTATGAAACAGAGAACCTAACAGAATATAGAGTATATCCAGGTCAGTTTATCATACACATTCAGCACAACACACATAGCGTCAGGTTTAATCAGCACGGAAGCAACTGATCAAGACAGCCTTAGCAAATTGTAGAGCTCCTTCATATACAGGCTGTCCTTGTCTTTCGTGCTCTTCTTCTTCGAGAAGAGCATGTCGTTGATGAGGGGGACAACAAGGGGAACAATGGGCTTGTGCTTCTGCACCTTCCTCTCCGCTATCGATGTCTCCCTTTTTTTGACACGGATCATCTCCTCCTCAGCATCGTCCAGGCTCAGTAGATGCCCCAATGGATGCCTCTGGACTTCCCGATCGGGCTTCGGCTCCGTCCAGACCGCCAACGCAACCGTGTTGTTATAATCCCTTTGCTGGATGCTGGCCCGTGCAGACGCCGCATTGTTGGCCTCCATGCGGGCGAGCTTCGAGAGGGCCCGGTGGAGCTTCGCGTTGAGGTTGGCCATGGCCAGCTCCAGCTCGGCCAGCCTCTTCTTGAGCTGCACCGTCTCCTGCCTTGTCTTGGCCGCCTCTTCTTCCACCTTCTTGATGGAGCTCATGATCATGAGGTTGCCTTTGCCGTTGTGGGATATTGATGGTGATGGTGCCGACGATGGGACCAGGCACATTTCCTGGGCATCTGACACCGGTATTAGGTTTGTAGCAGGCTCACTACTATTATATCCCTCGTGCTTGGCAATGGCAACAGCTATGGCGTTTGGATTGGAGTGGATTTTCTTGATGAGGTCAGAAGACCTAACACAATGGCTCTCCTCAAGCTTCTCGGTTGAGGAAGCAATGTCGACGGCATCTCGCCAAGGGCTGCTCCTCTCCTTAACAACACAATGATCAGCACGTGCACCCAGCCTGACCTGTGTTTCTCGGGCGATGATGCGCTCACCGAACAATGCGACCGCCTCCTTGACAGATCGGAACACTCGCGAGGTATCGACCTCTGCACGACCTGACGAGGCGGTGGCGGCAGCCATGCCGCAGCTTTGCAGGGTACTTGCTTCCCACTAGGATATGGTATGGAAGCAAGAACAACAAGCTCCTGGAGGGACTTTATGAAGGCAATAAGAGCAGCTGGGGGCTTGCTTTGCTTCCACAACAAAATGGCAAGAGACAAGGCTAGCTCACCTACTAGAATCCTTGAAGCAGAGATGAGGGGAAGTACGCCTGAGCTAAGCAGGAATGCTTTCTGAGCAAGATAAGTAAGGTACCATCTGCTACCCCAGGATACTACAACAAGCCAAAGTTTCGGTTAGCCATACAAAGGACAATTGTATGATGACAGTGGTTGGGAGATATCATGGCCCTCGACTTGTATTGCAAATATATCAGATATGGTTCCACATTTTACTCCTTCTGATTCTTAAGCAATTTCATATCTGCACCCTTGCAAGGCCAACAACTCGATCACCCTTTCCGTTTGTTACAACACTTCGGTAAGGGTGATCTGCTCAAGTTTGGTAATGTACAGATCAAATACTTCAGAAAACAAATAAATTTGACCACACGATGGCAAAGTTCATTTCATTTCTATGTATTCCAAGGTGACAGTGACATGATCCATTGTACTTGTACATAGAACTCAACACAGTCAACAATTAACAAACACTCACGTAAATATTCATGCTTGTCACCTGTCTGGATAGAAGGTAAAAAAATTATTGAAAACAAACCAATGAGGATAAGGTAACAAAGTTACCTGATGATACCAACAAAGGTGGAACTTAATTCACTAATTCACACACCAACATGCTACACATCTACTGACAAGCATCCTATGTGATTGCCTCAGGGAAAAATAATCACTCCATGCATCTAAAACGTAAGGTCCTTTGGATCCTCAATTATCTTGGAGAGAGTTTGCAGGAAAGAGGCAAGATCAGATCCATAAATAACCCGATGATCAGCAGTAACATTGACCTAGATTTATTGATCATGTCAGATAAGCACAGAATCACCAACTTCAAACTGGTTGTGAAAGCAAAAGTACCGCAACTGCAAGTAGTTTTACCTGCATTTGGTTCTTGATCCCAATTCTGCCATCTTTTGTACCAACAACTGTCGGTTGTGATGCTCCAACAGCCATGATTGCTCCCTGTTTTCAGAAAAAACTAATTTACCAAGGGTTTTCCTGCATTGCATGGAAAGAAAAGTGGAAACATGGAAACTTCATCTTACAGTTCCAGGTGGTAAGATCGCATCAAATCTATCAACTCCAAACATACCAAGGTTTGAAAGGGTAAATGTACCTGCAGATGGAACTGGCTATTATTAGCATAGAGAGTATATAAGTACAGTAGGATCCTACATGTTTCCTGTGCCCAACATCTAAAGCACTAGGAATGTAAAATGGATGATCATGACAACATAGTAGATTCTGCAAGTAGATATGTGAGTGACATCTCAATTTCTGGCTAAGATACTTCGACATCTCAATCACATATGAAGTAAGATACTTTGATTTTTCCCATTAAAAACATGTATGATTCTAAGTTACTACATGAAGAGCACCAAATTGTGATTCCACACAATTATGGTGCTCTATATTGTAGAGTTTAGAAACTCAGTCAGATCTCTTCACTGCGATAAAACATGCAGTCAACCATTGACAGTTGGACTGAACTGAATCTTATGGTGTCCACGCCGTAGCAACAAATGCCAAGCTCTGGCTTCTGTAGCATATGTTATCTTTTTTGACATAAGAGCAAGGATTACGTGTCGACGTGTCGCAACTTGTCGCTCAGGTACCGACACGCAGACAAGTCGTGAAAAGTCTTGACAAGGGCTAGACAAGTCGATATGTATCGACCTGTAACTACTAAAAATACACAGTAACTAGCGGTGGAGTTAGCTTGGTGCAGCCTTTGGAGGAGCTTGACCCAGGTACAGGTGAGTGTTGGCGAGAGGGGAGGGGCGAACATGTAAGAGGCAGCTGGGTGACGAGGGCACGATCTGTTTAGAGGGATAGGTTTCACGGGATGCGCTTTATATGTCCCAGCCCACAAGTTGCCGCTCGACCTCTCGACAGAGACAGGTCGTGATTAGTCATCGACTTTTCAACTGGTCCATCGACAAGTTCAACTTGTCGTGTCGCTCCAGCTTGTCGACAGTCAAGTTGCGACCTGTAGACAAGTTGCGACTTGTCGAGCGACACTTCATCCTTGCATAAGAGACAACCAGATGAACTCTTTTCTTGACATAAGAGACAACCAGAAGAACCCCATAAATGCATACCCAAAACTAACATGCTATGTTATATGTTCTTTTTACTCTATAAGGACTTAAGGAGCCATATACCAATGAGGGAACATTCAGAGAAGCTCAGTAAAAAATCATAGAATAGTGTTAGTATTCTATGGCACACATAATGTAGTGCATCACTTTTATTCCTGTCATAATAGAGTATAAATTCTGTCAATTCGCAATTGCATACTATTTCTTCCAAAGTTAATCTTACAACTGCGTTAGACAGCTCTTTGTTTCTCAGAGACAGAGTGCTTTTGGATGAAGCTTTGAATCAATGTGCGTCAGCGATACAATAACCAATTTTGTAAAATTACACAACTATGAGTAAGCCTTAACACGAACTAGAAGCATAGGAAGCATCTAGTCTCATCCAGTCATAATCAAATTATTTCAGTTTTTTTCTGGTCTACTCTCGTCCTCAAATTAATTCACCAATATTAGAAGCATTTTTACCTAGAGAGTTACTCGCAGGCAGAAATATTGATGGAGTACATTATTAATGAAGTCTATTTGAGCACATCGTATTAAGCATCAGACCATAGAGCAGAAAGAAGTAAAAGGTGCGTGTAAATTTTAATTGGACATATTCGAGGTCCCATGCAATGGTGAAAGCAAATGAGGAATTCTGTTTTTGCTGGTTGCAATTTCTTCTTGCATTGTTTTGGCTGGTTCATGATGAGAACAGAGGGCCGTGAACACTTGTACATATGCTGAACAAAACTTCTAATGCGGAGCATGTGCTTTAGTTTATGTCATACCATGAACAACTCTATTACCAATCCATACACCAATGACTATAGCTGGAACTAGAAGTGTACATAAAGTTGAAAGTTGGCAACAAATATCTAAAATAAGGCATGGTGAATTATATACATGATAGGATCTATTCATGAGAGAGGTATAAAGAATGAAAAGAAACAACATTAACATCAACAACAGCTACCACTATGAGTAGGTTACCAACATCTCACAGATGCTTGCGCCTTATACAACCTTGAACGACTAAGTTATATCTTATATGGGTTCAAAATCATAAGAAAAATGGAGGACATGACTAAAGCAATATCTAACAGACTGATGAATTCACACGCTACTGACATGGATTTACTAACAGAAAACGGTTAATTCCCTGTATGGTTATATCAATCTGAAATTAGCATATAAAGAACATGCATATCCATGCACTAGAAAATAGAGTTTGTGTGTTAAGAAAAAACAAAAGTACCAGAGTTGTACTCCTGGGGCTGCAGCTGCTTCGCACGAGCCTTCTCAACCAGCTCCTTCCATTTCCTTGACAGAGTATAAATATCAAGCTGCATACCAACAGTTCTCCATTTATTCAGACAAAAATATCAGCAGAAACATCAACCTTCAGCATAATCAACAAATAGACAAAGCATTCAACCTTATCAGCATCCTGAAGCACGGGGGTTATCAATCCACCATCGATGGCGACCGCGACAGCAATGTTGATGCTACTGTTGTAAGTAAAGCTCTGCCCATCCCTGCAGCTGGAGTTAACCACAGGATGCTGCACCAACGCCATTGCTGTGGCCTTTGCCAGCAGGGCTGTCATTGTCACCCCCTTTGCCTTAATCTGCAAATAGTTCACTCCTTAATTTAGTCATCCCACCGGATATGCTAAACATAGGGGTGGTAGAATACTTTAGAGAAAAATAGGCGCTCACTTTCTTGTACAGCTGGTCGAGAGCATCTGTTGTGATGGTGTACCCAACCCTGAACGTCGGCACGGCAAGGCTCTCCACCATGTTCTTGCTCACAGCACCCTGCATTGTTGTGAATGGCACAGTGGAACCCAATGGCACATCCGGCCGAGCAGCTGCAACTGGCGCCGCCTTTTTGGGCGTAGCTGCCGCGGCCTCCACGTCCTTGGCCACGACCCTCCCACCTGGTCCAGACCCGGTGACAGTGAAGAGATCAACGCTAAGCTCCTTTGCGAGCTTCTTGGCGTACGGCGACGCAACCACGCGCGCCCCACCTTGTGTGGCCGGTGAGGGCGGCGCTGGCGCAGAGACTGCAACCGGCGCCGGAGGAGGCGGCGGCGGTGTGGCAGGGGACGCTTCTTCTGCGACGGTTTCCTGGGGCGCCGGCGGCGAGGCGGAGGAGGAGGATAAGTTGGCGGCCTTGGACCGGGCGAGCGGGATCTCCTCCTCCGATTCGGCGAGAAGGGCGATGGCGGAGCCGACGGGCGCGGACTCTCCCGCGGGGACGAGGACGGCGGCGAGGAAGCCGTCGTGGAAGGTCTCGACGTCCATGTCGGCCTTATCAGACTCCACAACGACGACGGGGTCGCCCTTGGAGAGGCGGTCCCCCTCAGCGGCGTTCCAAGCGACGATCTTGCCCTCCGTCATGGTGGAGCTGAGCGCCGGCATGAAGATCTCCCGGATCTTGGCCTCCACCCGGCACGCCCGCCGGCGCCGCGGCGCCGCAGCCTGTTCGCCGCCGCCGCGTTGGCGGAGAAGGGACGCCGAGGGGAGCAGCGTGGAGTGGAGGTGGAGGAGGCCGGCCATTGCGGGGACGGGAGGGGCACGAGGATGGAAGACAGTAGGGCGATGAGGCTTTGGGATGGTTCGCCCTGCCTCGCTTGCAGTTGTTGTTGCTGCTGCCGCGGTGCCGCCTTGGGAGTATCGGAGGGAGGAGGGGCGGATTAGCCGAGGAGAACGATGCTGGCGCCTGGCGGCTTGGGCTGGTCGCTGCCTGCTCACAATGCTTTGGGTTTGTCATCAAACTGACAAGCCGAATTGCCATCAAACTTAACATGATTTGCTAAACGAATTTTATTCGCATAAACCACAGTACAAACTGAATAAAGATAATATCATACTCCCTCCACCATTCCAAATTATTAGAACTTACTGATACGAATTGCACTGTATTTAACTGAAAACTGCAATGCTGAAAATGTGCAGCTTTATCAAAATGTTCATGCAATTTTTAGTTCCCACATTATAAAACATGAAGTGAGGTCGCGATGAGAATGGTTGGATGCTGATCCAGTGGCTTAGAAATGTGACTAAAATTTAATATAATTCCAAACATCTTATGAATAGACAATCAGTATTCTTATTTGTTTTGTTCTCTCATTTTCATTGATCATGGTTCCTTGTTCCAGTATTCCAAGAGAAACTTTGAGTCCATCAAGAAAGAAATATGAATTGATGAAATCATGCTACAAATTTCAAAACTGGCACTGGATGTCGTGGACATGTGTAACCTGGACCCAACATGTCACTCACAATGTGGTTTACACAAAATGCCATTCAAAATGACATGGTTGTATGGTACCAGTTCACAGTTATGCCAGTTAAGTAACTTTTAGGTGATCCAAAAATATATACAAAAGAACTGGACAACATGTTATGGGCTTACGGTACAAAATCAAATGTGTTCGGCATGAAAACGACAGAAAACATTCAGTGTGTTGGCTCAAAATCAGACCGTAGGATTTATTTGGTGAACTCCAGAGCTTCTAGTTGAGCTACCCATGACCAATTCAAGGCCTTACTTGATTAGTCAGAAAGCAATGCATTCAGGTTTGCTAATAACCATCACTGTGATGTTTATTTACAGCCCAGAAATCACAGTGATTCCACTCTAGAAATAAATATACCTACCAACTCAAACTCATCACCGATTCATAACCTACCATCGACTACGACACTATGGTAACTATACAATTATCACATGTATATTGACATCCACGAACTAAGCAAATGTCAGACTCCATTCAGAACTTATCTAAGTTTACCAAAACTGATGGCTTTGCTTTGGTTCACATTCACTTCGCGCTGATGAGCAACCTCAAGACGTTGCGCATCTTGGGTCGAGCATCTGGAGAGAAAGCAACACAGGAGAGGGCAATATTCAGAACCGACAACATCTGGCTGTGAGCGCCAACTGAAGTACTTGAGATCCTGGTGTCAAGGACCTGCTCCCTGTGCTCAGGCCTAACTGAAAGACTGAGAGCCCACTTGGCTAGCTCTGTACCGTCACTGACCGATGGTTTCCCTGTCAAGAGCTCCAGTAAAATGACTCCAAAGCTATAAACGTTGCCAGCCATCGTCAACCTCATGGTGTATGCATACTCTGCAATTAAAGTTCAGTGGAATTTGTGTTAGTATACGTAGTCTTTCGGGATTAAGGAAAGAACTGAAAAGAATGTTTGCAAGAATTTCCTATAGCAAGATTTGAGAAGCTACAAACTAGTTTGCCTAAAAGCACTTAACCATTGGAATTATTTTATTATGCCTGCCTAGAAGTGGTGTGTTTCGATTTGGATGGCACTTCCAAGACTCCAGCGTAACACAGACAAAATATGGGCTTGGGTGCGTCTATATTTAGGTACATGTTCTGTTGAAACATTTAAGAAAAATGGATGGTATTTTCAGTTCAAGCGGAACTATGGGACTAATGAAGTTTAGACAGATTTGCAGCCAAGAAAATTAATTCATATTTTTAATACAAACCAAAATAGATGTCATCAAAAGTTTGATAAGAAAATACCAGAAAACATTCATTTCTTGACAAATTCTACAAGCTGACAAATACGTGCTGACACTAAATCAGAATGTATGAGTACGTGTTTTACCTGGTGGAATATAACCAACTGTACCAGCAATGGTTGAAAGGCTCCCACTGCTTTTGGAAGGATCGATAACTTTGTAAAGCTCAATATCTCCAATCTGAGGCTCATTCACTGACTTCAAGTGGATAGTCCTTGTTGACAAATCAAGAAGCAGAACCGGCTGAGTCCGCCCATGAAGAAAGGTCAGCCCTTGGGCCACCCCCAAAGCAATGCTATACCGTGAGGACCAGTCCAGAACATCAGACCTTTCATCATGGAGTAAGTCGAACACCGTGCCCTTGGACACATGCTCATAGAGTAGGTATGCATTGTCTTCTGTCAAGACATAGGCCAATGGCACCATGACGTTGGAATTGCTTAGCTTACCAAGTACCTCAATCTCATGACCAAATTTCTCTTGGCTCCCAATTTGGAATATCTTGTCACTCCAGTCAAGCTTCTTCACCGAGTAGATTGACCTATTTGGCATCACGGCCTTGTAGTAGGTGCAGAATCTTGTCTTCAGAAATATGTTGGTGGGACTGGAGACTGCTTCCATTGCATACGTTAAGTCAATTGCAGAGGTGTGGATGCTGTTCACCGTTATGAGGTGGCCATTGATGATTTGAGGAAGGACCTGCTCCGGTGGGGGCCCTATATCTTCAACGCGATACATCCTCTTTGACAATGAGAGGATAATAATAGTGGCAAGCAAGCACAACCCGACAAGAGCACCGACAATAGCAAAGATAGTAATCAGAACCGCATGGTTCTTCTTTTTACCATCAGTGGGGACGCCATCTCCATCTCCATCTCTATCACTTGCACTTGTAAGGCCAGGATTTCCAGTGATATTGACTACACCATGCCGAGGTGGGCGGAAGTACCCAGTGAGTTGATTATACGAAAGCACCAATAGCGTCAAGCTCGGTGGCCACTCAGGTGGGGATGGCACTGTACCAGACAAATTGTTGTACGAAAGATCAAGGATCTCTAAATCGTTCAATGATCCAATGTTTGAGGGAATAGAGCCACTGAGATAATTATGACTAAGATTAAGAGATGTGCTCAAGCTGACTGGAATTTTCGGGATGGAACCAGTCAGGGAATTGTCCCCCAGATTGAGTTCGATTAGATTTTGCAGTGAACCAACTGAGACAGGAATGGGACCAGTAATCTTGTTGCCTGCAAGATTCATGTTGGAGAGCTTCGATAACAGATCAACACTTTGTGGTATCTCTCCAGTGAATGAATTCCGACTAAGATTTAATATGCTCAGGCTTGTAAGAGAAGAAAATGTACTTTTGATAGATCCGCTAAGGTTGTTCATTTGAAGCTTGACAACTACTAGCTTCTCCAGGGTGCTGATCTGATCAGGTACTTGACCATGCAAACCATTTGATGCCAGATTCAAGAGAGCCAACTCACTGCATTTGCCGAGCTGGGGAGGTATATAACCTGACAATTTATTGTCATTCAACTCAAGATAAGCCAAGTTGGAGGCATCACCTATGGAGTCTGGAATGCTCCCAGTCAGCAAGTTCATACCAAGCCGGAGGCGAAAGACCTTGGCAGAAAAGTTCCTTGGAATGGCCCCTTCAAGGTTGTTACTAGTGAGATCAATGGCCTCCAGCACTGGAGACACGAATAGATCAGAAGGGATCTTCCCACTGAGATTGTTGTAGCTCAAATCCAACATCTTCACATGCTCGGTAATCCCACTAGGGATTGAGCCGGTAAACTTGTTCTGGTTGGCTGCAAACCGAGACAGCGTCGTCGAATTTGGTAGTCTCCTAGGTATTGCCCCACTCAGCTCATTGCCTGAAAGGAGCAAAGTCTCGAGCTTGCCGAGCTTCCAGAACTCATCAGGGACATCACCAGTTAGATTGTTCTGGCTGAGATCCAGCATAACAAGACCTCCATACGTGAACAAACCCTGTGGAACTGGACCCCTCAGATGATTGCCAGACAGCACCAGCTCCTCCAAAGACGGTACCATGCTCGTAGGGACACCGCCATCCAACCAGTTGGTGCTGAGGTTCAAGCTTCTCAATTTGGGGAATCTGCCCAATTCGGTGCTCAGGTCTCCATTAACATGATTGAAGGACAAATCGAGAACCTCCAGCCGGGGGAAACCGGACAGATCGCCAAGCGAACAACTGAGCCGATTGCTACTGAGATTGAGTGACCGCAATCCTTCCTTCATGGGGCAAGAGGGGCCGAAGAATCGGTCCCCCAAATCGGCGAGGGAATTTCTCGAGAGATCAAGGGAAAGCAAGGTGTCAAGAGCGCATATTAAGGCGAAGACGGAAGAGTTAGAAATGCCGTGGCCGGACAAGGTGATGTGGGTCACCACGGAGAACGAAGTGGAGTTGGAAGGAGAGCAAGCGATTCCGCTCCACAGGCATGGATTCGAGGCGGTTGTGTTCCACCCGGCTATGCCCTCCGCGCGCGAGAGATCCATCAGGATGGATTCCTGTGTGCTGTTTAGACCAACAAGGGGTGGCGTGCCGCCGCCGCCGGCGGCGGCGGCCACAAACACATGAAGGCACAAGAAGGAGAACAGCGGTAGCGGCAGGGGGAAGCCATGGCTAGAGCAGGAACAGTACCTCCTACTCTCCCACATGGCCGTCGGCCCTGGGCTTCTTCTTGATTCCTTGCCGATCTCAGCCGGTTCGATGAATTGAGAAAGGAGAGGAAGAAGATCTTCTCCCTAGGTTTCTGGTTTCTCGGTAACCATGGCTATCTGGTGCTCATCTTCTTGGGTTTTGCTCGACATTTGAGTGCTGTGGAGACTGGAGATGGGAATGTGGGATTTTCTCTCTTTTGGGTCCAGAGTTGACTCACTGACGTATTTCTTGGGAGTGACCAAAACCCGAGGCGAGAAAATAAATAAAACAGTAAAGAAAGGGTAAAGCCTACCTACGGGGCCTACCTTAGACTAGTCATAATGGGTATCACTCATGCATGCCATGTTGGTAAAATGACGATGTGTCACAGCAATTAATGGAAAAAAAAAGATAGTGATATCATAGTACTAGATACCGTAACATAACGGATTCTAATGCAATATGAGTCTAGCACCTAATAAATGTAGTGTCATATGATACCACTCATATGTTACTATGCATTGTGAAAGTACTATCATATGACTACCATATGATACTCCCCATTGTGACTTTAACCAAAGGCTTCTTTGGCCGCAAGAATTATTATGCATGATATTTCTAAGCTTTAAAACCTTTGGATTTTGTAGGATTTGAAATTTTAAGACTTTCTTTTACAATATGTCATTTGAACCGAAAAAATGATATATTACCTAAATTATGCCGATTAATTTTCTATGCCAGAAGGATCGAGAATCTAAACATAAGTTCAACCTATTATTTCACGTGTTTGTGTTTCGATAATTTCATATGTTACATTAGAATCGAATATTTTTATATTATTTCTATATTCAGTAATTATTGAAGACTCACTCTCATGTTCTTGTTACCTAGATGCATCGCCGAGTGGCCCGTTGGAATAAGGTTTCTCTGGGCTCTCCCTAGTTACCTTAACAACGTTGGGTCCAATGTCGCCGAAGATGTGGGGACCCCGGACTAGCTGTCCGAAATAACCGATTATGTTTAACACAACGATCCCGTGATCAGTCTGTCGTTGCACATAATCCGAACTGAATACCAAAGTTTACATCCATTACAATATCGAATTAAAGTCTTACATAAACGGTCATTTAGACCTAGTCTTACATAGGTGCCTTCATGGGCCAAACCAAAATAATCAGCGGAAGCTAAGGCGTAGAAGACATCAAATCCTAGTGATGACCCGACAGGCAGTCGACTTATGAAGATCCTCAGTTGGCATAGATGTCTCCATACTCCTCCTGGGCGTAGTGCTCCTCGAAGTCTGGCTACGACAATAGCCAGGGACAAAACTAGTATGAGTACATTTGAATGTACTCGCAAACTACTCCAACATGAGTGCACTAGTCTCATTTTTAGTTTCACACTTTTATTTAGTTAAAACATCTCTGTATCTTTGTTGAAGAAGGTAAGAAGATTATAACTACTCTTAATATCTCAGTTTTATTAGTTTTCTCCAAAACTCCTCCTTTTCCGACCGTAAACCATCATGGTATATAATCTCCAACAACCCCATACCGATCTGTGGGTATAGGTGTATGGAACATTCTCCACCTCCTTTTATTTTTAGAACTCAAACCTTTTTCCAAAACTTGCACATGGTCAAAGTAGGGCCTCTCAACTGTCCATATCCGAGGACTCGGCTATTCGAATAGTTTTATCCCTCTGCAGAGGTAGCACGCTTTTCCCACACCCATCCGATAACTCATCGTGTCAGCCACGTCTCGCCATACCAGGTGTATGCGAAGTTGAGTCACCGATCCTAGTCTGTCCTTTGCTCATGCTAGTATAGGATCCTGCCCATATGATACCTTCCATCGACACTTAACCCAGCCCGTCGGAATCTAAGTGTGAGGACTCATAGGTTTTATCTGGCGGTGTATAGGGGACATCCTTCTATCCTCCTCCTTATCTACTCATAGAGTTTGAGCGAGGACCCAGGTCAGGGGTAGGTCATCAAACCATCCCCTCATGCATAACGGAGTCATCTCCGTTGATGAGGTATCCCATACTAATATGAGCAAACTATATAACTAAGCCCTTTCCCATATGTGGGTACATGTGGTCGCACAGAATATCGGCTGATTGACGTAAGTACAAAGACACAATGTGCGTTTTATAAAAACCACCATTCTCCTTTTCTTCAATTCATCACCACATCTTGGTGCTTCATAACCACACGAGGTTTCAAAGGAGTTTTGAATAAAACACTCTTTATTTTTCCCATCCTATAATTTATCATATATTTCTACATAGGGTGGCAAAATAATTTCCATATACTTTTTTGAAAAGATTTTATAAAAACCTTTGCTTAAAAATGACTTTGTAAAAATAGATGCATGTATTAGGGTGCAAGCTCAGAGAGTAGCTTGCCTTGCTCGGCAAAGTGATCCTGGTCTTGATCTTCAGGTTCCACAAATCCTTCCTCCTCGATATATCCGGCAACGTTCTCGTCTAATACACAATCAAGCAATACAAACAATCACTAACCTACTCAATCAATCACCACAACAATACAATCTCAACTACTCTAAATAGCCACTTCATATATCAAACAATACAATTTGGTTTCAATTTAATTGAATTAGCCATTATTCAGTTATATCTTAATTAGGGCAGAAACTAGTTGAACAGGTTTAATTACATAACTTAAGTTTTGTTGGTCACAAAAATACAAACTAAATTTCTACAGAAAGCTACTGATGTGTAGAATATAACACAATTGGATTTGGTTCATTTGGAGTTACCAAACTCCCTACACAATGGTTTGAATTCAGAAGCTTAATAATCAAGTTTTAGCTACTAATTAAGTTCTGTTGATCTAAAAATTAAATCCTCTTAGGGGTGACTAACCATGACTAAATGTGATCCAATAAAATTGGTCTTAACTAATTTGGCCTAACAGAGTATCAGAAACAAACAAGTTTATATTTTAAACCTTATTTGGCATTTTTAATACTATATTTTTATTATTAATCCAAATGAGGTGAAACTACTTGGGTTGGATAGACAATTTCATAAGCTTTCCAGAACATTTGGATTTGATTTATTTGGAGTTATAAATTTCAAGTTATGGAATTTCAAAGTTTAATCCAGTACTGATTTCTAATTAATTCCAAAAATCGAATTTAAACTCTGAGTGGATAATGTTGAGAATCCTGACGGGTGGGGTCCACTCGTCAGTGACTCAACAGAAAACGATTCGCGCACTGGAAATGTTTAAAAGTCTGACGTGTGGGGTCCACACGTCAGCCTCTCTTTTTCTAAACGAATCGGTATGGTACCGTTGGATCAAGATCCAACGGTCCACGTTCATCCACGCCAGTGGAGAACGGCGGCGACCTAAACCGAGCGGCGCGACGGCGCCGGCGACGGCACGGTGGACGGGCGGCTCACCTAGGGGCTCGGAAGGCTGCGGCGAGGGTGCAGGAGGGGTGCGGCGGTTCGGGGAAGCCTCTGGACGGAGTTGTACGGGCTGGGGAGGCTCCTGGCGGCGACGGCGACGAGCAGCTCCTCCTCCGCGGCCGTGCTCCAACTCCGGCGAGTCTTCTACGTCGTTCCTGGGCACGATCCAGAGGGGAAAAGGGGGCGAGTGAGTGCGGGGTTCATGGGGAAGAGAGTGCCGGCCAGAGAGAAGAGGAAGGGGGTCAGGCACGGCCTGGCCGTGGTCGTCGTCTACTTCGGACACGGCGATCTCGAGGATGGCTTCGGTGGTCGAGGCTTTGCGGCGACGGCCCCGCCCTCCAGGCGGTGCACGAGAGGGAGTGGTGTGAGGGGGAGAGGCAGTGGTGAGGTGTGGAGGAAAGGGGGTGCTCGGGGCGGCTTTTATAGCGGCGGGCCGACGCACGGTGGACGCGGCGTTCGGGCGATTCAGAGAGGGCTAGGGCTCGCCATAGGAGGCGGTGAGGTGCGGCGAAGGTGTCGGGGTGCAGAGGGGCAAGGCTGGCGCGTGGAGGCGAGCGGTGCGTGCTCGGGTGGGGGACGGCCGTGAGGGCGCTCGGGCGGCGCACGACGTGCTCCGCGCGTCGCGGGTGCTGCGGGTGCGGGCTGCTGCTGGGTGGCCTTGCTGCGCTGCGAGGGGGCAGAGAGGTGAGGGAGAGAGGGGGGGGGCCTGGCGCGGCTAGCACGGCTCGACACCGTCGTGGCCACAGTGCCGACCACGGCGACGTGCGCGCGGCTGCTGTCCCCTGCGTTCCTCCTCGACCCCGGCCCGATTCCTCCGTTCCCGTGAGCGCGGCGAAGAGAGTGGAGCGAGGGAGATCGAAGGGAGGCGGTGGCTTGCACCAATTCGATCGGAATCGATCGAATCGATCAAGGATTTGGGGCGGTTTGGGAAGAACAGGGTGGTGATCACCATGTGTTCGATGAAATGCTTGAACCAGAAATAATTTCCAATTTTTGAATTTTATTTTCATAATTTGCTTCACACATGTTTGTCAAGATTTGTTGTGCTATTTGATTATTTATGGGGCAAGTGCAACATAGCACATTTTGTGGTTTGAATAGGATAAAGAAAGAAATAGAATTTTAAATTTAGGTTTTTGAAATTAATATTTGAAGAGGGAAAAGTTGTGGAACTGAAATAAGAGGGTTTATATTGCCACTCCATTGAATTTGGTTTGAAAATAAATAGATTTCTTAATTTGGGAAATAGTGTGACATGTGTCACATTGTTTGTATTGTTTTTTATATTTTGTTTTGTTTATTTTCTTTTCATCAAGTTTTTAATTAGGGCTAACAAGCAACACATTCACAAGAAATACTTATCACAAGCAACAATAAGACATCAACACACATTAATTCATAAAAGTTTTTGTTGGCCCACATTTTTGGATATAATATTTCATAATATTAATTTGGGATGTGACAGATCCTTCCCCCCTTAAAATAAATCTCGCCCCGAGATTTGCTAGGTTTGGGAACTAAAGAGGTTTGGGAATTCGCTTCTAAGATAGTCTTCGCGCTCCCAAGTTGCTTCATCTTCCGAATGGTTAGTCCACTGGACCTTGTAGAACTTGATCGCGCGCCTTCGGGTAAGACGAACATCTTCGTCGAGAATCTTGATGGGTCTCTCACGGTAAGTCAGATCTTGATTCAGGTCGATGGAATGGTGGTCGATGTTTTTGAAAACATCCGGCTGGTCAGGAACTTCAAGACATTTCCGGAGCAAGGAAATGTGGAAGACATCGTGGTAATCTGCTAACTCTTGAGGCAACTCCAGTTGATAAGACACTTCTCCTCGACGGGCAATGATCTTAAATGGTCCAATATACCTTGGCGCTAATTTTCCTTTGACATGGAAACGCTGCATTCCTTTAAGGGGTGTCACTCGGAGATAGACATAATCTCCGATACTGAAGGTGACATTACGACGCTTGGGATCAGCGTAACTCTTTTGACGGGATTGGGCGGTTTTGAGTCGCTCACGGATAAGCTGGACTTGCTCTTCAGCCTCACGGAGGGTATCTGGTCCAAACAGTTTGCCTTCTCCGGTGTCGGACCAATTCAGGGGCGTACGACACTTTCTGCCGTAAAGGACTTCAAAAGGGGCCATTTGCAGACTAGATTGGTAACTATTATTGTAGGAGAACTCTGCAAATGGAAGACAATCTTCCCACTTGGATACATAGGATAAAACACACGCGCGAAGCATGTCCTCTAATATCTGGTTCACTCTCTCAGTTTGGCCTCCGGTCTGGGGATGATAAGCTGTGCTAAATGCTAACTTGGTTCCGAGGGCTTCGTGTAGGGCTTTCCAGAACCTTGAGGTGAATTGTGTGCCTCTATCCGATACAATCCTCTTAGGCACACCATGCAGGCTTACTATTCTGGAAATATACAGGTCTGCTAACTGATTTCCCCGATAGGTGGTGTTGACGGGAATAAAATGGGCAACCTTGGTTAGTCTATCAACGATGACCCAAATTGAGTCATGGCCTCGGTTGGATCTTGGAAGTCCAGTGATAAAATCCATTCCAATCTCATCCCACTTCCACTCGGGAATTTTCAAGGGTTGAAGCAATCCAGCGGGTCGCTGATGTTCAGCCTTGACTCGCTGACAGATATCACACTTGGCTACAAAAACACCAATCTCTCGCTTCATTCCGTGCCACCAAAATCTTTCACGAAGGTCTTGGTACATTTTGGTTCCGCCGGGGTGGATTGAATAGGGGGTCTCGTGGGCTTCCTTTAGGATTAACTCCTTAAGTTCCGTGACATTGGGGACACAGATACGGCCATTGAATCTCAACACTCCTTCAGCATCTTCGGTAAAACCAGGCGCTTTACCGAGAGAAATCTTCTTCTTAATACCTTCTATGCTCTCATGACCCTTCTGGGCTTCTTTGATTTGATCTAACAGGGTTGGGGCTAACTCTAAATTGGCGAGATAACCGCGGCTAACAAGCTCTAGTCCAAAATCCTTGAACTCTTTGAACAGGGCTGGCTGTTCTGCTTGGATCAGGGCATTCAGGGTGCAGGGTTTGCGACTAAGGGCATCGGCAACTACATTAGCCTTTCCAGGGTGATAATGGATACCGATATCATAATCCTTGATTAATTCCATCCACCTTCTCTGTCGCAGATTTAACTCCTTCTGGGTGAAGATATACTTCAAGCTCTTATGATCCGTATAGATCTCGCAACGATGTCCCGCAAGATAGGAGCGCCACGTCTTCAGAGCAAGAACAACAGCGGCTAACTCCAGGTCATGGGTTGGGTAGTTCTCTTCATGTGGTCGCAATTGCCGAGACAGATACGACACCACTTTGCCTTCTTGCATCAGAACGCAACCAAGTCCGAGGCGTGATGCATCGCAATACACGTCGAAACTCTTGGTGACGTCTGGCATAATCAGGACAGGGGTTGAGGTCAATCTCTTCTTCAATTCCTGGAAACTCTCTTCACACTTCTGAGTCCATTCAAACTTCTTGTCCTTTTTCAGCAGTTGGGTCAGGGGTTTGGCTATACTGGAGAATCCTTCAACGAACTTGCGGTAGTAACCCGCTAGTCCGAGAAAGCTTCGGATTTCAGTCACACTAGTTGGGGCTTCCCAGTTCACAATGGCTTGGATCTTCTCTGGGTCAACAGAAATTCCTCCCGCAGACACAACATGTCCGAGAAATGCCACTTCACTGAGCCAAAACTCACACTTGCTAAGCTTGGCATACAACTGATGCTCTCGGAGGGTTGCTAAAACTAGACGCAGGTGTTCAGCATGCTCTTCTTCGGTTTTGGAGTAAATAAGGATGTCATCGAGGAAAACTACCACGAACTTGTCAAGATACTCCATGAAGATCTTGTTCATGAGATTCATAAAATAGGCTGGGGCATTGGTCAGACCAAAGGACATTACGGTGTATTCAAATAAACCGTAGCGGGTGGTGAAGGCAGTCTTGGGAATGTCTGTCTCTCGGATTTTTAACTGATGATATCCTGACCGAAGATCGATCTTGGAAAAGACTCGGGCTCCGTTCATTTGATCGAACAGATCCTCGATCTTTGGGAGAGGGTACTTGTTTTTAATGGTCACTTCATTTAACTTACGATAATCCACACACAGGCGTGTGGTACCGTCTCTCTTATCCACAAAGATAATGGGTGATCCCCAAGGTGAAGCGCTTGGGCGAATAAGTCCTTTGCTGAGCATATCTGCTAACTGCTTCTTCAACTCCACCAACTCTTCCGGATTCATCCGATAAGGCCTTTGGGATATGGGGGCTGTTCCTGGGATAAGTTCAATGATGAACTCAATATCCCGGTCTGGCGGCATACCAGGCAATTCTTCAGGGAAAACATCTCGGAATAGGTGAACAACACGGATCTCATCTAGGGTGGGTCGAGCTATGCTCTCATGACATCCTGGTTGGGGTCGACTGGTTTCTGACACATACTCCACTTCTACTTCTTTGTCGGTGGTGAGGGATACCGCTCTTCTGGCGCAGTCAATTCGACCACGGTACTTGGCTAGCCAATTCATACCCAGTATGACATCTATTCCTTGGGTTCCTAGAATGATTAAGTCGACTAGGAACTTTTCCCCTTTGATCTCAAGGGAAACGTCCGGGCAAAACGACTTGGTACCTATGGTGGATTCTGGGATTTGGATGACCATGGGTTTGGGTAAGAGGTTTCCGACTAAACCTCCCTTAGCAACAAATTCTTGGGTAACAAAAGAATGGGTAGCACCAGAATCAAACAGAACAGTTGCAGGTACTGAGTTGACAAGGAACGTACCCAGCACAACATCTGGCGCATCCATGGCCTCTTCAGCGTTGATGTGGTGCAGACGTCCCTTGGCAACAGCAACATTTCCGCGGGGTGCGGGGTTCTTGCCATTTCCATTTCGGCCTTGGCCATTGTTCGGCGCTTGTGCATCGGGGCGTGGACCATTCTTCTTAGGATTGGGGCATTCTTTGGAGTAGTGACCCTTAGTGCCGCAATTAAAGCAGACAACATTGGTATTGCGGTTGAAGTTGTTAGAGTTCCCTCCGGAACGGGTGTTGTCATTGGGACGGTTGAAGTTGTTTGGGTTATTTGGGCGATTAGGGTAATTGGGGCGTGGGGTTTGTGGTGGTCGATAGGCTGGCTTGGGGTTTTGTGGGTAGGTGCGAGGCTTCTGGCTGCTCGAACCTTCCTGGGCAATCATTCTCCTCTTACGACCTTCAAACATGAACTTGCGCTTGGTCTCCAGCTGGATGGCTTTGTCCACAAGTGACTCCAAATCAACAAAGTCATGGATAACCAAAGCATACTGCAGCTCATCATGAAGTCCATTCATGAAACGCTCCATCTTCCTCCTCTCGGTGTCGGTGTCATCAGGGGCATACCGAGATAAGTCAGTGAACTCATCCAGGTAACCGACCACCTCTCTACTTCCCTGCCGCAACTTGCGGAATTCCTCCTTCTTTCTCTCAATGAGTCCGCCGGGAATGTGCTTTTTGCGGAACTTCTCCTAGAACTCAACCCAGTTGATAACATAACCAGCTTGATGGATAGCCTTGGTAGCTTCCCACCAAGACCGTGCAGGTCCTGCAAGATAGTGGGTCGCATACAGCACTTTCTCAGGTTCTCCCACAACTGCGACTTCCAGGTTGTTGTTAATGGTGCGAAGCCAATCATCGGCCTCTAGTGGGTGAAGTCCCTTGGAATAGGTGGGTGGGTTGGTCTTCTGAAAGTCGCTCAAGGTGGACCGCTGATTTCCTTCACCATTGCCATTGCCATTGTTGTTGTTGTTGTTGTAGTTGTTGTTGTGTGCGGCAGCGATCTGCTGCAGGGCAGCGATATAAGCTTGACGCTCTGCCCGGGCAGCTTGGCGTTCCTCCATGATAAGCGCAAGAACTTGGGCGGTGGTTGGTTCCGGTGGGGGTGGTGGTCCTCCATCCGTGTTGGAGCGGCGAGTGTCCACCATCCTGAAGCACACCGGGTATAAGGGGCAAGCAAAAGGTTTTGACCAAGGAAAAAGGTTGGTTTCGCGTAATGGTTGATTTCTTAAGGCTTATAGGAGAAACATTTTACACAGATTAACAAGACTAGCTCACACTTATGTAGCACAACCATCACATCAAGAGTTCACCATATCAAGCTTACAACATTTTCCCTTGAGCTAATGTACATAGTGCAAGTTTTCCAAAAGAACCACTACTTCGACTCGACTAACGATAGGGGGTCAACCTAATCCTGCGGTAGTACTCAAGTCACTTGCCTACTGAGGTGGAACCTCAGGCTCTGCTACGTCAGCGTCGGACTGGTAGGGTGGCTCCTCTGGGTCCTCCTCCTCGTCATCCTCCTGCTCATAGTCCATCTCCTCCAGATAGTCGTCATCGTCGCTGAGGAAAGCGTTGTTCTCCTTGCGGAGATCCTCGCCTTCCTCCTCCATCTCGTCGGTAAGGAGTTCCAGATCCTCGATCAGCTCGTCCTGCTCTGCCACCTTCTTGCGGAGCTTCGCTATGGTCTTTCTCATCTGGGTCCTTTTCCTGAGAAGAGCGACCTTCTCCTCCTTCAGCTGTGCCTCACTCTCGCGACTCTCTTTGAGCGAGAGGCGCTCAAAGTGAGACCGAAGTCTAGCGCACCTCAGATCCTCCTGGGTGCGAAAGAGCATAATCTCCATGTCCAAGATATACTCTCCGAACGTCGGGTGTAGAGGGGACCGAATAGGGTGTCCATCGACGGTGCGCCTCCCGTAGAACTGGAAACGAGAGTTCACCAACTCCGCCTTGTGCTCCTCACAAAGCCGGGATAACATCCGCTGCATGGAACGACACAGTCCGTCGTCCCAGTGGACGTCCATGGTGGTAAAGATGAGTGTCCTGGATCCGGGGGACTTGATGTTCCCGCGAACAGACGCCTCGACCAACCAAGACAGGTTCCCGTTGCCGGGAGTGTCCACCTGGGCTCCCTTAAACTCAGGAGTGGGGCGACCTAACAGCTTGGTCAACTCGAACAGGTCCTTCTCGAACATCAACTTGCCGTCCTTCTCAAGCTGAACGAACTCGGTGAAATGGATCGCCATCTACAATTTTTATTCAAATTTTTAAGTTAGTGAGACGACATGTGTATCAAAATTTTAAATGTAGTGAGGCAACAAGTGAGCAATTTTTTTAAGTTTAATAGAGTGACGAGTGTGTCCAATTTTTAAGGATATAAGGGAAAACGTAATATTTAGTAAGAGTAGATTTTTTTTTTTTTTAAGTGAGAGGATTAGAGATAAGCATTTTTCGAAAATACTTCATTCCTTTATTCTTTTAGAATTTAACTTTTGTAACTCCTACCTAGCGACCATGCTAAACTAAGGTTTCTAAATTCGAGATGGCTCTGATACCAGGTCTGTGGGGACCCCGGACTAGCTGTCCGAAATACCCGATTATGTTTAACACAACGATCCCGTGATCAGTCTGTCGTTGCACATAATCCGAACTGAATACCAAAGTTTACATCCATTACAATACCGAATTAAAATCTTACATAAACGGTCATTTAGACCTAGTCTTACATAGGTGCCTTCATGGGCCAAACCAAAATAATCAGCGGAAGCTAAGGCGTAGAAGACATCAAATCCTAGTGATGACCCGACATGCAGTCGACTTATGAAGATCCTCAGTTGGCATAGATGTCGCCATACTCCTCCTGGGCGTAGTGCTCCTCGAAGTCTGGCTACGACAATAGCCAGGGACAAAACTAGTATGAGTACATTTGAATGTACTCGCAAACTACTCCAACATGAGTGCACTAGTCTCATTTTTAGTTTCACACTTTTATTTAGTTAAAACATCTCTGTATCTTTGTTGAAGAAGGTAAGAAGATTATAACTACTCTTAATATCTCAGTTTTATTAGTTTTCTCCAAAACTCCTCCTTTTCCGACCGTAAACCATCATGGTATATAATCTCCAACAACCTCATACCGATCCGTGGGTATAGGTGTATGGAACATTCTCCACCTCCTTTTATTTTTAGAACTCAAACCTTTTTCCAAAACTTGCACATGGTCAAAGTAGGGCCTCTCAACTGTCCATATCCGAGGACTCGGCTATTCGAATAGTTTTATCCCTCTGCAGAGGTAGCACGCTTTTCCCACACCCATCCGATAACTCATCGTGTCAGCCACGTCTCGCCATACCAGGTGTATGCGAAGTTGAGTCACCGATCCTAGTCTGTCCTTTGCTCATGCTAGTATAGGATCCTGCCCATATGATACCTTCCATCGACACTTAACCCAGCCCGTCGGAATCTAAGTGTGAGGACTCATAGGTTTTATCTGGCGGTGTATAGGGGACATCCTTCTATCCTCCTCCTTATCTACTCATAGAGTTTGAGCGAGGACCCAGGTCAGGGGTAGGTCATCAAACCATCCCCTCATGCATAACGGAGTCATCTCCGTTGATGAGGTATCCCATACTAATATGAGCAAACTATATGACTAAGCCCTTTCCCATATGTGGGTACATGTGGTCGCACAGAATATCGGCTGATTGACGTAAGTACAAAGACACAATGTGCGTTTTATAAAAACCACCATTCTCCTTTTCTTCAATTCATCACCACATCTTGGTGCTTCATAACCACACGAGGTTTCAAAGGAGTTTTGAATAAAACACTCTTTATTTTTCCCATCCTATAATTTATCATATATTTCTACATAGGGTGGCAAAATAATTTCCATATACTTTTTTGAAAAGATTTTATAAAAACCTTTGCTTAAAAATGACTTTGTAAAAATAGATGCATGTATTAGGGTGCAAGCTCAGAGAGTAGCTTGCCTTGCTCGGCAAAGTGATCCTGGTCTTGATCTTCAGGTTCCACAAATCCTTCCTCCTCGATATATCCGGCAACGTTCTCGTCTAATACACAATCAAGCAATACAAACAATCACTAACCTACTCAATCAATCACCACAACAATACAATCTCAACTACTCTAAATAGCCACTTCATATATCAAACAATACAATTTGGTTTCAATTTAATTGAATTAGCCATTATTCAGTTATATCTTAATTAGGGCAGAAACTAGTTGAACAGGTTTAATTACATAACTTAAGTTTTGTTGGTCACAAAAATACAAACTAAATTTCTATAGAAAGCTACTGATGTGTAGAATATAACACAATTGGATTTGGTTCATTTGGAGTTACCAAACTCCCTACACAATGGTTTGAATTCAGAAGCTTAATAATCAAGTTTTAGCTACTAATTAAGTTCTGTTGATCTAAAAATTAAATCCTCTTAGGGGTGACTAACCATGACTAAATGTGATCCAATAAAATTGGTCTTAACTAATTTGGCCTAACAGAGTATCAGAAACAAACAAGTTTATATTTTAAATCTTATTTGGCATTTTTAATACTATATTTTTATTATTAATCCAAATGAGGTGAAACTACTTGGGATGGATAGACAATTTCATAAGCTTTCCAGAACATTTGGATTTGATTTATTTGGAGTTATAAATTTCAAGTTATGGAATTTCAAAGTTTAATCCAGTACTGATTTCTAATTAATTCCAAAAATCGAATTTAAACTCTGAGTGGATAATGTTGAGAATCCTGACGGGTGGGGTCCACTCGTCAGTGACTCAACAGAAAACGATTCGCGCGCTGGAAATGTTTAAAAGTCTGACGTGTGGGGTCCACACGTCAGCCTCTCTTTTTCTAAACGAATCGGTATGGTACCGTTGGATCAAGATCCAACGGTCCACGTTCATCCACGCCAGTGGAGAACGGCGGCGACCTAAACCGAGCGGCGCGACGGCGCCGGCGACGGCACGGTGGACGGGCGGCTCACCTAGGGGCTCGGAAGGCTGCGGCGAGGGTGCAGGAGGGGTGCGGCGGTTCGGGGAAGCCTCTGGACGGAGTTGTACGGGCTGGGGAGGCTCCTGGCGGCGACGGCGACGAGCAGCTCCTCCTCCGCGGCCGTGCTCCAACTCCGGCGAGTCTTCTACGTCGTTCCTGGGCACGATCCAGAGGGGAAAAGGGGGCGAGTGAGTGCGGGGTTCATGGGGAAGAGAGTGCCGGCCAGAGAGAAGAGGAAGGGGGTCAGGCACGGCCTGGCCGTGGTCGTCGTCTACCTCGGACACGGCGATCTCGAGGATGGCTTCGGTGGCCGAGGCTTTGCGGCAACGGCCCCGCCCTCCAGGCGGTGCACGAGAGGGAGTGGTGTGAGGGGGAGAGGCAGTGGTGAGGTGTGGAGGAAAGGGGGTGCTCGGGGCGGCTTTTATAGCGGCGGGCCGGCGCACGGTGGACGCGGCGTTCGGGCGATTCAGAGAGGGCTAGGGCTCGCCATAGGAGGCGGTGAGGTGCGGCGAAGGTGTCGGGGTGCAGAGGGGCAAGGCTGGCGCGTGGAGGCGAGCGGTGCGTGCTCGGGTGGGGGACGGCCGTGAGGGCGCTCGGGCGGCGCACGACGTGCTCTGCGCGTCGCGGGTGCTGCGGGTGCGGGCTGCTGCTGGGTGGCCTTGCTGCGCTGCGAGGGGGCAGAGAGGTGAGGGAGAGAGGGGGGGGCCTGGCGCGGCTAGCACGGCTCGACACCGTCGTGGCCACAGTGCCGACCACGGCGACGTGCGCGCGGCTGCTGTCCCCTGCGTTCCTCCTCGACCCCGGCCCGATTCCTCCGTTCCCGTGAGCGCGGCGAAGAGAGTGGAGCGAGGGAGATCGAAGGGAGGCGGTGGCTTGCACCAATTCGATCGGAATCGATCGAATCGATCAAGGATTTGGGGCGGTTTGGGAAGAACAGGGTGGTGATCACCATGTGTTCGATGAAATGCTTGAACCAGAAATAATTTCCAATTTTTGAATTTTATTTTCATAATTTGCTTCACACATGTTTGTCAAGATTTGTTGTGCTATTTGATTATTTATGGGGCAAGTGCAACATAGCACATTTTGTGGTTTGAATAGGATAAAGAAAGAAATAGAATTTTAAATTTAGGTTTTTGAAATTAATATTTGAAGAGGGAAAAGTTGTGGAACTGAAATAAGATGGTTTATATTGCCACTCCATTGAATTTGGTTTGAAAATAAATAGATTTCTTAATTTGGGAAATAGTGTGACATGTGTCACATTGTTTTTTATATTTTGTTTTGTTTATTTTCTTTTCATCAAGTTTTTAATTAGGGCTAACAAGCAACACATTCACAAGAAATACTTATCACAAGCAACAATAAGACATCAACACACATTAATTCATAAAAGTTTTTGTTGGCCCACATTTTTGGATATAATATTTCATAATATTAATTTGGGATGTGACAGAAGAGCCACTTATAATACGTGCTAACGGATCTGTTGGTTTCCTTTGGATTTCGGCAGGTGGTGTGTCATTTGTGGGAAGTTGTTGTTTGGTCTTTGGTGCGACATTTTTTATCTTTTCATTTGTTTGGGTCTGTAAGAAAGTGTTTCCCTATCCGATGTTCCTTTTTCTGCTTGTGAGTGCATGTGTCATTTTCCATGCTCCTGCACTCGTCCAACAATCGAAAGAACAAGATGTTTAATGTGAGTATGAATGTATTTGTTTTTCCGTACTCCTCACTTTGTGTCGAGTTGTATATCAGATAACTTAGTATTTTTTAAAAAAAATAAAGTTTGTCAATCGATTTGGTGAAAAATCGAGAGAGTAAGTAAGAAAGTGTTTAGTGCTTCGTTCTAAACATGGCGTCAAATGTAAATGAGATTGCTGGAGTAAAATGAAACCATCGTAAAATGGTAGCCTTAAATAACTTTGTGAACTATGGACAATTGGAATTTGGAAAATGACAACACGTTGGAACTTGCAAATGAAAGAATACCTTGACAAACCAAAGAAGTTTTGATTTGGCTTTACCTGGAAACAGTGCACTGCCGAAGGGGAAGGAGTTATTACGGTTAGGAGGACCTATTTGGAAAGTAACACTTCACAAAAGGGTGTGAATGAGCTCTTCTATTTTTATCCAACTTTTGATAATATTTTTTGTTAGATAAAGAGTATCTATTAATATCACGTATATATTAATTACATTCAACTTCTACAACGGCAATGATTAAATACATTTACACGTATTTCGCTAGCTAGAAATTATCATCCAGGTTGGGGTATATATTTTTTTTCACTTCGAGAACACCTGAAGAAAAGGAAAAGTTGCTTGTCAGTGCGAGAAAATTACTACAAGCTGTAAAGCTGGAGACGTACCCGGCTGCTGAGGGCACCATCGCGCACGCCCATCCAGAGCCGTAGGATCTTAGCAGCCAGCGGCCAGGATCGTTGGTTCGGGTAAAGTTACTGCTACCCCGGTTATATTTCTATCCTCCACTGACTTCGTGGTCCCACTTGATGTTTGACCATGCCATGGTTGTTGGGTAGATTACGTCCGGTAGAAAACAACGAGGGTACCGCGCGCATCTACAGTGCCCAAACGTCTCCGCGCTGTGGATCGAGGATCGGACGTTCCGGACGGATGTTTTTGTAAAAACACCCTCTTCCTTTCTGAAATTTACAACTCGATCCTCATATATAGTATCCAAAAGCAACCCTAGATTGGCAGCATCACATCCGATCCTCTTTCCTCTACCTCCACCACCGGTGCATCGCCGGTCGAGCTCCGGGGCGACGGGGCCAGAGCAAGGCTATTTCCACAGCTGGCCACGGCCGAGCCGGATGTTGCCGTTGAAGGGAATATGCCCTAGAGGCACTTAATAAAGATAGTTTATTGGTTATATTTAAATTGTTCATTATATGTTTTATACCATGCTATAACTGTATTAAGCGGAAACATTAATACACGTGTGGTAGATAAACAACCAGGTCCCTAGTTGCCTCTGCTAAGACTAGTTTCATTGCGCGATTGATGATCGAGGTTTCCCGATCATGAGACATGGCGTCTGTCGGCAATGGAGTCATATCGTTAGGTGGAACGATGTGATGGACTTACCCATAATTTGTAGGACGTAGTCATTACGCCTTTGACCGTGAGACCAACTCTTATTGTTATTCCTAGAAGATACTTTGATCGCACCAAACCTCATATCTTATAAAGTGTGACAATAACGGTGATACTTTTGGGTATCGGAAGGGGGTAGTTGAGACGAGGGGTCAAGAGCGGGATTTGTCAGTCCGTATAGCCGGATAGATACTCTAGGGCCCACTCGGTGAGATTATGTCAAATGAGTTTGCAAACATGTGACTAGGTCACCAGCTGACATAATATCATAGACGAGTAGAAGATAGTGTTGTCGGTAACGAGATCATGCTAGATATGGAGATATCTATGAACAATGCTCGGACACACTAAGTATCGCTATGGCAAAAGGTTTAAGACTCGACGTCCAGGTTTGATAGATGAAAATCATTCGTTATATCACAGGGGTTAATTCATGGGGTCCAGGCCTACGAGTTAATCATTGATCGGAGAGGAGTCTCGATCATGTCTGTTATTATATCGAACCGCTAGGGTAACACACTTAAGGGGTTTCGACAAGACAACCGGAAAGGAAAGAGATCACCGGGAACGTCCCGGGAATGGTCCGATGGAGATCGGGCAGCGACGAAATAGTTTTCAGAGCTAGAATAAATTATATATAATATGTTTGATATTAATTAGTGTAATTAATATTTAAATATGATTTTATATATTTATTTTCGAATTTTTCAAGGCTGATTTCCCTAAATGGGCCTTCTGGTGGAAAGAAGGCCCATGAGGGGGGGAAAGTCCCCCCAGGGCTTCGGATTGGGGGAGGGCCGGCCTAGGTGGGCCAAATGGGGCCCACCTAGGGCCGGCTGCTCTATCTTGGCCGAACCAGGCATGTGGGATAGTCCCACATTGCCTGGCTGGCAAGGTTGGCTCCCCCCGGGAGCCTATATAAGAAGGGGCACCCCTGGCCTTTTAATTCATCCAATTAATTCTCTTTCTCTCCTCGATAACGTGATTCCCTTTGTCGGAGTTGCGCCGAGTTGAGAGGGGATCTCTCCACCATAGCCCGCTGCCGCGCTGCTGGTGTTCCGGTCCAAGTCTTCCGCTGCTCGTCCTGGACTGGAGCTTCGGAGGCCGTCGTCTCCACCATATGTGTGTAACACCCTGCGAGGTGCTGCGCTAGCGGTACTCGGAGGCCTACTTCCTCCACCCGACCTCGAGGTCATCTTCATCGTCTTCGTCGCGCCGAGTTCTTCGCGACCTAGAGGTCGGCTACGTCGTCTTCGTCGTCAACGCTTGTGCGGGAGCGTAATCCCCGCTTTTCGGTCTACGAGGGTATGTATTCCGATCTCCGCCGTACTTCTATATCTGCATAGTGTAGATCTTGGCTAGTTTAAGGATATCGCCGATAGGAAAAATTTTGTTTTCTGCCTGCGATCCCCTTCAGTGGTATCAGAGCCGATCTATCGTAGATATAGCTGTACGCTGTTAGAACCCGTGTTCTTCACGGGGGCACCGTTCCTGTTATTTGCTACCCTCTAGCGTGCACTTGTGATTCCAGCGGCATCGAGTTGATGAAGCGGCCCGGACCGACTTTACGCGTACGCTTACGCGAGACTGGTTCCACTACTGACATACGGCTTGTACCGTATCTGTGGCTGGCGGGTGTCTGTCTCTCTCTCTTTAGTTGGTCTTGCATTTTCAATGGAGGGCCCGAAAGGGATGCTTAAACATGCAATTATTGGATCGTTGTTGTGGTCATAAGGTTCGTAGGTATGAAGCGGTTCTATTTACGACAGCCCCAAGCCACGTAAAATATGCAAAAGATAAAGTAGAAGCGTCTAACTTTATTTTGCAGGGGCAATGTGATATGGTCAAGGTAGGTTTATTAAATTGTTTATGAACTGCGGGCGCCAAGAAGACCATGGCGCAATGGACTATATCACATCGCATTACATTTGATGTTTTGTGTGCATCTTATATTGTGTTATTATATATTAGTATATATTAGTTACACGGCGGTAGTTATATATAAGATGATCCCTTCATAATACCACTAGTGTTCTTCCTCCAACGAGCACCACCAAGAAAGTTCTACGTTATGAGGCAGGCCGTGACGATCGGGTGTCAGACATATCGTCGTTCGCATACAGTGGGTGTAAGCCATGTTGCACAAGCGTTACGTGGAGGTTATTGTGGCGAGCCTAGCATATGCAGATATGGCCTCGGAACACGGAGGCCGAAAGGTCGAGCATGAGTCACAGAGTTGTTGTGATTGACAATTGTCTACCCTTGAAGTTGTGTTGCCGGCTCTGACGATGAGGGGTTGTGCAATGGATGGGTGTCGTGTAATCGCTTAAACGACCAGGAGGGATGTTCGTTTGAGTGGGAGTTCGGATAGTTATTTTCTAAAATACTAGAACTCAAAATATAATGAACAAAGTCTGTTTTGCAAACCTTTGTAGATATTAACCATTGTAATAGCATCTTTTAAAATTAGGCGCATTCCTGCGATTGAGAAACTTAAAAGGTTGGGTCCAAACTTCATAGTTTTATACTTTAGCTTGAGGATACTCATTGTTTAAACCGTTAGCTCTTTGTGATACAATACCCGCTAGGAGATAAATCCGGAGATTCCGCTAACAAAAGATAATTTGGATTATCAGGTTTTGTGCGGATGATATCATCATAGTCCAGTGTATGCTATGATCTCTGCCATAGAGAACCAACGGTGGGTACGAGTTTTTAGATCGCGAACATATGAGATGGTCGCTAAACTCGGGGTACCCCTAAAGTTGGGTTGATGAAGTTTATCAGTACGTTGACTGATTGTCTTCTCAACCAAGATGGAAGAGAATACACACATTGAAGGAGCACGTGGCAGTCATACTTGATAACATTGGTTATACTTGATGACATATGGTCATACTTGATGAACATTGAGACGCCTCGCTCAGCTCGATCATTGGATGACAGACGTCGTTGTCAAGTGCAAATGTTTTGTCATAGACTATGTCATGCAAAGGGGAATCGTTCACCTTCATGGTTCTTGATTACGTTGGAAGTATCAAGAAGATGAAACAGATCGCCGGAAGTCATCAATGATGATGGTGTATATATGATATACATGTTATGAATGTTTTAGCTAAGCAAGTACTCGCAGTAGTGACTAAGTTTTGATACTAGTAATGTTTTATGAAAACCAGGTTTACTGCTTGAGTGGCTTGAAAGGATGAGGCGACATTGCGTGTTGATAATGGCAGACAAATTGTTGTGATGGCCATAGACACTCTCCCTCTAGATCTACCATTTGAATAAATTCTTTATGATCGCCTGTTAGTATGATCGTTATAAGTGTGTCTCCTCTAGCGAGACAATTGTTCATATATATTAGTGACAAATTCGTTGTCCTATATTTATGAAGTAATGATCATATGCCGATTTGAATTTAGATGGTAGAAGCTCCCACATTCATAATATTAATGCCAAAGGATACAAACTTAATAAAGACACCACATATGTGTGGCACTACCGTTTAATTCATGTCAATGTTATAGTCAATGAATTAGCTCCATACCGGATGGATCTACAAGTCCTTAGATTTGATCTTTTGACACTTGCAAAATAACTAAGACACCGTTTTCGGAAAACGGGCATATAACTTATTGATAGTCATGCATATAGATGTATGTGGTTCAATGAAGTAATTGACGGGTAGTGGAGACCTTTATTTCGTGAACTTCGCTGAACGTTTTGAGTATGACTTGTTGAGAATCGTGCATATGGGTGTATGTGAATCAATGAAGTACTTTAACGTGAAGTGGAAGTCTTTATTTCATATACTTCATGAATATTCCAAGTAGATATATGAATATCCACTCAGCGAATGTTAGTCTGGAAATTTTGATTAGATCAAACAAGTTCAGAATGAAGTAAGAAATAAATTTAACAAGAAAATCTAATTCCTGCGATACAGATCGAGGAAATAAAGATTTGAGTTATAATGTTGGCACATCATTGGAAGACTTGTGAGAAGAGTTCCACAAATTACGTCGCATGGAACACCATAGTGTTATGGTATGTTAGGACGTCGTAATCACACCCTATCGGATAGTGTGTGGAAAATAAATCTCTTACCGAATTATCGTGATCATTAGAGTCATATGGTAGAAACGTAAACATTCACGTTAGATAATAGGGAAACCATTTAAATCCATGGAGACAATACCATATGAGTAATGGCGTGGCTTTTAGCCTGGATTGTCGTTTCAGCAATTTAGTGTTTTGATGTGATCAAACCTAAAATGGATTAATCTTTGTAGTGTACCTAAAGAGTTAATTGGGTACATGTCTCACGACATAGGCAAAATCGTTGCCGGAATATACCTTGCGAAAGAAATAGTTTCTTGTCCAAGGGTATAAGTGAGAAAGAAAGTAGAGCAAGACGAAGTTGATGAACTTTCTCTCCAGACATCAGAGTGGCGCAACTGAAAGTGTTTTCGGTGTCATGCTCCACAGCTTGAAAAAAGGCTGATGATACAAGATCATGATGCTCTGAGCTCATACTAAGAACGTAGGCGTACGAGGTTGTGTTCCACACTATGTGTTACGACAATCTTGTTATGAATGTCATGTTAATGGAATATGACGGACCTACGAACTACGAAGAAGAGATGGTAGACCTAAGTCCGAGAAATGGCTATGAGTCATATATGATCCGAAATAAAATCCATGTACGATTACCAGGTATTGACTTGGGAGATCTTCTTGATGGCATCTAGGATGTTAACAGAATATGGAATTTTATGAGAGAGTAGACACTGATAAGGATCGATTTGTCGTGAAACAGTTCCGACAGATTCAAAAGTTGACCACAACGAGATTTTGTCTCAAGTGGCGAAGCCTAAATCTATTCTGGGTCGTTTAGCAATTACTATAATTTCGAATGAGAAATTGATAGATGGATAAGGAAACCATGTTTCTTAATAGTGTCATTAAGAAAGAGTTGTAATCAGTACAATAATGGTTTGATGATCCTAAGGATGCTAAACATGTATGCAAACTTCAGTTGTCCATTCATGGGCTGAAGCAAGCGTATCGGAGCTGGAATCTTCACTTTGATAATGTGATCAAAGGATTTTGGAGTTGTCCAAAATAGTTGAAGAGACTTGCATTTGCAAAGAAGTGAGTGGGAGCAAAGTAGCTTTTCTTGATCCTATATGCGGAAGGCATATTTGAGTGGGAGCTAAGTAGCTTTTCTTGATCTTATATGCGGAAGGCATATTTGAGTGGGAGCTAGGTGTCATTCGTGATTTTGTATGTAACGACATATTGAATGACACAGATCCTCTAGTAGAGTGTAAAGGATTATTTAAGTGATTAAATTTTCTATGAAAGAAGTTAGGAGTATTAGGCATCCAATCTATAATTGTATAGATCGTAAGGGGCTTAATAACATTAGGTCGGAATATTTCCTAAGTTAAGATTCTGAAGTGTTTCAGAATAGAACAAGCGAAGAAAATGGTTCTTACTTGTATGACTAGGTGAAATATTAAGTTTATCTTGGCATTTTCAGTGATAGCAAATGATGTTCGACATTCTCTATGTATCAGACATAGATGCTATCAGATTGAAAGCTCGACTTAGTGTGACCCAAGTTCTTGGTTGAAGAACGGGTTCTAGAGTGATCCTTGTGTGGATCAATGAACAAACGTTAAGTATATTTTTCAGTGTCTGTGAGAAGAGTGAAAGACAACTTGCCGTAAAGAGGTTACGATGATGCAAGTTATTACACTGGCCCATACAACTAGAAATCTCATATAGAAGATGTCCTTTATTTTGAAGAAAGACATGGTTAGTTTGCGAAGTCACATATGAATGCACTGTTGCATAATCTACATAGGTATAGAAATATATGGCAACTTCAGAAGTAGCAAGTGTGATTGGACTGAGCAGTTTTCCGAGCGTATGTGGTCCCCTTAATAGATCTCTTAGACTTTTAAGGCCCATGCTACGCGAATGTTCGAGTCTCACTCCATCCACTAGGATATATTTCACCGTCATCGTAAGATACGGGATGATGTCAATCTAGATGACATAGAAGTGTTGCAAAGCACATATAGGTCTCAATGTGTGAGATCTGTTGACTGTATTCCTCTTCCACGAGACAAGCATGCACCAAGATGCTATGGGTGTTGAGCTTTTTCCAAGTTGTAAACTAGATTAAGTGTTACTCTAGTGCAAGTGGGAGACTGAAGGGAATATGCCCTAGAGGCACTTAATAAAGATAGTTTATTGGTTATATTCCAATTGTTCATTATATGTTTTATACCATGCTATAACTGTATTAAGCGGAAACATTAATACACGTGTGGTAGATAAACAACCAGGTCCCTAGTCGCCTCTGCTAAGACTAGTTTCATTGCGCGATTGATGATCGAGGTTTCCCGATCATGAGACATGGCGTCTGTCGGCAATGGAGTCATATCGTTAGGTGGAACGATGTGATGGACTTACCCATAATTTGTAGGACGTAGTCATTACGCCTTTGACCGTGAGACCAACTCTTATTGTTATTCCTGGAAGATACTTTGATCGCACCAAACCTCATATCTTATAAAGTGTGACAATAACGGTGATACTTTTGGGTATCGGAAGGGGGTAGTTGAGACGAGGGGTCAAGAGCGGGATTTGTCAGTCCGTATAGCCGGATAGATACTCTAGGGCCCACTCGGTGAGATTATGTCAAATGAGTTTGCAAACATGTGACTAGGTCACCAGCTGACATAATATCATAGACGAGTAGAAGATAGTGTTGTCGGTAACGAGATCATGCTAGATATGGAGATATCTATGAACAATGCTCGGACACACTAAGTATCGCTATGGCAAAAGGTTTAAGACTCGACGTCCAGGTTTGATAGATGAAAGTCATTCGTTATATCACAGGGGTTAATTCATGGGGTCCAGGCCTACGAGTTAATCATTGATCGGAGAGGAGTCTCGATCATGTCTGTTATTATATCGAACCGCTAGGGTAACACACTTAAGGGGTTTCGACAAGACAACCGGAAAGGAAAGAGATCACCGGGAACGTCCCGGGAATGGTCCGATGGAGATCGGGCAGCGACGAAATAGTTTTCAGAGCTAGAATAAATTATATATAATATGTTTGATATTAATTAGTGTAATTAATATTTAAATATGATTTTATATATTTATTTTCGAATTTTTAAAGGCTGATTTCCCTAAATGGGCCTTCTGGTGGAAAGAAGGCCCATGAGGGGGGGAAAGTCCCCCCAGGGCTTCGGATTGGGGGAGGGCCGGCCTAGGTGGGCCAAATGGGGCCCACCTAGGGCCGGCTGCTCTATCTTGGCCGAACCAGGCATGTGGGATAGTCCCACATTGCCTGGCTGGCAAGGTTGGCTCCCCCCGGGAGCCTATATAAGAAGGGGCACCCCTGGCCTTTTAATTCATCCAATTAATTCTCTTTCTCTACTCGATAACGTGATTCCCTTTGTCGGAGTTGCGCCGAGTTGAGAGGGGATCTCTCCACCATAGCCCGCTGCCGCGCTGCTGGTGTTCCGGTCCAAGTCTTCCGCTGCTCGTCCTGGACTGGAGCTTCGGAGGCCGTCGTCTCCACCATATGTGTGTAACACCCTGCGAGGTGCTGCGCTAGCGGTACTCGGAGGCCTACTTCCTCCACCCGACCTCGAGGTCATCTTCATCGTCTTCGTCGCGCCGAGTTCTTCGCGACCTAGAGGTCGGCTACGTCGTCTTCGTCGTCAACGCTTGTGCGGGAGCGTAATCCCCGCTTTTCGGTCTACGAGGGTATGTATTCCGATCTCCGCCGTACTTCTATATCTGCATAGTGTAGATCTTGGCTAGTTTAAGGATATCGCCGATAGGAAATTTTTTGTTTTCTGCCTGCGATCCCCTTCAGCCGTCGCCTCATGGCCCTCAGCGACGGACGAGGACGAGCGTGGCGGGAGCGCCCCTCACCGCCGGTGAACACCGCTGCGGCCACAGACATGGAGGTGGACGGCTGGCTGCTGGGAGGCGTCGATGCGGCCAAGGGCATCACAGTTCTAGCGCCTACGGGGAGCGTGATGGACGGGCTCGGCGTGGCCATGACTTCGGAGTGGAAGATCCGGGGAAGGCCGCGAGCATGGTTGTAACTTGGCTGGCAGCCGCGAGGCCCTTCGACTAGCTGTCGTGTGGTGTGTGGCTGGGGAGCTCGGTGTTGATCTGGTGAAGGCCGCGGATCGAGTCTCCGGCCTGTCCGAGTATAGTTGGATAGTTGATAATTAATCTCTTCTACTATATTTCCCCGTACATCGATTGCAGTCACCGCACCTGAATAATCTTCCTCTGTTTCCTCCTCACAGCCAAACCCCTATTGAAACATCTCTCTATCATAATGGAGTGCTGATCTGATGGTGTTTCATATGTACGTAGTGTCCAATTATGAAGTCTTCCTTGCGATGTTCTTATTTGAGTCAGAGAGAGATGACAAAATTGGAATATTGACCTTACCATCAACGGCTTGGTTGTGGACGTGGCCACAACAGGTATGTGGTTTCAAGAAATCTGAATGCTGTTTATCCAGTTCGAATCATTCGCTGACCACTATCTCCTCCTATTTTCCTGTGTCAGCCAATGCACTCTAGGTGTATGATGAATTGTTACTTGCTAAATTTTCAACAGGAGTGAACAGATGCATGCATTCAACGTCATCAGATTTTTTCTCAAGTCTATGGTATGCACAGCAGCACAGGAGATATATGTATCAATCTTGATGTTATTCATTGTGTTGTTTTTCTATTAGATGAGTGCAGGCACCCAAGCGCTATGGCTTGGCTATGCTCCTAAGTCACCTGCTCTGAAGAGAAACCAATTTTTAGCACATATAGAGGCGCCAAGACACCCTTCATGTAGCTAATATATTTGTCTTAAACTCTTCCTGTATAGCTCACTTGCACATTTCTTTGTTAGTGCATATCTGTAGTATTCTAGAAAAAGGTATTGCACCTGATAGTTCTTTATTGATTATAATTAGATGAATTAATTAAACATTATTAACTCTGTGCACTTAGTGATTCCTAAGTGTCAATTGGATTTGTTTTTGAAAAATATCATGCATAAGTTGACATGTTTGAAGGATGTTCTGAATTGAAGATCCATATTTACATGCTTTCCTTATTCTTACTCTTTGTTCTTACTTCATACTGTAAGAGCATAAATATGTGATAGGCTTCAGTGATGCAGAATAAGGCTCCTTATTTATCATTGGCAAGGTAGTATGTCAGTAATGATTATATATATATATATTGTTTTTAATAACTTGCTTTTTAATGGACCCAGTGAAGTCCTATTGTCTGAATATATCAATACTTACTGCATATAAGTAGAATATTTGTTTTCCACTATTGTTCCAAATATTCTTTTAGGTAGAAGCTTTCCTTATTTTGCAGTTTTAGATACATGAGTAAGCAAACTAAAAAAATATAACAGTGCATTGGAGAGGTCAATTATATAGCTGGATGTCCATTTTGGCGGTGCATAGCACAACAGTTCAGTCTGGTGGTACCTTGCGTGCGCATATTCATAGTTATAGATTCTACTTAGTTTTTAAGCTGTTCCAAAATTTCTTTTAGGTAGAAGCTTTCCTTATTCCCCAGTTTTAGATACACGAGTAGGCAAACTAAAAAATATAACAGTGCATTGGAGAGGACAATTATATAGCTGGATGTCCATTCTGACGGTGCATAGCACAACAGTTCTGGTGGTACCTTGTGTGCGCATATTCTGAGTTCTAGATTCTTCTTAGTTTTGGGAAGTTATTCATGCTTGGTGATACCAATAACAATAATCTTACCATGTTCGAAGCTACCTCCATTAAAGGTGGCCCTGCTACATTATGTTTCAAGCCTTTGGACCTAAAACCATCGCAATACGCAGCCGAAGGAAAGAAGGTGTGTGTTGCTATGTAAAATTGTTTATATTTTCTCATTCTTTGCACTAAAAAAATGGTAGTGCTATGCTTCTTCGTAATATGTATGACAGTGTCTTTGTGTTGAGCCATACTGTTCAACTGATTAGTTTTTCATGTAACTCATTATTTTTAAGTGAACTTCTGAATTTTCAAAGAAAATATCTATTCCTCAGAATGGTCGACGATTAAAATGTTTACTTTTCTAACCATGGAGTTGGGCGTTGTTGGCTACTTTTCAGTATCTTTACCAATGGGACATTTTCCTCGGGTATTAGTTGGTTCCGTACTTGCAAGTTGCAGCCAGTGAGAATCCTGTTTTTTTTCAAATGATTGGTGGCACTGTAGTTTGAACATGGTTTTGTACTAATCAATATAATATTTTCGGTACCTTTGTTTTCTCCAAATGTATTCTGAAAAAGAAGAAACAATTTTCTGTTCCTCTATTCTCACATGAACATTGATAGTGCCACAATTGATCATTTGAGTTTAGGGTATGATGATACAATTTGCACAATATCATGCTATGTTTCTTATTCTTTCCGGTGCTCATTTCTTGCAGCTACCATTAGTTGTGTTTCTGGAAACAATTCCATGTTTATTTCTCATGATTTACCAGACTTCGCTGCATTAGCACCTCACTTAGGTACCTAGATCCATCTCTTTCTCCTTATTTGCCTCTTCCTCTCCTCTCTTTTAGTTTAATCCCCATAGCTTCTTATTTTTTTTTGTGAATATGCTTTTCAATCTATGCCTACGAGGTGCATACCCTTTGCTCTGCTATTGGCACCAATGGCGTGTGTTCACTAGCCTTTCTTCGTTTTAATTTTCATTTTGAAGCAATGTATGTGTTTGGCAAAATGTTTTAGTAAAGTTTATCTTAGATTTTCTTCATATTTTATTTCGTGTGATTTTGTGATTTAGGTTGTTATGATGAATGCATTGCTTAGAATAAGATGATCGTGCTATACTTCATGTTGTTGTTATTTAATTTTCTCTGAATAATTGGTTGTTTTCCCATTGGAAATGGGTGTCCATTTTATGCTTTCCATTCTTTGATTTTAATTTTGATATCTTCTTACAGTTACAGGAGTTAGATTAGATGAGAAATCTGTGTTGATTATACGACTGAATGTAACTGAATAAGATGAGACATGTATTTAATTTTTAATGAGAAAGATCGCAAAGTTTCACTGTGTATGAGACGAGGCAAGCCTTAGGTTCTCTTATCGCTTAATATTTATTAATTATAGCTTTGTGTGATCTAGTTATGCTCTTTCCCACTCAGTTTTTCCTATAATAGTGTATTATACTTCAACACAATCTTTCATTTCACCCTATTATTATATCACAAGTTTCCATTCCAAGCTATTACCCTCTACTGATTAATACCCAGTGGCGTTTGAAGAAATATATAATGGCTTTATGTATCTCTGAAGGTAGTTTGTTGGGCATAAAAGTTCCATGTAGCTAACAGTTGTTGTTTTAGTTGTGCTTGAGTTCTTGGTTCAGATACGACTGGCGATTATAAAAATTATTGGTCATGGTTTACATCTTCTCAAAATTTAGAAGTTTTGATTATACTCTCCAGACAATCCAATTTCAGCGTGTTGGGTATTCAAGTTAGTGTGTCGGTATTCAGGACCTGGATCTTTAGTTCCAGGTTAGCTTGAAATAATTTCAGGTTGCTTTCCTTATACAATTGGTTGTGGAAATATGCTTTTCCGATTGCTACAGCGGAGGGATTTGAATGTATATGCTTTGTTACTGGAGCACAAATATTTGAAAGATAGATAAAATACAATGAGTTCTTTTGGTCTTGCATGTAGATGCTTCCATAAATTTGAATAACCTTTAATTATTTCAAACCTAGATGCACGGTATATTTCAAATCTAGATGTTTCCATTCATATTATATCCTTTTCATACCGTGCATTTATAAATACCGTGATGAAGTCCATGCTCATATGGTAGTGTAAGACATTAGATTCTAAATTTGTTCAGAATTGAGTATGCATCCAGGTTTAGTTACGTGTTCAGTGGGTGTTGAGGCACTTGAACGACTTTATAATGTCACTTTGATTGTGAATAATTTTGTAAGTTCGAGAGTGCATATACCAGTGGTGCACCATCAATCTTTTTTGATATAATTTTGACATTTATACCAAACGCACTGCATCGTGTACCAGAACGCATGGCAGGCGGCGGGGCGAAGCCCGCGTATTCGTCTAGTTTAAAGTAAAGCCGCAAAACGAAATTAAAGGAAAGACTAGGATGTGAGTGGAAAGTCTCCATCTGCCCCCATGGATATACGTTGTTCCTGTCGTCTCATTTGCATCAGGCCTCCCCCCAAGGTCACATCTCAGACGAGGATACTTTGAATAGACCTCTCCATTGTCGTCTCCCAGTCCTTCACTCACTTCAGTTCTCCCTCCACCACTACTCGTTCGCAGCAAATTCTCCGATGCGGCCTTCTGGTCTTGTATATGCACCTGGTCAAGTCCTACCTGCATATTGTTTTATTAGCTGTATCGGAAAATATCTGGTTAATCACTGCATGGAATTAACCTCACAATAACACATGTGGTTTCATGAAACTAAACTCATCTGTTCATACATCTTGTTTGATCAATTTTCATGAATGATCATTTCTTTCATGAATACACTGGGAATGGGTTGGATATGTTCAACGGTCTATTTACATGACAGTGTAATGCACACAAAATCAAAGCAGCGGATCGTAATACTACCAAGCAGGGCAATAAATAACACCAAAAGGATGCGAATAAAGGTGAAACTCCAGGTTGTCTTTGATTTTCGGTCAGAGAAATGCCGTGTTTGAGCGAGAGGAAGAGGACAAAAGGCACAAGACTGTGCTGATGTACTGTAGGTGTTCTGGGTCTCGATAACCACTTGTTAATCAAAGATTAGTGGTTGTAACTGTTACGTAGCGTACTCTCGTAAAGAAATGTTAATGTCTCGCTTGGATTCCAGGTATTCGGCCAGAAATGGCCAGAAATAAATTACGGACCTGCGAAGCTCCATAAAGTAACGAAGCAACAACTCTGTATTTCTAGGAGAGGGAAACTAAACGGTGAACCAAGCGCGGCCTACGTGTAGTTGTCTGCATTCTCTGTATAATATACTTTTTATACATCTCGCTAAGTAGAGCTATATAGGTTCACAGGTACAATGTGCAATAGCAAGATGTTTAAGGATATTTACAGCATTATGAGTTTTTGCAGAATTAAATTACAAGGTATCTACCCATTGTGACGTGGGAGAAAAAAGATTTTGGTGGATAAAAAGAATCTGAGAAGAAGCGTTAGATTTAAAAATAATAAGAGATGGAAGCTTTTATTTGGAATAGTGAGGGTTTTAGGGATGCAGCAAAACATTTGAGAGTTCAAGAATCCATACCGGATTATAATTTGGACATTGTGGCTTTATTAGAAACTGGACGAAATAGCTTCCCAACGCATTTTTTAAGGAATTTATTAGCTGGGAGGGATTTTTCTTGGTTTTGTTTACCACCACAAGGAAGATCTGGGGTATGTTAGTGGGTATTAATATGGAAACGCTAGTTGTTCGAGAAGTCGACGCTGGTGATTTTTGTGTGAAGTTTCATTTAAAATCTAAAGATGGTTTTGAGTGGAATTTTGTGGCTGTTTATGGGGCAGCTCAAGAGAGGCGCAGAAGCCCATGTTTTTAGCCGAATTAGTGAGAGTATGTGAGTTTTCTTCTGTACCCTTGTTGGTTAGAGGGAATTTTAATATTATTAGAGGTCCACATGAGAAGAATAACCCCAACGTTTATGGGGATTTTAATATGCACGTTCACCCTTTCTTTCAACTCTATCATTGAAAGTCTAAATCTAAAGGAGATAAAACTTTCGGGTAGGCAATACACATGGGTCAGTCGTAGAGATACACCAACGTATGAGAAACTAGATATAGTGCTTTCTTGTGTGGATTGGGAACAAAAGTTTCCGTTGGTAACGGTTCGAGCCTTATCACGGACAGGGTCGGATCACACCCCTTTATTACTTGACTCCGGTGAACAAGCTCACCTAGGTAATACAGCCTTGCTTTCTTTCGAATTGGCCTGGTTACGAGAAGATGGCTTTTTCGATTTGATTTCTAAGGAATGGAAAGCGGTTATTAGAGGAAACACTCCTATTGAGGTTTGGCAAAACAAAATAAGACATTTGAGGCGCTGTCTGAGGGGCTGGACACGGCATAGAAGTGGTGTATATAGAAAAGAAAAAGAAAGATTATTAGGTTTAATTGATACTTTGGACATTAAGGCTGAGACTATACCTCTCAACGCATCAGAACGCGAAGTGTTGAAGAAAACTAATGATAGTTTATCTAAACTAAGGAGGGAGGAAGAATCAAAATGGGCTCAAAGGGCTAAAGTGAAGCATATACAAGAAGGAGGAAATAACACGAAATATTTTCACCTTATTGCTAATGGTAAATTTCGAAAAAAAAAATTCAGTTTGAACAAGAAGAAGGAACAATTGTAAGAGATGAAAATTTAAAAATACACATCACCGAATACTATAAGAAATTATTTGGGGCACCGGTTGACAATAATTTTGTTTTGGATGAAAGTTTCATTTCGGATATACCACAAATTTCTAGTGAAGAAAATACGATCCTCACGGCTGATTTTACTTCCGACGAAGTGTTAGCGGCTATTATGCAAATGGAACATAATAAGGCTCCGGGACCAGACGGGTTCCCTGCTGAATTCTATAAGACTTTCTGGAGTGTGATTAAAGAAAATCTTATGGCTATGTTTGTGCAAATGCAGCAAGGTAATTTGCCACTATATAAACTTAATTTTGGGGTAATCACTTTGTTGCCAAAGAAGGAGGATGTGATTCAGATTCAACAATATAGACCTATATGTCTACTTAACGTGAGCTTCAATTTTTTTACGAAAGTTGGGACTAATCATATAACTCAAATAGCTCACAAAGTAATTAAACCAACACAAACTGCTTTGATGCCAGGACGACATATCCTAGAGGGGGTAGTAGTTCTCCATGAAACTATCCATGAGCTTCATAGGAAGAAAATGGATGGGGTCTTATTTAGGATTGACTTTGAAAAGGCATACGATAAAGTGAAGTAGCCTTTCTTACTTCAAACTTTGTGAATGCAAGGTTTTGACGAGAAATGGTCTGACCTTATAAAAAATTATATTATGGGAGGATCAGTTGGTATACGTGTCAACAATAACATTGGTCACTATTTTCAAACTAGGAAGGGACTTCGACAAGGCGACCCCCTTTTTCCTATCCTTTTTATTATTGTAGCAGATATGTTGGCTATCCTAATCACACGCGCGAAACATGATGGTAAAATGGGGAGCCTAATCCCGAATCTAGTTGAGGGAGGGGTTTCCATTCTACAATATGCAGATGATATCATCTTGTTTTTGGACCATGACTTAGACAAGGCAGTGAACATGAAATTGATTCTATGTATCTTTGAGCAATTATCGGGTCTTAAGATAAATTTTCATAAGAAATATTCTGTTTTGGAAAAGCCAAAGAGGCTGAAAACCAATACAAAAATATTTTTGGGTGTGAGGCGGGGACTCTACCTTTTTGATATTTAGGGATCGCCATTAATTATAGGACACTTCTAAACAAAGAATGGAACCAAGTGGACACACGGTTTGGGAAGAAGTTGAGTTGTTGGCAGGGCAAGTTACTCTCATACGGAGATATAGGCTGGTCTGAATCAATTCAGTCCTAACTAGTCTACCGATTTTCATGCTATCCTTTTTATAAATACCTAAAAGGGTGTTGAAAAGGTTAGATTTTTATAGATCATGTTTCTTTTGACAAAGTGATCAACATAAACAAAAATATAGACTCACAAAATGGAACATTATCTGATAAACCAAAGGATCAAGGAGGGTTGGGAATTGAAGTCTTTGACATCAAAAATAAATGTTTATTAAGCAAGTGGCTTTTGAAGCTTACTAATGAAGAAGGAGTTTGGCAAGAATTAATACATAATAAGTATTTACAGAATAAGACACTGTCACAAGTGACCGTGAAACCTACCGATTCTCAGTTTTGGAAGGGTCTTATGAGTGTAAAAGAAGAGTTTTTCAGTAGATGCAAAGTTGTCTTAGGTAATGGTCAAGCAACTAGGTTTTGGGAATACGTGTGGCTGGGTGAAGTCCCTTTAGCTGCGCAATATCCAACATTGTACAATGTGGCACGCCACAAAAATATTTTGGTTTCTGATACTTTAACTAATTCCTCCGTTCACATTGAGTTTAGACGAAACTTGGCAGGAGACAAATGGAATGAGTGGTTACATATGTTACAGAAACTCATATTTATTGACCTAGCAAATGAGGAGGACAAATTTGTGTGGAAACTTACTACCACATGATCATTTACGGTTAAATAAATGTATGGAGATTTTTTAAATGGGCATACAGTTAATTTGCGCAAACAAATTTAGAAGTTAAAGGTACCATTGAAGATTAAGATCTTCATGTGGTTTTTATTCAACAAAGTTATCTTAACGAAAGATAACCTGGCTAGACGAAACTAGAATGAATGTAAGAAATGTGTGTTTTGTGAGACGGACGAGATCGTTTGCGCATTTTCTTTGGACTGTGTTGCAATATTCGTTTAACGTCATACCACCGGCTAGTTGTACGAATATGTTCGGGAATTGGCTAAATGGTGTGGAAAAGACTTTGAAGGCATAAATTCGAGTAGGAACTTGTGCTCTTCTATGGTCTATCTGGAAATGCAGGAACGATATTATTTTTAACAAAGCTGGGTCTACAACTTTTTTACAGGTAATTTGCATGGCTACCCACTAGATCCACGAGTGGGCTTTCCTGGTCCCGGAGGCGCAACGTCGCTTATCAACTCTGGATGCACCCGGCTGGAGGCGGTCGCTATGGATATCTATTCCCGGGGTACCTGGCGGCTATCTAGACAACTCCAAGGCGTATAAAAAGTTTTATGTCAGACAATTTCTGTTTTTGTTTACCTTTTCTGGTTGTCTGGCTAAACTTGTTTATTTACTATTTTACTTTAGTCTCTTTTGAGAGATGTAAACTCTGAACCTTTTTGACGCTGCAATAAATAGCCATGTGCATCAATCGATGCAGAGTCTAGGATCATCCCCTTTTCTAGAAAAAAAACATTGTGACATGCCTTGTTTAAGGCTTGATTTTGCTCTATGCATAGCGACAGCAAAGTTCTCCTACAAAATCTGATACATTCTGGTTGATGTGCTATATCTCCTTCAAAAATACTTTTGTTCCCGTGCATAGTGTACAGTAGCAAATAATAAGAATTTCCTTGAAGCACCGTGTTCTATTTTTGGTTCTTCCATCAGTAAGCAGATCACAGAGCTCTAGATCATTTTTCTATTCAATGTTCAATGTTGAGAGACCACCAGAAAATTTGGCTGAAATCGCATCTAAAAAAGAGGTGCATAGGTCTTCATTGGAGCAGTCATCACACAACAGACAGCTAGTTTTTCGATGCCATAATCCCAAGATATCTCCACAAACCTCCCTTATTTTTGTACAAATTGAAAAAATTCCACCATAGTGGATTAGGATGAACGAGCATTTAAGGGGTGTAACATCCCTGATTTTAGTTAAATCTAAGAAAGAGTTGTAATGTGCGTCATGAGTACGGAATGCGTCATTTTTGTTTTCCTAAGAAAGTGCATTGAGGGAAATTTTAATAAACTCTAAAGTTTGTTACTTCTCTCCCTATGTTTTTTTTGAGAAACACAGTACAACGCAAGCGCTCATATACACGCACACACACTCATCCCTAAGAACGCACGCACACACACCCTACCCTATGAGCACCTCCGAAAGACTGAGCCGGTGGATCAGGTTTTGAGATTGATGAAGTCACCACGGGCTCCTCGCTGTCGACTGGAACGTCGCCTCCCACTGAAAAATATTCCGTCTAAATGAGAAACACCAGCGTCAAATTTGGGATTTAAACTCTGGTGTGTTGGGGGTACAACCACCCTCCTAACCATATTGCCACAGGCAAGTTCTCCTTCTCTCCCTATGTTAGTTAGTTTTTAAACATACTTTTTTTGCCAACACTTACAAACATGATCATAAAGTTCTGAACATTCGCTGTAAAAACAGCTTCTCGCATACGTGGCAGTGGCGGCGATGCCCTCCTTTCTTTCAAACTCACACCACCTTTGATGCTGACAAGGCAGTGCAGAAAAGGTGCACACCGGAGAGAGATAAGAGAAATGTATTTCAGGCAGCATTCTTCCAAAAAGAAAAGCAGCATCCACCCCTGTATGAGACTCTGACCTTCAGCAGAAATCCACACACCACCAGCTGCAAATCACTGTCCTGCGTGTCTCGTTCCAAATTCTTCTATGGACTCTCTCCCCCCAAAACCGTTCAAAAACTCGCCACTACTCCCGACATCACTACAGTTCATGTTCAATGGACTCCAGCTTGCTTGACTCTGTTTCCCAACATAATCATCCATAGCCCTAACCAACATTCCACTTGGTTTATTTTAACACTAAAAGAGTAGCACACTGACTGGTCAGCTAGAGGAGCTTGCAGCTACGCTTTTCATGTCTAGGCCCTGTTCATGTCTGAACAGTACATTCTGTAGGGGCCAATATTTTTTAACGTGATCTTGAGCTCTTGAACTCTAGCTGTATGTCATGACCTTGGAATGTTGCAACTAAACATTAACAATGAATTAGTAGGTCCTTTTGTCCTAGTGCTTCCTGACTGATTGGCGTTTCCTGATAGGCCAAGCTAATCAAGCCAATTCGAATCAAGCCAACCACCAAATTATAGTACCCCATTCGCCAACCATCACATTGAGCTTGGAGTTTCAGAGATAAAGAAACCACCATAGACCATTCTCTCTAGGAATTGCGGAGACCGGAGAGGAGTAGATAAGAAGTTGCAACCTCCATTAGCAATTCCACACGTACTACGTCATATAGACTTAGACAGAGAGAGAATTCCATACACAAACCAATGGAAGACTTCACATTCCCTAGCATCCCACCGGAGCAGTGCGGCGCCAAGACGCTCTCTTTCCCTTACTTCGCCTCCCCACCGCCGTGGTTCGTCGTCCCCGGGGCCGGGGATACGGAGGCGGGGCACAACCACCACCGTAGGTGCTTCTCGGCCGTCGATCACGCCGGAAATGCCAGCAGCAGCAGAGACTACCCGGGAGGACGGTCGGAGAGGTTCGCCGCCGTGGAGGAGCACAGGATGGACATGCTGTGGGAGGACTTCAACGAGGAGCTCACCCGTGCGGCGCCTCCGTGCCCGCTGAGCAAGGAGTGGGCGAGCGAGGCCTGGCACCCCGGCGACGGGACGTTATCCCGGCATGTGGCAGCCGCCTCCGGCGGCAGCGTGGTCCGGCGCAGGAGGCTGAGCCTGCTGCTGATGCTCAAGCTGCTCAAGAAGCTCTTCCTGCGGAGCAGGTCCAGCACCAGCACCTCAAACAAGACACCGCCGATCTGATCAACAGCTTGGATGCGAGAATTATATAGAGCGCACAGTTTGGGTGCGAGAATTATAGAGTGCATGCTTGATAAATCAATAAGCAGGGGTATATATCAGTCGATCAATACATCTTTCGATCACTAGTTTTTTGCTGCAAAATGAAATTTTCTTGTTTCTCTCACTTGACGTTTTCCCTTGTCTGCGTGGCTCTTGAGAAACTTGTTCTCCTCGGTTTTTTTTGTCGCAAAATCTATTTGTTGCCCACGCACTATTCTGGTCTTAAAAAGTGCTCACTTCTCGCCCTCGTGGGATCAGGATCGTGCGGCTTGGGTGAAACTGCGCATTCCGCATTCCCCTCTCGTGTCGAGCCAGCTCTCCCCCATTCCCCTCTCGTGTTCCCCGCCCGCATCTCTCTCCTCCCCGATCTCCATCACTCAATCTAGCCACGGGATTGATGCGTACGACGGCGGTGGCCATGGCGAGAGGGGTGCGCGAAGGACCATCGGCGGCGCGGATTGATGCGGCCGAGGGCTGTGGCTGTGTTGAGAGAGGTCGGCGGAGAAGCATCGGCGGCGCGGCCTGCGGATCGATCAATGCATCTAATAAATCCGTCGATGCTTCTTGATCATGGCAGCGCCGGCAGATTTACAAATCCAGGCGGCGAGCACCACATCCTGAAACAACTGCGGCGTCCGGCAGTACCGCGCTTCAATGCCTCGCCCACAGCGCTTCAGTACCGCGTTTCAGTACAGACTACTCTGGATAGTACAACGGGAGAAATCTCTCTGTAGCGCGCAATTGTTCGGGGACTGCAGATGCTCTGTAAGTTTTCCGGCGATAGTTTCTCTCTCTCGCCTAACTCTCTTCCACCTCATAAAAAAAGTGCACTATTGTAGACTGTCACCTCTTATAGACGTCTGATCTGTACATGCCCTAAGAAGACTCCCAATCTGACATGTAACTTCCATACGAACAATTTATTAGTAGGCGTAATTCACCGTTACAATCTATTTTCCCCATTTTAGGATGTAATTCCATGTTACCGTATTTCTGGATGTAGTTCCACATTTTACAATGTAGGTTCCGATGGTATAATACATTCTTTCTAATAGAAGGGATGTAACTTCCAAAGTTAATAAACATTTTTGATATTATAGGTGATTTAATTCCACATCTCGGGATGTAACTTCCAAAGTTAATGAACATTTTTGCTATTAGAGGGGATTTTTTTTTTGAAATTTGCTATTAGAGGGGATTTAGTTCCACATCTCGGAGGATTGTTCGTTGATGCATTCACGGCAGGTTTATAGACGATGTATCAACTTAAAGTTTTGAGATGTAGTTTTCCCTGTCATAATTTCCTTGCATATACAAACATCATCCATGATGGATGTATTTTTTCTTTCCCTGTCACATTCTCCTTGCATACACAAACATCATCCATGTTGGATGTATTTTTTATGCATACCAACGGATGTAAATGTTGCTATTAAGACTTTACTTCACATTGGCATGTTTAACTATTTCAATAGCCCATTGTTTTACTCAAACGTCATTTTTTTTCTTTACCCAGGATGTAACATCGCATAATACCGATAAATAATATGCAAAGTTAGCCAAGTTTTATATGTCCTAAAATACTTTGAATTGTGTAAACAAATTTTTTGGATGTTTTTCCTGTTTGTGCGCTGGATATTACAGAAGCATTGACTAACATGACCTTTTTTTGTTGGCTCCTTTTCAGTAAACATGTGTCCAAAGGATTCAAGAAGCCTGCTCAAGGCTGATTTGGTTTGTGCAAGAGGAGTTATGTGTATGTGCACGGAAGCGAAAAAGCGCCATGCTTTTCAAATGGAACATCCATGCATCTTACTTCTGGAAGTCGCATAGTTCATGTGGAGATCATGTGTCTT